>CM077443.1:36013736-37413736 GCA_039654765.1 Mylopharyngodon piceus | reverse complement strand
CAGCACTCATAATACAAATATATTTGACCTCAGAATGCCATGATTGACCAATCAGAATCAAATATTCCAAAGAGCCGTGCAATAGGTTGTGAAGATTACTGTATTTAAGCTCATATTGCACTGATGTATCTTAATCACACAACTTCCTGTTGCAAAGATTAATGAAATATTTTACATTATTGTATATGAATGGTATGACGGTACTTAGAATTTGTATTTAGTCTTGTGTTATACCTAAATCTACACTACCTTTAGCCCCGGCGTGCGGTGGGTTTTGTGGGGGGTAATTGAGAATGAATGGGGGAAAGTCACGTGAGAGGAGGCAATGTCTCCATCACGATGTAATTGGTTATGATTGGATATGATTGGTTTGTGCGATAAATCCTGCCTCTTGTTGACGTGCACGTTCCGCGCGTCAGTTTGAATGAACAAATGATGGCGTCAATGGGAAGACTAAATGAAAAGTATGTAAACAGATCACCCAGTTAGATATCACCGCTTTATGTCACGTCAAAATCAAACTTGAAATGGACTGAAAGCACGATGACTGCGGGGTTTTTTTTAGTGCAATCAGCTTGGTGAAATTAAAAATACAATTCGTGTCTGTGACGGACGGTGTTTACGGAGCATGACTGGTGATCCAAAATTAAAAAGAAAAACATAAATACATAAATAAAATATTTTGTTTAAATTGTTACAGCCTTTAGTTATTATTTTGGAATGAATGTAGAAATGCTTAAAACACTGACTTGATGAGATTGACTTGGTTTTGAAAACTAGAACATTACATTATTAATGTAAAATTACAAAATAGAATTGTATTTGGTTTCTTTTTTTCTTTTTTGATGTAATGTAAAGTAATGTTCATTTAACAAGGAAGATGTGTCAACGTTAAGAGTAATGCACATGAATTTACATTGATTCATAAAAAATTAAAAAATGTGCCTCCTCATTTCAGAACAACACTGCAAGCCACTGACCTTTAGTATTACATGGTTTTTCAAGTCAAGGGAGATGATTGTTATTAATAATATATTTGTACAGTTTTCTGTTAAGATTTCTTTCTGTTTGCCTGGTTCATTTCATATAAATGAAAACTGTTTCCTACAGAATATAGTTTTTGTAGTGGGGATCCCATCCACCCACTAAGTAACTACGTTTAACTACATTTATATACATTTACATTTATTTATATTTTTTAGAGTTACGTAATCAGATTACTTTTTCAAGTAACTAGTAAAGTAACGCATTACTTTCAAATTTACAACAAAATATCTGAGTTACTTTGTCAAATAAGTAACGTGAGTTACTTTGATTTCGCATGTATTGACTGACAGCTCTCCTGTCACCATGTTGAGGAAAATCATAAGTGCAGAGGCGTCGTGTGTAAATATGATGGTTATTGTAGTTATAGACTAAATGTAAGAATGCATTTACTAATCTCGCTTGCACAAAAAAGATTCAGTATTCCTTAAAATGAATAAAATGAGTCAAATATGTTAAATAAAACAAATATTTTTATGAATTTAATCTCACTTTATTGGCCAAAGTACTTGCTGCTCACATTCGATGATTCAGTTAAACCATACGCAAAAATGACTTTAGATTTTTTGTTTTTATTGGTGAAGTGTCAATTTTTTTTTCTCCTGCATCATATTTTTCTGTTATGTAGAATGGCAGCACAGCTGAAAGGTTTGTTTGAGCTGCGCCCTCTACTGTACACGCGTGAATGTGCATTTCCTTCAGCCTGAGGCGTATTATTACAATTTTGGTGTGAAAGGGTCTTTACATTTGCCCCAAAATATAACTTTTTGTTATATATATATATATATATAAAAAACCCAGACAAGCCCAGCCCAGATGAGAAAAAGTAATGCAAACGTAATGTAATGCATTACTTTTCTTAAAAAAATAACTCAATTAGTTACTTTTTAAGGGAGTAACACAATATTGTAATGCATTACTTTTCAAAGTAACTTTCCCCAACACTGCACACAACTTCATTTCAAGTCTGATTTAAAACAGTGACTTCTTGAGTCGTTTTGTGCGATTAATTGTCTCAGAAGAGTCATTTATTCATGAATTGGACTACACTGGTCATGCTGTATGTGGAGGATACCCAGTGAGGATAACGCAATAGAAATGTGTTGGCATTAATTCCTTATTTCTTTTGCTGCTGTAGATTCAGCAGGAAACACATTATAGTGCTTGTTGAATCAAATTAGTATATCATAATTAGCATACACTTTAGTAAGCTCATGGCAAGGAGTAAAAACCAGAGAAAAATGAATTAGTAGGTGCATGCCTTGGTATGAATATGAATATGTGTGTGAGTGTGAGTGTGTGGGTGTTGTTATTTCTGCACTACACAGTATACGGACAGAAGCAGCTCTGTTGCGTAACAAGCTCTGCTGTGACTGGAGCTCTAATTGGCTGCCGGTTTGATCATTTGCATATCTGTATGGACTTAATGGTAAAGCACATATTGCTTTGCACAAACATAGTTAAAAAAGCAAAGTTATAATAAAAAAAGTAACAGTGGAATTAATTGATTAATCCTACTGTTATTTTTATGAAAGATAGTAAATAAAAAGCTGAAATCATGAAAAACCAGAAATGGATTGAAGGAGAGGGAGATGTGAATGGACTACAGGGGAAAATGATTTTAGATGAGAAATAGAGCAGGAGGAGCTGAAGGTATAAGTGAAGGATGGAGGTGAAGATGAGTCCAGAGGGAAATCGAGGGAGTTAATAACACAAACCCCTGATACTGTAGATCGCTGTTTCTACTTGAATTTAATTTTGCCCACTCTGAAAGGTTGATGATATTCAAAAGATTAAGAATGAACCACTAGGCAAGATGCAATTTCAAACTGAGAATTCATTAAATACATTACATTTTAGTTATTGTGTTAAATGCTCAGATGGGAACTGATTTCTGAATCTTAATATTTGTTGGTCAGGCAAGTTTGTAGACTGGCATAGAAAAATGCCAGGAAGTTAGTTTTACCACTGTTTATATAGTTATAGGCACAACCTTTGCCTGTTCCTTTAAAAGTGTGTCAGTAATGGCGTGTCCAGGTGGCTAAACGGTGAGTCTGGGCATCAGTTCACCAGTGTGTATGTCTATGCCAGCCTGCCCATCTGTGTGCCAGTGAGGGCACTGAAAGGACACTGCTTTCCGTAATGCTTGCATGGGCATCAGCAATGATATTCACTCACCAGCCACTTTATTAGGTACACCTTGCTAGTCCCGTGTTGGACCCCATTTTGCTTTAATTCTTCTTGGATGAGATTCAACAAGCTGCTGGAAACATTTCTCAGAGATTTTGGCCCATATTGACATGACATCATCAGTATATTTGTCAGCTGCACATCCATGATGTGAATCTCCCGTTCCAGCACATCCTAAAGCTGCTCTACTAGATTGAGATCTGGTGACTGTGGAGGCCATTTGAGTTTAGTGAACTCATTGTCATGTTCAAGAAACCTTTTTGAGATGATTTGTGACATGGTGCATTATCCTGCTGGAAGTAGCCATCAGAAGATGAGTACACTGTGGTCATAAAGGAATGGACATGATCAGCAACAAAACTCGGTAGGCTGTGGTGTTTAAATGGTGCTCAATTGGTACTAAGAGGCCCAAAGTGTGCCAAGAAAATATCCCACACACCATTACACCACCAGCAGCAGCCAGATCCATGCTTTCATGTTGTTTACACCAAATTCTGACCCTACCATCTGAATGTTGCAGCAGAAATCTAGACTCATCAGACCAGGCAACGTTTTCCAATCATCTATTGTCCAATTTCTGGTGAGTCCGTGTGAATTGTAGCCTCAGTTTCTGTTCTTAGCTGACAGGAGAGGCATCAACAAGACATTTTCAGCCACAGAACTGCCACTCACTGGGTATTTTCTCTTTTTCACACCATTCTCTGTAAACCCATAGACGTGTGTGTGAAAATCCCAGTGGATCAGCAGTTTCTGAAATACTCAGACCAGCCTGTCTGGCACCAACAACCATGCCACGTTCAAAGTCTTAAATCACCTTTCTTCCCCATTCTGATGCTCAGCTTGAATTTCAGCAGATTGTTTTCACGAGGGCTGCATCCAAAAACTTAAAAATGCTGCCTTCAGAGGACACATTCCAAGGTAGGATGGCATAAAGGCATGTCCGAATCCAAAGTTAGCTTCACTTACTGTCTCCTGAGATCCCTTCAGCTGATTGATTTTTGATGCTGAAGGCAGCAGATGTATCCTTCGCTGCCTTTGAAATCCCACAATCCTATGCGTTCCATTCAGTGACAGTTGAGCTAGAAAAAGAAAGATGGTGTCTGAAAGTTGCGTTTTCTGGTCAGTTTGTGTGTAAATGTACGTTTTTGACCAACGTTTTCCACTTCTGATGTCATTTCTAGGGAGAAATTACTACTGTAGTAATTAAATATTTGTTTAGTTCTCACCAAAGCTCGCTTTGCTGTAGATCATTAAACCACTACACTGCCTCAGAAATCTGACCGAAATCATGTTTCATGAGGTGCCTACGTGGCATCCTTTTAGGTTTGAAACCTTTCATATATAATTTTATAAATATCAATATTTTAAAGCTGTTGAGATAATTGCTGTTGAGATAATTGAGGCAACAATTCAGCTGCCTAAGTTTTCAGATACATGCATAAATACAGTTGCTTTCAAAGGTGTTTTTTAAAAAATCTTTAAAAAAACTTATGTAATGCATATTTTTGAATCATGAACAATGCGTTTAAACAAGTTTCAGTTGTTCAGTTGTTAAATTTATTTTTTGACTGTTTTTATGTCAGGCGGTACAACCACATACAGTAGTTGTATGTATATACTGTAGTTGTACCACCTGACATGGAAAGTGTACCAACATAACCATACTTGAAATGAGCAGTTTTTACCAGTATTTGAGAGAGATCTACAAACCTTTTCACTCTGCCAAGGATCAGTTTAGGTCCTCTGGATTATGCGTTATCAAGTTTACTGTTATTATCTCCTTAATTCATAATAAAAGAGCCATGTCTGCAGTTGTGCCACCCTGACATTTGAGAATATACAAATTGCTGGACAAAAGTTTTTCAATTAACAGCTTTAATACTACTGATATTTATAAAAAATTTGTTTATATGAAAGGTTTCAAACCTAAAATGATGCCGTAGTATTTAGTTCTTAATGTTTTATTATTAAGACACCATTTAAAGTTTTTTAGTCTGTTAATTTGTTCGGACAGTTGCACCACCTGACATTTTGGGGGTTTAAGATAACAAAACATAAAATAATTATGATTGATTATGATGATCAATATATATGATTGATAAAATGATTATGATTTCACTTTTTTTTAACTTTAGTTAGTGTGTAATGTTACTGTTTGAGCATAAACATCTGCAAAGTTACGACACTCAAAATTCAATGCAAAGGGAGATATTTTCTTTTACAGAAATCGCTTTTTAAGGACTACAACAAGCTTCTTCCTGGGTTGGTGACATCACAAACCCCAAAATGTACATAAACCCCGCCCCCAAGAACATGCAAGAAAGGGGGTGAGTCCATGTTGGGCTGCTTTAGAGAAGAGGAAGAGTTGTTGTAGTAGAGTGTTGTTGACATGCCGGCATTTTACGCCGGACTGCTTCACAAACGAGGGTTCAACGCTGGATTTGCACAAAAGATTAACATGACGGCACATGCTAGTCGATGAGTTGAATCAACTCCACAGCAACTACATAAATTTATCCACTAACCATTCAGAAACGTCCAGTTTCATTCTAAAAGTTGTAACTTCTTCCTGAGTCTCTCCATCAGTGTCGACTCCGGTTTGAACAATGTAAGGCTGAACACCGTTACTGACAATCCTCATTTTGTCTGCGTGAGATTCTCCAGCTTTGTTATTGTTGAGCAACCGAAGCGCGAGCTGTTAAAGCTCCGCCCTCTTCTGGAAAGGGGGCGGGGAGCAGCAGCTCATTTGCATTTAAAGGGACACACACAAAAACGGCGTGTTTTTGCTCACACCCAAATAGGGGCAAATTTGACAAGCTATAATAAATGATCTGTGGGGTATTTTGAGCTGAAACTTCACAGACACATTCTGGGGACACCAGAGACTTATATCTTGTAAAAGGGGCATTATAGGTCCCCTTTAAATGTACTAAAAATGAATTCAAACTAAATAGGTTTTATAGAATAAAGTGATATATGTCATGAATTTATTTTAAAAAGAATTAATGCACTTGGACACAAAAATATGCACATCATGTCATTGACCCAAACGTGCGCGCACACACACACACACACATATTACTATACTGTATGAATTAATTATAAAAAAAACATTGCTATACTGTATGAAATTATCCATGTTACTGAACAACCACCTGAACACCCTAGCAACCATTCGGAATACCTTAGCAACTGCATAATAACACCATTGCAACCACTCAAAACACCCTGAAGCTAGTTTTTCACAGGCAAGCACCACTCAGATTTCTTTAGAAAATGTTAAAATGCAGTTTTTAATTTTTTTATTTTATTTTTTTGCTCACCGTCCTATGCTAGCTGTAGGGACATTATGCGGTCTGTGTTCATGTGCTCAGTATTCACACTTACTCATCGCCCACCACAGGTTCAGGAAAGCTCTTTATGTGTGTGTTTGAAAGTGATTTGATTACCTTTTGATACAATGATCTCCTCTAGGCACTATACACTTGGCACTCTCTCTACCTCTTTTGCATTTTTTTCACCACTCTTTTACTAAAAATCTTGCTGTTGTGTGTGTGTGTGTGTGTGTGAGAGGCTTCTATGTCTATTCAAAGGTTCTTGCTCACTAATGAATGTTTAAAGTTGTCCCTGCAGCTCTGAGGTAATTACTGAACAGACTTTTGCTGAGACAAATGGTCTGGGGGATCCAACGCAATAGAGAGAGAGAGAGAGAGAGAGAGAAGTGGGTGGTTGAGATGAAAATGGAGGCAGAGAGAAGGACTGAGATATAGAAGGAGAAAGGAGAGAAGAGGAGAGGAGAGTCCATGTGATTTCTCATTTAGGTGAGCCTTTCAACTTGGAGTGTCTTACGTAATACTTGTGTGCACACACTGGAAAACAGTTTTGCGGTGAAAAGCATTGTGGGGTAATTGTGTTTCCTTAGGCTAAAGCAGTTCAGCTGGCATGCAATTTACAGTGATTATTGTCACATGACCTCATTACGTCGAATATTTAGTTCAGCAAGTGATATCCAGTTATGATCTCAGATATACTATTTCACATGATGTGTTACATTTTTATCCAATTTTGTGTAAAAAGATTGTAACTTTTGGCAGTATGAAGAAATAATCTGTGAATTAGGTTACAGAGTCTGAATTATCCATTGTATCTATAACACACATTTGGACAAACTTAGTTTGAAAAAGGTTCATATACTCACTGAAAAAAGTGAAACGACCAAGACATTTATTTACAGTGCATTTTTATTTTGATCTAATTGAAAATCATGATTCAGTTTGTTTAACTAATACATTTGGCTGTAACAAATTGGAGCATTTTTTATTAAGTTGGTCCAAAGTATTATTTTTTTAGGGCTCCGAACACAAACTTCATACTGCTTCCTTTAAAAAATAAACTTTCCATTTCAAATGCATCCTGTTTTATTTTCATCACACTCTTTTCATCTTTCTCTGTATTTACCTTTGCCGTCCATTAACCTCGGACACTGCCATCATTATGTATAGTACTAAGCATTGTGCATCTATCAGATATCCAGAGAGAGATGATGGATTGCGTTCTGCTGACACTCTTGCCTCTTCTTCAGCTCAACCCTACAACCTTTAAGCAATATTTATGTATAAGGGGAGGCAGTTAAAAGCAGGTCATTATCATAGGTCTTATTTCCCAAAGGACATTTCTGTTGTGCATTTCCAAGCTGAGCTGGATAATTCAGTCCTCTGTTGGAATGCTGGGTGTCTCCTCAATAGTGAATATGAACCAATGTGATGATATACGGTAGCCTAGCATGTGTAATAATCTGGAGCACAGTTAGCTTCAATAGAATGAGACATACACTCTCAGCACTCACTGCAAACGAACCGGAAATACACAATAGAGTATTGCTGAGTATTTTAGCACACCTTTACAGAAGTGCTGTGAACGTACAGTGGTATAAAGAGGGTGTCAGACGGTAATGCAGCGATGATGTATTTTTGTAAGCCAAAACAAGTTCGCATTTTAGCACTTCTGGTTCCATCGTCCTGAAGTCAATGGGTTTTTTGAATGGGTTTTTGGTTAAATGCCTGAAACAAGGTCTGTGGTGAACACAAGATATATTCACCATTTATTCTACAACATAAAATACATCAGTAATACCCTGTTGTGGTTTTTAAAGCTTTTACCTATCTTGTAAAAAGCGGTTGATAACAGGAGGTTGTTGGGGACATTAAAGGCCCCGATATAGGCCTACATAAAGCAAAATCAGAGAAGGAACTGGTATGACGTCATTTCAAACAAAATCAGGCCAAAACGAAGTTCCGGAAAAGTTCGCTTCAGCTAGTAAACACCTTCGTACTACCATTGGTCCGTGGCGATGATGTAATAGGTCGGTGTGGATCTGAGGACGTCGAGGTTTATATCGGGGCCTTAAACGTCATCACACCGAACAGGTAAACTCATTGCTGTGTTCAAAATCGCCCCCTATACCCTCATTCACTATTCCCTACATCAGTCCACTAATATAGTCCACTTGAAGGAGTGAATGAAAATGAGTGAGTGAATTCAGACACTTTTGCATAGTTTGTGCTTGCTGTTTAATAATCATTTGACACTTAGCAAACTGGCAGCTCCAGTAGTAAGATGAAAATATTTATCTTGTTTAAACCTTAATTAAACAATTTAATAATCACTTAAAATGAATTTATACCTGTATGATATTACGCTGTATCCACATTGGATCAGTGCGGTTTGGAAAATGGATGGATGGATAAATTAAGCTGTGGGCGCCATCTTCTGGCGAGATGCGGGAATTCATTTGTCACGCGACTCTCGCGGTGCATTATAGGTATCCTCTAGCCGTTGAGCGTATAGCAGTTGTAGGCTACACTCGTTATTGCGGTGCATTGTGGGATTGAATGAGTGCACTTAATATCGTCCACTATGGTTACGGACACCATTACAAATCACTGTGCCATAGTGCCCTATTTAAGGGTATAGGTGGCGATTTCGGACACAGCCATGTACTCACTAGTCCTTTCACAGCCTCAAGCTTAATGGTGGTGACGTTGAAGTCATGTGACCGTGATTTAGCTCATTCATAGCCTACATTTAGCTTTTTACTTCTGCTGATTGTATTTAGGCTTCAAAATTCATAAAAGTTTTGTTCATTTGAAGAATCATCGTGTAAGAATCATAAACTTTTGTTGGTCACAGAGCTTATTTTCTGCAATAATCCAAAAGCTAATGGAAAATAGGCCTACTGGGTTTTTGTCGATGGAACCAGTTGATGCCAACTTCAACACTCTATAATATCATGGTTTCCCTTTGGTATTAAATTGCTGAGCAGTTCAATATGACTTAACCCGTACTATATTGTGTTAATAAATGATTAGCATATTAATTGACGGAAATATTGTAGGCTATTGCCAAAGTACCAAAATGGTACTTTTGTTATATGGCATTTTTTCCCACATTACTAGCAGACCCATTTTTCTCATTGTCATCCACAATAAACTTATGACATATGATGTGTTTTATGGAGCTAATAAATTGTATTACTATATTTCGGAGAAGTTCTCGCGCCATATCTCCTCGTTTCGCGGCAGAGCGCGCAGCTCACTGAGCATCACGTCGCGTGCGTATAGTACACACTTTCGTAGACGCTCCGGTTTTTGCTCTTTTTGTAGGCCATGGAGAAGATAAACAGCCTCCTTTTCACAGTCACAGATAGTTCTTAAGCCGTCAATGAAGCCAGAAACAAAATGAACAAAACCTTTGTGGACTATATCAACGTGCACATCATCTTCACATTGTAGCAGACCTTTGCGGTGGCACTGTGGACGTCACACAGTGTTTTGCATTTTATCTGCGCTGTTTTAATTGCTTGTTCGCTATCATTGATACATCTTGCGCCATGAATTGCGTAAAATAGACAGTTTTTGCTCTTAAATTTCAACTAGATGTCCCGCGAACGAAGCTATTGTAGGTTAAACCTCCTAAAATCACTTCTTGAGTGCGCCACGTTGCGTCTTTTGTTACAGTTGTTGCCACGAATAAATAATATGCAACCACATTTATAATAGACAATTGGCCACTTGAAGTCGTGCAGAACATTTTACCGCTTCGCGTCACGACTACAAAATCACAAACGCACATACATGCTCTCGTGGATTGTTGCTTTATTAACTTTACAAAACGCGCCTCAAGACCTTGATTTGTTTTATTTCGTCTAAACGCGTCATGCGTGAATGCCTTCTTTTGCCTCTGTCACATTTAAAGCGCAAGCGTCTCTCTCCTCCTCCTCCTCCTCATCCCCTCCTCCTCCTCCCGCGCGCTGGTCGTGTGGAGAGCTGCGCGCTCTCGGTCTGAACGCTCGTCGGTGTTCAGCGCTCGGGCAGGATGTTTGTGTCCGTGTGGTACGCCAAGAAAATGGGCCGGCGTTTCATCAACAACGTCCGGAAAGCTAAAAAACAACGACATCGGATCATGGTAGGAAATGACGCCTTTCTGAATATACTGTCATTTGGTTTAGCTGGCTGTTCATCCCTATAGCCAGAAAACGCGTGTGTACATTACTTCTGTTGGAATTTCTAACATAATTTGGAAACAGTCTTAAAATAATAATAAGCTCATTAATTAATAAAAATAATGAGAAGAAAATTGAAAATAAGATCATACAGGCTACTGGATTCCTACAATATTCATATTTGATTGTGTGTAATGTGTTTATTAGAACTCAGAATAATGTCTGTCTACTGAACAGTTGAAGGAAATCACAAGAGAGCTGTAGGAGTTTTAAAAACATTAAAGATATTCTTTAACATCCTTTTTCTGATGTTCTACAGAAGCATTCTTATGGGAATCATAATAGTCCTACTGGGAACTATGTGTTCTTAAAGATGTTGTTTATGTTTTATATAAAAATGTTACGGACCTTTTGAGGAATGGCACTAATCAGAAGCATCCATAGATCGGTCTCTCTTCACAGCAGACGGATGGTGCTCAGAAGAGCCTGGTGCGTCAGAAGTTGCAAAATGTGGAAAGTTAAAATTAGGGTGTCTGTGTGTGAAATGGTGCTTCCGTCAAATGGTCCAGCAGCTTAAATAATAGATGAGATGATTAATGAGACTGAAGGGATTAAATAAAAGTATAAAAATGGTGCACCTGGGGTACATGGGGTACATTTATTAATTTAGCAGATGGTTTTATCCAAAGCAACTTACAAATGAGGAATACAACAAGCGGTTCATCTTAAGGAGGCAAAAACACATGAAGTGCTACAGAATAATGCTTAATTAAGAAATAGTTTTTTTGTAGTATGTCAGAAATTGGGTAATTCTTCTATCCAGTTATTTAGTAGTTCATTTACACTCCAAAAAATATATATATATATACATCAACGCTTCATGATATTTGAAGGTTTTTGATCGTACATGAACTTCTACTAGTGATGTAATGTAATAATGTTATGAATGAATTGGATTATTTTTTAAAAAATCAGTTTATTTTGCTGTTTCTAGGCAGACATTTCCAGACTGTTTCCATTTTTCTTTAGAAGATTGAGGGTAGAGGAGAATTTGGAAGAAGAGATAGTGACTATATTATTATAGTAAAACTTTACTCTGTCAGTGAAGGGTGAAGAGAGAGAAACACAATATTAAGTGCAAGAACAGATTGCTTGTGTGTTTCTGCCCTGGAGTGTGTGAGTGAGTGGGTGGATGCGTTTTCTCTTCTCATTGGTTTGTATCATAAATTGTGGGTGTCATTTCTGTCTGATTGTTTTTGTGAAACGTTCATTTATTTATAAGACATGCAGTCAGAGAAACACTTTTAGAAACAGAGAGGGTTTGCTGCCATAGGTATGTTGACTTTCAGTGACAGTAGGACGGCCTACGCAAATAGGCAGCATTCACTTTTACGTTTATTAATTTATCCGAAGTGTCTTACAAATGAGGAATACAAGAAGTTATTCATCTTGAGGAGGCAAAAACACTGCAACATCTGTGTTTAGCTACCTAATCTTCGTCTGACATTGCGTTCTGTAATGTGACAGACCACAATTCATAATGCAATGCAATCTGGGTAAGACATGGTTTAATGGCATTGATATTTGAGTGTGACTGCAGTATCACCTTGAGCACACTCTTTAAAATAAAGGTTCTTTATTGGCATTTATGATTTCATGAAGAACCTTTAACATCCATGGAACGTTTCCATTGCACGAAAAGTTCTTTATAGTGGAAAAGGGATCTTTAGATTATTAAAATGTTCTTTAGACTAAGAAAATGATGGTTCTTTTAAGTACAGTTCACTGGAAGCTTCTTTGGAGACCAAAAATGGTGGTTACTGCGAAAACACACTTTTGGAACCTTTATTTTTGAGTGTACTGAGGTTTTGTAATGGCCACAGCCACTCAAGTGTGTCAATGGGACTGACCGCTTGCAATGAGTAGGACAATCATTTAATCAATAGTATACAGAGACCTCAAGACATGTTTTTAAAAGTTCTGTTAACTTGATGTAATGCTCATGATGCATGCTGAAAAAACTCAGCAGTCAAAGACATCCTAGTGCATGATTATATAGAAATAGTGCACTGCTCCAGTGTGAATGTCCCTGACACATTTCATTGCAGATTGTTTTGTGAACTTGCCTCAATATAAGGCAAGCTTTGCAAAGAGGCTGTTATTAAAGGATGAGACTGCGACAGTAAACGTATTAACCCCTGTGTGACTGCAACATATGCTGCGGGCACGCGTTATTAAAGGGTTAGTTCACCCAAAAATGAAAAATTCTGTCATTAATTACTCACCCTCGTGTCGTTCCACACCCGTAAGACCTTCATTCATCTTCAGAACACAAATTAAGATATTTTAATTTTTAGATATTTTAGGCCTCCATTGACAGCAAGATATTTAACACTTTCAGATGCCCAGAAAGATACTAAAGACATATTTAAAACAGTTCATGTGACTACAGTGGTTCAACCTTAATGTTATGAAGCGACGAGAATACTTTTTGTGTGCCAAAAAAACAAAATAACGACTTTCAACAATATCTAGTGATGGGCGATTTCAAAACACTGCTTCATGAAGCTTCGAAGCTTTACGAATCTTTTGTTTTGAATCAGTGGTTTTCAACTAAAAAATGAAAACTTTTATGCGTTTTGGCTGTTCATTTACACGACAATGGCGTTTTGGGGGCCTGAAAATGCAAACTTTTGAAAACGCGTTTCAAAGTGTAAGTCTTTGAAAATGATAGCGTAAACTACAAGAACAAAAATTTGTGAAAATGGCTGACGTCATGCACATGTGTATTACGTGTTTAGTCTATATGCGCATAGTTTTTCTTTCAAAGTGACATTGCCAACTACTGGCCTCGCAGCAGAATACAGCAGTTTTTGTCGTTTTTGCAGATCTGCCTGAACGGGGATTGTTTGACAACGTTGTCATCTGAACTTGAAAGCAAAGGAGAAACCTTTCAGTTTTTAGTACATTGTTGTCATGTAAACGTACCCTGAGACAAGCAGGTATAAGCAAGAGAGAGAGAGAGAGTTTAGAGAGAGAAACTATATTCAATATGCTTTGTGCAAAACACCTTGACTAAAATGATATGCGGACCTCAGGGGGAAAAAAATGCATATAACCACATTTAAAATGTTATTGCATGCATTGCAATGACTGTCTGTATGCACACACCTCTAGAGTTTAAGTTTCATTTTAAGACAGATCCCATGAATGCCTAACAAACAAATCTATCTATTTTATCTATCCATGTCACATTTTGATCTGTATTATTATTGACTCTTGAATCATTACTGTTATTACTCGGTACACACTAGTTGATTCATTAAATAACATGACACTGTGGTTGTATAGTGTGCTTTTCTGATTCTTTGAGTTGCAATGGCAGTTTCAGGTGCTTGCGCGAGGTGTGGGAGGGGATTTCATTCTTTTTTCCTCCCAACACACACACACACAGAGAGAGAATCTGAGTGGGAGTTTATATAAGTAGATTTTGTTCAAATGCGTGTGTGTTGTTTCTGCCCACTGCTGTGTAGCAGCACCCTCAGGTTTACGTGTGTTGCCAGTTTCAACTTCCAAAACAAGCTTGTCATTCAGAAGAACTCAAAACAACCAATATTCATACACTAGCACAGCTCGATAATGTCATGCTCTCAGATCTGTCAGATTGTGTGGTACCCTTGAAGCAAATACAATGCCAGTGTATTAGTGTGTGTTATAGGTGCCGTGTGCAGCGTGTCCTGTTTTCTGTTTTGACAGCATATAAAAGAGCAGGCTTTTAGACTGATTATAGTTTAATTAATTTTGTGCATCTCATTTTATGGATTAGTTGCTCTCTGACTTTGGATTAATTTGTTAAATAAATGTTTATTGAATGCAAATGTTAATCATTACTATCCCTGTAAATTGTTTTTAAAGACAAAGTGTGTCATTTTTCTGGACAGTGTAGAGTTTTTACACACTTTTTCTGAAGGGTGTAAAGTGTGTGAAGTGAGCCATTAATAGGTAGATTTCTTTAAAGGGGACCTATAATGGCCCTTTCACAAGATGTAATATAAGTCTCTGGTGTCCCCAGAATGTGTCTGTGAAGTTTCAGCTCAAAATACCCCACAGATCATTTATTATAGCTTGTCAAATTTGCCCCTATTTGGGTGTGAGCAAAAACACACAGTTTTTGTGTGTGTCCCTTTAAATGCAAATGAGCTGCTGCTCCCGGCCCCCTTTCCAGAAGAGGGCGGAGCTTTAACAGCTCGCGCTTCGGTTGCTCAACAACAACAAAGCTGGAGAATCTCACGCAGCCAAAATGAGGATTGTCAGTAACGGTGTTCAGCCTTACATTGTTCAAACCGGAGTCGGACACTGATGGAGAGACTCAGGAAGAAGTTACAACTTTTAGAATGAAACTGGACGTTTCTGAATGGTTAGTGGATAAATTTATGTAGTTGCTGTGGAGTTGATTCAACTCATCGACTAGCATGTGCCGTCATGTTAATCTTTTGTGCAAATCCAGCGTTGAATTGACCCTCGTTTGTGAAGCAGTCCGGCGTAAAATGACGGCATGACAACAACACTTTACTACAACAACTCTTCCTCTTCTCTAAAGCAGCCCAACATGGCCTCGCCCCCTTTGTTGTGTGTTTGTTTTAGTCCTTAAAAAGCGATTTCTGTAAAAGAAAATATCTCCATTTGCATTGAACTTTGAGCGTCATAACTTTGCAGATGTTGTTTATGCTTAAACTGCAACATTACTCACTAACTAAAGTTAAAAAAGTGAAATCATAATCAAGGACCCCTTTAAAAAGTGTCATCTAAATTGCTTGAACATCCCAATCAGCCTAACATACTGTAATGTAGCAACATTTGCCTTTGGACCAATATTAATCACAAATCTCTTGCATAAAGAAGAAGTCTGTTATGGTTTTCTATTAAGTTTTTCAAGTGTCGTAAACTGATGAGGAATGTGATGCTGAAACAGTTTTAACTTAACCCTTACGCATTTATAAAAAGATTACTTACTGCAGAAATAATATAGTTTAAAAGAATATACTTAAGTGCAAACTGAATGCAATGTGTTAGGTACTTAATTGCATGTTAACTGCAATTAAGTAAAAATGTTTTATGGTTTAAATTTATATTAAATGCAAATTTAGAGTGTTTTTTGACCCACTTAACTTGTACTTTAGTACATCTTAAGTAATAATTTCATAATTACTTCTATTGTCTTAGAAATATGATTAAAGTGTACTGCTGAGAGTACTGACAAGCATAATAATAAACTAAATTATTTAATGCCATTTCTGTTGAAACTTGTATGTCATGTATTTAAATATATTTGTAACTGCACATTTGCAAAGAAGAAGTTGCAATTTAGTGCATTTAAAATATATTAACTTTAACACACTATTGTTAAAATTATAATCAAAGCACTTTACATGCGCTTTAGTATGTTAGTCGACACATCAAAATAAGTGTACTTCTTTAATGCACCACAAAAGTTTGTTAAAACATAATGATTTAAAATGTACTTTATAGTAAAACCTTTATTTTACATTATTACATAGTTATAAAAGTGTACTCTCTTTAAGTACACTTAAAAGGCCTTTTATTTCATTAATCTTATATTATCTGCGAATACAGTAGTGGCCAAAAGTGATGACCCTACAAGTTTGATTAAATGATCAAAATATTAAGAAAATATTTTATTTTGTACTTGGTTAAGGTATTTATCAAACTACAGCTACAGGTATGCAAAAACATGCATAGAAAAACAAAAAGCTCACAGGAATAAGCATACACTGACTACAACATAATCAGTTATTAATATTGGTTGGTTCTCTCATTTTTGTATGTGTTCATAATTTCATCTTTGTATGACAGCCTGACCAAAATTTATGTAATTTGGCATGTTTCACTGCGTTATCATCACAAATAAAACAAGCACAACTACGCAATTTGCTTACAAAATTTTTAATAATATTTGGATAAAGGGTGAAGATGTCAAGAATTTTCCTAGGCCAGACATCACTTTTGGCCACTACTACATTTTTATATATACTTTTAAGATCTGAAGTACACTACAAGTGCACATTCAGTCAGAGTTAAGCACACTTCTTTTTCTCAAGGGAGGACTTTTTTTTTTTATGATCTTACTATATTGTGAAGTGAAAAGTGCATTTCCTATTACTAGTGAAGTACATAGACCATAAAATGTGAGTAAAAGTATGCAAACATGTTAGCGTAAATGTGTAGCTATCTTGATGTTGGCCATTTTGGGTTGAGAGAAAGAAGGCTCCATGGTGACCGGCTCCCCCTCACTGGGAAAAGTACAATGTGCTTCTGAAGAGAGAGATGATTGATGGCGTAGATTAAAGGGAGCGAGACAGAGAGTGGGAGGAAGTGTTGATACATAGAAAATAGACGAGAGAACATGTGCATTGAGAGAAGATGTGCGTCGTTGAGAAAGACTGAGCCAGTGAATAAGCAAGTGAGCTTATCAGCAAAAAAAAATCTTTGAATGCAAGGGCAGACTTTATTGATTGTTTTATAATGACCAGGTCCAATGATGTAGTGTTTGTTAGCGCCAGTGTTGGAGGAGGTACTCTGAAACTAGGATTTGGCTTTGTAACAGCATTTAGTGTGCCTCAAAAAAGATTATAAAATACATCACAAATGCACCATAAATTGATCAAAAAAGTAATACATTTTATACTTTTTATTATTGTGTTGTAATCAAATTTTCAGAATCCATAAGATTGCGTTGTATGAGGAACAGAACCAAATTCAAGTGTTTATTCAGCTATTTCATCTGCATCCTGAGTAGCGACCATTAAAATTCAACAAGCGCTACGATGAAGGTTTTTCGTCAGTGATATCAAATGATCATTGCTCATTGAATGAGATATGGAGGTGAACGTGATTTCACCATATACAACATGTTCCTGGATCAATATCTTTGTTGATCCTGGAACAACATTTCAATCAACCAATCAGTTTACAGTTTATGTCAAGTTTAGGCTTACAACCAGGGTTAGGTGCTTCTACATCAGTGCTGTTCACCTATCATTTCCCTCTGATTTTAGGGATAACTTATGGGTGGGCTGAGGTTTAGGGGGTAGGGATAGGGTTAGGACTACATTTTCAAAATATGTTGATCCAGGATCACGTCTTCCTTGGCAAAATCATGATGACCCCTATCCAGAGTGGATCAAGAAAAGATTTTTTAGCGAATAACAAATTAAATTTTACTCTTTACCTCACACAAGTCCGTCATATACTGTGAAAGAGTAATTTGAATGCAAAACATCGTCATTTGGACTACTTTGGTACTGCTTTTTGCAATTTTTGGAATACATTATTCTGATTACACTATTGTTTTTTATAATGTATATAGTTTTTTAACGTAATGGTTAGATTTATAGATAAGAGAGGGATTGGTGATTCAAAAATATCTGTATCCAGTATATTGTAACTAAAATTATTATCACTGTACATTTTTCTGCCTGTCTCATTTTTTGTACTTGTTAAAAGTTATGTTTAAGTTTGGCGATAGGGTTAAAAGGGATTTTAAAATATATCTATTAAACAGTAAAAATACAACTATATAAATATATTTATGATATGAAGCATTCATATATATTGTTTCTATAACTTTTGTCAGTATTATACGTTATACATTTTATATGCGGTATCTTTGTCCTTTTAAAAGTTAAGTTAAAGGGATTTCCCACAGCGCTAAAACAACTTCCTTGTTCTGACTCACTCATAAAGAAAGTCTTTGCCGCCATCTAAAGGTGTAATAATGTAACTTTCACTGATACTATTGACAGACCCTTTCTCAATACCAAATATGGCATATTTATATAAAATAATATTTATTAAACAACAATATTTAAATTAACATCAATAGCCATTAGAAAAGACATAAACACAAGCAAACAATAAACACAATCAAATAAATAAAAAGAACAAGCAAACAATTCAGTCAAACGTACAAAAGTAGCACTCTAGTACAGGATTTAAGTTAAATATAGCCTAAATATAAAGTTATGAAACTTAATTTTCCCCTTAACCCAAATTGTTTTGCTCTGGAACAAGATTGCCCAAAGATTCCCCATTTGAAATACCCCAAATGAATTATATTTTTAACCACTATCTACATAAGAGCCAGCGGCAAATACCCAAAGGACTGGCCGAGATGAAGCTGTTCTCTGTGGGTACATGAGCGCTGAACGGCCACTGACGGCCTGGAGTTTGCATCTGCGAAAGCGTCAAAACAAATAGTAAAATAGGCGCTATGTTTATGAGTCACATATTTGAGGTCTAAATGACTACATTCTCGCCTAAGAAACTCTTAAAACTACATTTTGTGACATAATAACAGTAGTATTTATAAAAAATATGGTGGATTGTCATGACATTCGCCGCAAACGGAGTGATACAAACGGTGAGTGCTGATACTGGGAGAATATCGCATGGCTCAGATTCGAGAACCAGAAAGAACTGTTGTATAAATTTATATATTTATAAGTATTTAACCAAATATAAAAAATGACACCTACTTCAGTGAAGTCATGTTGTTGGGACATTTTATGTGTGGCATTAAACAAACTTCAACGTCTTTAACTAGTTAGTTTAATGCACTTCCTCATGCTTTCCTTCTGTTTTCACTTTCATAGTCCTTTGTTTTTTTATAAGTTTTGTTCTTTTTCACCCGCATATCCTCCCGTCTCCCCTCTACTCTTCTTTTGCGGCTCCTCACACTTCCCTGGTTGGCTTTCTGTTCATTTTGCTAATATCTACTGCACTCGCTTCAACCTTCAAATCCCTCCGAGGGTCTCGCCAACGCCTGCTGAATAAAGGCCTGCTGAATTGAGTATGTGTGTGTGGCCTGCATTTGTATGTGTATATTATTCAGACTTTTTCAGTGTTGGATGAACCTGCATGAAATCTAAAAGGTTTAGTCAATATTTAAGTAAACATTTAGTTAGTGACTGTGAAAATGCTACAGTAAAAACCCTTTAATTGGTTTAAGTTCCCTTACTATATACAATGAAAAACTGCAATAATCCGAAATTTGTTTTTCTAGCTAACTATCGAGTTCATGGACATTGAATGGCTTGTAAATGTAATGTTAAGTGACATTGTTTACAAGCTTATTTAGTGGCGTCCTTCCTTGGTTGAAACCCTGATTGAGCAATTACATGAGACATTTCAATATATTACACTGTATCTTTCAACATACCTTCTGATGTTCATGTTTATTTTGTGCTATAACTGGTAGTAAAGAGGAAGAGATGATCGATTCACGTGCCGCTTGAACTGAAGCGCTACAGCGATCTGTCACATTAAAGAGCACCATAGCCATATTTATTGTTTGTATTTCATGATAAAATCGACAGAATCTGAAAACTGAGACTCTGTTCCATATTAAAAGTAACAAAGCATAAAGCTTATTGTGATTATTGGATGGCATGTGCGCTACAAATATTTAGTGGAGTTTTGTTCACGCATCAACAGAAAATAGCACAGACTATAAGATCGATCTTGAGATTGAAGGATCCATATCAGTACCCATTAAAAATGAGAAATCCATATTGTCAACCCAGCCCTAACATCCACACAGATGATGTTTAAAGGGATAGTTCACCCAAAAATGAAAATTATCCCATGATTTACTCACCCTCAAGCCATCCTAGGTGTATATGACTATCTTCATTCAGTCAAACACAGTCAGAGTTATATTAAAAAATATTCTCGCTCTTCCAAGCTTTATAATGGGAGTGAATAGTAACCAAGATTTTGAAGCCCAAAAAAGTGCATTCATCCATCATAAAATTAATCCATAAGGCTCCAGGGGTCATAAAGGCCTTCTGAAGCGAAGCGATGTGTTTTTGTAAGAAAAATATCCATATTTATAACTTTATAAACTAGAATCACTGGCTTGGTGAGAGTTAACTTTGACCTGACGCATGACGTATTGACGAAGACGGAAGCACAGAGGATAGAGCAAAACAAAACACCAGTCACAAATTATAAGTCTAAAACGAGAATTTTTAAAGAGAAATCGTCCCCTTGGAATTATAAGGTTCTATCTGACATTTTTGTCAAAATTGAGTTATTCACATATTCATATTCTGTGACAACTTATTTACATTATGTGATGTTTCTTTCTTTAAGTTGTGAACATTTTGGTACTTTTTTTTAGAAAACAAAAAAGTTCTATCTACAAAGTCGAACTCTAAATTGGCTCTATAAGGTTCTATCTGCGTGAGCCAATCAGCACTTCGAATGCACACACGAGGACCAATCAGGATCAGCGTTCTTTGTCATGTCGCCGCGATAGCGGAAGAGATCGCATAAAAACGCTAAATCAGTGAAGAGAAGACTAAATAATTTCACACAACGCAATGTTTATTAGAAACCTCATGATGGACTATTTTATTTATGATCTTGTCAATGACAGCGGCCCAAATTCCAGGAAATTAGTCTTTTTGTGTGTTTTGTTGTATCTGATTGCTGAGGAGTTATTTTCAGTTAGACACCACGCTAGCCAGCAGCGCTATTAAGAGGATCGGTCCGGTTTTTGTCATGTCATTGTCATACGAGGGAAAGTTATGTGTATATTAGTTTATGTTTTAACCTTGATCCATCCTGTGTACTTGTACTGAGCTGTATGTACTGTGTAGCTATAAAGCTATACGCTATGGTACACTGGATTAAAGTTAAATTAAAGTTAAGTTAAGTTAAATTTTACACTGTTGGTAAAAACCGAGTTGTTGCATAGTTGAAGTAATTTCAATATTTTAAATGTGAAATATTTTTAATTATATATAGTCAGTGAAACATTTTTCAATGTTTGTTAAACACCTTTGCTGAAGCATTGTCTGTTTTCTTGCAGTTTTTTAGTCTTAAAATGTCTTACAATATTAAGGCTTAAAGGTCAAATACTCAACAATTTAATTGATGGAGTCTTAATTACAACAATAAACGTTAGCATGTTATTTCATCCATACTGATGTCATTTTACCTGTCCCACTTTCTGTGGAATAAAGTCCTGCTCAGATGTATTACAGTAGCTAAACAAAAGGAAACTTAAACTTAAATGGTTCCTGCAATAATGTGTTAAATTACCCACCATATTTATTTATTTATTTAATTCTTTATTTGACAGGGACAATGGACAATAAAAGTATACTGCCCCAGAATTAGCTACAGAGCTAAATCTCATCTGCTGTCCCTGGGCAGGAGTAAACCAAATTATCAATAAAAATACGATACAGTATAAACACAGTAGAATACAAAAAATATAAAAACATATTCAAAAATCATTACATTGTATAATCAATGATCACAAACCTGACTTGCCTTTAACCATCTTTTCAAATGCAATTTAAACTGCACAAAGGTAGTACACTGTCTAATATCAGTTGGTAAATTATTCCAATTATTAACAGCTTTTACAGAAAAAGCTGATCGACCAAAATCTGTTTTTCTAAAATGTGCTTCACAGTCACCTCTTAATGAGGCTCTTGTCTGTCTTATGTTATCAGTGCGCAATGAAACAAATGTCTTTCAAGGTGGAGGTGCAAGATCGTTTACAATTTTATACATTAAACAGCAATTGTGAAATATTACAAAATTGTTAAAGGTAAAGAGATTATGCTTTTGAATTATAAGACAATGATGATGTCTGTCAGATTTCTTATCAAACACTTTTATAGCACGTTTATATAAAATATGTAAAGGTCTAAGAGTAGATTTTCCTGCTTGTGACCATGAAGTAATGCAGTAAGAGAAATGAGATTAAAGAGTGCAAAAAGATTCTTGCAGCTTCTGCTGAAAGTTGACTCCGTATAAATTTAAAATTTCTAAGTTGGGGTGTAACTGTAAGAACTATTTTTTTAACATGCTTTCCAAATGTTAAGTGAGTGTCTAAGATAACTCCAAGGTATTTAAAATCCGACACAATTTGTAAATTTTCACCATTTACTAATATATCTGGTAAAACCTCCTCCGTCTTTCTAATCTTAAAATACATACAAGCAGTTTTCTGAACGTTTAATGATAAACAACACTGATTAAACCAGTCTGAGATTTTGGTCATGACAGCAGATAGTTTTTGTGATACCCGTTCACTTGTTTTATCATGTACATAAATCACAGTATCATCTGCGTACATTTGAATAAATGCATCAGGACAAACATCTGGAAGATCATTCAAGTACAAACTAAAAAGTAGGTATATTCCTACCTAAATTTAACATCTGCACTGGACAAAATATTTAGCACTGCCTTTTATGCTTAACTTGAACAAGAAAAAAATATTCATTTAAAATATTAAATAAATGTTATAAAAACCATTAAATTTAACTTTCTCTGTTACAACACTAATTTTGTGTTTTAAAACAAATTATAAGTAAACTGTTTGTGTTTCTTGAAAATTATTGCTTCAATTAATTTCAATTAATTAATTCCAAGCGAAAAGTGTTTTTTTAGAATTAGAAGGATCTGCGTTTGTGCATGAAATAGACGCTGAACACAACCTTCAGAGAAATGCTAGTTAAACATCACTGTTTTGGTCAATGATTTCAGCCCTCCAAAACCATTTAAACTGAAACCAAAAATTGCTGTTTCGACCAAAAATTTTCAGTAGCTGAAATGTTGGTGCATGATTATTTACAGTGAGTATAGTGGTTGTGTACCACATAGTGTTAATTTGCATTCTAAATTTAGCTGTCAGTTGCTGACCTGCGCTTCACCTCACCACAGCCAGACTGAAATAATGTTTTTGACAGCAAAACTGCACACCACAAACACACACATAAACACATTATTTCTGACAGTGGCTAATATAAATGATATATTTTGTATAGTATCCTGACGATGATGTACCACCCACCATCATTCCTCGCTTTCTCTGTTATGTAATGACTCCTGGGTAATGTGAGGAATCAACATCAAGCCCTCCCGTCACGTTCCTTTCAACCCCCCGCACACTTTTCCCATTTCTATCTCACTACACTGACCCTCTCTAGCTCATTACACTTTCTTACTTTAGGTTCAGCATTGTTTCCCGTCCCTACAGTCTGTGAGGTTGTCTTTATATCTCGTATGTAATGAGCAAGTTGTTTCTGATATCTTACCAGCTGAATCAAAGCCTAGCAATGGTATTATATATACGCTGACAGAATGATTATATTTAAGCCATATGACATTAAAGCATGTGAACAGAACAAATGGGATTTTCTTTAGGCCTGGAGTTTCTGGGTCGGCAGCTGAAGAAATCAAATAAATGGGTATACTGGTCATAATGAATATAGTGTATTTGAACGGTCATGATGTAATTGTGAGTTGACTGCAGTTCATTTTGTGCGTATTCTCTGAACTATACAGCTTGCCAAAATACTGCATTTCCATCGTGATAACGAGAATCAAGGTTCACAGCCCTTTTGACCAGTGTCTTTCCATGACTATTCCTTTTGTTTTGTGATGGTTTAATTTTTATAAAGATATAAAAAAGTTATTTTATAGAGATATCATTTTAGAGAATCATTTACAATTTCTAACAGATGATGAATTTTAGAGCTTAGCAAAAGAAAATAATATGATAGGAATGTTCATCCATCCATCCATCCTTTTTTGTTTTATTTATTACTTTTCCAGAGCTTGAAATCACAATTTAAAATTCCATCCATCCATCCTTCCACATCCACATTCATCCATTCATCCATCATCCACCATCAATCATCTATCCATCCATCCATCCACATCATCCATCCACCCCCACCCATCCATCCAATCATGCACATCCATCCATCCATCCATTCACATCTACCATCCATCCATACACATTGATCCATCCTTCTGTCCATCCACTCATCCATCCATCCATCCTCATCATCCATCCATCAATCTATCCATCCATCCATCCATCCATCCATCCACATCTACATCCATCCATACACATTGATCCATCCATCTACATTGATCCATCCATCTGTCCATCCACTCATCCATCCACATCCATCTATCATCCATCCATCTGTCCATCCATACACATTGATCCATCCATCTGTCCATCCACTCATCCATCCACATCCATCTATCATCCATCCACATCTACCATCCATCCGTCCATCCATTCACATTGATCCATCCATCCATCCTTTTTTGTTTTATTTATTACTTTTCCAGAGCTTGAAATCACAATTTAAAATTCCATCCATCCATCCTTCCACATCCACATTCATCCATTCATCCATCATCCATCCATCCACATCTATCCATCCACCCCCACCCATCCATCCAATCATGCACATCCATCCATCCATCCATTCACATCTACCATCCATCCATACACATTGGTCCATCCATCTGTCCATCCACTCATCCATCCATCCTCATCATTCATCCATCCATCTGTCCATCCATTCATCCATCCACATCCATCCATCTATCCATCCATCCATCATCCATCCACATCTACATCCATCCATACACATTGATCCATCCATCTGTCCATCCACTCATCCATCCACATCCATCCATCATCCATCCACATCATCTGTCCATCCACTCATCCATCCACATCCATCTATCTTCCATCCACATCTACCATCCATCCATCTGTCCATCCATCCACACTGATCCATCCATCTGTCCATCCACTCATCCATCCACATCCATCCATCATCCAACCACATCATCCATCCATCATCCATCCATCTATCATCCATCCACATCTACCATCCATCCATCTGTCCATCCATTCACATTGATCCATCCATCCATCCTTTTTTGTTTTATTTATTACTTTTCCAGAGCTTGAAATCACAATTTAAAATTCCATCCATCCATCCTTCCACATCCACATTCATCCATCATCCACCATCAATCATCTATCCATCCATCCACATCATCCATCCAAATCTATCCATCCACCCCCACCCATCCATCCAATCATGCACATCCATCCATCCATCCATCCATCCATACACATCTACCATCCATCCATACACATTGATCCATCCATCCGTCCATCCACTCATCCATCCATACACATTGATCCATCCTTCTGTCCATCCACTCATCCATCCACATCCATCTATCATCCATCCATCTGTCCATCCATACACATCTACCATCCATCCATACACATTGATCCATCCATCTGTCCATCCACTCATCCATCCACATCCATCTATCATCCATCCACATCTACCATCTGTCCATCCATCCACATTGATCCATCCATCTGTCCATTCGTCCATCTATCCATCCGTTCATCCATACACATCTATTCATTCATCCATCCATCAAACTGCTTTTCCACTGTAGGGTCGTGGGAGGAAAGTTCATGAGTTTTTGTGTTTATTTATTTATTACTTTTCCAGAGCTTGAAATCTCAATGTCTCTCAATCAACTGTCTATTTTTCCTGGTAAAATTCCTTGGAAGTCATGTTCAGGTGCAGATGAGCCATTACACAGTCCACTGACATCATTGTGCTGTGTGACGCGGTGGAGGCGTGTGGCTGAGCTAAACTGCCAAACGCCTGTATGTAACCCACTTGAGTGTAGGAGTACCTTGTTACCATGTAAATGTATTCATCAGCAGACTGGGAGAAACACAGAGAACCTCTCTTCTTATGATTTATGAACATACTGCCTGCAGTAACAGGAAGTTGTATATTCACATCATCCAGGGAGCTGGTGACGATGATAATTATGACCTGGTAGTATAATGACAAACAGAAATCAATGTTTTAAAAGGGTTGGTTGATTATGATTTCACTTTTTAGAGCATACTGTTTGAGCATAAACAACATCTGCAAAGTTACGACGCTCAAAGTTCAATGCAAAGGGAGATATTTTCTTTTAAAGAATTCTCTGTTTAAGGACTACAACTAACGGCTGGTAGGGACTACAACGAGCTTTACATAAACCCTGCTCCCCGGGAACACACAACAAAGGGGGTGAGGCCATGTTGGGCTGCTTTAGAGAAGAGGAAGAGTTGTTGTAGTAGAGTGTTGTTCCCATGCCAGCATTTTACGCCGGACTGCTTCACAAACGAGGGTCAATTCAACGCTGGTTTTGCACAAAGGTTTAACATGACGGCACATGCTAGTCGATGAGTTGAATCAACTCCACAGCAACTACATAAATTTATCCACTGACCATTCAGAAACGTCCAGTTTCATTCTAAAAGTTGTAACTTCTTCCTGAGTCTCTCCATCAGTGTCGACTCCGGTTTGAACAATGTAAGGCTGAACACTGTTACTGACAATCCTCATTTTGGCTGCGTGAGATTCTCCAGCTTTGTTGTTGTTGAGCAACCGAAGTGCGAGCTGTTAAAGCTCCGCCCTCTTCTGGAAAGCGGGCCGCAGCTCATTTGCATTTAAAGGGACACACAAAACCGGTGTGTTTTTGCTCACACCCAAATAGGGGCAAATTTGACAAGCTATAATAAATGATCTGTGGGGTATTTTGAGCTGAAACTTCACAGACACATTCTGGAGACACCGGAGACTTATATTACATCTTGTGAAAGGGCCATTATAGGTCCCATTTAATTAATGGCTACAAAGCAGAGAGTGTTTTAATTAGAGATGGAGCAGCAGCACGTCATCTATAATCTAAAATAGCACAATAGCGTTTTTGCACAACAAACTAACAACTGAATACGGCACTTAACTTGAATAATCCTCATTAACTACAACACTCTCAGCTCCCTGCCTCCCATATAGGTGCTGCTCTGTGAACGTACAACATGAGTGACAGCCAGAAAGATTGGTTAAATAAAGAATCTCACCGCAGCCCATGGGCACTTTTTTTTTTCTTTTTTTTTTTTCTTTTTTACAGATTTCAGAGCCCATGAACTGCCACAGAGACTGGTGTGATTTCAGAACACCTTTCAGTGAGATCTGTCAGAAAATAGGGATATTTTCTGAGTGTTACAGCACCTTTACAGCAGTCTAAGAAATTAAATTTGGAAATGAATTAGAATTATTTAATCATATCATAGTTTGAGCTTTAAACTTAAAAAAGTGTATTGAACTGAATGCAGTATGATAAGACATTTTCGATAGATAAATAGCTTTATGTATTAGGAATACATACATTAGGAATTTTTCCTCCATTAATATACACTACTGTTCAAAAGTTTGGGGTCAGTAAGATTTCATTTATTTATTTATCTTGATAGAGAAATTAACACTTTTATTCAGCAAGAATGTATTAAATTGATGAAAAGTGACAGTAAAGACATTTATAATGTTACAAAAGATTTATATTTCAAATAAATTCTGTTCTTTTGAACTTTCTATTCATCATGTAACCGCTAATGCTCTGTAGCAATTTGCCACAAAGCATTAAAATTTTATATTAGTGCATATTTGGCTAATATAAAACATGTGCCTATGGTGCTATATTCTGATTGGTCAGTACAGTACAGCATTACAGCCATACTGAAGTACACTGTATAGCAACAGCTCCTAAAGGCTGTGACACACCAAGCCGACGTTTTTGCAGTGCGTTCCACACGTCGGCTCTAGTCGGGTCCGCGTCGGTGACAGTTCGGCTGATTCAGCATGTTGAATCGGCATCAGGGCCGTTGGTGAGAGAGATCACTCTGATTGGCTGTTCAGATTAGCGAACGAGTCAGTGCACGAGAATGAAAGCGAGCAAAGAAGTCAAGATGGCACGGACAGAATGCTGTTCTAATTTTACATCATCTTACCTGAGCATTTCAATGCGCAAATATTTTCATAACAACATGAGCCGCCTGGAATGAAGAAAGTGATCAGCATGATTGATACTTTGTTTACGGCTTGTATATCTGAGTCCTAGTTTCAGTTATTCACAATGTAGTATGGGCTCTTGTACTATATTGCTTAATTTTTCAACAGCTTCGAACATGGGTTTTCTGATTTTAGAGCCAGAAATATTCATTTCATAAAGGGCATTTTAAATACTGTAGTGTGGTGAGGCTAGATTGTTTCAGTAACACGGTTCTGACCCTCATCCTGCAGCCAGACTCTCCCTAAAAGCAAAGCACTATTGAGATTATAACAGTTAAATGGCAGGCAAGGCTGGTGTGAAACCATGGGCTGCTAAGACCTTTACTAGATGCTTCCACCACAGAAATCAGTCAAGCAGAACAAAGTAAGATTATGCAACTGTTCCCATTTAAAAAGTTTGTGTGAAGCATAGTGTTTTGTATTTGGGCATTAAACATAAAAGTATGGCTTGAAGTTGTTTATGTAAATTGTTTGGTTTGAACTTTTCATAGTCTGCATCTTTTATAATTCTGGTTTGGGTGGCTGCATTGGAAGCAGTTTCCATTATTATAACTGTCCATAGAAAAATAGAGAGAGAACAGGAAATGATGAGAGACTTGATGTATTGATGTATTGCACATGCTCTCACATAACATGTTTGGCAGCACAAGTTCTCAGGTCTTACAATACAGTAGAAAAAATACTTAAATGCATAGCTGCAAGTTAGAAAATTCGAATTTATTGATTTAATTAACCATCATGTGGTGTTCAGGTCATTTTGACCCAGAGAAGATTTTCTTTTTCCTGAAAATACTTGTTAATGTCATCGCAATGGACTTGAAATTTTATGATTTTGTTCACATATGGTATAACTACTCAATTTTTTTTGATAATTTTCATGGGGTTCTTTCATTTAGGAGTGGTTTTGTATTTCTTTCTGCATCTGATTAATCGTAGGCCACATTTATCTGAGAGTAGGCACCTCATTTTTTGAGTGAAAAAAACATTTATAAATAATTTCCACAGTATTAAAGAAAATATTAGAAAATTTGCACTGTTTATCACACTAGTGTGCTTTAATATATAATCAGGAAGTTTGCTTTGAAATGCTTTGATTTTGTACAAAATGGCACAGAGTCACACTTGTGGTGTTCCCTAACTATCATTAGATATTAGTAGACTGTAGTAGACTGTTATTAGATTGTTAGGTTAGGGTTAGTAGAATAAGTTGACATGTACTTGCAAAGTTACTTATAACTAATCAGTAGAATGTCTGTTGGGAGCATCAAAATAAAGTGTTAGCAGATATTAAGGAGACAATCTACTAATAATCTAATGACTGCTAGTTGACATGTAGTTGCAAAGTTACTTACAGTTAGTAGAATGTCTAAAGTGGACCATATACTGATAAATTTAATTGGTTCCAGTGCCACAACTCAGTTATTTTTGAATGACTTAATTTGTTTGAGTAATAAACGTAACATTTGCGTTTATGCTACAAATTAAGTTGCTGTAACTCAATGTAGTTTGTTAGTTGAACATAATTTTATTGGAAGTTGTCATAACTAATACGGAGTGTCTATTTACACTAAGTGCAAATAGTGTCCCTTGTTGGCAAACGCCCACCAATGTTGGGTTGGGCCACTCAAGTTTAAAAAAAGACGCGCTGAATTCAACGTCTTCCCAATAAGGCAGCATCCATTTAATAATTGTTATAAATATAATCATTTACACTCTATGATATTATTGCATCCTGTTAATGTACAAAAACACTGAGGTGCAAATGGTATCTGCCAGTATAAAGTATAGCATCTAATTACTATTTACTCTTATTGCAAATAACTGATACTTTTACATGGTGTAAATAGGATCTATCACTATTTTCACCTAGTGTAAATAGCATATCGCTAAGAAAATGCTGCTATTGTCACTTAGTGTAAATAGAATATATCGCTATTTTAACTCAGTGTAAATAGCATCTAATAGCATCTAGCCACTGCCTAAATGATATTTTGTTGTTGTTGTTGATCCAAAACTTTATTAGAGTGTGTGAGCTCTCGCCATGTTTCTTCATGCATGTGACTACAGTGTTTGCTTTTTCCATGGCACAAGATTAGTGCTGAGAGCTCATGCATTTGACTAACTATAGGCCCTCGGGTGAGTCCATCATAAGAACGGCAGTATTTGTTGTGCCATGTTGTCTGCACCAGAAGTTATTTTCTTGGGTTTGTCGATCTCAGCAAACACCACAGCTACAGTAAAGAGGAAGATCTTTGAGCTCTCCTGATCACAGACCTGCTGCAGTTTTCCAAAGTTGCAGTTTTACTCCAAAAACGTGTCTATATTTCACTGCAGTTTCCAGCTGAAATGAACACCAGTGGCAGTAAACAACAACCGACAACTTTTATTTCTTTTTACTCAAATTATGATTACAGGGACAGATTATCGATTAATAAACACTTATTTTCATGCGGTTTCTTTCACAGTACTATATAATGACCAGTGCATGATTTGTAAACGAATACATTTTGAAGTTTCCATCTCATAACCAGCTCCATATGTGTTGTTTTTCTGACGAAGTAAACTTGCTCAATAGCTCACGTGGTACAGTCCTGTGAAATACGAGTCATGATAAAAGAGCTGAGTAAAAGCAAGCTAAAATGACATGGTTGCTTCAGCAAATGTGTTGTTTGCTTTTGTTTACATTATGGCTAGGTTTAGGGTAGAGTTTAGTGTGGTGCAATATTTTCAAAGGTGATAGAGCATTAACCTTTTACTGTCACTCAGCGGACACTGAATTGAATACAACATGCTTGTTTTACCAATTAAAGGCAGCTTAAAGGGGTGTACACACACACACACACACACACACACACACACACACACAGAATCTTGGTTCTGTTTGCTCTAATTTTAGCAGTCATTGCTGACTTTCATAGACATGCATTACATCACGTCTCCTCAGAGGGTTCACTTATTTCTAGAAATATTCCTTTGTCTTTATTCTTTTTCTGTGACATAGATAAATTGCAGGCTTAACAAGCTGTCTTAATAAGGGAAGAGAGATGGAAAGAAAATGTGTGGATAAATGTGTGGATAAATGAACAGATGTTTCTTATAATGAGACGATGAGTCTGATTTTGTGGTGTGGAGATGAAAGCGTCTGTTTTGGGAGGGTAAGAACAGCACAGCTGTCTGCTGCTCACTGACCTTAAGTACATCTTGACTTTTACTACTAGACTTGTGAATGTTTTTGAAAGAATCTGCTCACCAAGGCTCAAAAGATATAGTTAAAACTAACACTGTGAAATATTATTACAATTTAAAATAACTGTTTTCTATGTGAATATATTGTAAAATGTAATTTAAATATGATCAAAGCTCTTCAGTGTCACATGATCCTTCAGAAATCATTCTAATATGCTGATTTGCTGCTCAAGAAACATTTCTGATTATTATCAATGCTGAAAACAGTTGTGCTGCTTCATATTTTTGTGTGAAACTTTTGATACATTTTTGTCATGATTCTTTGATTAATATAAAGTTCAAAAGAACAGCATTTATTTGAAACAGAATTATTTTGTTTTTTTTTATGTTACTTTTGATCAATTTAATGCTTCCATGCTGAATTAAAAAAAAAAAAAAAAACTTACTGAAACCAAACTTTGAACAATATTAATAATAAATTATTTTAATCTGCTTCGCATCATGCCCAAGAACACCCAAACATGTTAAAATCATGGTAACACACAGCCTTTTGTAGCTTAATCGCAAGTAATCTTTTGAAAAATACAAATGATAATTATATTTCATCGTTGCATTGTTGTCAGTTTGTAAAGACTGCTTGAATTGGGAGCTGGGTAATAAAACTTGGTGGAGGAACAGACAGAAAAAGAGAAATGAAACGAGGAGAGACGTAATGGTGTGAGAGTAGGAGGCTGATTTCATGCTTTAGCTACAGAGCATCTTCTCATGCTAATCTACAGACTACTGCAGCACAACAAATCACCAGAAACCACCGAAAGAACGAGAGAGAGCGGAGAGGAAGATGAAGGGGAATAAGGTGCAGAGAAATCCAGTGGAAAGAGAGAGAGAAGTGTGCAGCGTTACCACCCACACGCCACCATTCAATCAAGCTTCTCATTTCCCATCTTCCTCTCTAAATGGAATATTCAGAATATATTATTATTTACAACATAGTTTATACGAACAGCATGCTGTCAGTTACCAAAAACAGTTTGGCTCATCCATTAGTTTCAAGCTGTTCTGATATACCTGCCCTTGTGAAAAGAAGTGCACTTGAACATAGTATACTAGTGCCTAAATACTTATTATGGAAATAATATTCTTTAAAAGAACATAATTAAGTGTGAACTAAATGTAATGTGTTCGGACACTTAATTGCATGTTAATTGCAATTAGATGAAAATGTATTATAGTTTAAATTTATATTAAATACTATTAGCTGAACTTTAGAGTGCCTTTATGACCAACTTAAGTAGGACTTAAGTACATCTTTATATGTAATTTCATAATGACCATTATTGTCTTTGAAATATGGTTAAAGTGTACTGACGAATACACTGATTAGCATTTATGGTAAACTAAAATATACTTTATTTTATTAATTTTCTATTGAAACTTCACATATTTAAATATATTTGTAATTACACATTTAAAGATGATGTTACAATTTAAAATAGCACAATTCAATTTATAATCAAGTACAGTAACACTTTATTTTAGTGTCCTTGTTGTACTTATGATATAAATTATGCATCATTATATGTAACTAACACTAAACCAAACCATAGACCTAATTATATAATAAGTACATATTGTTAATTAATATTACTCAGTACTTAAATGTATAGATACACTGTAAAATAGTGTAACCTCGAGTGCTTTACATGTGCTTTAGTATGTTAGTCAGCACATCAAAATAAGTGTACTTCTTTAAAGCATGACAAAAGATTAATAAAACATAATGATTTAAAATGTACTTTAAAGTGAGATATTGTTTATTTGACATTATTACAAAGTTTTAAAAATGTAAGTGTGTTATGAAACAGACATGAAAGTGTATTGTTTTTAAGTTCATTTTATTACGTTAATATTATATTGTCTGCAAGTAGTTTGTTTTATTTAAATATACTTCCAGCAGGGCTAACTGCTGAAGCTCAGTGGCAAACCTTGACTTTTGTATGAACGGACATTAAACTCAAAGTAATGCCCATGAAATTCTGTGAAGCAAGTGTACTGGAAGGTTTAAAAGCAAAAACATGAAGATTATGTTTTATGAGAGTGCTTACATGAATTCTTGATTATCTGAGGACTGCTTTTCCAGGTGGATGAATGTCTGGTGATGTGTTCCCAACATAATTCCTTCGGGTGGTGTTTCCACCATGCCAGCAGTGCTTTACAGATAGTTACGTCGTGTATGGGGACGGTTCAGATTTCTCACGGTTCGGTTTGTATCACGGTTTTAGTGTCACGGTTTCGGTACAGTTCGGTATGTGCTATGTTCAGTAAAAAATAGGACAATTGTCAAATAAAGATAAAGAAAATAAGAACAAATAATCTAACTACAAGAAACAGCACAAATAAATACATGAGAGCTAAGATACAAATAAAATAAACAATGCTTTACAGGTTTTTCAGGTATCTAACAGCTTTCAGGTAAAGAAATTGAATAAAGTAATCAAATATAAAATAACACTGCATATAAACTTCTTTGAATAGTTAAATAAAGATGAAACACTATTGAAGTTACAAAAGCTATTCAGTCAAGAGTGATTTCTTCGTGCTTTGTCGTTCGATTAACATTAAAACACATAGAGCAGGAATATTAGACTGCTGTCCCTTTAAGACATAATTCAAAGATCCAGTACACTGATACTGATACACATGCGTTGTCTGTCTCGTTTTTCTCCTAAGACATAACCTACTATGTTTGTTAGGATACTCGCTAAGATGGGCACGTTGACATAATTTTTGTGTGAATTTGTCCGTTTAGGTGCAAGACTTGAAAGAGAATTTGCGCGAGAGTATTTGTGCGCTGTGACGCAGCTCTCCATGAGTAAACACAAATCTCCTCACAGCGCGCGCGAGTTCTCTTTCGCGTCTTACGGATGAATGTTTAAATTTGCAAGGTTTAAATGAGTTTAGTTTAAACACAGATAGCAACGTGAGATGTTCAGGTCTCACCTGCGCTCGCACGCTATCAACACCCGGGTTATGACGGTGTAAATGACTGCACGTCATTGAACATTTGTTTACAACGAGTGACTGTTTTGTCCATGTTCTTTTGATCATCGCTGTTGTAACGTATTGGGAAACTAGAATGCATATCCATCGACTGAAACATACATTAGCCGAATCCGTCTGTCTGTTTTGCACATTGTTTTCAACAAACCATATTATAGATGCGTTGTCAGATTTGGGATGAACCGCGGTGCAAGCACGTGCCGAACCGTGGGTGGAGAACCAAACGGTTCGATTTTTTTTACAGCGAACCGTCCCACCCCTTGTATGGATACTAGTGGAAGTTAGTGAGTTTACTTTTTAGCTTTCTTTCAAGCTCTTTTAAATTCTAGTATAGCAGTCTTTTGAAACGTGTGATAGTTTTAAATGTTTATCCCATTTACCTGCTACGATTCTGATGTAGGTGTATTTACTGAAATCATGATTCCCATTTGTTTAAACACGCTGAGGAACCAATTAAAATAGCTGATTAAAAACAAATTAAAAAATGCTCTGGTTTCATTTTACAGTAAATACAGTCGATAATGGCACCAGCTGCATTTGAATGAAAGAAGTGTCAAATACCCGGATGAATGGTCATTATACAGCATTGCTATTGACAATAGTCATTATCAGGGAATAGCTGACCTCCGAATGTCGCGACTGACCAATCAGAATCAAGCATTTCAGAGAGACATGTCATAATTAGTTTATATACTTTAAATGTACTAAATTGCAACTTCGTCATTATAAAAATGTAATTTCAACTATATTTAAATATATTACATACAAGTTTCAATAGAAATAAAATTAAAGTGTATTTTATTTTATTATAAATGCTTATCAGAGTCCTACTTAAGTATGGAAGCTTGTTTCTGCCACTGAATAAAAAATAAAGGTAATTGCAGCTTTTTATCTCACAATTCCTACTTTTTTTCTCGCAATTGTGAGTTTACATCTCACGATTCTGACTTTTCTCAGAATTGCATGATATAAAGTCGCAATTGCAGGTTATAAAGTCCAATTCTGAGGAAAAAAATACTTTTTTTTTCAAAAAGTCTTTTTTGTTCTCAGAATTGGACTTTATAACTTGCAATTGTGAGTTTACATCTCACAATACTGAGAAAAGATGTCAGAATTGCAATTGCGAGAAAAAAAGTTAGAATTGTGAGTTTATATCCCGCAATTGTGAGTTTATTCTGACTTTATTTCTCGCAATTTTGAGTTTATATCTCGCAATTCTGACTTTATAACTTGCAATTGCTTGTTTATGTTACACAATTATGAGAAAAGAATTCAGAAGTCGCAATTGTGAGAAATTTGTTTCCGGCAATCCATGTTTTCACTGTTATACAGTAGGGGGCGCTATTAATCATCTTCTGAAAGAGTTTAGAATCTCTTGATCAAAACACAGGTGAAAAAGAAGCAGAAACAAGCGATAGAAGTATTGCTAACGAACATGCAAGCTAACGCGATTATCAAACATTAAACAGCATATAAATCAAAAGCCTAACGTTACCGAGGGTGTTGATGGATGAGATCTACTCAGTCTATATGTTTTGATCATCGTTCAAATGATAATCAAGTACTTTACATGTGCTTTAGTATGTTAGTCAACACTTCAAAATAAGTGTACTTCTTTAAAGCATGACAAAAGATTATTAAAACATAATGAATGTGTACTGTCTTTGAAGACACTTAAGTGACTGTCACAAGCTGTGGTTGCAGACAAGCATGATGATGAAAATGAAAGGAAAATTCCAGAAACTATATCATCTTCATTTACAAAATCAAACATGAGAAAAGCTAACCACACATAAACGTAAACGTGAGCGAGAACATGACCATGAGAAACTGAAACACAGGAGTACATATGGCTACAAACAAAGGAAACTAGATGAGAAACAGGTGAACCAAATCAATCAGTAACCATAGGAACTAATAGTCAATGGGAACAGGAACTAAACAGAAGGAAACGCCAGGACTAAGGCAAACACAAACAGTTTTTTTAAGATTTGAAGTACACAAGCGTACATTAAATTAAATTAAGCATACTTCTTTTTCACGAGGGTAATGAGCAATTCACACACTGGTCTTTAGAAGTAGCCTATAACATACAAAGGATCCATATGTGCATTGGATTAAACAGCCATAAAAACGTTTCTTAGTTTACATGTTAGTTGTTCAGGGTCAGAACAGTCTCGCCTGCAGCACACAGACACACACTCCTCCCTGTGGCCGCACGGAAATGTTCATCTCTCTGAGATCCGTCTCTCCTTCTCTCCACTGCCAGTCTGACCCGTGGGGCAGTGAGCACTTGAATGAGTTTCTGTCAGCGTGTGTAGTTGAGTGTGTGTTAATGTGATCATGTGGGCGGCTGCTGCGCCCTGTAATAAAAGGCAGTAGTTTGGAACAGAGCTGGAAGGCATAACTGCTTGTTTGTGTGTGTGTGTGTGTGTGTGTGTGTGTGTCTAATCACATTTATTGGAAAGCAATAGAGGTGCTAGCAGATGTTACAGCTGTAAATTGCTTGTAGTGTGTGTGAGATGTAATAGAGGGTAGTGCACCTTGTAGTACAGCTTATCTGTAGATGTATGTGCTGTTTGCTGTTTGTTTCAGTGGAAAGACGCGTAAAACTGTGTTCAGGATCGCACAAATCAAATACTGGTGTACTGCTTACTGCAGTGTGTGTGTGTGTGTGTGTTTATATATATATATATATATATATGAAGAGTTCAGATGCAAAAATCTCTACGTCCATCTGACATGTTTTCTTTTAAAGGAGCATTTTTTTTACCAGGCTCCTATGTTTAGGTTCAGTAATTTCATTTTAATGGCAATGAAAAGGTTATTAGTCAGTTATTAAAAGGCCTTTTTTTCAAAATGTCACTTTAGTCAATTCATTGGTATTTAACAAATTTGACTGTCTTTTACTGCAAATCTAGCTAAATCCATGTGTGCTTTTTATTTGCAAAAACCTCTAAGTCCACCTCTCTGGACAACAAGACATAATAAAATGTCCGTTTCTGTCAGTTATACAGCAGCAAAATGAACACTGTTAGGTTTACTTGCTACTCGCGAAATCCTGTGTAACAATGTAACCATCAAAACATGATCAAAACTTGGCAATTGAAAGCAGTTCATACGCACACCATCATTCATCTTGAAATCATATGATTTGATTCGCATCTTCCAATTGGTTCTTCTGTGGACTTGCAGGCTTTTGCTGACAAAGGGAAGTGGCGTTTAACGGTTTCTGCCAACGAACCGGTATTCTGAATGGGCTGACACTGGGATTTAGCGGATTTGAAGCGAAAGTATTTGATTGAGCATTCGCTCAATATCATTATCTCATTTTTGATGGAGGTGGTGTTTAGCGGCTCTTGCATCTGAACTCTTCATTTATATTTTAAACAGTATGTTACATTGTTGTCAAATTATGTTGTGTCTACTTTATCTAGGAAATAAAAATGTGCAAGTTTGGGGTCAGCTAGAGTTTTTCTTTTATTTGAAAGAAATGTACAGGCTAGCTTTATTCAGCAAGGATGCATTAAATTGATGAAAAGTGACAGTTAAGACATTTATAATGTTACAAAAGATTTCTAGTCTATTATAGCAAATCAATTCTGTTCTTTTGAACTTTCTATTCATCAAAGAATCCTGAAAAAAAGATGTATCACAGTTTCCACAAAAATATGAAGCAGCACAACTGTTTTCAACATTGATAACAATCATAAATGTTTCTTGAGCAGCAAATCAGTATATTAGAATGATTTCTGAAGGATCATGTGACTCTGAAGACTGGAGTAATGATGCTGAAAATTCAGCTTTGATCACAGGAATAAATTACATTTTACTATATATTCACATAGAAAACAGTTATTTTTAATTGTCATAATATTTCAGAATAGTACCATTCTTACAGTATTTTTGATCAAATAAATGTAGCTTTGGTGAGCAGAAAAGACTTCTTTCAAAAACGACCCCAAATGTAGTACAGTAGGTGCATACAATTTGCTTACTGTGCACAGTATATACTGCATCCTGCAACAGACGAGCAAGTAGTACCGTGGTAAATTCCAAACACAGCCATTATCTCAAATAATCTCTGTGCTAAACATTCCCTCTCTCTCTTCCTCCTTCAGGCGAACTCTCCACCAGTAGTGGTGAATACAGACACACTGGATGGCTCACCTTATGTAAGTATTATGCAGAGATTGCATATTTTAGTCTTTGGATCTAGAAATAATTAGTGCTGCAGATATGAAAAGACGCCTCAAACCTAGAACACCCTAGCAATGCCCTAGCAACCACCCACAACACCTGAGCAACCACCAAAATGCTCAATAGAGACTGTATAAATAGCAGTCCTGTCTTTCAGTTAAAAGAGCCAGCTGCATTTGATAGCAGTATCGGCAGTTTCTAGAATACACATCTGAACCAGCCTGAGAAATACAGCGTGATTTGAGCCAAAGAAGAAAACATTTATGATGCAATTGCTGCTTTATTGCTGATTGGAAATGTATTTAAAAAACATCATCCAGACAGAGTTTTGGAGAATGTTTTCCATTCAAGTAACCTGGCACCATATTTGCTTTCCTGTTACTGTTTACGTGTCTTAATGTTGTCTTAAAGGGACTGACATTGTGCATGTGTTGTCTTGTAGGTAAACGGAGCAGAAGGAGAGATTGAATATGAAGAGATTACGTTGGAAAGGGTAATCTTACAGTCCTGTATTACAGCATGATTTTTTAAAAGTGTTTTAAAGCGTATTTCTTTCTCACAAGAGATTCTATCAAGTAAATAACATGTATCAGTGTTGATAAATTGCCTTTGACATCTAAAGCTAAATAAATACATGTAAATATATTTTGGCACCTACAGTATAGCAGAGCTTCAGTCTATACATATATGAGGGACACAAATGTCTCTTATTTTGTAGAATGACCCAGTCGTGTGTGTGTGTGTGTGTGTGTGTAGGGGAACTCTGGGCTAGGCTTCAGTATCGCCGGAGGGACTGATAACCCTCATGTAGGAGACGACCCCAGCATCTTCATTACCAAGATCATTCCAGGAGGAGCCGCTGCACAAGACGGGAGACTCAGGTAACACACGTACTGTAGGTAGTTTGCATATATAGTGACCCCAAAAAGGTTTTATATGCTTAAATCACATTTACACATGTCAATGCAATAGGTAACTTTGATTGATTTATCTTTAAAAGACTGGCTTGCTTAGTTGGGGTTTAAAAGACACTAAAAGTCGGCATGAAATGGAAGTTGCGATAGTCTTTTCATCCCTATTGTAATGTATATCAAGTGAAATGGCTTCTCAAACAAGAAAAAACATAGGGTGGGACTTGATTTTGTCCATGGGGATTGGATTGGATTGTTGTGGTTTGCAATTGGTGGCTCTCATGTGAGTGACAGGTTGCCCCGCCCTCGCACCAGTAAACACATCATCAGAGAAGAGAAGAGATGTCGCTGCAAGAGGGAGGGAAACATATTTTTCTAGGGCACATGAATTTAAGTCTCATATTTGGTGACGTTTGCATCATTGATTCTGTTATTTTCCTGTTTATTACTGTGAAGCAGCTATCTGTATTGTGTAAATCGCTATAAATAAAGGTGACTTGACTAAAACCTTTACTAAATATATATATATATATATATATATATATATATATACAGAGCTGGGGAGATTACTTATGAATTGTAATCAGTTACTGATTACAAATTACATGACAATATTTGTAATCAGTAATATAATTTCTTAGATTATACATTTTTGGTATCGTAATCTGACTACTTTTGGATTACATTTAGATTACTTTTATGCTAACCCTTATTTGATGTCACATATTGTGGGATAATCTTGTACTATTCTGACAGATACAAAGAAAAAATATATTCCAAAAAATATTCAACAAGAGCCTCAACAGATTCATTTTAAAGTGCAATGTATGGACAGTTAATACTTCAAAATACTAACACTAATGTACCTGTTAGTGTTTGCTGAGATAACACTGAATAAAACAAAATCACATATTATGATTTTAAAACATATTTACTTAAAATTAAGTACATTTAGAAAACAGCAACATTACAAAAATAAATATTGAAAAACATGAAATTCACAGCAATATCACTGCTACATCAAATATTTCATCTATATTTCATATATTATTATTATTATTTCATATATATATTTCATCTATATTTAATGTATATTTCCCCCTCACCGACGGAAAAACTAGAAGAATCAAGAACGTATATAAGCGGCAGGTTTATTATGAAAAAAATATAAACATTAAAAAAATGAGGAGAATCAATGAATTGTGAACAACTTACTGCCATTGTGTAAATAATATGTAATCATGTAATCCATAAAAAAGTACCTGTAGTCTGATTATGAGTTTTTTAAAAAGTAGTTTACTCTAATTACAAGTACTTGATTTTTGGAATCTGATTACGTAATCCAGATTACATGTAATCCGTTACTACCCAGCTCTGTATATATATATATATAATTCTGGATAAATTGAGAATCGTGATTTTTTGTTTCAAATAGAGATCACGATTCTGAACAGACAACTAAACAAAATAACATAATTTTCTCGAGTTTCTGACAAAATGTTAATTACTGCAGTCTATTTAAAAATGTTTAATTAATTTGAAAGAATTATTTTTTAAAAATCAGTTTGAATGAAAAGTGCCAAGTTACTTTCAGAAGGTGATTTGCTCTATTTTGATCGCTACCGTAGACATCAGTGTTTATATCTGAGCTATAAACTTTTATTCCAGGACCTCTGTGTTAATCTGAATATTTGTAACACATTTGTAGCACAGTTTGTAACACAAATAACGATACTGTGTGGTTGAAAACACCGTTTCATACCTATCCATGATAACTGCTCTCTCTGGGTCAGCGGCAGCGCCAACGCAGATTAGTATGTAATATTCTGGTGTGATTTTGTCAAAGGTTTTATAGACACAGGTGAATCGTTGTCATTTAGGAATGAGATTGCGTGGGTGTTTGAATTGAGATTGCGATCTTTTAATGATTAAACATTAATTAATTAATTGTAATTAAGTAAATTAATTAATATAATACCACATGGTTTGTTCAATATTTTCTTAACTAACACAAGGCATTCATATTTTACATGTGCATTAATAATTTTATGGTCACTATATGGACATGTATGCTCACGTTCATAATCATATACTCACAGTTAAATATCTCTGTGGATGTACTAGTGATGCATTGTTAATGGGACCAGCTGGGGTTCCTGCTAACAAATGCAGTTTTACCCCAGAGCATGGCAGCACATCCACACACACACACAAACACACACACACACACATTTGTACACAAATTCACTCACTGCAGGAGAAATTAAGCAGACAGAAATAGCACAGAAGCGACAGAGAAAGAGAAGAGATAGACAGAAATAGCAGTTTGAGAGAAGTAACTCTAGATGTAGCAGTTCCTTAAAGTTCCCCCAAAATTGAAAATTCGGTCATTATTTCCTCACCCTCAGTCGGATCATTTCAGTGATCTAATTAACACCGCAGTGTGAATGATCGGGGCTGCAGTTGACTCAGAGATGCGGCGCAGTGGTTAACAGCTCACCGGAGGTGAAGACTGTCAGTGAATAATGACTGCTTTCGGTCTGTTCATCAAAGTCATATAGAGACATGTTGGTTAGTTAATGATGAGGGAACTATTGACTTTAACCACACAGCTTCAGGCAAACGCACACACACACACACTGTCAAACCTGATGGACTGTCAGCTGTTTTATGCTGTCCTCTCATCTTCTCAGCGGACAGTCAGGGTTCATTACTGATGTTCTGGGACCAAACGGACTGTGGTTTTGAAAGACAGGAACATTTTTCCCCCACAGTGTGATTTTACAGTTGAATGAGAATACTCTCTATTTTTTAGTGAAAGGTTTGTGAAGATACTTTGTTTATCTTCATTCTCATGAAGCATTCAAGTATTTTCATAGTACAGGCAAATAAAGTTTTTAAATGTTATTTAAATTATAATTTAAAAAAATGACATGATATATTGATTAACAGTGTTGGGGTAACAGTACAAGTAATGCAAGTTAAGTAACCAGATTACCCTTTTCAAGTAACTAAAGTAACACATACTTTTAAATTTACAACAAAATATCTGGGTTATTTTTTCAAATAAGTAATTCCCATTTATGGACTGACAGCTCTCTTGTTCCCATGTTGAGAGAAATAAAGGTCAGAGGTGTTGTGTGCGCTGCGTGAACATGATGGGTATTGTAGTTCTAGACTAAATGTGAGCAGGCGTTTACTCGCACAAAAACAGAGTCAGTATTCCTCAAAATGAATAAAAACAGTGAAATGCAAACTCAGAATATTATGCAAACCTGCAATAATAAATATGATAAATAACTCATATACTTTATGTATTTAATCTCAGTTTATTAGCCGTACAGACGTGAATTTGCATTTCCTTTACCTGAGGCTTATTCATTTCACTTATGGTGTAAAAAGGCCTTTACATTTGCCAAAAATACTTTTTTTTGTTGTTGTTGTTATTAAAAAACAAACAAGCAAGCCCAGCCCAGATGAGAAAAAGCAATGCAAAAGTAACATAATGCATTATTTGCCATAAAAGTAACTAAGTAACACAATTAGTTACTTTTTTAGGGAGTAACGCAATATTGTAAGGCATTACTTTTAAAAGTAAATTTCCCCAACACTGTTTATTAATTATTTAATTAATCACATTTGCCAGTATTTGCTGAGAAAATCCCCAAATTAAGATAATATAAAGACATTGCATTATTGTAATGCCGCAGAAAAATTCTGCCTTTATATTTCCTTTTGTGTTTCACAGAAAAAAAGACACTTGTTTTAAGTAAAAAATGTTTGTAATTATTACAGAAAAATGAAATGCTTAAAATGCTACAAATGCTTTAGTAAAAACAAGTTACTATGAAAATGGCATTAAAACTCACATTATAAGCAATTTTTACAGTAAAATATTGTCAAATTTGGATTTTGCAAGTAAAAACTATGAATTACCATATAATCAGTGGTGTAAATTATGATTTTCTTTAAGTAGTTTTGTTTCTTCTTATTTTTGTTATCAGTAATGTACATTGTTTTGTGTTACATACTTTGTTATTTAGTTAATGTTAATATTTTTGTCGTGAAATATTACCCTGATGTGTTCTGTCATGCTATGTTCACCGTCTATCTTCAACTATTGGTCATATTTCATGGACAGGTCAATTAAGATGAACTCTGATTCATCATGTGACTTTCTACTGTACCACCTGTATTACTATATTGGTTATCAATACATTTTAAGGTAAAAAGCTGACTTTGGTAGTTCGAACAGATATTTAATATTAAATCAGTTAATGAAATGCATGATTATAAGTTGTAAAATATACAGGCACCAATATGCCATCCATATTTTTACCTCAAATTTAACAGGATATTTATACAGTGCAATAAACAGACTAAAATGATTTAAAAGTGATACATATGCTGGGAATATTGTTGAGTCACAAGAAGTGATGCAAAGTAATATGTGGTTTATAATATATGGAGGTCGCTGTGCTCACTAATATCTTGTGTAGTTTCATTCATGGTTTTAAGGATGAGGGCATGTCATGCAGTCTGTCTATATCAGTATGTGTTTAATTGGACTAGATTATACATAAAGCTTTTGCTATCAACAGAAGCATTTTCCTCTCCCTTTTAAAAGTCTACTTGCATATTGAACCTATCTAACCTAAACTGTAAAGTTGCATTTGCATTCAGCATTGTTTCTTACAGATGCCGTGACCTTATCAGACAGACCTGAGCCCTGTTTTTGTGTTGCGGTCCACTTGTTTTAGAGCTCAGTAGGTGGAGATGTAGATTAAGGAAAGGGCTTGAGCTGACAAAACTGACAGGAAAAAATGAAGCATCTGTTCTGTTTTCTACTTTCTTACTTGGTATTCAGTATTAATTAGTGTGCTCAATTATAAATATTTATGAGCAGATATGTTCAAGAAAAAAGTCTACTGACAGTCAGTCATCACAGCGGCACTTATTCTCTCTCTCTGTAATCTCTGCTTTATGTTACTGGATGACAGCACAGCTAGTGCCGCATTTGCACTTCTGAAAGCTAAGGAGTATTTGTGGCGTTTTGTCGAGTTGTCAGTTTCAGTGAAATGTCTTTTGTCAGATGTTGGGCTCTGCTTGAGAAAAGAGCAGTCTACTGTACTTTAATCACATGATTCCAGTTTACTGAACCTTTAGACAAAATATTTTTAAAAAAGTTTGCATATGTTCTTTTAATATATCGCATTTGATACATGAGGCTTTTTGGCTCATATAGTATGATATAGTGATGCTCATACTCAGAGGATAAAAACAGAAGCCCAAACTGAGAAAAAATATGCAATTTTTGGTACATTTGCTGATATTTATATGGCCAAAAATTAAGATGAAATTCTGATTGTTGTAAATAAATGAGATCTTTATAACTATAGAGCAGACGACTTGCATAAAATGCATATAAATATCAGTTGTCACGCTATATATCCTAATAATATGTCTTAATAAGATGATATTAAATGCTTAGTTTTATGATCAAAGCTCTTGATTTTTTTATTGTTTGCGGAAAAGCATGCAATACATAATGCAATACAATACAATGATGATTGAGAGATGAACAAATAAGCATCTGATGGATCACATTTTAACATGATTTTTTTAAAAAATGATGTATGGATAATTGAAGTTTCCTCAGTCCAGTAAATGTTTATAGATTATACTAATAGTGTTTTGCTAGCTAATAAAAGTCGATCTAAAAAAAGTATGAACTATCCGAGGGCAGAAGGCATGTACCAGATTGTGTACAACAGGTTTTTCAGCAAAGTATTTATCCTGTTGATAAGTTTTAGAATTTTTTTTTAGAAATTCATAGAATAAATATGATACAATAGGCTTTATATGGTTAATGATATTGATTTGTACATTGCATTTAATAGATTTCACTTTCAAGAAAACATTTCCAATTGGTTTGTAAATTGTTTTGTGCAGTGAATAATTTTGCAGTTGGTTCATTCATAAAGAAAGTCATGGTTCCCCCATCACTAACTCAGTGCCAGAACGATGGAAAACACAAGACGTAAATATACAGACAAAGGCCGCATTTTCATTACATGGTTCAAGTGAACCAATTACAATTTTTTCCTCTCATGTGGCACAGATCGGATATGACCCATGAATGTTAAGCAGGAAAAAAGCACATGGATTCTGATATTCTGAGATCGGTCTCATTCATATGTGGAAATAAATCTATATGAATCGGATACGTGTGTTTGCGTCTGCCATGTAAGCAGACAGATCGGATGTCAATGAGTCGTACGTCATTGAAAAAGCAACATGGCGAATGACTTTAACTCAGGTGGACACCAACCGCAATCACATGACTCTTTTCAATGGCGCAATGGTGGACAACCCAACGTTTTGCTGACCTTTAAAGATGGTGCGGAAAGCAAAATCTTGTATTATGATTTCGTCTGCGTCCATTGCAAATTGTGCCATTTTTACTTCCTTTTCGGCCTAAGCTTTCCCGGGTCAGTACGTCTAACTTGGGTTGTTTCGCCAGGTGTACAGTGTAAATGCAGATATCGGATATGGGTCACTTTTAAAAGAAGATGTAAGCTGGTCGTCAAAAATATCGGATATAGTCAACAAATCGGAATTGGTCATCAAGACCTGCAGTGTAAATGCGGCTTAATATAATGCAAAACTGGACAAGACTTGAGAACACGACACTTCAAAATAAAAGACATATCAAAATACATTTACTTCATTGAACATTTAAAGAGCCTCTGAGTTTCAGCCTCTGAATTTTTTTTCAGTTTTCAACAGGAAGAGAAAATATTCTGAAACCGATAACAGAACTTGTTTATTATACATTGACAAGTGTGTCATGTGATTCTGGAGCTGACACAAGGGAGAGTGAACGCTTCTGACAGTCAGCCAACGGACATGGTTATTGCCTTATGTCGATAATCTCAAAATCACAAAATTTCAGCCCATTTATTTCTGCGTGAATACATTTCTACTGTGTCAGTGTGCAGCATTAGTAAGTTTGAGTAAACACAGTGAATTTTTGCCGGGTGTGTCTTCTGTGAGGAATAAAGTCAAATTTAAACATAATATAATTTGCACATAAAATCCTGGAGGTTGTGCTGTATGACAGTGTTGCCTGACCATGTCTAAACTAAAAAAAAAAAAAAATGTAAAAATGTAATATTTTATAATATGCTAATCAAGTACATTAGTGCCCACCCAGTTTTTTTTTTAGCAGGGTTGTTCCAGAAGTATTTTTCCCATAGGGATTTTAAAAAATGTTTTTGTTAAAAGCGTTACAATCCATGAACCAAACCAACCAGCTACAAGGTGATTCACAACGTTACAAACTTTAATTTGAAGCAAAAAGGTATCTGAAAATCAGACAGTGTACTTAACGGCTTTAGTGATAGAAAGAACTACAATCCCATGAAGCACTGCGAATCATATTAAAAATGATGGAGAAATATACAATTATGCATTTGATATTTTAAAGGAATACTCCACTTTTTTTGAAAATAGGCTCATTTTCCAACTCCCCTAGAGTTAAACAGTTGAGTTTTACCGTTTTCGAATCCATTCAGCCAATCTCTAGGTCTGGCGGTACCACTTTTAGCTTAGCTTAGTTCATTGAATCGGATTAGACCGTTAGCATCTCCTTAAAAAATGACCAAAGATTTTCAATATTTTTCCTATTTAAAACTTGACTATTATATATATATATATATAAAATATTCATATATATACAAATATTTAAGTGTTTTGACAACGTAGTGAGACTCATGGGAGTGGATGTTCCCTGCAAGCTCGCTGTGATTCTCTGATTGGTGGAATTTTCTGTACAGCATTATGGGTAATGTAGTTTTTCACCACAAATTGTGCTGTTAAACATGATTATTTTAAAAATAAGTTCAAATGAAGTTAACAACCTCAGAACTCACTGTAGGGCTGTCTTTAAAGGTTTATAAGATATCTTTAAAAATCAATTTCCCTATGGAGAAAATGAATGGAGTTTTGTGACAGTTGTCAGTTCAATGGTTCATTTATGGCCGAGCACTAGCAGCTTCTGACACGTGTCAGTTCTGAATTCTGATGGGAAAACTACCTTAATAACTTACTTTTCCTTTCCTCTACCCATTTCTCTCTCTCAGAGTAAATGATAGCATTCTGTTTGTGAATGACGTTGATGTTCGGGAGGTGACCCACAGTCAGGCAGTGGAGGCCCTCAAGGAAGCGGGCGCTATCGTCAGACTATATGTATTACGCAGGAAACCCATCGCTGAGAAAGTCACCGAACTCAAGCTCATCAAAGGGCCAAAAGGTGTGGACTTGTGTTATAATAATAAAATGTATTTGAGTATTTTGCTACTGTATCTTTGGCTTGCCAATACAACAGTAATCTTGGACACTGTACTGGGGTGGATGCACACAATAGCAAAAGTTTTATGGGTCTATTTATCATGTACATTTATTCATTTAGCAGACACTTTTATCCAAAGCAACTTGCAAATGAGGAACACAACAGAGCGATTCATCTTAAGGAGGCAATAACAAGAAGTGCCCGCAATACAAAGAATTTCAGAATATTTATCACCCATTATTAAAGGAGGGGTATCACACACAGTTTCTGCCAATCTCATGTTAATCTTGAGTACCTATAGAATAGTAGTGCATCCTTCATATCTCCAAAAAGTCTTTAGTTTTATCATATTTATAAAAGATACATACGCTGTACCAAGTCTTTCCGAAAACAGCCGAGCGCCTGGAAGCGTGCCGTGTGAGCGGAGCAAAAGAGTGACGAGCACGTGCAGCTTTTGCGTAGAGATCGTCTGCAAGCTATCAATGGTCAGCTAAACAGATGTATTTAAACACACACAATACACCATCGCATTATCCCTGATAACTTTTGAACAACTATAATGAATATAGAGTATAGTGAATGATGAATAATGAATTTATGAATTCACAACGTTCATGTTGTTTACATTATATGCACTTAGGCGCCTATTGCCAACAAAACAGACATTTGAAGCAGTTTTACTCACCACCTGCGGTTCCGACTCATAACCGGGATTATTATCGCTGTGACCGCTCCATCTTTCAGTTTCAAACGATCTGTAAATCCAGCGTAGAACTGGGCCTTGTTTATAAAACCATAAGCGCCGATCCTGAGGGCTTATGAGAGATATTCTCCATTCATTTTAACCAATAAAAAAGTGATTGCAACTATCAGTTTCTTCGGTTATTTTACATAATTTAACAAATATCGAGAGCGCATCAATGTAATGCGTGAGCACAAATCACTCAGCTCCACTGAACACTGGGTTCTTTGGGAAGCAAGGTTATCTTTCCCTCACAACCAAAAACACACTTCTTTGGTGACATTGTTGATTTCGTGAAGTCCTGTGACCTGTGCAGCGCTGCCGACGACTTCCGTAAAGCCGAACGCGCATTGATGGGCGTGCTCTTGCTCTCTAGCTTCTCTCTTCCGGGAGAAGTGCCCGTACAAGGAATTCCGACCTATATGACGTCACACAGCCCCATACTCGAAAAAAGACTGCGAAATTTATGAGGATTTGGAAGAGTATTTTTGGCACAGAAATACTCCGTCATACGTCCAACTCGTGTTTTGAAACTTTGGCCATGTTTAGCATGAGAATCCAACTCTTTAACAGTGTAAAGTCAGAATACATGAAATAGCATTATACCCCCCCTTTAAGTTGTTCTGCCAACTGTCAAAAAAGTGTCCAAATTGTACTTAGTGCATCTTTATAAAGAATGAATCGAAAGTTTTCTTCATTGCACCTTGTATTCCTCTCTCAGGGCTAGGCTTCAGTATAGCGGGTGGTGTCGGAAACCAGCACATCCCCGGCGACAACAGCATTTATGTCACAAAGATCATCGAGGGAGGAGCGGCTCATAAGGACGGACGACTACAGATTGGTGATAAGATACTGGCGGTAAGACAACACATATACATCATTCATGAGGACTAATACAAATGTGTAAAGATAGACAGGAGTTCTAGCTGTATTAGATTTGAATAACATCACACATCCGTGCTGTTGTATCACACTGGCTCTTCAATGCTGCCACCTGCTGGTCACAGGCGGAACTACAGGCAGGTTGTGCATGTTTGAATGCAGCACAGGAGAAAAGCAGTACTCTTTAACAAAAATTTAAAATGAGTTCTTATTGAGGAAATAATATGCTTAAGTATGAACTGAATGTAATGTTTTTGGTTACTTAACTTCGTTAATTACAATTATAAAATGTATTATAGTTTAAATTTATATTAAATGTAATTAGCTGACCTTTAGTGTGCTTTTTTGACCCACTTAAATAGTACATCTTTATATTTAATTTCATAATTACTTCTATTGTCTTTGAAATATGGTTAAAATGCACTGCCGATTGTACTGACAAGCATTTCTGGTAAACTAAAATATACTTTAATGTCGTTTCTATTGAAACCTGTATGTCATGTGTTTAAATATATTTGTAATTTCACATTTGTAATTTTGAAGTTGCATATTAAATTATATTAAATTTAAACACACTACAGTTAAAATTATAATCAAGTACTTTACATGTGCTTTAGTATGTTAGTCAACACATCAAAATAAGTTTACTTTTTTAAAGCATGACAAAAGGTTTATTAAAATATAATAAACCTGTATATAATAAATGTATATAATAATAAACATTTAATTTGACATTATTTAAAAATGCACTTTTTGTGTACTTAAGTGTACTAAGAAACAGTCATGAATGTGTAGTCTTGAAGTACACTTAAGTGGTCTTTTATCACTGACTGGATTGCTCATGACATCATAAAAATTGAAGCCGCCGCGCCGCCATATTGGTGTTCCCTAGTATTCCCTCAAATTCTATTGAATTAATAGGAAATCATCTGATTTTAATGAGAAAACATTACCTAACGAGTCAGCGTTTTTATATCTGAAGTCTCCTTGTACATTCATACAGCGCAAACGTCCTAAACATTTAAATGGTTATTTGTTAAAAGTTGGGAATTTCCCCTGTTCAGTTACGTTCATCTTCATTACAGTAGCGAATATCAGATCAGCTGACGGACGAGATACCTCAGCATTTATATTACAAATGATAGCCTACAATGATTTATGAATACAGATTTATGCTTTGTAAGGCATTTGAGCTGACCTGTGGCTTTTTAACGGTTTCCAAGATCTCCAAGAGTCTGAAGAGGATGATGGTCAACAAAAAGACATCAGGAAATAATATACACGCTTCACAACTTATTCAGATAAATGACGCTGACTCCGTATGGATTTAAGGACATGAAGCTTTATTTCCGAGCATTTAATACTGTCGCTCCGAGCAAGATGATGCATGGTAAACCTTTTTAATATAGTATAGTGCAATTTAGTAATAGGGGATTGTATGTATTGTAATATTTCATGTATATTCGAATCAATTTCTGCTAATAATCCAAGAGATATATGTTCATGCTTAATATTTCCTGCATAAATGCGTGCAGAAATCTTATCCTGCCCGAAAAAACCATAAACATTACAGATAATGCTCAAAGTAACTATTAACGTACACACATATACACCGATCAGGCATAACAATATGACCACCTTTCTAATATTGTTTTGGTCCCTATTTTGCTGCCAAAACAGCCCTGACCCGTCGAGGCATGGACTCCACTAGACCCCTGAAGGTGTGCTGTGGTATCTGGCACCAAGATGTTAGCAGCAGATCCTTTAAGTCCTGTAAGTTGTGAAGTGGAGCCTCCATGGATCGGACTTGTTTGTTCAGCACATCCCACAGATGCTCGATTGGATTGAGATCTGGGGAATTTGGAGGCAACACCTCAAACTCGTTGTTGTGCTCCTCAAACAATTCCTGAACCATTTTTGCTTTGTGGCAGGGCGCATTATCCTGCTGAAAGAGGCCACAGCCATTGTTGGTCTGCAACAATGCTTAGGTAGGCGACGCACACGCACCCGGCCATCCACGTGATGTAAAAGAAAATGTGATTCATCAGACCAGGCCACCTTCTTCCATTGCTCTGTGGTCCAGTTCTGATGTTCACGTGCCCACTGTTGGCGCTTTCGGCGGTGGACAGGGGTCAGCATGGGCACCCTGATTGGTCTGCAGCTATGCAGCCCCATACGCAACAAACTCTGATGCACTGTGTATTCTGACACCTTTCTATCAGAACCAGCATTAACTTCCTGAGCAATTTGAGCTACAGTAGCTCGTCTGTTGGATCGGACAACACGGGCCAACCTTCGCTCCCCAGGTGCATCAATGAGCCTTGGCCGCCCATGACCCTGTCACCGGTTCATCACTGTTCCTTTCTTGGAGCACTTTTGATAGATACTGACCACTGCAGACCGGGAACACCCCACAAGAGCTGCAGTTTTGGAGATGCTCTGACCCAATCGTCTAGCCATCACAAATTGGTCCTTGTCAAACTCGCTAAAATCCTTACGCTTGCCCATTTTTCCTGCTTCTAACACATCAACTTAGAGGACAAAATGTTCACTTGCTGCCTAATATATCCCACCCACTAACAGGTGCCGTGATGAAGAGATAATCAGTGTTATTCACTTCACTTCACAGTGCTCATAATGTTATGCCTGATCGGTGTATCTGAAAAACTATTCATGTGCGACTGATACGCTGCAAATCAGGTGATTTTAGGTCAATGTGTGGCTGTACTGTAAGTTAGTGATGCCCTCTGTCGGTAGGGAATAGTAAGATGGCCGCTCGAACACTTCCGGTGGCTTCACCGCCTGACGGCAGTTTAGAACACAGTGAGCAATCTAGTACATAGATTACATAGATCAGTGCCTTTTATTGAATTATTACTATATTATCTGCAAGTGCTTTTTTTAAACATACTTTTAAGATTTGAAGTGGACTACAAGTGCACATTCAGTACACTTCTTTTTCACAATAATGTCAGTCTCTGCATCTAATGTCAACTGCAGGTGAATAATGTGTGTTTGGAGGACGTGATGCATGAGGACGCGGTGGGGGCGCTGAAGAACACAGCAGAGGTCGTCTACCTCAGAGTGGCAAAGCCAAATAACCTGTACCTTACCAACAACTACAACCCACCAGACCTCACAAGCAGTGAGTACACAGCACACAGAAATGCTGACAATTTCACAGATATAACACTGCAAACACAGCAAAATAAACATTTGTGCTTGAGGGTATCTCATTTATTTTCAAGCAAGATTCAATGGCAAACATTAGTAAATCCAGCTTTAACTCACTCCTTGGTGATTTTTGTGTGTGTTCACCCTTCAGCATACTCTCCGCATCTGGACACAGACCTTGGACATCCAAACTTCCTGGCCTCGGATTACCCACAAGCCCTCACTCCCACCTCACCGAGCCGCTTTTCTCCTGTGCTGCATGGCTTGTTGGGAGATGACGACTTACCCAGGTAATGCTGTCTGGCAAACTGCAAGCTAATGATTCAGCAGTTCTTACACATTACAATATATTGGAAGGATTTAGAATGGAGTTTTATCCATCATCTTTGGTGGGTAAATAAATAAATAAAAATAATTGGCAGCAGAGATTAAAAATCAACTCAGTTTACAGCTATGATGCAAACAGCAGCAGAAATTGTATTGCCAAATTGTACTGAGGACTTTATAGATTCAGTCTTTTGAATTTATAACAACTTTGGTTTCTCCAAATTAAGACCAAATAAATACCCAAATACAAAAAAAGTTTAATAAAGGAAGGGTTAAGCTGGATGCTACATTGTTAAACTAGTAGTTGGTGACCAGTGAGTGACATGGACGGATAGCTTTAATCCCAAAGGGTTCATTGTATTATTCACTTAACATATTCATTCTGAAGCACAAGGCCCTTCATGACCAAAAGTAAATCCTTCAAATGAGATCCAGTGCTGCCTGAATATATTTGAGTCTGACTACATATTCCCCCAGCATTTATTTATTTTTTATTTTTTTACATCTAGGCCTGACTTTTACATAGAAAACGGACAACAGAATCCTAAATAAATGATTTATGGGTTTCAGTAACATTCCTAAATAATGTGTTTGAAAAAATTATTTTTCTAGTGTATTACCGAAGCACTGCATTTCCAGTATTCTCACAATTCACATCATTTTAATTGTGTTGTCCACAGATGGAGCACCTGTCACTCACAAAATTTTATTCCGAACCAATATTTTAGTCAATTTGATAAAGTTTTAAACTAACAATAAGAGCTCTGTCTGACGCATTGTACCTTATTTAAATCCATTCTGCAGAATTCCACAGCTTTTCTTCATAATTAGAGCAGAAAAAGTATATTGTATCTAATTTCATTCCTTGACACTCTTGCCTGAGGCTTGTTCACTGCCAGACTAAAGGACTAAAGAATCATGAAATAACTTTCTAGCAGCTCACTGATAAAAGTAATTATAGCTGGGTGATATGACCAAAATCTTATACCACAAAATGAGTAATTTTTCTAATAAAACATTTCATAATATAGTAATCCGATCTAAAATTTTGTCATTATACCAAAATGTAAGTACTTGAAACCAAAACCATATAGGTTTTATATTTCTCAAAACCACAAAATATCTGCAAACTAAATTCAACAACTTTTAAACTCACCTTTTCACCAACTGGTTATCATTTCATATTCCATATTCAGTTTTGTTTTCTTCATTGCTCTCAGTAGTGACTATTTTCAGCCAGTCTTACCCAAATGTCAAAGTGGCACAGATGTATCTGCATAATTTTTCTCAAAATAATATATTAAATAGAGCTAAATCTCAACTTGTTAATCATTTATATTAGCAACATATATTGTCATATCACCCAGCCATAAAACTGCTCAGTGTAAAATATAAGACATTAAAGTGCCCCTATTAAACTATTTTAAAGGTTGCTAATTTTATTTTGGAGGTCTCCTACAATAGGTTTACATGCATCCAAGGTCAAAAAACACTTTAATTTTCTCATAATATACAATGAAGCATCACCTCTAGTCTCACACCATGTCCTAGCTAGACGTGACGCGATGCCGCGATGCGATAAAAGGTCTCTTTTCCATGTTAATTTGAGTTTTTGTCCTAACCAGCCGTGACAGCGACACGCGACGATTCTATTTTAGAAACGGTTTCTAATTTTCTGCTACGGGACTAACTTTCTAGCAGCTCCCCGATGAAGATAATTATAGCTGGGTGATATGACCAAAATCTTATACCACAAAATGAGTAATTTTTCTAATGATAGATTTCATAATACAGTAATCCGATTTGAAATTTTGTCATTATACCAAAACATGAGTAATTGAACGTTAGTACCAAAACGTTAGTAATTGAAACCAAAACCATATAGGTTTTATATTTATAGGCTAATATTTTATATTATAGGCTGGAACAACATCACAAAGTATGGCAATGATAGTCTCAGGTCATGTTTATGTGCTTTATTTAATGTTAAACGCATCTAATGTGCGTTTGAATATCATTTTGTGTCTTTTATAGCCACATACTAAAAGCAACAATGGACAATTCACCTCAGATCTTCAAAATAAATGAAAGGAAACAAGAACGTTCAAACTGTCAACTCATTGTGAACTGACAAGTGTATTCTATGACAAAAATTGTTTCAGTAACTCAGTATGTATTTTTTATAATGTTAAAATGGTGTGATATTTATGAATTTGATTATGTACTTACCCATTTCGTTGCGAGTGCCTGGAGCTTGCTGAGAGAGCCCGCCCACGCGCTCTTCTGATTGGCTGTGATTTTTGATTGACTTTATCACATCTCAAAGTTGCTTCACGTCTGGTGTGAACAGACAAATTGTTTGTCGCTGGAATCTTATCGCATTGCGTCTGGTTAGGACACGGTGTTACTGTGTCTGAATCAGCTCAATCAAGGATTCGGTCTCTATAAAACCCGCCTTTCTGAGAACCTGCTCTGTTCTGATTGGTCAGATGGCCCAGTCTGTTGTGATTGGTCCACCGTTTACAGGGTGTGACGGAAACCATACATCCATTACCATATCTGAATTTCAGCTCCAGATCTTCCTCACACTTGATACACAGTGATATGAACAGTAATGATGGCGTCGGTTTTACTGTATCAATCCTTTGGAAGTGCATCGAAGTGGATTTGCTTTGGCAACACAGAAAACAGCGTCTTCTCAACATGTCGACAACACAAACCAAACTCTTCCAGTCTCAGCTACAGCTACAGTGTTTGAGGGGCAAAGTAGACATTGCTCGCTGACAGTCAATGAAGACATTAGGTGGGCATTATGCACATTTGTTACAAACCTATGTAGGTTGATGCAGAGAGTAAGACTTGAATTACTGACGACAAGTTTCAGGCAGTTCAGAATAAGTTTATATATATATCATATCTGGCTGACAGAACTGTGCTTCTGTTTCAGGATAAATCAGTGAAGTAAAGTGTATTTTTACTGGCAACGATTATTACTGTTATCCTGGAATTCCTTTGTAATAAATCTTTACCTTCTGTTATTTCCTTTCTCTGTGTTCTGTGTCTTAGGGACCCGAGGCGTGTTGTGATCCATAGAGGATCGACGGGTTTGGGGTTTAATATTGTTGGAGGGGAGGATGGTGAGGGAATATTCATCTCTTTCATCCTGGCAGGAGGCCCTGCAGACCTGAGCGGAGAACTGCGCAAGGGAGATCAGATCTTAAGTGTGAGAACATGCAAACACATACACACATACTCATGTATCAACAACATAATCTCTATTTGAAATGATTTTCACACCATGCTTTTGCATTTTGGGGATTCCAACAGCAGCTGCAGTCAAATCTCATGTCTTGAATCTAGAATTGCAGAACAGAATATAACATGATGTGCCTGACAACTTCAGTTAAAGCTAGCCATGATGGTAGATCAATATAAACATATTGATCTACCATCAAGGCTAGCATTAACTGTAGTATGTATGATTGACTATAAGTACATTCTGTATCTTTTAATGGAGACTGCATTCAATTAGTCCTGACAAGCATCTTTGCCCATTTATTATAGATATACACCTGCCAGTCAATGATGAAGTGCGTAGTGTAAGACACAAGTGCTCTTTGCTACAAAAAATGAAGGAAAAAAATCCATATTGTACAATTTTATTATATTGCTTAGTATGCTGATATGTGGCATAATATTAATATGCCATTTTTAAGTGACTGGAGTAATGGCAGCTGAAAATTCAGCTTTGCCACCACAGAAATAAATGACATTTTAAAATATATTCAAATTCAAAACAGTTTTTTTAAATGGTAATAATGTTTCACAATATTGCCGTTTTTACAGTATTTTTGATTAAAAAAAAAATGCAGCCTTGCTGAGCATAAGAGACTTCTTTCAAAAAAATGTAAAAACTTTTCAACAGTAGTGTGCACTTCTGCTGTTGTCTTGTTGAAATGTGGTTTAGCAGTAATGTTACAGTAATGTGTTAAAGCTGTAGTGATGTGAGATGTGTAATTATAATGATATGATGTGTTTCTTAGGTGAATGGCGTGGATCTCCGGGTAGCTACACATGAACAAGCAGCAGCTGCCTTGAAGAATGCTGGACAGACTGTAACCATCATCGCCCAGTACAGACCAGAAGGTCAGAACACACACACACGATGGGTTTCCATGTTTTATGGGGACAGTCCATAGACATAAAGGGTTTTTATACGGTACAAACTGTATATTCTGTGCCCTAGCTCTAAACCTACCCATCACAGAAAACTTGTGCATTTTTACATTTTCAAAAAACATAAATTAGTATGATTTATAAGCTGTTTTCCTCATGGGGACCAAAAAATGTGCCCACAAGGTCAAAGATTTCTGGTATTGCCATCGTTGTGGGGATTTTTTGTCGGTTTAGCAGGACTACACACACTGACAATCCTACACACTAGGTCCAAAATTAGCACTCAGTAAATACAGGTTAAAAAAAGAAAATAAATAAAATGTTAATGGGCAGTTGACCGTTAAAGCCACAATATGTAATTTTATCCACTAGAGGTCGCTTATTCAAAACAAAGGCGTAGCTTGATGACACCTTGATTTCGCGGAATCATGGGAGGGTTTTGTCTTCACCTCACAGCCGGTGGAAAAGAATCGGGACGGGACTCGGGCAGAAATCATATTCATGGATGAGATTATTAACGTTACTGTAGTATGAAGCAGAGCAGGGCCGAGAGCTGTAGGAGTGGAACGAACCGCTGGAGCGATTGCTAATAAGACGAGCGCGACACACATCTCAAGAGCAGCGGAGCTTTTATTATGCTGCAGATGAGCGCTTCTGCTTCTTCTGGTCAAGCGTATGTGTTGTAACGCAGCGTTGTTTATCATATTAGATACATTTGTGTGTTGAAAGTTGTTATAGTGCTACTCTGCGTTCGCTCGGCGACTGCTATGAGACACTTGTTGCACACTGCAGTAAGCTAGATTGATAGTAGGCATGGTAAAACATGATACTCGCGGTAAATCAAGAAAACGAGATTTAAACAATAAGACTTACTGTGTTGAGCTATATAACATGATTAGTTTTCTCTGTCAATTAATGTATCCAAACAGTTGCTCGCCTGTCTAATAAAACACATAATATAATAAAGCGTCTTTGGTGTTTCCATGGTTTCTACAAAATAAAACCGGAAATCGAGGGTAACGCAGGTATGATGTCATTGATAGGCGACGCACGGACACGGTCCGTGTCCTGATTAAAACTGCTTATTTTAAAATCATTAAAATCATATTTTAATCCAAAAATCTTACATATTGTGTCTTTAGTCTTTTAGGAACTGGAAAATAACATATGTGTGCTTGTGCTATATATCTTTAAAATAATTGGCACTTGTTTAGATATTTTGTTATATAATACAGATACATTTATAAATTTTTATTTGTGGCTGAAGTCTCCAAATATTTTTTGGGGCCACTGTATACACTACAGTCAGTGGCAGCGCTAGGGCGGGGCTTGATGGGGTTATAGCCCTGTCAGAAATTTGCATACACCAACAATAATGAATGTTTTAATGTGCTTATATGAATAAACAATGGTCTTGAGGGGGGAGGAGTCAATTAGGCCATGCTCAGGTACGGCGCGCATTAGCAAATAGCGATCATATTAAGCTCCTCATCAACAGCGATCATAATGGAGCGCTATTAAATATGAGGCAAAAGTCCACAGACTTCAGACACATCTCAGAATAGCTCAGAAGGTAACAACAACAGACATATTGTCCTCTTGTAACCTGCTATTTGTGAGTAGCTACTTTGGTGGCTTCAAATAATATAGATTTTAATATAAATTCTTGCAGTTGGTTTGCCCTGGGCGAGTGGTGATGAAAAGAGAAAAGGTTTTCAGTGTAAACAGAGGTCTTTGACCATTGCTCCTCATCTGCTTTTTCAGTTTCTTGCGGCGCATTTTAAATCGCTGCATCATTAAAAGTTCAACCTTACAAAACATGTTTTGACACCCTGCGCTCTTTTCCATTTTATTTGCATTTTTAAAAGCACAAACACGTTCATTCTTTTAGCTCATCTCAGTTTTAAAGCCCTCATTATCTGTTCCGGCCAGTAGGTGGGACTGTATAGACATAATAAATACATAGACACCTATATGTCTGTGAGTCGGCAGGTTTCAATAAACCGTTATTGATTCAAAGAGCTGATAAGGTAATAATAAAGATGTTCAGCAAAATTGATAACACATGCTTAATAATGTGACCTTGTAAATGCATAGTTTTAAGGTAAAATTAAATAAAATGCAATAAATGCAGAATATTGAAGTTTTGATACACTTAAAAATAAAATTCTTAGCACCCCCTCTGAACTGTTAAGCACCCATCCTCCACCGTTGTATAACAGTTGTGTTTGTTTTTGCAGAGTACAGTCGATTTGAAGCTAAGATTCATGACCTCAGAGAGCAGCTGATGAACAGCAGTATGGGCTCTGGTACAACTACATTACGAAGTAACCCCAAACGAGGATTTTATATCAGGTAAACATACAACACACACACCACAAGTCCGAATTATGCACACACTAATGTAGGAGTCACATATATAAATCTAGCTTACAATATTTCCAAATCCATTACCCTCCCCTTCTCTGCATCATTTCCTGTTCTCTTTCCACTATACTACTGTTCAGAATACTGTCATGCTCCTCAGCAGTACGTATACTATGCGCAGTATGCTTTTTTTGTACGCGTGCCCTTGTGAAAAAGAAGTTCACTTTAGCATACTTTTAAAAAGAGAATTTATTACGGAAATAATATACTTTAAAAAAATATACTTGAGTGCAAACAGAAAGTAATGTTTTCGGACATTTAATTGCATGTTGTTTACAATTAAAAGAAAATGTATTATACTTCTTTTTTTACATTATTTATTTACATTTACTGTATATTAAATGCAGTTATTTGAACTTTAGAGTGCTTTTTGACCAACTTCAGTACATCTTTATATGTAATTTCAATATTACTTCTATTGTCTTTGAAATATGGTTAAAGTATACTGCTGAATGCACTGATAAGCATTTATGGTCAACTAAAATATACTTTAATGTAATTTCTATTTAAAACTTGTATGTCAAGCATTTAAATACATTTGTAATTACACATTTAACTTTAAATGTAATGTTGATTAACACACTAAAGTCAAAATTATGATCAAGTACTTTACTGTTTTAGTATGTTAGTCAACACATAAAAATAAGTGTACTTCTTTAAAACACAACAACAGATTATTAAAACATAATGATTTAAAATGTACTTTAAAGTGAAACCTTTAATTTGACTATTACAAAGTGCACGTTTTTAAAAGTGTACTTAAATGTGTTAAGAAAGTCATTGAAGTGTACTCTCTTTAAGTATACTTTCAAGATTTGAATAACACCACAAATGCACATTCAATAAAATTAAGTGCACTTGTTTTTCACAAGGGTGGAATTACCAGATGACCTACTACATTTGCTAAAATGCCCCGTATACAAGCCGAGCACACTGTGTAATTGTATCCCATAATCCACTGCACTCAACTTCACCTTCCATCTCCAGTGTGACAAATGAACTGGATACAATATATACTGCAATTTTATTTTTTAATTGTTTTCATTTTCAAGTGTCTGAGTTGCAATGTAAAGGGATCATGTAAAAACAGTGTAGCATTCTATAGTTTCAAATGTTTATCGCTGCTGCTGTTTAACTATTTAAAAAAGTCAACACTGCTCAGTATGCAGAAAGAAATCAGAAGGCTAGTATTCCATTCTGAACACAGCCAATGAATAAAAGGTCTGTGTTGTTTAATTTCAACCCAATTCCATGCTTTTCCTTTGATGTTCCTCCTTTTCAGTCTCTGTCTCTAACTGTCCTCCTTTATCCTCTCTTTTTCCCATGACTTATGCTGTCTCTCTCTCTCTCTCTCTCTCTCTCGTTTGGCAGGGCTCTGTTTGACTATGATAAGACAGCAGACTGTGGTTTCCTGAGTCAGGCCGTGGGCTTTAAGTTTGGAGATGTGCTGCATGTTTTGGACTGTGGAGATGAGGAGTGGTGGCAGGCCTGCAGAGTCAGCCCACAGGGGGATGAGGAGGAGGTCGGCTTCATCCCCAGCAAGAGGAGGTGTGTGTGTGTGTGTGTGTGTGTGTGTGTGTGTGTGTGTGTGTGTGTGTGTGTGTGTGTGTGTGTGTTGCTGCTTTCTCTTGTGTTATCTCCTCTGTTGTCCTTGAACAAAATAATATTCAAATGGCTTAAAGGGGCTTTTTAGCTTTTCACTCTTTCATTCTAACACACTGTTACAAGGCCATGCTCTAGAAGCATTTATCCGCGCACAACTCAAACCCAAACATCTCTCTGTAGTCTCATCTTTTATTTTAAAAGAAAGGTCTGGGATAAACACTTAACTGAAGGTCTATCAACGACACAAGAAATGTAAAAAACAATCATTTTTACTCCTCCCTTAGATTATAAAACTGAAAATTACACTACCGTTCAAAAGTTTGGAGTTGGTAAGATTTTTGAATGAAGTCTCTTAATTTATTCCTGTGATCAAAGCTGAATTTTCAGCATCATTACTCCAGTCTTCAGTGTCACATGATCCTTCAGAAATCATTCTAATATGCTGATTTGCTGCTCAAGAAACATCTCTTATTATTATCAGTGTTGAAAACAGTTGTGCTGCTTAATTTTTTTGTGGAAACCATGATTTTTTTTTTCAGGATTCTTGAATAGGAAGTTTAAAAGAACAGCATTTAAATGAAATAGACATCTTTGTAACCAGGGCCAGATTTACCTCATGTTGTGACTATGGCTGTCAAAATTAACACGTTAACGCATGTGATTAATTTTTTTCAGTTTAACGCGTTAAAAATACTTAACACAATTAACGCAGCATCTGTTTTTCCCGTCATCCTTTAACGAGCGTTACATTATATGATCAAGCTACCATTCATTCAAGTGCTATTAAACCATTCGAGCGCGATAAGACGCAAAAAAGGAACTCAGTACTTGAGCACTGTCTGTGAATCTGTGTGACAGACACACATGACTCGTGCGCACAGAAAGCCTCTTCAGACAGCATGGCGGCTGCATTAAGATCTCTTTCACACTTGAATGGACCAGAACTCAAAAAAGTATGTCAAAATGCCCACTTTGTCGAGTATCCTCGTAAGCACAGGCTTAAATGAGTTAAATAAAGTCTTAAATGACTGTAAAGAGTTGTGAGGACATCAGATGTGTGTCAGATCTGCATCATGTGCGTCAGGTCTTAAAGTGACAGCAGCCTAATAAACCTGCTGCTGTCATTAATGTTAATCAAAAGACAGAGAAAATCACTCACTGCTCTTGACTGAATCACTTCTGTAGCTTTAATAAGGATTTATTTATATTTAATTTCCAATTTATGCAGTGAAGACTGTCCAGTGTTTGATAACTTTATTCAATTTCTGTATATTTCCTACCTGTTAGATCAAATATTTAAATGTCTTTATGTTGTTTCTACATTAATTTGATGATTAAATGTACAATTTTTACAATAAAAAATATATTTAAATCTTTAATATTAGGTGCGATTAATCACGATTAATTACAGAAAAATGTGATTAATTCGTTTTTTTTTTTTTTATAGATTCACCCCCATTGTGGCAAAAAGTAGTTTTCGATATTATATTGTTAAGCAATACCACACAAGCAAGAGTGCTGTTTTTCCCAAATATCATCTGTTTGGTCTCGATAAAGTATGCCAGATTGTGGTCTGCTGCATTCTCAAAAATCTAGCTCTCTTACAAGATAGGGAATTGCGTTTTTTGGGGGGCGTTTGCACGCATTTGTATAATTGCATGTGCATGTGGGAATAAACAACAGCATCAGATGGGCACAATTCCTTCTTAGTGAACTCCCCCCTCAGTGTTTTTTTCCCTGTTTTTATTTATCTTGTGTCATTCATTCAACCAATCTCTCTTCCAGGGTTGAGAGAAAAGAGTGGTCGCGGTTGAAGTCAAAAGAAAGGGTAAGCTCCATGCTAAAACACAAACAGCTGTTTGCGGTTCATCCCATTCACCCATTTTTCTTTAAATTACTCCAAAAACATTTGGCTCTTCTCCTATGAGATTTGTTTTCCTTCTCTATAATCAGTTGTGATAGGTTTAGGCTAGCAGTGGTGTATGTTTGCAGCCCATGGGAGTCTATCAAGGAGTTGTTTTATGAAAGCATTGAAACTCCTGGGCATTGTGAGTTTGTGCTGCCTGTAGATACCGATCACTGCACACACGCAGACTGCTGTTCTCTTCTGTATTCCCGGGAAGTTAATATTTCATATCTTTTTCCTCTCTTTCACTTTCCGGAAGACAGGTAGCTTTTTAGCGCTAATGCAAACACAATGAACAGCAAATGGTGTGCATTAAGCGTGAATGATGTTTTACCTGTGTATTTTAGCATGAAAAAAAAAGGTTTCCCACTTGCAATTATGGCATTGTGGTGGTATTCATATATAGAGCTCCTAAAATGACATTTGCGGACAAAAAAGAGACGTCTACATACTCATGTTACTGTTCCTGGTTTATGTCAATCTAGGTTTCCCGGATGCACACAAAAGCCTTTGGACTTACATTATTATTACCTATTTACCTCTTTAGGTCAGGATAAATGATGCAATAACTGGATGTTTACATCTAAATTAATGTTGGAAACAGTCTATTACAATTTGATGAGCATTGTACCCTATATTTTCCCTTTGACAGGACCGAAGTCGAGACAGTACAGGTTCACAGGGTGAGTTACAACCCTCTTTTTGCTCATAGACTGCACAGTGCAGCCCTGAATACTGATACAGAATTTCATGTTTTGTTGTTGAATGCATTGCAAACAGAAACTGATGTATGTGTGTTTGTTCTCTTTCAGGAAGGGAAGAGCCCGTACGGAGTTACGAGACAGTTGCACAAGTGGAAGGTTGGATAACTCAACTGAGTCACCATATGTTGTCATTTATACGCTGGCTCTGATACAAACCCTAGTGAGATACCTTGTTTTCTACGGTCTACGCAGGCAGCATCCTAAATGAAATAAAAACTTCATACTGTATGTGACTCAATTCAAACACAACATATATAGACAGCAACCACACAAATAGCCCTCCGCACATAAAGTGCACTGGACTAACACTGAGAGTTCATTTGAATAGTTTGACTATTGATGTGAAGTCAGATATTTCTGGATGTAACTATTGTTATAGATACTTTTCAGCCGTGGTGTAAAGTATTTGAGTAAACGTAATTAGTTACTGTACTTAAATATCTTTTTTGGCTACTCTGTATTTTGAGTATCAGCAACTTTTAGTCTATACTTGACTACATTTTTGATTAATTATATGTACTCTTTACTCCAATACATTTGTAATGAGTAATGCAATTACTCATTACATTTTGCATGGCACCAAACTTTTTTTGCAGCAATTTCTGCTACAAAAGAAGCGATATCGCCATCTACAGGACATTGAAGGTACTATATCTTGTGCGTTTTGCCCTTGCTCACCCAAACTTGTCAACAAGGCTATTTTAGACATATGTGAGTGCATTAGCAGGTAGTTGTGAATCGCAGGTGTTTCATATATAAGATGAGGACATGTGCTGCGTTCACTCCATATAGTTTTTGTTTACTGAAAGGTTGTTGTTGTTTTTTGCAAGTTGCAAGGCGGATCTCTCAAAAAATTTCCAGGTTAATCGAGACTTAGTTTTGAGTTTTGAATATCTGTAGGCATTTGAGATGAAGTTTTGTCGACCTTGATTTATTGCAATATTGAGGTGTTCAGTTTTAATTCAATTTGAAAAAAATACTATTTCTTATTATTCACTGATGTCTTGATGAGGACTACTGCATCTTTGAGACTATACATTCAGTACGAGTACAATACTTAAGTACTGTTAAAATCAGATACTCTAAAGGCCAAAGTATACTTCACTTTTTATGTGTACGCGATGGTCAGCAGACAGTGCGCGTGATGTGAATTTCATCATCAGAAGAGTTTGCGCATAATGTATGCATACCGCCGGATTTTTGTATCCGCGCAGACTTTGTACACGCAGGTCGCACATGTGCATTTAATTTTTTTTTTTTTTTGCAGTAATTAGTTTATCCAACTTTACCCTGTGGGCGTGGATTCACAAGGGAGTCGAAGAAAAACTGCATAAACAGAACAGACCGGTGTCATGAGAAATGTCCCCCGGTGTTTAAACTATATAAATCATAACGTGAATACCCATAAAAATCTTTTGAACCAATGGGATCACTTGGGGTCCTAAAGGAGACCCGATTCCTGGGGGGGCTCGATTTCTCACCACACCGGAACGCATGCGAGCTACAGTGACAATAGAGGCCTATATAGATGAGAGTAAGCATGTGACGGTATCAAATTTTCATGTTGCGATTAATTGCTGACGCTTTTATCACAATATTGAAATAAGTTGCCAAAAACAGTGTTGTCATACTATAACAGGTTTAAGAACTCTTTTTGTAATTAAAAAAAAACTCTAAATGTTTAAATACAATAATACAATACACAAAAAATATATAAAGTAAAATTTTCAAACAGATTAAAGTGCAAAAGAATTAGGCTATAAAGAACAACAGGTAACACTTTACAATAAGATCTCATTATTTAATGCATTAACTAAGGTTGAGCAATAGCTACATTTGTTACAGAAAGTATTATTTTTTGTTAATGTTAGTTAAGAAATACAACTGATCATTGTTAGTTTTATCTCAGGTCCATTAAATACGTTCTTTTGATTTTAGTAATGTTATTAAACATTAACTAAGAAATTAACATTAACTAAGAATAATTAATGCTTTATAAGTATTTTTCATTGTCAGTCTCTTTCACTCGTTCCGCCATGTGCTTCTCGTGCACGTTGGGCTTGTTAACATCTGAGCGCGTGTCCTTTTGACGCAGCATACAGCGGTGTTGTGCATTTTATACGGTTGATGGGGAAAGTATTCTTAAATGCATTATAAAAATTTTAATAATTGGTAATAAATTATTATTTACGGTATTTTGAAGTGCCCACGATAACAATATTGTGCATATTCATTATCGTGATATATCGCATTACCGAATATCGGCACAAGTCTAGATGAGAGATTGTGTGAATAGGTTAGAAAGTACCCTCATTTGTACTACACTAGCTTGAAAGAATACAAAAATATTTACATGGTTTGTAACTTGTGGCGAGAGATCGCGTCGAATGCCTGTGTACGAGTACGAGTTAAGTGAAGTATACTTTGCAGGGCTCTCCGTTCGACTGAAGTCTTTTACTCAAGTCGTAGGTATCTCAACAAGGTATCTCCACTTTTACTTAAGAATGGTTTTCTTTTCAGGTACTCTTTACACTTCTGCTTTTTAGTGCTGAATAATTAAAAAAGAAAAACTTGTCAGTCTTATCAACAAAGCAAACAGTGAGCTTGACATACATTTCTTTATCATCATCACAGTATGCCAAATTCTGTATAAAGCTTATTGATGATGCATACTATCAGGGCCATCGCTAGAGGGAAGAAAGGGGTGATGATTTAAATGGAAGGAAACCCCCCTGAAAACCATACTTATTCATGGCTTGAAACAGATGGAAAATTGACAGGCCTGTGCTGCAGTTCTGTGGATGTTTTTCCTTTAGAATTTGAGCAAAATTAAGCATTTTCTAAGCATCATTTTGCTGCCTACAGTTTTTGTGTGGGAAGCACACCTATGGTGCCTAAAAATGCTGTCTTTGTAGGCAGCTCACTAGGGTTGGGAACTGAGCCACTGAGTTTCTAGCTTATGTCATATTGTTCTTTCTCCTCACTTCCATTTGCTTTGTGTTCTAGTGTATGTATTCGTAGAGTCTCTCTCTCATCTCTCATCCTGTTTAGTGCACTACGCGAGGCCGATCATTATTCTGGGCCCGGTGAAGGACAGAGTGAATGATGACCTGCTGTCTGAGTTCCCAGACAAGTTTGGCTCTTGTGTCCCCCGTAAGTATTCCTCAACTCTGTTGTCACGCTCAGATGCATATTGCTCACAAAAGTGCCAAGCGCTCTCTCAACAATGGCATTTTTGGCAATTTCCGCGAGTCAGGGCGCAAAGAATCCAGACTTAAATACAGAGGTGACCGTGTGTTTGCATTTACCAGTCCCAAGTTCTGGAACAGCCTCCTGATTTACATTAGAAACGCCCCATCTATTTACTTTTTAAAACTCAACTATTTTCATGAAGTCTCTCTGTATTTGTGATTGCATTTTTATGTTTATTTTATTTGCTTTGTATATTTTTTTTATTATACAACACTTTGGTCAACTTTTTTTTTTTAAATGTGCTATATAAATATTGTTTTGTATTTTATTGTATTAATACCTTTTTTCAGGATTCTTTGATGAATATAAAGTAAAAAAAAATTTTTAAATTTATTTGAAATAGAAATCTTTTGTAACATTAAAAATATCTTTAGTGTTAGCGTTGATCAATTAAATGCATCCTATCTGAATAAAAGTGTTAATCTCTTTATTTATCTTACCCCAAATTTTAGATTGGTAGCATGCAGAGCTTGACATTAACTTTTTTGCTTATCAGCGACTGTGGCTAGTGGTTTTCCATAGCTACTAGCCACTCAGAATTTTCACTGGCCACAATTTTGACGTCGATACCATGGGGAAAAACTGCCATATAGATATGTTTAATATTATCTCATAATTTGGCAGCAGGTATATTAGGCTGCTGTCACTTTAAGACTTTTGACATTATTTTGTGTGTATTTGACTGGTTAAGCGCAATAAGTAGTGAAAAAGAACTTAATTTAGGACTGAGAGGCGGCTTTATGTGTGCGCACTTTGGGTGTGAGCACAAAATCTGCAGGAATGAGTAAAATTATGCGCAATATGCACAATCCCACAGCAAAATTCAAGCCCTGTAACACCAACAATATTCATCTGGAAATGAAAACGAGCAATGAAATGAGTGAGTGAGGGGAGGCGGGTTTGTGTGTACCTCACGAGAGAGAGAAAGCGCAGCTGGTATCGTATATCTGTTCTTGGGAAAATGAGTATTGGAAGCGTTTCAGATATTTCAGTATCAATATGTATCGAAAAATCAATATTTTTGAAAAACACTACATTTCACTTAGTTTATTATTTCAGATGCCTTTTTAAAAAACAACAATTGAAAAAATGTATATATTATAAATAAAATTCAACCCGCCAAAATGGCTAGTAGGAGCGACTGTGTTACACGTCACTGCTGAAATACACCCGCATTTGGCGGGTTGGCGGGTGTTAATGTCAAGCCCTGGTAGCGTGTCACGGTTGACACAAAAATATTTTTATTTAAAATATTCTTAACTTACGATAAGCAGTAAACAGCCATTTTCAACACACGTCACATGCTGCCATTAAGTGTAACTGATATCATAGTCACAAGATGATGTCATCGCTCTTTCTCAGATACGACACGACCCAAGCGAGAGTATGAGGTGGATGGGCGGGACTACCATTTTGTGTCATCGCGGGAACAGATGGAGAAAGACATTCAGAACCATCGTTTCATTGAGGCGGGCCAGTACAACAGCCACCTGTACGGAACCAGCGTTCAGAGCGTCCGAGAGGTGGCGGAACAGGTTAGATCAGAGTTTTGGACAAAACAATGAACTCGTGTATCACTTTTGCACATCTTAATATGTGTGTCTATTGTTGTGTGTTTGTGAGCAGCAGGGAAAGCATTGTATTCTGGATGTGTCCGCAAATGCAGTTCGTAGGCTACAGGCTGCACAGCTCCACCCAATCGCCATCTTTGTACGGCCTAAATCACTGGAGAACGTCCTGTATGTAACTGCAAACAACTACACAAATACACAAAGTCAACATTAACTCAAAATTGAGCCTAGGCGTAAATTTAGACTGACGACTGATGGTGTCTCTGCTGTATTATCCAGAGAGATCAACACACGTTTAACTGAGGAACAAGCCAGGAAAGGTATGGACCGCGCTATTAAACTGGAGCAAGATTTCCTGGAGTGCTTCTCTGGTAAGACATTTTCATGCAACGCCCTCTAGTGTCCTGGAAGAAAACACATTTACTAATTACTAGGCCACACTGAATCTGCTTGCTTTTCACTGATTTTGGGGTAAAATCTGGGAATTGGGAATGCTACAAGCTGAAGGCTTGATCGAATTAACCATAATATTTAATAAAGGGGGGGTATCACACACAGTTTCTGCCAATCTCATGTGAGTACTTATAGAGTAGTATTGCATCCTTCATATCTCCGAAAAGTCTTTAGTTTTATCACATTTATAAAAGATAGATACGCTGTACCGAGTCATTCCAAAAAAAAGCAGAGCTCCTGGAGGCGTGTTTGCCGTTAGCACTGTGGGCAGAGCTAAAGAGTCACGAGCACGCGCAGCTTTTGCGTAGCGATCGTCTGCAAGCTGTGACATCATTATAAATAAAAAGGGAACAATAACGTACATATTGTTTACATTATATGCACTTGCGCGCCGATTGACAACAAAACACAGACATCTGATGGAGTTTTACTCACCGCCCACGATCCGAAAGTTCTTCCGTATCCCGAATGAAGCGTGTTGATGGGCGTGCTCTTGTTCTGGGTGGTGTGTGTGTGCACGCTTATCAGGGTGAAGTGCCTATACAAGGAATTTATTACGTGATAAAGGGCCATACTCGGAAAAAAAAAATGGCGAGACATGTCCACAAACCAGAAGTTGTATATTTGGCACAGAAATAACTCGTGTTTTGAAACTTTGGCCATGTTTAGCATGAGAATGCAACTCTTTAACAGTGTAAATAAGTCAGAATGCATGAAAGAGCATTAGACCCCCTCGCTTTAATAAAGGAATATGTGTAGAATTTTGTGAAGGATGGGTGTTATTAATTTGTCATTTATTTAGACGTGACACAATGGGCCAGATTTACTAATAGCTTGTGCCAGCGCAAACCCTCTTTTGGTGTTAAAAACTACTGTCAGGATTTACTAAGGACACGCTGTGAGAAATTAGCAATAGCTGCGTTTCCTTCAAATTGCGCAAATTGAAATTGCGAATTGAAATTACGCCCAATGGAAACACATCAATTTTGCAAAAACTCCCATATATCGCAAAAAAAGTTATTACGCTCACATGAGGTGGTTTTTCAGGCAATTCGAAAAAGGAATATTTCACAAAACTGCAATGGAAACAGTTTTTTCACATTTACAGGACACATTTTCTTTTGACATTTAGAAAACATCGCAAAAGTTTTGCGCATATCTGTAAAGGCTATTGAAAAGGCGTGGACAACCACCTTTAACCACAAACAGACGTGAAAAAATGCTTAACTGATACATTTTCTGCTGTTTTCTCTCTGTATCGCAGCAATCGTGGAGGGTGACAGCTTCGAGGAGGTTTATCACAAGGTGAAAACTGTGATCGAGGAGCAGTCAGGGCCTTATATCTGGATTCCCACCAGGGAGCGTCTGTGAGAGTCCATCCAGAGCCAAACCACCTCGCCCAGTCACCATTCGGCCTGCCTGCCCTGGACTGTGGAGCTCCGACTCGAAGAGCTCACGAGAATCAGACAGAGAGAGAGAGGGAGAGATGGGAAGAGTGAAAGGGAGGGAGAAGTCACAGAGACACCAGGAAACGATGGAGTGAAACCGCACAGGAGCTGCCCACACCGCATCTGCCTCTCTTTTCCTCCTTTTCCTAGCTTTGTAACTTCCTTTTTCTGCTTTTAACTTCCTTTCTCTGTCTTTCTCTCGGTCCTTCTCTGTTTCTTTCTGGCTTTCTCTCTGAATAACGTCCTCTCACACAGGACTGGTGAGCTGTTTTTACTCTCTCACGAACTGGGATGCTACAAAGAAATTTTGTATATTGTCAGATTCCCTCTCGCTCTCTCCGAACTAGACAGGAAGTGGAGAGAGAGATGAGCGACCGCCTTGGCTTTTACTGGAACGAGACTTTCAAGAGCTATTCCTGATTAAAGGAGCTCATTTTACAATACTAAAGGTGAATTGAACTGAATTATGAAAGTATATTTATCGGTATCAATAATGCGCTGAAATCTTCAATATCAAAGATATTACGACTACTCAGAGACTTACGTTCACCCACAGTTATCAGCATCAAGGGCGTTTAATTCCTTTTACAAATTTGAAGTGCTTGATGTGTGCTTCCTGAAATCCAGGAAGTTCTGAGCGGGCAAAACAAAAGGTTTGCCTCAGTCCTTCGAATGTTCCCCTTAAATAGTTTGCAGCTAGTTCATCACATTGAATGGATAAGAAGAAAGGGTTGGAAGGAAAAAGGGAAAGACGCAGACTGTGACTCTCATTCTGCACATGCTTGATATTCCGGAGTCTGTTTTCTTTGATTTTCTTGCGCTTACATGTAAACATGCACATTTAGACACACGCCAACATGGATTTTGTAACATTTGCCTTCTTCTATCTGGATCTTCTTGCAATAGCCTGATTGATGTTTTCCTTTGAGCTGAAATTCATTTGCTCGGTTGGATTATTTCCCTGAGCTCCACGGCTCTCAAACACAATGACTTCAGGCTGCTCTTTAATGTGCAATATCGGGCTCTTCCTTAATCTTCTCATAATGTAACGAATTTTAGCCATGCTTGGATCTTGAAGTCATCGGTAAATTATCAAACCGCTTCAAGCCTAATACCTTCATCATTTTTACATGCCCGTTGGATTTCAGTTCGGTTTAGATCACACTTGTGCTGAAAGGCTACGTTCACACCGCAAGACGAATTCAGCTTTCTGCTCAAATCCAGGTTGACCTTTTAAATCTGGCCCATATCAGTTACCGCCCCTGAAGCCTGAGGATGACCCTGACATTTTTATGTATTAGATTCTAATATTATAATATCATTTTTGTTTATACAGCCAGTGGCCATCCTCTGTCTTTTTCCCAGCAAAGGTAAATCAAGCGTTTTATGATGAATGTCAAGTTAAATTGTTGTAAACTATCCTGATTATACACACCAGGAGGTCAAGGTTTGGCCGGTAAACATGGTCCATGCTGGTAGGCGCCATAATTACACCATTTTCTTGGCATCCTTCTCCATTAAAAGCCATTCTTAGGGCCAGATTTAATAACAGCTTGTGCCAGTGCAAACCCTCTTTTGGCATTAAAAAACTACTGTCAGGATTTACTACAGACAATGCTGTGAAAAGTTAGCACTGAAAAGGCGTGGACTGTGTTGTTTTTGCATATGCATTTGTAAGAGTTTCCCTTTTAGACGCAAAATTTATGGGAGGAGAGTATTTAAATGAATCACGCAAGGTGATTTACTAAGGTTTGCGCTAGTCAATTTACTGGTATTTGCGCCATTATTTACCGCCCTTAAACCAGACGCAAATTTGTGCTGCTTTTGGTAGACTGCGTTGGGCATTATGGAAATGATCCAGCTGCGTCCGTGTTCTTTAATTGGGGGGTTGCGCTCTCGTGCTAATTTGCCTTGTTTAGTAAATCTGGCCCTAAATTAGTAGCTTATTTTGATGAAATAGAACTTAAATCTCAAATATTTTATCATATTACAGTTGATGTTTTGCCAGTGCCCCTTTTTTTGGAGAACGCTTTTCTCTTTTGATGGCTAATTCATTTATATCTCGCAGTTCTGACTTTATTTTTTGCAATTGTTTATCTCACACAATTCTGACTTTGTTTCTCGCAATTGTGAGATATAAACTTGCAATTGCGAGTTATAAAGTCCAATTCTGAGGAAAAAATAAAAAAGGTAATTGTGACTTTTTAATCTCACAATCTCACAATCCTGACTTGTTCACGCAATTGCGAGTTTACGTCGCACTTCTGACTTTTCTCAGAATTGTGATATAAAGTCGCAATTGCGAGTTATAAAATCAGAATTGCGTGATATAAACACAATTGCAAAAAATAAACTCGCAATTCTGACCTTTTCTCTCAATTGTGTTTATATCTAGCAATTGACATTTTCCTCACAATTATGACACTGTTTCTCGCAATTGAGAGAAAACAGTCAGAATTGCGAGTTTATATCTCACAATTCTGACTGTATTTTTTGCAATTGTTTATATCCCGCAATTCTGACTTTTTCTCGCAATTCTTACTTTGTTTCTTGCGATTGTGAGATATAAACTCGCAATTGCTAGTTATAAAGTCCAATTCTGAGGAAAAAAAGACTAAAAAAGAATAAAAAATAAAAAAAGGTAATTGCAACATTTGTCTCACAATCTTGACTTTTTCTCAGCATTATGAGTTTACATCTGACTTTTTTTCTCAGAATTGCGTGATATAAATGCAAAAGTCAGAATTGTGAGACATAAACTCGCAATTGAGAGAGAAAAAAAAAATCAGAATTGCAAGAATTTGTGACTTTTTATTTAACAATCCTGTGAGAATTGTGAGATAAAAAGTCGCGATTACCTTTTTTATTCAGTGGTGGAAACAAGTTTCCATACAAACCATCATATGAATTCATACGAAATCGGCACCTCGTAAAATAGTTTGTGTCGTTTTCTGCGACTCCAGAGTGATTTGTCACATGATGTTTACGGCTCAGAATTGAATTCAATGTGATTTTTACGTTTGCCCCAGTCAGCTGCAATGTGAACGTAGCCTTAATGGCCATTCATTCAGCCCATCTATAAACTCTCTGTACACACACACACACACACACAAACACTATCAGGAAAATGGTGTATTGTACAATGTTTTTAATGCTGTGTATCAGATTATAATTAACTCTTGTAATCAAATCAATGAGGCTACTTTGATGCATCTCAATGGTCAGTCAGTGGACATCATCACAGCGGTTAATCGGTGGGTCGATTATGTTGCCATCACCGGCGTGAAGAGGAGCGGGTCTTAATGATGCTGGACTTTTATTGGAATACGATCGTGGGTTCATTATGCTTGATGAGATAAATTAACGGCTATAGTGCCAGGGAATAATCAGCTTAGCTAGCCAAGTTTAACAATCTAACAACTAATTACCCTTCTCACTCATTTGTAAACAATTTTACCCATAATTCTGAGAGGGTTGACAAAGCGCCCACTTCCACCCTGGTCGACATGAGAATGGCAGAATGATAAATTGGCTTTTTTACCCTTTTGTGCCGTGACAGCGATGCGGTAAAAATCGATACGGTGCTTTGAGCTCAGAGGGCGTCATATTCAAGGACGAAAACCGTGATGTGTCCAGAACACAGTTCAGTAGTTTGCATTGGATTTAGTGAGATTTCATTAAATCAATGCCATGAACTTTACCATAGTGATTTATGGAAAAAGACTGAGAGAAAAAAACGGACACAGTATTTGTAGGTGATACAGAGACTAATAAGAAGATGAAGTGAAACACATTTGCACTTATTAAAGGAAGGATTTGATCAGACACGATGAACGACAGACAGAAAGCAGAGGAACACAGAGCAATCTTGGTGGCTTGTTTACTTTCACTTATTTTCTTTTGACTTTTTGCGTTTGAATTTCGATATTTAAGTGTGTTTGGAGTGCAGTGACAGTTTCTTTCTTGCCGGTATTTTAATTTATAGATTTTATATAATTGTTTATTTAATTGTTTACTGCTTTGTTTACATGGGGGTTTCGTGTGAAGACTGAGACGCTTTTGCTGTGGTTTCCAAAGTGGAGCTGCACACAATCAAATGTGAAAACTGAAAGTAAAAATTCAACTTTACTGTGAAATTTAAAAAATATTTTTCAAAAAAAAAAAAAAAAACTTGCACGCATTACACATACCACATACTGATACTTTTCTAAACGTAGCCCATAAATAAATTTCCCAAATCATGTTATTAGCCACATAACTTATAAAAAATAAGAACGTATATTGCTGTCTGAATGAGCTGCACAACACACACACACATACACACAAACACACACATTGTATTACAAAGAGAAATATATGACTTCACTCTTACTAGAATGAATTATGAGTTGAATTTATGAATTTATTTGAATCAAATGTATTTTATCGATTTGTATTTGCCATATTCTAATTATCCTGAACAGATTGAACATATTGCTTTTATTTTAAAAAAGAAGAATAATTATGAAAATACAACAATGCCATCTGATGCAAAAGTATATTTAAATGATTTATCTTAAAAGAGAGATTTATCAATGACAGTATCGGATTATAAAAATGTTTAATTTCAGTGAGATGCTTGTTGTAAATTAGCTACAAAAATAATAAAACTAATTATGTTAACAAGTGTCCTGTAGAAGTTTTTTTGTTATGGAGTGGATGATAATGATGTGGCTATATTCTGAACTGCATACTACCATACTACACACTACACTTTTTTTGCATTATGCATACTGTGCACTATTTTTATAAATAGGCCTCATCAGCATGTTTAACTTTTGTCATGTATTATTTTTTATCCAATTTTGTGTAGAAATATTTGAACGTAAAGTCGGCGTGAAACGGAAGTTGCGATAGTCACATATGATTGTGACATATATCCGAGTGAAACAGCTTCTAAAACATAAAAAATGTAGAACAGGACTTGGGGAATTGATTGGATGGTTGTGGTTTGCTATTGGTGGATCTCATGTGAGTGACAGGTTGCCCCGCCCTCGCGCCAGTAAACACATCATCAGAGAAGAGATAAAGCTGCAAGAGGGAGGGGAAGATATTTTGATCAAAGATTATGAGGGCACATGAATTTTACATTTACATGTACAGATCATTTATAATACATACCTGCAAACTAGTCGCTTTCTGGCGAAATTCGCAGTTTTGAATCAAAATATGTCATTTATGTGAATCGGGGGTGGGGCAAGCACAATAAACCTCACAAGAATCAAAAATGGGCTACTTTCCCATAGACTGGAGAGATGGTGCGTTCAAGTCCTCCTGGGAAGTTCGTTTTTACGAGGAGGGAAGTTGTGTTTACGAGGACAGGTGCGCTCAAGTCGGAGTAAGATGGCGGTGTACCTTCTCTGAATTAATTATACAAAAATACAGCACTTATACTTCTAGAAAATGAAGTACAAAGAATGTTCATCAGGTGCGTTTTGCTTTTTATGTTTTAAATTAATTTATGAAGCCACTGTAAACTTTATCGTTACATATTATATTGTTATATTACGCTATGTGCAGGCAATTAGCTTTCTTCGTTGTAAATAGGAAAGCCTGCCTGACAGTGTCACTGCTAAATACCTATAAGTATTGTTGTATTCCGCCATGTTTCTCACTGACACGCCCCCAATTCGTACAGATCGGGGCTTAAAGAAAATCCCGAGCTTCCCACTGGTATTTACGAAATTGTTGTGGCGTTCTCATAAATACAATCTTTCCGACATGACTTGAACGCACCATGAGACCATAGACTCTCGAGCTGTCTCGCGATCTTTCTTGCCGCTCTGTGCCACGTGACGGCGTTCAAGCAGAGCGTAGTGAACCGATCGTCTCTTCCGCTTTACTAGTTACAACACGAAATAAACATGAATGAACATCCGAAGGTATGTTGAAAGATAGAGTACAACTTACCGAAATTCGTATCATGTCACATGTAATCGATCAATCAGTGTTTCAACTGCGGAAAGGCGTCAATAAAACTGTTAAAATGTCACATTTACCGTCACATTTACCTCAGAAAAGCCTTTCAATGTCCAAAAACTCAGTAGTCAGCTATAAAATAAACTTAGAGAGGAGCATTTTGCACTATAGCACATAACATGTGCTTCAATATTGAATGTATAAATCCGTTTTATGACAGCCACCATTTAAATGTTTAGACCTATATAAAAAATGAGTAGAAACAAAATTATGTCATTAAAAATGTATTACATCGTTATTATAAAAACTTCCATATGTGTAAATTATATGTAAGTAGCTTACAAATCAATTAATTTTAACTTTTAATATTATAATGATGTACCAACTGGTTCCCTGTATAGTTTACGGCAATAGTTGAGAGATATTTTTTTCTTTGAGGAAATTTGCAGTGTAGCTACTGTACCTGATAGACCCCAAATTAATATTGAATCGAAGGTAATCAAAATCGCAAGCTTCTGAATCAAAATCGAATCAAATTTTTTACTTGAAGCAAATGTTTTTTCCATTTATTTTCTTGTCAGAGTGCACCAGAATGCTTTGTTTACATGTTAAAACTTTAAGTATCAAATGATAAATCAAGAAAGAGGGGTTTATCCATCATAATGGAAATGGAAGGTCAAGTTAAATCCATTGCAGAAGCATATGTACAATATTAAAAGCAATAGTAAGAATAGTTTGTTCGTATGCTACTCTGAACATAGGCCATGTATCATAACGTCACTGTGTCGTACCAGCCAGCAGGGTGAGCTGTCGAGCCACTTGTCTACAACTGAGCACAGAATTTTCCAGGCCTCTTTATGGGGGGAAAAACTGAACTGAATCTGTATTTATTTCTTACTCTTTTCATTTACTCTTAACAAAGGCCTGAACAAGTATATTCTGTGCAATATTCACCTTGAACACAACTTGCTCAGCAATGTTACATGTGTGTGTGTGTGTGTGTGTGTGTGTGTATATATATATATTCTCCATCAACTAAGGGAGTTGCACCCTCTTCCTGTGAGGAAGTCAAACAACAAAGATGCTTCCTTACCGCCCTGATATACAGTAACCTGTATAAGTGTTTTTCATGGCTGCTGCTAACCTTCAGGGCATGACGGATGAATTATTGGCCAAAATGTGGCTTTCAACCTATCAGTGCGGTCAAACGTGATTAGCTGCGAAACACACATACAAACAGTGTATTTTGTGGTATATGGATATCATCTGCTGCACAACCAAATCAAGCAAATGTCTCTAGGGGGGGGTGTGTGTGTGTGTGCATGATTGCAGCTGTACAGTAGATCAAATTAAATCAAATGGTGAGATTACAGTAAAAGTGTGAAGGACGGATTGGATGTGTGTGTGTGTGTGTGTGTGTGTGTGTCGAGTCTCACCTGAGGGAAGCATTCAGACTGTCAATTGCTTTATTTATCAGCAATGGCTGTCAGAAAGCATTCAGTCATGCCTCTCAGACTAAATGTGAATGGAACAGAGAGAGAGAGAGAGAGAGAGAGATGACTGGAGTATAAAAAGGAGAAAGACTGGAAAAGGGGTCAAGGAGAAACATAAAGAGTGAGGAATGTGAAATGGTGTTTTCTAAGGAAGTTGTGCAGAGATATAGATGAGAACACTGAGTAGGTATTGATTTTAGATCAGTGACCTGTTATAATGAAAATCTAATGATGCAAAAGGAGTATGAATACGTATTCACCTAAATGTTGTTCCAAACCTGCATTACTTTTCCATCTTAAATGGAACACAAAACACATTGGGAGGAGTGTTATGAACTGACAGCCTCAGTCTGCAGTACTTTCACAGCATCTTTTTTCCATACAGTGAAAGTGAATGGTGAACGAGGGTGTCATTCTTCCTAATATCTCCTTTTATGTTGTGCAGAAGAAAAACATACGGGTTTGGAAGAAAATAAGGGTGAGTAAATGATTCTAATAAATCAGATTCTCATTTTTGGGAGAACCATTCCTTTGAGATACAAATTAAATTTTCAGATGAATCAACATCTATGTATAAAATTAGATTTGCCAAAAGTGAAGCAAATTGTGCATTTGCTCAATAAATAAATAGTTAAATAAATAAAAGATTTTTACAATTGCTATCCTAATTACAAACAAAAAAGTGGTTTGTACAATTTTTTTTTAAATTTCATTATTATTGTTGTTATTTAAATTATATTTAGTATTTTATTATTCAATTATATTATTAAAATAATATTAAAACTACACTATATAGGCTAGCCTAACTTTTTGGTAAAATAAACAAAATGTTATTAATGAGATAGTAATCTTCCAAACCATTGCTTTACAAAAACATGTAAATGTATAATAATGATATATATTTTAGTGCCGTCGGGACAGATTTAGCGGGAAATTCGCCCGTGCGTGCCACGTCACATCCGTACACAAAGAAAAGTAGCTCTGGCTGTGTGTAGTGTGAACCGAGAAGATGAAAGTAAGTTGTTACTACGAATGGGGAAAAATTGCGCATGGATCATTCAAAACGGCAAAACTCACTGGTGTAAAAACAAAGAACCTGTACGTGTCCATCCGCTCTGATAAGATGTTTCCACCTGTGCCTCGATTCTCAAACCACAAAAATCTGTGTTTTTGAGGAAAACATTCCAGGATTTTTCTCCATATAGTGGACTTCAACAGTTACCAACGGGTTGAAGGTCCAAATTGCCGTTTCAGTGCAGCTTCAAAGAGCTCTACATGATCCCAGACGAGGAATAAGGGTCTTATCTAGCGAAACGATCGGCCATTTTCTTAAAAAAAAAAAAAAATGCTCATCTTGCACTGCTCTGTGATGCGCCACGCATTACGTTGGAAAGGTCACGCGTGACGTAGGCGGAAGTACCGCGGTAGGGCGAAAAACTCCATCTAATTATCGTTGTTTTACCTTTTTTTTTTTTTTTTTTTTTGTAAAGGGTGTTTGACTTGGTCTTTCCATGTTCTCTTTGTAGACACTGGATCGCTAGATAAGACCCTTATTCCTCGTCTGGGATCGTGTAGAGCCCTTTGAAGCTGCACTGAAACTGACATTTGGACCTTCAACCTGTTGGTAACTGTTGAAGTCCACTATATGGAGAAAAATCCTGGAATGTTTTCCTCAAAAACCTTCATTTCTTTTCGACTGAAGAAAGAAAGACTTAAACATCTTGGATGACATGGGGGTGAGTAAATTATCAGGAAATTTGAATTCTGAAGTGAACTAATCCTTTAAGGCCTGTACGAATTGCATTTAAATTGCCATCCATTTGGACAACACAGTTTTTACTTAAAGTAATAAATCTAATTCTTATTCATTTAATTTATATGACTGACAAATATGCATCATTTTAGGTTTATGTAATAGTACTAATAAAACAAGGATGTTTTAAAATACACAATAACCAGGTTTATATATTTATCATCAATACCAATCTTGCTTGTTCCATAGCCATTATCGAACCATGTTCATACTTCTTAACTCAATGGATTTAATAGTTTTCACTATTCAGATTCCTTAGGATCCACATTAATCTGTTAATTTAGCCTATACATTTTGAAAATAGGATTTAAATAATTCAAGTATATGTAAATAGGCTACTTAATAATAAACGATTATTTGAATCTTTTTTTTTTTTTTTTTGCGTAACTGGCAAACTTGGCATTATAGTATTGGAAAAAAATGAGGTGTATCGCCCAACTCCAGATTATAAGTAATTCCTAAAGGTCTTTGGGGTTGAGGGGAACCTTCCCACACATGTATTCTCACAAACAGTTTCCAGTGCCTTCTGATCGGGTCATCTGCCCATTGTTTGAAACAGGAAATAGGTCATGCAGTGTGAACAGTAGGGGGTGGACGGTGGTAAACGTGTGTGTGTGTGGGAAGGAACCGCTCCATTGCCCTTTCTCTAGATGGTGACACAATTGGGCTTGTAAAAACAAAGGTTCTTCAATGGTTCTTTGCAGTTCAAGAACCGTCATCTTTTATCAAGAACCATTTTATATGCTATTTGATTCTTTACATATGAAAAAAAAGTTCTTAGGGGTGAAATATGTATTTTTTCCAATGTTAAAATACGTTTTTTAACCCTCTCTTCAGTCAGAACTGACCAAAAAATATTTTACGTTTTTAATTTTTTTATTTTTTTGCTTCATCGGAATGGGATGACAGTTGGTGACTTTTATCGCATTAGCTATGTGAACACACAAAAAAATCATGGACATGATTCGGATATGCACTCTATTTAAATCTGAAAGATTGCATTTATTGAAAAATAATTGTATTAATTTTAATGAAAAAAAATGGCGCATAAAAATTGTATAAATATTGCATAGTATCATAAAATCCACTCAAAACTCTAAATAATAATTAAAAAATATTATTGAACAAAAATATATTACAATGATTTTCCTGAAGAAAAAAAAAAAAGTTACATTTCCAGGTACCAAGTGTGACCCAAAAATGAAGGGGCTCAGAGGTTTATCTATACTGTTCGCTCTTTTCTGTACCATTCTGTTTGAGGACCAGTTTAACTTAATATTTCTCAGGTTTCAGGTTGTTCTTTCTGCTCTTGAGGCATTTGTAGTCAGAATGGGGTCAGTCTAACAGCGCAGCAGTGTGTTCTGGGTAATCCTGCAGGGAGAGAGAAACCCATACAGACTTTTCTTTCGGTATGCCATCAAACAGGTGATACTGATACCTGTCACCAGATCAGGCTGAAACAAGGGTTTTGAGAATGTATATGTCTGTATGTGTGTGTTTGTCCCGCACACACACACACTGAAAATTCCCCTCACTACACCTCTCTATCCTGGCTGGTCACCATGGCAACAGAGCATTTTCATGTGTCGTCTCCTTTCTAACGTCCCTAATTAAAATGGGTCTGGTTGGGTGTAAGCCCGTGTGTACGTTTCACGCAGACATGCATGCCTGTGTATGCAGATGTTTAAAGGCCACTAAGGACGAGTATATCTGGCAAGTTTGCTGCAGTAAAACATTTACATAACATTCCCGAGGACTGGGACTGGTGTAAAGCACCAATCGCACGTTAGGACTCCCTCAGGCACAGGTAACCAACACCTTTAGTGTGTGCAACCCATCCATTCAAAAAAAAAAAAAAAAAAAAAAAGATCACACAGATTTATGTAATATAATTGCATCTAAAACACATTCAAATTTGTAAACATAAATATATTTTCACATTGAATCTCCATGCCTTAAATGCAAAAAAAAAAATGCAAAAAATATATTTTATTTATAAATACATTTTTATAAAAAATGAGTGCTGTCAATGAATTAAAAAAAATGAACTAATTAAATCACACATTTGTCTGTAATTAATCGCGATTAATCGCACCTTACATTAAAGATTTAAATATATTTAAATATAGCTAAATATATGGCTAAAGGACATAAATGACTAAATATATGGCTAAATGATGGAAAAAAACGGATGCTGCATTAATTGCGTAATATTTTTAACGTGTTAAACTGAAAAAATTAATCGCATGCGTTAACACATTAATTTGGAAAGCCTTAAAAAATATTTATTTATAAAATGTTTTATATTGTTTTTATTTATAATTCATTACAATTACAGAACTAAAACATTTTTTAATTGTTACTCTAAAAAAGTTATTAATTACTAGGTACTAATTACTTTTTTAACAGTGTAATTAGTTTATCTATTACTAATTACTTTCTAAATCCCGTATCAATCTCAACCAGTTGAACAAGACATGAAACACCTCTTTTAATTCTTTCAAATAAATAATATAAAATTGCATAAATTATAATACCAAAGTATTTAAAGGGAGAAGGTTACATTAAAAACATACGTTTTAACATTGGAAGTTAAATTTTGATGTTAAATCCAATATTGTTTTATATAGAATTGCTCTATATACAGTATTTAATGCAATTACATCAGAAGTAACTAATTAAATTACAAAAACAAAATAAGAGTAATCCCTTACTTTAATTAAGTTACTGTAATTAATTAGTTAGTAATGCATTACACCAACACTGTGCTTGATATTGCAAACTGGTATTTTAACATATTATTTTCATGTATTGTCGTAATTATAAATACATTGATTTGTAGCACAAATAGTTTTAGCGTTTACTGCACTTTGTTATTGTTCTCATTATTTCCTTATAGCGGCTAATGAATCTGAAGTCTCGCACGTTCACACAAAACAGCTTACTTCCGCATTGCAAGATAAGGTGGAAAATGCATTTGCATTATTTATTTAACGCAAGAAATTTGTGTCAATTATAAATTGTGTTAATTATTTTTAATGTGTTAAACATTAAATATTAATAACAGAAATTAACATGTAATTTTTCCAACACCTAGTGCAATTACAAAATAATCTGTTCATTATAAAAACATTACTGTACAAGACATGAGATTTTCCTCTGATGTTGATGTTGAAGCATAAACAGACATGCTCAAAGCTAAATCAGAAAAGATAGGTTATATGTTGACTGTGTTTTGCTTAAAGCATGAAACAGAAGCTGTGATGGTCTTTTCTTCCCTATTGTGACGTATATCTGACTGAAATGTCTTGACATGTAGGGCAGGACTTGATTTTATCCATTGGGAATCAATTGGATTGTTGATCAGAAAAGAGAAGAGATTTCGCTGCTAATGGGAGGGGAAGTTATTAAAAAATTATGAGGGCACATGATTTAAAAAATAACTAAATAAATAATGATGTGCATGGATAAATCATTTATAATAAATATTGCAATATTCCATTTAAAAATGGAATTTTGAATTTTGACTTCATGGTGATTTTAAACCATCTGCGTGACCTGACACGTCGAGTATGTGTGAGATTATGCATGTGATCACAGCGTTCTCTATGGGTTGTAGTTTTGCTGATCCAGTGTTTACCCCCAAATACTAGCGATCCTCACAGAAAGCTTAGAGACTTTGGATAAAGATAATTAAGTGACTGAGTTCACTAATTATTGAGGCAATTAGCCTGCAGTAATCAAGGGCGCAGTGGTGATGGCTCATCAGGGTTTGATCCTTGCTGCACACGTTCCAAAATGCCACGTCTGATGTCACTGACTTCAAACCTGGGACAATACATCTTGACATGCAAATAAAGGAGATTTCAAAGCTACTGTAGAGGGGAGGAAATTTGGACAAGCTATCATATTTAGAAACCAGAGCAAAAGTCATATCGCCTTTATGTGTTGTGAAAAATGCTATACAAATAAATTTGATTTGAGTAATTTCGACAGCCCCTGTCCTTATTCACTTTCATTGCATGGAAAATAGTGATTGATATTCTGCAAAATAACTCCTTTTATACAACTTTTATTTCATTTGTTAATTTGATTTGATTTTCTCTGAGACGTGCATAGGTTGATCCTGCTTTGGAACAAAAACAGACAAAGGCTGAATTCAGGATAGCATATCTGCTCTTACTATGCCATATCTTCATATGGCAGAAATAGAAATAGTATGCAATTCAATGTTGTGTTTAAAATATAAGTTACCCTGTATATGTTTATTAAACTGTTGTATGAAGGCAATATCACACTTGAAATGGTGCAGTTGGTGTGAATATCATGGCTGTGGTTACCTGCGGCACAAGCTCATATTCAGAACGACAGCCCTCTTGCTCATGGGTAATTGCTTAATTGTGTTCTGCAGAAGAAAGGAAATAATTTGAGTTTGGAATGACACAAGAATGAATAAATAATGACAATATTCAATTTTGGGTGAATTATCCTTTTAAAATGCAGTTTTGCCATTTAGAAAAAGGTCAACACACACACACACACACACACACACACACACACACACAGGTTTGTTTTGCTATCAAAGTGAGGACATTCCATAGGCGTAATGGTTTTTATACTATACAAACTGTACATTCTCTCCCCCTACACTACCCCACTCCTAAACCCACCCATCACAGAAAACATTCTGCATTTTTACATTTTTAATAAAACAATGTTTAGTATGTTTTTAAAGCTATTTTAAATATGAGGACTCATGAAATGTCCTAATATTTCATGTTTACGTCATAATACCAGTGTGATACCCATGTCATTATACAAATTTGTGCCCTCATAAATCACAAAAATGTGCGCGCACACACACACACACACAAATTGGGCTAGATTTGGTTGTTCTGAAGGTATGTAAAAAAAAAAAGGATTCAAAGAAATTTTTGAAGAAAATAATTTTTTTTTTTAATAATTTCTTATTCTAAAGTTAGTGATTTTTTACATTTGGTTTATTAAAATAAATAATTTGAGCTTGTTTCTTTTTAGTGCCAATGTAGTTATTTTTTTTATATATACACATATATATACATAGCCCTCTGCGGGATATATAGGATCAAAAAAACTTTATTTCTAAAACTGTAATTCCTACAGGTTTTCCTCTAACCAGCAGGTGGCAGAATTCTGCCTCTAACACCTTGATCAATATCCTGAAACAACTCGTACTTAAAGATGGGGTAAGTCATATTACAAAAACACTGATTGGAAGACACAACAACAAACATGTAACCAATCAGCATTAGGGGGAGTATGACGGTTGAGGAGAGAGAACGAGCAAGAGGGAGATTGGAAGAAAAACTGCAGAAAGATAGATGGACACAATACAAAAGAGCTCAAATGAATATCACTGGAATGAAGGTTTATGACTGGGCAAGCGCTTTAGGACCCGCGTTAATATTAGAAAAGCTTTCCAGCGCTGGAGAGAGCTAAGCGTGAAGACCTGAAAACAGACGCGGAGGCTGCTTTGATCCCACTTCACATGTGAGTAACACTGGATTTGAGTGTCATGATTGTCTGGAGCTGCTGTGCTGTTGGCGACTAACAACCAACTCTTGTCTGTATTTACTCTTGTGTACTGTGCATTCATTTTTTGTGCTTCCTTGTTGTTCGTTCATCATCTGCACTTTATTTTTCGTGAAGCATTATTTTGTTGCGCGTCAGCTGTGATAAATGGACATCCACTCTCGCATTGCGTGTGTAACAGAAGCCAGATAGTGAGAGTTGTGCAGGTAAACCACTGCGCACTGACGACCGTGAGAGAATGTGGTGTTTAGCGTCAGTGTTAGTGCACTCATCTTGCTGGCCAGGTTCGAGACCGACTTGGAGCAGGGTGGTTAGGATTGGAGGGTGATTTTTGGAGGCGGAGCAATGAAGAGAGGGGTGGGTTTGTTTGGGTTGATTTCAAATATCAACAGCGTTTTTGAAAAATGGCTTACCCCACCTTTAATTTAGACCATCATTAAAAATGTTATATTTCATATGCAAGCTAATGGTGTAGTTGAGTAATTTTGTGGTAAATAGGTAAAAAGTACCACATATCCCCCAAAACACAGCATAAACGTATAGTTTAGATGTAAATAAAAAAAAAAAAGAAATATCTTTTGTATTAAAAAAAAAATTTGTATTTTTTTTATACAGTCGCTCTGTAAATGTGTGTAAAAGAAATGAGGACTGTGAGGGTTAAGCATATGAAAGAAATAGTTTTGTTTGAGACACTTAGTAGCAAGTAAACAAGATATCTGTGGCTGCATATTTCATGACTGTATCCAATTTCATATTTCCCTTTCTCTAAACATTCCACAAAACCAACAAACTGTGGTTGTCGGTTAAAAAGACCGTCTTCCTGTCAGTGTGGGCTGTTCTTGATTAGAAAAAGCTGCAATGTGGACCAGACTTCATATGAGATGAAAATGAGAATGACATCCTCTGTTAGTATTAAGGCAGTGCCGTCATATGAGAAACAACTGTAGCCGCATCCCAGAGGAAACAGTATAGCTGCAAGCAGAATTAAAAGCTTTAGGGTGTGACCAGTGCTAACAGGTATAACTGGTCATTTCACTTGAACTGTAGTTGAGCGTCGGTGGGGTGCGATTATATGCGTGTGAAATATCTTAAATTTATGAAATCACAAAGTCCAAATATAGAATATGTCACTCCTGGAATCTGTAAAGAAAACTATAACAATGCAGGTTTCTATCCGTCTTGTCCCTTGCCTCACACACTGTAGTTGAACTGGTCCATTCACGCTTTCCTCTCGCACCTCTCTCCTTGTGACTCCCAAGTCTTCACACTGGGTTTCTCCTCACACACGTTTGTCATTATCCCGCTTTTCACACTTACTGGAGTCCACCACACACTCCAGAGAGACAGAGAAACTTCCATTGAGAATTCACTCAAGAGCTGACCGCAGACTTCAGACTGATACTGCTTTGATCTTTATGATCAGTGCTCTGCTTGCCTTGATATTAAAGTCAATCTGAAACAAAGCTGTTAGTGTAACATACGCAATGGTTTGAGGAGATGTCAGCCATAATGAGAAGCCAATTCAGAGGCAAAGTATGTTATTCCCAACACAATCTCATGGCAAATTGGTGGCTATGTATGATCCCATTCATGCAATCGGCTTATGTACTTATGAATCATGCACAATAAAATAAAATACAAAAATAAAACAGGATCAATGTTGATTCCATGTTGACTTTAAAGGGATAGTTCACCCAAAAATGAAAATTTGCAGTTAATTTACTCACCCTCTGGCCATCCAAGATGTAGATGACTTTTTTCTTCAGTAGAACAGTAAAGAAGATTTTTAAGCTGAAATCGTGGTCCTCGATGATTCATATAATGGAAGTCAATGGGTGCCGTCACTTTGAGATTCAAAAAAACATATGCAGACAAAACAGAATTAATACCCACGGTAGTTCATAATTATGGTGCCTCAAAATAGCACAGTTGAGTACACTTAGATGTTCTTAAGGTTATTTTTGAAGTACTAAAGAAAAATTTTCAGTATATCAAGTACAAAATTAGTGCGCAAAAACAGAGCACTTTTTGTGTAAAGTACATTTTGGAAGTGTACTTTTTTTTCCACCTGGGGAGAGTCACTATTGCGAATGTCTTGTGGATACAAATTCCACAGATGGGGAGCAGCGTAGCTAAAAGCTCGAGATCCCATATGAGCCAAACGCATGCAAGGAAGAATGTAGCTAGACCATGATCTAAGAGTTCGAGAGGGAGTATATGTTGAAAATAGGTCAGATAATTATGAAGGAGCCAGGTTATGCAGTGTTTTGTAAACAAGAAGCAAAATTTTGAATTCAATACGCTGTTTAACAGGAAGCCAGTGAAGTTGTTGAAGAACAGGAAATATATGTGTTCCATCTTAGGAGTTCTAGTAATTATTCGTGCAGCTGAGTTCTGCACTAACTGTAACTTTTTGCAAGAGTTTGAGGGGAAGACCATAGAAAAAAGCATTGCAGTTGTCGATACGTGAGGTAACAAGAGCATGAACCAAAATGGCAGTGCTCCTCGTTGCTGGGCGGAAGCGATTAATGTTACGGATGTGTTAGTAAGCCATCTGAGTAAACTTGTTAATATGCGCTTCAAAAGATAGGATAACACCCAAGCTTTTAACCTGTGTTGAAGGAGCAATTGTTGGACTTTGACAGATTATTTTTTGTACCTACAAGAAGTATTTCTGTTTTACTACTGTTAAGCTTAAGAAAATTACTTGAAAACCAAGCTTTAACTTCAGACAAACAGTTAGAAAGAGAGGATGGAGGAAGTTCAGAAGTAGGTTTTGCCAAAAAAAAAAAAAAAGATAAATTATAAAGGACCCAGAACTGATCCCTGTGGGACACCTGTAGTAATATGTGATGATTTAGATTTAAACTGGCCTAATTGAACAAATTGAGTATGACTGGAGAGATATGATGTGAATCAAGCCAAAGTACCTATACAATTCCAATGGACTGCAGTCTATCTAAAAGAATTTCACGAGAAATAGTGTCGAACGCTGAAGTTAAATCAAGAAGAATTAATATAGATAAGAGTCCTGAGTCAGCCGCTACCAATAAGTCATTAGAAATTTTGACAAGGGCAGTCTCAGTACTATGATGGGAACGAAAACCTGATTGAAATTGTTCATAAAGTTTGTTCACTGAAAGATGATCATTTACCTGAGCCGCAACAATCTTTTCCAGATTTTTTTTTATAGAAATGGAACGGAAATTATCAAAATTATTTGGATCTGCACCTGGCTTCTTGAGTACAGGAGTTAGTATTGCAGTTTTAAATAAATAAGGAACAGTGCCAGAAATGAGAGAAGAATCAATGATCTCAGTAATAAAAGGCGAAAGAACTGACAGACAGGCTTTAACTAATAGAGTTGGAAGAGGGTCTACAGCAGGGATGTCCAATCCTGCTCCTGGAGGGCCACTGTCCTGCAAAGTTTAGCTCCAACCCCAAATAAACACACCTGAACCAGCTAATCAAGGTCTAACTAGGCACACTAGAAACTTCCAGGCAGGTGTGTTGAGGCAAGTTGGAGCTAAACTCTGCAGGACAGTGGCCCTCCAGGACCGAGTTTGGACACCCCTGGTCTACAGGTAATAATGTTAATGTTCAGTTTCTTGCACAGACCGATCGGTTCGCTTCTTAAGACCTCAATGTATTGTCAGGAGCCGCGGGTATTAATTCTGTTTTGTCTGCATATGTTTTTTTGAATCTCAAAATGGCGGCACCCATTGACTTCCATTATATGAATCACCGAGGACCACGGTTTCAGCTAAAAATCTTCTTTACTGTTCTACTGAAGAAAAAAGTCACCTCCTACCATCTTGGATGGCCTGAGGGTGAGTAAATAAACAGCATATTTTCATTTATGGGTGAACTATCCCTTTAAGGGCAGAGCTCTAGCAAACCTTAAATTTTGGAAATGTCTCAGTCACAACAATTTCTGTTCTCCTCCCTGTAATCTTTGCATTAATTACGCTAGTTTTATGTGGTAGTCACTCCAGATAAAGTGAATGGAGGGAAGTGTTTATGCTGCCTTCACATGCTATCGGAAATTTGATAATTCCCACTTCTGAAGTCAGGATTACGAGCTCATCGCATTCAAGTTTCGAAATGGGAGGGCGTTCATGTGCAATTTTTACCTAAGAAACTCGTATTTACGATAATTCTGAGAGCACGTGAAGGCAGCATTAAAACAAGTTTGGATATGCTGCATGCTGTCATGATGATGTCAGCCGAAATGGAAAGTTGGAGTAAGTTAATTTCATTTTCAAGATTATGGATATACAAATAACATACACCAATGAATTAGAAAAGTAAATATCATATATTGTATACATATATTTTGTTTTCATGTTGACTAAGTTTTCTGAAAGTATTAAATAAAATTTTTGCATCTCTTGTGCTTGCATGAGTGTACAGTATATATCAGGGATTAGGTTTGGATCCATATACTCCACTATACTTGGATGGTTTTGACCCATATACTCACTAAAATTATAATTATAAATTGTTTTTGAAGGAGGACAAGGAAGCTCAGACACATCAAGTTTGTTCCAATCATAGTAAGACACTTTAGCTATACGTCAGCTACAGAAGATCTGTGACAGTAGCCACATTCAAATGTGATAACCCTAACCCTAACTTCATTGTTACATATCAGACCATAGAATATATCCAAACACGGTATTCAACACATTGTCCTTTTTTCCACAGTTTTTCAAATTTACTGTAACGGTCATTTCTGTCTTGTATCACATAAGAATATCATTAACTCAGAAGAAGAACCTCATACACATTACATGAGGTGAGGTAGCCTCAAATTTCTCACACTTGATAGTATCGTCTTCATCTGCATTTAAAACTTGTCAAACATAAAATAAAACATGCCACGGCATGACTTCGCTTCCTTTTCCAGTAGCTCTTCTCTCAAAGGCCCTCACACTTTCTCCCTCCAAGCTTTTCAAGTCTCACACTTTTCCTTTATGCCCTTCCTGCAGCAGCTAATGGTTTACAGCGAGAAGACAAGTGCTTGAATTAGCATGACAAGAACCCGAGTCAATGTGCAATCCTTGAGCCAAATAACACGCCAATCCACATAGGTGTGATAAAGAGGGCTCCAGAGATGCATTAGCATTGGAATTAAAGGGGGGGGGAAGCTCCCCATGTGTGGTTTCATCTTACTTTTTAAAGAAAAAAAGGTTGTGACAGCTTATTTGAAGATGTTATGCTCTGAAGTCAGTGGATGCTGTGGTCTGGGTTTTCAACAGAAAGAGCTGATCTAAGCGCTGATAAGAGTTACTGCTTTACAAAAAGTACTAGTGGTTCCACTCTCTAAAAAATCCTGGGTTATTTTTTCTATCCAAGTCCTGGGTTGAGCCTTTTGGGTCATTTTTTGGGGTTATTTTTCCAGTGTTTGGGTAGATTTTGTGTTACCCAGATCCTGGGTCAGACGTAACAACCCAGTGTTTGGGTAGTTTTTGTGTTACCCAGATCCTGGGTCAGATGTAACAACCCAGTGTTTGGGTAGTTTTTGTGTTACCCAGATCCTGGGTCAGACGTAATAACCCAGTGTTTGGGTAGTTTTTGTGTTACCCAGATCCTGGGTCAGACGTAATAACCCAGTGTTTGGGTAGTTTTTTGTTTTACCCAGATCCTGGGTCAGGCGTAATAACCCAGTGTTTGGGTAGTTTTTTGTTTTACCCAGATCGTGGGTCAGGCGTAATAACCCAGTGTTTGGGTAGTTTTTGTGTTACCCAGATCCTGGGTCAGATGTAATAACCCAGTGTTTGGGTAGTTTTTGTGTTACCCAGATCCTGGGTCAGATGTAATAACCCAGTGTTTGGGTAGTTTTTGTGTTACCCAGATCCTGGGTCAGATGTAATAACCCAGTGTTTGGGTAGTTTTTGTGTTACCCAGATCCTGGGTCAGATGTAATAACCCAGTGTTTGGGTAGTTTTTGTGTTACCCAGATCCTGGGTCAGACATAATAACCCAGTGTTTGGGTAGTTTTTGTGTTACCCAGATCCTGGGTCAGACGTAATAACCCAGTGTTTGGGTAGTTTTTGTGTTACCCAGATCCTGGGTCAGGCGTAATAACCCAGTGTTTGGGTAGTTTTTGTGTTACCCAGATCCTGGGTCAGATGTAACAACCCAGTGTTTGGGTAGTTTTTGTGTTACCCAGATCCTGGGTCAGACGTAATAACCCAGTGTTTGGGTAGTTTTTGTGTTACCCAGATCCTGGGTCAGACGTAATAACCCAGTGTTTGGGTAGTTTTTGTGTTACCCAGATCCTGGGTCAGATGTAACAACCCAGTGTTTGAGTTGTTTATTGTGGGCTTTTTTCGACCTCTTCAGGAGAGAGCAGTGCAGCTCCGTCAAATTGGTGCATGTCTTTGGTAAAATACTGGTTTGTATGCGTTTTTTTTATCTAAAAATTTGTTATTCTGTATATTGTTTAATTTTATGCAAAACAACATACAGGGTCGCAATGTGAGTCACCTAAACGAGTGTCGCGTCGGTCTTTTCGCGTGATGGAAACGCCTGATGCTTTGCATAAAATTTTATGATTTTATTCAAAAAGATACAGAATATAAATACTTAGGATGTTAAAATATGTTCTCAGAATTGTACACTGATTACTTATGGACAGGTTATGGAGTCAGTCACAGCATTCTGAAGTTAGCAGCTCCCCCGCCGAACGCGAGCCATCTCCGGCACGAGATCCGGCGCCGTTATGGTGGAAACAGACAACAGAGACTCATCGATTACACTTGATTAAATGTTTCATTTTTACTTCTAATATTTGTAAAATATTAAAATAAAATATATAAAATATGCTATACTATAAAATATGATCAAAAAAAAGAAATTATCATGCAAACCAGTGGTTGTGTGGAGTATTTAAAAAAAAAAAAAAGTCTAGAGCATTTTAGTTAATCCATAAACATTAATTTATGTATGAAGTGAAAAAAAAAAGAAAGAAAAAAAAAGCTAGTATTATAGTAAAAATGAATCAACACATTATGCTGGGTTAAATAAACAACCTAATTTGCAGGGTAAAATTAACCCAACATATGTTCTGTTCTATATTTACCCAGCCCTTGGGTTGAAAACAACCCAAATTAGGTTGTTGGGTTGAGCGTTTTGGGTCATTTTTTTGGGGTTATTTTCCCAGTGTTTGGGTAGTTTTTGTGTTACCCAGATCCTGGGTCAGAAATAACCTTGGGTCAGACATAAATTGGGTTGTTTTTAACCCAGTGGTTTTTAGAGTGCATGGTACGATGATGATATTAGATAGTGATCTGATATGATTATTTACTGTACAATGCTATTTACTCCGAGGCACTTAGAATAGATTTTTCCATATTTTTCCCACCAATCATGAATACAGAGAATGATTTTTGTAGAGATATATTCCATAATTCCCATGACTTTTTTTAGCCCTGGACAATGGATATCACCATTTAAAAAATTTCCCTGATATTACCAAGTTGTCCAAGGGAACCCTGTAAGTAGACTCCTTCAAAGAATACAATGGTAGGTAACATGTCCAAAACAGCTATGATTAGATAAGGCAAGGAAGCAATGGATTTCAATATTGGACTTATTCTTAAAAACACTATTCAACATTATTCAATTTGTCAAAAGGGAAAAGTCCATTTAAAGATTTTCCTAAACAGTTCGCTAATTATTACAGAGCATAACTTCAAGAGGAACAAATGTGTAACATTAAACAACGACCTACTAACTGGCCAAAGAAGACGGAAAAAAAATTATATTATTTTTCGTCCTAGATTGGCTTTTTTGACCGGCATGGTGAATTGGCCTATAGTGGAGGGGTGCTTGTGGAGGAGGTGCTTTGAGAGGAGGAGACTGCTCCTCCAGTCGCATTGACCACCTCACATCTGCTGCGAGCGGCTGAAGACCGAACGCCTCGTACTAACTTCTTGGATTTGCCGAGATTTTTTCCTCATCTCGAACGCGCACGCCGCGGGTTTCGCTATTATTTTGACGAACTACTCCGCGATTTTCCTGCATTCGCCGTTGGATAAACAGCACGATGTCCGCTCGTTGAGTTGGCATATGATTGCATTCAAGCATCGCTTTTAATTCGCAGGATATTTATGTTTTAAAAGATACAAAGGACGCGGTGGATTCACTGACAGAAATCAGAATTCGGTCGTTGGATGCGGACGTCGGTGTGATTTAAACCGAACATTTATTTTCGCACTGCTCGTGAACGAAGTGGCCTGTCGGATTTGTTTTATTAGGTGGGTTTTTAAAAAGCCATCCCAATTCAGAGGGGAAAATTAGGACAAGTCGACCTACACCCCTCACAAAGGGGTTCCACGCAGCCGAGCGTACGGCATGTTGTTGCTCCGTATGTTTTTGGCAAAGCTGGCATATGTTTGCGTGTAGATAAAGAGGAGATTTTATTTGGTTTTAAAGATATGGACATTATTTTGCCATTCTATTAGCATAGAAAGTTAAGTGATTTTTTTAAAACTCATTTGTCCACGTTACCAGACTATCGCTTTATTTGTTGATCAACTGAATTTGGATTTCTATAACAAACTTCATTGCTACAGTTGATTTTCTCCATATAATTCAACTGTTTTAGTCTTATAAGTTTTTTTCTCTCATGACTTCGTGGCTTTTCCCTGTACTGTGACGACTCCCACCGTGCAATTGGTTATTCCTGATGGGTACAACATCCAGCTGACGATTTATGAACCTTTACACTGTTTGCCCAACTTTGTAAACATTCACCAGTAAAACACACGTGATTCCACGATGGAGCTCTTCTCCAGGAATGTGGCCGCGCTCTGGATTATCCTGCTGGAGTTCCTGCTCAAATCAGTGGCGGAGGAAGGTAACTCAATCATTTTATTAAACGCAACTACCTGTTGGATTCTTAAAGATAAAGACGGGTTGCTCCATATAAAAGTGTTATAACATTGGATCTTAACCCGTGATCTAGCCCTATATAAAACAAGAGCGATTTTAATTTATGCACTATGCATGCAATGTTTTGTCTGGCCATTAAGACCTGATGTTTTACAAGCTCAGTGGCCCCAATGGCTAGTAGTACTCTGGGTTACGTATAGCCTTCTAAAGATTAAATTTATTACGCATAAATGGTCTGGTTCATTGCTTTGTTAGTAGCATTGTGAGACTGAGAGTTATTCCTTTGTAAAACGCATCTGTTTGTTGCAGTTGGCGTGTTTGTTTAGCTTTATTGGTGCAGGGGACAATTGAATAGACTGGATTTGTTATTGTTTTTCTTAAATGAATCCGTTTTTACAAAGGAACTCCTCTAAACGGGTTGGTTCCGGGTGTTACTACTTGAAAAGTAATAATTATCTCCAAGAAAGAGCGAATATAAAGTGGAGACAACGAAGAAGTGCACTTATAATGGTCGCTACGCCCCTGTTTTCACATCTTACTGTTTAAAGTGCTCTTTAATAATCAATATAATTACTGTGCTCCTGTAATCACTATAGGCTATGCACTTAATAACATTGATTTCATTCTTAAGCCATTCCTTTGTCTTCTTTTCTCTCTGAAAATTGCAGTTGGGGTGGATCAAACAGAGGCACAATAAGTGCAGCTCAAGTAACACGCAAATGTTAAATTACAAAGAGGATGGGCGATATATCGGTCGATAGAAATTTGAGTCCTGTATTGTCAGGGGACATTCCATCCAGTAACCTCAATAAGTAGTCATTCTGATCAATAGAATGATGAATGGCTGGTTATGGAGGTATTAGCCTGCAATGGGAAAGACCGAGAAAGGTGTAATGTGGTGGATTTGAGGAGATGTGGTAAAGGTGACTGCATACCTGTTGTAGCCTGAGTCTTATCAGTTTGTCTCAGGCTGCTTAATCGATAGCGGACGGACGATTCGGATTAGTGCCGCATTACATGGCGCTGTGCACACACCTGCTCCCCGCTTGCCGAAATCAATTAACCGACCTGTGTGACAGACACGCGCAGGTGATGCTCCTCCAACAGCAACGCTGGGTCCAATTAATGAGTTATTGATGCATTTCTGTCGGGGTAATTAGCTGATGAGTGTCAGAAATACCGCAGCTTGAGCTCTCAAGTGAGAAAGTGATAAAGCGTTTAAATCCGGAACGGAGACGCTGTCTGGATCAGTAGAAGTTTATGATATTTGAATAACTTCAATGTACTGTCCACGAAGCAATATTTTGGATTGCTTAATTAAAATGCAGGCTAGCTATATTTCATTCAGGGTGGAAAAATTTTTCTCTTCCTTTTTGTGTCGTAGCGCCTGCATCAGGCCTTTTTCGCGGTAAAAAGAGACCATTTTCACGGACTGTGATGACGCGTTTTAACAGTCATCAGCAAGTTTTTTTTTATATTTTCATTTTTTTAAAAAAAAAAAAAAATGTATGTACATTTATAACACTAAACTTAGTATTGTATTACATTTTCATCAAATTACAAAAAAAAAAAAAAACTAGTTAACGCTGCTGTGAGGGTGTCTGTAATACATCGGCTGTGGAGTGACGGTAAAGTTGACATCTTTCTCTCTTCTGACTGCCGTTATCAATCTCTAATTTTTCCTCTTTTTGAAAGTTGTGAAAATATTGTTGTTGAGATTTTCTTTTGCTATTTGAGAAAATGGGCACACACAAAAAAATATTTAATCTATTTTTTCATTCACCGCCATAGAATTTTACCCAACTATGACGACTTCCGCTTCGAGAAACCTGGACATGTGAAAAGGGAATAGGCCTGTTTGTCTTGGTATCTACTTAGAATTGTGACAGTAAAAGGAAACAGTTGTTTTCCAAGGGAAAATGTTTTGTCTGTTACCTTTAAAAAAAACTACTACATTTATTTTCTTTACTTTATTGTTGTTTGTTTATAGTTCTCACAATTGTTTTTTTCTTCCCCATTGCTTTTCTGGTAAATTCTCTTTTACTGATTTTTATTTATTTATTTTTTTTATTTGCAATGAACTGTTATTGGAAATGTTAAATACTTCCTAAGTGTAGTTTGAAGACTAGCAAGTTTTAAAACCACTCATGTTTTGACTGTTTGTACGCCCCATCTCTGATTTGATTAGTATGTTGTTTGTCAAAGAAAACCAACTCTTTTTTTTTTTTAATGTGTCATTTTTACAAGTTTTCACTTTGGCCCTTGTTTCATACCAGAATTTTGCTAAAATTGATATCTCTGACTCTGACTAACTGTACCCAGTAATTCGCTGAGGTTGGGGAGGGGTTTCTTTGGCAGTTGTAAAGACTAATATGGTGAAGTCAGTAACAGAAGCAGCAGGGGGGAGATTGGATTTGATTCTGTAGTAACTCAAACCCCTGCGTGAGATTAAACTAATGCCAGATCTGTGAGGATCACTGCACTGATCTCTAATTCCCTTTGTGAGGAAATATCAGCTAAAAAAGAGAGAGAGGTAACAATGGCTTTCATGTGAGGTCAGAGCTCAGGAACTCTTCTGTCTTCCCTCTTCTGTTACCCTGGAGCAAAAAAGAGCTTATCCATTTCACCTTCTGTCACTTATTCACTTATTTCTCACTGTCTCACTCATCTCATCGGTGTCTCTCTTGGTGTTATACACACATGCATTCAGTCTCATGGATTTGCCATGTTTGGAATGGAATGCTAATATTCTATGCAGTGTATACTGTCTTCTGTTTTTTAAATGGCATGTGAAGCAGTATACAGTGAAATTTTCAAGCAGTAGTGTGCTACACTCTTTATCACATGCATGGCCACACTACAAGCAACAGCTGATTTCCTTTTTTAATCCAATTTCGGCAGTCCAGTCATGTGATTTAGCTTCAGTTTCACAAGTAGGTTAACTATGTAATAAATGCATACAAGAAACTTGCTGTTCACAGTATTCATATTGCAGTAATAATAAGAATTGCCATGTGCCCTTCTCAACATAGATGTTAAGTGGCATTTTATGTGGGTGTTTCAAATGTGAGAATTTAACACGGCCAGACAGATACGGTCAAAACATTTTAGAAAGAAGATTTTTCTAAGTAGTAAATAAAACTTTGAAAAGATAATTGTGACTTTTTTTCTCACAATTCTGACTTTTTACCCTCAGAATTGCAAGTTAATAATGTCAGAATTGCGGTATATAAACTTCTGACTCTTTTTCTCACAATTGTGAGTTATAAAGTCCATTTCTGTGGGGAAAAAGACTTTTTTTTTTTTTCTCAGAATTGTGAGTATATATCACAGTTTTGACTTTATAACTTGCAATTGCGAATTGTAAACTTGCAATTGCAAGAAAGTCAGAATTGTGTGAGAAATGTTGCAATTACTTTTTTTTTTTTTTTTTTTTATTAAGCTAATGACTTTTTTCTTATAATTGTGAGATTATATCTCACAATTATGACTTTATAACATGCAATTCTTAGAAAAAAAGTCAATTGTGAGTTTAGGTTATATCTCACAATTCTGACTTTACAACACTCAATTGCGAGAAAAAAAGCCAGAATTGTGAGAGAAAATGTCGCAATTACCTTTTTTATTTTTTATTCAGTGGCGGAAGCAAGCTTCCATAAATCTATGACGACACAGGGTGCTTTTTTTTAAATTCTTTTCTCTTCTTTTTGCGCTTCACTCATTCCTTTTTGCCATAGTGAAGTTTCCTCTACTCCTCTCCCGCTGCAGAAATGCACATCCCTCCTCAGAAATCCTATTAAATGGAACTGATTTTTATAAGACAGGGATTTGCATTTAAAGCAGCGCTCTCCTCTCTCCCCCGCTCCTCTCTCTCTCTTTGGCTGTTAATCCTGTGATTAGCCGCTTGAAGATTTAAACTGCAGCTCTGCGTCTCATCTCTAATCATCAATCCCGCACCTTTACTCTCTACAGAGTTTCCACAGTATGTTTGTCTCAAACCCAGAGAGCTTCCTGAGTGTGTATGCATGGCGGATCTCATGTGGAAGGAATCCTTTTTCAACTTTCATTCTTTCATGTGTGTTTTTTGTGTTTGAGTGTGTGGTCTGCATTGCCTCGGTTGCTGATCCAAACACTGTGCAGATTGATAGGATGATAACAGCGCTCAAGCAGCTCTTGTTGGGATTGGACTCCCTCTCTCGCTTTCATGTCTCTTCAGCCAGTGCATCAGTGTCAATACCGCCCTGATGGATGAGGGGCTGACAGCATGAGAGTCTCTCATTTTATCTTTTTTCTCTCTGTCTCCATCATTCCCTCCTACACTCCTCTAAAAGCGGTTGAGAATCACCATTTAGCATGAGAGGAGACCTTTGACCTTACAGAGGCAGACGCAATCAGTGCTGCAGGAAGGGAACCGATCAGGTGATGGAGGAACTCTAATGATGTAGTGGCTCATTTCTGTAAGTGGACAGGCATTTGTGTGGCGACACATTTTATAATAGAGTTGCAAAGAAAGGTTCGGAAGGATCATGGTCATGTAATTCAACCAATTACAACTTGCCTCACTCTTCCAACAATTGTCCAGGTTTTATTTGAACCATCCTATAGAGCCGATTAGAGACATTTTACAGCCCTGATTGGATTCTTGTCAACCCTTGCACTCTGCAAAAAAAAAAAAAAAAATGTTCTTAATTTTTTTTTTTTTTTTTTTTCAATCTTGTTTACAGTAAAAATGATTAAATATCCTTGAAGCAAGATAACTTTAGCTGAGGAGCAAAATTGTGTTGTCTTGTTGTATGGATGTATAGATATTTGTAGTGGAAAATATTATTTGTTACAGGTAGGGGTGCTGCCGCCGATTATTTCTGCCTCTAGTCAACTTATCAGGTCTGTTTCAGCTAGTTGTGTAAACCAAATTAACTTGTTCCAGACTTAAAAGGTTCGTTCGCTCAAAAAGTTTCAGTATATTCTGAAATCATTTACTCACCTTGATGTGATTCCAAACCTAGAAGAAATTTGTTCATCTTCGAAACACAAATGAAGACTTTTCAATGAAACCTGAGAGATTTCTGTCCCTCCAATGAAAGTCCATTCCACCAAAACTTTGACGTTTCAAAAAGTTCATAAAGAGATTATAAAAGAAATCAATATGTATTGAGCAGATTATTCCATTGATCAAGCCACATACATAGTGCTCATTAAATGGGGTTCATATACGAAAATTTTGATATGCTCCATGTATGTGTGTTGATCAGTATTTATATGTGAATTCAAGCCTTGAATTTAATTTTTTGGACTTTTAATGGATGGACAGAAACCTCAGGTTTCATTAAAATATATTAAAGGGGTCATATAATGCCCCTTTTTCAAGATGTAAAATAAGTCTCTGATGTCCCCAGAGTGTTTATGTGAAGTTTTAGCTCAAAATACCCCACAGATAATTTTTATAGCATGTTAAATTTGTCACTTTTTGAGGGTGAGCAAAAACGCTTTGTTTTTGTGTGTCCCTTTAAATGCAAATGAGCTGCTGCTCCTAAGAAGAGGGCGGAGTTTCAAGAGCTCGTGTTAGCAGCTCCGATTACCTCAGATTCACTGAAAATTTCAGAAACTGTTCAGCCTTTTATGTTCAAACTGGAGTCGGACAATGATGGAGAGACTCAAGAAGTGACAACATGTAGAATGCAACAGGATGTTTCTGAATGGTTAGTTGATGAATTTATGTAGCTGATGTAGAGTTAACTATCTTAAAGTCATTCATTAGCATATTCTGTCATGATAATCTATAAATCGCTCATGTGGGAGCTGTTGTAAGATTTTACAGAGCCAGAGAATATATGCTGCATGAAGATAGAACAGGTATAGTTTAGTTTAATTACGGTTATAACTTGTCATGTTGTCATTTGTCTTATGTACTGTATTGCAATAACATGGCCTCACCCCCTTTGTTGCATGTTTTCGGGGCAGGGTTTATGTAAATTTTAAGGGTTAGTGATCCGGGAAGAAGCTCATTGTAGTCCCTACCAGCCGTTTGTTGTAGTCCTTAAACAGAGAATTCTTTAAAAGAAAATATCTCACTTTGCATTGAACTTTGAGCATCGTAACTTTGCAGATGTTGTTTATGCTCAAAAGTATTCAAAAACCACTAGGCCAGTGTTATATATTTTGTTCACTTGAGTACTTACAATATCCCAAATGTTTCCAACTATTTGTAAATCATGAGAAAATTGCAATTTTAACCAAGGCTCCGGGACGCGTGAGGAGTCGTCTGTCAATTGCGTCATACCCGCGTTACCCTCAGTTTCCTGTTTTATTTTGTAGAAACCATGGAAACACCAAAGACGCTTTAATATATTACATGTTTTAATAGACAAGGGAACAACTGTTTTGATATATTTATAGACAGAAAACTAATTATTGTTGTATAGCTCAGCACATTTAGTCTTATTGTTTAAATCTAATTTTCTTGATTTTTTGCGAGTACCATGCTTTACCACGCCTCAGAGAAAAACACTATTTTGTGAAGTAGCTAACATGGCATAATCAGATGCAGCTTTATTTTTAATAACAGTAATACAGAATTTTCTCCATCATACAATACGTTTTAAAATTAATTGCATGCCATTTATCAACACAAGCCATCCAGCATTTAATATATTCTAATATTGATCTTACTGCAGTGTTTCTCAAACAAGTGTCTCACAGCAGCCGCCGAGCGAACGCACAGAGTAACGTTATAACATTTTCAACACACTCAAATGTATCTAATATGATAAACAGAGCTGCGTTACCTCATACTCATGACCGGAAAAGCGGAAGCAGCGCCGGCGACTGTGGCATAATAAAAGTTCCGCTGCTCGCGGCGTGTGTTGCGCAATCGCTCCAGCGGCCTCGTTCAGCTCCCACAACACTCTGTCTTGCTCTGCTTCATACTACAGTAACGTTAATAATCGCATCCATGAACATGATTCCTTGCCGAGTCCTATCCCGATTTATTTCCACCAGCTGTGATGTGAAGACCACATGTCCCAAGATTCCGCGCTAAAACTTGGCGTCATCAAACTACGCCTTTGTTTTGAATAGGCCTCTAGCGACCTCTAGCGGACAGAAAATTCTACATATTGCACCTTTAAGTCAAGTGTACCATAGATTCCTTGTCAGTCCTGGAACATCATTCTTATCAACAAGGGATTTTGAGTTCAGTCTTACAGCTGGAACTACTGCCTATAAGGTCATGATTAGGGTTGAAACTATGAATGTTTGATAGTAGTGTTGTTCCTGAACCCACATGTAACCTTTGCCAGAGAGTCAGATGCTGCACTGTTTCTTTTTCACCCTAAGGAGTGCCGTTTTGCTAGCCTGAAATAATCCCTTCACTTCCCCATTTTCAGTCTGTCAGATACTTCATAGAAATTAACTGTTGGCTTTGGTATTAATTAATTGAGCAGCTCAGGCAGCTTTGCTGCTCCTGAAATATACCTGCCTGAAACGCTTGGCTTGTGTGACGTGACATTTGACAGTACACCAAAATGAGTTTGTGTTTAGGTGCTCATTCAAAGAAATCAGTACTCTGAATTTGTTCTTTCTAAAAACAAAACCTCGCATTTAGCTTAATTGCCAAACACTTTTCTTACATCAAACTAAAAAAGCAGTTTTAATTATGAAAATCCTATATATAGGCAATACAATCTGCAGATTAACTGTAAGACATATTTACCTTGCTACTCCAGTATTCTGTTTAGTATCCATTAAACACTGGCTATTTGCAAGAGCTCTAAAGAATTCTTGACATCTTTCAACCGGTTGCCTGTGGGATGAACAAATTACTTGTTGACCAATTTTCTCCAAGAATTGTATCACGTACATCAACAAATCTGCAAACCAGTCACGCTTTGGTGGAAGTTTCATATGAAGATAAACAATGTGTTTCCAAGTAAGGAGTATGAACCTTTCCACTAATCTTGTCATATGTCACATTATACTTTTCAAACACAACATAGGCTTTCTTGTCTGAACCATGTGTTACTTCTCCCATTAGGGCCCAGTGTGAAATCTCTGTTATCCCCCCCAAAAATGAGCCTGATTGTGTGCTTCTCCCGAGCTTGCACTCCCCTACTCGCCCCCCGTTGGTGACCGCACATTCAAAGCCATTCGTCTTCTCTGCAGTTCACAGCACGTGCCTCCTGCTTCTGCGGTCTCCTTCCCTTTTCTCTCCATCCTGCATACCTGCATCCTTACTGGTTGCGTTTTGTGATTGGTGTATGATAAGAATGCTAATTAAGGCAAGATCCCAACAGGCAAAGCCATTGTTTTTTCAGGCACTGGTCAGTTTTGTGCCAATTTGGGCTATTTTGCTTCCATAACTTGTCTTGTTTTAGACTAGTGGAAAGAAAACATCCAAAATGCACATTTATTTGTATATTTTACTACACTTTATTTATTTGCATCTGCATTTTTTTTCATAGTGAGTTTGTTTCTCCTGCACTGAGCCAGAAATCTCCACTTCAGCGGTGCTTTACAATTCACACCAAACTTTACAGTTTTATTCTTATCTATATTCTGAAGGTTTTTACAGAGGGGGTTTTCATATATTAATACTCACCTGATTCATATAACACTTTATTCCTAAAAATATGGTCATGTTTTTTTTTTTTTTTCTGGCTGTTGACAGTATTTTCTGATTTATGGAGTGATAATAAGAGATAATAGACCTTTAACTCTAATATATAAATAACCTGGCTTTATCCAATGTTCATATTTCTGAAAGTATATGCAAATTAGTGCATATTTAACTCTTTCCCCGCCAGCGTTTTTTAAAATAGTTGTCAGCCACTGCCAGCATTTTTGACCATTTTCACAATATTCAGAATATTTTGTTGTATGAATATCTGAGCATGCAATATATCAAAAGAAAGAACAGCGCCTCTGCTTTTAAACAAACAAAACAACAAACAAAACCTTTTTATTCTACCTTCATGCGTTCTTTTTTTTATCAACACTTGAATGTGAGTTTAATTAAAAAAAAAAGCAACATTTTGAACAAAAAGCTGAGAAAATCACTTTTTTTTTTTTTTTTGTCAAAGACTACAATGTGCATAAGCAATGCTTTTTATTGCTTGTTTCTACTTCTTTTTCATCTGTGTTTTGATCTGGAGATTCTGTACTCTTTCAGAAGATGTGTAATAGTGCCCCCTACCATATAACAGTGAAAACACGGAAAGCTGGAGTATTCTGTCAATAGTGGGGAAGCATTAGCTGCGTTCGAAATTGCATACTGAGTAGGCACTACATTTGAATTTAAATTTACTTCACGACCGTTGAAAAAGTACATTCTATATAGTACGAATGCATGTAGTATGAATGAAATCTGGACATACTACATCCGCCATGTTGTTACGGTCACATGACCTACCAATCCTCTCCCGTAGCCTCATGGCATAGTAAAGTGTCCATCGTATATGCGCACTTCAGAATCTCGCCGGAAGTAGTAAGTCATCCAGGTACTTTTCGCCTACTGTTTTTCGAATACTATAAATTCGGACATACTGCTCTGTTCGCATACTGTTTTTCGCGTACGATATAGTAGAGAAGTATTCGATTTTGAATGCAGCGATTGTCTCATAAATAATGGAAAATTCTGCAATGGCAGGGAAAGAGTTAATTAGAAATGGATAATTTGCATATTTAAACAACATTACAGAAAACTTGTAAAACAAAAAATGTCTTAATGTGATTAATCAACTGCGGAAAGTATGGTGGTTTCTATTATTTTATTTTATTATTTTTTTTTTAACCCTATTCACATGTTTTGTCTTGCCTTAAAGCCATAACCGTCCCTAAACGTAATGTAAAAATCTGATTGGTTGATATGAATGTTGTACACATCCTATTTTGGTAAATCACATTAAACACTATGAACATGGGCCCCTGTGAATTAATAACACTGATTAATGCATTCACAGATAAACCGCAGGCGTAATTTAATCATGAAGACCCTTTGTTTAGACAGATAATGAAAAACAGAGATGAGACACATTATTAAAAGATCTGTGCTAAGGTCTCTAGGTGCTTTTAAAACAGGTCAGGTGTGTGTGGAGCAGATGACAAAAACATGGAGGCTTGAGTTTCCATACACAATGTCCGGTGTAAGCTGTGGTGGACATGCCTGTTGATGTTAGAACACAAAAATTCAACTCAACATAATTCATTCAGATTTTTAGGTTCTCTCAACTACTGTCTTAAAAATAGTCCTAAGTAACACTACTTTTTTTGTCATTTTAATTTGTTAGAATACTGAAAGCAAAATGCCTCATTCATCCAATAAATTCATCAAGGCAGCTACAGATTTCTTGTTCAGGAAATTTTCAATTAGTAAAAATTGTTGTATTATTTTGGTAGCCATTGGTCTAACTGTGGCTTTTATGTAGTTTACTTATATTTCTTAATTTTTGTGACCCAAAAGGTCCCATAAACAGGCAAATATGTAGTTGCTTTTTTATAGTTCAGAAAAGCTACCACTTGGACTTGTATATACATTTATTTAGCTGAATGAGGGCATGTCTTTATATGCAGTTAATTATGAATTCTACAGAGTAACTCACCTAAGTATATCCCATTTTCAATTCATTAAAAAAAAAAACATTGTTTTTACAAATTAGGACGTCCCCAAAGGGGGAGGTTTTGTCATATTTAGATCACTTCTGGGAAAACATTTGTCCCCAAAGAACAGCTAAATAAACACATACACATGACTTGAAGAGGTCAGTATATGAAGTCATAATGCATAATGTGTTTTTATGAGTGTGAGATTATAGATTTGTTCTGTGTAAGCGCATATGTTTTCATCATGCTCCCACTCTCTGATCTTCAGTGAAAGCTGGGTAAGAAATTGAGGGATCAGGAAAGAAAGGAGATGGAGGAAACAAAAGATTGAAAGAGGAGAGTCATGCAGAGAGTGTATTATGTATCAGATATCTGCTGGGGTTATGCCGGGCCAGTGTTGTGTGTGTGTGTGTGTGTGTGTGTGTGTGTGTGCGCGCGCAACAGACAGGAACAGTCTGCTTTCTCTATTCACACACCGATCAAACCAGCATGGCTTCTGGCTTCCACTGACACTTACTCAATGAGTGTGTGTGTGTGTGTGTGTTGGAGTGGATATGATTAAGGGTCAGTTTTTGTGTGTGTGTTCATGATGTACCGTGTGAGCAGCCATATGGGGATGTAATGATAATAAAAGCTGTGATGGTAGCTGATGGCCTGCACATCAATAGAGTTCAACAGATTGCAAAGGAAGTCCTTGGCTATGCTGGGAATGAAATATTAGCTTACAGCATACTGTGCAGAATATACTGTATATTTGTCTGGTATATTTTTGAATAGTTTTCACTATTTTATCGTTTATCAGCTTATTAATTTATAAATCAAGAAATAGGTGTTATAAGCGGTCAATGTTGCTTCTGGTTTGTGCGTCACACAGGAAATGGAAGGTCAAGTTCAGTGCGTTGCCGTTTGGCATAGTGTGTGTGTGTATATTATATATATATATATATATATATATATATATATATATATATATATATATATATATATATATATATATATATATATATATATATATACACACATTTAGGTAAATGTAGATGGCTATACAGATACTTTTTGCCAACAGATGCTGTGCACACAGTAAATATATGCTACAATAATAGTATGAGTAGTTAGTATGATGATATATTTTTGGACATGGGTGCTGTTTTGAATAAGAAAAACATTTAAGGTCCAAAACATACTTTATTTAGGTTTGTACACTAAACAACCCAAGTTGGGTTGAAAATGGACAAACCCAGCAATTGGTTTGTTTTAACGCAGTGGTTGGGTTAAATGTTTTATTAAACAAATTAAAATTAAAAATTAGAATTAAAAATTTGTTTAAAAAAATTAAAATGAATCCAAAATATGTTGGAAATTAAAAATCAGACACATAATTATTAGAGGCAACAATAATAATCAAAAGGTGATCATTTATTAATAAGTAATGTTTATTAAGTATTATTTATTAAACAAATGTTCATTCATTAAACATATTAATATTTATTTCCAACACGCTTTGGGTTCATTTTAAGCAAGCAATACAGTAATTTTTAAACAATAGTTGAATTAAATAAAACTACCCAGCAGGTTGGGCAAACATTTAACCCAACCACTGGGTTAAAACAACCCAATTGCTGTGTTTGTCCATTTTCAACACAGTTTGGGTTGTTTTTAACCCAGCATTTTTTGGAGTGTAGCTACTCAAGCTTGATTTTCAAGCATCTTCCTTCTGAATGAAATTCTCAATGCAGTGCAGGTACACACAACATTCTTTGTGTTGCCACAAGAGATTCTTCTTCAACAACCAGTTTTCTCTTTCAGATCATACACTAGCATTACAAACACGTATTTAGTGCTGCAAGAATGACATATTTTTGTAAGACAAAACTCGAGCAGTTCCAGTTCCATCGTTCTGAAGTCAAATGGGTTTTTAAAATGGGTTTTTGGTTAAATGCCTGAAATAAAGTCTGAACACTGCTGAGGTAAATGTGCTTGTTGTGTGTGCGTAGCCTAAATATGATGGTATTTTGGCCAGCTGGGAACTCGTGAAGAGCTTATAAAATGTGTAAAGGAGTCAAAACAGTGGCGTCACACACACAAACAATCTGCTGCGTGGAGACGCAAGTCTGATGCCTGTGATGTGCAAACTCGTGACTATGACGAGAAAAACCGGTATGTGTGAGGTTTCTGTCCTTTTTAGGTACTCATCTTCCTGTTTTTGGTTCGTTTACATGTCTTTGGTCTGTGTGCGTTCATATATCATTCGAACCACACCAGAGTTCGTTTGGAAGCGGACCGAGACCCATCATTTCAGCGGTCGCGGTCCGCTTGTTTGGTGCGCACCAGGGTTCGGATAGCAGCGTTCACATATGTTCAAATGAACCGCACTAACAGAGCAATCGCACCAGGGTTCGTTTTAATCGAATCAAACGTGACAAGTGTGAACGCACCCTTACTCACCCTCAAGTTGTTCCAAACCCGTTTGAAAATGTTGCTAACTAGTCAGTTGACGGTAGCCATGAGTATTTTTTTTCTCCATACTATGGAAGTCAATGGCTACCGTCAATTGTCTAGTTACCAACATTCTTCAAAGTATCTTCTTCTGTGTTCAGCAGAGGAAAGAAACTCATACAGGTTTGGAACAACATGTGGGTGAGTAAATGATGACAGAATGTTCATTTTTGGGTGAACTGTCCCTTTAATGGTGGTGATGTTGAAGTCATGTGACCGTGGTGTAGTTCGCTTATAGACTACATTTAGCTTTTGACTTCTGGCGATTGTATTTAGGCTTCAAAATTCATAAACGATGTGTGAATTTATGAAGATTATCATGATGAACAAAACGTGTAAGAATCCTAAACTTTTGTTGGTCACAGATTTTAATCTAAAAGCCAAAGGAAAAATCCTGTTGGGTTTTTGTCGAGGGAACCAGGGTGATGCCAACTTCTGGGTCGGCCTAAAAAATAAACATCACTGCAGCGCTGTATTGCCCCTTAAGTACTGAAGTTTGCCACTGCCACAGTAACGCAATAACACGAGTTAAATATAAACAACGAGGACATACACTTTCAGTGCACTTGGCAAATATTTGCATATACGCAATCACATAGAGTATGTTTCAGGCTTTACAATTTTTTTTGGTTTTTTTTTTGTGTGTGTGTCAAAAGGCAAACAATTTCTCTCTCTCCCCCCTCCTCTCTTTGTCATTTTCTCCCAACAGCAATACAAGTGCAAACACTGTCTAGTGTGTATTTGCTCATAGGCTGACTGCTAGGAAACGAATCCACATTCAAAGATGCGTCAGCCCAGATGAAGTATGTAAACAAGTTGAGACGGGAGAAGTATTGTTCATTTGTTTAGCGTGGACTTAGGAGCGGTCCTCTTTTCTTTCACATGTCCCTGTCCAACAACGCTGTAGTAACAGAAGCAAATCATTTCTCGTGGTGGTCTCTTTCAGAGACAAAGCCTTGTTTTCATAAGATAGCTTGAGAGTTGGACTTTGTCTGTGCAAGTTGCAGATGTTTCATCACTTTCAGTGAGTTAGGCAGGGCGGCTTATCTGCTTATGTAGTGAAAGGTTGTATGTTTTGGAAGGTGTTTTTTTTTTTTTTTTTTTTTTTTTTTCTTCAAATGTTGCTTTTTAATAGCTCCAATTAAAATATTAAAGATATTGGTACTCTTTCTTAGGGGTGTAGAAGCTAATAATCAGATGGTCAACTTTTTGTTTAATATCTGGCTAATTGATGATTAGTGAAGTTGACTTGTGAGATTATCTATTAATTATATTGTCTATTAGTCTTAGATGAATCTGTAGACATATGTTGTTTTTTAGCATGCTAAAACTGTATTTTAATGTTACTCAGTATTACAATTAAAGTTAATATTTTTCAAATGTACTAAATTGCAAGAAATTATAAAAAAGACATGACATTTAAAGTATATTTTAGTTTACCATAAATGCTTGTCAGTACATTCAGCTGGACACTTGAACCATATTTCAAAGACAATAGAAGTAATTATGAAATTACTTAAGATGTCCTACTTTAGTAGGTCAAAAAACACTAGTCCAGATAAGAGCATTTAATATAAATTTAAACTATAATAAATTTTCATTTAATTGCACTTAACAATTAAGTATATTATTTACGTATTAAGTATTCTTTTAGTATGCTAAAATGTACTTCTTTTTCACAAAGGTATTTCTGTTATCTGACATGTCTGAGTGTACAAAACTGTATGGCAGGACTTGATTTTATTAATCATTGAAATGTGAAAAATGGATGTTACTAGGAATGCACCGATATGACAATTTTGGCCGATATCGATAACCAATAATTCTTTATATTTGAAAACCGATAACCGATATATTGACCAATAAATCAAAATCCAATATAATTTTTGAAAGCCTGATTGCAAAAACATTAAAAGCCATGTCCCAAGCACACATATAATGTTCTCATTATAATTTTATGTAGACTATATGACAGACTTGTGCTGCACATGTTGCACTTGACTGTATTTTCCTTTTTGAAGTGATTTCAATCATATTTCAAGCAATTCAAATCCATCATGGTGAAAAGTGCGCATCTGAAGTGTCTCAGCTGAAGGAAATGATCCATTATTTATCGGCTTTAATATATCGGCCATATTTTCTTATTGGGCCGATAACGATAACATTAAAAATGAACATATATCAGCCGATACCGATATGGTGGCCGTATATCATGCATCCCTAGATGTTACATATGAAAGTTAGCCTGGTGGTTGAAAAATAAGAGGGCTTGATTATGTTAGCCGGAAAGCAAAGTCATTTGAGAGGCTGAACAAGTTATTGCACTTGATGAAAGATTACAAGGACAAACTTTTGTTTTCTTTGGAATAATGTGAACTGATGAATTGTTCACAATAAGTTGAGGATTGTTTACTGAGAAAGTAAATACCATCCGTTTTGATCTCCTGTTGACTTTAACACGACTAATCTTTTAGACAGCAATTTTGCAAATGTGTAGTTTTGTACATCCCTGGCAGAGGCATCTGTAGTCCAGGTGTGCTTCAGTAATAAACGATTAGACACACAAACATGCTGTCACGCTACAGTACTCATATTAAATGCTCATCTCTCTTCACTATCTGTTCATCTCCATCCATCTCTTCCTAATCCCTGTTTTCCCTTTCATCTCCCCTCTGCCACTCTTTCTCCTTGGCCTCTTTTTTTTCACTCCCTTTTCATTTTACATCCCTCCCCCTCCTTTCTCTCTCTCTTTCTCTTTCAGTAATTGGCACTGTCTCTTTTCCTTAATTAAAGTGAAAGACTAATTGTAGCCCAGTGCTGGTCTTCTGTCATTTACCTTTGAGAGAAAGTGAGGATGTGTCTATAATTAAAGAGGTTTGGAGTGCAGACAGGAAACACTCAAGGCATGATATCCAGCTCAAGGTCACGTACCACAGTGGTTTTTACAATCAGAAATTCCTGTAAGAAAAAAAACTGTAAATTTCTCTAGGATAGCTAGGAGATCAAGTAGAGAGCAAATGGAGACTTTTGCTTAAATCTTGGGAAAAATATCCTAGTAATCTCACAAGTAAGTTCCTCTCAATAATGTTTATGTGCTTGGATCTCACAAAATACCAAGGTCTGGAGACTTTGATTAGAAATTTTTGAGAAATTTCTCATTAAAATCTCCCAGGACTTAAAGGGATAGTTCACACAAAAATGAAAATTCTGTCATTAATTATTCACCCTTATGTCGTTCCACACCTGTAAGACCTTCGTTCATTTTCAGAACACAAATTAAGATATTTTTGATGAAATCTGAGAGCTTTCTGTCCCTCTATAGACAGCAGTTTAATTACCACTTTCAAGGCCCACAAAGGTAGTAAAGACATTGTTAAAATAGTCCATGTTTCTGCAGTGGTTCAACCTTAATGTTATGAAGAGACAAGAATACTTTTTGTGCACAAATAAAAATAAAAATAATGACTTTATTCAACAATTTCTTCTCTTCCCTGTCATTCTGTTATGCAGCTGACTTGTTTTGTTTTTGTGCACAAAAAGTATTCTTGTCACTTCATAACATTAAAACGAAGGTCTTACGGGTTTGGAACGACATTAGGGTGAGTAATTAATGACAGAATTTTCATTTTTGGGTGAACTAACCCTTTAATGAGCTTCTTCTCTTACTTTATGTCAGCAGCTGTACAATTGTTTGATTGTAAAAGTTGCTACTTAAAATATTTTGAGAGTTCCATTAAAGGATTAGTTCACTTCAGAATTAAAATTTCCTGATAATTTACTCACCCCCATGTCATCCAAGATGTTTATGTCTTTCTTTCTTCAGTCGAAAAGAAATTAAGGTTTTTGAGGAAAACATTCCAGGATTTTTCTCCATATAGTGGACTTCACTGGGGTTCAACGGGTTGAAGGTCCAAATGTCAGTTTCAAAGGGCTCTACATGATCCCAGACGAGGAATAAGGGTCTTATCTAGCGAAACGATCGGTCATTTTCTAAAAAAAAACACAAATTTTTAACCACAAATGCTCGTCTTGCACTGCTCTGCGATGCGCCACGCATTACATAATCACATTGGAAAGGTCACGCGTGAAGTACCAAGCAAGTGTTTACAAAGCGAACTTGCAAACATTAAGTCAAACACCCTTTACAAAAAAAAAGGTAAAACAACAATGTCGGACGATTTTGAAGTTGGAGGAGAAAATGAGAAAATGAGTTTTTTGCCCTTTTTTTGCAATTTGGACCTTCAGCCCGTTGGTAACTGTTGAAGTCCACTATATGGAGAAAAATCCTGGAATGTTTTCCTCAAAAACCTCAATTTCTTTTCGACTGAAGAAAGAAAGACATGAACATCTTGGATGATATGGTGGTGAGTAAATTATCAGGAAATTTGAATTCTGAAGTGAACTAATCCTTTAAGTCTCCTGAGCGGTGAAAAGCCACCTCTGAGCAATACACTTTTCCATGGGATGATGTTTTCTAGACACACACTCACATAGGAAACGTGAAGCAGACAAACACTCATACTTACCTGCAGAGGTGAGAAACAAATGAGACGCACATACACGCGTCTTAACATGCAAACATGCTCAGACACAAATACAGAGTCCTGTTTGCCTTTATTCACATAATCAAAGTCAGGAGATTTCAGATTATTCAAACACACACAATACTGTTCAAAGAATTTGTGTGTGTGTATTTGAAAGAAATGAATACTTTTATTCAACATGAATGCATTAAATTTATCAAACGTGACAGTAAAGACATTTATAATGTTACAAAAGATTTATATTTCAAATAAATGCTGTTCTTTTGAACTTTCTATTTGTCAAAGAATCTGAAGGCAAATGTATCACAGTTTCCACAAAAATATTGTGTGTACTGTTTTGAACATTGATAATAATCAGAAATGTTTCTTGAGCAGCAAATCATCATATTAGAATGATTTCTGAAGGATCATGTGACACTGAAGACTGGAGTAATGATGCTGAAAATTCAGCTTTGATCACAGGAATAAATTACATTATTCAAATAGAGAACAGTGAGACTTATTTCAAAAACATTTAAAAATCTTTTGTATGGTAGTGTACCAGGTTCCCTGTTACAGAGGTTGCTCTTTCAGAGCTCAGGAGAGATTATAGAGTTTCTCAGATCTTTCTCTTAAAGTTCATTAGTAGAAATAAGAGACATTTGTTGGATTGTTTGGATAACATAGCTCAGATAACTTGATGACAAATGTTCATATGAAAATGTAAGGTTTTTTGACTACAGACCTTGGGATGTTGGCAAATTTGAATGTAGTTTGACACATTAAACTCTCTGAAACATGAGATTACTGGGGTCTTTTTCTCAAAAATTTACTTTAAATCACCATTAGCTCTCCATTTAATCTCATTGCTTTCTAGGGGACATAATTGAGATCTAAAAGTGAATTTGCTGCAGGTTTATCACTAAAGTACTTTAAGGTGGGATTGAGTGTAAGAGCCGCACGGTACGGTGTGTCTAAACAGGACCACTGCATTAAACGGGTCAAAAAAACAAGCTCGGACAGAAATCGCCCACCGGGAGCTTAATCCATCAGAACAGCAGCCGGTACTGATGATATCAGGCCAAAGACTCACTGACAGATGTGCAGGTGTGTGTGTGTGTGTGTGTGTGTCAGGTGAATGATAATCCTGGTGTCAACTTTGGAGTCTCGCTGTGTCTAACCTATTTTTTTGAGGCGAGCCATAAGGAGAAACACACACACATACACACACTTTTTCCTGCCCCATTATAAGTAATGATAGAGTAGACAGCGGGATATAGACCACTGTAATTACATACAGGCACACACACACAGCAAAACAGACCATAATCTATCACATCACACACCGTAGTTCTCAGTAACCTGGTGTTCGTACACACAAACTTCATGGATGAATGTCTAGGTCATATTTCACACCAACAAGAAAAGAAAAAAGTGCCCCTATTATGCTATTTTAAAGGCTCCTAATTTTGTTTTGCAGGTCTCCTACATGCATCCAAGGTCAAAAAACACATTATTTTTCTCATAATATTCAATGAATCATCACCTTTTTTCTCACAGTGTCTGAAACGGTTTGATCAAGGATTCGGTCTCTCTAAACCCCGCCTTTCTGAGAGCCTGCTCTGCTCTGATTGGTCAGATGGCCCAGTCTGTTGTGATTGGTTTTTGACACGCCACCAAATGCCCATTACCATATCTGAATTTCAGCTACAGTGTTTGAGGGCGGGGCAAAGTAGATGTTGTTCACGGGCAGCCAATCAAAACCATAGGTGGACATTATGTAAATGTGTTACAAACCTACAAAAAGCATAATACAGGCACTTTAAGAAAATGAAGACTATTCTTTAGGACCATTAAGATTAGTATATCTTTTTTGATTTGTGGGGTGAAATATGACCTGGGGATGTTGTTGGACAGGTTTCATCAGATTCACCTCTGTGTGTGTGTGTGTTTGTGTGTGTGAATTTTAATGTATATGAGCCTGTAATTTGTTTTTCCTCTGAACTCGGAGCAAAACTCACAGTGGGAAATCACCGTCAGATATCTGTCCTGTCTCATCCCTCTCTCTCTCTTGCTCTTTTTTGCCCTCTTCTCCAAAAGCTCCCGCCCTGTGTCCTCCCTCGCCCGGCACTCTTCTCCTCTCATCCCTCTTTCATCCTCCCCTCCGGCCTCCCGGGCGTCGCTCGCTTTGATTCTCAGAGCTGGACGGCGGTTATCAGCCGTCCGCAGCCTCTCGACATCAGAGGGAGAGAGACGGGCGGGAGAAGGATAGAGGGAAGTGCGGAGAGATAAAGAGTGTGACGGGGACATATGGAGTTATTGAGAAGAGAAATGAAAACGGACGGATGGCAAGAAAGGAATGTGAAATCTGAAAGCAGGAAAAGCAAAAGTGATGGGGAAAGTAATGAAAGCGAGAGGGAGAAATGTCTGGAAGATGGATGGCGTTAGGGAGGAGCGTGTAGGTGTCACTGAGTGAGAGAGAGCACATGCCAGTGTTCTCCTTCAGGCCATACAGGCTTAAATAACAGTTTTTGATTTTGATTTTTAATATTGATGCGATGCTAAGGGTGAAAACCAACAACAGGAAGCTTCCAGTCCCCAAGACAAGTTCCGACCCAGATACATACAGATCGAGGCACATCAGGTGTTTGGAGTACTAGTGTACTACTCATACTTGTTGTGCTGTAAATATTCTGCACAGCATGCTAATTTTCTGTACACACAAAATTCTCACGACATACAACATTTGCAGAATATACAACCAGAGCCAGTGTTATTTTACACTCTAAAAAGTGCTGGGTTAAAAACAACCCAAGTTGGGTTGAACAAACCCAGCGGTTGGGTTAAATGTTTGCCCAACCTGCTGGGTAGTTTTATTTAACTCAACTATTGTTTAAAAATGACTGTATTGCTTGCTTAAAATGAACCCAAAGTATGTTGGAATTTAACATTTATTAATATGTTCAATAAATGAACATTTATTAGTAAGTTTAATGAATAGTAACTAAACAATAAACATTTATTAAATTGCTTATTAATAAACGTTCACCTTTTGATTAATATCGTTTCCTCTAGTAGTTATGTGTCTGATTTTTAATTTCCAACCTATTTTAAGCCAGCCATATAGTAATTTTTAAACAATAGTTGAGTTAAATAAAACTACCCAGCACGTTGTGTCAAACATTTAACCCAACCACTGGGTTTATCCATTTTCAACCCAACTTGGGTTGTTTTTAACCCAGTATTTTTTAGAGTGTAGTATCAATATTGATTTTGAATTAGATTTTGTTTTTTATATTTTCTGTTTTCATTTTAATTTTAGTTGAAGTTTCAATTTTGTTGAATTTATTTATTTATTAAATATGTCTATATCGTTTTAGTTTTTGGTTTGAGTTATTTTAGTACTTAAACTAAAAGAAAATGACAGATATTGCCTTGGCAACTAGCTGAGAAAATTATACAATTTTTTTAATATATATATATATATATATATATACATATATATACATATATATATATATATATATATATATATATATATTATAAAAATATATAAAATATTATAAGTAAAATAAGTGTTATTTATTTTTTTTATTTTATTTCAGTTCATGTTTATTTTATTTCAAGTAATTAATTTAAGTTTTAGTTTTAAATAACCCTGACCAAAGTACACTGAATATTGTCCCACAATGCAACACACTCATATTTTCAGTGTGACAAATAAGACAGAAGCGATTTTTACACAAACATTTACAAAACATTTTTACATAAATCCAGATTTAAATTAATCTATTTTCTAAATGCATCTCATTGAAATTGTGAATCATTCATCCATGTATATGTTTGTTTTTGTTTTTATTCTATTGGTTTTGACCTCGTACTTTTTAATCAAAATGTCATAACTTGATCTTCCGGACTTTTTACTAGTGACATTGCCAGACATCTCCAATCATTTAGTCCTCTTAAAGGGTTAGTTCACCCAAAAATGAAAATTCTGTCATTAATTGCTCCCCCTCATGTCGTTCCACACCTGTAAGACTTTCGTTCATCTTTAGAACACAAATGAAGATCTTTTTGATGAAATCCGAGAGCTTTCTGTCCCTCCATCGACACCCTACACAACTACTACTTTCACTTCATTGAGGTTAAACCACTGGAGTCACATGGAGTACTTTAATGATGTCTTTACTACCTTTCTAGGGCTTGAAAGTGGTAGTTGCATAGCAGTCAATGAGGGACAGAAAGCGCTCAGATCTAATCAAAATATCTTGATTTATTTTTCGAAGATAATTAATAATTAATGACAGAATTTTCATTTTTGGTTGAACTAACCCTTTAAACCCCACCTCTTTCTTACAATCAACTGCAAGATTGCATCAGATCTCCCTCTATTAGTCAACAACCGATGGATTGAACCACGTCCCCACTCTACAATAGACACAATATGAAAAATCTGCCGCTACATCCGTTTCATCGCAATTTAAAAGATGAAAAACAGTTTTACTCACAGAATTAGACATTCAACATAGTGATGTCATGTAATAATAGTGTAGCATACTAAAGTTTGAAATGACTCTTTTACAATATCTCAATATCATAAATTATATACTGCGCAGTATGTAATATCCATTCTGAACATAGCCAGTGTTCTCCCTGAGGCCATCTGGGCTTAAACATCATCTTTTTCTTCTTTTCATTGATGCTTTTCTGAGGTCTAAACCAACAGGAAGCTTCCAGTCCCCAAGACAAGTCTCGACCCAGATACATACAGACAGAGACACATTGATTCCATCTCTGTATGCTAAACTCCAGCACTCATGGGAAAAGCACATGCAAAAAAAAAAAAAAAACAATAAAGGTGTTTCTCCTTAGAGACAAGAATAAGAAAGAAGTTTGAACAAATAGCAGTAGGAGAGAGAGAGACCAGAAATTTATTCTGTGGTAGTATTTTTAGATCAAAGGATCTTTCTGATTGGAGCCGGTTTGACCCGTGTGGTGGCTTCGGGTGGTCACATGACCAGCGCAGCTCCCATAGCAAGAACCCCGGGGCCAGATACGTGCACGGAAGCCTGGAGGGGGTGACTGAATGAATGCCTGATTAAAACCCATCACCACCATCAATAAGTAATGACCAACAGCCAGTTCAAGCAAAAACGCAATCAAGAGCAGAGAGAGAGAGAGTGGAAATGGAATGGAAGGATGTTCACTGGAAATTAAATGACCATCATTCACCGCTGGCTTGAAACTCTATATAGTGATTTTGAATTGGCATTGTACATGTGTGCGAGTGTAAAATTAGGCTGTTCTCTTGTTCCCATGTCCGTCCTTTTCCCTTGAGCTATGCGAGCCAGTGTGAGAGAAAATCATCCACAGTCTCTAGTTGTTTTTGCTAAAGCTTCTGTTGGCCATGATTCGATAACCATACCATCAAACCTCAGGGAACTTCCCTTGTGCTTGGAGGAAAAATGTTATTGCTCAGATGTTGCTCTGTCACACTGTGCTGAAAAAACAGCGTAGATCTGCATGAATTTCGATGGGTTATGATGTTTGCTGCTGCTTTTGCTGGTGGACTAGTGTAGCTATGCTGTTCATCAGCAAAAACAAATACTCTGGTGAAGCTGGTTGACTAAAGGTCTGGGTATACTTCACGTTCCGCTCTGTCTCGCACACAGTTGAGTGCGCGAGGCTTTCAAAGTATACTCCTTTCTTTAGCCGTGAGCACGGAAAGATGCGTTCGGCGCTTGAGCATTATTTAGCGGTATGTATGGAAGGCCAAAAGGTTCAAAAACACGTGAATTTTTATGGAAGGCCTTTTGGGTCACAATTCACTATTAACCAAACGCCTGGTGTCCAGAAAACACGTTTTTTTGCGGCGTTTTAGACAAAAAGACGCCGCAAAATACAGCGTTTTCTGGTGTTTGGTTAATGGCGAATTGTGACCCAAAAGGCCTTCCATAGAAATACACGTATTTTACGTGTTGTTGACGTTAAAATTCACGTGTTTTTGAACCTTTTGGCCTTCCATATAGTGGTTTTTGTTTTCAAGCGCTCAAGTCTCTTGCACATGCGCTGAGGCAGCACGCGGACAGGTTGTGCAGACGTCCGTGGACCCTCCTAATGATGAAAATTACATCATGCGGATGGTGCGTGGACGTCCGAAGTATAGGCTACTTTGGGCTAAAGGAAGTCTTTCTGGTTTAGCCACACTAGTTAAAAAGCATCATGAGGACTGTATGTAATAGCACAGTACTGTTAAAATTATGGTCAATTACTTTACATGTGCTTTAGTATGTTAGTCAAAATAAGTTCCGCTAAAACGAATTAAAATGTACTTTTAAAGTAAACATTTTAAGTGCACTTTTTAAAAACGTACTTATGCATTGTCATGAAAGTGTACTCTCTTTAAGTACACTTAAGTGGCGTTTAATATTATTTTTTAAAATCATACTTTAAGATTTAAAGTACATTACAAGTGCACATTCAATACAATTAAGTGCACTTCTTTTTTTACAATATGTACAGAGAGAAAGAGTATAATTATAAAATGAATATGGATAGCAGCACATCATTTGGGCTTGGGAAACTTTGCTGAGAAATATTTGAGTTCAAATTTATGTACAGTTTGAAATATTGTCTTTAGAGGTGACGCACAATCACAGAGTTTTCTGCAAGGCTGTCTTCATTTCTCTCTATTTAACAGATAAAGAGTACACTTCGAAGTACACTACAAGCGCACAATTAAGCACACTTCTTTTTCAAGGGGAGATATTAAAGATTGTGATCTCATTTATGTTTATTTTTTGAACTAACCCCTCTCCCTGTGTTGTGTGTTTGACAGAGGTCCTGATGAATACAAAGACCGCGACATCAGATCTGAAGTGGACGATATACTCTCGATCTAAACCTGAGGTGAGACCTGCAGCTCCAGCATTTCACCCTACATGTAGAGCAAATGCTCAGTGCAAACCGTATATTATTACAACTGATCTTTACTGACCAATCAAGCCTTCTTGTCCCTCCTCTCTGTGCGCAGTGGGAAGAGGTCAGTGGCCTAGATGAGGAGAACAACAGCGTGAGGACCTATGAAATCTGCCAGACTGACGGCTCGAACAGTCACTGGCTGCGCAGTAAGCTCATCGAGCGGCGAGGGGCGTCGCAGGTGTACGTGGAGCTGCTTTTTACCATTGTCGAATGTTCAGCGCGGAACACACATCACCGGTCCTGCAAAGAGACCTTTAACCTTTACTACTACCAGACTGACACGGATGACGCGACAACAACCCACCCCGCGTGGATGGAGAACCCCTATACCAAGGTGCTCACATGCAGACAATCATACACACCCAATTGCATTTGTAAAACTGCATAAATAGACAAGGAATTATTCACATTACTGAAAGGAAAATGTCATTGTTTACATGTAAATTTTAGGCTTCTGAAAAAGAAGTACACTTTAGCATATTTATAAAAAGAGTACTTATTTCAGAAATGATATACTTTGAAAAAGAATATACTTAAGTGTGAACTTTTAATTGCATGTTAGTTGCAATTAGATAAAAATGTATTATAGATTAAATTTATATTAAATGCATATGGCAAAAGTGTACTGACCTGTACTGGCAAGCATTATAGTATACTAAAATATAATTTTGTCATGTATTTATAATTACGTTATATGAAGTTGCAATTTAGTACATTTAAAATATATTAACTTTAAATGTAATATTGAATAACACACTACAGTTAAAATTATAATCAAGTACTTTAGTATGTTAGTCAACACATCAAAATAAGTGTACTTCATTAAAGCACGACAAACGATTATTAAAACAATGATTTAAAATGTACTTTACAGTATAACTTTTATTTTGACATTATTACAAAGTGCACTTTTTTTAAGTGTACTTAAGTATGTTAAGAAAGTGTACTTTCCTTAAGTACACTTAAGTGGCCTTTTATTTGAATAATATATGATCTGCAAGTATCTTTTTTAAAAATATACAGTTTGAACAACACTACAAGTGCACACTGAATACATTTAAGTGCACGTCAAGTGCACATTCTTTGGGTTTGGGAGATGAGTAATGTTTGAGTTCATACTGAGATCTCTGACTTTGGTATCTTGCCAAATCTTTTTGCAGTATTGTTGAACTCTTTAAAAGTTAGACCAATGAAGGTCATCTGAATATATTGTAGAGCAATGAGAAATTGTTCTAAAGCACAAATTAATGACAGTTGAGTTAATGACTCAGTTAAAAATCGAGATGTAAAAGAAATCACATTTGTGATTTCTCTTCTATGAATCTCAACAGTCTTTTCTGTATCTCTGTTTCCATTAGGTTGACACGGTGGCCGCAGACTTCCTGCTCCGTAAAGATGGAGACAAGAAGGTTAACGTGAAAACGCTGCGTCTGGGCCCATTGACCAAACGTGGATTCTACTTGGCGTTCCAGGCCCAGGGAGCGTGCATGGCCCTGCTATCCGTGCGTGTCTTCTTTAAGAAGTGTCCGGCTCTCACGCGCTCACTATCCGTCTTCCCGGAGACAGTTCCACGCTCGCTGGTGCAGGAGGCAGTGGGCCAGTGTGTGGCCAACGCAGCGCAGCCTGGACCAAATCCCAGACCGCCCAAGATGTTCTGTGGAGAAGATGGACAGTGGGTGGACCAGCCCACCACCACCTGCACTTGCCTGCCGGGCTTTGAGGCCAGCCATGGAGAGCTGGAGTGTAGAGGTGAGTGAGAGACAACAGGCTTCTCTGAAGCTAATTTGAGCTCTACGTGATGACCAAAATTTAAGTTAAACTAAACTACTTTGAAAAATTTTTTTGCTCACCAGCCACTGTGGCTAGTGGTTTTCTAAAGTTACTGGCCACTCAGCATTTTCACCGGCCACAGTTTTGACATTGATACCATGGGGAAAAACTACCATATAGATATTTTTAATATTATCTCATAATTTGACAGCAGGTATATTAGGCTGCTGTCACTTTAAGATCTGACGCACGGATCCATTATACTGTTACACATGCGTTTTCTTTCTCAACTGTTTACGTTCACTCAAAACATTTCTTGACCAGCATTTTGACATTATTCTGTGTGTATTTGACTGTTTAAGCACAATAAGCAGCAAAAAAGAACTAAATTTAGACCTTATGTGTACGCACTTTGGGTGTGAGCACAAAATCTGTGGGAATGAGTAAAATTATGCGCAATATGCGCAATCCCAAGCCAAAATTCAGTCCCTGTAACACCAACAATATTCATCCGGAGCAAATGAAACGAGTGAGTGAGGGGAGGTGGGTTTGTGTGTCTGTCGGAGAGACGAGAGAGAGAGAAAGAGCAGAAGGTTGGCGGGTGTTAATGTCAAGCCCTGCTTCCATCTATATACTAACTATCACAAATGTATGAAACTGAGAGAATGTCGAGTACAGAATATTTTGAACACACACAAACACTTCTACTTGAAGAATAAGTGTTGAGGAAGTTTATATTGACAACGGCTGCAGCTTCAGCACTGATAAGAGGCTCCGGATGAAGAGAGAGTACAGGACAGATGGGACTGAATTAGACAAAGACTGTGACACTAAGAAGGAGAGAAAACAGTGACTGAACACAAGGCAGAGTGAGAGAGGTGAGATGAAGGTCTTGCCTTCAAACTAGAGAAAAGAGGCAGGAAGTGGAGAGATCAGGAGAGGATTACTGTGAATTTCATCAGTGTCCTACGGCTGGACACATTTTCATTCGCTATTACATTATAGTGCTGTGCATCCTGGGTACGTTTACAGTTCTGCATGTGGCAGACACTTTTATCCAAAAGCGACCGCACAAGTTTCATGGCGAAATTGCAAAAGATTTCTTTCATCATACGGCAAAAGTCTTAGTCTTTGATCGCTTAATATAACATGGCAGATTAATTGTCTTCCTGATAAATTTTATTTTAGTCTCCAGTGTATCCATAATTTTGGGTCACAGTCTTGCAGTGTGATTGCACCTGTGACTGCCATCTATTGAAGAATGAATAAGACCACAGCAATATAGATGACACATAAACTATGTTCAAAAGTTTGGGTTTGGTAAGATTTTTGGTAAGATGTTTTTGAAAGAAGTCTCTTCTGCTCACCAAGAGTGCATTTATTAGATCAAAAATACAGTAAAAACAGTAATATTGTGGAAGATTATCAGAACAGCTGTTTTCTATTTGAATATATTTAAAATGTAATTTATTCCTGTGGTCAAAGCTGGATTTTCAGCATCATTACTCCAGTCTTCAGTGTCACATGATCCTTTAGAAATCATTCTAATATGCCGATTTGTGCTCAAGAAACATTTCTGATTATTATAAATGTTGACAACAGTTGTGCTGCTTCATATTTTTGTGGAAACCATGATACATTTTTTGCATTCTTTGATAAATAGAAAGTGAAAAAAAAAAACAGCATTTATTTGAAATAGATTTTTTGCATGATAAATGTCTTTCCTGTTACTATATCAAAAATATCAAAAACGAATGAATTTTTTGGTTTGACTGTGTGTGTGTGTGTGTGTGTGTGTGTATATAATATGTTCATCCACCTAGAAAATAGTCCGACTTCAAAAATGACAAGACAGCTTTACACTCATAAAACTCATTTTTATTAAGTGCATGAACAAAACCACACACTTCACATTTCTGCTTTTAAACCCTCAGGTACGATTGCTCAATAAACTCAAATGTAAGTTTGTTACTGCAAACATGATTTTTCCTTCATTTTTACAAAGTTCAGCAATGGTTTTCAGAGATAATCGACAGCATATGTTGTATTTGTGTAGGTTTAGCTTAAGTTGACCGGGAAAAGGCTTTAACCAGGAAAATCATCTAAGAACATGACTGATCTTCTTTAAGTCAAGTAATCGCCGTCTTTCCGTGGAGTGGATCAGTCCAAATCCTCCCCGTTTTCAAATATGACTTCAGCTCTTTAATGATGTTCTTTCCGTTGGGTGGGGTGCGTGCGCATGTGAAGAGCGGGCTGCTGAGTGTTAAAGGCCGTGCTTGTCTGTTAAACACTGCAGCTGTGCTTTCTGTGGGTGTGAACCCCTGGAGTTCACACACACACACACACACTCAATGACTTACTCAGCATTCATCCACTCAAACACACTACATCTGCTGTTCATCCCTTTCTTTCACACACCCACACACACAAAGGCAGCGCAAAGCCATAATAGTGGCGCCTGCGGGCAGGGATGTGTCCAGTACAAAGGCACTCTAATGACATGACCAATTGAGTATGGGCAGAGAGAAAAAGAGAAAGAAAGAAAAAGAGAATACTGCAGTTTATTGGGCAGGTGAAAGGCCGAATGGAGAGTGTGTGGTCACAGGGTCACAGGTGAAGGGCTGAAAGAGCAGAAAAGATGTGTGTGTATGTGTGTGTGTGAGGGTGTGTGGGTGGGGTTAATGGTAGTAATGACTCTAATTAGCCGCATACAGATTCACACATGGACAATCTCTTCTTGTTTGGCTGTGAAACGACTGTGGTGGTACCAGTGATGGTATGCCGTGGCATACACTGGAATATTGTAAAATATTACTACAATTTCTATTTGAATATAAATTTAATTTATTCTGAATTTTCATCATCAATACTCCAGTCTTCAGTGTCACATGATCCTTCAGAAATCATTCTAATATGCTAACATTTATGATTATTATCAATGTTGAAAACAGTTGTGCTGCTTCATATTTTTGTGGAAACTGTGAAAGCTCAAAATAACAGCATTTATTTGAAATAGAAATCTTTTGTAACATGTCTTTACTGTCACTTTTGATCAATTTAATGCATCCTTGCTGAATAAAAGTATTAATTTTTTATATATATTACTGACCCCAGACTTTTGAACAGTAGTGTACATGTTACTCCAAGGTACTTCAAAGAATACAGTTACTAATGTTCGATTAGTACATAAATTAGTGACCATATTGGTTTCTGCTGATTAGCACAGTTTTTAGGTGACACTTTACAGTGTCCTAAACAGACGCGATGCGATAAGATTCCAGCGACAAACAATTTGTCTGTTCACACCAGACACGACGCGACTTTGAGAGATGATAAAGTCAATCAAAAATCTCAGCCAATCAGAAGAGCACGTGGGCGGGCTCTCGGCACTCGCAACGAAATGGATAAGTACATAATCAAATTCGTGGAAATTAAAATTCACCATTTTAACATTATTAAAAATACATACTGAGTTACAATTTTTGTCATAGAGTACAGTTTGAATGTTCTTGTCTCCTTTCATTTATTTTGAAGATCTGAGGTGAATTTTCCGTTGTTGCTTTCAGTATGGCTATAAAAGACACAAAATGATATTCAAACTCACATTAGACGCTTTTAACATTAAATAAAGCACATAAATATTACCTGTGATTATCGTACTTTGCGTTATTGTTCCAGCCGTCGTGGCTAGTTAGGACAAAAACTCTGATTAACATGTAAAAAATACCCTTTATCAAAGTCACTTTAATTTTATTCTATAGTCTTTGCTTTTATTGCGTTTCGCGGCGTCGCGTGTAGTTCGGACACGTTGTTATTAGTTACATGTGTTACATGTACTTACTATAGTAATAACAGTAAATTATGCATAATTACAAGTAACTAACCCTAACCATAACCCTTTAGTTTTAGTTAATTAATATTACTCAGTACTTATTTGCGTAATTACACTGGAAAAATGCCACATTAAATAAGAGTGTAACTTTCTTTTTTACACTTTAGGCTGACAATGGAAGCAGATAGGCCTAATATAAAACTTTTTTTCTAATTCAAACTGAATATCTTTTCTATAGCTCAGTTTGGACTGGATTCGTTTTCTAAATTATGTTTGAGTTACATTTGAAGCTTTGATATAGAGTTGGTGGTTGTGTGGTTGTTTCTAACATGGGAGTGTCCGTCGTTACAGAAGATCATGCGCTCTGGATGCGTGCATCACGAAACCCAATTAATTAATTCTATAATTATATCATTATGTATATAATTAAGGGAAGGAATGCATTGAGATAATGATCATACCTGACGCTGCTGGTACAGTGGCCACGGTTTCTGAGATCAGACTCGCAGTGTAATTGATGTAATTGTGTTTTTACGTCGGATGAAATGCCAGCAGCACCAGCAGTACCACTAACCCAGAAAGTTGGCAAAAATAGTTCTCCAGGCAGTTTAACAAGAAAATTAGCTTTAGTTATAGTGTTCAACAAAGGTTTCAAATAAATGAGGGGAAGAGTTGTGAAAACAATAACATACTGCAATCACAGAGATTCCTATCTGGACAAGATTAGTTTTCTCAAAGGACCCTTTGGAATGAAAAAACATAAGTAATTTGCTAATTTTTTTTCCTGAGGTTGTGCGAGAAAAACAGACATGTTCAATTTAGATGGGATTAAAATCACAGTGTGTCTATGAAACACAGATATGCTTTGGGCTAATGGCAGGTCAAAAGTACTCAAAAGTTATAAACTACTGTTCAAAAGTTTGGGGTTGGTAAGATTTTTTTTTTTTTTTTTAGAAATTAGTTTTTTATTCAGTAAGGATGCACTAAATTGATCAAAAGTGTCAGTAAAGACATTTATAATGTTAAAAAATCCAAAAATATGAAGCAGCACAACTGTTTTCAGCATTGATAATAATAATCATAAATGTTTCTTGAGCAGCAAATCATCATATTAGAATGATTTCTGAAGGATCATGTGACGCTGAAGACTGGAGTAATGATGCTGAAAATTCAGCTTTGATCACAGGAATAAATTTCTATTTGAATATATTGTAAAATGTAAAGAGTTATATTAAATTGTAAAAATATTTCACAATATTCCTGTTTTTCTGTATTTATGATCAAATAAATGCAGCTTTGGTGAGCAGAAGGGACTTCTTTCAAAAAACATTTAAAAATCTTACTGACCCCGAACTTTTAAACGGTAGTGTATACTTATGTTTTGATTACTGATTTTACTCACTGTTTAAAAATAGGTTAAAACATTTTTGTTTAAAAATGGTATAGATTCATAGTTAATACATTTCTATATCTGTCCATCTCTATATGGATGTCAACCGTAATGGCAACTTCATGTCTGTAAAACCACCAGAGCGCTGCAGTTAGATCTTTATCCTTCAGCGAGACATTCATTATGGAAATGTTTCAGATGAAATACACACACACCCACCAGTGTAAAGCTGCTTTAACTAGGAGGGTAATTCAGACCATATGTTTTGGTCTGAGTGAAACTGATGTTAATCAAATCCAGATGTGTTTCCATCAATACAGGGGTTGTGGAGAGCTGATTATGAAATGAAACTGGTCAGACAAACTGGTCTGTAAGCCCGTCTTTTCCTGTCTCATGAGACTCTGCATTGCTCATTTATACATGTGTGTGTCTGTATGTGTGTAGTGATGTGAGTACATGTGACTCAAGTTTCTTGTGCAGCCTGAATGTGTGTGGGTTTTATCTGCCGTGTCAGTCGAGCAGCTATAAATCAAATGATTGAGTAGCTAAACACGTAGAAGAACATGGTCATTTTCCATATCATACAGCAGACATTTGCCACACAGAGATTCAGAAGCGGTTTAAATCCTAAATTAAAGCAGCATCAACTGAAATAGACACCGGCACTTGTTTGGATTGTTGTCTAAATGATTGTTTAATGTTGACACATAAGGACAAATGAGGTTTGTGCTTAAGACAGCAAGTTCTTGAGCGTGTGTGTGTGTGTTTATTTGATGGGAAAGTATGTTTGTTTAATCATACAGTGCTTATTCTCTCAAAACATGTTGTTTCTCTGTTGTACTAAATAAACTATGATGTTTCAGGCTGGTTTGTGCTGGTTTAGCTAGAAAACCAGCAAAGCCATGGGAAAATTAGTGGGTAAAGCTGATAATAAAAATGTTGTGTCTCTGTGTCTGTCCAGCGTGTCCTGCGGGTCATTTTAAGATGGGTTCTGGTCCTGGTCCGTGTTCTGCGTGTCCTGACTCCAGCCACACAGGAGATACGGGCTCTGCCTCGTGTGTGTGTCGCCCTGGTTTCCACCGCGCTCCCACCGACAGCCCAGATACACCCTGCACACGTGAGTACAGCTCCTCCAATCCCTTATAAATCATACTGTATCAAATTTGATATGCAACTTTCTAAGGCCTCTAAATTATAAACATGATCAAAACTGCTGAAAAAAACTGTTGTACACAATCTACTACAAGCCTTCTGCCGTTTGATTGATAGTTCACACTTTTTTAGCAAGTAAAAGTCCTTTTAGTTTAATTGTAAAAACATCCCCCTTAGGTCATGATACATGTGTCTTTTTGCTGTGAAATCTTGACTGATTTTTATCAAGTAAACGTAAGAATAACTTAGTGATATTTCAAGATGAACATTTGCTGGACTGAAACAGCTTAGATTTACATGATTATCCATACATTTTTTTTTTTTTTTTAGAAAAATTATCTTAAAATGTCAGTATCAAAAATAATACATCAGGCTTTTGAGGAAGGTTTATTTGTTCATCTCTCAGTCATCAATGTATTGCATTGAATTATATGTTTTAAAACTACAGAGCTTTGATCATAAAACAAAGCATTTAAATATTATCTCACTAAGACATTATTGGGAGATGCAGTGGAAACTGATATTTATGTGACCCTGGACCACAAAACCAGTCATAAGTCACACGGGTATATTTGTAGCAATAGCCAACAATACATTGTATGGGTCAACATTATCGATTTTTCTTTTATGCTAAAAATCATTAGGATATTAAGTAAAGATCATGTTCCATGAAGATATTTTGTAAATTTCCTACCGTAAATATATCAAAAATGTATTTTTGTGAGTGGATATGCATTGCTAAGGACTTCATTTGGACAACTTTAAAGGCGATTTTCTCAATATTTAGATTTTTTTGCACCCTCAGATTCCAGATTTTCAAATAGTTGTATCTTGACCAAATATTGTCCTATCCTAACAAAACACAATGGAAAGCTTATTTATTCAGCTTTCAGATGATGTATAAATCTCAATTTCAAAAAATTGACCCTTATGACTGGTTTTGTGGTCCAGGGTCATATGCACTTTCCTCCCTCTTTTCATTCTGGTCTACATTATGTTTCCATCCACTTTTTCTTATGCCAATTTTATGCGGATATCGCATGAAAAACACTGGATAGAAATAGCAAGAAGTCGTAAAAACATAAGCGCTCAATTGAGGTGGATTATTTTTTATTTTTTTTTTATCCGATTAAAAGACATGCTCATAAACTATGATGGAAACACATTTACCGAACAAATCCCTCGATGTGCAACAAAAAACTCACGTGACTTTGCCACAACAGAGGATGTGATTGGACAACTGGACTAACCTTCGGACCAGTCGCATCACACAACATCTTTGGCCCTGTTTACACCTGGTATTAAGATGTGTTTTGGTCGATCGGATCACAGGTAGACGAGAGAGACACATTCCCGTTTACACCTGGTGTTTTAATCCGTCTCTTTTGTCCACTTTCATCCACTTCTGTCCTGATTTCTTCGAGGGGAGGGTCTATGGGCGGGTAAATGTATGGGCTTTTTCAGATCTTTGGATCTAATGGACAAAATAAGCTCATGCATTTACATATGAACGTGAAAGGAGACGATGGAAAAACACACAGAGAGCATCAGCTTTCGTTTTTGCCCGCAAGACCACGACGAATGCTGAGAGTGTGTGTTAGAAATCAGGAATGGTGAGAGAACATTGTTGGCTGAAGACCCAATTTGGTTTGAGGACGAAAAACGTACCAAGCACAAAGTTTAAATCCCGTCTGTCTTCCCATAGTTTATGCATTAGGTCAGTAGGCCTCTGGATGAAACATGACAGCGTTTATCGCGTTTCGTCTGTGCGCTCCCTTGACACAGTGGCTTCCCCCATTGCAGCAACTTCCATTTTTGTTACAGATATTTCGCACCAATTTTCCAGGACGTGGTGATTTTTTTTTTCTGTTAAACACATGGGATGAAAACAATGCATTGTTCTCAAATGTTTTATGCAATATTCCAAAGATAAATTTGCAACTTTGGATGGAAACATAGCTATTGGCTATTCTGGCTTTTATGTTGCATTCTGGGTATTGCAGACATTTCAAACAGATGAATAATTCAAACGCCTGTATTTGTTGTCCTGTTCAGGTCCGCCCTCGTCCCCTCGCAGCCCTGTTCCTCAGGTCAATGACACGTCTCTCACGCTGGAATGGAGCGAACCGTTAGACAGCGGGGGCCGCTCGGACCTCACCTACAGCGTTGAGTGTCGAATGTGCTTGACCCCCAGGAGCCCCTGTGCATCATGCGGGGACGGTGTGAATTATCGGCCCTCCCAAACTGGGATCCAGGGCCGCCGCGTGAGCATTTGGGGACTCCGACCTCACACCACCTACAGCTTTACCGTGATGGCCCTCAACGGGGTCTCTCCTCTGAGTCTGCAGGGGCCCGCGGGGGAGACCATCAACATCACCACCAGCCCCAACGGTGAGACACAGAGACACTGCAGCTGCATATGAATGAAACTTGTGATCAGTGAATGTTTTCATTGCTCATGTATGTGTGTGTGTGTGTGTGTGCTGAGCAGTTCCTGTGCTGGTGTCAGGTTTGAGGAAGAGCACAGCCACAGAATCCAGCCTGACGCTGCACTGGAACACACCGACCCATTCGCACTACAGGATCCTACAGTATCAACTACGCTACTGTGAGAAGGTAAACTATACTACACTACACTTTACTATGCTATAAAATGCTATATGACTCTTCACTATTCTTATATTCCACAACACTATACACTTTACAACTAGAACATTATAAATTTTATACAAAACTACACTATACTGCACTATAGATAACTGTACTGTTCTATACTAAACAACATCCCTTGAAACAAGAAGTGCACTTAATTGTATAGGGCACTTCAAATCTTAAAAGTATATTTTTAAAAAAAAACTGTATATGCAGATAATATAATATAAATTTAAGTATTAGTTCACTTCAGAATTAAAATTTCCTGATAATTTACTCGCCCCCATGTCATCCAAGATGTTCATGTCTTTCTTTCTTCAGTCAAAAAGAAATTAAGGTTTTTGATTAAAACATTCCAGGATTTTTCTCCATATAGTGGACTTCACTGGGGTTCAACGGGTTGAAGGTCCAAATGTCAGTTTCAAAGGGCTCTACACGATCCCAGACGAGGAATAAGGGTCCTTATCTAGAGAATTGATCAGCCATTTTCTAAAAAAAAAATTAAAATTTATATACTTTTTATGCTCATCTTGCACTGCTCTGCGATGCGCCACGCATTACGTAATCACGTTGGAAAGGTCACGTGTGACGTAGGCGGAAGTACCGATCCAGTGTCTACAAAGACTAAGTCAAACGCCCTTTACAAAAAAGGTAAAACAACGATGTCGGACGATTTTAAAGTTGGAGGAGAAAATGAGATGGAGTTTTTTGCCCTACCGCAGTACTTCCGCCTACGTCACGCGTGACCTTTCCGACGTGATTACGTAATGCGTGGCGCATCGCCGAGCAGTGCAAGATGAGCATTTGTGGTTAAAAAGTATATATATATATATATATATTTTTTTTTTTTTTTAGAAAATGACCGATCGTTTCGCTAGATAAGACACTTATTCCTCGTCTGGGATCGTGTAGAGCCCTTTGAAACTGACATTTGGACCTTCAAACCTGTTGATCCCCAGTGAAGTCCACTATATGGAGAAAAATCCTGGAATGTTTTCCTCAAAAACCCTAATTTCTTTTCGACTGAAGAAAGAAAGACATAAACATCTTGGATGACATGGGGGTGAGTAAATTATCAACAAATTTTAATTCTGAAGTGAACTAATCCTTTAAGTCTATTCTTTTATGAACTATATTATTTCCGTAAAAGTATGCTAAAGCTTGCATTGCTTACATTCAAGAAATCTCACATTGGTTACAGTGAATAAGAGCACACAGCTTTTACTCAGGAAAATGTGAATTCTCATATTGTAATTCAGTATTGTTTTCATACCTCCATTTCCTCTGCTTTCCTCAGCTTGAAATACAGTCTATTTTTATGACCTCTCCCTATTTCTCTTTCTCCATCCTCCCCACTTGCTCCATTTTTCTCACCGCTTGTGTTATATTGATCTCTCTCCGTGGCACAGCTGTTCGCTGTTTACACTACAAACCTGCCAGACTAATTAACAATTAATATATTCAAACAGCTCAGAAATGGTACGTGAAGAATCAACTAAATGATTTTAATGGAAGATATCGGTGTGTGTGTTCTTTTGAAAGGAGCGTGGCTTTGAGGAGAACTCCTGTCATTATATGGAGAGCAATGTCAATGAGGTTGTGCTTAGCGACTTGCGCAGGGCGACGCAGTACGAGGTTCAAGTCCGCGCCCGCACCTTTGCCGGCTATGGCAGCTTCGGTCAAGCTATCGTCTTTCGAACCCTGCCCGACGGTAAGAAAAGGTCTTGCTTAGTGTTGTGGTACTTTATTAGTGCCCAACTTTTTGTGCCCTAGAGAAGGCATTTTATTGATTTTGGTTTTTTTTTGTTTTTTTTTCCTCTCCTTGTGCAGATCGAACCCATTTTCTGTTTTTGAGATTGTATCACACCTTTTGCCTTTTTTAAACCCTCTCTCTCTCACTTTGGCTGTCTGCCTATCTCTATTTCCCTAGAAGATGATTCCTCGTCTCCGCTGCTTGTTACTGGGATCCTTATAGCCATGGGCATGCTGCTCCTCATCATCGTCATTGCTGCTGCAATCTACTGTATAAGGTACAACAGGAAACCAACAAGCAAAAGAGAGTGTGAGGTTGTTATAATTGGGCCTGCATGCCCGCAGAAAGCTCCAGAGATTTCCACAGAATTCGTACAGCCGTCATTCACACATCCCCTGTCCCTTGCATGCTTGTTTATTAAATAATTTGGCTATTTTTAATAATGCTGCCAATCAGCAAGCAATAACACATGTTTAACACATTTTACTATATATAAATGTGCTGTTATGAGACTTTCTTGTGGCCTGGCTTAATAAAAGACAAATGTAAGTAAGCTTCAAGTAAGTAAGCTCTTTGTAGGTTAATGGTTCTTTGGTTGTTTGTTGGTTCAAACAACATTTATTTTATGTCATCTGGTTCAATCAATAGTACGAGTTTTGGACTACTTGTTTTATTAAGTAATGAATATAGAAGGAGTGTTTGGGAAACCTGTTCAGAAACAGTCATTATGCTTGCACAAAATGTTTGCACTAAAACTAAAACTATTATTGAAATTTTTAATAAAGCTAAAATAAAATATAAATATTAGATTAAAAAACCTAAATGGTTAATTAAATTAGAAATATTGCCTTGGCAATTAACTAAAATAAAATAATTTTAAGCAGAAGTACTACAATTACTAAAACTAAAACTGAAATAAAAATAACGGTAAATTGAAGTATAAAAAAATAAAATTGACAAAAGCACATAAAAAAATGTAAATATTAAAATGAATACTAAAAAATATAAAAAATTAAATGTAATTCAAAATATGAACAAAACTATAATAGTACATCAGTGATACTAAAACAACACTGACTAAAACTGTTAAAATTCATTTTCAGTAACTAAAATAAAGCTGAAATAAAATAAAATAAAATATAAAAATTTGATTAAATACTTAAACTTAAAAAACTTAGTAATTTTACTAAAAAAACAACTAAATGAAATAAAATAATTTTAAGTAGAAGTACTACAATTATTAAAACTACAACTAAAATAAAAATAATACTAAAAAGAAATTTACAAAAGCACATTAAAATATAAACACTTAAATATTAAAATGAATACTAAAAAGTATAAAAAAAATCAAATTCAAAATATGAACAAAAACTATAAAAGTATATCAATGATACTAAAATAACACTAAATATATTAAAATTCATTTTCAGTAACTAAAATAAAGCTGAAATAAAATAAAATATAAAAATTTGATTACATTTTTAAACTTATTAACTTTCACTAAAAAAACAGCTAACTGAAATAAAATAATTTTAAGTAGAAGTACTATAATTACTAAAATTACAACTGAAATAAAAATAAAAAGATAGAAATATAAAAAAAATAATAAAAGTGACAAAAGCACATAATAAAATGACTAAAGAAAAAATTAAAATTAAAATAAAAAAATAAACCAATGAAAATCGATAAATAATAATATAACAACACATCAAATGACACACTTCACCTTTACATCACTTCTGCAGAATTGCACAGATTATTCCTCACAACAGTTGCAGAAAAAGTAGTAAAATTAATTGTGTGTGGGCCTAATTAAGTGACAATATCTTAATGTGCCTGTGGCTTTACATACATCAGCCTGCTTGAGCCGAAGGAGCTGACATAGCTTTCCAAAGTGATCAGACTCTCCTAACAGTAATTTCAGATGCATGGATTTGTGGGAACTGAGAGAGAGAGAGAGAGAGAGAGAGAGAGAGAAGAGAAAGGGAAGTGGAGACAGGATACAGTTGTCCCACCCCAGTCTCCACAGGCCAAATCAGCAGAACAATAGTCGTGACCCTGGGGTAGCACACACATACACACACTTCTTTAAGCGCAAGTGTATTTACACAATGAACATACACTCCAGTGTACATGCAAACTCAGATATTGCTGATAAATGGGCCGTGTATATGCCCACGTACCAACAGCTAAGATTAAAGGGGCGTGCACATTTGGAGGTTTACATTATTGTTCACATTTGCACTCATTACGTACACAAACTTTCACACCCAGTTAAACGGAGAGTCCCTACAATCAATCAACCGCACACACACACACACACACACACACACACACACACACACACACACACACACCGGGAGCCTCCGGTCCAGACCTGCCATCAGCACTGGGTGGGACAAACGGGGCTATTTTAGTCCTGGGAAATCAGGGAGAAAGATAGACGTGGAAAAATTGAGTTGCCATTTCCAAGCTCTGAAGTTCTCAGTTGTTTTTATCTAAGTATCAACTTAATATTAGCTTATATAATAGTTAATAATAGTAGTTAATAATAGTTGTTAATAACAGTTAATATTAATTTGTTGACTTTGACTCTAAACTTTAGAATACAGACTTGAGTACCTTTAGGGTAAAAAAATAAACTGAATTCTTTCAAATTTATTTTGTTTTAAGGATAACTTTTAAGCAAAGTCTCCATTCTCCTTTTAACTTTAAGTCGCAAGTGAGAAGGACATACAGTGAAAAAGAGAGAGAAGAAAATAACAAGAATAACAAGGAGAACGACTTGACTAATTTAAGATTGTGTTAAAGTATAATACACTGAAAATGTCTGAATAAGGAACCAGAGCCTGAGGTAAAAGACAAAGACACAGGAAGAGGAAGAATTGGGTGGAGAGAGGGATTTAGTGTGCATTCAGTTCATTCTTTGCTCAGAGTAATATTACAACACAGGACGAAAAACAAAAACATGAAACACAACAAGCACAAAGCCTCACACCGAGCCCAAACCAGGCATGACACAACAAGTTTCTAGTGTCATGTATTTTTCCGAGATCACTAAAAAACTTCAGATTGCAGCTGACTCACAATTGATGCAATCTGACATTAGCACACTGCTAAGCTAACAACACATTTATTGGGGGATGCGTTTTATTATTGAATGAAATATATGTATAATCAACATTTCTCTCAACTAATTAGCATTTTTGATTTGTGCATTCATGGATTTCATTTTTACATGCGATCCAGTCTTAGAATTTGGCCAAAAGAAGGGATGTTTTAAAGGATTAGTTCACTTTTTATATAAAATTTTCCTGATAATTTACTCACCCCCATGTCATCCAAGATGTCCATGTCTTTCTTTCTTCAGTCGAAAAGAAATTAAGGTTTTTGATGAAAACATTCCAGGATTATTCTCCTTATAATGGACTTCAATGGCCTTCAAACGGTTGAAGGTCAGAATTATAGTTTCAGTGCAGCTTCAAAGGGCTTTAAACGATACCAGACGAGGAATAAGGGTCTTACATACTCTGTATGTCCTACGCCTTCCCTATTCAACTTACGGAACGAACGCAGCACCAGTTACATTTTTTCTGTAAGTAGAATAGGGAAGGCGTAGGACATACAGCGTAAGCTTTTTGAAGAATATGAAAGTACGGTTTTGGCGGAAGCACTTGGAAGGCGATCTTTTGTTTATATAAAGCATATACATTTAAATTTTTTTCGAAAATGACCAATCGTTTCGCTAGATAAGACCCTTATTCCTCGTCTGGTATCGTTTAAAGCCCTTTGAAGCTGCACTGAAACTATAATTTTGACCTTCAACTGTTTGGAGGCCATTAAAGCCCATTATAAGGAGAATAATCCTGGAATGTTTTCATCAAAAACCTTAATTTCTTTTCAACTGAAGAAAGAAAGACATGAACATCTTGGATGACATGGGGGTGAGTAAATTATCAGGAAAATTTTATATGAAAGTGAACTAATCCTTTAACCCTTGGATGTAAAATATTTAAGTATTAGAGATTTTAAGTGAATATTTCAATAATTTAACGACACATTCGCATATTCACAGTTTTCTAACAGTGGTTAATGGTGCATGACATGCAAGTAAATTAATGTTTTTAACTATTAAATAATTAAATGTATTATTAGTAGTAGTTACAGTACTAATATTTATGTCTTAAATTCTTTACTTTCAAAAATTCAAACCCTCAAGCTTATTAGATTTACTTATTTAAATTGCAGCCTTTGTTATTAGCATTTTATGAACTCATGAACCCCTGTTTGGGAAACCCTTAACTACACTCTAAAAAATGCTGGGTTGTTTTAACCCAAAATTGGGTCAAATGTGGACAAACCCAACCATTGGGTTAAAATTTTGATTTAAAAATTGGCAATAAAGTGCCAATAATAGTGTAATTTTGGAAGCATATCCAAGACGAGCACCTCGTTGTTGCATTGAAAGACTCCAAAAAGTCATATTCAAAGTTTTCATTTTAAGCTTTTTACACTAAAAAATGCTGGGTTAAAAACAACCCAAGTTGGGTTGAAAATGGACAAACCCAGAGATTGGGTTGCTTTAACCCAGCAATTGGGTTGTTTTAACCCAGTGGTTGGGTTAAATGTTTGCCCAACCTGCTGGGCAGTTTTATTTAACTCAACTATTGTTTAAAAATGACTGTATTGCTTATTTAACATTTAACCCAACCGCTGGGTTTGTCCATTTTCAACCCAACTTTGTTGTTTTTAACTCAGCATTTTTTAGAGTGTAAAGTTACCCAACTTCTACGCCTTTGCTGAAGAGACAAGCATGGTCATGGTCATGGTCAAGCAGCTAAAAATACCTTACTAAGTGGCCAACAACATGATCAATCCATTAAACTAGTACCAAACCAGCAGTTAACATGCAGCGTTGGGTAATTGGTGACTTGGGATGTGGATAAAGACTGATTGAACTGAAAAGCTAAACACTTAAAGTCAAACTTTAACTCACTCAGCTGTGAAATTACTAATAGCTTGAAGCGTCATGCTGCCATGGGATTTTCCCCAATCCTTGAAAATGTAATTACAGTTTTGCTAGGCATTGATGTCTAAAAACCTTGTGCATATTACACTGTTCACCAGTGTTTACCAATCTTATCAATGAAAGAAGACCTACATATTATGTTTACTCTGGCAAAATATACTTATTCACTTCCACCGTCCCTTTTCTGTTCACAGGAAGCAAAATCATTTCAAAGATCCAGAACTGAGTGACAAAAATGGCCAGTATCTCATGGGTCAAGGTGAGCTCTGCAACATCTTATTATAATTACGCATTCTGGTTAAGTTGTGGCTTTTTTGATTAATGGAGTAACTGACATTTTTTCTCTCCAAGGAGTGAAAGTTTACATCGATCCATTCACTTACGAGGACCCTAATGAGGCCGTGAGAGAGTTTGCTAAGGAGATTGATGTCTCGTTTGTCAAAATCGAAGAGGTTATTGGGGCAGGTAAGTCTTCCTCCCTCACAACATTTATTTCTTTTGGACACATAATTTATTTTCAGACGGTGCAGTCACATATTCGGTTTCAGTCATTTGTAAGATATAACCAAGGCGTATACATACTTTTTCTGTTTGCACAGAACGTAAAGTCTTTGAAATTTAACATACAGCTTCAGATTTTTTCTTGAAGCTTATTACTTACTACAGTCACAACTTGGTTAAAACAATGGTTAAAAATTGAGTGCTTTATTTTGCCATTTTAGGTGAATTTGGCGAAGTCTGTCGGGGACGGCTGAGGATTCCTGGTAAGAAGGAGAACTATGTTGCCATCAAGACCCTTAAGGGTGGATACACAGACAAGCAAAGGCGGGACTTCCTGTCCGAGGCCTCAATCATGGGCCAGTTCCAGCACCCCAACATTATCCACCTGGAAGGCATAATAACAGCCAGCTGCCCCGTCATGATCCTCACAGAGTTCATGGAGAATGGAGCTCTGGACTCCTTCCTGAGAGTAAGTAGAATCTAGTGGTGCATGTTTATTGACGTAAATATCTCATGGACTCTCTGACATAGATCCTTCTTTCTCTCCAGCTCAATGATGGCCAGTTTACTCCAATACAGTTAGTCGGGATGCTGCGCGGCATCGCATCGGGAATGAAATATCTCTCCGAAATGAGTTACGTACATCGGGATCTTGCCGCACGGAACATTCTTGTCAACAGTAACCTGGTCTGCAAGGTGTCCGACTTCGGTCTGTCGAGATTCCTGCAAGAGAATTCGTCTGATCCTACATACACCAGCTCACTGGTAAGAGCAAATGCTTAGGCACTTCACACGGACTCAATATTTTTAAGGGAAAAAATGCAACCAAGCATTATTAGCTACTCATGCATCATGATCGTAATCTCCATTATTTATCAGAACATAACTGATCTGCTTCTTTCAGGGTGGAAAAATTCCAATCCGTTGGACGGCACCCGAAGCCATTGCATTCCGTAAATTTACTTCCGCATCAGATGTATGGAGTTACGGAATTGTCATGTGGGAAGTGATGTCGTTTGGAGAGCGACCATACTGGGACATGAGCAACCAGGATGTACGTTTTTGCAATGTTTGACATTTTATTTTGTTTAACATTGTGACAGTTTTTTTGTTATGCCAATAGTCAAAATGTTTGCAGATATTGCTTTCAGTTACACTACTGTTCAAAAGTTTGGGGTCAGTATGATTTTTTTTTTAAAGAAATTAATACTTTTATTCAGTAAGGATGCATTAAATTGATCAAAAGTGACAGTAAAGACATTAATAATGTCACAAAAGATTAATATTTTAAATAAATGCTATTCTTTTGAACTTCGGTTCATCAAAGAATCCTGAAAAAAAGCAGTGTCCATAAAAATATGGAGCAGCACAACTGTTTTCAACATTGATAATAATCAGAAATTTTTCTTGAGCACAAATCATCATATTAGAATGATTTCTGAAGGATCATGTGACACTGAAGACTGGAGTAATGATGCTGAAAATTCAGCTTTGATCACAGGAATAAATTACAGTTTATATATATTCAAATAGAAAACTATGGAAGCTTGTTTCCGCAACTGAATAAAAAAAAAAGAAAAAGATAATTGCGCCTTTTTATCTCACAACTCGAGATATAAACTCGCGATTCTGTCTTTTTTCTTTGCAATTCTGACTTGTTTTCTCAGAATTGAGATATAAACTCGCAATTGCGAGCTATAAAGTTCAGTTTTGAGGGAAAAAGACTGACGTTTTTCTCAGAATTGCGAGTTTTTATCTCACAATTCTGACTTTATAACTCACAATTGCAAGTTTATATCACAAGGTTTTATAGGTTTTATACGAGGTCATAATTGTGAGAGAAAAAGTTGCAATTACCCTTTTTATTTTTTATTCAGTGGCAGAAACAAGCTTCCATAAAAAATATTTTAAAGTGTAATTATATTTTACAATATTACTGTTTTTACTGTATTATTAATCAAATAAATGCAGCCTTGGTGAGCAATTTTTTTTAAAAAAAAAACAAAACAAATCTTACTGATCCCAAACTTTTGAATGATAGTGTACATTACAAAAGATGTTTCCAATATCCGGCTGAAACTTAAATAATATATTAGAAGTGCTAATATTGTCATTATACATTATACATACTATATCTTCACTAATACATCCTTCGTCCCTAAAACATTTTCAGTTCACTTCCTCACTTTCATTCCCCCCTCATTAACATAATCTGTTTTACCCAATCAGGTGATCAATGCCATAGAGCAGGATTACCGGCTGCCGCCTCCCCCTGACTGTCCCACATACCTGCACCAGCTGATGTTGGACTGCTGGCAGAAGGAGCGGACGGCACGGCCACGCTTTTCCAACATTGTCTCAGCACTCGACAAGCTAATTCGCAACCCCGCCTCACTTAAAATCACCGCCCAAGAGGGGGCAGGGTAAGTTTCACATCCGTTACAGTTCCATATCTCTTATTATTCCAGTTATTTCAAAGAGCATTGCAGCCTAACACAGCAAAAGAACCACAAAGACCTTTTTTAAATCTTACAAACAATTTCTGTTTTTACACAAAATTACTATGGAAAGCATGTGTCAAATTGCCCACTGATTTACTGAATTTAGGATCAAATAAATTCTAGGACATTTTTCGGTTACTAACTATAAGTAACTTTGCAACTACTTGTCATAAGTTGACGTGTAGTTGCAAAGTTACTTATAGTGGTTAGAATATCTGTTGGGGAGCATCAAAATAAAGTGTTGGCAGATAATAGCTAAGCAGACAGCCTACTAATACTCTAACGACTGCTAGTTGACATGTAGTTACTTATAGTTAGTAGAATGTCTAAAGTAGACTATTGAAATAAAGTGTTACCCATATTTCAATTGTATTTCTATTGGTTTTATGTTGCCTCATCGACTAAAACAATTAATGTTGGGCAGGATTACTGAAAAATAGTTACTACTTCACAGGAGACATAATGTGATTACAGTAATGCATTTAGCCCAACAATGCTTGTCAATCAAGTACACTGCGTTTCCTGTTTTAGGTTTAGTCACTCTCATTCCGTCCATCATTTCATTAGCTTGGCTCTCATCCACACAGTATGGCCTCTTGTATGTTAGTCTTGCCCCTCCCCTCTCGGCATGTTGGCCTGTCAGTCTGTCAATCAAGTCTCAGTATGAGCACATATCTGTCTGTCACATGTTCGCCTCTCCCCTCCCCCTCCTCTCCAGGGAAAGCTGTTCGAGTCTTCCTCTCTTTGGCAGCCTTTCTAGATTTGTGTCGCTGCAGGCTGACTCAAGACATCATCTTAATATGGGCAATTACATGCGTTTTAACACTTCCCCCTCTTCCTCCTCAGACCCTCTCACCCTCTGTTGGACCAGCGTTCCCCACTGACGCCCTCATCCTGTGGGACGGTGGGCGACTGGCTCAGGGCCATCAAGATGGAGCGTTACGAGGAGAGCTTTCTACAGGCTGGTTACACGTCCATGCAGCTACTCGCCCACATCAACACAGAGTGAGTAAAGATAATATCACCTTCAGTCAACAACATACTGAAATCTAGATATAATAGATAGAAAATTCTGAAATACAACTGAATTACAAGGAAGATTAAAAACGTCTTCTTTGAAGAGTAAATAATTGAGTTCACAATAAAATTTATAAAAATTAATAACAAGTGTTACTAAATAGAAACAAAGAAACTAAATAAAAGGATTAATTATATTATATTATATTATATTATATTATATTATATTATATTATATTATATTATATTATATTATAGACAGCAAATTCTGAAATAAAACTGAATTACAAGAAAGATTAAAAACTTGTCTTTGATAAAAAGTAAATAATTGAATTCAAAATCATTTATAAAAATAAATTTATAAAAAAATTTATAAAAAAATAAAATAAATAAATAATAAATGTTACTAAAAAGAAACAAAAAAACTAAATAAAATGACTAATTATATTATATTATATTATATTATGTTATATTATATTATATTATATTATATTATATTATATTATATTATATTATATTATATTATATTATATTATAGACAGCAAATTCTGAAATAAAACTGAATTACAAGAAAGATTAAAAACTTGTCTTTGATAAAAAGTAAATAATTGAATTCACAGTCAAATTTATAAAAATAAATAATAAATGTTATTAAATAGAAACAAAGAAACTAAATAAAAGGACTAATTATATTATATTAATTTTATATTATATTATATTATATTATATTATATTATAATATTTTATATTGTTTTTTATATTTTATTATAATATAATATACTGTTTAAAAGTTTAAAGTCGGTACAATGTTTTTGAAATAAGTTTCTTATGTTCAACAAGGCTGCATTTGATTAAAAATACAGTAAAAGCAGTAATATTGTACAATGTAATTACAATTTAAAATAACTGTTTTTAGCATCATTACTCCAGTCTTCAGTGTCACATGATCCTTCAGAAATCATTCTAATATGCTGATTTGCTGCTCAAGAAACATTTCTGATTACTATTATCAATGTTGAAAACGGTTGTGCTGCTTCATATTTTTTTCCAGGATTCTTTAGTGAATAGAAAGTTCAAAAGAACAGCTTTTATTTGAAATACGTCACTTTTTTGTCAAAAAACAAAACAAAAAAACAAAACTTAATCCCAAACTTCTGAACTGTAGTGTATATTTATATATATTTATTGTTTTTACATATGCAAACAACATAATATAATCTTTTCTATGTTCATGTTTGCTGTTATATTAAAAGCTAAGGTCTAATTCTGTTCTTTATTTCTCTCTCTCTCTGTTTCCGTGTCTCAGGGATCTGCTGCGTTTGGGAATAACTCTGGCTGGTCATCAGAAGAAGATTCTGTCCAGCATTGAGGCTCTTGGGATTCAAAACAAAACTCCAGGGAATGTGCTCTACTGAGTGAACCGTACACACTCACACACATGCAAACGCTTGTTGAGTTTGCCAGAGAACCTTCATGTAACCTATCCACTCACAATCAGGAACATTTCTACTTCCTTTTTACCGGGTCACTTAAGGATCAAGATTGCTTACTTGCTTCCAAGACTACCTAAAGGGGACCAGTCCAGGAACCTGTCGGAAACGTCACAGTAATACTACTAATATTACAAAGCTTCATTTGTGATATCAAACGGGTCTCATAGGGATGTTACCTCACCCTTTTCCACATTTCGGGGAGCCACATGATGTAATCCAGAAGGAAAGACTTGCTCTGACATCATAATGCAAAGACAGTGAAGTATTTCCATTTTTGCAGAGTATTTTTCTAAAGGAGACTTTCGTACTGAAGAGGATCGCAGCGTAAGACCTTTATAACGCAAGAATGTGGATACAAGTATCAGATTATTAATGACGACTTCGTCATCCTTCGTTTTAAGGATGTGTTGTGCACAAACGGTCAGATACACACTACGTGGCTAAAGTGCTAAGAAAATGGTATTGTTTTTTAAATGATGCACTCTGTGTGTGTGTATGTGAGCAGCAATAAGAAAAAATAGCACAAAAGTCTTAGCACTTTTTTCAGAGGAGAAAGACATGAATGAAGCCGAGGTTCCATTGGTGAACTAAATATGCGAAACATACGTGCTTATACAAACACACACACATATGTAGAGATCTGCAACACTTGACTGGCACTAAAAAGAGACCAAATAAAAGACACTCTGTTGTTTTATGAGTGGCTGAAAGACTCGAAACAACCTTTGAACGTGTGCCATACTGTTGTTTATTACGGGAATGTTGTGCTGGTTTGACTCACCAACTTGAAGCTGGTGTTCATCATCAACTAAACCACTTGATTCAAAAGCCACCCTTTCATACCACGCGTGGGTTTATGGGTAGGAGCATTTGGTCTTCACATTGGAGATCAACAAGAACAAACCAGGGACTTTTATTCTGTTGCCTCTTTTTTTTTTTTTTTTTTTGTATAAATATATCTTGATTTATGTAAAAAGATTCATTTCCTTTGTCAGTGTAATCTGTGTTTCTGTTTCAATAAAAAGTATACATTTAGTCTAGTTTTAAAATTTCCTTTCTTGCTTGCTTCTCTTTTAATAAGACAAGGAATCGAATTTCACTTGATTAAGAGAGTTTATTAAGGTCCTGTTTACACCTGGTATTAAGATTTGTTTTGGTCGATCAGATCACAAGTGGACAACTCTAAATAGGGGTCTAAAACTTTTTGAGCTTGTCCACTTTTGACCACTTCCAGAGGTGGTTGAAAACTCATTCGACCGGATTGCTTTCGTAGTACAGACGCTTAGATGGTCGAAAGCGTTCGAACAGCCACAAAAGACCACCTACTCTCTGGCTACTGACCCAATGCGTAAACATTATGGGAAGCGCACTTGCCAGATGGGATTTAAACTTTTTTTGGCTGAAGACCCAATTTTGGTTTGAAGACAAACATACCAAACACAATGTTCTCTCACCATTCCTGATTTCTATCACACACTTACCATGTTGCTCTCCGTGTGTTTTCCCGTCGTCTCCGGGTGCGTTCATATGGAAATTGCATGAGCTTATTTCGTCCATTAGATCGAGAGATCTGAAAAAACCTATACATTTACCCGCCCATAGACTCTCCTCTTGAAGAAATCAGGACAGAAGTAGTTGAAAGTGGACAGAAGAGACGGATTAAAACACCAGGTCTAAAGGGAAATGTGACTCCCTCATCTACTTCTGATCCGATCGACCAAAACCCATCTTAATACTAGGTGTAAACAGGGCTTAGATAGGCTACTGTGACGTTCTCCCTAGTCCAAAAAGATGTGGTGACATTAACAATCTCAAAAAGGTCCATTGTTCATTATGAATAGTGTATCGACGAATGAATCACGGCTCACACAGAAGTCACTTTCAAACCAAGCAGCTTTGGTCAACATGGCAAATCAATTTGACCAACTTGAACCTGCTTTGAAAATTTGCAAAATGGGTGGCTGTTTATTTCTGAGATTGCAATCCCTGATCATTTCGGTTTGATCTTAACCATTTGAGTGGAACATTTTGGACTCCAGATTGTTTCGCAATGTAATGGAGATTTGCAAAGAGGAGGTTATTGAAAGATTGGCCAATACTATTTGGGACTATGCAGCAAACTCAAGGTGAAGGTGAAGAGCACATTTACATATGTTTTCAAGGCACGGCAGAAAAATAAACTTGACTTAAGAAGGCTGTTTAATTCTAAGGTTCAGAGAGAGTGTGGAAAATGGTCGTGACGAACTAAATATGCCTGTTTTTGGCACATAAATCTTTCACAAACATTATAAGTCGACCTCAGAGAAAAATCTAAATAAATAATAAATGTATATGACCCTTTTAATTCTTGCTCTCTTCCAGTCTTCCCGTTCTCCCGGGATCCTTCTTGATCCTTTTATCTGTGACTGACTATGCTGTGGTCCGCACACACCTGCTGGATGCATATTTCCATAATTGTTTTGGGGTGATCCGATTTCTTGGACATTCTTGTTTTAAGCATTCCTCCCTGAAGATACAATGACCTTCTCTACTCGGCAGAGGTGCAAGTGAGATTTGGGAATGGGGCTTAGAGTTCCCCTCCCCCCGTCTGTGTCTCTTCACCAATGGATCTCTTGTCCCCAATCCCTTCAGAAGAAAGAACCAGTTCTTTCCCAAGGCTCCTTGAAAACGTCCTTGACTTAAACCTTCTTTTGACTTCGCCTCCTCTCTTTTTCCTCCCATCTTGCAGTTTCCTTGCGTGTCTGTTTGTAAGTTTATCTATCCCATCTTTGCAAACTCATCTGGGATGCAGTGGTATTTGGTAAATCTCGTGTCCAGGTACACTTTCAGTCCTAGAATCAAAAGTTAATAAATTAAATTTTGCCTAAAGAGTTGTTTACATTCTTTTGAAGACAATTATAAGCATTTCCCCCTGAAATTCTATTATTTGCCTTAATGTTTTACTTTTAAATATTGTCTCTAATTTTCATTGATAATTATCTCTGTTCTCAAAGATAATTATCCTTAGACTCTCATTACTGAAATGGAATAATGAAAATCATTGTGTCCCGACTAAAGACACAAAAGATATTCACACTTTTCTAATAAATCAGTTATCAGTTTTTATTAATTTATTGCATCACAGTAATAAGATGGGGGTTGGGGAGTTGCCATGAAAATTGTTATTTTCTTATTTTGATTTTGGAATGAAATATGACTTCTGACAGCATTTTTGACATTAAATAGCATTTTTGAGGCTGCGTTTGAAACCTATGTGGTCCAAGTTGTTCTTCTGTAAGAAACTGAAACAAGGAGCATACATTAGAAGCTATTGTCAAATACAAATAGATTTAATGTTGGGTCCGTATTATTAGGGCGGGAGAGTGGTTAAGAGATTATGATTGTCCTTATTGTGCTAAGCTCTTCTGAATGCTTTAGTAAATTATATGTTGCTGTGCTGAGTTTTTGGGGTCTATGATTGTCTGTCTTAGTTGCGTGTCTGTTTGCTCCAGGAGCCTTTATCTTTTGAGGAAGAACACAAAGCACATTCCTCAAGTGTCCCACCCCACCCCCTACTCCAATCTTTGTCTTTAAACAATGCCTGCCAGCCTCTTCTCTTACCATGCATCCCTTTGCAGGACAAAAGACAGAAGTCAGCACACTCCTCTCTTCCTTCACATATGGATTTATCATCTTTCTCAGTCATTACTCAAGCCAATAAGCTGAACAAGCTGTCCAGATGAAGTATCTGTGTATAAGGTTGTGTTCTCAACTCTCATGTTAAAGCAATAAGCAATTAAGTATGTTTTATGTGCCAAACTACATTTAAAAACAGACAGTAATCCATTGTCAATTTCAGCTGAGAGACTGTAGGCTAGGAAAAAACATGAAGCCAGCATAGTTTTCAAAATTAAATTTGAGTTAAGTTTGAAGTCATTTATTAGTTAGGTAAGCTTGGTAGATGTGTATAATAGTCAGTGTATGAAACCGAAAGATATGATTTAAGTGTAAAAATGAGTGATTAAGTGTTCATAAGGTTAATCTATATTGATTGCTGCGATTATGAAAGCAGTGCTCATAAAGGTATGCTTTGCAGTCTTACTGGTGGATGGTTTGTTATTCACAAAGTTCTTGTTATGATCAATGACAATGACATAGTCGGTCTCCAAAATAATCCATACAGGAGCCAAGGAACATATCAACACCAAGTAAACAAATTATGGACAATATTTTGAAGCGTTGTGGTAAAAACTAGTGTGGAACACTAGGTGGCGCTGACATTGAACTTCTCAGATACCTTCAGGTCATGCTGTTGATGATCCCTACCACATTTCATGCCGATATGTCAAAGAAATCAATATTTACATCAAATGTTTAAATGGTGGATGGATGATTTGACCAATTCTGGCAAAATTGGTATCAACAGATTCAGCATGATCCAAGGAATTCATATTTACTGGTAAACATTTCACAAGCTATAATCAAAAATAGCCATTTTCATGACCTATAGATGGTGCTGTCGTCAAATTTGGCATGTGCCCTCAAATCATGGTCCTAATGAAGCATACCAAGTTTTCAATTTTAGGACAAAGGGTTGAAAAGTTATAACCAAAAGAAAAGTGAATATTTAAATTGATGGTGGCGCTATAGAGTTTATTCTAGAGACCCTAAAGTTGGCCAAGGGTTTATTCATGTCCACCCCATTAAGTGTGCCAAATTTCATAATTTTCCTACGAGCGGTTCTAAGAGCTGCCATAGACTCACATGGCAGGGGAAAAAGAAGAAGAATATTAAGAAAATTACCGGATGCTATAGGGGCTACGCACTTTTGGCGCTTTGACCCTAACTACATCAACACAGGAAAGAAAATTGTATTCCCCAAACCATTTCAGGTTCAGGTCTTTAACAGGAGTATTGTGGCTCAAACTAGAAAGCTAATGGAACTAAAATCATTCTCAAAAAAAAAAATTCCTTGCTCAAACACAAAAATATATGGTTTGTTATTCACAAAGTTCTTGTTATGATCAATGACAACGACATAGTTGTAGTTGTACAAAATAATCCACACAGGAGCCAAGGAACATACCAACACCAAGTAAACAAATTCTGGACAATATTTTGAAGCGCTGTGGTAAAAAGCCTTATATCTTTGGAACACTAGGTGGCGCTGACATTGAACTTCTCAGATACCTTCAGGTCATGCTTTTGATGATCCCTACCACATTTCATGCCGATATGTCAAAGAAATCAATATTTACATCAAATGTTTAAATGGTGGATGGATGATTTGACCAATTCTGGCAAAATTGGTATCATCAGATTCAGCATGATCCAAGGACTTCATATTTACTGGCAAAAATTTCACAAGCTATAATCAAAAATAGCCATTTTCATGACCTGTAGGCGGTGCTGTCGTCAAATTTGGTATGTGCCCTCAAATCATGGTACTAACGAAGCATACCAAGTTTTAAATTTTAAGACAAAGGTTTGAAAAGTTAAAACCAAAAGAAAAGTGAGTATTTAAACTGATGGCGGCGCTATAGAGTTTATTCTAGAGACCCTAAATTTGGCCAAGGGTTTATTCATGTCCACCCCATTAAGTGTGCCAAATTTCATAATTTTCCTATGAGCGGTTCTAAGAGCTCCCATAGACTCACATGACAGGGGAAGAAGAAGAAGAAAACTACCGGATGCTATAGGGGCTACGCACTTTTGGTGCTTTGACCCTAACTACATCAACACAGGAAAGAAAATTGTATCCCCCAAACCATTTCAGGTTCAGGTCTTTAACAGGAGTATTGTGGCTCAAACTAGAAACCTAATGGAACTAAAATCATTCTCAAAAATTCCTTACTCAAACACAGAAATATATGGTTTATTATTCATAAAGTTCTTGTTATGATCAATGACAACGACATAGTGGTAGTTCTCCAAAATAATCCACACAGGAGCCAAGGAACATATCAACACCAAGTAAACAAATTATGGACAATATTTCGAAGCGCTGTGGTAAAAAGCCTTATATCTTTGGAACACTAGGTGGTGCTGACATTGAACTTCTCAGATACCTTCAGGTCATGCTTTTGATGATCCCTACCACATTTCATGCCGATATGTCAAAGAAATCAATATTTACATCAAATGTTTAAATGGTGGATGGATGATTTGACCAATTCTGGCAAAATTGGTATCATCAGATTCAGCATGATCCAAGGACTTCATATTTACTGGCAAAAATTTCACAAGCTATAATCAAAAATAGCCATTTTCATGACCTGTAGGCGGTGCTGTCGTCAAATTTGGTATGTGCCCTCAAATCATGGTACTAACGAAGCATACCAAGTTTTAAATTTTAAGACAAAGGTTTGAAAAGTTAAAACCAAAAGAAAAGTGAGTATTTAAACTGATGGCGGCGCTATAGAGTTTATTCTAGAGACCCTAAATTTGGCCAAGGGTTTATTCATGTCCACCCCATTAAGTGTGCCAAATTTCATAATTTTCCTATGAGCGGTTCTAAGAGCTCCCATAGACTGACATGGCAGGGGAAGAAGAAGAAGAAAACTACCGGATGCTATAGGGGCTACGCACTTTTGGTGCTTTGTCCCTAACTACATCAACACAGGAAAGAAAATTGTATCCCCCAAACCATTTCAGGTTCAGGTCTTTAACAGGAGTATTGTGGCTCAAACTAGAATCCTAATGGAACTAAAATCATTCTCAAAAATTCCTTACTCAAACACAAAAATATATGGTTTATTATTCATAAAGTTCTTGTTATGATCAATGACAACGACATAGTGGTAGTTCTCCAAAATAATCCACACAGGAGCCAAGGAACATACCAACACCAAGTAAACAAATTATGGACAATATTTTGAAGAGTTGAGGAAAAAAGCTTTATATCTTTGGAACACTAGGTGGTGCTGACATTGAACTTCTCAGATACCTTCAGGTCATGCTGTTGATGATCCCTACCACATTTTGTGCCGGTATGTCAAAGCGTTTAAAAGAAATCAATATTTACATCAAATGATTAAATGGTGGATGGACCAATTCTGGTATCAACAGATTCAGCATGACCCAAGAAATTCATATTTTCTGGCAAACATTTCAGAAGCTATAAGCAAAAAATTTTTCAAATTTCATGATCTGTTCGTGGTGCTGTCTTAAAATTTGGCATGTGCCCTCAAATCATGGTCCTAATGAAGCATACCAAGTTTTCAATTTTAGGACAAAGGGTTGAAAAGTTATAACCAAAAGAAAAGTGAATATTTAAACTGTTGGTGGTGCCATAGAGTTTATTCTAGAGACCCTAAAGTTGGCCAAGGGTTTATTCATGTCCACCCCATTAAGTGTGCCAAATTTCATAATTTTCCTACGAGCGGTTCTAAGAGCTCCCATAGGCTGACATGGCAGGGGAAGAAGAATATTAAGAATATTAAGAAATCAATACAGGAAAGAAAATTATATCCCCCAAACCATTTCAGGTTCAGGTGTTTAACAGGAGTATTGTGGCTCAAACTAGAAAGCTAATGGAATTAAAATCATTTAAAAAAATTCCTTGCATAAACATATAAGATGATTGGGAAGTAACAGCATGCAGTCTTTGTCAAGCACACTTTTGTAAATTGAGTAGGTTACTTTTTATATAATATCACTATTTTTTTTTAAACAAAGTTGTTTCACAAAATTTGGCAAACTCCATGTTCTTTACATAATGACAGATATCTCTGTTTTGCAGTTTTAAGCCTTTTACATCCTTAGTGCAAACGTAGCAAATCCATTTTTTTTCTCCAATAAAAAAGTGACTAAAAAAGCATTCTCGTTGACAAACAAACTGAAGTGCTGTAATTTTGTTTTTGAAATCTCTTTGTTTTATTGGTCTGTTTTATAGGAGGTCATTCTCTTGTGCTTTAGTGTGTATTTAGTGTATACTTCTGTGTGTGACACACTTGTCAGAGGGACGTCTCTGGTGCCTGAGTGTTGACAGAGTGTGTATGTGACCTTTGTGTGAATGGCCATCCATTATAGAATGACGGGGAAGATAAGGACAGAGGTCTGTCCTATTAGAGAGCTGTGTGTGTGTGTGAACACTCAGCTCTTTATGTCTAGTTCATTCTTGTGTGCAGTGAAGCATATGGGTGGACCTGACTGGAGAGGGGGCATAGATAAGAGTGATATAAAGCCAGACACTCCATAAGGTGTGTGTGTGTGTGTTTGAATGGTCTGTGCATTATTAACATTCCATGCTTTAGGGGTATTTGTTGGTCATTATAAGGGTTAAAATAATGTTCCGGTTTGAATACAAGTTAAGCTTTGTGGACAGCATCTGTGACACTGCTGATTGACACAGAAACAATTGCAACTTGTAATTTGTGTAAAATGTTGCTGTGTAATACAGAGAAAAATTCCCCATGTTGTTAATGTATAGTCAATAATTAATCTACCTAGAGAAGTAGTCCTACCTGAAAAAGATGATTGGGCAGTGCCCCAAGCCTTCAAACTGCCAGGATCCAACAAAGTCTCAAACCACTCTGCTGAGACTGCCAAAGGCAGTTGAACAAAATGACCCTAAGCCATAACAGTGTGAGATGACCACATGGGCTCAGAGTACGGTACACAAACATGACGGTTCGGTACGGGTTCGGTACAGCAGGGGGGTGAAAACTAAACATAAAATTGCTTCCTTTTTCTTTTTCTCCTCCTTTTTTTCAAACAGTGGTTTATTGAACAAATTGTGTGTATCTCTCTTGAAGTAAATTTAATTATAATTAACATTTTCTTAAGGATAAAAAATCTATTTCAGCTAATGCTGTAAACTTTATACCGGGAGCCCTTTCTTGCACATTACTATAATATTAAAGGTTACAATTAACAACAGAGCTCAAACTAATAAATTCAATTGCTTATTTTTTTTAGATATAATAATCAACACTCAAAAAAAAAAAAAAAATAAAATAAAATAAAAAATATATATATATATATATATATATATATATAAATTACACATAAGGCAGGTTTTGCATTAACTTCTAAATCTAATTCTAAAATTATTTTTCAATTTTTTTTCTTCACCAATTCATTTTTGAAATTTAATCATTTACACATTTACTGTCATAACTTGTTTTCATGACAAATTTATTTAAACATTAAATAATTAAGACATTACTAACAGGTAAAGTAAATCTAATGAATATATAAGCTAATATAGTGTATATATTTAGTGAAATGTTCCCTCTAGAGTTCAACATGCTGTGGACACTAAATGACTTGCCTAAGGTAAATGTAATGCTACGTGAGATATTATTCTCAAGCTGTTTAATTGATGTCTTTCCGCGGTTGAAACACTGGTTGACAGATTACACATAAACATGCATAGATCATCTGTTCTTCTTCTTTTGCGCTTTTTCCTGTTGTGGTGGTTAAAAAACAGCGTTGCATTACCGCCCCCTTCTGGATTGGAGTGTGGATCGCCTGTGACTGACTGTATTCGTCGTCTGACTGTATGCACTGAACCGTGACAGTTCGGGACGAATACATGTACCGTTACACCCCTACTAATAGATGATTTCGTGATGAGGAAGGCAAAAAAGACTATGCTTGGCCTGAAAAGCAAGAGACGGTACTCTCACTTCCAAACTATCTAAAAAAAAAGGTTTGGTTGAGCCTCCAAAGATGTTTGCTCATGAGCCGGCCCTGCTATCTAGACAACTTTACAGCTTAAATAGCTCACATTATGGTACACATTATTAAAATACAAGCTGCTTTTAAACCCTCCTGTACACTTACATGATAGACGTCCATTGAAAGTGCATTATTGTGACACGTCTTTAGTTCGTTTACACAAACTGAGAGTCGAGTCAAAATTATGTTCGGTGGTAATGGACAGAGGTGCTGCTATATCAAGTCAAATCCACAACTCGAGGCCATAAGCATGTCTTGAGCATTGGGGTGACCAAACCAAGTTTTTATTTTAAAATATACACACATTCACTCTTAATCGGATGCCTAATATGCTAAAATAGCTCCATGAATATTTCTTGTCTCGTCACATTCGGTTACATGAATCACTTAAATAATGGCCTATATTTTCAATGGACCCTTTTCACATTTCTCAGAAGTGGAAGTCATCATAGTAGGGTAAACTTGTGAACTGTGAACGGAAACTATAACAAACATAATTTTTTGAAAAAAAAAAAACAAGTGCTATTAGACCACTGATATCCTAAAATGTATTTTGTCATCCTAACAACAAGCAGAGTTTTGCAAATTTAATGCAGCACAGCAGTTTCAAGAACATTATATATTGGGAGGACAATTTGTCCCCATCTGATTACTGTTGGGATCTTGTCCCCCCCGTGTCTATGGTGGTTACATCTCACAGTAGCCCAGTCCGAACCCCTTCAACACCACGTGCATTTCAAGAACAGCAGACCAAGCTCAGCTGTTTCACTTCACTCTCAGCCTGAGGTTATCTTTCCTTCTCTCCATCAATCTGTCCATGCCTCCCTCAGTCTGTGTACGGTTTAGTGTTTGCCGACCTCTATCATTCTTTCAATCACTCTGTCTTAGCTTTAAAGCCCAGTCTATTTGTCCTCTTTCATATCACTCCATTTGTTTTCACTTCCTCAATCCGTCTTCCTTGTCCACACATCCACCTCATCAATCTGTTTTCCTGTCCTCCCTCTGTCCACCTGCGGTAATTTGGCCTGTTTTTCCTCTCCTTCCCCGCCATCCCACTCTTCAGTAATTTCACCTGGCTGGGAGCCGTACACTAATGAGAGGGTAATCAGAGGGATTTCAGGTGCCCTGCTGCCTGAATCGGCCCTTCACATTCGCCCCAGGCTTTTGCAGGCCCTCGGGGACCCGAGTGCGGTGGAAACTGCACAGTTAAGACTGTCTTATTAAACTTCCCTCAAGGGGCCAAACCTTCACAAACAGTCTCAGTCCCACAGTGAAGAATTCCATTGTCAGCCGACCTCTGATCCGGGCGTCTTTCCTGCGGATCAGCAAGTCTTAATATGATTGTCTTGACTGCTCAGGCTCGGCCCAGAGGCCTGCCCTCCCTTAACCTGGGTGGGGGGTTGGTTTTAAACTCTGATACGGGATCAGCTTTAGCTAGCCTAAATACTTTTTATCCTTGTAAAGATAGCATAAAGATATCAACATACATCCCTGTTGAGCAAAAACCTGCACTAGGCCTGCAGAAACCTGTCTTACAAAGTTGTTGTTATCGAGTTGACAAAACCAGATGAATCAAATCTTGTTTTAGATGAGGTTTAGCAGCCTCACAACACTTGGTATAAACTACCTAAAGATTTCATCCAGAGTTTGTAATTAACTCAATAACATGTGCACCTGAAAGTGTGACCTGAATAGCGAACCGCGTCAAACATGGAGAGAATCAGTGTGATTCACTAAGCACCCTCCAACGAACCCAATTAAAAGTTTAGAGCGCTGCAGTGATTGTGTATTTTTGTAGGCCAGAAGTTAGCATCGCCCTGGTTCCCTTGACAAAAAAACCCAATAGAATTTTTCCATTAACTTCTGGATTATTGCAGAAAATAAGCTCTGTGACTAACAAACGGCAGAAGTAAAAAGCTAAACAGGCAATGAGCACCATGGTCACATGACTTCAACGTCACCACCATTAAGCTTCAGTCAATCTACTCACAGTCTTTCGGTCTTTATTTAAAAAAAAAAAACTTTTTCTCTGAAAGTTTGAGTTAGAATAGGATGCAAGAGCACGATTAAAAACAATGAGGAAAGCGACTAGTGAGTAGATGAGTTTACCTGTTTGGTGACAAACTCTGGAGTCCCATTTAGCCACTTGTTAAGCCTTGGGTATACTTCGTTTTTTTACGCGTACGATAGTGTACGCACACAGTCGAACGCACAGCATACTTAATTTGACTCGTACGTCTACATACGTGCGCAGTTTTGAGCAATCCCTCGCCACGAGTTACAACCCATGTAAATATATTTGTATTCTTTCATGCTAGAGTTGTATAAATGAGGGTACTTTCTAAATTCTTCGCACAATTTCTCGTCTACTTAGGCCTCCATTGTCGCTGTAGCTTGCATGCGTTCCGGTCTGTTCTGTTTATGCAGTTTTTCTTTGACTACCTTGTGAATTGACGCCTCCAGGGCACGATTGCCACCTTGTGGATAAACAAATTACTGCAAAAACAATTAAATGCGCATGTGTCACCTACGTGCACAAAGTATGCGTGGTTACAAAAATCCGGCGGTGCGCATAAAGTACGCACGTACTCTTCTGATGACGAAATCCGCGTCATGCACACTATGCTGACCCTGATCAAAATGAGTTGAACTTCTTTAGGGTTAGTAATTATGATTAAATCAGAATTTCCCAGAGGGACTTGAAGGCAGCATTATGTGCTGACCTTTGCGTACATGTAAAAAGTGAACTATACTTTGGGCTTTAGAAACTACCTTTTAAAAGCTTTTAAAAGCACAAGGAGGTATTACTGATGTATTTAATGTTGTAGAAAAAAAAAAAAAAAAAAAAAAATTATGAACATATTTTTTATATATATAGTTACAGACCTTAATTTAGGCATTTAACCAAAACCCATTTAAAATCCCATTGACTTCAGGACAAATGGAACCAGAAGTGCTAAAATGCAAAATCAGTGATTATAAAGTGCAACAAACACTCTTTATATTTGAAAGAATTTAAAAAGTAGTTTTTCCATGTTGCTAATATGACCAACGGTCATGTGCCTCTGCAAAGCTTCAGGAGTAGCAACTGCATTTTTAAAAAAAAAAAAAAAAAAAAAAAAAAAAAGTAGCAAGAATAGTCCAAAGTCACAGTGCTCAACTGTAGGCAAAAAGTATCCAGATGACCTATACTACATGCAGTGAGATTCTGAAGTGCACATAAGACACTTTACTATCCCATGAGACCACAGTAGAGTTTGTGAACAGCATGTGAAGTGACAATGCTGGTAGGTCACATGACAATTGTATGTTCATACACAAACTATATGGAACATACTTTAGTGGTAAAAAAAAAAAAAAAAAAAAAAAAAAAAAAAAAATAAAAACACCCCAAGATAAGTACCTACTCAGGAGTAGGTGATTTTGGACACAGCCAGTGTAACACTAGTTACACCGTTAACACCATGACCTGGTTAACCATCAGCTGACATTATTGCAGCCATCAACCTAGACTCAACCTCAAAAGAGCCTTAAGCCAGCATTCATTTCCCACCAAACTAGATCAATGAGACCCAATAGCACACTTCTTAAACATATGTAAAAAGCTTTATTTGGTATACAAGTGCTTGAATAAACTACGCAATGAGTAAAAACAGTATTAAAAAAAAAAAAAATAAAAAGCCCTGAATCACTTTTTTCCTCGTTTCCCTGGGGCTTTTGCAGCGGCTACAGCACCTTTCTCTCCTGATTCACCCTCTTCTGCCTTTGCTGCGGTTTTCTTTCCTCCTTTCTTAGTTGTTGGTTCCTCAACTCCCTCTTTTGATGCTTTAGAGGCTTTTTTAGCTCTGCTCGGTTTGGGCTCAGATCCACCCTCCCCTGCAGCATTCTTCGCCTTTGGCTTCTTAGCAGGGGCCACCTTTGAGGCAGTGGCATCGCTCTCAGGAGTCTTAGGCTTAGCACCCTAAGAGAAAGAAGATAGAAAGGGGGTGGACGTGGATGTGAATGTCTGCGCATGTATAAAGTGAAAAAACTACTCACATCTGTGGCCTCCTTTTTCTTTGTGGGCTTCTTTTCTTTGCTTGTCCCTTGAATAGAGGGAGAAGGAAATAAAATTCCATTAAAAAGACTGAAGCAGTCACATTACTAAAACAGTTGTTACAGCAGTTATTCTATACACTCTCAGAATAAAGTGGTACTAAAGTCACTGGGAAAAGTACCCTTTAAAAAGGTTGTAATAAGGTACTAATGTGGACACTTTTAGTACCAATATGCATCTTTGGAGGTACACTTTAGGTACAAAGGTGTACATTTTGAAAGGGTACCACCCCAGTGACAGCTTTTGTACCTTTCTGAGAGTGTAGAGATAAGGTTTACACTTGGGCTTCAAGTTTCAAGATCCATTCACACCAATAACAAAACTAAAGCCACCATCTTCACCAATGGACCACAATGATTGGCTTATTCCAAGTGCAGCCTGCAGTGATGTCAACAACTGCAGCACGTACTTCAAACTCAAATGAACTTTGACTCAATTTCCCCCCCAATCTAGAGGGAAAAAAAGCTTTGCAGGTGAACCCGAGAATACCTTTACTTTCTGCCATTATCATTATAGACGCTGTGATTCTCTTTAGAATTAGAAATTCTTAATTATTTAGTGTAAACATGCCTTAAAGACAAATTTAAGACACTTTAATAGCCTACTTAAAGAGCTTGTTTAAACTTCACCTTCACTCTTGGCTTTAGTTGCCTTGGCTTTCTTAGGTTTGGATGCTTTCTGTACATTGGGATCAGCATTTTCCTTTGACTGTGCCTTGGCCTCCTTTGCTTTGGTCTTGGCAGCAATCTGAAAGAGGACATAGTGACCATTGAGGCATTACGTTATATTGAAATTCCTAACAATGATTCATAGAACGGTGTAATAAAAATACAAGTTACCCGAAAGCGCCCTTGAGCACCGGTTGTCGTTGCCCCAGAATTTGCAGGTCTCACAAACACACCAGTCTCGATGCCTTTGTTCAGGGTTCGTCGCACCATAAACTTCAGCCGCGTCTCATCCACGGTCTTGTACTTCTCTTTGATGTAGCCACGGATTGCTTGGGCTGAAACACCCTTTCTGGAATCCAGCTCTTTCAGAGCTTCTTTCACCATTTCCATGGTGGATGGGTGTGGAGAAACCTTCCGTCCATTGGCCTTACTACTTGAGCTTTCAGAAGCATCTTAAACAACATTTAAATCAGTCATAAATGGAAAAGTCATTCTGAAACAAATCCTAATTTCAGAATTGGACAAAACTGCTTACAAACCTGGTTTTGTGTCAACAGTTTCATTCTCAGAATCCTTTGGGATTGTAGCAGTTGGCTCAGCAGATGCTTTTTTAGGAGGCATTTCAAAATCAAATGAAAAGTCAATAAAGTTAAAACACTAATAAGTCACTGCAGCATAAATCCCACCAGCTTGTGTGTCTGTTTTATCAAGAGAAAGCATGCTTTGCTGTTGTCTGTCACCTGTTCATCATCAAGTCGTTTGTCCCCAATTAATTAGCCACATTAACATGATTGGCCGAGTTGCCAGAGAAATAATTAGCTTGAAACTTAAGTGAAAAGTCTACCATTTCCTTGCCAAGTGTTTTGTTTGTACATCTACAGTATAGAGCTTTTAGAAGGACTATTTGAAACAGATTCAGGATTCTATTGAGTATTTTCCTCTGGAATGTGAACATTAGTTAACTTGAACTAGCAATGAACAATGCTGCTACAGCATTTTTTAGTCTTAGTTAATGTTAATTTTAACATTTGCTAATTTTTAAATCAATATTAACATTAGTTAATTGGTTGTGAACTAACACACACACAAGCAATTAAAGTTTTATAAATTAGAGATAAAGATTTATAAATGCTGTATTGCTTGTCATTTCATGTTAGTCAATGCATTAAATGTTAACAAATGAAACCTTATTGTAAAGTGTTACCTTTGGAATTCTAAAATACACAGAAATTAAACATTTACATAGTTAATCCAATCCAGTAAAATCTTTTTATATTCTTACTTGACCCCATTATGATCTTTTAGGGTTATTAACAAATTATGAGTAATTTGCAAAATACAAAAATTCCTTAATGAATGCGTGCAGTTTGTGAGTAGGATTTCATAAAGCACTACATGTAACTTTTGGCCCTCTAGCTGTTAAAAATAATACTGCATGCGTCTTGCGGAAGAACATTGTTTTGGTTGTGCTTCGGCTCTGCTTCCCTGCGCGGATGAATGAGGCTCGAGTCACCATACAGGATCTTATCAGAGCGGATGAACATATAAATAACAGCTTTAGTGTTTTTACTACTGGTAAGTTTTGACGTTTTGAATGATCCATGGTCAAATTTTCTCGTTCGTTGTGACAACAAACATTTAGCTTCATGCTACCCACAGCCAGAGCTATTTTTCTCTGTCTACAGATAGGCCTATGACGTGACACGCACGGGTGAATGACGTATGTATGCAATTTCCCGCAAAATCCGTCCTCGACAGCTCTAAAACATAAATCGCTATTATAGCCTACTTTTATCACTGTATTTGGGTAAAGTAAAGACATGATTTGGAAGGTTTTTTTTTTTTTTTTTTGCACTGTCTCATAACATTAACATTTTGTTATTTTTTTATATTAAAAATTACCTAGTGTAGACGTTCGACTTGTATAGGCTACCTTTTGTCTTTTTTCTTTTTCAAAAATGTTTTTCCTTCCTGTAAAGTTTCGCTGGAGATTTGGTTCAAGGCTCTTTTATTGAAGAATGGTTAGAAATCCCTATGGAGAAAATGAATTTGGAAAAAGAAAATATATCTGGAACCAAGGCTGCTGAAAAAAGTGACTGCTACCTTCTGTTCCCTCTTTTTCTGTAACACCTCATCCTTTCTGTTCTTCGTTTACAATTATTCTTGTCAGAAACTAGTTTACCATAAATTCTTAAACCCCCTCAACACTGACCGCCAGTTGACCACTGCTGACCAAACGCCTAAACTTCTCTTTGAAAACTCAACCCTAGCGCAAACAACTGCCATGCTTCCTGAACGTCTTATTAAAATTGATTTACTGCCTTGTTTTAGTCCTTTAAATTTACTTCAGCAAAGACAAATTGACTTTGCCAAATGTCATGGAAAGAAAGAAAGAGAAAATTTTGTTTCATTTGGAATTAAGCTAGGAGATTAGCCATAGCTTAATATACATAGCCACTCTGATGCAATTACAAACAGTGAATTGGATTTAATGATAGATGAGCAATCAGAGAAACCCTGATTAATATTATAATGAGCTGAAATGTACTGGCCATTGTTTCATGAGTTAATTTGATCATGGTGTGATCTGTCTGTCTGTTTATTATTCCGTTTCTGTTCATTCTGGACACATGCTAACTCATAACTGAGGACATGTAGAGCCGTGTCTTGTGCATGTGTGAGTTTCCATACATTTGTGCACACACGTTCAAGGACGGATCATTTGGTTTTGATTTTTCCCAACATCTGGTTACAATATGGCTGTTTGTCCTTCAGTAAGTGCCGTTTGTGTGTGCAGTGAGTGTGATTTGAGTTCAGACTGTGCTTGTGTGGGTATACACGTGTTGTGCAGATCACAGGGATTGTGAGCTTGCGTGTATGTGTGTGTGTGTGTTGCTGTTTTTTTAACCCATTTATACAAGAGCCATGTCACACTCCCCATGAGATGAGATTACTGTTATCCATAGCACGGCTTTAACCACACTCCATTTCAGTCTCGCTCTCTCTCTCTCTCTCGATCCACACATATCCACAGTAATGTTCTGAACTGCCAAAATTCATATATACAAAAACACACATTTAAAGAGTTGGTTCACCCAAAAATGAAAATTCTGTCATTAATTACTCACCCTCATGTCGTTCAACACCCGTAAGACCTTCGGAACACAAATTAAGATATTTTTGATAAAATCCGATGGCTCAGTGAGGCTTCCATTGACAGCAAGATACTCAGATGCCCAGAAAGCTACTAAAGACATATTTAAAACAGTTCATGTGACTACAGTGGTTCAACCTTAATGTTATGAAGCGACGAGAATACTTTTTGTGCGCCAAAAAAAAAAAAAACTTTATTTAACAATATCTAGTGATGGGCGATTTCAAAACACTGCTTCATGAAGCTTCGAAGCTGTACAAATCTTTTGTTTCGAATCAGTGGTTCGGAGCGTGTATCAAACTGCCAAAGTCACGTGATTTCAGTAAACGAGGCTTCGTGAAACACTGAAACAGTTTGAAGCAAATGAGCTAAATTGTGTCGAGGCTTCGAAACATTCCTAAAGCCATCTTCACGGTGACACTTATTGGTCACTTGCACGTGTTGATCTGAAATAACCTTGACAAAGATTCAGACAAGCGTTGACGAATTATAACGTACATGTTGTTTGTGCCAAACAGGGAAGTGTGTGGGGGAGTGGATAGTGTTCTCGACTGGGTTCGAATCCTGGTCAGAACAGTGTTTTGCTATAAAAACTAATGCAAACAAACACCTTTTACAAACCCATTGCAAATGTTTTATTGAAAGTAAAATCTATAAATCATATAATAAGATTGAATATCAAGTGTTTGTGTAAAATGCCGCCTTTTATCAATTTTCAGGGCTTGTTTTGTTTGTTCCATGGATGGCTCAGCTTAAAGGAACACTCCACTTTTTTTTGAAAATAGGCTCATTTTCCAACTCCCCTAGAGTTAAACAGTTGAGTTTTACCGTTTTCGAATCCATTCAGCCGATCTCCGGGTCTGGCGGTACCACTTTTAGCATAGTTCATTGAATCTGATTAGACCGTTAGCATCTCTCTCAAAAATGACCAAAGAGTTTCGGTATTTTTCCTATTTAAAACTTGACTCTTCTGTAGTTACATCGTGTACTAAGACCGACGGAAAATGAAAAGTTGCGATTTTCTAGGCCGATATGGCTAGGAACTATACTCTCATTCCGGCGTAATGATCAAGGAACTTTGCTGCCGTACCATGGGTACCGTACCAACGGTCTAATCAGATTCAATGAACTATGCTAAGCTATGCTAAAAGTGGTACCGCCAGACCCGGAGATCGGCTGAATGGATTCGAAAACGGTAAAACTCAACTGTTTAACTCTAGAGGAGTTGGAAAATGAGCCTATTTTCAAAAAAAGTGGAGTGTTCCTTTAACAGGCCAATAAGAGACTATTACCTACTATTATTCTTTTTAATTATAGACCTACTAATGTCTAATTAAAACGCCTACAAATGTATAAAACTGATCAGAGATCAGGTAAAACCTATAGACTTGATTCATGGGTTCACAGAGATCATCGCCCCCCAGTGGTGAACCATTGAAATTCTGAAACGTTTCAAAACACTTACGATGTAACAAAGCCTCGTTTACTGAAATCTCGTGACTTTGGCAGTTTGATACACGCTCCAAACCACTGATTCGAAACAAAATATTTGTAAAGCTTCATGAAGCAGTGTTTTGAAATCGCCCATCACTAGATATTGTTGAATAAAGTCGTTATTTTGTTTTTTTGGCGCACAAGAAGTATTTTCGTCGCTTCATAACGTTAAGGTTGAACCACTGTAGTCACATGAACTGTTTTAAATATGTCTTTAGTAGCTTTCTGGGCATCTGAAAGTGTTAATTATCTTGCTGTCAATGGAGTCCTCACTGAGCCATCAGATTTTATGAAAAATATCTTAATTTGTGTCCTGAAGATGAACGAAGGTCTTACGGGTGTGGAACGACATGAGGGTGAGTAATTAATGACAGAATTTTCATTTTTGGGTGAACTAACCCTTTAAGTGTTTTTTATCACCAAGAATGATAACTATAATGATAACTATATAATTGTCCACACCAGCACATGATGTCTTTCTTTTTTATTAGAAAAGCACACTGTAGTTTTGTCGTCTACCACTTTAAATGCTCAAGCTCTGATGGATTCTGATTGGCTGTAAATGTTTTTTCGTTCATCATCTGGGAAGAAATTGCTCTGAAAGTGATTCCAACAATATTGTTCCTCTGTGCTGTTTTAGCTATAATTTTGGTGTTGACTAATGACTATATTATACTTTTAAATTTATCATTATAGTTATCGTCCTTCGTGTGAACTGGCCTTTACTTAGCTGTCTAAATAAGGACATACCATTTTTTTTTTTTACATAAAACTAAATATTATTAATACAGAGGTGAGCTCACATTTACTGTTGCTCTACAATATTTCACAGACGAATTCCAGTAAGAATCTGTGATTTTGCTCACGCTCAAGTTGGTCAAGTGAATTGACGTGGTTTGAAAGTGACTTTCTGTGTGAGCAGTGTTTCATACATTGGTGCCCTATTAACAATGGAAAATCAACCTATTTGCCCATGAGATTTTATCCGAATTTTTTAACATTGATGAAATTTTGTGTGCAAAAACAGGTCCATTGTCAGTAGCGTAGAGATGTATGAGCTCACACAGAAGTTACTTTTAAACCAAGCAGCATTCTGTTGGTCAGCCGGCGAATTTGTGTGACTAACTTCAACATGAGCTAAATCTGTGTGGGGAACTTTTTCGCTCTCACACACAACTCCTGATCACGCACTTTCCATGACTGGATTTCAATGACAACATTTCACGAGCAATGGCCTAACTGCAGCTTTACCCAGGATTGGGCCCTAACAGAAAAAACTTCAGCATTTTTAGAATAAAAAACAACAACATTATTTCACTTATGAATTGTTTTTCCAAACGAGGAAGCCCCCGATTGGAGGTTTTTGTAATAATTAACTAATTTCTTGGGACAAATTTGTCTCCAAAGTGTAGCTATAAGCACACACACATACTGTACAGACATGTTTTATTGCATTTCTAGTGGGAGTATATTGTGTTGGGAACTGGGAAGACATTTTGTAGAAGTGTTCCAGCTTAGGCGTTATCCGGGCGAGTGTATAAATGACCGGTGTTGATCAGTGATGCCTGGGGAGGTCACAATCTCACTATTTTCTCACATGTGTGTTTTGTGCAAAGTGAATTATGGTTATTTTGACCTTTGCAGGCTTATTGGGGCCCCCAAGACACCATTTGTGTGTGTGTGTGTGATTATGTCCCCTCCTTTACCCTGCTCTCTTTTTCCAGAGTAATAGAAACCAGGTTTATCTTAACTTACAAAACCAGCTCACTGCCCAGAAAGTAATGTTTTTTTTGAAAACGTAAGCTTACAAGCCCTATGACATGAATCTATACACTGTAAGAAAAACAGAAAAGGTACAACTAGTTTTCTGTCAGGACATTATCCATTAATTTTACTGACATTTTCTTTAATCCTAAAACACAACACAATGCACACCTGTGAAAAATCAATGCAGGAGATTCCTTCAAATTAACATAGTACATTGGACCCTATTTTTACAGACTTTTTATAGAGGGTATTACTGTTGGTTATATCTCATATTCTGATTGATTTCTGTATATTTGGTATAGGTATACACTTTGCAAATGAATTTCATTGAAGTTCTTCATTCAAGTTGTATCTGCAGTTGTACTAAGCTTCTTCTCTGTGATTAACATCCTTGTTACGGGCGTTGTGTTTACTCAGCTGCCTGTCCTCGTATTGGCCAGTATAGTGATTTGTGCACTTTATTATAAGTTGTTTTGGAAAGAACACATCTGCTAAATATATAAATGTAAAGTAGGGTACAATTTTGTGTCCCAATACAAGCTCAACCATTCAACCCTGTTATCAAAACTATAGTAAGAAAAATAGAACAAATATTTTTATTTTTTAATATTGGGGAATTAAAGTTTATGAATAACAAACTGTTTTGTGCCAAATGAGCTAGCACCTACTGAGCGACAGCTTAATTTAGGCTAATCTGCAACCATATTAATGATTCTGATGTCATTTAAAATTGAGTAGAACTTTTTAGATTATAATTTTTTTTCATATAAAAGAGGGTTTTAGCTGTTCTCAGATGTGTCCTAAAGTTTGAAAAATAGGTATAAAAATGCCAAAGCTCATTTAAAAATAAATGTAAAATAGCGCACAGAGCCTGCTATTTAATTCGACCTTCTGAGGTAAGAAAAAAGTTATGAAGGTTAAGCACCTCCTTTACTTTGGAGAAAAAAAAAAAAAAATATTCCAAATCACTGCCAATATCTAACAGAAATGTATTTAACATCAAAACTTCAAGTTTCATGCTAGTTTATGATAATAAATATATAAATAAACCTGGTGAAACTGGTAGACTAAGGATGCATGTCAAGATGCATATTTACATTTATTAATTTAGCAGATGCTTCTATTAAAAGAAACGTACAAATGATAAATACAAGAAAAATCATTTTAAAAAATTTAAAGAACCACTCAAAAAAATGATTTTTTTGATGCTGTTCACTTTATTTAAACAACTTTTTTTGATTCAACACCATTGTATTAGGTTTCTGGTTCAAATTTAATTGCTTCATGTTAAATTGACTTGAAACGCTTACTTTTTGACTTAACTTGAAGTTTTCATATTAAAATAACATGTTTCAATCAAGTAAACTCAACCAGGACTCAATCAAACAGGACTTTCACTTCCCATCATGCTTTGCAAAGGGGCTGATCTGGGAGAGTAAATGTTGAAATAAAGTGTTATTTTAAGCAGTTTTTAGCAACATGAGAAAATGGAGAGACTTTTTAATGTTTACTGTTCTATTATGTTGGTATTTAAAAGTTTCTGTTATGTTAATAGTTTTGGGGTTACCATTGTGGTGAAGTGTAGAACATGTGCTTGGGCTGAGCACCTGCTAACAACAATTAAAGTTGTTTTAATAATAAAAACAGCTATTTTGGGCATGCCATAGATGGAGTAAAACCATCTTCTGTCTAACACCTAACAATAAGAGTCTTTACAGAGTAAAGATTTTGTAAAAGTTGTGAAAATTGTTCTTGAACGCATTCACTAAATAAACTAATCAATTAAACTGGATTTTTAGGATAATTAAAATGAATGGTTTTGGACAAAATTAAGAATGTTAACCTGATTCAACTAAATAGCATTGAGTTAACCTTATGTAATAAATTTAAGTTAACTGAAATAAATAATGTTAATTAAATGCAACATAACCAAGTTACGTGGAACCTGTTGACATAAAAAAATTAAGTAAATCCAACGTATCATTTTTTTGAGTGACCTTTTCCCACTATACACACTGTAAAAAGTAATAAGCTCTATCTACTCAATAAAATTGTGGCAACAGATTACAAGCAATATTATTAATTAAATTCAACATATAAGAATTGAGTTAGAATTAATCAAATTAATTCCTTAAAAGTCAGCCATTTAAAATGTGTAAAATCAGCAAACACCATTACAAAAACCACAAACTGACATAAAAAGCAAAGAGTCAAACTTCCCAACTAAATGAAACACTGACCACCATAATGGTGACCAAACATTTTCAATAACATCAACATCAACATCTAAACCTCTGTCAATTCATGTGTTTCTCTTTCCTTCAGTGATTCTGCTTGTTATCATCAGGTGTCTTCAATGTTGGCAATAAAAAATAAAGAGTTCTTAATTCATCTTTGACGTCTGCCTGTTATTCAGATGTTTTTGTTTAAATTTTACTCGTTTTAAATGGTTGACATTTAAGGAATTAATTTGATTAATTCTAACTCAATTCTATTTGTTGAATTTAATTAATAATATTGCTTGTAATCTGTTGCCAAAATTTTATGGAGTAGATATAGCGTATTACTTTTTACAGTGCAGAAACTTTTGTGCAATGGAAACATTCCATGGATGCTAAAGGTTTTTCATGGAACCACTGATGCTAATAAAGAAACTTTATTTTTAAATAAGTGTAGTGTAGATCGTTTATCATTTTCTTTCTCCTCTCTGCTGTCCTCCAGTATCAAATGCAAAAATTTGTGGGGCGAAGAAATCTGAAAAACTTCCTGGGGCCACCAGAATCCCATACTGGGGACCAACATCCCCAACACAGCATGTCCTGGTGACCATCTGTAGTGGCCTTTTCAGCAGAGAGGTCCAGGGTCTAAAGGTTTTGGTTGACATATTCACACGTTGGGCCAGAAAGAGCGGCAAATGCTTTAGCTTCCAATGCTTTTGAACACCTGCGTTCCTGGAATGCTTCAGTATCAGTTGTTTTGTGTGTGTCTGTGAGTCCCAGAGGACACTGGCCCACAGTGGGGATGGAAGCTCACTGCAGTAATTGCATTCTTCCCCTGTTGAGACGGAGAATGAGGAAGAATTTCTCTCTTTCTCCACTGCAGCAGCTTCCTCTGACGGCCTTTCCCTCTTTCATCTCCAAATGTTAATGTGTCACTGGATTCAGTCTATCTCCCCCAACACACACATTCGCTTAACAATCTCATTCACCCTTATGTCTGTATCAGGGCACATAGTTGACCTTTCCCTCTCTCACCAGGGGGTTTAAATCTTTACCAGGCCTGTAATGTTGTTTTCTTTGACTGTTTCCGCTCTCTAAATTTCACATTAAAATGTGAAATGTGTAAAAAAAAAAGTTAAATAATATTGCCCAACACGTTGGGCAAACATTTAACCCAACCGCTGGGTTTGTGCATTTTCAACCCAACTTGTGTTGTTTTTAACAAAGGATTTTTTAGTGTTTAAGCAACATCTCTTCTCTGATGACGTCTTTACTGCCCCGAAGGCGGGGCAACCTGTCACTCACATGAGATCCACCAATAGCAAACCACAACATCCAAACATCCAATCAATTCCCCACGGATAAAATCCCGCCCTACATTTTTTTCTTGATCAAAAAGCCGTTTTACTCGATATACTATATGTGGCAGTAGGGAAAAAAAAGACTATATCGCAACTTCTGTTTCATGCTGACTTCAAAGTTGGATAATTTATAAAAATATTTATTTTCTGGTAAAATGTAAATCTTGGTGTGGTGGTATAATGTGCAAATGTGCTGCTTGTAAATGTACGCCCATATGGCACAGAGATCCAGATTTTGTTTATTTTGTATGTGTGTTTGTTTGTGTTTCAGAGAGAGAGTGTGTGAGAGTGTGTTAATGGTTTCACTTCAGTCATGTTTTCTCATGAATAATAAGCCAAGATAAATATTGTGCAGTTATTTATGTATGAGGCGTTGGTTCACTCCTAGAGATTTTATAAGCTTTAAAAGTGTGTGTGTGAGAGAGAGAGATACTCTTCATTCGGCATTCAACTCACATTAGGAATCATTTCCTTTATGGATACTTACATTCACATATTCTGGCAAAATTGCCATCATCGATTTAGCTTTAGCGGCCAGGAGGACTTCCTCAACTGCTTATGCTTTTAATTTGGATTTTTTTCAAATAATATCTCCTCCTATTTTCAATGCTGGAACAAAAAAACAGATTCTGACTGTAGCTGGTTTTACATGGTTTCTAGCTATGGTCATTATAGTCTGCTCTAGATGGTTGATCTACCTGGTTTTCATTGAACATAAATGGAGAATTTTTTGTCAGGCTATAGGCATTTTTTTTCACATAACAACAGTTTATAATAATCTCTTAAAGGAACACTCCACTTTTTTTGAAAATAGGCTCATTTTCCAACTCCCCTAGAGTTAAACAGTTGAGTTTTACCGTTTTCGAATCCATTCAGCCGATCTCCGGGTCTGGCGGTAGCACTTTTAGCATAGCTTAGCATAGTTACGCTGGAATGAGAGTATAGTTCCTAGCCATATCGGCCTAGAAAATCGCAACTTTTCATTTTCCGTCAGTCTTAGTACACGATGTAACTACAGAAGAGTCAAGTTTTAAATAGGAAAAATATCGAAACTCTTTGGTCATTTTTCAGCGAGATGCTAACGGTCTAATCAGATTCAATGAACTATGCTAAGCTATGCTAAAAGTGGTACCGCCAGACCCAGAGATCGGCTGAATGGATTCGAAAACGGTAAAACTCAACTGTTTAAATCTAGGGGAGTTGGAAAATGAGCCTATTTTCAAAAAAAGTGGAGTGTTCCTTTAAGCACCAATAAACAAAATATTTTTAGTGCACATATGAACCCAGTAGTGGTGCAACGGATCACAAAACTCTTAAATATAGATTAATCTTTGTTAAAGCTGTTTTGTTATTTGATTAACATTAATGACAGACAGCAGCAGGTATTTATAGGCTGCTGTCACTTTAAGACTTAATGCACGGATCCAATATAATGATGCACATCTGATTTCTTTCTCAACTCTTTGTTCACTTAAGACATAACCCACTGTGTTTATGAGAATACTTGTAGAGACAGGTATTTAAAAAATAATTTTGTGTGTATGTGTTCGTTCAAGTGCAAGGAGACACGAAAGAGAAATCAATGCGGTGTTCTGAAACGCACCTCTGTGTGCACAGATAACACACGAGCACTGAATCGAGTTCTCGTTCGCCACTACAATCGCTTGAATGTGTAAATTAGCAAGAAAAAGCTGGAGTAATGAAGCTGAATTTTCAGCATGACCCTTCAGAAATCATTTGCTGATTTGCTGCTCAAACATTTCTGATTGTTCTAAACGTTGAAAACAGTTGTGCTGCTTCATATTCTTGTGGAAACTGTGATTTTTCAGGATTCTTTGATGAATAGAAAGTTCAAAAGTACAGCATTTATTTGAAATAGAAATCTTTTGTAACATTTTAATATCTGTACTGTCACTTTTGATCATTTTAACGCATCCTTGCTGAATAAAAGTATTAATTTCTTTCAAAACAAATAGCCAAATTTATGAACGGCAATGTAAAGTTGTCAGCGTTTCATCTAAAATTTGCCCTGTAAAAATATGACTCTTATTATTCTTGCAGATTTCCCTCTACTCATTCTTCCTGTTTTCCTCTGACTCTGTCATCTCCCCCTCTCTCTCCTCATGTGTTCCCTTTGGAACGCTCTAGTAGATGATTACAGTAATTGACTGCAATGACTTCATCTTTGTTTATCTAATTGAGGCCCCTCATACCAATAAACCCAAATCCCTCTTGGGATGTGTGTGTGTGTGGGCACGTGTGTGTGGTCCTGGTAAACCCTACGTTATGGGGACAATATGTCCCCACAAACATGACAATATCTGAAATCCTTTTAGGTTTAGTGTAGGGTTAAATTTAGAATATACAGTTTGTACAGTATAAAACTATTATGTCTATGGAATGTCTCCATAAAACATGAAAACCCAACGTGTGCATTAATGTACATTTTTCACATACAGAATTCTCAGTTATGCTTCATTGAAATATGAAATTTTCTTCGACACGTTTCCTTAAATTTCTTAAGAGAAATAAAAACGGACAGTGAGACAATTGTTGACTTACAGTAAGAAAACTAGTTGCTATTTTTTTTGGAGAAAATGTGAGTGGTGCTTGCTTGTGGAAAACTTGCCGTCACAAAGAACACCTCATAAATTTTTGTAATTTTGTGTAAAAAAAAAACAAAAAACCATTTCACACATTTTGATTAATTTTTTGTACAGTTGCATTTAAAACAATCAAAACACAAAGATCCTCCACTTTCATAAGAAAAAATAGTAAAAGTTTGGCATATATGAGAATATGGCAGTTGTACAGAATGAATGTGGATGGCAGCTGAGATCATTTGTTTTTGGAAGAATTTGATGGAAAATGCCCATATTGAAATCGGAGTATCTAAACAAATCTGAGCACAGCTTGAGACATTCTTGAGTTCTGTTCTGAATTCTAGAGGAGACGCACGTGAGATTTACTTTGGAAACTTTAGCAGAAGTCTCTGTTTGCTCTTTCAATTTATTAAATTTTGACACTTGTTTCTTTTCTTGCCTGTCTGTTTTGTTTCTCCTAATTAATTTTTGTTCTCTTCCTCTTTTCCTCAACATTTCACAGCCCTGAACTTGTGTTTCTCTGATATCAGATTAATAAATGAAGTCATTTAATACTCCTCAATGTCACCTCATTCGTTTCATGGCCAACCTCACACACATCGCTGAGAACCGACCTTCAAACCATTGCTGTTTAGCTCTAGTCAAAAATAGCTTCTGAGTTTAATGCAGACATTATTTTTTGTTAAGGCGGTATTTTTCTTTGCTAGTGAAAACATTTTCTCAGCCGTTCGTTGGGAGAGTGAAACCTTATAGTCCAACGAGACTGGAGGTCTTTCTTTCTTTCTTTCTTTCTTTCTTTCACTCTACATCAGTCCTTTTTGGTCTTCGTATATCACAGTCTGTTAAATATTTATACCTTATATACCATAACTAACATGTATTTAATTCTCCCTTTTATAAATATTGGACTACAGTATAAGCCACATGGGAAAAGTATTTTGCTATATCAAAGCTACCTCATTTTTATGTGTGAAATATTCAAATCAAGTTCTATGTGTGTTTTAAAAAAGAGGTTATAAAAATTAATACTGCCAACAAAAGGGCGAGTGGATCAGACACATCTTCCTGTGAAGCCTCTGCTGCAGATAATAAATAATTACTTGAATCATTTGAATTAAATGGATATTAAATAATTACAGTGCAGCATTCATAATTTACATTAAGTTAGCCAGTCTGAGATGTGAATTTGGAGTTTTACGACAGTAACTAGAGACTTTGAGTAGTGTTGTAAGTAAATCCTGTCACAAAAATCCTGTGATTGCTTTTATGAAACAACAAATATTTCAAAAGTTAGCACCCAGGTAGTCAATTTATTATATGATGGACACCCTTGTGAAAAAGAAATACACTTTAGAGTAATTATTACAGAAATAAGATAAAGAATATACAAAGAATATACTTAAGTGTGAACTGAATGTAATTTTTTCATTCATTCATGCATGCATCATTCATAATTTTTTTCTATTGTCTTTGAAATATGGTTAAAGTGTACTGACAAGCATTTATGGTATACTAAAATATACTTTAATGTCATTTCTATCAAAACTTTTCAGTATTTAAAACACACAGACACACACACACACACACACACACCGCCGTTCAAAGGTATGGGATCAGTAAGATTTTTTTTAATGTTTTTAAAGAAAGTCTCTTCTGCTCACCAAAGCTGCATTTATTTGATCCAAAATACAGTAAAAACTGTAATATTGTGAAATATTATTACAATTTAAAATAACTGTTTTCTATTTGAATATATTTTAAAATGTAATTTATTCCTGTGATCAAAGCTGAATTTTCAGCATCATTACTCCAGTCTTCGGTGTCACATGATCCTTCAGAAATCATTCTAATATGATGATTTGCTGCTCAAGAAACATTTATTATTATTATCAACGTTGAAAACATTTTTTTTCAGCATTCTTTGATAAATAGAAAGTTCAAAAGAACATCATTTATCTGAAATAGAAATCTTTTGTAATATTATAAATGTCTTTACTGTCACTTTTGATCAATTTAATGCATCCTTGCTGAATAAAATATTACTCACCCCAAAGATTTGAACGGTAGTGTATGTTACAAAAGCTTTATATAAATTATATTATATTTACAAACTTTTAAGTTAGATGTGATTAATCGCTTTAGTATGTTAGTCATGAACACATCAAAATAAGTTCACTTCTTTAAAGCAGTTATAGATTATGAAAAGTTTACTCTAAAGTAAAATGTTTCATTTGAAATTATTACAAAGTTATGTTTCTTAACACATTTTTAAAACTTAGTTATGAAATGTACTCTCAAGTGGCCTTATTTCATTATTAATATTATAATATCTGCAAGAACAGTTTTTTTAAAATATACTTTTAAGTACACTTCAAGTGCGCATACTTCTTTTTCACAAGGGTCATTCTGTACTATAGACACATTAACACACATTAGACACATCTGTGATAAAATATTGTCAGTGAAAATGTACATTATTCTACTGCAAAAAAAATGAAATATTGTAGTGTTTGACAGCACCACATGCAAATGAATCCATAAAGTAGTTGAAAAGCTTTAATATGTTTTCAGCTCTACCACTGCTAGTAAATGTAGATAAACAGCTGCACTATTTTGCACCTAACACTAGTGCATGTGGAAGCTACAACTATAAAGAACCCAGAATGCACCCCTGCAACTCACTTAATTGCGTTAATAGCACAGAGAGCCATTTCAGCGAGAGAAAAAGCAAAAAAGAGGGAACATATGAAGCTTCTGTGAGAATGACACATCACAGGTAGTCTGGATACCATTACCCTCCTGCTGCTACCTGCAGCTAATGTTTACCACTCTTCAGCACTTTGTGGCCTATATGGTCATCTGTGAAGATACCAACTATTCCTTCTATCTTACATCTGTCTACATGTCTAGCCTTCTCACTTTCTCAAAAAAAAAAAAAAAAAAAAGGACATGGCTTAGGTTCCCCTCCCTTTTATGTATGCATCACACACATCACTATGGTCCAATCAAAGAGCCAGCAGCTAAAAATAGAAATGTTTAGAAATGTGTCTGAGTGGCAGGGAAAAAGCACTCTCTTCACTTTTAAGTGCAGCAATCTGGTTTTGAGGATGGGTTCAGTTAAACTGTCCTTCTAGACTCAGTCTTTGTGAAAGCTTGAGCTGAAGATACAATCACGCAGATGCTGTGAAGTATTTCACTGATTATTGGTGCCTAGCAGCCCTTAAGAAACCTGAAGAGAGTCACATGTTCATGAGTTCATGCTCCTAGTCATAAGGTTGCAAATACAAACTGCACTTTACAGTTTATCAACAAAGTAGATGATTTGTTACTGGGCCAATTCAACTGACTTGATATTCTGGTGTCTAGGCTTGAGACTTTCCTTCAGTAAAAGTCTGACATTTTGTCTGTTATATCCATGCAATTTTAGAAATTTGTATCTGTTTGTTGTGTTAAAAATCTGTTTCTATGCAATTTGTCCAAAATTTATGCTATAAAAACACTAAAAACAGAAAAAAAACCCACTGTAAAAACAGAAAACTTTTATTGTAGCTTGTCAGAGACTAAAAAATATAAAATGTATGAGAAATGTAATACATTCCATCTATTTCTATTGTGTTATTATTGTGTTAGGGGTCACATGTACTGTATATATTGACCCACATATACTGTACAGTGGGGATCGAAAGTTTGGGAACCCCTTTCAGAATCTGTGAAAATGTGAAAATTTTTAACAAAACAAGAGAGATCATACAAAATGCATGTTATTTTTTGTTTAGTACTGTCCTGAGTAAGATATTTTACATAAAAGATGTTTACATATAGTCCACAAGACAAAAAAATAGCTGAATTTATTAAAATAACCCAGTTCAAAAGTTTGGGAACCCTTGGATCTTAATACTGTGTGTGGTTACCTGGATGATCCATGACTGTTTTTATGTTTTGTGATGGTTGTTCATGAGTCCCTTGTTTGTCCTGAGCAGTTAAACTGAGCTCTGTTCTTCAGAAAAATCCTCCAGATCCTGCAAATTCTTCAGTTTTCCAGCATCTTTTGCATATTTGAACCCTTTACAGCAGTGAATGTATGATTTTGAGATCCATCTTTTCACACTGAGGACAACTGAGGGACTCAAACACAACTGTTAAAAAAGGTTTAAACGTTCACTGATGCTCCAGAAGGAAACACGATGCAATAAGATCTGGGGGGTGAAAACTTTTGAACAGGATGAAGATGTCCACATTTTTCTTATTTTGTTGAAATATAATTTTTTTTCATTTAGTACTGGCCACCGGAAGCAACAGAAGATACTTGCATGTTTCCCAGAAGAAAAATTAAGTACAATTTACCGTGATCTTCAAATTCAAAAAGTTTTTACCCCCCGGCTCTTAATGCATCGTGTTTCCTTCTGGAGCATCAGTGAATGTTTGCAGCTTTTTTAACAGTTGTGTTTGAGTCCCTCAGTTGTCCTCAGTGTGAAAAGATGGATCTCAAAATCATACATTCACTGCTGTAAAGGGTTCAAATATGCAAAAGATGCTGGAAAACTGAAGAATTTGCAGGATCTGGAGGATTTTTCTGAAGAACAGAGCTCAGTTTAACTGCTCAGGACAAACGAGAGACTCATGAACAACCATCACAAAACATAAAAACAGTCATGGATCATCCAGGTAACCACACACAGTATTAAGATCCAAGGGTTCCCAAACTTTTGAACTGGGTTATTTTAATAAATTCAGCTATTTTTTTGTCTTGTGGACTATATGTAAACATCTTTTATGTAAAATATCTTACTCAGGACAGTACTAAACAAAAAATAACATGCATTTTGTATGATCTCTCTTGTTTTGTTAAAAATTTTCACATTTTCACAGATTCTGAAAGGGGTTCCCAAACTTTCGATCCCCACTGTATATAGTGTATATATTAACACAGACATTTTTTTTTTTTTTTTTTAAATGTTTTTTGTTGTGACTATTTGCACACTGAGGTGCAAACAACTGCAACTAAGTATAAATTGTATCTAACATGATTTGTATTTAGTAGAGTTTATTGCTAATTGTACTCCGTGTAATAGCCTCTGCTTTTGTATGTCTGGTTCTCAAACACTTGCGAGAGTAAAATTGGTTTCTCACACTTATTTTCAGTGCTGCAACAGATGAGTAAATTAGCTCCAAAAAAACTAAGAGCCAAAAACATCCTTTCACAGATTTTTGGACTGTGAAACTCAACAGTGGATTCTCCTTTGATGATTCAGATATTTCATAAGTTCGCATGTATTTCATATTTTAGTGTTTGACAAGCTACCGTAAAGGTTTTCTGTTTTTTTGTTTTTTTCAAGGCAAATTGCATGAAACCAGCATGGGTCAATTTGACCTAAACACAATCGATGTACCCAATGTGCCAAACATGTGTAAAACACATCTATGTGTTGAAACTTTGCACATTCATAGACCCTAAATGAGAAATAGTCACAAAACAAAAAATTTCAAGAAGAAACAAATAGCTTAAAGGATTAGTTCACTTCAGAATTAAAATTTCCTGATAATTTACTCACCCCCATGTCATCCAAGATGTTTATGTCTTTCTTTCTTCAGTCGAAAAGAAATTAAGGTTTTTGAGGAAAACATTTTAGGATTTTTCTCCATATAGTGGATTTCAAGTGTTACCAACGGGTTGAAGGTCCAAATGTCAGTTTCAGTGCAGCTTCAAAGGGCTCTACATGATCCCAGACGAGGAATAAGGGTCTTATCTAGCGAAACGATCGGTAATTTTCTAAAAAAAAAAAAATTATATACTTTTTAACCACAAAAAAAAGTATGGCTTGCACTGCTCTGTGATGCACCACGCATGACGTAATCACGTTGGAAAGGTCACGCGTGACGTAGGCGGAAGTACCGATCCAGTGTCTACAAAGCGAACGTGCAAAGACTAAGTCAAACGGCTTTTACAAAAAAGGTAAAACAACGATGTCGGCTGATTTTGAAGTTGGAGGAGAAAATGAGATGGAGTTTTTCGCCCTACCGCGGTACTTCCGCCTACGTCACGCGTGACCTTTCCAACATGATTACATAATGCGTGGCGCATCGCAGAGCAGTGCAAGATGAGCATTTGTGGTTAAAAATTATATACATTTTTATTTATTTATTTTTTTAACAAAATGACCTATTGTTTTGATAGATAAGACCCTTATTCCTCGTCTGGGATTGTGTAGAGCCCTTTGAAACAGACATTTGGACCTTCAACCCGTTGAACCCCAGTGAAGTCCACTATATGGAGAAAAACCCTGGAATGTTTTCTTCAAAAACCTTAATTTCTTTTCGACTGAAGAAAGAAAGACATGAACATCTTGGATGACATGGGGGTGAGTAAATGATCAGGAAATTTTAATTCTGAAGTGAACCAATCCTTTAATTGTACCTTCTTGTGAATGTGAACTTGAGAGTACTTCAATTTTTAAAAGTACATTGCTTGCAGATAATATAATATTAATGAAATAAAAGGGCCACTTAAATACTTGAGTGTATTTCAGTATTTTAAGCAGGAAGGTTAAAAAAAAAAGCAATGCCATAAACTGGGTTTCTCAAACCTTTCAGTGAACAGTTCTTAAAATAACCATTTTTTCTTAATGTTGAGAACATTTTAATAATCTGAAGAACCTTTTTCCAGTATAAAGAACCTTTTGTGGAATGGAAAGATTCCATGGATGATAGAGGTCATGAAACCATAAATACCAGTGAAGAACTTTTATTTTCAAGAGTATTTTTATTTAAAAAAACTAAATATTGCATGATATGATATATCATTCATGTCCATAGAGCAAACAGTACAGGATAAGTTACACAACAGTTTAATATTCAGAGTTTGAATCCTATCCTAAATCATTAGAGTTTGAATCCTAAACCATTAGTAGTGATGTTTGAATTGGCAAACGCCACTAATGAATTCTTAATGATACCGACAGGAATGGCACAGTGTTCTACCCAGACACGACACAAGTTTCCAGCACAGCATAATTTTTCTGTTCTCTATGAAAGTGAAAATGCTGCACGAAGCAGGAAATAGCAGCCCATCAGAACATATTTGATGTTGCAGTGTCATTTTATATTATATGAACCTCCCCTAACTCTTGCAACTAAATTGGAAGCACAGAATTCTCTAGAATCTCATATTAAGGTGTAGCATTAAGATTCGTTTTCATTGGAATAACTGAAATAGCCAAACTCAGTTACTTAGAAACTCAGGAATTACTGGAATAGCCACATTAATCAGAAGGGGGTGTTCACATATGCATAAAAATAAATGTTCGGAAAGTGCATTTTCACAGCGATCCATAGAACCTTTCCACTGCAAAAAGGTACTTTATAGTGGAAAGGTTCTATGGATGTTCAAGTTTCTTCATGGAACCATCGATGCCAATAAAGAACCTTTTTTATCTCATTGGTTGGGACATGGCCAGGCTTTGATCTTATCTGTGATGGGATGACATTCTGAAGAATTGTTAAACTTTTCCTTTAAGTTCAGATCGGTCTGTAAATTTGATGCATCCACATATTTTGCGACGTGGGCGAAGGCCCTCAAGGCTGTCTGTGCATTTTGCCAGTGTTTGGAGAAAAAAAGAACAGCGGAGTCTCTGGAGGACATACACTGTGTGCTGAGCTTTTTCCAGCCTCATTTCTGATGTCAGATAAGCAGTTCACGGCTCATTAAACACACACTCTTTGCGAACCCTGCAAACACAACAGAAGAATATTTCTCTGATCACTAGAAGCTGCAGGTATGGCATATGAGTGTGTGTTGGTTAGTCAGAAATCAAATTTTGAAGTTATTCCCAAAAGAGTGAGTTTGAACTTAAAGGAATAGTTCACATGAAAATGAAAATTCTGTCATTGTTTGCTCGCCCTGTACTTAAAAAAAAAAAACACCATAAAAGTATCATAAAAGTACGGTGACCGGGAGAGGACATGTTCGGTTCACTTAGTTTTGTCATGGCCACAACATGTTAACTCGTGGGAACGTGATAATATGTCCTGGCCACGAGATATTAATTCGTGGGAACGTCATATTAACTCGTGGGAACGTGAAAATAAGTCGTGGCCACGAGATCATTTTGTTGAGATAACGACATCCTTATGTCGTGGCCACGCGATGTAAAGTCGTGGCCTCGAGATCATATGTTGAGTGAACGATATATTTTTCTCGTGGCCACGACGACTTTATTTTGAGGGAACAACATAATTTCTCATGGCCAGGAGTTAAATGCGTAAACAACCTGCGCGACCATGGCAGCCTGTAATTATCAGAAATGGATAGGCCAATAATAATATTTATTTTTAATTAAGACAAAGCGCGGAATTAAGAAATGATTATATTAACATGCCTATTGTGTTGTGTGCGATGAATACAGTATAGCAGCAATTTTTATTTCATATTTTTATATTTATTATTATTATTATCATCATTAATGGTTACATTTTTTTATTCATTGTTATGTAGCCCTATTTGCTTTATTTTCCCCTTCATTTCCCGTATCTCTTTACCTTTCTGTTGGCCTATGTTAGCTATATTTTGTAAATACTTTAAATTCCCGATTTAAAGTATTTACAAAATATAGCTAACATGCATGTTATCAAATTGATAATAACTTCATTTGAATGCTGTCTATTGGCAACATTGCGCGCAATATAATAGGCTAATTATAGCTTAGCCTATTATTTGCGCGCGATGTTGACTATTTAGACAGCATTCAAATAATATATTAATATAATAATTTCTTAATTCCGCCCTTATTTTATCATTCTTAATTAAAAATAAATATTATTATTGGCCTATCCATTTCTGATAATTACAGGCTGCCATGGTCGCGCAGGTTGTTTACGCATTTAACTCCTGGCCATGAGAAATTATGTTGTTCCCTCAAAATAAAGAAGTCGTGGCCACGAGAAAAATATATCGTTCCCTCAACATATGATCTCGAGGCCACGACTTTACATCGCATGGCCACGACATAAGGATGTCGTTGCCACGACTTATTATCACGTTCCCACGAATTAATATCTCGTGGCCACGACATATTATCACGTTCCCACGAGTTTATATGTCGTGGCCACGACAAAACTAAGTAAACCGAACATGTCCCCTCCCGGTCACCGCATAAAAGTGGTCAATATGACTCATGTGTTATATTTCTTCTGAAATCACACCAGCAGACCAAATTTTAATAGTTATTCACTAAAATTAAGTCTATTGGATATGAAAATGGTATTTTCTGTATTTTATAATTATATAAAAAAAAATGCTTTTCCACTTCCTGCTCCAAGGTTCTGCTCCCACAAGAGTATAAAATATTTGCACATTGCACAACATCTCTGAAGTGTATTAAAAAGCACACAACCTGCCAAAGCACCTCACATGTCAACCTAGCCAATGAAACAATATGTTTATGACATTTATTGAAGCTTTTAATATAAACTCTCCTGCTTTAGACAACAAATGACCTGGCATAACGTGTCAACGCACCGTTTCTGGACACAACAACATACATTTAAAATAAATAAATAAAGACATGAATTTTGGTGGGTTTCTAACAAATATAAGCTATATAATATGGCTTCAGAAGACTAGGATTGTAGTGCACAAGTCAGATTTTTATGGTAAATTATTTTAATTGCCACTGATATAGAGAGAATTTGAGTTGAGGATATAAAAGGTACTGTATTGCAAGCTTTGCATCATAATCTTCATTGAGCATTAGCATGGAATTATTAAAAGATGGATGGACAGGCAAGTAGATCAACAGAGGAAAACACTCACGTCATCAGCATGGAGAAAATAGCTGTAATCTACAGCTCCCGTAGACATATGTCCTTTCTCTCAGAAACTGCATATGAAAAAAAGAGACACATTGATATTCAGCATAAGCCCAAATGGACCCTATTTGCTTTTGTTGATGCATATTCTTGTATTATCATAGGTGCACGTTATTCAAAACAATAAATGTTTGTAATCATATCTTTTCTTAAAATATAATAACTTAATCCGCTATTCATTTTCATCTGATTTCACAAATGCCTCATTTTTTCAAGCCCCTCCAACCACCTACTTCCATTCTGTCATGATCCCATCAATTTCAGATGGATACAGTTAAGTCACCTTATATTTTTTTCCTTTGAAATGTCAGATTATGAAAGCAAAATGAGTTCTGAACAGTGTTTCACGTTGCCCATTCTTGACTCGCAGAAAAGAATATATTTAAAAGATATAAAAGTGCTTATCAGTCAACATTTACCTGAGTGTTGAAACAGCTTCTTGTATGCTTTGATAAAGTGTTTTACTAAACGTAGGCTCATTGGAAAAATGTGCCCGTGGCAACATTTGTGCAAAATGATGTTATGTTATTTCTTGCACGTTTTGCGGCACTTTTAAAGTAAAATGTCCAGTGAGTGGTGCTAAAGATGTGTTCAGTTTTATCTTAAACAGATGAACATGAATCTGGCAATGTTTTATGTTGTTCGTTACATACAGTACGTATAATGGCAGTTAGGGAGTGAAATTTCCAGTAAGTGGCTCTAAAATGGTTAATGCGTTTAAAAAAACATAGCACCTACACTAAACACGAACTTAAACCTAATCAATAGTGTTAACAAAAGGAAACATGAGATAAAAATGCATTTGCTGAAGCAGCCATGCTATTTTAGCTGCTTCTGCATGTCTTTGGCCTTGTTTCCACCTGGTATTAATATGCGTTTTGGTCGATTGGATCACAAGTATACGAAGGAGGCACATTCCCGTTTATACCTGGTGTTTTAATCCATCTCTATTGTCCACTTTCGACCACTTCTGTCCTGATTTCTTTGAGGGGAGGGTCTATGGGGCTTTTTCAGATCTTTTGATCGAATGGACGAAATAAGCTCACGCAATTTACCTATAAATGTGACTGGAGATGACGGAAAAACATACAGAGAACAGTAGCTTTCGTTACTGCTCTGACAGCCGCAAGACCAGCCGAATGCTGTAAGTGAGTGTTAGAAATCAGGAATGGTGAGAGAACATTGTGCCTGGTACGTTTTTCGTCTTCAAACTAAACTTAGGTCTTCATCTGACAAAGTTTAAATCCTGTCTGTTTACGCATTAGGTCAGTTGGCAGAGAGTTAGGAGGTGATTTGTGGCTGTTCAAATGCATTCGACCACATAGGCATTTACACCATATGTATATAATATATGATTTACATTATGAAAGCAATCCGGTTGAATGCGTTTTCGACTACCTCTGGAAGTGGTCGAAAGTGGACAAGCTCAAAACACAAAAACTCTAGGCTTCAACATCCAATACTTAGAAGTCTTGTGGACACATATTTAGTTTGTGTTTAGTGGCCTTATTTAGTGACTTTTTTTTTTTAATAACACATAAACGTTATTCTCTCATGTACACATATTATGGTAACCCAGTTCGTGGTGAATACAGTGTAATGGCAAATTTGCCATTAATATGTTTATAAGCAACTGAAAAAAGGGCCTCAGAACTCTTTTATCTTGACTCATGCTCCATTTCGGAAGTGCAATGCTGTACCAGATGAGCTATTGAGCAAGTTTACTATAGCCGCGTTTCCACCGCAGGAACTTGACTGCAGTCGACTGCAGGAATCAGGGTCTAAATAAAGTTCCAGGTAAAAATGTCCCCCTCAGAAAGTCCCTGCTCACGAGGTAGTACTTTTTCAAAGTTCAGGAACTTTCAGGGGTGGGACTCGGGCGCTGAACATGCTGATTGGTTGAGTTAACGCAGCATTTTGATTGGTTGACTCCATGCAGCACCGAAATTACCCGGAACAATTTGTTCCAGGAACTTTTTTCCCAGGAAATTTGTTTCCCCAGACCTGTTGCTGTCTGCGTTTCCATCGCGATCTAAAGTTCTGTGAAGATTAGGCAAATTAGACCAATGACGTAGGACTGCGCACAACTTTCCATTTCGCACTGGATTTCATCCTCCGCATATAAGCTTAATAAAGCCTGAACCTTGCCGTCGGTCCATCTGTTGTATTTTTAAACTCCATTGTTGATTCGAATAGCAAACAACTCTAACTGCATGCACCGCAATGGACTTTTAAAAACGATGGTTGAAATAAAATGCTGCGGGGAGTCAACCAATCAAAATGGTGCGTGAACTCAACCAATCAGCATGTTCAGCGCCCAAGTCCCACCCCCGAAAGTTCCTGAACTTTGAAAAAGTACTACCTCATGAGCAGGGACTTTCTGAGGGGAAATTTTTACCCGGAACTTCATTTAGACCCTGATTTCCTGCCGTCGAAACACACCGAGTACCACCCCAAAGTCCCTAGTTCCTGGGAAAGTTCCTGCGGTGGAAACGCGGCTATAGTATTATGCAAAATAAGTCCATATTGATTGATAATCTGCCCCATAACCATAATTTGTGTGTAAAGGAACAAAAGTTGTTGGTGTTCTACTGCCACTAGTGTTCATTTCAGCTGGAAACTGCAGTGAATTTTATGTATAAGTAAGTTTTTGGACTTTTGCAAAAATATAGTTAGAGTCACATTTTTCCAATGAGCCTAGACATCCACTAGAGTGCTATTTCTTTTTTGAAACAATCAACTGCTGAGTAACTTGGTATTTATTTCCTTTAAATATACATTTGAGGCAAATTTTGAGAAAGATCTACCAATCAGTCAGCCTAGATGAAGCTCTGATTGGCACTGACCTTCCAGTTCATGCTGGGATGTGATTGAACCTTTATAGTTCACTATGCCTCGTCCAATTACAAGTTCACAAATGTTATATTTTTCTGCAATTACACTTTGCTCTAGTTCTGTGCTATTCTCTTGAAATGTAGTAATGCAGTACTGCTAACCTTGTCGGCTCCTTTAAGATAAATTGCTTGTATTTTGCCTTGTTTGCAAGTGGCTTTGGATAAAAGCATTTGCTAAATGAATAAATGTAAATGCGAACAAACAATGCATAAACACAGAGGACTGCTGCTCTCTAGAACAAAAGGCCTGTGGTTGGTGTGCAACCTAGTGAGTCACCAGGTCACTCAGAAATTGCACACAAATATCAATTAATTTAACACACTTGATTAAAACAGCATGCTGACATCCAGATAGCAGTTTATTAAAGATGAATGCTGCACAGGCTTAAATTGAAACTCAAAATCCCAGCGGCATTATCACTAAAGAATGGTGCTAATATTATTCACAGAACACTAAGGGCTGACAGTTGTCTATATAAAATGTTGCATTGAAATGTTTGTACACGTAGTAGGAAAAGGTCACATGGCCCTCGATCTCGCAAGACCTGCAGGAGTCGTCCTCCATCTCAGCAGCCTCTCACAGCCAACTGACCCATCCTAAAATAAAAATGTTGGGCTTCTCCATAGGGAACCCATGTCCAATTTTACTGTGTGTGCGTGTGTGATTTCTTTTCCGCCACCTCCATGCTCTTCTGTCGGAGGGTGAAAGGGGAAACAGAGAACTTCAAACCAAATATGAGAAAACACATTCCTCAGAGGCAGTTTGAAGAGTTTGTGAAAAGGTCGAGGACAAAGTTCAGGAAATGGACACACTCAAGAGGGAAGGACTGAGAGGGAAAGAGGAGGAAGACTGTTTGCAGTGTCTTTGGTTAATGTGTGTGTGTTTTTAGTTGAACGTCCGCTCACCGTGTCTCGCTTTGCTGCCGTGAGCCTGTGGTGAAAGCTTGTTTGTTTTTCCCTCTTTTGGTCACATCCTCAAGAAAGAAAGAACAAGCAAAAGAACAATTAACAAATTAATTAATGAAATTCTATTTAAGATTTGAGGCAGAAACAAACTCTTGGAAAGTATGCATTTGGTCAACATTTTGAAATGCACTGTATTCTTGCATAGCTGTGGCGGTATAACAAACCCCAGTTTCTCAGTTGTACAAACAACAGCTGTGATTGGTCCGCTATGTAACCAGAAGACTTCCCCCAGTTAGATAAAAAAAGATTTCTGCGGTAGCTTCGCATCTGATGGGAATGAATGTAATATAGCCTGATTGCTTGAAGCTTCTAATGAAAGCGGTGAGGGTGATTACACAAACAATAAACCATAAATGAACCCTGTGATCCAAAAACATCCATAATAGATTTGTTTATCCTGTCTTAACATGACGGATTTAAAATAGAATTCCTCTAAATGTTTATTAACTCCAGTTGTAACAAAAGCGGCTGTCTATTCTTCTACACTGATATATTAACGGAGGTAAACAAATGTCATATTCTGCTATATGCTTTGCTTCTGTAGTCCACACTTCCAACTAGCATTTTGGCTGTATATGTACCCTTGTGAAAAAGAAGTGTGCTTAAAGGATTAGTTCACTTCTGAATTAAAATTTCCTGATAATTTACTCACCCCCATGTCATCCAAGATGTTTATGTCTTTCTTCAGTCGAAAAGAAATTAAGGTTTTTGAGGAAAACATTCCAGGATTTTTCTCCATATAGTGGACTTCAACAGTTACCAACGGGTTGAAGGTCCAAATTGCAGTTTCAGTGCAGCTTCAAAGGGCTCTACACGATCCCAGACGAGGAATAAGGGTCTTATCTAGTGAAACGATCGGCCATTTTCTAAAAAAAATAAAAATGTATATACATTTTAACCACAAATGCTCATCTTGCATTGCTCTGTGATGTGCCACGCATTACGTAATCACGCTGGAAAGGTCACGCGTGACGTAGGCGGAAGTACCGCGGTAGGAAGAAAAACTCCATCTCATTTTCTCCTCCAACTTCATAATCATCCGACACTGATCATGTAGAGCCCTTTGAAGCTGTACTGAAACTGCAGTTTGGCCCTTTAACCCGTTGGTAACTGTTGAAGTCCACTGGATGGAGAAAAATCCTGGAATGTTTTCCTCAAAAACATTAATTTGTTTTCAACTGAAGACATGGGGGTGAGAAAATTATCAGGAAATTTTAATTCTGAAGTGAACTAATCCTTTAATTGTACCTTCTTGTGAACGTGAACTTGAGAGTACTTCAATTTTTAAAAGTACATTTTTAAAAAACTGTACTTGCAGATAATATAATATTAATGAAATAAAAGGGCCACTTAAATACTTGTGTACTCATGACTGTTTCTTAACACACTTAAGTACACTTTTTAAAAAAACAAACTGCATTGATGTCAAATTAAAAGTTTTACTTTAAAGTAAATTTTTAAAAAAATCATTGTTTTAACAACCTTTTGTGGTGCTTTAATGAAGTGCACTTATTTTGATGTGTTGACTAACATACTAAAGCACATGTAAAGTACTTGATTATAATTTTACCCGTAGTGTGTTATTCGATATTACATTTAAAGTTAATATATTTTAAATGCACTAAATTGCAACTTCATCATTACAATGTGTAATTATAAATTATTTAAATATACATTATTGAATAGAAATTACATTAAAGTATATTTTAGTTTAATGCTTGTCAGTACAATCGGCAGTACATTTTAACCATATTTCAAAGACAATAGAAGTTATTATGAAATTGCATATAAAGATGTACTTGCTGTAAGTCCTACCTAAGTTCAGCTAATTGCATTTAATATAAATTTAAACTATAATGCATTTCATTGCAATTAACATGCAATTAAATGTCTGAAAACATTACATTCATGCATTATACATTTGAAAGTATATAAAGTATGCTAAAGTGTACTTCTTTTCCACAAAGGTGCAAAACATAGCAGAAATATTTTTCACTCAACTCTTCTAGTTTAAAATCTGCTTACAGTCCCCAAATTAAAAATTACAGTCACATCACCTTCAAAAACACAAGCCTTAAACCCAGCAAGGAGTACTCTGAGAGCGAGACTTTCATTTCGCTCATCTCTACCCATCCCTCTTCTTATTATCCTTCTCATCCCCTCGGCCTCTTGTTGTTTTTACAGCAAATTACATCCGATAATTGAACCTGTGTTCCCTGCATAGAGTAAGATTGAAATAAAATTGAGAGGGGATGTTTAAGATGTACCCAAATTGAGAGCTTTGGCTATTGATGTGGAACTGAGGTCGTTGAACACACACACAGCCCAGTGTGTTTGTGATGGCTAGTGTAGACTGTTTCTAACTATAGATTATCTGTCAAACTGAGCTGGTATGTGTGTTTGTTCATAAACCCTGAACACACACTGCTGGGAGTCATGTTACTAGCTTACAAAAATGCGTAAACTTCCTCTGTTGTCCTCAAATTGTAAACAAAATCGCAAATGAGGCTCTGTGAAGTTCAATGAGAACATTTCCTGCTCTGAGATTGAAAGGAAACAATAACCGCCTCATGCACCTCTGGCAGTGACATCCATGTAGGAGGCCAAAAATGTCATGTTTTGTCATGATGGGGCAGCAATTGGGTGTACACAATCAATCATATGAAAATAAACACATGGAAATTTTGCACAGTGGGTAGTGGATGTCTTTGTGTGCTCATACGGGACACGGGTTTGAATCTGTTGTGCGTCATGTCCTGCTCCCATTGCTCCTCTTTCTCCTATACTTGTCTATAGATACCATGAAATCAAAATAGGAGTTTTGTAGCTTTCAGTCCAAGTCTAGCTTTGAGATCATCTTTGAGCTTGAGTTCCTAAAAGTTAACAAAATAAATGTTCACAGCAGTGATGTTTTAGTATTATTCATATTCTATTAAAGTATTTATTCATATTAAGAATTGGCTTTCATTTTTATATTTTCAGTTTTCTTTTCACTTTAGTTTATTTTTTATGTGTGTTTTATTTCAATGAATAGTTTTAGTTTTAACAATAACAACATTGGTTTGCACTTCCAGAGACATTTGCCAGTATTTGTTTGATAAAATGTCATCAGGAATGATAATGCCCCACCTGCTGCAATATAAATACCACCTTCCTCAGTTTTGATTAGAAATAGCAAGTGGCAAATCATGGTTAGTCTGTGGCTGTGTTCGAAATTGCCCCCTATACCCTTAAATATGGCACTATTTAGGGAACACAAAACAGCCATTTGTAGTGGTGTCCAAAACCATATAGTGGACATTATCGAGTGCACTCATTCAATCCCATAATGCACTGCAATAACGAATGTACAGCCGATGTACAGTGGCAAGAAAAAGTATGTGAACCACTTGCAGAAGCTGTGAAAATATTGATAATTTTAACAAAATAAGGGAGATCATACAAAATGCATGTTATTTTTTATTTAGTACTGTCCTGAGTAAGATATTTTACATAAAAGATGTTTACATATAATCCACAAGACAAAAAAAATAGCTGAATTTATTAAAATAACCCCATTCATAAGTATGTGAACCATTGATTCTTAATACTGTGTGTACCTGGATGATCTACGACTGTTTTTTTTGTTGTGTGATGGTTGTTCATGAGTCCATTGTTTGTCCTGAGCAGTTAAACTGAGCTCTGTTCTTCAGAAAAATCCTCCAGGTCCTGCAGATTCTTCAGTTTTCCAGCATTTTTTGCATATTTGAACCCTTTACAGCAGTGACTGAATGATTTTGAGATCCGCCTTTTCACACTGAGGACAACTGAGGGACTCAAACACAACTATTTAAAAAGGTTCAAACATTCACTGATGCTCCAGAAAAAAACATGATGCATTAATAGATGGGGGGTGAAAACATTTGGAATTTGAAGATCAAGGTAAATTGTATTTAATTTGTCTTCCGGGAAACATGCAAGTATCTTCTGTTGCTTCCGAAGGGCAGTACTAAATGAAAAAAAAAATGATATTCAAGCGAAATAAGAAAAATTTGTACCTCTTCATCCTGTTCAAAAGTTTTCACCCCCTGGCTCTTAATGCATCGTGTTTCCTTCTGAAGCATCAGTGAATGTTTTAAGCTTTTTTAATAGTTGTGTCCCTCAGTTGTCCTCCATGTGAAAAGATGGATCTCAAAATCATTCAGTCACTGCTGTAAAGGGTTCAAATATGCAAAAGATGGTGGAAAACTGAAGAATTTTTGGGACCTGGAGATTTTTTCTGAAGAACAGAGCTCAGTTTAACTGCTCAGGACAAACAAGAGACTCATGAACAACCATCACAAAACAAAAAAACAGTCGTAGATCATCCAGGTAACCACACACAGTATTAAGAATCAATGGTTCACAAACTTTTGAACTGGGTCATTTTAATAAATTCAGCTATTTTTTTGTCTTATGGATTATATGTAAACATCTTTTATGTAAAATATCTTACTCAGGACAGTACTAAATAAAAAATAACATGCATTTTGTATTATCTTCCTTATTTTGTTAAAATTATTAACATTTTCACAGATTCTGCAAGTGGTTCACATACTTTTTCTTGCCATTGTACATTAAATGTCTAGAGAATACCCATAATGCACTGTGAGGGTAGAGCTGAATGAATTCCAGTGTCTCGCCCGAAGATGGCGCCTGCAGCTGAATCATCCATCCCTCAACCGTTGGTCCAATGTGGGTACAATTGATTAATAAATCGTTTAATTAAGGTTTAAACATAGTTTCCATGACAGAGTTCAAGATAAATCTTTTCATCTTACTACTGGAGCTGCCAGTTTGCTAAGTGTCAAATGATTTTTAAGCACTATATTAGTGGAGTAATGTAGGGAATAGTGAATGAGGATATAGGGGGTGAATTAGAACACAGCCTGTGTGTCTTTGTTTGCTCTAACGCTCATTTATCTCCCCATTTTAAATACTTTTTTAAATACTTTTTAAAAGGCTATTTAAAAAACGGGCCCCAACATTGGAAGAATGTGCCTTGACTTACATTTTTGCAAAATTACCAATAACTATAGGCTACATACCAGTGTTGCCAAGTCCACGTTTTTTCCGCAGAATTGAGCTATATTTACACTGTTCAGGTGGGGGGTTTTTTTTGTCTGCAGGTTGAAACGATAACCCGAACTCGATTTTTACCCACTGGAACCCGATTTTTACCGGGTTTGGGCGAGTTTTGAATAGCAATTGTGCTGATTTTGTTACATACCAGGCAACCCTGCTACATATAATTCACTGCTGAAATGTGGAAATGAACACTAGTGGCAGTAAAACACAGTGTTGCCAATTTAGGGATTTTGTCACTAGATTTAGCCCCTTTTGAGACTTTTTTCAAAAGTTTAGGGACAAATCTAGCAACTTCTTGGACAAACCTTATCTAGATTCTTATTTTGCCCACTGATCTCTATTCATATTTATATAGATCAATGAATTTGTCATTATGATGTCATTTAGCTACCAGTTTAGCTACTTTCAAATGAAAGCTATTGGCAACACTGGTAAAACACCAACTGTTTTTCCCTTTTCACTCAAATTATGATTGCAGGGGCAGATTATCGATTGATAAAGACTTGTTTTTGCACGATTTCTTGCACAATAGTTATGACCTCAAAACAATTTTACCATAGGGTATGATTTATAAAGTTTACATCACATTAGCAGCTTCATATGGTGTTTCTAACGCAGTAAACTTGTTTGGTAGCTCATTTGGTACAGCATTAGCTACACTGAGTGCTTGATTTAGAGAAACCAGGTAAAATAGCATGATTGCTTCAGCATATGTGTTTTTATCGCACGTTTGCTTTTGTTTACATTATTGGTTAGGTTCGGGTGTGGTGCAGACGCGATAGAGCAAAACCTTTTAGCGCCACTCACCGGATATTTCATTTTCGAACTTCCGTAATACTCTCTCTGATAAACAAATAATTGCAAATATTATATTATAATAGTATATTCTAGGACTCTTAAAAGTGTGAAATTTTTTATAGTGCAGAACCACTCCTTTTGTGGTACTCCCTTAAGAGAAAGGCTGTTGTGTAAACAAATTAAAAGTGATGAGGCTGTATAAGACATACGTCAACACACACAAAAGAAAACTGCTCGTCAAGCCATTTCATGGGATCTCTACAGGCAACAATCTCTCTTTCTCACTCCATAGATCTAAATGTGATTAGATTATCCACTTTCCTTTTACAAAAATACCAGTAAGCCTCATTAAATCCAGACACACTCATTTAAACAATTTAATTTTTACATAAATTTAAGAAAGGAACACAGATGATTCCACAACCAGATTAGAGCTCCAGACTCACGGACATCAGCCCAGTGTTTATGGCAGAGTCTTTGCGAGATAACAGCCTATCTCACTCTCATTACACACAGATTTTAATGGGCATTGCTCACAGCGGGTGGTCCGTTGGCCTTGGACTTGAGTGATGGATGAAGGGAGATCATGATAACAGGAGAACAAAGAGATTGTGGATGTGATTTTGAGAATTCTCTAATCACAAAAACATAAAAACAAGGGAAAAAGGACAATTTGTGTGTATGCATTAGAAACTCTTATAAAAAAGGTTTAATAGGGTACTATATAGAAGCATAGGGTTCTTGAGTCAATTTTAAAGAATGCTTTATGTCAAAAAGGTTCTATATGGAGAAATGTCTTAAATGATTGCATAATACTTTAATGTTTAATGGGGTTTTTCATTTTTCAAGTGTGTAATGAGCTGTTTAATTCATAAACTCAAAAATAAATTAAAGCAAAATTAAATTAAAACTAAACCCGCAAAATGATCCCATGATGAGAACCCCTAAAAGATTAAAATATATGAAGCGCCTGACAGTGTATATAGAGCCTTTTCTTCTAAGAGTGTATTTTATCTCATAAAGACCCCATGAAGTGGCTTGATAAGCACAGTTTTCTTTCTTGTGCTGATGTATTTCCTACTGAAACAGGAAGTTGAAGTAGAACATAATTATAGGGCCTGACTGTGCATGTTCTTGCGCTGCTATCGAGCAATCTGTGTCAGCATGTCAGGACATCATTTTCTGCAGTTTCTGAGTGATTGTTCACATGGAATTTACAGCTTGGTGACAAAACAATCTGGTCTGTTTTGGTCTGTTTTTCTGGGTGAGAAATACAGCAAAATGTGTCTGCTAAATCTGCTAAAAGTTAATTTAGTCAAATCTTAGGTGTAGAAAAAGAACTAAAAGTAAGTAAATTAAGGGTTACTGTTCTGTTTTCATTGAATTAGGGAAACAAGTATTGCCCGACATAACGTGATTGTTTTGTTTTGTTTTAACTTTTAATCAGTGATCCGAAACCAATGCGATTTTCTGTCTGAATCTTCTAAACACATCATAATCACACAAAATGGGACGCATTATAACATTATGTATTATTTCAAAATTTACAAATTGTCTTCAAATTTACAAGTTTTCTTTGTGTTTGTGCTGAATAGTCAGACAAGAAGGAGAGGATCAAATCTCAGCAGTCAAAAACATTAATTATCAAAACAAAAGCACCCAGGAGAACATTATCCAAGACGGGAGAACAAAAAACACTCAACATGCAACAAGAACCCACAAACACAACTGAAAACTGAGGAGTATATATATATATATATATATATATATATATATACGCACGAGCAAACAAGAAACTAAACAAGACACAGGTGAAAATCATAGGTTACTATGGAGACAAACAAGGACATAATCAGTCACTAAGGGTACCTTTACATGACAAAGATGTACTAAAAACAGAAAAGTTTTTGGTAAGACTTTCTATGAAGACCATGCTTATAATGATTTATAGCCACATTTATACATATTTATAAGTAAGTATTACTATTCTATAAATATATTTATAAAGACTCTTTAAGACCTATACTGCATTATAAGAACAGTTATAGATACATTTATATTATTTTTATAATTACTTATAAGCCACGCATTTGCTTTTTCAATGTGCATGCTCATAATACACTGATTTATAAATGATAATAAATATAAAATAGTTCCAGAGACACTTGTTTGCTGTATCAACTAGTTATTATGTCTTGAATGGCTAAAGTTTGCATTAGAGGTAATGAATGGTAATTTTGATTTGTTAAAATCTATATCTCCTCAGCCATTTGCATGGTATTGCTTATAGCAGTTTGGAATTATACTTTAATAATATTGTTGCAGTGTTTTGCTATTATGTAACATTAAAAAAGATACTTTTTTTTCAACTGTTTGTATTAATGATTTCTGTTTTTTTTTAATTATTATTACAGGAATTGTTGTTCATTAGTTACATTTACAAGTAAGCAATTTAAAATGTAAAATGAGCACATATTCGTGATTTCTTAACATTTGATATGGGAAAATTGCATCCTATGTTTTCACTTTACTTAAAGCCAACAATGATGCATTTATAAAGATTAGTAACTATTATTACTCACAATAAATATTTATAAGAACACAACACGGCTATTTATAACAACATATTCACTAATTTGACAGAAATAAATTTGAATAAAAAGTCATTGTAACTATAATATAATAACATTACAGCAATGCAAGCTACATCTTTATAAATACATTCATGGAACCATACGACGGACTAATTAATACTTATAAATCAGTGTATAATGAATTATGAACATGCATTGAAAAGGAAAATGCATGACTTATAAGTAATTATAAAAATAATATAAATGTAACTATAACTGTTCTTATAATGTGGTATAGGTCTTATAAATATGTTTATAAAATAGTAATACTTGCTTATAAATAAGTATAAATGGAGCTATAATTCATTATAAGCATGGTCTTCATAGAAAGTGTTACCAAGTTTTTCTTTTGTGTTTTTCGTGTACAGACGAAAACTTTGTCAAAACGATCCCCGTTCACACGGATCCGCGAAAACAACTAAAAATGCTGTATTCTGCTGCCAGGCCAGTAGTTCGTGACGTCACTTTGTAAGGAAACAATATGCACCTACAGACTGAATTAATACGCATGTGCATGGTGTCACCATTTTCACAAATTCGCATTTTTGTAGTTTACATGGAGACGATAAAGGTATCATTTTCGAAAACTTGCACTTTAAAATCCATTTTCAAAAGTTTGGATTTTCAGGCCCCTAAAATGCTGTTGTCTTTTAAATGAACGGCCAAAACGCATAAAAAGTTTTCCATTTTTAGTTGAAAGCGGTGTCATGTAAATGACCCTGAGACAACTAAGACAGGAGCTACACAGAGAGGGAACAGGGACTAAATGAAACAGAAATCAACCTAAATGTCCACCAAACAACATAAACCTGACATAGAGGTGATGTTAAGTAGTAAAAAGCATGTTAACTGAACTTTCTTTTTCTAGGGTGATTCTGTGTAGAGAACACCCAACCTATATAATCCAAACACTGTACTAGCATATACACAATCTCAAAGCTAATAGACTAAAAGTCTCAAGACCTCAATTTTGCTTTCATAGGGCTTTTAAACAATTCGGCTTCTACAAGAACACGGAGTGATTTTGGTTATAGAGACAGAAGAAGAGAGAGTGAAAATGCCTGTGCTGCAATATTAGTAAAGCGTAACGGAGACAGTGAAAGTATTTGTTTGCCTGTAAGGATTATCCAATGTGTGTGTGTGTGTGTGTGTGTGTGTGTGTGTGTGTGATTACAATGCAGACTGCAGATCTGCTCACATCTGCAGCCAATCAACCTCTATACTGTACACCAAACCAGGAAATCGCAAACAATAGGAGACTGGGCTACTGCCAAACACTGTAAGTGTGTGTGCCTTTCTTATACAATACAGTGCCCAGTTATTCATGTGTAATAACATGTACCATGTGCAAATTTTACAAGGGTGTTCTTCTGGGCTTTTTCAAAGAATTTCTGTCTCTAACTTTGAGGAGTAATTGTTGAAATTCATTCCTAATAAATGTGTAAATATCAACACTCTTAAAGAGAAAAGACATTTTAAAAAGATACAAGGGAAGTTATGTTAAACACTTGTAATATGTCAGACTCATTAAATAATGAAGTATTTATTGTTTGTCATCAACTTATCTGAAGATAAAACACTTGAGTGATCCACTACAATGATTATTGATCAAGGAAAAACACAATTTTGATGTTTGCAAATGTACAGAACGCCCGAACCACAAGGTGAAAAGAAAAAGTGCACAAAAATTATAATAATAAAACAAATAATAATAATAATAATAATAATATAGAAAAACTGTAATTATATTAATGGTTATGAAGCTAATGTCAGGTAGGATGACCGAATTTTAATTTCTGGATTTTTATAAATTTGATTCTGGTGGCAACCGTAAGACAGTGGAGTGAGGCCAATAATAATAATAATAATATATTTAATAATAATAATAATTTAAATGTTTTTGTGGGCAAAAAGTTTTATCTTAATTATTACATACATAAGTTATGAAAAATTTAATTAGTAAGAAAAATAGGAAAACTAAGACATAAGAAAAAATGTTAAATTTATATTAGATTTTTTTTTTAAATCCCATTTTGTTTTTTACAATCTGCAAAATAAAATATATAATGAATAAAGAACTTAAAAATGCACTTCAAAAAAATAATTTTTCATCTAACAGTTCAGGGTTTTCATAAAAACATCCATTTGACCAATTTACAATTGAACTTTTGTGAATACTGAAAGGTTGTTTGACAACACTGTTGAAACATTCCTCATGCATTACAATTATAACTGTTTTTGTATACAGACTTTTTTAGACCTCCATATCTTTGTTGTGACTTTGTTTGGGTGGCGGGGGTGGGTGGTGATTTTTCAAGCCTTAATTAGTAGGGGTCAGTATAGGGGAGTCAGACCCCCCAAAACTTTACGGAAAACTTTGTGGCGACTGTTAAACACCTTCAAACAGCCACTGGTCCACGATGATTACGTAATACGTGTGTGTGCTCTTTGCCGTGGAAACCATTTCTTCATTCAGACAAAAGAAAAAACCTGAATACACTGGATTCTGAACTGCAGAGCTGTTGCAAACACATTCACATCCCTTGCTCTTTTCTCACCGCTGTCATTTTTGTTGTCTGTCTGTTGTGTTGTTGAAAGGAAAGCGTGCAGCTCCCAGCAGTGTGGGTGGTTTGTTCGCAAACAGTGTACTGTTGCTTAGCTACTTCAAACTTCAAACTTTAGATTTTTGCTAACATTAACAAAGATTAATAGATGCTTTAAAAATATATTGCTTATTGTTAGTTCATGTTAGCTAATGCATTAACTAAAGTTAACAAATGTTACCCAAATTTCTCTTTAACCCTGAGCGAAGAACGAAGAAGAATCTCAGTGAGATTATATCTGATCCTTTAGGGGTAGTGGATAGCGGGTCTAACCATATTCCAACCTCAGTAGCAGCAAATGCAAATCTGCAAAGTTTTGCTGAACAACATCTATGTACACAAAAACTGCATTGTATCAAATGTTTAATCTTAAAATATAAGTGCATAGTAGTTACACAAAAGTGGAACCCCATAAAGTGAAACCTATACATTTTCTGGCTCAAAAGCATTTAAATAGAGCCTATGATCGGTGTTCAGTGTCATTAGTATTTATTGTTATTAAACACTGAGATAGCACTTGATTAATTGTAAACACACACATACACACAAGTGAATTGCTCACATAAATATTATTCTAAGAGCTACTGTGTGTCACAGTCTGCTGTGGCGATTGCATTGTTACTTATAATGAACTGAAGTTAGACTTCCATTGTCCTCCAATTCTACTTCTTTGTGGGCTTTCTCTGTTTCCCTGTTTTATTGACTTCAAGCTTTATCCAGTCTAGTCATCATGCTCATGGACTGTCTGATGCAAATTGCACACAAAAATGGCAAGAGATTTCTCTAAACGTAAAGCTCCAGTCTGATTATGCAATTAACAGCAAATTCCAGGCTCATTCCCTACAGGCTCAACTAAAGAGAGCTCTCTTGGTCTCACTCCAATGGCTACCTGTAGCCAACCAAAATCAAGGTTTTAACATTGGCCTTTAGGACTGCCATTGCATGCACAGTCAAACCTCAGCACACACTCCTGCCATTTACACTCATTTAGCAAGTGCAGTTTGGTGGTTGCTACACTTTCCAGAACCTTTACCCTCTCTGTTCCTCTGAGGTGGAGCAAGCTAGTAACCTCTACCTGATCTGCTGAGGCCATCACTGTAAAATCCAACAGTTGTTCTAACTAACACTTTTTTGTTTACTCAGAAAACCCAAGTTAAGTTTAATTGATCGGTTTGAGTGCTTTTTTTTTTTTTTTGGCAATTCTTAATAGACTTAATAGACTCATTTCCTCCACTTCTAGTTGCATTCACTCATTTCCCAAAGTCATCTTGAATGTTGAATTGTCAATACAAATCAAGGGTAGCGTTAGTTCTGGCAGGTCACGTTAGTCAACCTCACATTAGCTGACACTCAGCTGATTCACATTTACCTATAGGAATACAACGCTTATCACCGCATTCATATATATATGGTCTATTCAGTATTATTAGCAGATTTATCGCATTGCTCAAGAGCTAATTACCCTCATCCATCCCTAGCTCCTCCTTTGTCCAGTCAGGACTTGCCCTTCTGATATTTCTGTTTATCAAACTCATTTCCCAATTATGTTGTTACATTAATTATTCTCATTAAGAAAATGAATGATATTGCAATACTTTGGTTCTGTTCTGTTTACCCTAAAGGGGGTTATCGATGCTCTCCCTGTTCTTATCCATGCTAGGCTAGGAGTTTTTGCCATACCGCCAATCCAAACTGTATGCTAACTGCCAGTCATCTTTGACAATAGTGGTCCTAACAGAACTGAATTTTGAAAGAACATCACATAAGCTGACTTCACAAATTGATTTTTGATTGATTTTCCTAAAATGTTTTTGTTTGAACTCACCATTATGGTGATTAGTGTTCCCTTTGGTTGGGCACTAGGAACTTAATTTATATTATTGTAATTCTCTTCCTATGCAACAAGAAATCAAAGGAAAAGGAAGGGAAGTAATAAATAGGTTACTTATAAAAGGTCACCTTCTAACTGAATCATTAACTAGTCTATTTTTCATGTCAAGTAATGATCTTTTACAATTTTATTGCTAACACTTATGTCATAAACACCTTGTGATTTATTTTTAAATGGGTTGATATAATCCCTCTATATTTGTGAAAATGTCTTGCAGTTGACCATGCTTGAGTCACACACACTTGAACATTCAGCATGCAAAACACAACAATGGTAACAACAATGGTAGCTATAGTCAAGAGTAAATCTAAAGTAAATTATCAAGTACTCTCTATAGTTCTTTTTTAGTTACTAGAACTCTTGTCTAAGTGAACTATACTGACTAAATATTTGTCAGTACAACATAATATTCCTATTTCACTTAGTTTTTTTAAGGCAATTGGTTTGCATGTTGTTTTAAGTAAGTCTAACTAATTAGATTTTACAGTATACTAATTTAGTTTACACCTGAAACCTGGCATTGTGTATGGCAAATATTGTTGGCTCTTGTGATAAACTCTTGCGATGAGTCACTTTGGAAAAAAAGCATCTACTAAATTAATAAATGTAATGTAATGTAAGTGTGTGGTTCTTGGCCAAAATAAACTGAAATATGGATCTGACTTCATGCTCATAGTCAAAAGTCTGACCATGCAAGAATAAGCTTCTCACTATCTCAGGGGACCTGTGACCTCCCATTGTGTTGGTAAGTTTTAATTGACGTTTATTAAAGAATGTATTGTTTCTGCTTAGTTGTTGACCTAGAATATCCCAGTAGAGGAAGAGAGTGGGAAATGGGGGGTTCTGGGAGAATGGAGAGAAGTGATCTTTGTGCCCATAGTATCACTTACTTTTCCAGCTGCCCTGGGAGCCTGTCATGTCTTCATGATTAACATTTTAAGTCACAATCTGTAGATAAAAACATACATTACAGTACAAGAACAAAGTCTTTATCACACACAACCATAATTGCAAACATCATGGTTGGTATGAAATATGATGTGCTGTAAAACTGAACAGAGATCACCCCTGCAGGCAATGTCATCTTTGGCTTCAGAATCTATCAAACATATATTGAGATCTGTTTTCAATAACTATATATACATATATATAAAAGTCTCCTCAGGGTCTTGTTCGGTTATACCCTGCTGGAAACCCCATCTAAAACTAGCTTTTTATGGTAACTTGTTTAAAATCTTATTGGATTGGATATTTTGACTTGAGAAGTTACCTCCTTAGACAAGCTATCATGTTCCAAAAACCACATTGACCACCTTGAGCTGGAATGACTTTTTTCTAGCATAGTACACAACTGATATTGTGATACATGTGTAATACATACATAATAGATTTATGGTTATGAAGCTTGTGTTATGAAGAAATGTGTTTGTGTTTGTTTGTCTCCACAAAATGGTCACCAAAAATGTTTGGGCGAGGAGATGAGCAATGTACTTTGACAGCAAGGGTCTGATTTTTCTGATGTTATAAAGCACAATCCTTTATGACAGGGTCTTCGCTGAAACATTGGTGGTATAGCTCAGCTAGTCATCAAACACTAACCCCAGGTTCCTTGCTGTCCTGGTTGGCGTGTTGCAGTTGAACAGTGAAGTTGTGGTCAAGTAACGGGATTGCAAGGAGCTCCATCTTCACAAGTTTGAGCTGGAGATGATGTTTCATCATCCATGCCAAGATGTCCGACACTCAGACATTGATATATGTTGAGACAGTGAGGAGTCAGATTTTAATGACTGTGTATAATCTGCATAGCCATGGTAGGAGTAGTGGTAGGACCCAGTGAGGTTTTCTGTAAATGGAGAAAAGAAGAGGAGCAAGCACAAAATCTTGAGGCACCCCAGTGGTTAACTGATGTGGAGTGTCCACTTTTGAAGCCAGACTGGTTGTTGTCAAGTAGATCCTTCTGTGAGAGAAAAGCAGAGAGCTTTCAGAAGAAAAGGAAGGGTCTGTAGATTCATCTGCTGTAGGATTGACTGTTGATTTTTTGGCCTGCTTAAATGTGGTGAGAAAGTTGCCTGAGAGGTGTTGATGTTGCGAGTGAGAGCTGGTAGCAGTGTTAGGGAAATCTCCTGGCGGAAGTGGGAGGAGATCGGGTCTAAAGGCTGATTTATACTTCTACGTCGGACCTACGTTGGAGCCTCTGCGCCGTAGGCTATGCGTCTGTTTTCATTTATACTTCTGCGCCGTTGTCCGCGTCAACGTGCATGCAGACCACTAGTAGGCAGTGTCCGCGGTCATATTGAGTATCAAGGCAAAAGCCGAAGAAGAAGCAGCTTGTCATGTACGTTGTCAGAGAAGCTTACAAATAGAAGCGGCAAATAGTTAACAACTTTTGTTGCAGTATGACTGCATGTGTCCCCTGAAACAGAGCATTTTTTCATTCCTATGGAAGTTGAAAACACTCGCTCTTCTCCGCCAGTTTTTTAACCTGAGGGAGGGGTTCTAGCAGACCAATCACAGTGCTTGCAGTCCGCATAGAATTGACGCGTTGTTACATTTTTGAAGAGGTGCACGTCAGGCTACGTAGTAGGCTACGCGTGCTACGCACAGCCTATGACGTAGCTACGGCGTACACTCGACGCAGAAGTATAAATCAGCCTTAAGTGACAGGTTGCAGAATGGCTTGTACAGAGAACTTTGGAGATCTTGTTCTCAGTGAGGGGACAGAAAGAAGAGAAGAGTGGAATGTGTGTGGGTGGAGTTTGGCTGTGGGTGAGTGTTGTAGAGAACCGGTTGATGAGGATTGCCACCTTATCAGTGAAATAGGTGGCAAAGTCATCAGCAGTCAGAATAAGTGTGAGGGGGTGGAGGAGCACAGAGCAGAGAGGAGAATGTTGTGAATAGTCTACAATTGTCTGTGGTGTTTTTTGGGAGTAAGACAGCTTGGTTCTATAGTCACGAAGAGCATTTTTGAGCCAAGGTCTGGAGGGTGTCGTAGTGTACGTGCTGGCCTGGAGGATAGATATTATCAAGGCAGGATGTGGAGCAGAGAAAGTATCAGTATAGATACACTGACATCAAGAGTGGAGTGGAGAGAAGGGATGCAGACACAATCAGTATTCAGGCCCCATCATCATCATAGCGCAGAAACTGTGCTTGTTAAAATTACTTTCAAATGACTTACTTTTAGCTTCTGACCAAAGCTGCATCTCAATACTAGTTTTACTTGATGTTAGTGCTGCATTTGACACTATAGATCATGACATACTCTCAGATTGATTACTAAATTACACCGGTATTTTGTGACCGGCATTAGAGTGGTTTAGATTGTACCTATCTGACCATTACAATTTTGCTTATTTAAATAGGGAATTATCCAAGTTAATGTCAGTACATTATGGAGTGCCGCAAGGGTCTGTTTTAGGCCCTCTGCCATTTTCAATATACATGCTGCTTCTTGGTAATACTATTAGAAAACATGGAATTATTTTCCACTGTTATGTCGATGATACTCATGTTTTCTGTTTCTGATGCAGAAAAGCTAGTTCATGCATTCATGACCTCTAGACTGGATTACTGTAATGCACTACTAGGGGGTTGTCCTGCATTCTCAATAAACAAGCTACAGTTAGTCCAAAATGTAGCTGCTAGAGTTCTTACCAGGTCATGAAAATATGATCATATAAACTCATTTTTATCATCTCTACACTGGTTACCTATTAAGTTCTGTATCGATTACAAAGTATTGCTACTGACCTATAAGGCCCTAAATGGTTTAGCTCCTGTGTATTTAACTGATCTTCTATCGCCCTACAATCCATCACGCCCTTTAAGGTCACAAAACTCTGGATATTTTGGTTGTACCTAGGATATCTAAATTCACTAAAGGAGGTAGAGTGTTTTCACATTTTAACTCTGGAATAGCCTTCCTGATAATGTTCGAAGCTCAGACACACTCTCCCAGTTTAAATCTAGATTAAAGACAAGCATTCACATAAAGCACCTCATAACCTTGTACTCCAGTTATATCAGATCAAATGCACATGATTATCTTTTGCTTGAAATGTTATGAACAGCAACTAAGCTAATTATTTTCCATTTGCTTTTCTGTCTCTACCTCAGGATGCCCAGAGTACGCCAGCTCCAGTTTTGATCCAGCCTCTTACGAAGATTTCAGATGCCCCAACACCTGTAAAGAGATGACGCCAACCCCTGCAAAGACTTCAGATGATGCCAGCTCTGAATCAACATGCATCACTGCCAAATTTTCTGTAGGCCTATATTATAATCATTATGATTACAATTTGTAATAATTGCTTTAATGAAAACATTGTTTTTGCCTACAGTCTTGAAAATAAAGGTTCCAAAAGGGGGTTTTCACAGCACTGCAATTGAAGAACTATTTTGGGTTCTCCAAAGAACCTTTCAGTGAACAGTTCCTAAAAGAACCATTCTTCATGGAACCATCAATGCCAATAAAGAACCTTTATTTTTAAGAGTGTAAATAAATACATGATATTAGCTAACTATATTATCTGTATTATCTTAGAACTGTACATTTTTTGACATATGGACATTACTTTGACACAGTCACATCTGATAACAGAACTTTAACTTGTAGAAACATGCATTTTTCTTTCAAAGCTGCTTTGAAACAATATGTATTCTGAAAAGTGCTATACAAATAAATGTGAATTGAATTGAATTAAAGCAGAGGTTATGGCAAAAGGAGACCAGAGGAGGAGCCAGTAGTGGGCATGAAGTTAGAGTGACACAAAACCTGGAGAAAGAAGTGGTCCGAGAAATGTAATGGAATAAAAAGCAGGATGACAGTAATAGTTATGTGTGAATATGAGGTCTAGCTGACTGCCTGTTTTGTGTGTCGCAGGGCTTGCTCTCTTGCAAGATTGAATGAGGCCAGAAGAGTTATGAAAATCAGCTGCTTGAGGTTTGTCTAGGTGGATGCTGAAGTCACCAAGGACTGCTGTAACAGCAGTGATCCATCCTCCGGGAAAGAGGACAGCAGTATGTCTAGCTCTTCCAGGAAGTTGCCCAGTTGACCTGGAGGATGATAGATGAGAACAAAATGAATTTTGGCATTATTACTAACAGTAATGGCATGATATTCAATAGATGTGTAAGTGCAGAGAGATGATTGAATTTGCAAGTGTTGATCTATGTTTCAGTCAAATCCTACAACTCAAGTCGGCAGTATATGACTTAGAATAGTGTAATTAGGACTAATTATGTGCATGAGTGTGAGAGGGAGTCTAAAGGCCCTGATACAGTCCCAGCAAATTACTTTTTCATTCTTCGCTTAAGGGTAAAAAGAAGTTCAAAATACCCGAGCACACTTTCTTCTCAATAACAAAATTAACACATAGCAAAAACGACAACTGAGAAAACAGCAGTTAAGAAAGCAGCTGATCACAGCGATGTGGATGTTTAGACCATTTCTGCAATTTGGCACTCCCGTCAGGTCACGTTACGTAGCACTTTATACAATAGATTGCTGTAAAGCAAGCAGCTTTGTCACTTTCAATTAGAATTACAACCTCAATCTCTCCAGTGTGTTCATGTTTTACTCGTGTCTGACCTCGATGGACTAAACAGAAGAAATTAACTAGAGAAGTTTTCCTCAAAGAAGGCAGAGCCTCAGAGCCACACCTACCAATTATGTAATCGCCACAGATCAATGATTGTTCGAAGGTGTTTACCAGCCACAAAGTTTGCATTGGCAAGTTGTTTCGAACTCCTGAAATGGAGTAAAAAAAGACTGATTTTGTTCAAAATACACCAGTTCGTTCTTCGATTTTGCTTGAAGTATGTCGGGGCCTTTATGAGTTGGTTATTCTTTGCCACATATAGCCTACATTTGAAGAATGTCTCTCACTATGTCACCCTTCTTGGGTGGATTTTTTCACTAAGCTTGTTGCAGTGCATATTGGGATTACCTTCTCCATGAAGGATGCAATCTTAGAAACTGGCCAAAAGAAGGTATTAGAAGGCAGCATATTTATGCTACCTACCTTTTGGATTAGTCTTTGTGTTATAAACACATCTAGGACAGCTTACATTGCTGGCTATGCTGGGTCTAAATTTACTTATGTATTGCATAAGGGATGCAAGGAGAAATTTGTACAGCCTTCTGATTGGAATTTGTAAACCGTAAAATATTTTAAAAAATACTTTTTTCTTTTTTTTTGCTAATTAGGCTATCACATTGTTAGCAACATGCTAATGCAAAACTCTAATGGATTAATTTCCAGCAAGTAACTTATGAGGGCCATTTGAGTTAGTATGCTGCTCAGCTCACTAGTTTTTGGAACAGAATTAACATGTTAGTGCCACAATAATAAACAGATGTTTATATACACTCAACTCTATTCCATACATACATGTGTACACACACTTCTCTTTCTGGATTGACATTTCTATCCAAAACATTTCACAGACCACTTATTGGAAACAGATGGCTCAGTTTGAGAAGTTCCCGGAACAGAACAAACATTTTATATATGATGTACAAAAATGTTGCTAAGTAACGATAAACAATAACAGAGAGACAGAGTTCATTTGTCTTTCTCTGTCTTCTCTAGGGTCTTCGTTGTAAATGGTTTGCTCAAGTATTTGAAGGCTTTGGCACATAACTCACCATGAGAGCTGTTACTTTTTCATCTGGAAGATGATAAAATGGGCAGAACAATCCCTTAGTTTAACACTCAAGGAAGTACCTTAGAAATGTTGTAGAGACATTTGTGAACGAACCAGTAAGAAACTAGCAGCCAGAACATTGTAGCAAACATATAGTAACATCCTGGTGAGTTTTGCATTTGTAAGTACCACTCAGATTTTCTTCAGAAACATATTATACCGAAACATATTAGAGTTTGTGCCCAAACCCAAAGTGCCTCTGTAACTTCTTGCATCCATCTTCTTTTCCTTTGCTATACTGTAGTTTGTTTATCCTTCAGGACACACACTCAAATATGGCTGCCATCGTTTCTATTGAATTTGACTTCAGACCACAATCCTTAGAGAGAGAGAGAGAGAGAGAGAGAGAGAGAGAGAGGACAAGAGCAGAGGAACTATTTATCTTTAGCTCTGAACCCGAGAGAGAGAGTGTGTGTGTGTGTGAGAGAGAGAGAGCGAGAGTGTGTGTGTGTGTGTGTGTGTGTGTGAGAGAGAGAGAGAGAGAGAGAGTGTGTGTGTGTGTGTGTGTGTGTGTGTATGTGTGTTTGAGAATGTAAAAACTAGCTCAAAGTTGCCACCTAGTGTAGATATGAAGGTAGTGTCACTGGTTTCTTGTCTCAGTGGTTTTCACCATCTACACTTAAGGACAGTTTTATTGCTCAGAGGTTGCTCTCAAATAGTTTATTCTACTTAAAGGATTAGTTCACTTCAGAATTAAAATTTCCTAATAATATACTCACCCCCCAAGATGTTTATGTCTTTCTTTCTTCAGTCGAAAAGAAAAGAAAAAAGGATTTTTCTCCATATAGTGGACTTCAACAGGGTTCAACGGGTTGAAGATCCAAATGTCAGTTTCATTGCAGCTTCAAAGAGCTCTACATGATCCCAGACGAGGAATAAAGGTTTTCTGAAAAAAATAAAAATGTATATACTTTTTAACCACAAATGCTCATCTTGCACTAGCTCTGCGATGCGCCACGTATTACGTAATCACGTCAGAAAGGTCACATGTGACGTACTGTAGGTGGAAGTACCGTGGTAGGGTGAAAAATTCATTTTCTCCTCCAACTTCAAAATCATCCAATATCATTGTTTTACCTTTTTTTGTAAAGGGTGTTTGACTTAGCATGCGTCTCACTGTGCATACTACCCATCCTAAATAGTATGTGACATTAGCAACATTCAACACTATTTAGGGTGGATAGTATGCACATTAGGATGCATGGCAGTCTTTGCACGTTCGCTTTGCAAACACTTGCTTGGTACTTCCGCCTACTGTACCTCTTTCCAACGTGATTACGTAATGCGTGGCGCATCGCAGAGCACTGCAAGACGAGCATTTATGGTTAAAAAGTATATAATTTTTTTTATTTATTTTTTTATCATTTCACTAGATAAGACCCTTATTCCTCGTCTGGGATCGTGTTGAGCCCTTTGAAGCTGCATTGAAGCTGACATTTGGACCTTCAACCCGTTTGTAACTGTTGAAGTCCACTATATGGAGAAAAATCCTGGAATCTTTTCCTCAAAAACCTTCATTTCTTTTCGACTGAAGAAAGTACTACAAGTCTTAAAAGTATAATTTAAAAAAAACTGTACTTGCAGATAATATAATATTAAAAGACCACTTAAGTGTACTTAAAAAGAGTACATGTTTCTTAACACACTTAAGTATACTTTTAAAAAGTGCACATTGCAACAATGTCAAAATAAAAGTTTTTCTATTGTGTAAACCATAATTTAAAGTAGCACACTTATTTTATTTTATTAATTTGTAAATTAATAAAATAATTTTACAATTTTATAAAATTTGTTTAATTTTATTTATTTTGTTAAATTAAAACATCTTTACAAATGTGTAATTACAAATTATTTAAATGCGTGACATACAAGTTTCAATACAAATGACATGACACTATATTTTAGTTTACCATAAATGCTTGTCAGTACACTCAGCAGTACACTTTAACCATATTTCAAAGACAACAGAAGTAATTATGAAATGACATATAAATATGTACTTAAGTCAAAAAAAGGATTGCTAATTACATTTGATTTTAATTTAAACTACACTACATTTTCATTTAATAGTAATTCACATGCAGTTAAAAAACATTACATTGTATTTCCATAAGTATTTAAAAACATACTAAAGTGTACTTCTTTTTCATAAAGGGATATCTTAGATACTGTGCAGCTCTTTGATTTCAATGAGAAATGTTGGAGTTCATATTAAAATCTCTTGTTTTTGATTGCAGACTTTAGTATCTTGGCAAATCTAAGCACAGTTTGAGACATTGTTCAGATCTCTTCTGACTCTATAGAGGAAACATTTAAGATAAAAGAGACTTTTTACTCGCCATTTAATCTCACTTCTGTCTGAAAGAAACAACAGAGATATTAAAGATCTCATTTGTGATTGTTCAGGATGTTTGGCTATTTTAATTTAGATCTGAGCTCAGAAGTCGTGGAAAAACAAGGACCCTCAGGTGATCGAAGTCAAAGAGAGGAAGCGTCTCTGTGTTCGCAGACTGATGAATAATTGTATGTAGCACCACATTCACCTCTCCCCCTGTGTCTTTCTATTGTCTGCTTTTCTGCTGAGTGGTAAAACTGCAAAAATATCTGTGACACTTCTCTCTGTGGGAAATACACCAAGGCCATGACCATTTATCAGCACATCCCACTGTACTGTATGTGTGCAAGTGGGTATGAATGTCAACATGCTCCATCTGGGTCACCCTATACTTAGTGCACTTGATTAGTGTAAGAGAGGGTGAGACAACGAGAGAGAAAGCAAAGCATGCAAACAAATATACAGCTTGAACACACCTGGATTGTTGCAGGCAGGTGCATCAGACAGTCAATGCTGTAGAAAAAATTAAACAAGTCTCACACAGTTTGCAAAAGACTACATCAGAAATGCAACTTTGCCTCGAGAAGGCATATGCAACAAATGTTAAAAAGAGGTGGTGCAACCAAAAAATCAAAAATGCATGTGAGCTGGAAAAAAGGTGCAACACTCACTTTTAAAGAACTCCAACTTTATGGATTAAAAAAAAGTGATGAATGGCCGAAACGTCACATTTTTTTTAACAAATAAAGTTGGAGTTTTTTGGGACATATGCTATGGTAGTACCATGGTTTTGAAAAAATAAACTTTTTTAATGCCCTAGAACTTTTTTGTACTTTGTCCATCCCATGGTACAGTGATGATATCACTCAAAAAATAATTTAAGATTTATGTATTTAAATTGCATATAAAATCGCTATCCATTTGGATTACACAGTTTTAACAAAAAAAAAAAAAAAAACTATTCAACTTAATGTGATTCATATTTGTCAGTCATACTGTACATAAATAAAACTGGAAAATAGGTAACATTTCAAATTTCTGTAATGTGTTTTAAATGCACATTTATCATCAATAAATCCAATTTGTTTTAATCTCATACATTTGAACTAAGTGAATATAGTTTGTTCCAGCTAGACAAATTTCTGTCATGACTCCCCTGTTTTATGTTTCAGGACTTTTATTTTGATATTCTTTTGTCTTGCTGTGCCTGTGTTCTCTTCCTGTGGTTTGTTCCTGTTTGCCTTTATCTCCATAGTTTCCATTGTTAATTACCTTGACGACTAATTACCTTCACCTGTTCCTTTTACCATGTTTATACATTTTAACTTTTCACAATGGACAGATTTATGCTGATTCAAACAATTTGAATAAATTTATTTTGAAAATATATATATAAAAAATATAGAATACATGCCAATAGTTTATAAACTATAGGCTATTCTTTTTTTCTTTTTCTTTTTTTTCCTTTTTTTTTTTGAGTGCAGAAATCTCGCCTGCTCATCAAGTTTATGTTAAAACAGTGTAATTCAAATCTTAAATTTATGCCTAATTATTTTTAAGTGTATTCATTATTTTTACTTTTAAATATACCATGGTACTGAAATTGGTTCTACCATAGTAAATGTCCAAAAAGTGGTACAATGATACTATATACGTGGTACACTGCAAAAAACATTTTGGCTTGTTTTCTTGTTTTAAAAATGAACTCACTTAAAATTTAGATTTTTTTTTTTTTGTAAGTGAACCCATGATACTGTCATGGAAAGTCTTTATTACATGGTGTTTACAAAAACATGGTGATATTGATAAGTAATAAACATGTTAGCACCATGATGTCCAAAAAAAAAACTTTGTAGCACCATGTTTTTGTGTTTCAGTAACAAAGTGTAAAACAAAGAATTCAAATACAAGTACTGTACCACGGTACCATGTCCAAAAACAGGCTCTAACATCATTGCACTGAATTGTGTGTTCAGTGTCTGACCGGGTGCTTTCCTTTAGTCAAAACTCCTCTGAGTAATGACAAACACAGTCATCCTGTCAGGAGCTATAGCGGCGAGTGTGTGTGTGTGTGTATGGAAAATATTACATCAGCAATCACAAACCTGACCCTGCCAGACAATAAAGGTCACCCCGAGTGCCAGTCGCCAAAATGGGAGGAAGAGGCAGCCTTTCGTTCCTATTCTGTCCGTTCTCTTGTGTTTTATTCCTCTGAGTGAAGGCCTTTCTGACCTCTGCATGCAGGAACAAGTGGTAAGGAAGTCTAAGCTACTGTATGAGCACTGTGCTGGTCTGCAGTGAAACACACACACACACACACACACACACACACTCAACATAGTACTAATGACACATAGCTTCCTGGTTAGTACTTCTTGTACATTTGCATACAGTAGATTCAGGAGGTTTTGGACACTTCAGTCACACTAAAACACATATGAATGTCATTGTATTAGACAACAAAATATCAAACCAAGAGGCATCAAATGAAGCCGGATCTTTCTCAAAAATACCTTCATTTTTCTAAGCCATTTTTGCAATGACTTGCCAAAAACTGGGTCCAAGGTGATATTTAGTGCACTGAAAAAAAAATTCATACAGTAAAAAGATTATTTATTATAAAGACCATACCATACATAATCAATATATTTTCTTTAGACATAAGCCAAATGTTATTTAAAATAGGTAAATATAATACTGTTTTGGCTTTAATTTAAAGGGGACATATCATGAAAATCTGACTTTTTCCATGTTTGAGTGCTATAATCGGGTCCCCGAAACGGGTCTACCAACCCAGAAAACATGAAAAAGGACAACCCAGAAACTTTGTTTTGGTAAGCCTTTCTCTGAAGCATGTGAAAAAAACGAGCCACTCAGATTTAGCTCCCCTAGTGACGTAGGACTAGTTATAATTATTATCTTATTATAATAATATCCAGACCTTAATCTGCACGTTTTCACCCACGGTGCCGCCATTTTGTTTTCGAAAGCGAAAACTGTGTACCAGTTCTAATGCCATGGCAAAAGTTCGAGCAAAGCATGCTAACTGTTCTGTCGTTGGCTGCACAGACGAGCACACAACACTATTTAGAGTCTTGTTAGCCTGGATAGCCTCCAAGTTGACACTGGCAAGCTCGATTGCTAAAAAAGAAGCGTTTCTGTCCGAGCGATATTTTGGAAAATATATTAGACAATTCACAGCATTTGATAGCAATCATAAACGTTAGCCTGGTGTGTATGGCTCTGTTTGGCAAACAGGTACGCTATGTATAGTGGGCGTCCATACGGGTTTTGCCCAAAAGTTTAACATGACGGCACATGCTAGTGGATGAGTTGAATCAACTCCACAGCAACTTCATAAATTTATCCACTAACCATTCAGAAACGTCCAGTTTCATTCTAAAAGTTGTAACTTCTTCCTGAGTCTCTCCATCAGTGTCCGACTCCGGTTTGAACAATGTAAGGCTGAACACCGTTACTGACAATCCTCATTTTGGCTGCGTGAGATTCTCCAGCTTTGTTGTTGTTGAGCAACTGAAGCGCGAGCTGTTAAAGCTCCGCCCTCTTCTGGAAAGGGGGCCGGGAGCAGCAGCTCATTTGCATTTAAAGGGACACACACAAAAACGGCGTGTTTTTGCTCACACCCAAATAGGGGCAAATTTGACAAGCTATAATAAATGATCTGTGGGGTATTTTGAGCTGAAACTTCACAGACACATTCTGGGGACACCAGAGACTTATATTACATCTTGTGAAAGGGGCATTATAGGTCCCCTTTAACCTAATTTTACCATAAACAAAAGCTAAATTAGCTCTAAAATGAAAACAGATAAAATAAAACTAAAAATATTTTGTTAGTCAATGTTTAGTTTAGTTCACTTACTGTAAATGAAGAAAACGTAAGGCCTTAATGTTTATTGTGATGTCTTTTCAAAATATGCATCATATTTTGTGTTATGTACTAAAATAAATTAATAAATAAAAACCCCACAATAATTTCTGCAGTCAGTAAATCTATCCAGCATGTGTTCTGCATGTCAACACTCTGGTGTTGAGTGAAATTAATATTTAAACAAAACTGTTTTTATTATTATTATTATTATTTGTTTTATGGGGAGTGTTTGCTTTTAGACACACTGAACACGACAGGTTTAAACTGGAAACCATTATTTTAGATTATACCAATATAAAAATGCTCTTTAAATAAATGACAGTCATTTCACTTTTTTACAGTGTGGATGAAGTCATTTCCTGTTTAATTCACACACGTCTTCCACCAGAAAGTGTCCAAAACCTTTTTTCTCTTTAAAATGAATGCTACACGGTTTGACATTTTATTTTCTAATTTTCTAATTTTGTTTATTAAGTGTCCAAAGTCTTTTTAGGTCCACTGTACCTACATTTGATTTGTTTGGATGTATTTTGGTTGGTTTCAAAGAGTTTCTGGGTCACGGGCACACAATGTAATCTCAATGATTAATGAACAATAGTCAGAACAAAATACGTATGATTGCGCACATTCAATTTTTTATCAGGTCAGGGAGGTTATCTGAGCAATGATGGGAAAAGGTTAAAGGGCAAATCACACAGAACCAGGCTGAGAGTTCAGTGAAGATCGAACAGAATGGCATACATAATGGCATCTGTCTGTTTATCTATCTATCTATCTACAGCTTAGGAGACTCAGGAGAGGGTTTTTTTATTTGTTATTTTGTTTGTTTTTTATTTGGTCATTTGGGTTTGTCAACTATTTACGCTATAGAAGCTGCAGGTTTGAAGTTAAGTAACAAAAGAATTTGCTGCAAGTATCTTCAGATGGTTGGAAATTATAGGGCAAATTGTAAATCTACTTGCAGAAGAAAAGATGAAGGGCCTTCTCAGTCAATAAATTATCAATCAATAAAATAGTTGCACTTACGTGTACTTACTCAAAAAACTGGGTAATATAAAGTAACTACATGGGTTTAGGTTAGGTTTAGGGGTAGGTTCAGTGTTAGTACCTAGTTATTACACAGTTATTGTAATTACTATAATAAGAACATAGTATGTACATGGGGAACAGGACAGTAAAATAAAGTGCTACCAATAAAATAGAAGAAGCTATGGGATTGCACAGTATTTTTTGTTGTGTAGTAGTTTAGTGTTTGTGTGACATTTCATTCCTATTTCTTTATTTTGCAAAAATGCAAATTGTTACAAATCCCTGATTTTATGTGTTTATTTGCAATGTAAGAAATAATAACGTATGAGAAAACATTGCTGAACTTGCAAACCACTTCTTAAAGGCACAATATGTAACTTTTGCACTTATTCAAAACAAAGGTATAGCTTGATGACATCGTGAATGAGCGCAGAATCATGGGAGTTGTCATCTTCATATCCACAGCCGATGGAAAGCAATCCGACAGGACTCGGAGAAATCATGTTCATGGATGATGTTTTGGTGGTATGAAGCAGGACGAATCGAGGCCGCTAGAGCGAATGCTAATGATAGACACCTGCAATGCACACCGATCCAATTTCTGCACCATGGACCACTTTGCAGCCATCCAACTGTCATACCTTAAGCAGAAGGACCGCTCCCTCAAGGAACATTTGGAGGAATTCCTCAGCCTCGTGCCAGCTACATCTTTCCTGGACAACTGCCTCTGCAGCTCTGGAGCTTCGCCAGATACGTAAAGTGGTGCACCAGCCCCACTAGCTACCCAGTGCCTAGCCAGCAACACCCAGACTGCGGGGATCGGCAGCCCGAGCCCACCGCAGGTAACGAGAGCGACTCCGCCACAACGTACAAGCCAGCGCATACAAGAGCGACCGAGCTAAACGTCGCCAGGGAGCCTGAGCAACGCATGCCTGACCAGGTGTGTGAGCCATCGCTATTGACACTGCTTTATTTTTTATTGGATTTTGTACTGCCCTCCAAGCTCCTCTCCAATCTCCAGCTAATCCTGCCACCTTATCATCGCTACCTCCCATCAGTCCCTCAGCGCCTTCTCTCAATGGCAAGTCAACACCTCGGGCCCACTGGGAGACATCTCTTCCCGGTTGTGGGAAGCCCGTGGCTCCGCCTTCTGCCCTGCACACTCCACTCCTCCTCGACCAGTCTCCCTGGCTTCTGCGCCTGCGCTCCTTCCTCCCTCCATGTCGGCAATGACCATCTGGCGTTCAGCCTCGCCGGACTCCCTCAGTATGTCGGCTCCACCTGGGTCGGGCATCACTACACTTACGCTGCGGACTTGCGGGCCGGTCGTTGCTCTCCGGCCCTCCACCCCTTGAGCTTCGGCCAGCTCCTCCCTCCCTCAGGCTCTGCCCTCGGTCGCTCCAGCTCGACTTCAGCCCTCCGGATCCCTACCACCATCTCAGGGATGCCTAGATCAACGGAGTCCCTTCGCTACATTGGCTCTCCGGCTGTGCGGTGGGCTGCTTCCTCCATGTTATCATTGCCTCCGGTCATCCCTATGGTGGCGTCAGTGACAACATTGCCATGGCTCCTCCCTCCTGCGACGCTGCGATGGGGCACACTCTCAGCTGTGGCCTGGGTCAGCAACCATCTTCCTCTGCTCAAGGCTCCTCCATGGCTGTCACCACCATCTGCACCATCCTTGTGTTCCGCCTTCTCCCGGTCGGCCGTCTGCCTCCAGAAACACCTCCTGTATCATCTGCCTGTTTCACCATCTCTTCATCCTCCTCACCTCCTCTCTATGGTGCGAGGACGTGCCTTCCAGGAGGGGGCGTTCTGTGTCTGCACACAGTCATGTTCGGTTTGCCTTAGTTATCATGGACTTTCAGTTTGTTTTCTTCAAGCACACGTTCCTTTGTTCTATTTTCCCGCAACAGTCCATCACTGTGGTCACTGCACTAATCATCACGGGTGTTTGTCATTTGAGTTAATCGTCTGTGTATTTAAGTTCAGTTCTGTTGGTGTGTCTTTGTATGGTCTCATTTCAATTATGGTTGTGTTGGATTGCTTGCCTCTCTGTTGGATTGAACCTGTGTGGATTATTAAAGACTACCTGTTTATTCTCATCTTCATCTTTGTCTGTGTGTTTACACAGCCGCTGTGTTACAATAACATTGTTCTAGTGGTTTTTGGATATTTTAATCTAAAAATCTTACATATTGTGCCTTTAAATGCTAATAATTATTTATCGGTAGTTTTTCCAAATAAAGTTGCAATAAATAGAAATAATAACTCAAGTTGTGACATTATGGGAAGTTTATAAAGTCTGATTGATGGGAGATACTCAGGGAAGATATCAGTGATGTGTGTAGAGAAAACACTCCTCTATGTAGTTATTTATTTTTATGTTTTTCTGTAAACATGAAAACTCTTAAAAAACATTGTATGAAGGGTTATTATAGTTATTTTAGTATTTATTATAGTATAGCCTATCATTTTTATTATTGCATGTTCATCAAAATGAAGGGGAAGTACCATGGTACCATACAATATATCAGGTAATGTTAACAGATAATACCTTGGCATTGTGATACATACTATGGTACTGAATTATTACCATATTCATATAACATGATATTTACATTCCAAAATACACTGAATTACCATGATACCATCAAACATAGTAGTACCATGGTAATTCTTTTGTATACATTAGTACCATTAGTATCAACTTGCCAGTGTTTCAACTGTCCACTAGGTGTCACCCATTCACCATATAAAAAGCACTTGCCAGGGCGTTCACTGTTATTTGAGAATGAAACTAAAAAAAATTCTCACATACAGGACTAAAACTAGGATGAAAAGGTTTTTGTCAGTTAAACATGATTTACATGTGTGTCTGTGTCATATGCTGAAGAGGCCCATGAAGGTAGCGTGAGCTGTGAGGATGAGATCTGCAGATTTACGGGGAACAGAGAGCTGAAGGGAGGATCCAGACTCCAGGAAGTGAATTCCTATGACAGAAACACATACTTCATAATCAGACACAGAGTAAATATTTTGCAAATATTTCAAGATTTTTGTATGATGGTAACAGATGATAAGATATCTCTGATCTCACCTTCATCAATCATCAAGCATATGACACTAAAGCTAGAGTCCATAGAAGAACTGGGGCAACTTCTCCAGTCAACACAACATCAACTCATCATATGTTGCTCATTCAGAAAATGCTTTTATTCAAACATGCTAATAGATATTAACATACTTCCCCAGTTGATTAATCACAGCACATAACAGTTTTTTACAATCGCTAGGACACATTTCTCAATACTTAGGTCACTTTTTCAAAACTCTTCACACAGTTCTCCAAACTAACTTTCATCTTGGCACAGCAGTTAATTTCACATTCAAAATGCTCTAAATCTACCAAAACACTTCATTCATGTCTCAAATCAACTCATTCAGAACACTAGCAAAGGTTTTCACCCAGCTAACACACTTTGTCAATCATAAAACACAGATCTAAAAAACACTAACATCAGGAGCATAATACAATGATTTCTTTTGTAGTTTAACAGTTTTGAAAACCGTATGTAAGCATGTGCAAATTGGCCTGTAGGTACACTGAGTTTTGGCGTTTATTGTGTCGAAGTGAGAAACGAATTAATGTAATTTGAAAGATATAGTCATTGAATGCATTTTGTGCCAAAGCAATGATAAATGATCCACAGTTTAGCCCACATAGATTTCTGTTGTGCTCACTGCGTGAAGAGTTTTGAAAAAGTGACCCAAGTATTGTGAAATAGGTCCTAGCGATTGTAAAAAATATAGTAATAAAGTGAGAAACACAGTATGTTTTTAAGCATTGCTTTAAAGGCCTTAAAGCACTTGAACCCTGTTTGCAGGCAGCTATAGCTACCCAGATAGCATGTAATCATTGAAACAATGTTGAGTCAGTGTTGATGCGTCAACGCTAATTGCATTGAATTAACGTTACAAAGTGATGTTGCTTCAGTTTCACTCTTGCCCCCTCAGTTAATATTAAAGCAATGTTGAGATTTCAACCTCAAATCAATGGTAATATTATTGATTCAACATTATGAAGTGATATTTTTTCAACATCACTTTTGCACCCTCAGTTAATGTTGAAACAATGTTGAGATTTCAACAATAAATCAATGATAATATCATTGAATCAACATTATGAGGTGATGTTGGTTCAATATCACGTTTGCACTCGCATTTAATGTTGAAACAATGGTGAACAAAAAAATCAACAGTAATGCTATTGAATCAACATTACACTATGATTGATTCTACATCACTGCTGTTGAGGCAACATTGAAATTTACAAAAACAATCAATAGTAATATTGTTGAATCAATGTTACACTATGATGTTGATTCTACATCACTGCTGTTGAATCAATATTGAAATGAACATAAATGATCAATGGTTACGTCAGTGCATCAACGTTAAACTGTGGTGTTGATTCTACATTATTGCTGTTGAATAAATGTTGAAATTAACAAAAATAATCATTAGTAATATTGTTTGATCAATGTTAATGTGATTGAACTGAAATGTCAACATAAAATAATGTTCTGAACAACATTAATATTTCAGCTACACTTCAATGGTGCATCAACAAATTTCTGACTATTTCAAAGTTTTGGGAAAACCTTTTAAAACAAATGACAGTCAGTTTTTATTTATTTATTTATTTATTTTTTGACAGTTTAACACAATCAATGACAAAGAGATAGAAAATTAAATTCTTTAAGAGCGGGGCAAAAAGGACAAAAGCATTACAACCTTTAAAAATAACATTACTTTCAGAAGTCTTGTCTATGTGATCATAACTACAAGTGGTCCAATGGCTCAAGTTTTTAAAAATCTGGCTTGCATCAGACTACTGCCTCTTTTCCTTTGGGTTCTCTGAAATCTGAAAAAGAAAGCATGATGTTACTTAAGAGCAAGTCAATTTACTTGTCATACATACAGTCACATTCAACAATGTGCTAAACACAATATAATTCACTTTTTATAAACTGTTAAACACAGAATATTCTAACTATATTTATAATACTGTTAAATTATGTATATTTAATCTATTAATCAACACTTCAATAACACTATGGGAAAATGTCCAATCTTTCCACCCAAGTGTATCTCCAGCTCTAATTAAACACACCTGAAGCAGCTAATCAAGGTCATTAGGATCAATGAAAACTTCCAGGCAGGAGTGTTGAGCTAAACTCCTCATGAAGAGGAATAAACACTGAACTGTGGCCATTACATAAATCTTCATTTTCATATTTATTTTTATTGTGTTTCAGTGGAAACAGGCTAAACAGAATGGAGATTAGTTGCATTCCTCAAATTTAATACAGATTCAGGAGTATGAATGATTACCTGATTAAGCAGTAATGAGGGAGCAGGAGATAACAGGACAGCATCAAGTCCCAGGTCAGGTGATAATCTTATCGACTACAACTCAATGTATTATCAATGTCACATTTATCAAGAGGGTGCTTCTCATTTTTTTTTAATTGTCCGTCCTCATCTGCCTTCATTCCTATTAAAGGAAAGAAGTCAAGGTACTCTGCAAGCATTGAGTAATAGATGCAATATGGGTAAAGTATGATATTCTTGCTCATGTTCATGTCACTTGCACTAATAAATAAATATATCCTAATAAATATTACTAAAGCAAGATGCATGCACTATTTAGGAAAATGGATGATTATTCATTTATTCAGATAAATAGGGGAGCGCGGGGCACAACCTAACGCTTTTTGACTTTCTCAGTTTGTGTAAATCTACTTAGGGTTCAGAGAATTTATTTTGTTCCACATTAATTTCACACATGTCTGGTACAAATATGTGGCTTTGTTTCATTAATACAATGTATACTTTTTTTTTTATTTACCCCAAAAGAAGGGAAGTGAAATGTGACAACATGCCACATAGGTGGGGCACATTGTAACATGTGATGGGGCATGTTGTAACATGACCATTTGACAGCTAAAAAATGTTATGTGATTGAGTTAAAAAAATATACATGACAAACTAAAATATTTTGTCAATAGAAGACAATAATTATTTTTTTCATATAAAATAATAGCTTTTTTTTTAGAAATTTAAATAATTTTGTAGTTTGACAATGAACACGCTGTAAAACACAGCTATACAGCACTAGTCAAAACAATACAGGCAAACAGATGAATAAACATATCCAGACATTCAGAAAAACACAGAGCTGAACAAAAACACTCCCCTCCCTCCACTCACAGCTCTCACAGAACACGAGATAAATAGACGAGACAGTAATAATATATAATAATATTTTCTGGATGTTCAGGTTCTTCCTCTCAGTCTTTATTCACCTTTTCCCCCATAGTTAATAATCATAAATTAATAAAAGTTAATTGTGCCAGTTGTATCGTAACTGTATAGAATAGCATAGTTCTAATAGCGGGGCACATTGTAACGCAGTGTTACAACAAACTCTATATGTGCAACTGGACTTTAAACCTGGTTAGTGTCTTCTGATAGTTAGTGAACCATTAAAGAACTACCAAAAGGGCTAAACAACAGATTGGAGATTAAAATAATATCAGATTTGTCTAATTTTAAATAAAAACAAAAAATATAGATGAAAAATTAGCTTAAGTAATAAATTTACTTTTGCTATAGTTAAATAAATGTTCAGTGATATCTCCCAAAGATTTCTGAATTTTGGCGCAATTTTTTCTCTATATATTGTCGATATGGCAACTAGTAAATACGCTAAGTTTCTTCATGCTAGCGTGCGTGGAAGTATTTAAACCACGTGTGTTACAAGTAACCCCGCGTTAGTTTGTGCCCCGCGCTCCCCTATATCTTATTAGATTCAGTAACAATAAATGAAATTAAAATAGCAAGCACAAAAAAATGTTTTCGAGTTTTGGCGACGCGAGTTCGGCTGCAGTAGTCAGTGGATAGCCTACTTGTGGTTTTAGGCCTTTGGTAACTATTAACAGGATCGACTGTTAATAGTTAACAAATACCAAAGTTCACAAACATACAAGCAGTTTATGACGCGGAGTTTTTTCTTTTCTTTTCAGAGACTGCTTTGGAATCGAACCATGTGACTAGCGACAAACGTAAAGGAGTAAAATAGAAAGGTTTGCAAATCTAATTTCTTTTCCTATTACACGACTGCAAGTAAGTTTTTAATACTTCCTCGCTTATTTGGTAGAATAATAGATGTCATTTATATAATCGTGATTTAAATTCGAAGAAGGCTTATCACTGCGGAAGTGATGATAATTTTTTTTTTTTTTTTTTTTTTTTACTACACCTGTCTAGAACTTAGAACTGATTAAAACATTAAGTAAATTAGAAAGCGATATTGTAAACGAATTGGTCTATGTTTCTATTGCTTTGTTTTCAACGTTTCTTATGTTTCTATTGTTTTCTACATGGCTGCTGTTTTGTGATAATGCGAAATCGAAAGTATTTTTAAATACGACCTTTAGAATTCGACAGGCAGATAAACTCCGACATACAGATGTTCATTGGTGAGTTTAGCTTTTTGTCAAAATAGGCTAGTAACGAAAATCTGACTAAATGACTAAATAGTAAAACATTAGCCTATATGTTCAATGTATAGCCATAATTGCTCAATTCATCAATTATTTTAGGAACATTGTGAAATACAATAGTGAACATAAATAATGATCACATGAAAGATAACTGTATTTATCAAGGTAATATAGGTGCAGTGATGGCAAGAAAATACTCTTAGTTCTTAACTCTGTCATTGTTTAGCCTACTTACTCTCAAGTTTTTCTAAACATGCATGGAATTCTTTATTTTGATGAACATAAAGAATGATATTTTGAAGAAAGTGGGTAAACAAACAGTTGCTTGTTCCCATGGACTTCCAAAGAAAATACTATGGGGGTCAAAGGGGACCACACACTGTCATATAGGCTATATGAATACACCGTGTGCAGAATTATAGGCAAGTTGATTTTCTGATCATATTTTTTTCCAAGCACATTTTACCAATCCCAAATCAATCTTAATAACTACTATTAATTTTGCATTTAATCATTTATAAGTGATATATAATTGTTCATGAAGGCTGGAAATGAAAAACACCTTATATTCAGGTGTGCATAATTATTAGGCAGGTTTACTTGTACAGGCAAAATGAGCCAAAAAAGAGATTTAACTCAGACTGAAAAGTCAAAAATTATTAAATGCCCTTGAGAAGGATGCAATACTGATGCAATACTAGAAATTGCAAAGTTAAGGCATGACCAATGGACAGCAAAACACTCATTGGGTCAGCAGGGTCAGTGGAGAAGAAAAGACATGTTAACTGCAAAAGAATTAAGATTAAGATTAAGGTGAAGAATTAAGTGTGAAACCATCAGGAACCCTTTAGTCTCCTGTGCCATTTTCCAGAACTGCAACCTACCTGGAGTCTCCAGAAGTGCAAGGTGTCAGGATCTCAGAGACTTAGGTTAGGGAAAGAATCCTAAAAAATGACCCCCACTTAATAGGAATCACAAGCTGAAGTGTTGTAAAATACATGAATGCTGTTTTTTTTAAAGGCTTTATAGACAGACAGATTGAGAGTGACTCTTGAAGGACCAGCACCACATTCTCTTGTGCCACTGTTTGAAGAATTCATCTTCCAGAATCTGGCAGTAAGGTTTGGGAGTTCATTTTTAGTCCATCTCTGCAAGACAGACTTTTCAGGATAGGAGATGCACTAAAAATGAACTCCAAAAACTTACTGCAAGATGGTGAAAATGGAATTGCTGGAGACTACAGGGTTCCTGATGGTTTCACACTTAATTCTTCACCTTAATTCTTAATTCTTTTGCAGTTAACATGTGTCTTTTCTTCTCTACCTGTTTTTGTCTGACCCTGCTGACCCAATGAATGTTTCAACGTCCATTGGTCATGCCTTAACTTTGCAATTTCTAGTATTGCATTAGTATTGATTCAGTATTGCATCCTTCTCGTGAGAATTTAATAATTTTTGACTTTTCAGTCCGAGTTAAATCTCTTTTTTGGCTCATTTTGCCTGTAAAAGAAAACCTGCCTAATAATTATGCACACCTGAATATAAGGCATTTTTCATTTCCAGCCTTCATGAACAATTATATATCACTTATAAATGATTAAATACAAAATTAATAGTAGTTATTAAGAGTGATGTGGTTTGGAATTGGTAAAATGTGCTTGAAAAAAAAAAAATATGATCAGAAAATCAACTTGCCTAATAATTCTGCACATGGTGTATATGTAGGCTAAGCTTGATTTAAATTTGAAGTTAGGCTACAGAAAACGCTTTCTAAGTCCGAAAGTCCTTCAGGCTCCTCTGAAAAGATTTAGGCCTAGAAGCTGCCAGAAATTACTTAAATATTTTGAAGTGCATGGATGTTAACACGAAGTTTGAGAAACATTTGAAAACAAATTAATTTCTGTTGGTTTTCCTCATTTTCTCTTCTATTTTAGGCAGTTGTTTTTGTAACAACTGCCTAAAAGTAGTTAATGTTCTTTTTTTTTTTTTTTTTTTTTTTTTTTTTTAAAAGAAGAACGTAATAAAAATCTGCTTTAATTAAAAGTTCAAATAGCAATAATATTTATATATATTATACTCAATCAGTTATCAGTTATTTTAGGCACATTTGAAAATGGTAATGAAGTAATGATAAACGAACTATTTGACAATTCATAAAACAATTAGGGTTGTAAAAACTGCAATACAGAAAGTAGCAAACTGGGTTCTGTTTTCCACCATAAGTTTTAAGTACAGTGTAAATGACTATTCTTTAATGAACTTATATTTTGAGCCATGCGTCAGTCCCATTTGTTATTCTTCATGGCAATACATTTGTTTGTAAACCACTTTAATTTATATAGGGTTTTTTCATAATTATTTTCTTGAAAAACTGCCATGTTATTAATCTCAGTTATATATTGTTATCTCCAGGTCAGACTGGACGACTGATTGTTTTCACAAACCAGTGATCTGTTTTCAATGGCAGTTTAGCTGCAGTACTGTCAGAGGAGTGAGGAAAGGACTCTCTCTCTAAGATGAGTCTCTCAGAGAAACACAGGTAAGACTGCTGAAGTTTCAGATATTTCCTTGAAGAACACAACTTGAATTAAATCTCAGCTGCTGTATTGCTTTCACAGCAGCAATTATTATAATAAATAACATAATCAATTATAATAAATTATTATTATTATTAATATTTTTCTCAGGGTAATATAACAGAAGTGTAGCATTAAAAGTTTTAAGTATGTTATAAATGTACACAAATTTTAAACATTAAAATATATAAAAGAAGTGTCTAAGTTTATCATAACTATTGTGCAAATGCCCAAGTCACAGTCAGTCAGTGTTTTTTCCCCTTTGCCTACTGTGTCATTAGTGTAAGACCAGGCTCACATGTGTCCAGCTCTGTGTCTGTGAAGAGTTACCGTTCAAAAGATGACGGACCAAACTTCAGTGAGAAAACACCACCATCTGTCAAAAGGTACTTCATGGGTTGTACATCATAGCATTTTTATCCACAGTGGTATGTGAAAGAACTTGAATGAATGAATCAAAAAAGAAATCACTGAATACAATGTCTGGTAACTTTTATTGAACTCATTCTGGAGCTTTTTTCGTCATGTTAACAGGTTTAAAGGAACACTCCACTTTTTTTGAAAATAGGCTCATTTTCCAACTCCCCTAGAGTTAAACAGTTGAGTTTTACCGTTTTCGAATCCATTCAGCCGATCTCCGGGTCTGGCGGTACCACTTTTAGCATAGCTTAGCATAGTTCATTGAATCTGATTAGACCGTTAGCATCTCGCTTAAAAATGACCAAAGAGTTTCAATATTTTTCCTATTTAAAACTTGACTCTTCTGTAGTTACATCGTGTACTAAGACCGACGGAAAATAAAAAGTTGCGATTTTCTAGGTCTATATGGCTAGGAACTGTACTCTCATTCCGGCGTAATAATCAAGGAACTTTGCTGCCGTACCACGGGTGCAGCAGGCGCAATGATATTACGCAGTGCCTCTCACAAATGTCTACATGGTTGCAAGGCACGCTCCCTGTGCAAGCAGGGGGTCACAGGTGCTGCGTAATATCATTGCGCCTGCTGCACCCATGGTACGGCAGCAAAGTTCCTTGATTATTACGCCGGAATGAGAGTATAGTTCCTAGCCATATCGACCTAGAAAATCGCAACTTTTCATTTTCCGTCGGTCTTGGTACACGATGTAACTACAGAAGAGTCAAGTTTTAAATAGGAAAAATATTGAAACTCTTTGGTCATTTTTAAGCGAGATGCTAACGGTCTAATCAGATTCAATGAACTATGCTAAGCTATGCTAAAAGTGGTACCGCCAGACCCGGAGATCGGCTGAATGGATTCGAAAACGGTAAAACTCAACTGTTTGACTCTAGGGGAGTTGGAAAATAAGCCTATTTTCAAAAAAAGTGGAGTGTTCCTTTAAGCGTTTACACCGCACACGGATGGGTCCAGTGATGCGATCCAGGAGCGGTGTGTCTGCAGCAGTGCTTATTTAGAAACATATTGATGTATTCTCCGGTGTTAGTGTTGGTTTATAAATGATTTACCTTACAAATCTGGTGAAATGGCACACATTGCATTCCTAGATGAACGTTATAATTAACCCGAACTCACAAAATATGCACAAAATATTACGTTTGAGATGCTCCACGCATGTAAATGATAACAGTTCATGTGAAACAGAATTTTGAGACGCACGTAACCAGCACGCGTGTAAATAATTAAAGAGCATTTATATAAACACGTAACACTTATAATTTTGAATTGAATCACAGCCTTTGTGAATTTGCAATAGCACTATGCTTAATTGTGATAGATAAATGTTTTAATGTGTCGTTTAGCCTCACAAAATGATCTAATAATGCAAGGCCATAACCACCATAACCCTACAATAATTAGAAATGGCCAATTTGCTAATCTGGAATTTCGCCATTTTTAATTGAAAATATGCCATTACATGATCCATGTCATTCATAACTGAATGTGACAAGACAAGAAACTTTTTTGAACGGGAGAAAGGTGGACTTCGGCCTTATTCATCCTCTGACAGGCACTTCAAACAGTGAGAACGCATACAATAAGCTAGAGATGCATTAATGGATCAAAAACGAGTGTTTGTTTTTGCTTTGTAAGAGTTTCTGCGTCGCAGTTCTCTTCAGTATCTGTGTCTTCGACAAAATGCGATTCATCCACACTGAGTGTAACCGTTCTTTACGGCTCTTTAACCGATCAAACGGCTTATAAAAACGCAGCAAAATAAGTCTCAGAAGTTATCAAAGATGCAACAGCGTGTTCGTATTCGATGCAGGGAACAAAATGCAAATGGCTGTGCATTTATTTGTGTATTAAATTATAGCAAATCCCATGTGTATATTGTGTTGCATGTAATAGTAATTTGTGGTGAAACTGTGGTGAGAACTGACTGCTGCTGAAACGGGGTTTCATGACCCTTTAAACTGATTACTTCATAACTAGGCTACAATTAAACCTTTTTTTTTTTTTATCATTCTTTTTCTTTATTTATTAACTTTGGGGGGACCCCAATGTTCCCCCAATGTTCAAGACATGGTTACGGCCTTGTAATAATGCAGTTCATGGAGTGCGCTGCTTCTGGTATTTTGCTGGTTAATCAACATGGGCAGATTGCAGTCAAGGATTTTTTTAAAATCAAGTACTCAAATTGAACTGAGGAATTGTGACAGCCCTTCTCCACTGCAAATGGAATATGTGTGAACCTGATGTATGTACAGCTATGTTAGCATCGTACGATAGCATCATGGGCACTGCTCCGATATATAGCGCAGTTGCGTCCCGAGTTCGAGTCCCGCCTCACAGACCCTTCCTGATCCTGTCCTCCTCCTTCCTCCTCACTTTGCATCATATAACATTTTTTTAATAATACTTAAGTATTTCCATTGTTTTTTTTTTCTTGCTGTTCTTTGTGTCATTAGTGTAAGATCAGGCTCACATGTGTCCAGCTCTGTGTCTGTGAAGAGTGACCGATCAAAAGATGATGGACCAAACTTCAATGAGAAAATACCACCATCTGCCAATGGGTATTTCATGTGTTTCTTCATTTTGTTCACAAACAGAAAATTATTATTGAATGCTTATTATGGAACTTTTTTTTTTTTAGTTCAAATATTTATATAAACTCTGAAATATTTATCAGGTCATTTAGAGATATATGCTTTCTTTTTCTTTTTGCTAAAAATGTTTACAAGAATTTTCTGTAATATTTTGCCTGGAAATACAGTACTTTATTCTATTTATTTGCTTACAGGCTTCAATGGGAAACATTAGATTCAGACTTCCACCCTCGAAGAAACCACAACAATTTCAAGGACAGTCTCCTAGATGTCTTCCATGTATGAAAACACATTTTCACAAGTGTTTTATATTTATAAATATATGTTACTGATTATATTGATAACAAAAAATTATATTTTTTGTCAAAAATTACATCTAGTTAATGTTTTTTCTTTTACCTGGATTTTTTTTATTCAATATATTTAATTGTAATAAATAGCTTTGGCCAAATATGAATGTACAATTTGGTTTAAATTGTGCTCTTTTTTTCTTGTGTTGTTTGTAGGATCTTGAGAGCAAAATAATCAAATTCCTTAAGGATGAGCTGGAAAAGTTTAAGAAAATATTACAAAAAGAGAACACACAAAACTTTGTGAAGGACTTTAATGATAATAGATGCAGTATCAAAGAAGCAGCTCTTGATCTCACACTACACTACCTGAGAGATATAAGGCAGCTGATACTCTAGAAGGTAAGAGACTCACAACCATCTGTCAGATTGTATTAATGTAAGAGAAAAAATGACCTCTATCTGTTTTTTTTTTTGTTTTTTTTTGTTCCTGTGTTTAGATGAACTGGTCTTCATTCATCATCTAAAATATGGCCTAAAGAAGAAGTATCAATGTGTGTTTGAAGGAATTGCAAAGCAAGGTGACTCCACACTTCTGAATAACATCTACACAGATCTCTATATCACTCAGGGTGGCAGTGAACAGGTCAATACGGAACATGAGGTAAGACAGATTGAAGTTGCTTCCAGACGTCATCAATCACAAGAGATACCGATTGAATGCACCAAGATGTTTGAAGCACCTGAACAAGACAAAGAGATCAGAACTGTACTGACAAAAGGAGTTGCTGGTATCGGAAAAACCATCTCTGTGCAAAAGTTTGTTCTGGATTGGGCAGAAGGAAAAGAAAATCAAGATATCAGTTTCATATTTCCTCTTCCATTCAGAGAGATGAACTTAAAGGAGATAGAAAAATCAAGTTTGATGGATCTTATAACTCAGTTTTTCCCAGAGACAAAAGGACTGAACCTTACAAGAAGGAAAAATTTCAAAGTCCTGTTCATCCTTGATGGATTGGATGAATGTCGTCTTCCTCTGAAGTTTGATGGTAATGAGACGTGGCGTGATGTATCGTCACCAGCTTCTCTGGATGTTCTCCTAACGAACCTCATGAAGGGAAATCTACTTCCTTCTGCTCTCATCTGGATCACCACCAGACCAGCAGCTGCCAGTAAGATTCCTCCTGACTGTATCGACCGGGTGACAGAGATACGAGGATTCAATGATGCACAAAAGGGGGAATACTTCAGAAGAAGATTCACTGATAAGAAAATGACCAACATAATCATTGATCATGTTAAAAAATCCAAGAGCCTCTTTATCATGTGCCACATCCCAGTCTTTTGCTGGATTTCAGCCACTGTTCTCCAGAACATTTTGGAGGAGAAAAGAAATAATGATCGGAAAAATAGTCATGCTGATGAAACCTCTATAACACTGCAGAAATCAAATACTGAAGACACTCCCAAGACTCTGACACAAATGTACACACACTTTCTCCGCTTTCAGATCCAGCAGAGCCGCCGAAAGTATGATGGAGAATACAAACCAGATGTTTCCTTGGATAAAGACTCCATCCTTTCACTGGGGAAACTGGCATTTCAACAGCTTGAAAGAAGCAATGTGATCTTCTATGAATCAGACCTGGAAGCCTGTGGTATTGACGTCTATAAGGCATCAGTGTATTCAGGCATGTGTACCCAGATCTTTAAGGAGGAAACAGGGATCACACTTGGTACCATGTACTGCTTTGTTCACTTGAGCATTCAAGAGTTTATTGCAGCCCTTTATGCACATCTGTTTTTAGACATCAACAAGAAAAGTGTGTTTGTTCATGAGTCTACAGAACAGGAATACAAAAATGAAACCATGATTGATGTGCTCAAGACTGCAGTGGACAAGGCTCTCAAAAGTGACAGTGGACATCTGGATCTTTTCCTTCGCTTCTTCCTCAGTCTGTCACTCCAGTCCAATTGGCGACTCTTACAAGGTCTGTTGACACAGCAAGATGGCTATGACCAGAGCCAAAAGGAAATAGTTCAGTACATCAAACAGAAATTAGAAGGTAATCTGTCTCCAGAGAGATCCATCAATCTGTTCTACTGTCTGAATGAACTGAATGATCAAACTCTGGTGAAAGAGATTCAGACTCAGCTTAGAGAAGGAAGTCTCTCATTTGCTGACCTTTCACCAGCCCAGTGGTCTGCTTTGGTCTTTGTGTTGTTGACATCAGAGGAAGAGCTAGAGGAGTTTGAGCTTCAGAAATTCAAGAAATCAGACGAGTGTCTCATTAGATTACTGGCAGTCATCAAAACCTCCAAAAGAGCTCTGTAATTTATTTAGTACATTTACTGTTCATGTAAAAATAATGTTAACTAAATTTAATATTTGTATACAGAAAAATGTATTGAATGTGTTCTGTGATTTGATTTATTTCCCTTGTAGGCTAAATGATTGTAACCTAACAGACAGAAGTTGTTCAGCTCTGGCTACAGTTCTTGGATCAGATACGGATCTGAAAGAGCTGAACATGAACAATAATAATCTACAGGATTCAGGACTGAAGCTGCTCTGCACTGGACTGAAGAATATAAAGTGTAAATTGGAGAGACTGAAGTAAGTTGTGTAACAACAGACGAACGATTTTTGTCTGTTTTTGCTTTTCAACTAACTTTGAATTAAGTTATACAATGAGCAAAATATATTTTACTTTAGAAATTTACATTGTTCAAGTGGTTGTTAGAATAGCTGATTAATCAGTGGATTGTTACTTTTTCATTCCTGTTGTAGACTTTCAGACTGCAGTATCACAGAAGAAGGATATAAAGCTTTGGCTTCAGCTCTGAGATCAAACCCTTCACACCTGATAGAGCTGGATCTCACAGGAAATGATCCTGGACAATCAGGAGTGAAGGAGCTAACTGATTTACTACAGGATGGATGCTGTACTTCCATCAGGTGATATAAGTCTTCAACAGTTTCAGAATAAGCCACATGTGAAATCAGCTGCATGAAACTAACAAAAGGGATAAAATGGACCAGTGCACAATTGGAATAACAGGAAAATAAATCTACCAAAATTCAAAAAATTCACACTGACACTCAACAGACGTTACAATTTTGACAGTTTATTCTCTGATATTTGGAATGCCTTAATTCTCAAATGTTTAAATGTATTTCTCCTACTTAAGTAAAAGCAATTAACACTTCAATTTATAAACTAAATATGGGCATTTAAAATTTTAATTAAGTTATAATTTTTCAAGCATTTTTCGAGCATTTTTCAACCAATTTCAGCTCCAGCTTCCACAGCGCTTGGACAGGGCATGCATAATTATTATGCAAGTCAATATTTTGATCATAATTTATTTCCAAGCATGTTTTATAATTCCAAACCATAACAAACTTAATAACTACTATTATTTTATAGTCTATAGTCATTTATAAGTGATACATAATTGTTAATGAGGGCTGAAAGTGAAACTTTAGATGTGCATAATTATTCAGCATGTTTACTTTTACAGGTAAAATGGGCCAAAAAAGACATTTACTGTACACCAAACATTTGACCATAAGTCAAAATTGATTAAATACCATTGAGAAGAATGCAACACTATAGAAATTATAGTAGATATAGTTGTAGATGGCTGCAGGGAAGCACTTTCCACTCCCTAACATAGTTTTTTTTCACACATTTTGCTTTTGAATGATCGGATTACTGTTATAACAACTATAAAACTATTTTTGTCATTTTTTTTTTTTCTATTTTTGTATTGAAGTGTAAAGTATATATTTTGTAGGAAATATCACAAAGTCTCATGAAAAACAAAACAATTTTCTTCAAATTTTTCCCAATTGTTGCCCTTGCTCCAGAAGTACAACGTGTCAGGTTCTCAGAGACATTGCTAAGGGTAAAGAAGGCTTTATATATAATCAATTATATATAATATAATTCCATCTGGTCCTTATGCTTTTGCAAAATGGATTTAACAGCGTCTTCTCAACTTGTTGACAAAACAAGCCAAAGTCTTTCAGGTCTCAGCTACAGCAAAAGTGTTTGAGGGCAGGGCAAAGTAGATGTTGTTTGAGGGCAGCCAATGAAGACCATAGGCTAGCATTATGCAAATTTGTAACAGGAACTGAAATTGATGATGACCTGTTTTGGAAGATCAGTTCAGAATATTATCTAACCAGATACTACATAAGAATGGTGGAAGCACCTGCAAACGGCATACAATTAAAGAGGATTATCTATTTTTTCTAATTCCTGTAGGTTTTTGAAAAGTCCTGCTGCAGAGCAAGTGTGTGAGTATCTCACTAAAGTTCTGGGTAAAAGTCCATTGTTACTGACAGAACTGGATCTGAGTGAAGATAAATTAGGAGATCTGGATGGAGAGAAGCTCTCTGCTCTTTTGATGGACTCTCATAGCAAACTGGAGACAATCAAGTGAGTGAACATTATTTTATTCATGATAACTTATAATTATGAAAGACTTTCAGTCACATGTGTGAGCAGATATGAAGAGCTGTTGATGTGATGTGTGGTGTATATGTGCTGAATAATAAATATATGCTGTTTTTGTATTTAGGCTGAATAATTGTATGCTGACAGAGAAAAGCTGTTCAGTTCTAGCTACTGTTCTCTCCTCCAAAACGATACTGAAAGAGCTGAACCTGAACAACAGCCGTCTGCTCGATTCAGGAGTCAAACAGATCTGTGAGGGACTAAAGAATCCTGTGTGTGAGCTGAAGATACTCAAGTGAGTACATTTCACCATCAGATACACTGACCATGACAGCAATCACAGGAATATTACGTATTATTTTAAGACCACAACTATCAATTTTATTATAATTATTATTAACTGAAATGGTACAGTTAAGAAATAATGAAAAAAATCAAAAACTGCCAGTAGATGGCGGTAAATGTCTAAATGAGCAAGTCATTAGCTGCATCCCAATTCAAAGGCTGCATCCTTGATGGATGCATTTGAAGAGCGATTGCGTCACAATGAATGTTGTCCCAAATCAAAGGCTCCTTCAAATGCGGCCTCCAAATGTGCCCTTTGTTTCGCGGGGAATGAAGGTACCCTTTGCGGCCTCGCATACCCCAGAATTCATTGCGCGCCAGTGATGACAGGATTTTTTTTTTTAAGAGAAATTGCCAAATTACACTTTTAAATGCAAGTATTAGGTTCTAATTACTCAAATAATCTATTGTATCTTATGATACAAATGTAAAAATAAAAAGATATATAAATAAGCAGTTCAAATGTTGACTTATACCTTACCATGATGTTATTTTATATAGTTTATACTCTTTATTATGTGTCAAAGACAAAAAAGGGTTTTCAAGCATCAAAACAGTAAGTGTAATACAGCTTTGAATTGTTGTTGTTTTTCAGTACATTACAATGTGCCCTGTTTAGTTAAATGTTTTTTTTCCTGAGCAAAAATTAACTATCATACATTTTTACCATGATTTACAGAAGACACCCACTAAAATGTCATTCAGGGTAACAATAGCTTGTATATCTTGTCAGGCATGCTTACATCAATCATTTATTAAATGATATATTAAAATGATATGATTAAATGACAAATTACTTTTACCCCAAATACTAATTACATATAATTTTACATTTTTAAACTTTGCCACTATCCTAGGTTTGCCCATTTGTCAACAAGGGTTTATTAATCATTTAAAAATACAGAAAAAATTAGGATTATCACTTATTCTTTTATTTTAATAAGTACATGCCAGAATAAGTATGTTGTTTAATTTTTTGCGTAAATATAAGTGTTACACTGAATGACAATGGAACATTATTTCACCCACATTTTGACATTTTATTTTCCCAAAACGTACTTTACTTGAATTTAATGTGCTTTCTATATATACTGTATATATAAAATCAATTTTGTAGATTTGTTTTGATGCAGACACCTAAATGTATTTGACTCATGTAGATAAATGGACCAAGGTGAACATATTTAGACAAGTTTTGAAGCCTGTTTTGTTTTTAGGCAGTTGAATAAAACTTTTAAAACAGTCCAGTACAAACATTACTGCTGCTCATCAATGACAGCTGTCACAGTTACTAGGCAATAAAAACAGTCCTCCATAGGCTAGACCATCCCATTTAACAACCCTCAGTTCTACCTTCGTGGCCTTTGAAGGTGTGGCCTTCAAAAGTCTAAGTCATTAAAGGATGCAGCCTTTGAATTGGGAGACAGCTCTAGAGTGATTCATTTCATTCATTCGATTCGTTCAAACAGCCGATTCATTCAGGATGTAGAAAGTGACTATCTTTATGAATGGACCACTAAATCATTGATTCACCTGATTGATTTGCTCAAATCTTGAATTTATTTAGAAATGTAACAATGCTATGAGTCTTTATAGGTAATATTTTAATTGAAAAATCTAGCAAAAACAGACAATATCATGACTAAAATAACAAAATATTAATTTATTTAAATTTTGTATAAAATCAATATATTCTAGAAAATTCTGGAAAAAAATTCATGTGATAAGGGTCTTATAAGGGTGGAATAAGGGTCTTATCTAGCGAAACGATCGGTCATTTTCGAAAAAAAATGTAAATGTACAACGGAAGTGATGTCTCGCACTCATTGAAGTATAAGCGCGAGACATCACTTCCGTCATCAGAACGCGTTTTCAGACCTTACCAACCGGATGCGCAAGGCAGTTGGACATAGTGGTGTTTTAGAGGTGAAAAATGATATAAATACGGTTCGGTTTCTTGCACAAACCGATCGTTTCGTGTCTTAGGACATCAATGTGTCGTCACGAGCCGCAGGGTTTAATTTGTATTTGTCTGTGCATGTTTTTTTTTTTACTCTTATAGATGGAGTTACCATTGACATGCATTATACGACTGACAGACTGCAACGGTTGGAGTTAAAAATCATCCTTTGTGTTCTACTGAAGAAACAAAGTCACCTACATCTTGGATGCCCTGGGTGTAAGCAGATAAACATCAAATTTTCATTTTTGGGTGAACTATCCCTTTAACAGAAATACTCGTAAGACAAACAGGCAGGGGTCAATCACTGATGACAGGTACATACAAGGCAAAGCCAAGAGGTAATCGTAAACCAGGCAGTAGATCAGGGCAAGCAGCAAACAGTATAAACATAATCCAGGCAGACAAGGCACAGGTATGAAGGCAGGCAGCAGAGAATCGTAGCAAGATACACAATCCAGGCTCATACACCGAGAAACCATAAACAGGGATAAACACTCAGAGTTGTCAGCCACAGCAAAACAAAACTTCACAGTGAGTGTGAGAGTGCTGGCTAAATAGGTCATGGGATTGGATTCAGGTGTGAGTGTAATCAGCGCCAGGTACGGGATGATGGGAAATGAAGTCCGTTGAAGGGATCAGTACTCAGGTGATGGCGCCTCTGGTGGCGATCGGAGGGAGATTTGTGACACTTCAACAGTTTAAACTAAAATAATTTATTCTCAATATGTCACTATGAGTCTGAGTTCATGTTATATTTGTGTAATAAAAAAAAAAAAAAAATAAAAAAATCAGTAGTATTTTGTTGTGAAATAAAGATGATCTCTCTTCCTTTTTTATGTGATGTGACTTTACAAAATATAGTTTTAATCTGTCTTCATTTATTCTTTCTTTCAGCACAGATTAACATGCTGTAAAATGACAAATGAAGGTTGTTCTGCTGTGACTTCAGCTCTAAAATCACACCTGAGAGAGCTGGACCTGAGTGGAAATAAACTAGGAGACTCTGGAGTGAACAACCTCAGTGTTCTCCTGATGAACCCACAATGCAAGCTGGAGAAACTACAGTTAGTATCATCATACTGTACAGCAGTTACTGTGTGATTAAAGTTTATTTTAAGACAACAGTGCTCAAGTTATTATTTAGTTATTATCACGTTATTCTATAGTTATTGTTTATAACAGTGTACTTTGAGTTTCATTATTAGGCATACTTTGTATGTGTTTTTTATCTAACAAGTAAATGTTTAATTTCACACATTTGATACAGTGTACTGATTGTGTAGATATAGAAACATGCTTTTACATCAGAATGACTTAGATTATTCTGACTGCGTTATGTGTTTTTAAAGGACTAATAGTAGTTTTCACTAAATTACTATTGTGTATTTAGAAATTGTGTATTTAGAAATTGTAAGCTACACACTAAAATGAAGCTAAATTGTGCTTCATGTACAAGATTTTCTTACTTTAAAAAGCTAAAATAGTCCATTTATATTGAATTGTTCCAATTTTTATCTACTTTGCTAAAATTCACTTATTTGTCCTACTGAAGACATGGATTGTTACTCATATCCTCAAATGCTCCTGTCTTGGCTTATTCATTCATATCATTAAGTTTCCATGATTTTACTGGTGTATTAGTGTCACAGAGTGCCTTTGAGAGCCACCAGGGGGCACTCCACCCCAGACATCTGCCACTAAGACTTGGACTTCATCCCCCATAATCCTTTGCCCGGACTCAATGACTGCCTTCAGCTGTAGCTTATTACATTGTCTGTCTCACCCTATTTAAGGCCCTGGTTTCGCACCCATTCATTACTCAGTCTCACAAGTGTTAGTACTGCTTTTCTAAGCCTTTCTTTCAAGTTTTCTTGAGTCTTGGTTTCTTGTTTGTGTCAGGACGGCGGTTTGATCTACCTTGTGTCTGTGTTTGTACCGCTGTTCGTCTGGAACGCATGGCTGTCTTGTTTGTCCGGTCACGCACTTTGGCGTGTGGTGTTTGTGTTCGTTCGCCATGTGCTTTGGCACGTGTTGTTGTGGCGTTTGCGTCATGCGTTCAACTGTCTATTGTTGCCCCGCCCTCTTGTTACCCTGTTAATTCATTATTAATCTCACATGTTACTCCTCATTAGCTTCCCTTTATATTCCCTTTGTGTTTTTTGTTCCGTGCCAGATCGTGTTAATGCGTCTTGTTGTTCACGTTTTGTTTTTTGTGCTGTTCCTAGTTTTCTAGTCAAGCTTTATTTTCTTCAGTTTGAATTTTTTTTTTTTTTTTTGTGCCTCAAGTTATTTCTCAGTTGTTTTTTGCTGTGACTAGAGCTCTGTTTGACTTCTAGTTTTATTTTGATTTTTAGTTTTAACCAACTTGATTTAATTTCTTTTTCTTTTTTTCCCCCTTGGTATAACAGTTTTTTTTTTTTTTTTTTTTTTTCTTTCTGGTTACTTATTTTTATTTAATTTTTTTTTTTATTTCTTTTCTCATGGTTTTTGCCTTCAGATCAGTCAGTTTATTTTATTTTATTTTATTTTATTTTATTTTATTTTATTTTATTTTTTTTCTCCAGTCTCCCTGTTTCCCTCGCTGCTGGATTGTGCTCATCTTCCCGCTTCTTCCGGCTTCCCCGCTCCACCTGCCATCTCTGCCCATTGCTCCCCCTGTCTCGTTTGCCATCATCCTTGACCTCCTGAGCTGCAGACTGTTCTTGGTTGGGCATTTAAGTTCCATGGACTGTGTCTTGCTACCGGCTGTCATTGACTGTGGACATTATCCAGTCTAGCCCTTGCTGCTATTTTGTTACTCCTTGATCTGTTTCCCTAATAAACTGTGAATTACCCTGCAAATTGAATCCTCTTTTTTTCTGAACCCTAACAGTTTGTTCCTTGGGCTTCTCTGTTTGCCCATGCTCTGGATATCTGTGTTTGGACAGCCTACTCTGTGTTTTCCATTTGCCTGTTGTTGACTGTTTGTGGATTACCACTTAATTAAGTGCTGCGTTTGGATCCTCGATCTCCGTGTCCCTGTGCAGTGCATAACAATTAGTGACTACATGGTGTTTAATCATGATACATTTAACTCACACATGAACTTAACATAGATTTGAACTATTGTCTTTTCTTTGTGTCTTCAGTCTGTGTGAATGCAGTATTACAGAGAAACAGTGTCACATCCTGACTTCAGCTCTGAGTATAAACCCATCACACCTGAGAGAGCTGAAACTCGGTGGGAATGAAATAAAAAATACAGGAGTGAATCGATTATGTCACGTACTGATGGATTCACTCTGTAAACTGGAGAGATTGAGGTGAGGAACATCACAATATTTAAAACTGAATTTGTATTATATTTTGTATCAATTTTTTTTTTTTTTTTTTCTAGTCTAAATAACTGGCATCACAGATGTTTCTTCTTTAACTCAGTCTTTGACAAACACACAAGTACTGCAGTTTTTAAAAGAGCTTGATCTGAGAAACAATAATATAGGAGACTCAAAGGAACAACTCAGGGATGTGCTACGAGACTCAAACTGTAAACTGAGGTGAGTAAACCACTTTTTAAAGAGCGTCAATAATTTTTTGTATATGGGACATCTTTCAAATAATATTGAATATAATATGTGAAAAAAAATTATCATTAAATTAATTATATAAAACCTAAATATTGTTTTAGAAATGTTCAAACAAAAAAAGGTAACTAATGTGATTACAGCGAACACTGATTATTTTCTCTTCTGATTCCTCCTTACAGACTAGGCAGTGAAATGAATGTTGGCTTTGTTGGGAGCTGCTGCTGGAGGTGCTGCTGCTGCTTTAGCTGTTTCCCGCATTTTCAGATGAGGATGCACAGAACAGCCTCACTATGGTACCTTATCTATGAGGATAAATGAGTGTGTGTGATGAGTGTGTTACCAGAATCAAAAATGTTCATTAAATGTTTAATTAAATATGAACTCTGTTCTTAACTGAAAATATCATCGCAAAAATTAAATCAATGTTTGTAGCATTTTAAAGCTTTAAGAACAACACTATGCCAGAATGAGGATTTTTTTTATATTTTTCCTTATTTGGCTGTTACTAAATTTAGTGGATTTATACACACATTCACTTATTTTATAATAACCATAAATGTACTAATGCATAGAGGTTAGAACAGACTTTAAATAATGCAACATTATCTGAAACATCCATGTGCACGAGTGATTTTAACAGTTATTGTTGGTTTAGTGTTGATATAAATGATGACTGTTTTATTCACAGGTGGAGCAGTCAAGGGATTGGAGTCAGCGGTCAGAGCAGAGAGGATTCTGGGTCTTCAGTATAAAGCCTACAATCATAATGATGTTGGGATTAAACTCATCCATAACGATAATCATGATTCTTATTGTCAAATGTAGCACCATCTTTTGATAATGCACCAATATATTGTCTTAGTTCTGTAAAGAAACATCAAAGTAAGAGTTTCTCTGGTACATTATACACTGAACACAAGACAATTATGCTTTGTCTGACATAAGAGGTCTGGATGGAGTCTCTTCTCTTTCATCAATCCATACTAACTAATCTTAGTTCTGTCATTCGGCAGCATTTGTATACTCGGCTTCCTCCTCATGACGTTTTTGCTTTCAATATCACCAATCCAGATAGTTTAATGCATTTTGTTTAGAGATTTTAATGTTCACTTTTGTCCTTGTATTTTATAATATTTGCTGGCATATTGTAAATATACAAATAAGAATATTATTATAATTTAATTTAGTTTAAAAGGTTTATTATTTCACTAGACAGTAGATACAGAAAGATTCTCCTGTACTTGAAACTTAAAAAGTCAGAGCCGTAAGAGCATCTTGAACCATAATGCTGACCTGACTATAAAAAGACCTGAATATAAAAAGACATAATATTCTATAACCCATTCCCATCTCACTGTTATGACATATAATCATTGACATTTCACTGTTGTCATCCAAATAAAAGTCAGTGTTAATAACATGCAAGAAGCCATTTTGTTGTCATTTGATGGAAAGAAAAAGAAACTGGAAATGACATCACAGAGAGGATCCATCATGACTGTCAAGGTCAGTAGATACTTTTACCTTTTTATTAAAAAACATGTGTTGAAAAATGCACAAACATGAATACAAAGATTACCTTATTTTATGTAACTTTATTGGTTGTGCTTTCTGTCTTTATTTTATAGAAAAGTGGACTATAGACAGGAAAGTATAGATGAGTTTGGGATTTGATCCAGATCAGATTCAAACCCATGTCAGTGTTTCAACAGCGGGAGAAAAAAAAAACATTCAGAAAGGGAGATTTAGATACCAATTTTGTATTATGTTAACTTAAAATATATTTTAATATACAGTATATCCTTGTGTTTTCTGTCTGTTGGTCGCTGTCTCTACACTTCAGTTGTAAAGCTGTTACATTTCTTGTTTCCCCGGTTGGATTATTATCTCTGTCTTCATGTTTGGATCATCTTTGTTTCTGTGTTCATGGAATAAAGGCTGCTTTCTAAAAGATCATCCCTGCATACCCGTGACCAGTGTTGGGGGTAACGCATTACAAGTAGGCATGGGTATGAGATTTTAACGGTATGATAACCTTAAGCGAAAATATCACCGTATCACGGTATTGCTATTACAGCTCTAAAATGTCTAGGTAAAAAACAACTTTTTTCCCCCCCCTTTGAACACAATATATTTATTTCTAAGCAACATAGAATATTTGGAAAAGTAGTAAACGTATTTTAGGTTAAATAATTAAAATAAATAATACAATTCTTCTTAATTAAATTAAAATTATATCAAATAAAATAAATTCATTTAAGTGAGCCTAAACCTGCAGCTCAACAATAATTAGAACAGAAATTGAATTATTTTCAGTAAAAAAAAAAGTTGCAGTCACTTAAGTTAGTTAAGCGTGTGTACATAATAAAAAATATTAAAAATTATTAATAATTATTATATGATATACTCATTTGTTGTTTTTATATTACAGAACAACAGTAAGATTACAATAGCTACTAATATTCATGATGTTTCACATCCATGCATTGTCAAAATTTAATAAAAAGTTACCAGGCAACTGGTGAATAAGCGTTTTAGTGCTGATTTTTACTCGAATTTGGCGCTTTGAACCCTGGCGATCATGCTAATAGTGTTCCGACTCCAGCAAATGGCGCTGCGAGCTCGCGCAGCTCTGTCAGAACAGAAGCAATCCGTATTAGAAAACGTAACATTTTGCAGTTATTAAGTAATTGTTAAGGCCATTTTGCGATTTCAATCATCAGACATTACCACCTCACTTCATCTTTTTCGATGGGGGAAAAAGTTGCAGGGGTTCACTTTCTTCTGCCATCACACACACACACACACACACACGTGACTGACTGCTCGCACCAACGGAGGGCGAGGGGTCGTGTTACTCACTATGCTGCACACAGCCTGGAGGATTCCTGCACTTTGCGTCTTTGACGCGACATAAAAAAAGCTCATACTGCAGGATCGGTATCATGGAAAAATTTAGTGGTTTTGAAACCGTGACGTTTTCAAACCGCGGTATACCTTGAAACTGGTAACCGGCCCATGTCTAATTACAAGTAATGCAAGTTATGTAATCAGATTACTTTTTTCAAGTAACTAGTACAGTAATGCATTACTTATTTTACAACAAAATATCTTTGAGTTACTTTGTCAAATAAGTAGTGCAAGTTGCTTTGTTTTCCCATTTGTTGACTGACAGCTCTCTCTCCTTGGTCATGTTGAGAGAAATCGGGAGTGCAGAGGTGTTGTGTGTGCTGTGGAAACATGATGGTTATTCTAGACTAGTTCTAGACTAAATGTGAGCATACATTTACTCATTCACTTCTCCTGCGTTCTATTCTTCTGTATTCCAGAATGGCAGCACAGCTGAAAGGTTTGAATTTACAGGTGTGAATTTGCATTTCCTTCAGCCTGAGGCTTATTCATTTCACTTTTGGTACATTTGCCAAAAATAGAACTTTTTTTGTTGTCATAAAAACAAACAGACAGCCAGATGAGAAAAAGTAATGCATTACTTTCCATAAAAAGTATTGTAATATGCAATATTGTAATGCATCGCTTTTAAAAGTACAGTTTTAAGCATGTTCATACATTTTAAATGTAACTGTTTTCACAATGAACAGATTTTATGCTGATTCAAACAATTTGAATAAATCCATTGTGAAAATATATATTTTTTAAAAAATACACGCCAATAGTTTATAAACAAACATGTTTTTGAGTGCAGAAATATTGTGTGTACATCAAGTTTATTTGTTTATTTATGGTAAAACTGTGTAATCCAAATCTTAAATTTATGCATAATTGTTTTTAAGTCTATTATTTATTGTTAATTTTAAATATACCATGGTACTGAAATTGGTACTACCATGTTACAGTCCAATTTATTAGTTTTTCTCAAATTAAATTTATGGTTTGGTTCAAACCTTAAATTTTGATTTCATATTAATAAAAATATTTATTTTCCCAAGACAAAAACATTCATACAGTAAAGTTATTATAAAGACCATATACCACACATAATCAATCCATTGTCTTTAGACATAAGCCAAAATGTTATTTAATATAGGTCAATATAATAATGTTTTGGCTTTTTACAACTTAATTTCACCATAAACAAAAGCTAAATTAGCTCTAACATGAAAACAGATTTTTCACTAAAGATGAAACTAAAAATATTTTGTAAGTCAATGTTTAATTTAGTTCACTTACTGTAAATGAAGAAAACGTAAGGCCTTAATGTTTATTGTGATGTCTTTTTAAAATATGCATCATATTTTCTGTTATGTACTAAAATAAATAACAAAACCCACAATCATTTCTGCAGTCAGTAAATCTATCCAGCATGTATTCTGCATGTCAACACTCTGGTGTTGAATGAAATTAATATTCAAACAAAACTGTTTCTTTTAATTTGTTCTATGTGTTTGATTTTAGACACACTGAACACAACAGGTTTAAACTGGAAACCATCATTTTCAATTATGCCAATATAAAAAATGCTCTTTAAATAAATGACAATCATTTCACTTTTTTACAGTGTGGATGAAGACAGTTCCTGTCTAATTCACACACGTCTTCTACCGGAAAGTAGAATTTTATAATGTTTATTAAGTGTCCAAAATTTTTTTAGGGCCACTGTACCTACATCTTATTTGTTTGGATGTATTTTGGTTGGTCCAAAGAGTTTCCAGGTCACGGGCACACAATGTAATCTCAATGATTAATGAACAATAGTCAGAAAATACGTATGATTGCGCACATTCAATTTTTTATCAGGTCATGGAGGTTATCTGAGCAATGATGGGAAAAGGTTAAAGGGCAAATCACACAGAACCAGGCTGAGAGTTCAGTGAAGATCGAACAAAGGCAATCTGTCTGTCTATCTATAAAAAAAAGAAGCTATGGGACAGCGCAGTATTTCTAGCTGTTTAGTGTTTGTGTGACATTTCATTCCCATTTCTTTCTTTTTTTGTAGAGAAGAAAAAACAGAATGCAAATTGTTACAAGTCCCTGATTTTACATGTTTATTTGCAGTGTAAGAAATAAGTATGAGAAAACATTGCTGCACTTGCAAACCACTTCTTAAAGGCACAATATGTAATTTTTTTCCACTAGAGGTCGCTTATTCAAAACAAAGGCATAGCTTGATGACACCGTGAATGAGCGTGGAATCATGGGAGCTGTCGTCTTCATAGCCACAGCCGATGGAAAGGAATCCGACGGACTTGGGCAGAAATCATGTTCATGGATGAGCTAATGTGTTAAAGTTTTACTAATGTTATGGTGCTATGAAGAAGGACGGGTCGAAGCCGCTGGAGCAAATGCTAATGATGGACACCTGCGATGCACACCGATTTCGAGTTTATTATGGTTTTGCTGCAGTTGGCCGCTTCCGTTGTTTTCGTTGCATATGTGGGGTAACGCAGAGCTGTTTTACATGGTTAAAACAATCATACTAAATACATTTGAGTGTGTTGAAAGTTGTTACACCGTTACTCTGTGTGTTCGCTCGGTGGCTGGTATAAGAGACTTGTTGTACTCTGCACGCAGTAATCTAGATTGACATTAGTAAAACTGGAAATCAAAGGTAGCGCGGATATGACATCATTGACAGTCGACGCAATGACACGCTCCGTGCCCTGGATAAATTTGCTTATTTCTCTGGATTTAAACATTGTTGGAAATGTTTGGGATAATGCAAGTACACAAGTCAACAAAATATATAACATTGTTCTAGTGGTTTTTGGATATTTTAATTTAAAAATCTTACATATTGTGCCTTTAAATGCTAATAATAATTTCTGTTATCAGTCGTTTTTCCAAATAAAGTTGCAATAAATAGACATAATAAGTTGTGACATTAGAAGAGAACAGATGATGGGAAGTTTATAAAGTCTGACTTATTGAGATTGAGAAGGATAAGTTATTTCTGTTCAGTGTTTGCACTCAGGGAAGATATCAGTGATGTGTGTAGAGAAAACAATCCATTATGTATTTATTTATTTTTATGTTTTACTGTAAACTTGTAAACTCTTAAAAAGTGTTGTATGAAGGGATATTACAGTTGTATAGCCTATCATTTTTATTATTGCATGTTCATCAAAATGAAGGGGAAGTACCATGGTACCATACAATATATCAGATGTAGTAACATAATACCTTGGCATTGTGGTACATAAAATGGTACTGAATTATTGTCATATTCATATAACATGACATTTACATTCAAAAATACATTGAATTACCATGATACCACGTTCAAACATAGTAGTACCATGGTAATTCTTTTGTATACATTAGTACCATTAGTATCAACTTGCCAGTGTTTCAACTGTCCACTAGGTGTCACCCATTCACCATATAAAAAGCACTTGCCAGGGCGTTCAGTGTTATTTGAGAATGAAACTATAAAATTCTCACATACAGGACTAAAACTAGGATGAAAAGGTTTCTGTCAGTTAAACATGATTTACATGTGTGTCTGTGTCATATGCTGAAGAGGCCCATGAAGGTAGCGTGAGCTGTGAGGATGAGATCTGCAGATTTGCGGGGAACAGAGAGCTGAAGGGAGGATCCAGACTCCAGGAAGTGAATTCCTATGACAGAAACACATAGTTCATAATCAGACATAGAGTAAATATTTTGCAAATATTTCAAGATTTTTTTATGAACAAGAACTTCTACAACAGATGGTAAGATATCTCTGATCTCACCTTCATCAATCATCAAGCAATTGAGACTAAAGCTAGAGTCCATAGAAGAACTGGGGCAACTTCTCCAGTCAAAACAACATAAACATATCATCTGTTGCTGATTACAACAGAAAATGCTTTAATTCAAACATCAACATACTTTCCCAGTTGATTAATCACAGCACTTTAAGACAATTGTTCTGTATTAAAAGTTTTCTGAAATGTTTAAATATTAGCGGGTGTAATGGTACACAAACATGATGGTTCGGTACATTCGAAGACCCAAGTTTGGTTTGAAGATGAAAAATGTACCAAGCACAATGTTCTCTCACCATTTTCATTCACAGCGATCGGAGTGGTATTGCAGCTGTCAGAGCAGAAATGAAAGCTGCTGCTCTCCGTATGTTTTTCCGTTGTCTCCGGGTGCGTTCAAATCTAAATTGCGTGAGTTTATTTTCTCCATTAGATCGAAAAATCTGAAAAAGCCCATACATTTACCCACTCATAGACCCTCCCCTTAAAGAAATCAGGACCGAAATGGTTGAAAGTGGACAAAAGAGAAGGATTTAAACACCAGGTGTAAACGGGAATGTCTCCCTCGTCCACTTGTGATCCGATCGACCAAAACACATCTTAATAAAAGGTGTAAACAGGGCCTTATTTAAACATGTATTAAATAATTAAGACATTACTAACAGGTAAAGTAAATATAATGAATATATAAGCTAATATAGTGCATATATTTAGTGATATTCTCCCCTCTAGAGTTCATTTCTCTAGTAAACTAAGATGCTGTGGACACTAAATGACTCGCCTGAGGTAAATGTAATGCTACGTGAGATATTATTCTCAAGCTGTTTTATTGATGTCTTTCCGTGGTTGAAACACTGATTGAGAGATTACATGTAAATATATCTATGGCCCTGTCCCAAATGGGGGACAAATTTGGGACAGGGCTTATAGATCTTTTATTTTTTTTCTGTTGTGGGCGGTTAGCAAACAGCATTGTATTACTGCGCGTGCCCCCTTCTGGATTGAAACGTGGATCGCCTGTGACTGACTGTATTCGACATCTGACTGTAACCGTGACGTCTGTACCGTGGTGGTTCAGGACAAATACATGCACCGTTACACCCCTATTAAATATGCAAATATACTGGTGCGATACACTGGTTCACGACCTAGGGAGCTAGGGAGCTGATTGAGATGACACATAGTGAACATCAATTCTCCTGGTTTTCATAGTGCATTGTGGGACTTTTAAGGGAGCAAACGTTTCAGTGCACTGGAAGGATTTTGCAAATGAGACAGCCCTGATCAGTGCCCTGACTACTGAACTAGGGAGCTGATTGAGATGGACCCTTTGTTGATATTTACAATGGTACAGCACAAAGAGGCTGATTTCTGCTATTTGATGCATAAACGATGCAAGAGTTCATTCAATTTTTGAACTTTGTTGTCCTGATAACTCACCTGCAGTGTAGCAAGTGTTGAGTGGCTGGCTGACGTTACTGGGCATGCTTTTTAGACACTTCATCAGCTTAGTCTCCGCCCCCTTCAGTCTCTTCGTGATCACATGACCCATTACCCAGGTGGTATCTTTATACAGCACCTGTGGCAAGCAAACGAATAAACTCTAATGCTTAAAGTAATTTATTATAATGAGTAGGGGACATTTAATAGTACAAAAAGTAGTTGAAATAAATGTACCTTGACCTGCACTCCCGCGGGACCCGACGCAACAAAGTGTGCCACGGGAAAAGATATAGGAATAGGAATAGACGGAGCATGTGTAAGCTAGCCTTCCCCCGCCTGCTGCTACTTCTGATTGCTTTTAGAAGGAAAATCTGCCCATAACTGCTGGTCTAGGATCAGTTTTCTCCGTAATGATAACATATTGGCGAAGCAGACTTGGCAAGCGATCCAGTGCGTGTCTGTGTTTGCGCTCTGGAGAGCATCAAAGGTTTCTATTTACAATGTGTTTTTGCAGCGTTGAGCAACGTAGCCAATCACAAACATATCTGTTGATTTCTTGAATGCAATGGCCAATCAGAGGTGTTTAAGTTAGAATCCACTCACCGCTCAAAACGCTGGAGTTTTTTTTTCTTTGCCGAGTTCTGCACGCTCACAAATCCTCTCATTATAACTAGACAAGATGTGAATAAATGATTCATTGTGCAGTGTAGACAGCTTCATTGATTATAATGGAACTTTGTGAGATTGCGAAAAACTAAAATGAGTGACAGCTTTTTTTGTGATTTAAAGGGAGGTCTCTTTGCACGCTTTATGCCACGGTTTGTGAGTGTAGATGATTTAACATGATTAATCATAACAATTTATCGGGAGTGTTTATGCTGGGATGTATAGGTTGTGGCTTGGGGGCCTAACTTGAAATTATTTCATGGTAATTTCATAGACGTACTGAAAAAATCTATGTATACTTTTACCTGCGGGCTTATGTGAGCGGAAGTGGAACAAAACAGGTGAGTGAGAGCAGGAGAAGGTAACATCTTTTTGTAGGAGCATGTATATTTAGAACTTTCTATTTCTTTTGATTTCACAGAACTGACACATTTTAAGTAACCAGAATTGTTTTACTGTTTTTGAGTTTAAGGAACTTAAATTTATATGAGCTTAAGTTTTATCAGCTTTATTTATGATGATGATCACATGATCACTGAACAAGGGACATTTAAGGACCTATAGGTCTTGACCCTGGCCCTACACGGGGTTTTAGAAATACCAAGGTCCAATAACTGTGTAAGATGTCTGTAGGGCAAAGACTGGATAATAATAGCTTTAAAACCATTTAAGTCTTTTTCATCTCTGTAGGTGACAAAAAAATAATTAAGCAGATGGTCATGAAACATGGCTTTTGGGTTTATAATGACAAAATGTGAGTAGGTAAATGATAACAGAATGATAACAGAATTTTCATTTTTAGGTGAACTATCCCTTGAAATTTTGAACACAGAGCAACCATAGACATATCAATTTACAAAGGTTGCAGACACTTGAGGGCTTCTTGTCAAATTAAAAGACTAAAGAAGGAGGTGTATCAAGAAAAATACTTAAAGAACTAGAATTTAAAGTAAAGTAATGCATTTGATCTATTTGCAATTTTTTTTATTTTACAGCCACGTATACAGTTGTGCTCAGAATTATTGGCACCCGTGGTAAATATGATCAAAGATAACTGTAAAAATAAATCTGCATTGTTTATCCTTTTGATCTTTAATTCATAAAATAAAAAAGAATTAAAAGTGGGGGGAAACTCACATTATGAAATAAATGTTTTTCTCCAAAACATGTTGGCCATAGTTATTGGCACCCCTAGAATTTTTTATGAGTAAAATATGAGTAAAATAAAGTATATTCCCATTCATATTTACATTTTTTTTTAGCACACCAGGGTGATCACGAACATGAAATTGTCCAGCCATGACTTCCTGTTCCACAGGAGTACAAATATGAGGAAACACACAGGCCAAATTCCCTTAATCATTCATCACAATGAGAAAAAACAAAAGAACATAGTTCTGATGTGCAGCACAAGATTGTTGAGCTTCACAAAATAGGAAGTGGCTGTAAGAAAATAGCTAAAGCATTGAAAATCCCCATTTGCATTATCAGGGCAATAATTAAGAAGTTCCAATCAACTAAAGATGTTACAAATCTGCCTGGAAGAGGACGTGTCTAAATCATCCTCATGCACAAAGAGGAGGAGAGTTTGAGTGGCCAAAGACTCTCTAATGATCACAGCTGGAGAATTGCAGAGATTAGTTGAGTCTTAAAGCCTAAAAAAAATTATCAAACAGCAGCGACATCACCACAAGTTGTTCGGGAGGGTTTCAGGAAAAATCCTCTGCTCTCATCCAGAAAACAATCTCCAGCATATTCAGTTGTCAGACAAGACCGGAACTTCAAACGGGACTGGCTTCTATGGTCAGATGAAACTAAAAAAAGAGCTTTTTGGCAGCAAACCCACCAGATGGGTTTGGTGCACACAGGGATAAAAAGTACCCCATGCCCACGGTTAAATATACTGCTGGATCTTTAATGTTGTGGGCCTATTTTTCCACTGGAGGTCCTGGACATCTTGTTCAGATACATGGCATCATGGATTCTATCAAATACTAACAGATAAAAAAATCAAAACCTGACCGCTTCTGCTAGAAATCTTATAATGGGCCGTGGTTGGATCTTCCATCAAAACAATGATCCAGAACAAACATCAAAACCAACACAAAAATGTGTCACTGAGCACAAAATGAAGCTCCTGCCATGGCCGTCCCAGTTCGCTGACCTGAACCCTAAAGAAAATGAGTGGAGTGAACTGAAGACGAGAAGCACCAACATGGAGCTGGGAATCTGAAGGATCTGGAGAGATTCTGCATGAAGGAACGGTCTCTGATCTCTTGCCAGGTGTTTTCCAAACTCATCAGGCATTATAGGTGAAGACTCAGAGCTGTTATCTTGGAAAAAGTATTGAATAAAAGGGTGCCAAAAATTGTGGCCAAAGTGTTTTGGAGAAAAACATTTATTTCATAAAGAGATTTCCCCTACATTTTCAATTCTTTTACTTCAATGAAAGGTTAATTTTTAACAAAATATCAAAAGGATTAACAATGCAGATTTATATTTATAATTTACAAGCTCCTTTGTTCATATTTACCAAGGGTGGCAATAATTCTGAGCACCACTGTAGGGGATAGGGAACGATTAAGACAGTGTAAATTCACCATTAAGGTGAATTAAGCCTGGTTTCATGTTAGTGTCACACGAACTGCAGCAGCTTGTGCACAGTCTGCTCCGGTCCAGAGACGGATGATATGCGTGATTTGGTGCAGACCACAAAATTTATCAGACCCATTTGAATTCTGCACAAAATGCTGTATTTTAAAGCGATATGGAGGAGATTAGGAGGAGAAACGGTTAGAGATTAGGAGGAAACTGAGGATTAACTGAGCTCAACAGAAAAAAGGGGCAGAGCTGTTCGATATGTCCCACCCTGTCTTCCTGTTTCAGTGGAAAACATGTCAACACATTGAGTAATGCTGCGCGTTTCAAGGCACTTCAGTGAGCCTTTAAAACTCAAGAGTTGTGCTAGAATTCTGTAAATAGTAACGGAAATGCTCACCTTCTGCTGATCAACACACATAAATTGCATTTAAAAAAAAAAAGATAAACGGAAGCTCAATTGTGCTTATACGACATGTAAGAACCACTTAAGTTTGTTCGAGCGTATGTTCGAGCTTCCATGAGGTAACAGAATTTCCATTTTTGGGTGAACTATCCCTTTAAGTCTGTATTTAAGTCTGTATTTTGATAATGCAGTAGTATCAGTACCAACCAATACCAACCTGACTGTAAATGAAGTAGGTACCCTCGGCCTCCACTGTTACAGTATCACCTGATACCTGAAGCCCCTCCCCTTTGCTCTGCCCTAGTGCCCAAGACAGAACAGTGGTGTCATGATCATCTGAGAAAAACACAGAGAAGAAATGAGAGAAGAACATCTCTAACATATCTATCTATCTGAAGCACATGAGATTTAAAGGATTAGTCCACTTTCAAATAAAAATTTCCTGATAATTTACTCACCCCCATGTCATCCAAGATGTCCATGTCCTTCTTTCTTCAATCGAAAAGAAATTAAGGTTTTTGATGAAAACATTCCAGGATTATTCTTCTTATAGTGGACTTCAATTGCCCCCAAACGGCTGAAGGTCAAAATTACAGTTTCAGTGCAGCTTCAAAGGGCTTTAAACGATACCAGACGAGGAATAAGGGTCTTATTGATCGGTCATTTTCTAAAAAAAAAAATTTTTTAAAATTATATACGTTTTAACCATAGACGCTCGTCTTGAACTAGCTCTCTTCTTCTTCTCTAGAATTCTGAACTAATTGTTATATACTTGCACTAGCATATTGTATATGACAATTTAGTCCAAACTTTGACCTGTGGAGGGCAGTAATACACTTAGCAGCATCTACACTGCCAGAATTCTAATAGAGAAGAAGAAGAGAGCTAGGGTGCTTCTCATTTCTTATTTGTGAATCCTCATTTCCTTTCCTCGCGTCTCAGCTCCACCCCCGTAGGATGTGAGGGGAGGATGCAAGGAAAGAAAACGAGGACGGAGGAATCGAAGGAAATGTTATTTGTATATTGGAATGTTCTTTATTTACCCGGCGTCACTTCAAAGCGTCATCAGCTGCGCTCGAGGGATCTGCCCTCATGTTGTTAAAGTTTGATTATTTATAAAATTAATAATAAATATTAATAACGCAAGATACTCCGTTGAAATATGTGAGATGTAAAGTTTATTTAAATTGCAAAAGTAAAGAATACATTTAAATTATTGTTGACAGATGTGACGGGGGAGGAGAATGTATACGTGCGTCAGGTTTCTCGACGAGAAAGACTTCCGCAAAGGATACACCTGTGTATCCTCGCTCATGACTCCTCAGGAAGCTTCCTCACTCCTCGTTCCTCGCCTACCCCGGGTGCAATTAGAGAATTGAGATGTCCTGCAAGATGGCTGAGCTTGATCGGTTTCCGGGTCATAGGATGGAGGATGGAGGAGCGAGGAAACGAGGTGGGATATTGAGAAGACGAGCATCTATGGTTAAAATGTATATAACTTTTTTTTTTTTTTAGAAAATCAATCGTTTCGCTAGATAAGACCCTTATTCTTCGTCTGGTATCATTTAAAGCCCTTTGAAGCTGCACTAAAACTGTAATTTTGACCTTCAACCGTTTGGGGCCAATTAAAGTCCACTATATGGAGAATAATCCTGGAATGTTTTCATCAAAAACCTTAATTTCTTTTCGACTGAAGAAAGAAGGACATGGACATCTTGGATGACATGGGGGGTGAGTAAATTATCAGGAAATTTTCATTTGAAAGTGAACTAATCCTTTAAGAGCTGTTTCTTCAAAACATCTCCTTTTGTGTTCCTTGGAAGGAAGGAAGGAAGTCATACAGGATTGGAATAATGTCAGGGTGTGCATCATTTTAATTGCTCTATTTACTTTAACTTTAGACACTGTGGGTGTTACACTCACTGTATGACTGCGAGGACACAGGAACAAGATGGAGAAATGTGTGCTGCTCTGCTAAAAGAAAGGACAATTCACATAAGATATCAGAGAACAAATGTGTGTTTGTCTGTATAAGACAGACAGAGAGGAAGTGACAGAAGCAACTCACTTTGTCGTCTCTTTCTCTGCTTCCTCTGTTCTGTCACATCTCTCTTGTCTCGGCCCCCTTCGCGTTTCCGTCTCTCATGGAATCTGTGATAACAGCTTACCTTATAACAGAATGTTTTGGAAATTAGATACTGCATACTAAATACTAAATACTCAATACTAAACTCAACTGATTTCACTTCAGGGTTTTACATTGGACAACCCCACTCAATCACTTATTCGTTCTGTAATGCCAGTAATTCCAGGGAAAACTGGAAGCTCTGTTGGACCATTCCCAAACTGTTGCAACAATGCCATAAACACAATTCTTGGTCATTGTTCTCACAGATATTACTGGAATAGCTCGACCCATCCGAAGGAGGTGTCTACATATTGGCCATATTATCATGAACTGCACAGGCCCAACAATATGCCAAATTGTTTGACATAGACCTTATAGTCTTTATATTTGGTTTCATAATTTCGGCAGCCAATAATCAACAAACATTTCTCCTATGAAGCCGTATTTAATCTTGTTTGGGTCATTATTTTTTTTAAACTTGTAGTAAATACTTTTGTTCATTTTTAACACTCCTTGGTAAAAGTTGATAAATCTGATATGCTACTAACCATACATGATTATATGATTTGTTTGATTTTATTATGTGTAATTAACATTATTTCTTGACCTGAAAGTCATTAATTTATTATTTCACATTTGTTGGAATGGTGTCCTATTTTTTGATATTGTAAACATGGTCCATTCTGACTGTTTGGTTCAAATTTAAAATTATTTTATTATACATTGTGAACAGAGGGCAGCCATCAGATCTGTAAGCGTCATTTTCTTTGTAAAACAGTTTGAGATAAGGAAGTGAAATCAGTTGCACAATTAAACAAAAGCAAAAATTACTGTGGTGGTACCATGGTACATTGATATATACCACATAAATAGGATAGTCGGCTACTCAATGATTACCATATAGCACTATGATTTTTTTTTTTTTTGGCTCTGTACCATGGTATTCTTGAATGTGTGTTGGAGTACCATGTAAATACAACAGTAAGCCATAGTACAAAGTACTATAGTATTTCATACCATAACTACCATGATACTGCAACAGTACATTTTGTGTATAATGCAGAATGATTACCATATTTATATACCATGGTGATGGTACTTCAAAGTGCTTTGAAATGCCATGTTTTAACAATGACAATACCATGGTACTTGACTGAAACATTAGGCTACCATTCATATTTACATTTTAATCTAACTTTCTTCAGAGAATACCAACATATAACCAGGATACATGTGCAAAGAACGAACAACGTTAAGCAGTTCAAATAGCACATTAATTAAAGCACTCACCTACCCCGTAGCACACGGCGGCATCGCAGCATATCCCACCTTCCTTTCCCGCCGTATCCAGAGGCCTGAACCGCTGCGTTATTTCAGCCATTTCAGTCCTAAGCATCCAAATGTATGTCCATTGCATATACACCACACCCACACAGGTGCAGGCAACAGTGAACACAAGAAACCACTTCAACACATCTACGTTCACCTTCCAAACAGACGCAGAAATGTGGTTGTTCATTGTAAACGCTGATGTGATGGACAACGGCGTTCAGAACGCGTACGACAGCGGTAATATTCCCCAATTGATCCGACAACTTTCGGTTTCGCAACTTTCATTAGACATGTGAAAGAAGTGGGAGTGGAAAAAAAGTGTCAACACATGGTCGGTTTAATTTAAATTTGATCATATTCGCCAAAAATAGGATCAACGAATCAAATACGATCCTAGTGGATATGCCAGGCTTCCAAATAAATTGAAAGTAAAAGTAATGAATTTTATTAGCTTTCCATTAGGGATTTTTTTAAGGATTCATCCACGTGTTGACGAATGACTAAATAAAGTAATGCCATTTCATTCCAGAAAGCTTGATAATAATAAATAAAGTGAGTGAATGTTGAAAAACAAAACATCACACACAAATATATATAGTCAAACCAAAATTTATTCAGACACCTTGAACATTTCATTCATTAATACAGTTTATTCACTATAGTTTAAAATATGACAAGATCTCAGAGTTAAACTGTGTCAGAAAAAAAAAAAAATCTTAATTATGTCAGATAACACTTAAGCAAAACATGGTCAGGTCAAAGTGTCTGAATAATTTTTGGTTCCAAATTTTTATCAGTTTTACTGGTAGTCCACTGTATGAAGAATTTTTGGATATAATATTACTTTATTTTGCTATCCTCACTTACATAAATGAACTATAGTGTCCTGCACCCACTAGTAAAAATATCTCAAAAATATCTGAATAATTTTTGGTTCGACTGTATTTGTTCAGCACATCCAATAGATGCTCGATTGGATTGAGATCTGGGGAATTTGGAGGCCAAGTCAACACCTCAAACTCGTTGTTGTGCTCCTCAGACCATTCCTGAACCATTTTTGCGTTGTGGCAGGGCGCATTATCCTGCTGAAAGAGGCCACAGCCACCAGGGAATACTGTTTCCATGAAAGGGTGTACATGGTCTGCAGCAATGCTTAGGTAGGTGGTACGTGTCAAAGTAACATAAACATGGATGCCAGGACCCAAGGTTTCCCAGCAAAACACTATCCAAAGCATCACACTGCCTCTGCCGGCTTGCCTTCTTCCCATAGTGCATCCTGGTGCCATGTGTTCGCCAGGTAAGCGATGCACACGCACCCGGCCATCCACGTGATGTAAAACGTGATTCATCAGACCAGGCCACCTTCTTCCATTGCTCCATGGTCCAGTTCTGATGTTCACGTGCCCACTGTTGGCTCTTTCGGCGGTGGACAGGGGTCAGCATGGGCACCCTGACTGGTCTGCAGCTATGCAGCCCCATACGCAACAAACTGCAATGCACTGTGTATTCTGACACCTTTCTATCAGAACCAGCATTAACTTCTTGAGCAATTTGAGCTACAGTAGCTCGTCTGTTGGATCAGACCACATGGGCCAGCCTTCGCTCCCCACGTGCATCAATGAGCCTTGGCCGCCCATGACCCTGTCACCGGTTCACCACTGTTCCTTCCTTGGAGCCCTTTTGATAGATACTGACCACTGCAGACCGGGAACACCCCACAAGAGCTGCAGTTTTGGAGATGTTCTGACCCAGTCATCTAGCCATCGCAATTTGGCCGTTGTCAAACTCGATCAAATCCTTACGCTTGCCCATTTTTCCTGCTTCTAACACATCAAGTTTGAAAACAAAAAAAAATTATCTACCATACTACCATTGTATATACATTGTACTTCAAATGTTTGATAAGTTATTGGTACATGTACATGGTATTACCATGGTTAGTGTTAGTAGGCTAATATACAGCCATAATAAATACAAACAATACTGCAACAGCAAAAAGGTCCTGCAAGTACAAAGGAAATTGAATCCAATATTCATTTTATTATTTACTGTCTGTTTATATGTTGAATTAAGCAGACACATTAAAAATCATACAGACAATCACAAATGGCAATACAGTAAACATGTATCTCCATTAATATACATTTCATTTGCAAATCAGAACTGAACTTTGGTCTGGCCCCGAGCGCAAAGTCAACGTGCAAGTCTTTTCTTCTTTAAGATTTATAAGCCAACTGCATCAAACACTCAAAATGTTATACCAATCTTCTGACAGAGCATTATGAACTCTTCATAAACACAATACTCTGAAAAAAAATTTGCAACCATAAAAAGCATTTACTATTGTATGCATAAACACTAACAACAGTAGATATTATTAGAAAAAAGGATTAATCATAGAACTAGGCCTGAATGACTCAAACAGTGTAAAGCTTATTTAAAAAAACTCAAGGTTCCGAAGAAGTAACATCTCTTTTTCGACGCTCCTGGGGAACACATCAGATCCCGCGGGATTCACTGTGGCACAAGCATCATCAAACATCAAGAGCGATCTATGGGCTGTTCCTGCAACAAACGCCATCATGGGGTTCCCTCCTGGAGCAAGGTCAAGAAACTGCTCATTTCCTCTAAATAAGAACTGCTGGGGGAAATAAATAAATAATAACATTTCTGATTTACATTTTTTTTTTACAGTCACCATTTCTCAATACTTAGATTATTTTTTCAGTTCTCCTAACAAACTTTCAACTTGGCACAGCAGTTAATTTCACATTCAAAATGCACTAAAACTACCAGAACACTTCATACACGTCTCAAATCAACTCATTCTTCCATAACACTAGCAAAAGTTGTCAATCAACAAATACACTTTGTCACTCATAAAACAACGACCTAAAAAACACGAACAGCATTATACAATGTTTTCTTTTGTAATAGTTCTTTACAAAGCAAGAATGACACTCTCTACTGTTTCGAATTCACTACAGTATATGCTTCATGATCCATGTTTACATCACAGCACAAAATTAGTCATAAATTGTGCCCTTTGAAATTAAAAGACTTACATCTGTATACTGTAGCTGTTCAGCAACATCGATTTCTTTTTATAGTATTTCATTTTTAGATTTAGAATATATTTCAATATGGTATTACTGTACAAATGTAGCAAATTGCTGTCTTGTTAAATTTTGTATTATAAGTTTTGAAGTTAAGTTTACAGTTTTTTTTTACAATCGCTAGGACCCATTTCTCAATCCTTGGGTCAATTTTTCGAAATTCTTCACACTCTGTCTGAGCACAACATCAGTCTATGTGTGCTAAACTGTAGATCATTTATCATTTCTTTGGAACAAAATGCATTAAATTCCTAAGAATTCTTTCAGTTTACATGAATTCTTTCATCACTTAGGGGCCGTTTACACAATACCGTTTTTAACTAAAACTGGTTGCTCATTTACACGACAACGGCGTTTTGTGGTTCTGCAAATGCAAGCTTTTAAAAACGGGATTCAAAGTGCAAGCTTTTGAAAACGATACCTTTATCGTCTCCATGTAAACTACAAAAATGCAAATTTGTGAAAACGGTGACATCATGCACATGCGTGTTCAGTCTATAGGTGTGTAGTGTTTCTTTACAAAGTTACATCGCCAACTACTGGCCTGGCAGCAGAATTCAGCGTTCTTTGTATTTTTCGCGTATAGACAACAAAGTTGTCAATATGTGAAAACATCTAAGGAAAAACTTTTTCATTTTTAGTACATTGTTTTCATGCAAATGTACCCTTTGACACAAACACTGCCAAAACTTTACCTACAGAACTGTTTCAGAACTGTTAAACTTAAATTCAAAACCTGAAGCATTACAAAAATGAATAAGACAGCAATTTGCTACATGTCTACAGTAATACCATATTAAAGGGGACATATCATGAAAATATGACTTTTTCCGAGTTGAAGTGCTATAATCGGGACCCCGGTGCATTTACCAACCCAAAAAACATGAAAAATGACAACCCAGTAACTTTGTTTTGGTAAGCCTTTCTCTGCAAGCATGTGAAAACACAAGCCGCTCAGATTTCGCTCCCCTTGTGACATAGGAAGGGGATCTTATTATATTACCGCCCCTTAATCTGCACGTTTCCACTCACGGCGCCGTCATTTTGTTTTCACAAGCGACAACGGCGTACCAGTTCTAACGCCATGGCAAAAGTTCGAACAAAGCATGCTAAATGTTCTGTCGTTGGCTGCACAGACGAGCACACAACACTATTTAGAGTCTTGTTAGCTTGGATAGCCTGCAAGTTGACACTGGCAAGCTTGATTGCTAAAAAAGGAACGTTTCTGTCCAAGCAATATTTTAGAAAATTTAGACCATTCACAGCATTTGATAGCAATCATAAACGTTAGTCTGGTGTGTATGGCTCTTTTTGGCAAACAGGTACGCTATGTATAGTGGGCGTCCATACGGGTTTTGCACAAAAGATTAACATGACGGCACATGCTAGTCGATGAGTTGAATCAACTCCACAGCAACTTCATAAATTTATCCACTAAACATTCAGAAACGTCCAGTTTCATTCTAAAAGTTGTAACTTCTTCCTGAGTCTCTCTATCAGTGTCCGACTCCGGTTTGAACAATGTAAGGCTGAACACCGTTACTGACAATCCTCATTTTGGCTGCGTGAGATTCTCCAGCTTTGTTGTTGTTGAGCAACCGAAGCGCGAGCTGTTAAAGCTCCGCCCTCTTCTGGAAAGGGGGCCGGGAGCAGCAGCTCATTTGCATTTAAAGGGACACACACAAAAACGTCGTGTTTTTGCTCACACCCAAATTTGACAAGCTATAATAAATGATCTGTGGGGTATTTTAAGCTGAAACTTCACAGACACATTCTGGGGACACCAGAGACTTATATTACATCTTGTAAAAGGGGCATTATAGGTCCCCTTTAAGTTAAAAACCTAAAGTAATAAAAAAATGAGTAAGACAGCAATTTGCTACAGTACATGTCTACAGTAATACCATATTAAATTAAAATATATACTGAATCTAAAAATTGAAATACTATCAAAACAATTAGATGTAGCTGAACACATACACAGGTGTTAGTCTTTTAATTTCATTACCCTCTATACAAAAGGGGACATAATAGGAATAATTTTGTACTGTAATGTAAGCAATGACCATGCAACATATACTGCAGTGAATTATAAACAATAGAGTGTGTCATTCTTGTTTTGTAAAGAAATTTTACAAATGAAAACATCATATAATGCTATCTGATGTTAGTGTTTTTTAGATTGTTGCTTTATTAGTGACAAAGTGTGTTGGGTGAAAACCTTATGGAAGAACGAGTTGATTTGAGACGTGTATAAAGTGTTTTGGTAGTATTAGTGCATTTTGAACGTGAAATTTTCTGCTGTGCCAAGATGAAAGGTGGTAAGGAGAACTGTGTACACTGTGTTCCAAATTATTATGCAAGTTACATATCAGTGGGATTTCAGTACAATAATCATTCAGATTTTAGTTTTTCAAAGAAAGTGTTTTTGTTTGTTTTATTTCTCCATATCTTTTTAGATAACTGGTATCAATCTCAGACAGGTTTGTTGGGTAGTTTGCCAGGTCCACTTGGGTAAATGGAAACCCTACTTAAAGAGGTTGTTCCACATTATTAAGCAAGTCACCGTTCTCATGCAATATGGGGAGGAAGAAAAATCTTTCTGCAGATGAAAAGCATGAAATGGTGCAATGTCTTGGAAAAGGCATGAAAATAACTAATATTTTTCTAATATTTCACTCATTTTTAAAAAGTTTTATTCACTGACGAATACCATACTACAATGGATGGTCTAGATGGATGGTTGGTGAGTAGCCACTCCATTAAAATGGTTAGTTCACCCAAAAATGAAAATTCTGTCATTAATTACTCACCCTCATGTCGTTCCAAACCCGTAAGACCTTCGTTCATCTTCAGACCACAAATTAAGATATTTTTGATGAAATCCTAGAGTTTTTTTTATCCCCCATAGAAAGCAACATAATTACCACATTCAAGGTAGTAAAAACATCATTAAAATAGTCAACGTGACTACAGTGGTTCAACCTCAATGTTATGAAGCGATAAGAATACTTTTTGTGCGCAAAAACAAAACAAAAATAATGACTTTATTCAACAAATTCGTCTCTCCCGTCATTCTCCTATGCTATTTACGTTCAGCGCTTCCAGGTTTTACGTCAGAACGCCGGCTCAAAAAGTATTCTCGCCGCTTAAGGTTTAACATTAAGGTTGAACCACTGTAGTCACATTGACTATTTTAACAATGTCTTAATGTACAACCTTTATAGCTGTCCTTTTTATACAATAATTTTTTGACAGAGTTCTCTTGTGCTGTAAATTACTCAAAAATCTTACGATAGTTCGATCATCTCCATTCAGTTTTCAGACAATATTAGTTATTTTCATGCCTTCTGCAAGACATTGCACCATTTCATGCTGTTATTCTTCAGAAAGATCTTTCTTCCTCACCATATTGCATGAGAACTGTGACTTGCTTAATAATGTAGAACAACCTCTTTAAGTAGGTTTTCTATTTACCTAAGTAGACCTGGCAAACTACTTAATAAACCTGTCTGAGATTGATACCAGTTATTTAAAAAAGATATGAGAAATAAAACAAACAAACACTTTCTTTGAAAAACTAAAATCTGAATGTTTATTGTACTGGTAAGTCACTTGAATAATAATTTAGAACACAGTGTAAAGTGTTGATCTAACTGATCTAAGTATTGAGAAATGGGTCTTAGTGAAAAAAAAGGTTATTTTTTAGATAATAAAATGTTCTTCACACTGGCACTTTTAAGAACTGTTCAAGAAAGGTTCTTTGGGGAACCCAAAATGGTTCTTCTATGGCATTGCTGCGATACCCCCCTTATGAAACTTTATTTTTTAAGAGTGTAAGACAAAAAAAGCCACCTCCCTTTCAGCAAATAAATTCTACCTGATGAGTCAATGAGGAAGCAGCTTCTTGAGGTTTTGTCCTAGTCACGTCAGGATTGTCCATTAGTGAAGTACTGAAGCTAACACCATCTGTACGACCAAGAAGCTGCTCATTCCCGGCCTCAGTTGGACTTCTGCTCTCCTCTGGGCTGGACACAGCAGTGGCACCCCACCATTTGTCCCCCTTCAACCTGGAACAAAATAGACTCATCTATCACATATTTTCTAATCTTTAATACCTCTCCCTCCCACATTCCCTTTCTCTCTCACGCATTTATAAGACGCTGTCTCATCCTGAGTTCTCCTAGATGTTTCAGAACGTTTGCATCCACTTTCTGCAGGCCTTGACTTCTCTTCCTTCTACCCATCAGCTGTGAAGGGTGCGGCAGCTTCTCATGAGTCAGGCCTACAATCGCTCTTTTATGTCTGCTCACCTGAAAGAATGAGTTTACAGCGGCTGATGTGATGTACCATAGTAAAGTGATGATAATTCTATTCCAGAGTTCTCCAACCCTTGTGAAAAAGAAGTGTGCTTAATTGTATTGAATGTGCACTAACGGTGTACTTTAAATCCCAGTATTTTAAAAAATAAACTGTAATTGCAAATAATATATTATGAATTAAATAGGCTACTGTAGACAACTTAGGTTTACTTTAATTTTCAATTTTCATCTTTAAAGAAATGCACTTATTTTCTTGTGTTGACTAATATACTAAAGCACATGTAAAGTACTGAAATATAATTTTAACTGTAGTGTGTTATTTGATATTATTTAAAGTTATTTTAAATTAAATGCACTAAATTGGAACTTCATCATTACAAATGTGTAGTTACAAATATATTTAAAAACCTGACATATAAGTTTCAATAGAGATTACATTAAAGTTTATTTTAGTTAACCATAAATGCTTGTCTACATTCGGCAGTACACTTTATATTTCAAAGACAATAGAAGTAATTATGAAAATACATATAAAGATGTACTTAAGTGGGTCAAAAAAGCACTCTGAAGTTGCATTTAATATGCATCTTTATTTAAACTAAAAGACATTTTCATTTGTTTGCAGTTAACATGCAACTAAGTGTCTGAAAACATTACATTCAGTTCACACTTAAGTATATTCTTTTAATATAGGTTATTTCCATTAAAAGTACTCTTTTTTTTTTTTTTTTTTTTTTTAAAAAAGTATGCTAACGTGAACTTCATTTTCATAATGGAAGGTACTTCAAAAACACAATGGGATGACTGTCATGGTACCATGTCCAAGAAAAATATAGGCATACCATGATACTTTTAGAGTCGTGCAGGTGGAAAGTCATTTAATCATTTATTTTATACAATACAAACTTTTCTATATTGAATATCCTGCCTATGATTTTTCCCCCGAGCACAATAACATCAGGAACGCACTTTAAGAGAATAAATAGAGTAAAGTTTGTTTCACGATGACTTTAAATGGATCTAATATGCTTTGAAGTGATAAAGGTGTATCCGAGTCACTCACCATCCCAGCAGGTGAAGTGGAATGCAGGCCTGGATCAAAAAAGGGTTTAAACCTGAACAACTCCTCACTGCCAACAACCATACAAACACAGTCAAACTTTCAGAGCTCCCTGGAGTACTTTCAAACTCTTTTCGACTGAGATAAGGCTATTAAATGAACAGTTTTACCATGGCAGTGGCACATTTGGCCTCCAGAAAGTCCCGGCATATTGAGGTTGCACAGGTAACACAGTCTCCTCAATGTGACGATTCACTTCCTTTGATCGCCTGCAGATGGCACAACAACATTACTATGCCCATAAATGTCAGCAGACCAGAGACACATATGAATATAGAAAAAACACTGAAAAAAATTGGTTTAGATTTTTTTTTTTCACTCAGAAATTGCTAGTATATTTCACAAACAGTTATAAAGAAACGGCAAGTAACACATTAAATTAAACGTGAAATTTTGAAGTAAAAAAACCCCTGAAATGTTCTTGTAAAACGTACTCCAATCATCTGTTTTATGTGCAACTTCTAAAAATATTTTTTACAGTGCATTTTGCTTTATTTTTGGACATAATTGACAGAAACTCTTACTTTAGGTAAGGCGGAAATAGTTCCAAATCCTCTTCTTCAGTTTGTGGTGACAGATATTTCGTGGTCCACATTTCTTTTAGCTACTTTAAACTTTGCCTAAACGTATATGTTATTCGTTTATTATATATTAGCGATATTCTAAGGCTGAAATAGGTTAGCTTATGTGGAATATGAGACCTAAAATGGGTTGAAAATATCTCTTCAAAAGCGCATGTACGATGTTAGATTTTTAAAGACATTTTCGCGCCTCTGACGTGACTGTGCGTGAGAGGTATGATATACAACGAATTATATGTACTATTTATATTAATTGTTAATTTAATTTATTTCATGTATTTGTTTTTTTAATTTTTATTGGATCAAATAAGGCCCAATGGGCCTTATTTGATCCAATAAAAATTAAAAAAACAAATACATGAAATAAGTTAAGTATATCCATTGGGCCTTATTTGATCCAGTAAAAATTAAAAAAACAAATATATAAAATAAGTTAAATTAACAATTAATATAATTAGCCATAGGTAAAGGTTATTTATTTATTTCTTTATTTAATTCTTTATTTTAGAAAGATGTAGCAGACGAACAGGACTTTTAACTGCTCTCTGAGTCTGCTCACGTCATGCTCTGATCTTTGGGAAGAGTGACGGCAGGGCTCTAAACTTTCACATACCGGCGATTGTTTAATTCATCCGTCTTCATTCAGTAAGATATGTCAGTATTCTTAAGAGTATAAAGTAGTTTTGTTATCACTCACAAATCTTATTAGATTTACTTGACGAGAGCGCGTCTCCAGGTTTTAAAGGTTTTTTGTTTGAAGTGCGGAGATTTGGGATAGCCACACGTTAAATGGACGCATGCGGATCACGTTCATGTATGTGAGTGTAATAAACAACTTTTCAGTACAGGGAAGAGAAAAGAAGAATTTGCTTTCTGTTTCTTTTTGACACGTTTGTTGTGTTGGGTTTTGTGCGAATTCCAGTGAACGGAAAAACTTCCACCCAACTTTTCCTGCTGTTGGTCGTCGTGTGATCCAGCAGGTGGAGAAACACGAGCCGCTGTTTCATCAGAGAAAAGAACATTGGAAATCGAATTTAAAGTAAATCCGTTTTCTTCTGAAACTCCCTCTGGATTTAATTTCACGACTTGGTGGCTCGAATAAGCAACTACCCAGAACTGGTAAGTGGTACAAATGCGTTTATTTCAGCGAACACACAAGGACACATTTACAAACACACAGGGTTGTTTCATTATAAATGTTTAAGTACATTGTCAAAACGTCTTTAAGGAATGACAATGGAAATGTCATAATTTAAAATAAATCGTAATGGGATCTCATCTAAGAATAAAAAAATAGCCTACTGGTACTCTGGTATTCCTGTTTTTCGTTATTTTTCGTACTGATTTTCTAATATCTTTCAGTTTGTTGTTCAGAATTTAAGTGAATTAGTTATAAATTAGCGTATGCCAGAACATCATCAGTATTCCCTTAGGATCCCTTCAAGATTGTTTGACAATTAATTTGAGTGAATTAAGTGAATTATGTTTGCTGTGTCCTATCCCACACCTACTCATGTCTAACATACACAGAATCCTTTTATGATCGTTTATGCACTACTAAACTCATCTCAGTTTTAAACTAGTTTACTTTGTCCAAAAGTTCCAAAGAAATGTGTACATGACTCATTTTAGAAAAAGATCTCACTGGATAAACTGAAATTCCTTAGGATTTTTCTTCTCACTCATTCTTGTGTTTAAACTCTGCTTGTATTGCATCAGAATAATGTAAAGAAAATCAGTGAGAGAGAACATCCTGACATATTTTCCTTTTGATGTCCTACAGGAGCATTTTATCCTATTGGGGGTCATCATAATAGTTGAATTGTGAACTGTTTTTATAAAATATCTAGTTTTTGTTTGACATTATATTAGAATAATATAAGAGAATTCCCACTGAGATCCATTAGATTGTCTCTGAATTATTGCGAACTGACAGTAAGATGATGTGTGGCTTCTTGAATTCATGAATAAACCTGTTGATTTACTTCAGGTGTCATGCTGTTGGCTCCAGGCTCTGCTTGATTGATATGACAGCGTATTACTTATGTTTTGGATGTAATATCATAGTAATGCGATGTTTTTTTGGACTTAAACCATGATATTCCTTCATTTACCATGGAGTACCCTGTAAATATCGTGGTATATGAATATTCAGTACCATGGTATACATCAAAATAATATAATATTTAATCTCAAACCATCTCTGCACCATGTTACCACCACAGTATCTTGAAGGATTGGTTGTGGTCTTGATATTGCTGTGGTTATGAGAGGGAAACCATGTTTTCTTATCTTAGTTCCGGTTCAGGTGTATTGATGCACTTTATTTGACCTTGTATATTTATTTATCTCTCCTTCATAGCTGTATAACGTGTTATGTCTGGCTTGCTCTTATACTCTTTTTGTACTCTCAGCCTTGTCTCTGGCACTTTAATTGAAAACTGGATTTGCATGCCTGTATTCTGCACTGCAGCTGCTTGTCTTTAGGGACTTTATTACAGGGTACACACACACACACACACACACTTAATGACAGACCAACATTCCTCAGTCTCAGAAAGGTATGCTGTCTCTGTCTTTCTCATTTTAGCTGTCCATCTCTCTTTGTCTCATTCTTTCTCTCAGATGGCTCATGTCCAAACATAGAATCTGGCTGAAAGTTAATTGTATGAGTAGTTCAGTCTTTAACGTGGCATAGTTTAGTTCTTACATAGATAGCTTAAAGAAAAAGTTTAGGAATATAAACTTAGAGGTAGGGTACAAAGTTGGGAAGATGGGTGGCATACATTGCATTCCCAGATGAACATTATAGTGCCGTGCTTCACTCTGAAACACGCAGCGTAGGGCTGCTTGCTTATTGCAAAAAAAAATAAAAAATAAATGACGATTATTTTGGTCAGTATTGTAATTGAGATTATTTAACACGATTAGCAGTGGGTGATATGACCAAATTAAAAAAGGGAAATATATTATTAAAAATATTATATAAAGCAAAAAAAAAAAAAAGGGATAGTTCAGCCAAAAATGAAAATTATCCCATAATTTACTCACCCTCAAGCCATCCTAGGTGTATATGAATTTCTTCTTTCAGTCAAACACAATCGGAGTTATATTAAAAAATATCCTGGCTCTTCCAAGCTTTATAATGGGAGTGAATGGTACCCTAGATTTTGATGCCCAAAAAGGCGCATCCATCCATCATAAAAGTAATCCATACGACTCCAGTGGATTAATAAATGCCTTCTGAAGCGAAGCGATGGATTTTTGTAAGAAAAATATCCATATTTATAACTTTCATAAACTATAATCACTGGCTTCTGGGTAACAGCCGTCCGCGCGTTCAAGAGAGTCGAGTTCCGGTGGAAGGGTGACCTCTGACCCAACGTATGACGAATGCGTAGTGTAAGCTCAGGTGAGAATGAACGAGCACGGAAGCGAAGAGGATAGAGCAAAACAAAACACGGCTCATGAATTACAAGTCTAAAACGAGAAGTTTTAAATAAAAATGTCGGAGGATTTCAATATAAGAGAAGAGGAGCTACGTCATATGTCCTATGTCGGGTCAGAGGTCACCCTTCCGCCGGAACTCGACTCTTTCATGAATTTGCAGACGGCCATTACCGGAAGCTAGTGATCACAGTTTATAAAGTTACAAGTATGGATATTTTCCTGACAAAAACTCATCACTTTGCTTCAGAAGGCATTTATTAATGCACTGGAGTCATATGTAGGCCTGTCACGATAACTACTTTTTGTTGTGCGATATATTGCCCCAGAAATAATTGCGATACGCGATATTATTGTCATTTTAAGACCATTTTATGCCACTGAATATATAATCATAATATAACAGCATAATAATGCAAGTAGGCCTACACACTTTCAAATGACAATGAACTTAACTCTTAAGAATATTTAGATACTGGAATTGAAGCGTCAAAAAAATAATAATGTTGAATAAATAATAAATAAACCTTTGCTAACAAAAACTGCAAAATAACAAGTAGAAAAAAACACTTTCAAATGCACAAAAGGCACTTATATGGAGATTTTCCATCTACAGGTTTTTCACTGACCTTATTTTCTCAGTAAAGTAAGGGTGCACGCTATTGTCAGATGTCCATATGAACAAAGACAGATTTAGCAGTCAGATATGGCCTGTTGAGGTATCTGTTTTTCTAGAGCCATGTTTGAAAAACTTCTTTTAACTTGAGTGCCATGTTTTAGCACCGCGTCATGCACGAGATGCTGCGAAAGACGCGAGTGCAACAGTCAAACACGTTTCTGTGGAATGCAAAAACGCGTTCTCTATGAAAACGAACTAGACACTCGCGACTGCCGCGTCCTGTGTGAAACTAGCTTTGAGCGTGCACCATTTCGTGCTGTCATGTTTATATTTGCACCAGTGGATTGCAGAAACTGAGTGCATTTGCACTTATTCTTCCAAACTGTCTGTAGTTGTCAGGAAAACACTATAACGACTCGAATGGTGCATTTTTCCGCCTGTCGATGTCTGAGCTGCCTGAGCCCCGCTTTCGCCTCGGAGAGCAGACGAGATGACAGAGGCAGCACGATCGGCAAAATGTCGGTGACATTTATTTTTGTGTAAACATAATGGGCAATATATCACGTCACCAAAAATTATCGAGGTCATGTCCACATATCGTGCGATAAGATCGGCAAGTCTCCATTGACTTTCTTTCTATGGTAAAGAGCAGCATGGACATTCTGCGTAATATCTCTTGTTGTGTGCCATAGAGAAGGATGAGAGTGAGTAGACGACAGATGTTGCACATTTGTATGAACTACCCCTTCAAATGGATAATAACAAAGTTCAGAATTGACAGGGGAAGATTTGGTCTCAGATCAGCGTTTTTCTTTTATCAGTGTCCAGCTCTGAGCGGGCTGTTTGTGTTAGCAGCTGTGCATTGTGCTGTGATTTGGTTCTCTGCTCCAGATTCCAACAGTTATTACTAAAATGTGACCAACATTAAAGTTCCAGACGTTACAGAAACACTGTGCTAGAGGGGAAAGGGAAAGTGAGTAAAAGGGCATAAAAGAGCGTCCTTGTTGCAGGAAGCGCTTGGGCATGAGTGTTTTTAATGTGAGGTGTTTTTTTTTTTTTTTTTTTTTTTTTAATCATCAGCCCATTTTTGTCACAAAATACTTCACTGACAACATTAGAGCGGGTATCCTATATCATGGGGGAAGATGTTGCAGTCATATGACCAGCCAAATAGGACCACAACAGTATCCAGCTGCAGAACCGCTGGTTTCAGACCAGCAGCCACAGGACGGAATTTTCACATTGATTTTGATATTTAACAATAATTTTAAGTAGTCACTTACTTTGTACAATGAGCAATATTTTAAAACATTGCCTATTAATCATGTTTAAAGGTAGTGGATACAAACACAATAGTTCATTAAAAATATATTAATAAATGTGTAACCGTGTTGTAAAGTGTTTCCCATTTGACTGTGATATTATCATTACAAATAATACTTAGACACAGAGTGTGACATATTAAATGTCAAATATATTGTATTTAAACATGAAATTCAAAATAAACATTTAATACAAAGCCTTGAATAAGTGAAATGTGCATTTCTCTATATGAAAACCACTAAGATATTTTTAAAAATACAGATAAAATAATCATTTAAAAATGTAAAAACAGCTCATAATTAAAAAAATGCAAACTTTATACAACAATCTTATACTTAAATTACGAGCGCTCATAATTTATATTCATAAACAATAAATACAAAGCATACAGTAACTTAATCGCAAAAAGCCCATTTACAACACCCATCTGATAAGTAATTGAGCAGACCACAGGAAAATATTCTATACAATAAAATATGACAACAAATTCAATAATAAAATGAGAAAGACTTGCACAGATTGAATATTTTTTGGTCGCCACATCATGACAGAAATATTACAGACAACTCGCAGTGAGAACCTTAAAACCCTAATTTCTTTTCAACTGAAGAAAGAAAGATATAAACATCTTGGATGACATGGGGGTGAGTAAATTATCAGGATATTTTAATTCTGAAGTGAACTAATCCTTTAAGATATTTTATGGGGGGCTTTAAGTACAAATGTCAGGGTGATGCAACTTGTCCTGTTATCATAATCAAGTAAAAAGCCTCAATAAAAGAATAAGTTTAAAAACAAAAGTTTGAAAAGAATCTGTTACTATTTCTTAAATTTAACAAAACCGCTTCACTGCTGGGTAGTATTTGAAGAACTTTAGTCTCCAAAATCAAATAAATGTGGTGCAACTAACAGCAGTTTTGAAAAGATAACCCAAATATTGAGAAATGTGTCCTAGTGATTGTGAAAAAACTGTAACAATATTAGGTCCAGCACTTGATATTTAATAATTGTAGGGGAGGAGATCAACACACATGTAAGCAGAGCAGACTAATAAAAGTATGGCACAATCTGCAGCATGTAATCTCATTTGAGTGTATGAGTCAGGAGTGTGAAACTTTAGATGCACTGCTTGGCTGACAGACACCCAGTCACCTGCTGCAGTTGCATAAGCCAGCAATATGTGTGTAATGTAGACTATGAGTGTTATGCGGGCTGTGGCACAGTGGCAGAGAGTGTGTTTGTGTTGTCTTAGCTAAAGGGTGTAGCTCTGTTCCTGTAACTTGATTTGTAATGCAGATCTTTGAGTGTCTTTGTTCAGGATTCAGAAATCACAGCCTCTATATGATTCACATACTAATTTTACTTGAGCTTTTTCCTCCACTCATCCTGTTTTGTGTAAACTTATTTTCACCTAGACTACGGTATCAACTACTTTTGTTTATGTGTAGGCTATTCAAATTTGTACATACAACACACACACACACAATATCCCTCAGGGTGCGTTGCTGACTAGCCCATACTGCCCCCTCATACCAAGCTGCTGATGCCTGAAATACATTGGAATGCATTTACAATGGGAAACATGCATGTGCTGTTACACTAACCCAAGAGAGAACAAGTGTGGGTAAAAATATGTTGTAGGGATGGACAATATATTAACATTATTAGCAATTTTATAATTATTGTTATTCACTCTCATTTACGAAAGCTAATAATTGCTCTGTTCAAAAACCTGAAACACTGACACTTAGGCTACATTTACATTCATGCTTTTATCATACACTTTTTATCCAAAGTGACTTACAAACTAGATAAGAGGAGAAATGCAGATAAGATTTTTTTTGTTTGCTTGCTTGTTTTTTTGAATTTGTGAGTGTGCATTGATTTAAAATTGCAACAAAACATAGTCTTTTTTCCCCCTTATGACGTACACTGATGAGCCAAAATATTAAGACGAGTCGAAGGTGAAGCAAATGTCGTTGATCATCTCCTGACAAGGCCACATATTATAGGGGACCTATAATGCCCCTTTTACAAGATGTCTCTGGTGTCCCCAGAGTTCGGTTGCTCAACAACAACAAAGCTGGAGAATCTCACGCAGACAAAATGAGGATTGTCAGTAACGGTGTTCAGCCTTACATTGTTCAAACCGGAGTCGGACACTGATGGAGAGACTCAGGAAGAAGTTACAACTTTTAGAATGAAACTGGACATTTCTGAACGGTTAGTAGGGGTGTAACGGTACACAAAACTCACGGTTCGGTACGTACCTCGGTTTTGAAGTCACGGTTCGGTACGGTTTTCGGTACAGCAGGTGGGGAGAAAACTAAACATAAAATTGCTTTTTTTTTTTCCTTTTTTTTTTTTTTAAACAGTGGTTTACTGAACAAATTGTGTTTTTGTCTTTAAATATATTAAATTAAATTATAACTAAAAGTTTCTTAAGGATAAAAAAATTATCTCTGCTAATGCTATAAACTATGTAGGGAGCCCTTACTTGAACATTATGCTACTATAATATTAAAGGTTAACAACTAAGCCCAGACTATTAGCCTAAATTCAATTGCTTTTTATTTTTTTTAGATAAAATAATCAACACTCAAATAACAAATTGTAGGCCTATGCAAACATGTAAGCTGCACCTAAGGCAGTTTTTGCATTAACTTCTAAATGTTTTTACTCCAATTCGTTGTTGAAATATAATCATTTCTACACAGTGGCTGTCATTTTCACAACAGATTTATTTAAACATACATTAAATAGCCTAATCAGGACATCACTAAAAGGTTAAGTAAAATATAATGATTATATAGGCTAATACAGTGCATATATTAAGCGAAAGAGTTCATTTCTCTAGCGAACTAACAAACTTTGGACACTGAATGGCTTTTGAGGTAAATGCTACATAACATATTGTTTACAAGCTTTCATTGATGTCTTTCCACCGTTGAAATACTGATTGAGCAATTACATGAGATATGACCGTTTCAGTAAGTTGTACTGTATCTTTCAACATACCTTCAGATGTTCCTTCATTTTTATTCTGTAACTAGTATTAATTATGAAGAGATGATCACGTTCACTCGCGCTCCGCGCTCACGCTGCCGGTTGAACTGAGGCGCCTGTACAGTGATCTGTCACGCCGCGTCAAAACGGCATTTTCTGTTTAAATTTCGTAATTTCGTGGAGTGGACAGAATTTGAAGGATGACACTTTGTTTCTTATCGAAAGTAACAAAACGCAGAGCTTATTGCGATTATTGGTGGTTAATGATGGTTAGGCTACAATGTTGCAATGTAATGCTTCGGTACACACGTGCACCAAACCGAAAGCCCTGTACCGAAACGGTTCGGTACGAATACGTGTACCGTTACACCCCTAACGGTTAGTGGATAAATTTATGTAGTTGCTGTGGAGTTGATTCAACTCATCAACTAGCATGTGCCGTCATGTTAATCTTTTGTGCAAATCCAGTTGAATTGACCCTCGTTTGTGAAGCAGTCCGGCGTAAAATGACGGCATGTTGTTTTTTTTGTTTTTTTTTTTAAGATGGAAGAATGCGGTTTTATAGATGCTAGAAATGTGGCTTTCAAATGAAAGGTTGGTAACAACACTCTACTACAACAACTCTTCCTCTTCACTAAAGCAGCCCAACATGGCCTCGCTCCCTTTGTTTTGTGTTCTCGGGGACAGGGTTTATGTACATTTTGTGGTTTGTGATGTCACCAACCTGGGAAGAAGCTCGTTGTAGTCCCTTCCAGCCGTTTGTTGTAGTCCTTAAACGTCGTAACTTTGCAGACGTTGTTTATGCTCAAACAGCAACATTACACACTAACTAAAGTTAAAAAATTTAAATTATAATCAAGGACCCCTTTAAGGTCTGGGTACATTAGATGGTGTAAGGCCCGCCCAATCTGCCCAACGGAGGTTTCCCACAGGACGGGGAAGGTTTCTTGCGTGTTCAGTCTTTTCAGTGTGGCAAAGTAGTTTAATTCCAATTAAACTATTATCTGACTCCATTTTATTATGACCTCGAATTTAGGTTAGAATGCCAATTGATTATTGACTATTTATATGATAATTTATCTAGACATTTGATTATTCTATTTAACTCTTTACTCTTATTGTACTCGTTCTTTCGGATTCTTATAACGCTTTGAGTCTCGCACCGGCCGGGTATACGATCTCATATACACAAACTCGTCAGTCTTGGTCATTAGACAGAGGCGATGACTAATACTTTGCTTGCTTATTTCTAAAAGTATGTTATTTAGTCCCCATAGATCTGAACACACTGAATTAAAGCACGACTATATCTAACCAGAGGTCATGACCATTACCATAGAACCAAGCTGACCAATCTAACTTTTCTAATGGTAACTTTATATAATCATGCCGTGGTTTCCCTCGTACACTTAGTTAGAATAATATTACAATAATCAGAGGTTGAGGCTCACCCTATTCAGATTGGTCCGACAACACTGTTGTTCTGAACGGAAATGGTTCTGAACCATTATTAGCCTACACAGTCTTAAGTATACATAACTAATGCCAATGTGTTAGTCGGAGCTCTAAAATATCAGTTGGTGTGCCCCACTGCTCCACCTAAGCTGTACTTCAGTCCGTTACTAACCTGAGCGTAGATTTGTGGGATTATGGATCTATAATCTACTAGAGTCAATAATTTCAGAGTAAGTCAGAATAAAGTCAAATATAACAATTTATTAGTCAAGTAAATGTATCATGCCAATTATATAATCAATTCAAAGATGATCAATGCAAAACATCAGATGCTCAGAAACAGAGTAAAAGATGCATACCTGACATTCAGCAATGTGATCTGATTACAGAATCGCGCCCTGAGCCTCCTGCAACATCTCTTTAAATACTCAGACCAAGACAGAAACTTCTTTCAAATGGAAACATGAGTTCACAATGGGAATTTGCATTAATCAAGGTCCTAGACTGAGTAGTTTACACCTTTTGGGGACAGAAGGCCATTTGCATGGAAGACCCTGTGAAAGTGGACACACCCATTACAGAGAGCAAAGTATCTCTAAAATCTTAACCTTTATTACCTTCTGGTTTACTTCAGTGGGAATGAGACCTTTGTACCAGTCGCACTGAGACATTTCAAATGATACCAAACATGTATAATGTTATGATAACTGTTCACATTAAACCATATAGATTTTGGGTGAATTTCAGGTCATCTCTGCATGCAGAGGGAAGAGATGGGGGAAGAAAAGGAAATGTAGATTAAGGCAATGCTGAGGTGTGATTGCATCTCGGATGGGGATGCTAATTTGCAAGAGAGAGTTCAAATGTTAATTTCCTTTGTTTTCTCAAAGAGTAGCCCTCTCTTGGTCTAGACAGTCCAGCGTCAGTCTTACAATGGTATACAAACAATCAGTTCTCGTAATCAGGAGAAATGTTGGATGCAGGAGAAATGGGCAGGAATAAAGATCTGAGCAACTTTGACAAGGGACTAATTATGGCAAGTGCTACTATGCACAATTCAAACAAAATTCTAATGATGTTATGGGAAGAATGTGTCACAACACTCTGCTGTGTATGGGGCTGTGTATGATGACCCCTGTCCACCGTTGAAACCACCTACAATGGACACGTAAGCATCGGAACTGGACCTTGGAGCAGTGGAAGAAGTCACCTGGTCCGATGAGTCCTGTTTTCTTTTATATCACGTGGACGGCCGTGTACGTGTGTGCCGTTTACCTGGGGAGGGGAAGTGAAGGCATCAGGATAGACTGGGATGGCGACAAGTCAGGGGAGGGAGTGTGATGCTCAGGGCAATGTTCTGCTGGGAAACCCTGGGTCCGACCATTCATGTGGACGATATAGCAAAAAATATGATTACTGTAAATACTATATTTAGATAATACACTGGTTTTACATCTATGAAATGATTTTAGAGGTAGAAATTTGAGTAAAAATTGCAAAATGTTAACATTTGTAAACCAGTCATTATGCTACACAGATCAACATTGGACCTCATTTTCTCGGTGTTGTTGCTGGCATGGTTCCTTTTCAGGTCATGGAGGAGGTTTGTTTTGTTTCCTGCCTTGGTTGGAATCGACAACCAAATGTTAAGCAGCACAACTGTTTTCAACATTGATAATACTAAGAGACTGCTTTCAAAAACATAAATTGTAATGTTTCCAAACTTTTGACAGGTACTGTAATTCCTCATTTTCACTGGGTCACAGTGTGTTGACTGCGCTTATATGATCGAACAATAACAGTAGCAAGTGTGAATGCTCTTTGTGTGGTGAAATGAATAAGCATTGGCAGAATAAGCATTGTTTTCCTCTGTTGTTTGCTTGTTTCATACGTTTTGTTGTATCTGTTGTAATGCCGCACAGCAGTAATTATCATCTTTTATAGTGGGTGTTCCATGTTTTTGTTGTAGTTAAAGTGGTAATAATGTCCTGAGGTTGTTCCCATAGTGTGAGATTTCTCTTGAGCTGACAAGTGTACGCGGCTCATTGGCTGCTGACCAGACTCTCATCCTGATGCTGAAGACACCTTGTTGTAAACCAGTTGTAAACAAGTGATGACATATGGAGAGCGGAGAAATAATGTGAGAATGGTTTCGATAACGTTGTGGTGATTGATACAAATGGACAGTGCTTATTCCTCGTACTTTAATATTTGGAATTATCACAATTAATGTAAACTTAATTTTCACACTGGCAGATCAGATCAAATAATCATGATCAGGTGATTATGTAATAATCATGAAAAACATATAGTGCAGTGTAGTGTGTGTGTGTGAATATATATATATATATATGAGATGCACCGATACTAAATTTCTCTGCCGATTATTCAGAATGATATCAGCCGATACCGATAGTTCGGTTTTTCTTAAGGAAAAAAAAATCTCTCCCAAATAATGTTGCAAACTATACAGGGAACCCTCTCATTTGGTACACTACAATATTAGAGGTTACAATTAACAGCAGAGGTGTTATATTCAGCTGCTGTTTATTTTCAGATATAATAATTACACACAAATAAAAACTGAAATGTTTGTATACAACTCCGTTGCACATAAGGTAGTTTTCATAAGCACTTGTCTTCATGGCAAATTTGCACAAACATATAATTAACAGTAAATAAGCTCCTCTCTAGTGTTTTTTTTTAATATGTAGATAGCTAAGGAACTGTGAACATCGGAAAACATTCCTGAGGTAAAAGTGACATGATGTGACATTGTTCACAAGCTGTTTTATTGACGTCTTTCCGCGGTTGAAACACAAATAAAGTGATTACATGAGACATGATGCATTCTGGTAAGTTGTACAATATATTTCAACATACCTTTGATATTCATTCATGTTTTTTGAGATATAACTTGTATTGAAGAGGAAGAAAAGACTCACGCTCCGAGATGCCACCTGAACTGAGGCATTACAGCGATCTCACACGTCACATTTAAGAGCGTCAAAACGCCATTTATTGTTTGAATTTCATGATAAAATGGACAGAATTTGAAAACTGAAACTTTAATTCTTATCAGAAGTAATAAAGCACAAATCTTTTTGCGATTATTGGATGGGAGGCGCTACAAATAATATTTGATGTAGGAAAAAAAACGCAGACCTGGCAACCCTGGCTTAAACTACGGGTGATATAGGGTCAAAAAGAGCCTGCTTTAACTTCACTATTTTTAAACTGTTAATGCGTTAAAATTCAACACAAGAGCGATTTTCTTCACACACAGCATGTATGAGTTGCAGTCTGAACACGTCTTTCCGCACCCTTTTGACTGACAGGATATAATCGGCCCTGATATCGACAGTTTTTAAACAATCAGCCGATGACCGATAGTGATGATAATAGCTTTTATCGGCCGATACCGATTGTTAGCCGATACATCGGTGCATCTCTAATATATTATATATATATTATATTATGTGTACATATGTGTGTATATGTATACACATACATACACCGATCAGGCATAACATTATGAGCACTGACAGGTGAAGTGAATAACACTGATTATCTCTTCATCACGGCACCTGTTAGTGGGTGGATATATTAGGCAGCAAGTGAACATTTTGTCCTCAAAGTTGATGTGTTAGAAGCAGGAAGTTTGACAAGGACCAATTTGTGATGGTTAGATGACTGGGTCAGAGCATCTCCAAAACTGCAGCTCTTGTGGGGTGTTCCCGGTCTGCAGTGGTCAGTATCTATCAAAAGTGCTCCAAGGAAGGAACAGTGGTGAACCGGTGACAGGGTCATGGGCGGCCAAGGCTCATTGATGCACGTGGGGAGCGAAGGCTGGCCCGTGTGGTCCGATCCAACAGACGAGCTACTGTAGCTCAAATTGCTCAGGAAGTTAATGCTGGTTCTCATAGAAAGGTGTCAGAATACACAGTGCATCGCAATTTGTTGCGTATGGGGCTGCATAGCTGCAGACCAGTCAGGGTGCCCATGCTGACCCCTGTCCACCGCCGAAAGTGCCAACAGTGGGCACGTGAACATCAGAACTGGACTGGATTCTGATGAATCACGTTTTCTTTTACATCACGTGGATGGCCGGGTGCGTGTGTGTCGCTTAACTGGGAAACACATGGCACCAGGATGCACTATGGGAAGAAGGCAAGCCGGCGGAGGCAGTGTGATGCTTTGGGCAATGTTCTGCTGGGAAACCTTGGGTCCTGGCATCCATGTTTATGTTACTTTAACACGTACCACCTACCTAAGCATTGCTGCAGACCATGTACACCCTTTCATGGAAACGGTATTCCCTGGTGGCTGTGGTCTGTTTCAGCAGGATAATGCGCCCTGCCACAAAGCAAAAATGGTTCAGGAATGGTTTGAGGAGCACAACAACGAGTTTGAGGTGTTGACTTGTCCTCCAAATACCCAGATCTCAATCCAATCGAGCATCTGTGGGATGTGCTGAACAAACAAGTCCGATCCATGGAGGCTCCACCTCACAACTGACAGGACTTTAAGGATCTGCTACTAACATCTTGGCGCCAGATACCACAGCACACCTTCAGGGGTCTAGTGGAGTCCATGCCTCGACGGGTCAGGGCTGTTTTGGCAGCAAAAGTGGGACCAACACAATATTAGGAAGGTGGTCATAATGTTATGCCTGATCGGTGTATATATTATATGTTTGTGTGTATACAATTTATTCATATTTTGATTTTGCTTTTATTTCTTTATTTTCAATTTTCATTTTAGTTTCAGTAATTCAGTCGTTTTGTGCTTTTGTGTGTTTTTTAATTTTTTTTATATATTTTAATTTGGCTTTATTTTTATTTCAATTTTAGTAATTTTAGTTCTTCAACTTTTCATTTTAGTTCAAACTTGTTTTGTTATGTTTAGTAGCTGTAATTTTCATTTACGTTTTTAATTTAATATTTTTTTATTTTATTGCAGCTTTATTTCATTTTGTATTAAAACTAATAGTGTGTTTTAGTTCACAAAAACAACACTGCACTGAACAACATTTTATAAGGTATAAATGTGAAACTGTCTTTGTGTGACTAATTATTCAGCAGCCGATGGAAATGTGACAAGAATGCGTACACTCCCAAGCCTTCACTAGTAGTGAGTGACTATCCTTTCTTTCCATGAAAGAAAAAAACCCCAGATATATTTAGATATAATAAATAAAAAATAAAGAAATATATCTGTTTAGTTTTTGTCAGGAAGCTCAGCTACTGTTGAATGGCCATCAAAGGAGGTAAATGCTTTCTGCAGCCAGATGGTATAATTACAGCATCTGCCAGCATTGGCTAATATCATGACAACCAGCAAAACTTTGACCCCTTGGTCATAATGCAGAAATGTTTATTGTATCAACCACCATTTTTGTGTTCCTTCCTAGTACATTAAGTTTTACATCCTGAGAAATTGATTAACCTGTTGAAGAATAGAGTATGTTATTTCTCAGCCTTTAATAAGTGGTTCATGAAAAACATTTTTATGATTTTGTGAATTCTGAACGTTGTTTCACTTGTCTTACAGGTGCTGAGTAGTTAGGCTGCTGGTTGTCATGGCGTCATCCTCGGTGAAGGTGGCGGTGCGTGTGCGGCCTTTCAACAGCCGAGAGACAAACCGAGGAGCCAAGTGTGTGATTCAGATGCAGGACAAGAGCACCTGTGAGTGCAACACAAACACACGCACACACACTGTTTTTCTTTCATTTTATATCTTAATTTTTCTGTCTGCGTTGTGTTTCAATACAGTAAGATGAGAACTTGAACACTACCTTATATCTGTCTTCAAAAAAAAAACAAAAAAAAAAGAAACATTCCTTTCATGTGAATGCATAAATTCCAAACATTTTATCCACTGCAGTTCATGGAGGTGGATTTTTTTTTTTTTTTTTGAGTCAAAGTTATTCTTCTTTTTGCTAACTAATAAGTAAACATGCATCAGCCTGTTAGTTTTTAAATAATTTTCCCACAAGATGCCCTGCACATAATTTGTTGCCACAATTGTGCAATATGATCATCACATTTCCACAGAATTTGTCCATTCTTAGAATCTTATTACCTTCCACAGAGCTTGACGCTTACTACTTTTTTTTTTTTCTTCTTTTTTTTCCCAAGGAGCACATTTAAATACACTTTAGGGGTGCAATTGAAAATGTATCAAATAATATTTTTTCAAACTGAATTTAATAATAATGTAAATATTTATAGGCCAGCTTTAAACTATATATATATACAATATTAGTTTAAAGCAGGCCAATAAATATTTACATAGAGTTTGAAGCAGAAATATTGTACCAGTATCAGTAGGCTTATACTAATATTCATGTTTGCAATGTTACAAAAACAGCTTTACCTTGTGCCATCTCGTCTGTCAGACATTTAAGTGTCAACCTGTCAAAAGAATGGCGTGACCACTGCTGTGACGCTATATAGTAAACAAAACAAAAAAAAAAAAAGTAAAATTTGAGACTACCAACATTTTCCTATTTGTACAGTAATAGTTTGATAGGAATACAATGTAATACACACCTTAATGTCATTCAGGAAGTTTTCTCTCAGAACAAAACACAAAATGGACCGTTGGCAAATGTACCCAGTTTTAACTCGTTTGGCAAAGACCCAACATTGGGTTACATTGACCCAGCACCCAGCATCATTTGTATTAACAGTTAAAACTACCTAGCTCCGGGGTAAAAAATATTAAAAAATAAATAACCCAATAAAATAACCAAAGAGGCTAAACCCAGCATTTGGGTTAAAAAACAAAACAACAACAACAAAAAGGATCTTTTAGTGGTGTATATGTGTGTGTGTATGTGTGTGTATATATATATTCAACACAGGCTCTTGTAGCAAAATACCAATAGCCAGGATAAAAAAATAAAATATGCATAATGTGGGACTTTTAATTATTTACAAGCCTGAAATACACAGACTACTGAGACTCTTATTTTGAAATGTATATGCTTTAGTATTGCTAGTTGCACATTAAAAAAGATGAGGGAGATAAAAGCTGCTTTCACGCCATGTCATAGTTACCATAATTTCGAGATGACAACACGTGACATTCTACTCGGAGCTGTTTACGTCCTCGGACTGGTTACGCATTTCTATGGCCACACTATCAACGCCTAAATGAATCTGCATCAGTCAGGTGGTACAGCGGTCACGTGGTGCAAATAGGAGCTCTCAGAATATTCCCAGCTTACAAGTTGTAAATACGAGCTCTACAAGGACACGGGCGCTCTTTACAAGTTGAAATCTCGTAATTACGGTAATTATGACATGGCGTGAATGCACCTAAAATATAGTGCACTCTTACAACCATCTACAACATATTACAATATAAACACCATAAAGTGAACATTATCATAATTCATCAACAGTGAATCATAAACAATCGCAAACAGTGCTCATGCTTATATTTATTTAATGAAATCATAATCTTTTGAAGTTTAATAATCACATCAACAGTATAGCGATCCCTGTTTTCCCATCCCCAGATTTAATACCTTTTAAAATGATCATTAAGACTTTGTTATACCATTTTAGATATTTAATCGTTTTTTTGTCGTTCCATACTTGTTTACTAAATATTATATTATTTTATACATTATAGCTAAATATTTTATTACATGATCAAATATTAATTTCATCGTTTTCGTCTCTCAAAGATTATAGTATCTTCAGCACTTTTTAACACCTTTTATGATGTTTAAATCTATTCCATGTCATTTCAAAACATTTTCTCTAGATAACTAATAAACATAAAACATTGTGTGACAGTCAAGCATGATTTCATTAGTACAGTCAACTCAATGGCAATAGATAGAGTTGTGATCCTGAAAAATCATGCTTCACACTTTTACTAGATACTCTCCATGAACTTTTCCATTGTAATATCCAAAAATACTTCTGTCTCCACCCACACGTTGAAAGGGGGAATTTCTGAGAGTTTGGAAACACGCCTCCAAACCACAGTCCTAAACCGCTGTAAAATCCTGCCGTTCGCAGTACTGGCTGCCAGACCTCACATTCCCGTCTTCCTCTACACAGCATTTCCACCTCACTCTCTCTTCCACTGCATCCTGCAGCGCCGCCACTGCATTTGCCTTACCACTCTCTTTATCTCTCTCACTCACTCTCTTTCTCGCACTCCCTATCTAAAGAATCTGCCGGGCTGGCAGTCTGTTTGGTTTGACCCCCCTCCAACACAAACACTGAGCTGTGTGAGCTCAAGGCAGCAGTGCTCCATTGTTACCCAGCAGTGCTTTATTCTGCTGGGGCCTTCTCCACCCTTTGGCTTCCTTTTAATGACCTTGCTCACTGGAGTTTCACTTTTACACTCATCTCAAATTAACTACATCAAACTGAATTTTTTAGAGAGGACAAAATTGATCTGCATCTGGTTTGTTTTTAGCATGTCCTTACTAAAAAAGCAAAATCACAGCTAACCACAACATGCAATACCCCTCAATTGATGCATCCCAATTCTGAATCGTCTATGATGTCAATTTTTAACCGCAGTTGCACATCGCGATTGCACATTTGTGTGCTAGAGAAAGTTCTGCTTGCTGCCAATTCCACACACAAAAAAACCTTGAATAGTATCTAAATATAGTTTGGAAAGGGTAATGCAAAGAAGTGATGAAGTGTTTCAACAGTTATTTACATTCTATGTATGTATGTATGTATGTATGTGCATATATTGTGTGTATATATACTGCTTAACAAATTTATTAGACCACCACCCAATGTCAAATTCAATTCAAAGATAGATCACACAAGTTTCATCAAAAACAAGTCTTTGTGAACAACTAGAAACTATGTGGAAGTCAGTAACAACAAAGACTGTGGAAAAGTACATAAAAACAATGCCAGCAAGAATGCAAGCTGTTATCAAGGCCAAATGAGCCCATATAATTTTTTTTTTTTTTTTTTTTTTTTTTTTTTAAATGTGTGAATAAACAATATTTAGTTGTTTCAGTTTATTTGCCTAATAAATGACAATAAATTTTTTAGTTTTAAACAAGTTTTTGACAGATACCTAAAATGTAAAATGTGTTTTTATTATGATAGGTGGTCTTATAAATTTAAGCATTGTGTGTGTGTGTGTATATATATGTGTATATATATATGTGTATATACAGTCAAACCAAAAATTATTCAGACATTTTTGATATATTTTACTAGTGGGTGCAGGACACTATAGTTCATTTATGTAAGTGAGGATGGCAAAATAAAGTAAACTGTGACATATTATACCCAAAAATTCTTCATACAGTGGACTACCAGTAAAATTAATAAAAATCTGGAGCCAAAAATTATTCAGACACTTTAACCTGACTGTTTTGCTTAAGTGTTATCTGACATAATTAAGATAATTTTTTTTCTGACACCGTTCAACTCTGAGATCTTGTCATTTCATTACCATTTTTTTTTTTAAACTATAGTGAATAAACTGTATTAATAAATGAAATGTTCAAGGTGTCTGAATAAATTTTGGTTTGACTGTATATAGTAGAAAGTAGAAAGTCTTAAATTTATAAATGTCATGGCATTAAATGTTCCATGCACTGTAAAAATGTACATCTGCCTCAGTATTTTTGTCCTGTTTTCTTATACAAATATCTAAACATCCTTAAATCAAGATACATGTACTTGAGATGCAAAATGATGATGTGAAGTATTGGTTACTTGGTAAATTGAGTTTATGCTTAAAACAAAAACAAATATCTATTAATGACATATTTTCCCTTTGAATTAAGTTGCTTTTTCTGAGCCCATTGGCAGAACATAACTTCATATCTCATGTCATTTTTGCTTCTCACATTAATGCATCTTGATTGAAGAATCTTTAGTCATTTGCACTGGAAAATAAACCAAAAATTCTAAGGAAGAACATCACTTGTTTGCAATATGATGAGAAAGTACAGTAAAAGTTATTTCCATATTGTAGTGTTTGGGAGGATAGGTATTCAGCCCTTAAGATTCCCTACATTTTCTTTAATTGACCTTAAAAAGGTCTTTGAAAAAAGTCTTAAGTTTACCTTCATAAAACCTGCAGAAACCCTGTATTTGCTGTAGTCTCCTGTTTATCCCTATAGAAGTTTGCCCATTAAATTGATGCCACTTTATTTGATGTTTTGTTATATATATCTGTGGCATTTAAGTGTAAGTACTTTTGAGGTCTGTATGAGATGTTTTGTATGCAGCTATATAGAGTGGGAGTTTTCACTGAGTTTTCATTGTGTGCAGGGCCTGGTAGGGATATGGTGTCAAAGGTCATTTTAAAGCTACTGAAAGAAATGTGTATGGAGGGGAAGCGCTGTGGCCCTGCAGTGTTTGCAGAGCTGGGATCTTTCCAAGCTCATTATGATGGCTAGATAGGACTGTGTGTTGACATGACTTGGGAAATGGTATCTCCTAATGAAAAGCCTCCATTGCTCCCTGATACTCTCATTCAGTTCAACTTTTAAGAAGCAAGGAATGCTTGCTAGTAAATGTAAATATTACACAAATAGTTCTGCTCTTGGATGCTGATTGGTCAGTACAGCATTCCAGACATGCTAAATTATATAATATAGTAACAGCTAGGGGTGGGGGGGAAAAATCATTTCACATGAATCGCGATTCTGTCTTCCGCCGATTTAAATCGATTCACAAATTTTGAAAATCGATTTTCTAAAAATTTATTAATGACGTGATGTTGGTTCAAAGGAGGCGAAAGTCACCCATGAGAACAGTTCAGCAGCTGGACAGATTAGAGGAGTGCACAGGCTTGCAACGGAGGAAGCATTATGAATGAAGCTTACTTGACAACAACAGTTACTATATCAGTAACTTAATGAATAAAAAATAGCCTTAAATAATGTTTAGTTACAAGCTTCTCTTGCGATCCTGCTGTGTACAGGTACTTTTTACACACAAAAAGCACATTCAAATACCCGCTTATAAAAGCGAATGAACATATCATTTCATATGAGATTGAAAAATAATAATTCAACAAAACTTAAGTTTAATTACACCTGTGAGTTGTATTTAATATCAATCGAGGGCACAGGATTTCTTATACATGGGGGCGGGGCGGGGAAAGAAACGATTTTGAATCGAATCGTGACCCCCAAGAATCGAACCGTGAGATTCTAAAAGATTCCCACCCCTAGTAACAGCTATGACACCTGTATCCCTGTGCAGCATGCATAGAGGGGATGTGCAGAACTTCAAATGTTATAAATCTGTGGGTTATCTGAACAATTAATCGGCTAGTATGTGTTCAGGAATCCCTGAATATTTAATAGAATGCACCAATGTATCTGCCAATAATCGGTATCGGGTGATTAAAAGCAATGATTTTCACTATCGGCGGATTGTTTAAAAACAGCCGATGATCGGGCCGATTATATCCTGTCAATCAAAAGGGGGCGGAAAAACGTGTCAGAAAATGTAAAAGTGATTAATGGATTTAGATAAGTCACTCAAGACTGTGCTTTGAGAATATAGTCACGGCTGAGGGTTTGCAGGAACTCCACTGTGTGTTTTTCATGTTTCATGCATCTCTTTGTCTTTTATTTCACGTTCATATAATATTTCATAAAGTATATTATTGTAGATCATTTTTAGTTTCCAAATATGCTCTTTAAAAATATATATTATTATATTATATTATATTATATTATATTATATTATATTATCATTAGACAGGAATTTTGGTCTAAATTATAATTTATTTACTTGTTTTTACCTAAAAATACAGTTGTATTTACCAATTCTGTGTGTGAAATTAGTGTGCTGAATTATGTGTATGTCTTACAGGTATTACTAATCCCAAACAACCCAAGGAATCACCCAAGAACTTCACGTTTGATTATTCATACTGGTCACACAGCTCAGTAAGTTTGAAAAACTTTTTTTTTTTTAATTGTATGAATCTATCAATAATAATAAATTCATTTGTATTGTGACTTCAAAGCAGCTTTACAGAGAGGTACACTGTAACAGAAAGTGATATGTTAATGTCTAAAGATGTCTTAAAGGGGTTGTATTATGGGTTTTTTTTATTTTTATTTTTTTTATTTACATATTCAACTTTCTTTAGTGTGTAATGTTGCTGTTTGATCATGAAAAAGGTCTGCAAAGTTATAAAGCATAAAGTCCCTCCAGTGGGAGTTATTCTCTATATCAGTGTCACTGTTTCTGAACTCCCTGAACTGCCTCCATTGTAGTCTTGAGTTTTCTTTTGTCACAATATTCCTCATTTAAATAATTCCTGCCCAAGGCACACGCAAAATAAAGGGGCAGGGCCTGGCTGAGTTAGTTAGTGATGCCTCAAACACGTTATTATTAGTCATGCCACATATTATTGCATGCAATTGCAAACAGTACACAAATGGGTCCATCAATTCAAGACTCAGTTTTATGATTTGTTAGTATGCACAAATACTGCATTACTGCATACTCAAAAGTATGTACTTTCTGCTTTGTACGAATGCACATCAGTGACGTGCAGCCCATATTAGCTGTGAATGCTCTGCATACTCAAGATATCAATTACAGAACCACTGATGCCACTGATGTACATGCACATTTAGTTTGTTGAAAAGTCTGTGAATTGGGCCTTATCACTCTTATCTTCCTCAGACATTTCGTCTGAACACAGAAAACTCCTGACTGTCCCTGTTTACTGTGTTGCAGGAAGAAGACCCATCCTTTGCATCTCAGAGGAAGGTGTATCAGGACATTGGCGAGGAGATGCTGCTTCATGCTTTCGAGGGCTATAATGTGTGTATCTTTGCTTATGGACAGACTGGAGCAGGGAAGTCGTACACAATGATGGGAAAACAGGATCCTGGGCAGCAGGGCATCATACCACAGGTGTTTGTATGAAGATGGCATGAATGAAAGTTTACTGCAACAAGTCATTTTACTATCCACAAGTAAATTGCACAAAGCAATGGAATCACAGCCAATCAGTATATATTTGATGTTTAATGTATAGCTATGTGAGATTTTGGACAAGTGAGATTTCACTATAAATGATAAAAACAAACCAAATGACTGAAAAATGTTGTAGTCTTTAGATGAGCAAAACTATATTTTTCAAGTCTACTAGTAGGTGGGTCTGAATGACTAGTCGATTGTTCTGTGTTAAAAGTGCACTCAATATTTATTTATTTTTGTGGCTCATTTAAAATTTTTGCACATAATGGAATGAACAGCACTTGAGAAATGTCTTGGCATGAGGAATCAAAATTCTTTGATCTTTTCACATACTGTACTATTCTTTGTACTAGAAAATACTGTAAGTTTCAGACCTCACAAATTTGGCAAAACGACATAAGCCAGTAATGACAGTGAGCATCTTAAAGGAGGTGTAGCCAAAACCAAATATTTCTGACAGGGGGTCAGAATGAGATTGGAAGATAATTATTTTGCAAATGTGGCTGTGCAAAAAAAAACAAACAAAAAAAAAAACATACTAACCTTATAAATAGACATCAAGGAACATACTAAAATAATAAAAAAGGCACATCATGGCCACTTTAAAATCATGTTCTTGCTTATAACACCACTACTCACAAAGTAAATAATTATCTGGATTTGAAATATTGATTTGACCTATATATTATCTCAAAGCATTCTACTAAGAATAAAATAATCCATTACAACGTATAAAACAATCAAAATGGCAACAAGACGAACACTACAACAATATTACAGTAATATTAATACAGAATTTCTTTGATTTAATTTTCAAAACAACTGATAATTGGGATATAAGATGGCACCAGTTCAGTTTGTATGAGAGTAAGTTTGTAAGAGAGTGAGTCTGTGGTGATACAAGAGATATGAAAGTAGAAAAGTAGGTTCTGTAAGTAAAAATTCTATTCATTTTCTCCATGGAGTAATTGATTTTTAATATTTACTTATAAACCGTTAAAGACAGCCCTTGTTAATCGATGGTATATGCTTTTGTTGCAGTGTTAATTTTGGCAGCCATTTTTGATTTAGTCTTATTTTCAGACGAAAATGCTCTTTAGTCTTAGTCACATTTTTGTCTTTCATGTTTTAGGCGAGAAGTCATTGCATTTTTGTCAAGTTTTAGTCATTACTTTTAGTCAAACTACAGTTACCAACATTAATTTTGATAGCTATTTTATTTGTAGTCTTTAGACAAAAGTCATTGTAATTTTTCTCTTTAGACAAATTCATTTAAGCTTATGAAAAATTTGAATCAAGGTAACAGGCTGTAATGACATTGCACTCTTAGCAGTAGCTCTTGTGCAATTCTACATATCCCTTTTCAGTGGTTTCTAGAGTGTCGTACCCCCTGAGGGATTTAACATCCTTCTGCGCACCCTCTCTTTTCCACTTAGACTGCAGTTACACCTTTTCCATTAAGGGACAGTATTTGCCCTCTTAAATCGATTTTTCCAGAGCATTTTTTTTTTACCTTTATAAATACCTTTATAAAATAAATAATGCTTTAAATAAAAAATAAAAAAAATCACTAAATACGATGATGATAAAAACGAAGTGATACTTTTAAATATTACATTAAAACCACCAGTAGGTGGCGGTAAGTCACTGTTTTTATGAGCAAATCATCGAGTCATTCATTCTTTCAGTATCAAAGCAAGTGGCTGTATTTATGAATGGGTCATTGAATCGTTGACGTTCAAAATTCATTCGTTGAAAGTCGCAGATTAATTCATGAAACACAGCTTGTGTGCTGCAGTTCTGCTGTGGCTTTCTCTGCAAAATAGAGCAAAAATACTGACAATACTGAATGACAGTTTAAATTATGTAGAAAATCTCAAATGAAAATCGCTGAACTCCAGCTTGCTTGTCTGTGTTTTCAGATCATCCGCACAGTGTAGAGAGCGCACGTGTGCGTGGTTGCCAGATTGCAAAGATTAAGTCTTCTTTATTCGACAAAAACAAAAAGTGATTTCAAAAGAGTGATTTTGGTAAAGTTTTTTTGTCTTTTAGCCACATATCAGTCGTCTTTTTTCGTCAACGATATTGCATGTGTTGATTTAGTCACAGTTATTGTTTAATGATATTGGTGTCGTCTCTCATCGTCTAGTCTTAATCGTGGGAAAAAGGTCGTCAACGAACATTTTTTGTCATAGTTTTCGTTAACGAAATTAACACTGTTTTGTTGCATTTGCAACTTAATTTTAAATAATCATGCTTAATAGTGGAATTCTTGGTGAAAAACTACATTACCCATGATTCTGCAGAGAAATTTCCACCAATCAGGGAATTACAAAAAGCAAATCACATCAAAAGAGTTTTTTAGTGCCTGTTCCCTCCCATGAAGCACTGCGAATGACAGAGTCAGTCTCCCTATGTTCTCAAACAACTTAAAGGTGTAGTATGCAATCTCCCAGAATTGTTGTTGAGCACTATTGATATTTGAAATCAACCCAAACAAACCCACCCCTCTCTTCATTGCTCCGCCTCCAAAATTCCCGAACACTTTACCGCCCGCTCTGAGCCGCCTCGCTCCGAGCTGGTCTTGAACCCCTATCGCCAGCATGCAAGACTGGCGCGCTAACAAGGACGCTAGGTTTACCTGCACAGCTCTCACTAGCTGGCCTCCATTACACACGCAATGCAAGAGTGGATGTCTGTTTATCATAGTAGAAGCAAAGCAAAATGATGCTTCACAAAAAATATAGCAAAGATGATGAATGAATGACAAGGAAGCACAAAAAATGAACATGCAGTACATAAGAGTAAATACAAGCAAGATTTGGTTGTTAGTCGCCAGCAGCACAACAGCTCCAGTCAACTCACTCAAAACTGTCCTGTTACTACAGCTAACATTACAACAACAGCATTTCTTGGTTCTTTGAAACAGCAAAACCAATGTTACTCACGTATGGAGCAGAAACAACACAACCTCGGTGTCCATTTTCAGACCTTCCCGCATTCTATTATAATGCCTGATCATAACCCATCTTTTTCCACTGATATTCCTCTGAGATTTTCTTTTTTGTATTCAAATCTCCCTCTTGCTCACTGTCATCCACCATCATATGCCCCCTAATGCTGATTGGCTACACATTTGTTGTGGTGCTTGGTCCGAGCAAGTTTTCAACAAGGTTTTTGAAAAATCGCTTACTACACCTTTAAAATGCACCCCTTAAGAAAGATGCGTCATGTCAAAAAATGCCAGTGCAGACAGCCTACATTAGATGGGTTTATTATAAGCAAGACGCTCAGGTGCGCTCTAGATAGTGTTATTAGCCTATTCAGTTGCTTACACATCATGACACATAGGAAAACCGTTAAAGGTATTCCTAACATGTTGGACCTTTTATTGAAATTATCTTACTTTTACCTGTTAAGTCATGCCTTCGCAAGCACCCGTAAAAGCTGCATTCGTGATGTTTGAGTTGGAGGAGGTGCAACACGTGAAAAGGACATTTGCAAAGTTGTTTGAAAATATGCTTTTGCATTATGCACTTTGTAATAAACAAGGACAATAACAGTTGGGTCCATTTTATTAGGGAGTAGTGAGTGGTTCTTCAAACACACTAAAAGAATTGTAATTACTTGAAGTAATTAATTTATTCTGTACTTGTGTTGAATTGAGCACTTTTAGTGATCACATCTCTCTCATTGTGCATTTTTCCCCCCCATAGATGTGTGAGGATTTGTTCAGACAAACAGCAGATAACACTGACCCTGACCTGTCCTTCTCTGTGGAGGTATGTTTGTGTGTGTCTGAGCCACTGTGTACTGGAGTGTCCATTTGCAGTGTTAAAGTGCCCCTATTATGCTTTTTCAAATATTACCTTTCATGCAGTGTGTAATACAGCTGTTTGTGAATGTAAACGGTCTGCAAAGTTTTAAAGGTCAAAGTGCAAGACAAATTAAGTTATTGTCTCCTAAAAGAAAGAGCTGCATGGACTCATAAAGCATGTGACTTCAGTTTAAACTGTGAATAAACATTTTCTTGATATAAAATGAGCTGACTCTTTATATATTATATAGTCAATAACGGATTTGATATAATTTTATGTATAATATGTTTCTAGGTTTCATATATGGAGATTTACTGTGAGCGGGTTCGGGACTTGTTGAACCCCAAAAGCAAAGGGTCCTTGAGGGTCAGAGAGCACCCTATAATGGGCCCTTATGTAGAAGACCTCTCCAAAATGGCGGTTACAAACTACAATGATATTGCAGATCTCATGGACACTGGCAACAAAGCCAGGTATTATTATACACACAAACATGATTATGATTCAGTTAAAAAAAAAAGCACTCTTTTGATAATTGATTAATCTGTCAATGATTACTTTTATTAATCAGATTAATAAAAGCCAAAAATCATTTTTGTTACTTAAAGGACGGTTGCTGCTACCAATATGAACGAGACCAGCAGTCGCTCACATGCGGTCTTCACCATCCTCTTCACACAGCGTCGACATGACCACATGACCAGCCTGGATACTGAGAAGGTGTGTGTGAGAGATTAGAAAACACTCCTTTTTATGTTATTCTTTACTCACTTTGGTTTCTTTGTGTACTGCTCAGGTGAGCAAGATCAGCCTGGTTGATCTGGCAGGAAGTGAGAGAGCAGACTCATCTGGAGCCAAAGGCATGAGGTTGAAGGTGTGTTTGTCATATTAGTTTTGAATTAAAGGAAGGAGTTTAAACAAAAACAACATACTGTCATCATTTACCCACCCTCATCGTTGTTGTAAAACTGTTTGAATTTTTTTTTCTCTGGAACTCAGGAGATATTCTGAAGCATGTTCATGCAGCTCTTTTTTTGTACAATGGAAGTTCAAAGGGGATGTAAAAATTAAAATACTAAAATACATAAACGTATCATAAAAGTAGTTCATATGACTTGTTATATATGAAGTACACAGACAGGCACACACAGAGACACATATAACCAGTCAAAATAAAACAGTAAATATTGTGAAATATTATTACAATAAGAACCGTTAATAATAATTGAGCACCAGATCATCATATTAGAATAATTTCTGAAGGATCATGTGACACTGAAGACTAGAGTAATGATGCTGAAAATTCAGCTTTGATCAGAGGAATAAATTGCATTTTAAATATTTATTCAAATAGAAAGTTATTTTAAGTTGTAATATTTCACAATATTTCTGTTTTTACTGTGTTTTTTGATCAAATAAATACAGCCTTGGTGAGCAGAAGAGACTTCTTTCAAAGCCAAAAAACAAAAGCGACAATCTTAATTATTCCAAACTTTGGTCCCACTTTATTTTAAGTTTCTTTAACTGTACTAACATTTAAATTGATCATTTGATACAATGCACTTATTGTGTATATGCATGTTTTTACATTGTACTTATATTTTTTAAAAAACCTACATGTAATTACATCTGTAATTAATTTCTGTAATTACATTTATAATTTTGCAATACAATATGAACACTAAGTACATTGTACAAATTTTTTTTTTTTTTTTTTGATGTAAGTACATAGTAGTTAAGGCCACCTAGTATAAAGTGGGACCCAAACTTTTAACCGGTTGTGTGAGTGTATATGTATATATATATGTGTGTGTGTGTATATATATATATATATATATATATATATATATATATGCTATATATTAAGTCATCTGAAGATACATATATGATATATATATAAGCAGGGCCTAAAATTAACACTCTCCAAGCGCCAAATGCGAGTAGAAATCGGTGTTGGCGAGTATATGAATCGGTGTCACTTGCCAGTTGGGGAAGTTGACAGGCCAGCGCTGCATTGTTATGAAAGTTAAATCCTTGACAATTTAAATATTGAAGTGCAAGAAGACGCGAAGGGGAGCACATTCATTTTGTGTGCGCACACATCCGAAGCGCGCACCCAGAAAACCACGTCTTGGACAGCGCATGAATACTAAACTGAGCTCTCGTTCACGTCGTCTTGCACTTGAGCGGACAAATTCACACAAATTATGTAAAAAAAAAAAAAAAAAAAAAATAGTGAGTATCCTAGTAAACATAGTCGGTTATGTCTTAAGTGAACAGAAACAGTTGAGAACGTAAACGCATGTGTACAGTATCAGTATATTAGATCTGTGCATTCAGTCTTAAACTGACAGCAGCCTAATATTCCTGCTGCTGATTGTGTTTTTAATGTTAATCAAACTACAAAAGACAAAGAAAAATCACTCACTGCTCTTGACTGAATAACTTTTGTCTTTTGCAACTTTAAGGATTAATAAATGTTTAAATTAGTTAAAATAAGCTATATGAGCGGAAGGGAATTTATCTTAAATTGGACACGTCATATGTAACCCAGATGTATCAAGCTTTTTTTTTTTTTTTTTTGTACTATTTGGAGCTTGACATCTCAAGTTACTTAACTGTACAGAAAAGCTTTGGACATTCTGTTGAGTAAATTATGACAAATTACTCTTTTTAGTTGAATTAAACTTTTAATCTTAAAAGTATTAAAAGATATTTTAAAATAATTGTTTGTTTTTTAGGAGGGAGCCAATATTAACAAATCTCTGACAACACTGGGTAAAGTCATCTCGGCACTGGCAGACATGGTAAGAACTTCTTTTTCTTCTGCTCATTAGTTTTTCTGTCTCTCCTCTGTTTCTTACTGCTGCTTCAGTTCTGTTTGTTTCCTTCTCTTCACTTGTCTTTCATTGTTTTGTCTCAAATGTTGAGTTCATTGTCAAGAGTAACAATATACTTCCCCTCCACAGCACGGCTCAAAGAAGAGACGCTCTGATTTCATTCCCTACAGGGATTCTGTGCTCACATGGTTATTGAGAGAAAATCTAGGTATGTCTTGCTGTCTAAAGGCCTATTCATAGGCTGTGAATTGAAACGATACATTCCTATAGATCTGCTCACACCAGGGGGGAAAATTGGTCTGACAAGATTTTTCTTCGTTTAGAGAGTCACTGAAATAAACTCATCTACCAATAAGATGCTTTTGGGTCATGTGTTGTTAGACCCTGTCAACACACCAGGAATGTCCCATTAGAAGATCTGCATCTAAAACCAGTTAGCGCAGTTTGGTCTGACACATAAAACCAGTCAACAAGAAGTTTATTTGATATCCAGCTATTCATTAAGTTACTCTTCTATCAGTCAAGAGGCAGACATTGTCTTATGTTAAAAACCTTGAGTTGGAGGCATTCCTTTATCTCTAACAACAAAATATTCAATGGTAACATAATAATTAAAAATAATATAAAATGAAATGAAATGTGGGGTTCCAGTAACTTACAGAGATGCATATATCGGCTGTTTGTCTTGTGAAAAATTTTGATTTTAATTTTTAAAGAAAATAGCCATATTTAAATGGTTCACCCAAAAATGAAAATTGTCATCATTGACTTGAAATACAAATGAAGATAAATTTAGTATAACAAAAGAGATTTCCGAAAGTCCATGCAACCAAAATACTTTACTGTTCTGAAGTTTTACATATATATATATATATATATATATATATGAAAATAAATCTTTTATTCAGGAAGGATGCATTCAGTTGATCAAAAATAACAGTAAAGACATTTATAGTGTTGCAGAAGATTTCTATTTCAAATAAATACTGTTCTTTTGAACTTTCTCAGGGAATCTATGGTATCATGGTTTCCACTAATCAGCAAAAACTGTTTATAACATTGATAATAATTAGAAATGTTTTTTGAGTAGCAAATCAGCATATTATAATGATTTCTTAAGGATCATGTGACACTGAAGACTGGAGTAATGATGCTAAAAATTCAGCTTTGCATCACAGGAATAAATTACATTTTAAATTATATTTAAATAAAAAAAACAGATATTTTAAATTGTGATAATATTTCACAATATTACTGTTTTTACTGCATTTTTGGTCAAATAAATGCAGCCTTGGTGAGCAGAAGAGACTTCTTTCAAAAACATATTTAAAAAAGTCTTACTGACCCTATACTTTTAAATGGTACTGTATAAACAGTTGGGCAAAAATGAGGCCTTATAGACCTAATATTATTTTGTTAATATTAATCAAACTGCAATATTGAACCACTTCTCTTCATTTATTTCTTTATTACTGTGTAAAGTTTACTTTAAACTTGAAACATTGTTTACTTAATAGTGCTGTCAAACGATTAATCGCGATTAATCACATCCAAAATAAAATTTTGTATTTGCGTAATGTGTGTGAGTGTACTGTGTATATTTATTATGTATATATAAATACACACACTTGCATGTATATATGTGTGTGTGTGTGTGTGTGTGTGTGTGTATAGTACACACAGTATGTAAACAAACTTTTATTTTGGATGCGATTAATCGTTTGACAGCACTATTACTTAATTGAGAAATACTTGAAAGCTTCATATTGCTTAAATTTAATTGGTTAATGTATTAATTTTTAACTTTAATGATTACATAAAGGAGTGTGTTCAATAGTGTACTCTTGTTCTTTGTGTGAACACGTCTTTAAACACTGTTTAGGTGGAAACTCTCGCACGGCCATGATTGCTGCTCTGAGCCCAGCAGATATCAATTATGAAGAAACACTCAGTACTCTCAGGTAAAAACACAGTTCTTTCTTTTTAAGCATAAATTTGAGGTACATTGTCCTGTTTATACTATCTAAGCTCCAGTGCTATGTGTCCCACTGCAGGTATGCCGACAGAGCTAAGCAGATAAAGTGTAACGCTGTGATAAATGAGGATCCAAATGCTCGTCTCGTCCGGGAGCTCAAAGACGAGGTCAACAGACTCAAAGAGCTCCTCCTGTCTCAGGGACTCAGCAACCTCATCACTGCCTCAGGTATATGTACACATAATCTTTATATCTGACATTAACAGCTCTCAGAGAGGTCCGTTCATACGAGGACAGTGCTAAAAAATAAGTATAAACATAGGTAATGTGTCTTGGAGACGCACTCCGATACAGTCATTTAAAGTTGGTATGAAATGGAAGATGCGATAGACTTTTGTTCCCTATTGTGACGTATATCCGAGTGAAATGACTTCTGGAACAAGAACAAATGTTGGGCGGGACTTGATTTTGTCCATGGGGAATTGATTGGATGGTTGTGGTTTGCTATTGGTGGATCTCATGAGAGTGACAGGTTGTCCCGCCCTCTCATCAGAGAAGAGATGCTGCAAGAGGGAGAGGAAGTTATTTTGATTAAAGTTTACGAGGGCACGTGAATATTAAAAAATAATTGATGTGTGTGGATAAATAGTTTATAATAAATACTGCAATATCCATAAAAAATAAGAATGGTCAATTTTGATTCCATGCTGACTCTAAAGCAAAATTGAAGATGGTTTAAACCTATATTTAGGACCAGATTTTAAAATTCTCATTTGTGGTTCTCACTAGATTCTCATTACTCAAATCAATGAATGACTGTTTTTAACATTATAAAAATCAGCAAAAAAAAAACAAAAAAAAACCTTTTAATAATGTACACTAATTGAAAAAGGGGTCTGTAAGATTTTTCTGTTTTTGAAAGAAGTCTCTTCTGATCACCAAGGCTGCATTTATTTGATCAAAAATACAGTAGAAACGGTAATATTGTGAAATATTACCATTTAAATACTGTTTTCTATTTGAATATATTTAAAATGTAATTTATTCCTGTGATCAAAGCTGAATTTTCAGCATCATTACTCCAGTCTTCAGTGTCACATGATCCTTCAGAAATCATTCTAATATGATGATTTGCTGCTTGGGTAACATTTCTGATTATTATCAATGTTGAAAACTGCTTAGTATTTTTGTGGAAACCGTGGTAATTTTTTTTCATAGAAAGTTAAAAAGAACAGCATTTATTTGAAATAATAAATCTTTTTAAACATTTTAAATGTCTTTACTGTCACTTTTGATCAATTTAATGCATCCTTGCTGAACAAAAGTTAAAAAAATAAATAAAAACTTATGAATGGTAGCTTATTTTTCCTCATTAGAGAAATTAGATGTTTTTTTGCATTACAGTAATGAGTATTGGGGAGGGAAATCTTGTTGCATGGTCACAAGATGCACAGAAGTTAACACATGGACTAAAGGCCACAAACTCTTAATTTGATTTCATGGTGTCTTAGAGCAGTCACAGTCACAGTCATTTGAGAAATTAAATAACCCTCATGCTCTTTTTCTCTCAGGGTCTGAAACGGGCCGTCCTGCTTTGGGTGGTGCATCAAGTGAGCTCCATCAGCCCTCGCTCTCATATGTACAGTCTACCTCTGATGCACCAATGGAGGGTGTGACGCCCGCTAGTCCTACTGAGCACATCAGCAAAGAGGAGGCCGTGGAGAGACTCAAGGTACACATGACAGACTCTTTCTTACGAACAACAGCCAAAAACTAGAACACCAACAGCATGTTGGGGAAGGTATTTTCATAATTCAGTAGCTTATAGGGGTGTGACGATACACTTAGCTCATGAGACGAGACGATACACGATATTGGGTTCACAATAATGTGACTATTTTTAAGAAATGCTATATTTATGATGAATTCAATATGATGAACGCATAGTTGTCTTTCCATTCTTCTTTGTATGCCCTATTTTCGCTGTCAACTTTCCTCTTTAGACTGTTTGATAGTGCCATTTTCTCTCACCAGCCAGCTTAAATGTTAACATCACTCTGCACACGACGTAATAGTGTACCTCCATCACGCAAACAATTTTAAAAAATGCAGTTTAGTACGTGAGGATGCCAAGGAATAATTCTGAGTGTAAAAGTAGGCTACGTCAAATAATTATTACAATAAGTTAGGATCCATTGTGTAACAAGCAAATTAAAATGTTACACATTTATTATTCACAATATGGAAAGAGAAAATAAAACATAGTTTAAGAGCATGACTCAAACATGCCATTAATGGGGTTATTCAAGTTATATTTATCCATTCCACATCTCCCACATGTGTGTTTTAGCATGCGGTCTGTGTTGCAAGTTGGTGAATGAAGATACTTGCCAGGTTACGTGTCACTGCTCGGCTTTATTAATTTATCCAGTGTAAAACCCGGACACTGCCACACAAATGTGGCTTTTTGTTAATGACTGTCCTACTACAGGATTTAACACAGAGTAACAGCTCACTACCAGTTACAAAAAACACTGTAAGAGTCTGTCACAGGCAATTCTAGTTGCATTTTTCAATTAATTTCTTAAATAATACTTTGACTATGTTCTGGCCCGCCATCTAGTGGCGAATTTTTTTTTTGGCCCGATGCCAAACTTAATTGTCGACCCCTGCTTTACAGCATGAAGTATCAATCCTAGTTTAATATTGGCCAAACAACATTAATTTCAAATGTCCACTTAATCTTTAATATTTAGCCACTATAGATCTCTTCACACCCCTGGTAGCTTAGTATTAAAGTAGGTAACCGAGTTGTAATTTCAGAGATTTTGCTAAATTCAGCAGCTACACCACTCTCCAAAAGATTGTCAACTAAGCCAATGTTAATGTCTAACAGGAAACGGAGAAGATAATTGCAGAGCTGAATGAAACATGGGAGGAGAAACTCAGGAAAACAGAGTCGATACGACAGGACAGGTAAGAGCAGGCACAACCCAACTAAGTGTTCGCAGTATTCAAAATGTGTACACAAGTATAACATAAACTGTTGTAATGGACTGAATTAAGATGTAATTTATGAAATAACTTTACCCTGTGAATGTGAATGTCCAGACACACCAAACCAACAAGAACTAATGGCGACGAAAGCCAACTGTGTTGTTGCATGCATCTGGGTTGAAAAGTTGAGCTTGAATGCACTGCAAAGACTACTACAGCCAATGGCCAACTAACACATACGTTCTCTGCCTGTATGATAGGAAATAACTCTTTATACAAGCATGTGGCAGTAAGCTTTCAAAAAGGGAAGAGGTTGGATGCGATTATACAAACCGTAAACAAAGCAGTTCAATTCAAATTCATATTTATTTGTATAGCGCTTTTCACAATACATATTGTTTCAAAGCAGCTTTATAGAAAATGCATGTCAACATTACAATTTAGAGTAATCTGTTATCAGAGGTGACTGTGTCCAAATTATGTAATTTCAGAAATGTACATATACAAATTACACAGTTAGCAAACAATGTATTAATTTAAACAATGTATTAATTTAAGGCAGAAACAATGAGCTCATTGAAGTAATGAATACATGTTAACAATGATTAGGATATATAGCAAAATTTGGAATGGTGTTATTAGATGTATGCTTCATCTTTAAAGTCAAATTGTTACATTTTAATCAGTAAATTCAATTAGAATAAAAAGACACTGTTACCAAATGACATCCATATCAACAAAATCCATCTTTGCACAGAAGCTGCATGTGTATTGGCATTTAGATGCGTTTACACAGATGCGTTTAATGCTTGAATGTGTCTACACTGCATATGCAATTGCACAATGCTATGATTTTTTTATTTGAAGATTTAATAAAACTTTAAATATAAAACAAAAACTGCCAATAGTCACTGTCTTAACGAGTTAAGCCACTGATGTTCAAAAAGCTGATTTATTCAGTCATTGAATCATTCATTAAACTGATTCTTTCAAAACACTGATTAATTCAATAATGAAGCATCTCTATGCGTTGACAAAATAAATGCAATATTAAAGGGATAGTTCACCCAAAAATGAAATCATCCCATGATTTACTCACCCTTAAGCCATGACTTACTTATTTCAGCCAAACACAATTGGATTTATATTAAATAATATCCTGGCTCTTCCAAGCTTTATAATGGGAGTGAATGGTACCTTTTTTTGCAGCCCAAATAAGTGCATCCACCCATCATAAAAGTAATCCATGACTCACTCGTGAACGGGCGGACGGACGTTACCGGAAGCTAGTGATTACAGTTTATAAACTTATAAATATGGATATTTTTCTTAAAATGCATTGCTTCGCTTTAGAAGGCCTTTATTAACCCCGTGGAGTCGTATGGATTACTTTTATGATGGATGGATGCTCTTTTTGGGCTTCAAAAAAAGGTAACATTCACTCCCATTATAAAGCTTGAAGGGTCAGTAAATTATGTGATAATTTTCATTTTTGGGTGAACTAACCCTTTAACAATATTGTCGAAAATGTAACAAAAGTTTGAACTGTTACAAATTCAAAATGGCATTCACAATTGTGCTGATAATTGGGAAAACGGCACTCTTGCTTGTTTGATATTGCTTAACTACACTGTGTTCCAAATTATTATGCAAGTGACATATCAGTAGGATTTCAGTACAATAAACATTCAGATTTTAGTTTTTCAAAGAAAGTGTTTGTTTGTTTTATTTTCCATATCTTTTTAGATAACTGGTATCAATCTCAGACAGGTTTGTTGGGTAGTTTGCCAGGTCCACTTGGGTAAATGGAAACCCTACTTAAAGAGGTTGTTCCACATTATTAAGCAAGTCACAGTTCTCATGCAATATGGAGAGGAAGAAAGATCTTTCTGCAGATGAAAAGCATGAAATGGGGCAATGTTATGCAAAAGGCATGAAAACAACTAATATTGTGTGAAAACTGAATGGAGATTATTGAACCATCATAAGATTTGTGAGTGATTTACAGTACAAGAGAACTCAGTCAGATAAAGGCTTATTAAGGAAGGTTTCTGTCAAAAAAAAAAAAATGTATTAAAAGGACTATAAAAAGGCCAGTGCTGAGCAGCAAACAGGTATTTAAAGCTGCTGATGTCTCTGGAGTCTCAAGATCCTCTCCATGCAGGCTGGCAGTTGTGCGTAAAGTTGCATTTCACCCACTCCTAACAAAAGCTCAAAGAGAAACATTTACAGTGGGTTTAGAAATACATTTTCAAACAGTTTTATTGCTGTGGTGTTTTTTTTGCAGCATGGGATAGTGCGTTGTCCTTAATAAAAATCTTTTTATTTCACAAGAAATCCTTCTTTTTATACTATAGCAGAAAATGGTCAGTTATAAACTCCACATACTCGCAGAAGTCATTTTGACACCATCAGAAACCCTAAAGGGACCTTCCATCTCACTTCCCAATATTCTAGCCCAAATCATCACCCGCTAGCTCCTTGCTGACATCGTAGTCTTGTTGGAATGTGGTGGCCATTCACCAACCATCCAGAAATCCATCCATCTAGACCATCCATTGTAGTTCGGCATTAGTCAATGAATAAATCTATTTAAAAATGAGTCTTCATGTATATCTAAACCCACTGTAAATGTTTCTCTTTGGGAACTTTTGGTTAGGAGTGGCTGAAATGCAACCTTATGCACAACTGTCAGCCTGCATGGAGGGCTTCTTGAGACTCCAGAGACACCAGCAGCTTCAAATACCTGTTTGCTGCTCAACAGTGGCTTTTTTTTATAGCTGTCCTTTTAATAGAATTAATTTTTTTTTTTTTTTGACAGAAACTTTCCTTAATAAGCCTTTATCTGACAGAGTTCTCTTGTCCTGTAAATTACTCAAACATCTTATGATAGTTCAATAATCTCCATTCAGTTTTCACACAGTATTAGTTGTTTTCATGCCTTTTGCATAACATTGCACCATTTCATGCTTTTCATCCTCAGTAAGATTTTTCTTCCTCACCATATTGCATGAGAACTGTGACTTGCTTAATAATGTGGATCAACCTCTTTAAGTAGGGTTTCCATTTACCCAAGTAGACCTGGAAAACTACCCAAAAACCTGTCTGAGATTGATACCAGTTATCTAAAAAGATATGGAAAATAAAACAAACAAACACTTTCTTTGAAAAACTAAAATCTGAATGTTTATTGTACTAAAATCCTACTGATATGTCACTTGCATAATAATTTGGAACACAGTGTATATTATTTGATTATAAATATAAAACAAAACTCTTGAAACTTGAATTTCGGATGCATTCTAACGGCTTTTAATACACTGCATCACACAGCTGCATCAAGGTGTTTTATATGGTTTTTGCAAAGCAAGTGACCTACTCCAAAATGTCAGCTTGCACATCATTAAAACAATAATTATGATATCAACGACGATAAATATCGCACACCACTAGATGCCACCTTAACCAACTAATCACTTGTACTTTATGTGTACTTTACATGTCAGTCAGATGACTCCAAACTCAGTCCTTGGCTAGAATAATCTGCAATGTGGACCAGACTTTATGCTGAAAAGTCTGGCTCTGTGAGACTGATACCAATGTGAAACCCACACTGTTTCTGTTTGTTGTGACGCATTAGAGAGTCACTGCTGGCTGAGATGGGTGTGTCTGTGAAAGAGGATGGAGGAACAGTGGGTGTTTTCTCACCCAAAAGAGTGAGTCAAGTCATATTTATTTGAATTATGCTGTATACAATACACATTTGGTCAAAGCAGCTTTAAAGGTGTGGACACATTTATGGTTTCTCAGACGAAATCTAGACATTTTAATTGGAATTCATCAATCAGGAACTTTGCATGAGGGCGAAAGTTCACCCTATGCTGATTTCACAATGGGTTCAAGTTGGTCAAGCAAATTTGCTGCATTGACTAACAAAAATCTGCTTGGTTTGAAAGTGAGTTTTGTGTGAGCTGTGCTTCATACATAGTTAGACTATTGATGATAGACAGTGGAACTTTTTGCCGATTAAATTTCACTGAGATTTTGCTAATGTGACCACACCTTGAGTCTCAAAGTTTCTTTAAAACATACAAATATGATTCTACTCGTACTCAGCTATCCTAGCACATGACGTGTCCTCATTAGGTCCAGAATGCTTCCAGGTGTTTGAGCATGTGTTTTCTCCCCAGACGCCCCACCTGGTGAATCTGAACGAGGATCCTCTGATGTCAGAGTGTCTTATCTATTATATTAAAGATGGAGTCACTAGGTGAGCAGTGAGTTTTTGAAGGAGTAATGTTTCTGTGTAAATACTGCACTGTGTGTCTCATGGCTGTGTGTGTATGTGTGTGTTGCAGGGTTGGTCAGGAGGATGTGGATATTCGTCTTAGCGGTCAGTTTATAAAGGAGCTGCATTGCGTCTTCTGCAGTGAGATTAATGACAATAACGAGGGTGAGAGCAGTCATGTGACTTTCATTACATTCACTGATTCGCACAAAAGTGACATTAAAGACAATGTTACAAAATATTTATATTTAAAATCAGTACTGTTCTGTTGAACTTTCTATTACTAGAACTTTTTAGATTATGTGACATTGAAGACTGGAGTAATGATGCTGAAAATTCAGCTTTGATCACTGAAATGAATTATATTTTGAGATATATTCACAGAAAAGTTATTTAAAATTGGAATAGTATTTCTCAATATTAAGTGTTTTACTGTATTTCAAAAATATTTAAAAAAATCTTACTGACACGGTAGTGTAGGGCTACATGTATGTAAAATATTACATAAATATCCATACGTTTTATGTCACTTAAGTAGCCATATAGTTATATAATAGTAACTAGTGCTGTCAATCGATTACAAAAAAATTAACTAATTAATCGCACATTTTTCTGTAATTAATCATGATTAAAGTTTTTAATATATTTTTATATTGAAATAATTTCACATTTAATCTCCAAATTAATGTAGAAACAACATAAAGACAGTATATTTTAAATATTTGATCTAACAGGTTGGAAATATAAGTTATCAAACACTTCACAGTCTTCACTGCATAAATTATAAATTAAATGTAGTTAATCCTTATTAAAGCTACAAAAGTTATTCAGTCAAGAGCAGTGAGTGATTTTCTGTTTGTCTTTTGTTCTTTGATTATCATTAATGACAGACAGCAGCAGGTTTATTAGGCTGCTGTCACTTTAAGACCTGACGCACATGATGCAGATCTGACTCTTTACGGACATTAAGACTTTATTTAACTCATTTAAGCCTGTGCTTACGGAGATACTCGATAAAGTGGGCATTTGGGCATACTTTTGTGTGTTTTTGTCCATTCAAGCGTGAAAGAGAACTCAATGCAGCCGGTGCGGCAGTACAGATTTAAGTTCTTTTTTTCTTTTTTTTTTAGTTTTATCGCGCTTGAATGGTTTAATAGCGCTTGAATGAATGATAGCGTGATATATACATATAATGTAACGCTAGCTGAAGGATGACGGGAAAAAACGAATGCTGCATTAATTGCGTTAAATATTTTTAGCGCGTAAAACTGAAAAAAATAATTACATGCGTTAACACTTTAAATTTGACAGCCCTAGTAGTTAAATAAGGCAATAAGGTTTTAAAGACAATGTATTTTGCCACATCAACAAGTGATTGTTGGGCATAACAAAGCCATTTTTTATGTTTTTAATGTTTGAAATGCATGTAATCAGGTCTCAAACCTAAATATCTGTGTCTGTGTCTGCAGTGGTGGTGACTTTGGAGCCGTTAGTTGGAGCAGAAACGTACGTCAATGGCAAACGCATCAATGACGGTGTTGTACTCAAACAAGGTGACTTTTTCAATTCAATTTTTGATGTTTTTATTTCTGTGGTTCAGAATTGAATACTAGTGTATTGTTCACTACACTACAGACCTTGCAGTACATACTGCCTACTATTATTTTAAATAAAATGCTGTTATACAGGACAACGGTAAACATGTCAAATACTTTCATTTGGAAATAACTGCAGCTATTTTGCATTTTTAAATCCAATTAAAGGGATAGTTCACCCAAAAATGAAAATTCTGTCATCAATTACTCACGCTTGTGTTGTTCCAAATCCATAAGACTTTCATTCACATTCAGAACACAATCAGCGAACAAACATATAGCATTTAAATAGACCCTTTTCACATTTCCGTGTTTTTTCAGAAGCGGAAGTCGTCATAGTTGGGTAAACTGTTATAGCAGTGAATGAGAGACTACATTAAATATGTTTTTTGTGTTCCCATTTGCTCAAATAGCAAAAGAAAAACTCCACAATATTGTTTTCACAACTTTCAAAAAGAGGGAAAAAATAGAGATTGATAACGGCAGTCAGAAGAGAGAAAGATGTCAATTTTACCATCACTCCCATAGCTGCTTGCCAGTTGATGAGTCAAGAAAGAAGGAGAGTCAAGTTGAATTGTTGGATACAGCAACCAGTGCATTGCTCTCTGGTTGTATACTTTACTTTATGGCAAATGTCAGTGGTCATCTGGATATTCTGTTCACAGAAAATTGTCATGCTATGCATAGTTCTGTGATGCAGAAATAGTAGTCTAGTAACATGTAATTCCCAAAATGTATCTTCCTACAAAAACATACTATAGCTTGAACACTCTTTCATTCTTGTTTGTTCTTTGCTTGTATAGGTAACCGTATAGTGATGGGGAAGAACCATGTGTTCAGGTTTAACCACCCTGAGCAGGCCCGTCTAGAGAGAGAGCGCAGTGCCACACAGGAACAGCAGGGGGAGCCAGTGGACTGGAGCTACGCACAGAAAGAACTGCTGGAGAAACAAGGCATTGACATAAAGCAGGAGATGGAGAAGAGGTAAAAACACATTTAACAGATGTTCCTATATGGAAGGATTTGTGTTCAGGTCATAGCCTTGTAAAAATGTATCTGAAATGAATATTAAAATGTGTGATCAAGGACGAGGTTTCTGGTTTGTTGCTGGTCCAAGGTGATCTACTAGTCATGACCAAAATGGTCTACAGATCAACCTCAGCAAGATTTGTTGGTAGTCCATCTGATCAATCTTCTAGACCAGCTTGGACCAGCAAAAAAACATGTAAAACCTGGTTTCTTTTTTTTCAGCTGGTGTTTCCTTGCTAATGTTTTTTCTCTCTCTCTCAAACCCACTCTGTCTTAGACTGCAGGATCTGGAGAATCAGTACCGCAAAGAGAAGGAGGAGGCCGACCAGATACTGGAACAGCAGAGACTGGTAAGAAAACACACTGTTTAAGATAAGAGGGTAGGGTTGTCAAAAGTACCGACTTGGTACCAAAGTGAAAATTTTAAAAATGTGATGATACCAGATATGTCTGTGATTAGCTACAATGATCAATGCTTCAGAAACGTGTTGTAAATGGACATATTTGACGCTCTTCACCGAGCACTTACACAGATACAAACGGGAGTGTTTAAAAGCAGGCATCTATCAGCGGATCCCTAATATATCCGCTGATAGACGGATCCACTGATAGATGCCTGCTTTCAAACGAAGAGCGTTAAAATGTCCATTTACAACATGTTTTTGAAGCATTGATCATTGTAGCCAATCACAGACATATCTGTTGAGTGCATAAACACAGTGGCCAATCAGAGAGAATCTGTTCAACAGTACTCAAAATGCTATGCTGGTATTGTCACATTTTTTCAAATTTCAGTACCGACTTGGTACCAAAGTCGTTAATTTTGTAAACCTGGTATTAGGATGTGTTTTGGTCGATCAGATCACAAGTGAACGACGCTAAATACGGTTGTAAACGGTGTCTAAAACATTTTGAGCTTGTCCACTTTTCGACCACTTTCAGTGGAAGGCGACAACTCATTTGACTGGATTGCTTTCGTAGTGTAGACGCTTGTGGTCAAATGCGTTCAAACAGTCACAAAAGTTTATTTCATCCATTAGATCGAAAGATCTGAAAAAGCCTATACATTTACCCGCCCATAGACCCTCCCCTCGAAGAAATCAGGACAGAAGTGGTTGAAAGTTGGCAAAAGGATACTCCCTCGTCTACTTGTGATCCGATCGACCAAAATGCATCTTAACACCAGGTGTAAACAGGGCCTTTAGAAAATTCTTTTAACCGATTAACCAACATTATTAACCTGCTAATAACCGTTAACCAATAATACAAGTATTTAAATAGACATTACAAATGCCAAAAGTTTTTCTTTCAAGTCTGTACTGGCTGGGACAAAAACAGGCTAGATGAATCTTTGAATTCCAGATTTTCAATGTGGACCTAGCTTTGCATCAAACTGTATCATGACTCCAGTCTACTGTGTGCTTTGTGTGAGGAGCGCTGTGTGTGTGGTGTGCAGAATGGCTGGCTACTGTATGTAGAGCGCTCCAAATCAGTCCATTAAGAGGTCCCGTGACATTTAGCACGTTGCCATAGAAGCTACAGTAAATGCAGCTCACTAGGTTTTAGAAACAAGCTAATGTGTCTTTCTGTCTCTGTGTGCAGTATGCAGACTCAGACAGTGGTGATGACTCAGATAAGCGGTCCTGTGAGGAGAGCTGGAGGCTCATCTCTTCTCTCAGAGAGAAACTACCAGCCAACAAGGTCAGACACACACCACTGTAACACCAATACAACGATCCTGAACTCTGTTGACTTGTTTACTTGGTTTGTCTCTCTCTCTAACACATGCACAACCAACCTTGTTTTGAAATTGCTTAGGTTGTCGATTCATTAAATAAGCTCTATTATATATATTTTATATTTTAATCCAAACTCGTGCACTATAACTTTATTTAAATCATTGTTCAAAAAGCTTTTGTCGCAAAGCTTTTATATGGCTTCAGAAGAATTTTGCACACAGGTTACATGAACCACTTATAGAATATATTATGATGCTTTTTTTTAGTCATTTTTCAGTCTTCATTCACTTTCATTGTATTGAAAAGAACGGCCAGGATATTCATAAATTCTGCTTTTGTGTTCCATGCTAGAAAGCTATATAGGTTTGGAACAACATGAGAGTGAGAATATGAAAAAAGAAATTTAATTTTTTAAATTTAATTTAATTTCCCATACCTTTCATGTTATGCTAATAAATATGCAGTATTTTGCTATATTACCAAGAAAGAGAGGAAATTTTTATTAGAATATTTAGAATATATTATGCATTTTATTCTTGATAAAACATAAATGGCTAAATAAGCTTTTAATTATATGTTAAGAAAAACAAGGTTTTTTTCATATTCATATTTTTAATGAAGACCGGTTTTAATTTTAGATGTTATTAAAGATAAACTTTAATAAACCTTCTATAAAAGTTTTTTTACTTTCCTTTTTTTGTTGTTTTATATTTTATAGTTTCTTTTTCTTTTTTTTACTTTTTTTCTCGCCATGAATATATCCGTGGTAGGTGACATGGCGTTACATTATAAACATTACAATCAATTAATGTACATTATAATCAGTTAATCATTGCATCTTGCTGTCATTTATCTAAGAATAATATAATCTTATATCTTGAGTGTTTTTGAGAAGCGGCCTTAAAATTGTTTGAGTTTTAAAAGCTCATCTCGAGACCACTGCATTCTGTTCCATTCTGTTTCACTGTGTGTAGCTGTTTAATTTCTGACACTGGACGGGAAGTAAGTCTTCTGTTCTCGCTGATTGTTTGCAGATGCAGTCTATCGTGAAGAAGTGTGGTTTGCCCAGCAGTGGGAAGAGGAGGGAGCCGCTACGTGTGTATCAGATCCCCCAGCGCCGCCGCATACCTGCCTCCCAGGAGTCCAAACACAGACTCAGCTTGGAAGAGCTTCGCACACAGGCTGTTAAAGAGATCTGCTATGAGGTGCCTCATTGTGTTCAAGTCTAACTTTAAATCTAAAATGGGAAATGCAGGCAAATTTAATATTTAAATTTTAAACTTTCTCAAAACTGTATGCTCTAATCTGATTGGCTTGTCACTGACCATATGTATATTAAAGTCTATGTATATTAATGTATAATGTTTCAGACACTTACATAAGCAGGAGTTTACATTAATAGGAGCATCTCTTTTTATGTCTCCTCTTTAGGTGGCGCTTGGAGACTTTAGGCACACACGGCAAGAGATCGAGGCCTTGGCCATTGTCAGGATGAAGGAGCTTTGTCGGACATATGGCCAAAAAGACCCTCAGGAGAGAGAGACCTGGAAAAGCGTGGCGAAGGACGTATGTGAGACTGTGGGCATCGGAGAAGAGGAGGGAGACCGGGAGGAAAGAACAACAGCAGGAGGAGGAGGAGGAGGAGGGAATGAGGGAGGAAAGACCGATATGGGAGATCTCAAGGCTCATATTGACAAGTTGACTGATATACTGCAGGAAGTGAAGTTGCAGAATAATATGAAGGATGAGGAGATACGATCGCTGAGGGATCGCATGGTGAAGATGGAGAAAATATTCCCTGTCGAAGTTGAGGTAATGCTCTATATCTAGAAACAGCCACAAAATGTACCTACACTTCTTCCCAGTCCATTTACTAACTGTATGATGCAAACAAAACTGGCAAGTGCTAGCTGAAAATCTGATTGACTTGCCTTACGCAACTTTCAGGAGTTGGTGCACCAGCCTGCCTGGAAAGTTTGTGCTAAAGTTGTGCTTAAAATGTATGTAATTATCAATTCTGAAGAAAAAATAGACACTGTATTGAATTATTCATCTGTTAATACGGCATTAATTATTTCCGATAAACCTGTTCCGAAATGGCATTTAAAAACAAATTGTGTTTGATTTCATCTTGTGTAACCATCCTATTATTAGACAGTTTTGCTTGTGGAATAAATAATCATTGAAGAAGGAAATATATAAATCATGTACTTGTGTTAAAGGTGTAGTCTTGTAGTGGTCGACCGATATATTGCCAAGGCCAATAAATCGGCCAATGTTGTGTTTTGTTTTTGTTAAATTATTGGCTTTGGCCGTTAAGAGTTCTGTTTGGATGATAAAGCAAGACTTTTATTTTGACACCACTAAGAACAGAGATTTAATCACTGTCTTTCACTGATATTACTATCACATCTCGGAGCAGGTCTCGATTTTGAAATAGTGAGAAACAATGTTTTTGTGGAAGCTTGTTTCCGCCACTAAATATAAAAAATAAAAAAGGTAATTGCGACTTTTTATCTCACAATTCTGACTTTTTTTCTCAGAAAAAGTGAAGTATTAGTTCCTAAATAAAGTACAGAAAGAAGAAAATACACTGAAGTACAGACACAATTCACTTTATGCACCTTTAAAGCCAATGTCAAGATTTTCATGGTATTTTTATTTCAGGGTGATGATGAGGACATCGAAGTTGGTGGGGCCAGAGCAGATGAACCGGCAGCACAAGTCCACAGACGTGATGAGGATTCTGGGTACCGGCGGGGTCGTCATCGTTGGCAGTACCCGGAGAAGTACCACGACCCTAAACGGCGCAAAGGAACCAACAATCAGCCAAACAATGCCCTCTACACCGCTCCCTCAGGACACTCTCAGAACAACCCATTTAGTACGGCATCATCTCGATTCTCAAATCCATCTTTCAATTCTCAAACCCCTCGCAACCCCAATGGGCCTTTCTTGCCAGGCACCGGACGTTTTTTGCCGCCTCAAGAGAGGAAGCTACAGTTCCCCTTTAAGAATAATCCCCAGCACAGAGGCTTCATCTGGGGCCCGTCTGCAATCCAAGAAGGTGGAAAGGACCCATCTGCTCAGTCGTCCTCCGATCCTGATGTGGTTCATACCTTCCAGTCCTCTCCCTCGCCAAACAAGGGCCAGTGGCAACACAATCATCACCAACAACGGCGCAATCACGGTAACAGAGGCTATGGTAACTGGGGTAACAGGCAACGACCACGAAACCGGGGACGGAATCCATTCGATGGATATTTAACCAACGAGCAGGCTGGGAACGCTGAGCGTAAAGACGGTGGGTCAGTCCAAGGGCAGCACAAGCAAGGTAGAGCACGCTACTCCTGGTACAATCCCAATTTTGCTTCAGACCAGTCTGTTGGAGATGGATTCCAGCACTATAACTACAACCAAAGCAGACAAGGTCTTTACAAACACCCTAACTCACAGTACAACCACTACCAGCACCCTCATAATCAGGACAACCCTCCAGAGATGACCCAACTGAGGTCTGAAGGCAATCCCAATCCACCTTCTATCCCAGATTGCAACAGCACCCCCATGGAGACCTGATTTCATCTGTGGAGACCATGATCTTTTGCATAGTTCTTGGAAAGGACTCTTAGAAACCTCGGACCCTCAGATATACGGTGTTGTGGTTTGTTGTGGAAGGGTTTTAGATGCTGGGAGCGTCCAGAAAGGGAGAAACTCCCTAGTGCAATAACAATGCTGTACGAAACATTTTATGCACCTGAATTTTTATGTACATATTGCAGTTTCATACCTGCACCTACAATACCTGATTTTATGTGCGCACATATCTATATATGTATATATATATCTATAAGTAGGTTATAAATTGAAAAGCATATGTATTTGCAAGAGAATTGAGCTTCTTATGTCGCACAGTGCACTGCAACATTGACGTTATGGCCTGAGAAGTACTGTATATGGCCTATCAAGCTGTTTGGAGAGTTCTGTTGGATATCTGATGATTTTTACATTGTGCCTTTTGAAAAGCCAAAGAATTTGGAGATTTAGTAGCCCTCAGACTCATAACTGCTTTGGATGCTGCCTTTTTTATAGCTGATGTTTTTTTCCTTTTTTATCTTCCCATTCATTTATTTATGTTCTTTTATTCTTGCATCCTGAGGGGCATGTGTTTCAGAAATTGTCTTCTGTTGTTAGGGGATAAAAAGACATGGGATACATAATCCTTGCACAGTTGAATGCAAACAGTTGAGGTGGCTAATTGTTTTTCTTTTGTTTTTCTTTTTTGTTACCTTGTCCTAATCAGGCACATTACGATAAAGAGACAATAGCTGCGTTTCCATTACCCTTCAAATTGCGCAAATTGAAATTGCAAATTGAAAATGCGCCCAATGGAAGCACGTCAGTTTCACCAAAACTCCCATATATCGCAAAAAATCGCATGAGGTGGTTTTTCAGGCAATTCGAAAAAGGAATATTTTGCAAAACTGCAATAGAAACAGTTTTTCTGCATTTACAGGTCACCTGACGTAGGTAAAAGTCAATCATTTTTTTAAAGATGGAACGGTATGTTTGGACAGAAGACGAAACAGAGTTCTTTATTAAACTCATAAAAGACTAAATAATTACGGGAATACTGGATTCTAAACAAAGAAATGCCACAATTTATCAAGACCTTGAAGCAGATAGGAGGGAGAAACACCCAGAAACACCTCATACGTGGCCGATCCCAAGTATAAGATGCTTTCCTTGCCATTAATTGAAACGACTTATCGCGAGAGGAAAAAAATATGCTTTAGTCGCATAACATCAGTTAATGGAAACGGTGTCATTTCGCAATAGTTTTTTATCGACAAAAGTTTTGCGCAAATCTGTAATGGAAACTCAGCTAATGATTCTGTCTCTTCTCTGTTAAGGTGCAGTCACACTGACGATGTTTTGCTGCAGCAAAGCAACAAAGTAAATCATTTTCAATGAGAGTTGGCAACAATCGAAAGGCTGTTCGCAATGCAAACAACTTGAGCGGAGTTCAAATCCCGCTCCACATACAGCAGCTGTATACTAAAAACCGAATGATCTGATGTGCTATTATTTTTATCGCTTCATGCATCATTTAACATACAGGGAAACAATCTTTGGTGTTTGATTCTTATTTTTGGCCAGAATAAGCTGCGGAGTGGACCAGACTTTATGCCGATAGTCAGCAGTCTGACTCTGTGATACTAGCCAAATACTGCACCCTAAGATGCTGATTGTTCAGCTGATGAAATATCTTTCCAAAAGACTTTCAGTAGACGACAACTCCATAAGATTTTTCAGTTTTTGAAAGTGATGTGAACTTTATACAGCACATGTACAGCTTTGTTTTCATCCATGTTAAATTCAATATGGTGTCTACACTGACTAAGGTCTGTTATCAGACAGTTATGGTTGAAGAATAAATCATGGATAACAGCCATTGAATTCTTACTGTATTCTTGTAACACCCGTTTAGGACATGCTGTTATTCCCATTTTGACCATTTGTAAGTTCTCAACTGACAATGATCTAAAACTGAAAAAATAAATAATTTTACCTTAATTGTCCCAGGTGATATATTTGTTTCATAAAGGTACAATGAATTGTGTATAATTTCCTAAATACAATACAGATAAATAGGTAAGCAGTAGTAGTAAAAACAAGAGGAATGCATATTAATGCTCATACACACATTCTTGCTGACCGCTTTTCTCTACTATAAAAGGCACAAAATTCAGCACAATAATCTGTAACTAATTTATTTAGGTGATTTTGGAGCATCTAAAGTTGTGTTTGCGTGTGTGTGTGTGTGTACTGTAGCTACTGTACTGTATTATGCACATTCAGCACATTATGTCACTGGTGCAATGATCATAACACTCCCACTCTCAGTGGGACATGAGGCACATATTTTACACTAAACCAGCACACATTTATCTACCCACTCCTTGCTTTCTGCCGCATGGCTATTTTCAACCCTTTGCGAAAGAACTGGGTCAGCTGTGTCATCCACATCTGATATTACACACTCACATACAAGCAAAATATTCAGATATATTTCTGCTAAGATATTTAGATATATGTTCATCATTGTTTTATGAGGGATTTTTTTTTTTTTTTGTACACTACGATCCTGATGACTCTCTTTGATATAAGAGATATTTACATATATTCAACAAGACAAAATAACTCAATTAAAGATGTACATGACCCTTGGTTCTTAAAGAACAAATGTAAATTCTTTCATTATGTACTCACCTGTCATTCCAAACTTCCCTTGTGGAAAAAGAAGTGTGCTTAATTGTATTGAATTTGCACTTTTAGGCCCGGTTTCACAGACGGGGCTTAGCCTAAGCCAGGATTAGGTCTTAGTTCAATTAGGATATTTAAGTATCTTTTACAGTATCTCACAGAAGTGAGTACACCCCTCACGTTTTTGTAAATATTTTATTATATCTTTTCATGTAACGACACCGAAGAAATGACACTTTGCTACAATGTAAAGTAGTGTGTACAGCTTGTATAACAGTGTAAATTTGCTGTCCCCTCAAAATAACTCAACACACAGCCATTAATGTCTAAACCGCTGGCCACAAAAGTGAGTACACCCCTAAGTGAAAATGTCCAAATTGGGCCCAATTAGCCATTTTCTCTCCCCGGTGTCATGTGACTCGTTAGTGTTACAAGGTCTCAGGTGTGAATGGGGAGCAGGTGTGATAAATTTGGTGTTATCGCTCTCACTCTCTCATACTGGTCACTGGAAGTTCAACATGGCACCTCATGGCAAAGAACTCTCTGAGGATCTGAAAAAAAGAATTGTTGCTCTACATAAAGATGGCGTAGGCTATAAGAAGATGGCCAAGACCCTGAAACTGAGCTGCAGCACGGTGGCCAAGACCATACAGCGGTTTAACAGGACAGGTTCCACTCAGAACAGGCCTCGCCATGGTCGACCAAAGAAGTTGAGTGCACGTGCTCAGCGTCATATCCAGAGGTTGTGTTTGGGAAATAGACGTATGAGTGCTGCCAGCATTGCTGCAGAGGTTGAAGGGGTGGGGGTCAGCCTGTCAGTGCTCAGACCATACGCCGCACACTGCATCAAATTGGTCTGCATGGCTGTCGTCCCAGAAGGAAGCCTCTTCTAAAGATGATGCACAAGAAAGCCCGCAAACAGTTTGCTGAAGACAAGCAGACTAAGGAACCATGTCCTGTGGTCTGATGAGACCAAGATAAACTTATTTGGTTCAGATGGTGTCAAGCGTGTGTGGTGGCAACCAGGTGAGGAGTACAAAGACAAGTGTGTCTTGCCTACAGTCAAGCATGGTGGTGGGAGTGTCATGGTCTGGAGCTGCATGAGTGCTGCCGGCACTGGGGAGCTACAGTTCATTGAGGGAACCATGAATGCCAACATGTACTGTGACATACTGAAGCAGAGCATGATCCCCTCCCTTCGGAGACTGGGCCGCAGGGCAGTATTCCAACATGATAACAACCCCAAACACACCTCCAAGACGACCACTGCCTTGCTAAAGAAGCTGAGGGTACCTAAACCCTATTGAGCATCTGTGGGGCATCCTCAAACGGAAGGTGGAGGAGCGCAAGGTCTCTAACATCCACCAGCTCCGTGATGTCGTCATGGAGGAGTGGAAGAGGACTCCAGTGGCAACCTGTGAAGCTCTGGTGAACTCCATGCCCAAGAGGGTTAAGGCAGTGCTGGAAAATAATGGTGGCCACAAAAAATATTGACACTTTGGGCCCAATTTGGACATTTTCACTTAGGGGTGTACTCACTTTTGTGGCCAGCGGTTTAGACATTAATGGCTGTGTGTTGAGTTATTTTAAGGGGACAGCAAATTTACACTGTTATACAAGCTGTACACTCACTACTTTACATTGTAGCAAAGTGTCATTTCCTCAGTGTTACATGAAAAGATATAATAAAATATTTACAAAAATGTGAGGGGTGTACTCACTTCTGTGAGATACTATATTAAAGCTGATAAATAATGGATTATTTCCTTCAGATGCGTACTGTTCACCATGATGGTTTTGAATTGCTTGAAATATGATTGAAATCACTTCAAAAAGGAAAATACAAAAGTGAAACGTGCAGCGCAAGTCTGTCATATAGGCTACATAATATTATAATGAGAACATTATAATCGTGTGCTTGGGACATGGCTTTTAATGGTGAGACTTTTGTTTTTGTAATCAGGCTCTCAAAAATGATATAAAAACTTTGATTTAGATTTATCGGTCAATATATCGGTTATCGGCCAAAATGTTCATATCGGTGCATCTCTACTTATGAGTAAAAATTTATCTGAATACTGTTGAACTCGGTGTAATGTCTAATGCGCAAGAGGTTCGAGGATGCAGTTGTGTAACGTTTGTTTCATCAGATAAATCACTGGTATGTTTTTTTCTCACAGCTGCTTCATACTGTCTGACAAAACTGTACGGCTCATACTTCATTTTCTTTTTCTGTTGATTATGGGATGAAATTAAACCCTAACATGTTTTGGGCAGTTTTTGCAAGACTCACTCAGGCAGAGAATATCCTGAATGTCAAATCACTTTTAAAATGCTGGATTTGTTCAAATGACCTTTTAGATGTGTTTTAGAGTTTTGTGTGCTGTAAATTTGTGCTGTTGGATGACATTCACAACATTCTTCAACACAGACGTGTGTATGTGCGCATGAGTGCTTGTGTGTATCATGCAGGCGTTGCTGTGATCGTCATGCTCCAGTGGTTGACATAAATGACACCTGTGACAATAGTTTTCTCCACACATTTTAAAGGCAAGCAAGATACATTCAGTACAGGGCATGTTTCTTGTTTGTTTGTTGTTGATTTTTTTTTTTTTCTTTTTCATTTTTTCTTGTTGCATGACAGTAAATTTAACATATTCAGGCAAAATTACCATATGAGGGAGTGCACTAAATGTATATATACATTAGTGATATACACTAATGATAGTTCAGTCCTGCTAATGATTATGCATGTTGGTTAAAAAAGATCAGTCATTTCGATGCCTTTCCATCTTGCCAAAAAATGTTTCAGTAACCAACTCGGGTGCAATACTTCCAGAAGTCATTGAGCACTGTAAATACAAAGAGACATTAGAACCAGCCAGTGCTGAATACAGAGGTGAACTTGGATTACCACTAAAGGGACTTGTGTTACTTCATTCAGAAGTGACCCAGGACCAGCTTGATCATTCGCCCTTTACCTTTAAGTATGCTGAGAAAAGCAGCAAAACTGATCTCAGATCTGTTATGCTATGCATTCCCTGTTTAATAGAGTAAAGCTGCGTTCACACTACCAGTGACAGAGCGCCACAATCCCATTCATTTCAATGGAGAGCTGTATTTTTTGTGATAATCCAAAAGCCTATGGAAAAATCCTATTGGGTTTTTGTCGAGGGAACCAGTATGATGCTAATAAACCTGTCATCCCTGCACCACTCATGTTTAACTTTATGCAAATGAAAAGTGACTTTCGGGAGCGACAACCAATAGGAGTGAAGTCAGTGGAGCGCATGTGATCCATCACTACATCCTGTAGTGGAGAGTGTCGACGGCAGTGTTGCCAAGTCCACGGTTTTCCCACGGGCTACTTTAACACTATTGCCGCGAGTTGTTTTTTTATGTTCGCGGTTGAAGCGACCCCAAATAACATGACATTTAGCCCCTGAAATGCATATTTTACCAGGGGGACCCCGCCAAAAACACAAATTTTACCAGGGGGACCCACCTGAAATGCAATTGGGCTAGTTTTGGGTAGAAATTGGGCGGGTTTTGTTGTGAAAACCTGGCAACCCTGGTCGGCGGCAAGATGGAGGAGATTTAATGTTAGCAGTCATCAACTGGCCTGTAATTTATGATACGTCTCTGAGTAATACGGTGGTACTCGCCGTGCTGACTCTGAGCCTGAATGGTTTTGTGAAACCAGATAGACTGGCGCCGCTTTCGCCGCAGATAAATAGCCGTGATGGCAAAAAGCACTCGCTCTTTCTCGTTCAACTTTAATTTTAAGCATTTTATGTACTGATTCCCTTTATATTTAGACTTTTCCCTCCAAAATGTTTGTTTTTAGTGGCAAGAAAACTGATTTGTTGTCTACAACATGGAATAAAATCGGTGAATGTCATTCATAAACATTAGACAACCAGTAATGGGAACGCCCATTATAGCAACCTCAGACTGTTCAGATTCAAAAAATCCGATTTTTTGCATATCCAGATTTTATCCAGATGGGTTTCTGAAAGTCTGGATAGCAAAAAAAAAAAAAAAACATGAAATCAGATTTTTTCTGATTCAAACCACATATGGAAGTGATTTGAAATGTGATTCCAATCAGGTTTTTACAGATGTGTGTCAGTCTGGATGCTCTGGCTGCTCAAATCGGATTACAAACCGTCTTTTGCATCACTGGACACACAAATCTTATTTGATCACTTCCAATTAATAGTGTGGACAGTCTGCCTGAAAAGATCTGATTTGGGAAAAAATCTGATTTACCTGCAGTGTGAACGCAGCGTAAAGCTTATACTTGGATTTTTTTGTGGAAAGCACATCAAGCTTTCCAGTAAATTTTCAAACAACATAAAAATAAAGAACCAGATTGTAAGTGTAATAAATACAGTGAATCTTGCTAGCTTTGCTGACCTAGGTCCAGTTTCTCAAATTCAACACATATTACCCACATTAAAAGATTGCAAAACTGATCTCAGTTCAATATAAAGGGTACAGTTCTGTCTGTGCCTGTTTTTTGTGCTGAGCTAAATGTTTTTGTCTTTTTGTTTTGACTGGGTACTTTGTTTCTGCCATGGAATAAGAAATAAAAAAAAAAGGTAATTGTGACTTTTTATCTCACAATTCTATTTTCTAACAGAATTCTCAGTTTGTATTTCACAATTCTGACTTTTTTTTCTTGCAATTCCCAGTTTATCTCTCACACTTATGAGGAACTGCAAGTTATAAACTGGGAAATGGGAAAAAGGTCAGAAATGTGAGATATACTAGCAATTGCGAGAAATAAAGTCAGAATTGCGAGATAAAAAGTCGCAATTAACTTTTTGATTTTTTATTCTGTGGCGGAAACAAGCTTCCATAGGGTTTAGCAGCATGCTGTCAAATTTCCACAGAAAATTGTTTTTCCTTGTAGCTTTAGTTTGCAAAAATAAAAGATGCATTTTTACAGTAATGCACTCGTAATAGTGAAAGCCTATGGGGCAAGGCATTGTAATATGATAAATGTTAAAATATATACAATTTTTCAAGTCTAATGTGAGAAAATCTCTTACTAACCTTCTCTGTACAAAGTACCAGCCGATCTTCACATTTCAGCTTTAAACCTTGTGGTGCGTTTGCCCCTAGATGTCATTTTAAATGCACTACTGTAAACAACATTTTTATTTTTGCAAGCTGAGGATCAGTCCAAATGATTTTCTGTGGTAACAGCAGGTGGATTTATGAGCCACGTTCTGAGGCACTGCACATTGTGATATTCAGTAATGACTGATGGGAAATGAACAATAGATATTTAGCCAATCTGTGTCTTTCTGTCTGAAATCATGGAATGACACAAACACGTTAAAAGTCAAGCGCTTCGCTTTTCATTGTCACTGACGCAGCTTGTATTTGTCAAACACACAAAGCAATACTAGCACAGTTCTCTGGTCATGTTAACCTATGACCCCTCATGACTATTTGTGAACTATGACTTTTAAATTATGACTCTGTCCACTTAGTGCAAAGGATGCTGACCGCTGAAGCCAAGCCCCACACATGTGATGCCTTACAAAAGTATTCAGACCAGGAACCAATTTTTAAATTATAATGAATTACAAATCCTGCATATAAGGTGTGTATCTTCTGCACCACCAAACAAGCACCAAAAACAGATTTGCAAAAATAATGATCCTCTTTGCCTGCTGTTATTCGAGCAAACAGTCCCTGCCATATCTGGCCCAGTCATACTTCCCAAACATACATCTGCGTGATATGGGCGGGACTTGATTTTGTTGTGGGAATTGATTGGATATTTGGATGGTTGTGGTTTGCTATTGGTGGATCTCATGTGAGTGACAGGTTGTCCCGCCCTCGCGCTGTGCTACTTTCTTTTTATCACGACTTTAATGATGTTTGCATTCAAATTTTCAGTTTCAGTTCTTTTTAGATTTTCAAACTAAAGTAGAATTTTTGTACCATTGCTACAACTCATTCTCACGGCAGTTCATAACTATTTTGTTTCGGCGAATCGGTGGATAATTTGTATGAATTCATACAAATATTATTCATGCTTTACACTGACGGTTAGCGTTAAGGGGCGGGGTTAGGGATCATGCTTATGTTTGTCCTAAAAAAATCTTACATATCCATACAAATGACATTGTGTAATTCATACGAAATCAATTTTTGGAATGGTTTATATCACATTGTCATCAAGCGCTTCAGTTTTTAATGGTAAAAGAGTGCGAGGTAAGATGTTAGTAGTATAAACATTTAACAGTTTTACTAAAGAAATGTTAAATGACCAACAGTAATTTCCAGTGATTCAAACTACTCAACTTTTATGTCAAATTTGGCTTTCTGAATGGAAAAAATGTAATTCATAACTGAACGTGACGAGACTAGAAGCATTTTTCTGTTTTGAGTTTTCAAAATATTGAATGTGTGCATATTATTAAATAGAACTATTATCTGCAAAAAGTTCAAATTCATTCTTAAACAGTTAAAGTGATTCTTGTTCTTTTACTGATCTACTTTCTTTTTCTTTATTCCCCTAAATCCATTTAAATCCTTTATTTATTTAATTTAGTGTGAGGTATCTTTCATGTGGGATGAGTTCTGCGTCAGTTGTTTGATAGCAATAGTAATAGTGACTAAAAGACTTGTTTTTAAATGCGTGAATTGGTGAAGGTCTGAATAAGTTTGCAAGGTACCGTATACACACTCATACGCCCCTCCTCTAACTTCTCTTAAAGGGACAGGTGCACCATTGTAAACACAAGGAGAGATGGAAAGGAGGGAAATGGAGGAAGACTTGTGATGTGTCCAAACAGCTGTTTGCAGTTGCTGCATGTTGTTCCCGTCACACGCCGGAGTCTTTGCCACGCTCTCCTGCACTGCGAGAATGAAATGTGACAGGCAGCGAACGCCCCAACAAACGGGACGGGCACCTCAGAAACATCTCCGCTTGTATAAAGTCCACCTGGCTTCCATTTTCCGAGTCACTCAGGTGCAACACCAGCAATGGAGAGCTGGAGCGAAAGAGTCACTTCATGCACGCGCGCAAACACTCGTTCATACTTTCTTGAGCACACAACCGCACATCCAGGCCCATGCGGAATCTGAGCAGATTTCCGCAGAATGCCCAGGATTCGCAAACTTTTACACATCATTCGCCCGGCACATTGTTCGTTTAATAAATATTTGATAATGCTTCCAGCTGCCAATAATAATATAGCACTCTTAGCTTCATTTAAGTCATTTTATCACATTTGATCCATTGCACAGAATTCCACAGTTGGAACAGTGGAATTCCGTAGTGAAAACAGTGGAATTCCACAATGGAAACTGCAAAAAAGTACAGATTCCGTCTGGGCCTGCTGATAAAGAAGTTTTTTGACACTCTCATTCACCTCCTTCAATCAGCAATACTTCCTCCTGGAAGACTGAACTTCAGTCCCTCTGAATAAAGAAATGGAAAAGTTCTCGTTCGTCGCATTTCTGTGATGTTGCGGACAGCCGTTTTCATGTTTAATTGGTAGGTTATGTTGGGATATTTGAGTAGGGTTACAGAGAGCAGTGCGGTATGGGCTGGAAGCATGTTGAAGAAGGCATGCAGGTGTTGTAATATACGGGAGAGCAGAAAAGCGATGGTACGCCGTGTTCCGTCTTTCCCCCCTTGCTTTCTTTGTCTTTTCTGGCTGCACATGTTCATGTCATCTCTCTAGTTCCCTCACGCACGTGACTCTTTCTTGGAGTGAGGCTTGTTGCCCAGGAGAGCATCCATCTCGCTCACAGTCTGAGGCGTCATCTGAGACAGCACCTGGAGAGAATATGAAAACAGTGTTATTAGAACGGCTGCGTCTCATTGATCAAAAGTGTCAGTAAAAACGTTACAAAAGATTCTATTTTAAATCAGTGCTGTTCGTTTTAACTCTCTAATCAAAGAAATGTATCAAAAAAGGTATCACGGTTTACACAGAAATATTAAGCAACACAAATGTTTTCAACGTGGATAATACGAAATGTTTCTTGAACATCAAATCAGAATATTTGAAACTTTGTGAAAAAGAAGTACACTTTAGCACACTTAAAAAAAGTAATTATTATGTAAATAATATACTTTAAAAGAAAGTGTGAATTGAATGTAATGTTTTCAGACACTTAACTGCAAGTTATTTACAACTAAATGAATTTATACAACTAAATGTATTATAGATACAATTAGTTGAACTTAAGAGTGCTTTTTAACCACTTAAGTAGGACTTAAGTACATCTTTATATGTAATTTCATAATTACTTGTAGAATTAAGTGTAGAATTTCTAGCATTTATGGTAAACTAAAATATACTTTAATGTCATTTCTATTGAAACGTACAGTATGTCATGTATTTAAATATTTGTAATTACACATTTATGTGTAATGATAAAGTTGCAATTTAGTACATTTAAAAAATATTTAAAAGTACTTTATATGTGCTTTAGTACGTTAATCAACATATCAAAATAAGTGCATGACAAAAGACTTTAAAGTAAAACTTTTAATTTTACATTATTATATAAGTGCACATTTTAAAAGTGTACTTAAGTGTGTTAAGAAACATACAGTAGTCGTGAATGATTACTTTCTTTAAGCAGACTTAAGTGGACTTTTATTTAAATAATATTATATTACCTGCAAGTATAGTTTTTTTTTTTGTTTTTTGTTTTTTTTTTAAAATATACCTTTAAGATTTAAAGTGCACTGCAAATACACATGCAATACAATTAAGCACACTTCTTTTTTCACAAGGGAATGATTTCTGAAGGATCATGTGACACTGAAGACTGGAGTAATGATGCTGAAAGTTTTTCATCACAGGAAAAAATTATTTTTAAATATATTAAAACACAAACAGTGTGTGTGTGTGTGTGTGTGTGTGTGTGTGTGTTTATTACCCGAAGGGCTCCGAGGTTCTCAAGAAGCTGGTCTGTATTTGAGACACCGAGAAGTACAGAACTGACCCCTTCACTGCGCAAACACCACGCTGAGTGAGAGATTTCACAGTGTTATTGTAGACAAGGACTTTTTTTATTAGAAACATGGAGACATTTGAATGCACAGACCGTTCAATGACCGTCTGATGCATATTACATATAAAAATGGCAAGCACTTTCTCAGTCTGGCATGCTCTGATATGACTGGCTGACTTTACACAAAATGATTCTTGACTAACATAAGCTTGAAAGTGAACCAGACCATTTGCACCAATAGTCAAAAGTGTGGCTGAGCAGAAAGACTCACCAATGGCAAGTTGAGCAGCCGTGCAGCCCAGCCTGTCAGCCACCAGATGGAGCTCTTTGATTTTTGCAAGCTGTCTGCGCCCTTCTTCACTGTACACTCGCTCCTTTAGCCACTGATAACCCTAAAAGACAATCGAACATTGATAAGGGATCATGTATTCATCAAGTACAGGGCTGTAATATGACTGTCACTCCATTAGGTAACAAAATAAATTAAATGACATTGAGAAATTGAAAAGAGATACATATAGGGACGAGAGAAAATCTACGGTTGACAAACTCTTTATGACTCACTTTCATTGCGGCTCTTGAACAGTCTGGAACGCCATCGCTGTATTTTCCTGTGATCAGCCCACATGCGAGAGGAGACCAGGTCATCGCTCCAACACCTGGCAGAGCATGTGACAGTCACAAGACATGGAGTTTGAGTTGACATCTGTCCTAATTAAACCTCAAATCAAACAATTAAATCATAAAATAAAAGTATTTATTTTTAAAATGTACATAATTTAAGAAGTCGGTCATTACAAAAGTTGCATTTGCATCATAGTACTGTGGTGTGAACTACTTCTTCAGACCATTTTGTTTATATTTTCCAGCTGGAACATGGGGACAGGGTTAGTTTCAGTAAATAGTCCCTGCCGGTAGATTCTGTATTAACAAAATATATATTTGTAGCATAAAACATTTTAAAAACATCAAAAAATTTCATTATATTGTAGCAGACGCTTCACCAGTGAGCTCATAATAGTGTGAAAAACACTTTTAGTAGGTTTTCCCTATCTGTTCCTATCTGCGCTAATATACAGTAGAGTGATCAGTCACATGACATCTACGGCCCATGGCACTTTGCATACTTACAAAACATTACAACTGCCATTTGGTTTAATGACAGACATTTGAAAGTAATTATATTGTCCTCTGGACTGCTACATGTTAAAGTAAAGATGAGACAGCATACGTGTGATGTGTTAACCAAGCATTCACGTCTACATAGAGGATGTATCTGGCTTTACACATTAGATTAATGCATATGCTTGTGAAAAAGATGGTGCTTAATAGTACTAAATGTGCACTTAGTGTATTTCAATTTTTAAAAGTATATTTAAAAAAAAACTGTACTTGCAGGTCATATAATATTAATGAAATAAAAGGCTACTTCACTGTACTTAAAGAGAGTACACCTTCATGACTGTTTCTTACACTTAGGTAGCTACACTTTAAAAAACTGCACTTTGTAATAATGTAAATTTCAAATTTTTACTTTAAAGTACATTTTAAATCATTGTTTTTAGAATGTTCATGCTTTAAATAAGTACACTCATTTTGATGTGTTGACTAATTCTCAAGTATATGTAAAGTACTTGATTATAATTGTAGATAATGTAGTATTCAATATTACATGTACTAAATTGACATTAAAGTATATTTTAGCTTACCATAAATGCTTGTCAGTACATTCAGCAGTACACTTTAACCATATTTCAAAGACAATAGTAGTAATTATGAAAGTAATTTGAAATTATATAGATGTACTTAAGTCCTACTTAAGTTGGTCAAAAAAGCACTCTAATGTTCAACTAATTGTATTTAATATAAATTTAAACTATAATACATTTTCATTTAATTGCAGTTAACGTGCAATTAAAGGGATAGTTCACCCAAAAATGAAAATTATCCCAAGCTTTACTCACCCTCAAGCCATCCTAGGTGTATATGACTATCTTCTTTCAGACGAACACAATCAGATATATTTAAAAATATGGTAACACTTTAGTATAGGGAACATGTATTCACTATTAACTATAACTTTTCCCTCAATAAACTCCTAATTTACTGCTTATTAATAGTTAGTAAGGTAGTTGTTAAGTTTAGGTATTGGGTAGGATTAGGAATGTAGAATAAGGTCATGCAGAATAAGGCATTAATATGTGCTTAATAAGTACTAATAAACAGCCAATATTCTAGTAATATGCATGCTAATAAGCAACTAGTTAAAAGACCCTAAAATAAAGTGTTACCAAAAATATCCTTGCTCTTCCATGCTTTATAATGGTAGTGAAGGGGGGAGGGAGGAGGTTGGGAGTATCGTAAGCTTAGACGCTTCTCGCGATTTAAACAAATAGGGCTGTGCAACAAACTCAAGCTCCTCTTCTCTTATATTGAAATCCTCCGACATTTCTCTTAAAAATTATTGTTTTAGACTTCTAACTCATGGCCGGTGTTTTGTTTTGCTCTATCCTCTGTGTGTCCATGTTCGTCATTACATCATGCGTCGACTCGGGTCATAGGTCACTCTTCCGCCACAAATCGATGTGTACGGCTGTTTGCCAGGTGCTAGTTATTATAGTTAATAAAGTTTTAAATATGGATATTTTTCTTACAAAAACCAATCGCTTCACTTCAGAAGGCCTTTATTAACCCCTAGAGCCATATGGATTATTTTTATGATGGATGAATGTGTTTTTTGGGGGGGGGTTTGGCTTCAAAATGTGGTCCCCATTCACTTCCATTATAAACCTAGGAAGAGCCAGGATATTTTTAAATATATCTCCGATTGTGTTTGTCTGAAAGAAGATAGTCATATACACCTAGGATGGCTTGAGGGTGAGTAAATCATTTTTGGGTGAACTAACCCTTTAAGTGTCTGAAAACATTACATTCAGTTCGCACTTAAGTATATTCTTTTAACATATATTATTTCCATGCTCCTTTTAAAAGTATGGGTAAGGGTAATGTCCCGATTGTGTTTCATTTTAAGGTAACTTTTGTGGACTGACCGATCTTGTGGTAGAGCTCTGGCAGCTGCACCTCGACTTTATCCCTCTGGAAATAGTGATACTCAGCCTGCTCACATACCGGTGGGATTAAGTTAAACTGCCTCGCTACAGAGTACGCCTCCTAAACACACAAACACACACAGAAGACAAGAAAAGGTTAAATTGTCCTTTCTTTGGCCGAGATGTTAACAACCAGTGTTGTCTACAGCAGTGTTGAGGAGTAACTAAAAGAAGTGACACTACACATTTAAAGGTACACTATGTAGCTTTTTTTGTTCAAAATGAACAAAATTTAAATAATGCATGAATACATCAATCTTTCTTCCAAAACATGTTTTTGCCTTACCCTGATTCACTATGGTAAGCCTATTATAAGTGTTTATATTTTAGACCTGTCGGGATGATTTTCGTGGAAAAAAACGTACATACGTCACTCGCCCATGCATGTCTCGTCATATCCGTAAATAGAGAAAAGTTGCTCCGGCTACTTTGACGCGTGTCTGGAGTGGGAGTGGCAGAGGTTAGTTGTCACAACGAGTGAGAAAGGTTGACACGGAGCCGCTAAAGCCCTAGGTATACTTTGTTTTTTTACTTTGTTTCGTTTTTTTTTATTATACGTCACTTGACTCGTACGAGTACACAGGTGTTCGACGCATGCGCAGTTTTGAGCCACGAGTTACAACCATAGACTGTAAAAAAATATGGACGTAGTGTCCGTGACGTCACCCGTAGATTTCTGAAGAGCATTTTTGAAGTGAAAATGAGGCCGCTGCCATCTTAGCTGCGCGTCACCGCACGTCACTCCCGGATAACTGAAAATGGGCAAAGAGGCGGGACGTGGTTGGAGCTGAGGTTGCTGAAACCATGCCCGCCTGGCTCGACGTGATCATGTTAACAGGCAAAGGAGCTATCTATCTATCTTAGATACTATCTAAAATATTAATAAAGATAACAAGTTATATCATTAGAAAGTTCTAAATGTTTACTGTCAATCTACGGTGTCTTTTTTAAGATATAGATGCTCCAGCATCAGTAATTAATTTGTGTCGGGTGTGCAAATAACAACACGCAAAATCAAATGGGACTTCATACCTTTATAATGAAATAGCGATCGCAAGATGAATCCAATCCGTGGAACTTAAATGTCCATGAGTGTCCATTGCAAAACAAACAACAGTACTTTTTGTCCACAAAAATGTTAAATCCATGAAATATTGATATATTATCCATTGTTTGCATTTCATTTCTTCTGAATGATCTGCTCTCCATCATCGTTCTTCAAGAAATTATGCAACCTGAGCAGCATTTATGTTGTAAAACTGTATATGATCATATATATCTCACAAACAAATGAGCCCGTGTCCAAAGTATAATTTTTCAAAATAGTGCAGCAGTTTTAGTTATAATATCCAAGCAGTGCTGTCGGAGTTTTATATCCTCCCGCCATTGTCATTGTAGTAAATCTCACAAACAAAACTTTTAGCCAATGCCAAGACGATCCAACAACGTGTGTTCTGTTTATCTTCCGCATGTGTGCACATCTACACAGATCTGTCTCGAGTCTCAACCATTGACGCAGCAAGCCATATTATTTTAGAATTGTATAAAATAATCCCGAAAAAAAGCACAAATACGGCTGAGATGCCAAATTCAGTGGCTGGAATTAGCTGAGGTAAAGTGACGGCTCACAGACAGCAACGCCCTTAATTATGCAGAACTTTAAGGCTTAATATAATTCAAACAAAAAAATTCACCCCCCTCACAGATGTCATGAAGTGCAAAATCAGCTGTATAGACTAAAACCACAATTTGTACCAACTTGTAAACATGTTTCTTTCTGCTGTAAAGTTAGGCATTTTTATATGGGACTCAATGAGATTCTGCTCTCTTTTGGAGCCTGTCTCTAGCGGCCAGTCGATGAATTGCAGTTTAATTCACTTCCGTATTGGCTTCACGCGAAATGGAGGGAGGTTGCCGCTTGGTTACAACCCATGTAAATATATTTGTATTCTTTCATGCTAAAGTAGTACAAATGAGGGTATTTTCTGACCTCTTCACACAATCTCTCGTCTATATAGGCCTCTATTATCACTGTAGCTTGCATGCGTTCCGTTGTGGTGAGAAATGGAGTCCCCCCAGGAATCGGGTCTCCTTTAGGACACCGAGTGATCCCATTGGTTCAACGGACTTTTAATGGGTAGTATTTTTAGCGCCTGATTATAATTCCTGCAAAATCACGTTACGATGTATATAATTTAAAATACGTTGTAATTACATTAATGTCTTTTAAATTACATGGTTTATATACTAGTATATAACTGAAGCTATAGGTTGTGAAATCAAGCATTTCTCGTTAATTATAATTATAATAGTAATATTATGTACTGTACCACATTGCTATTATTGTGTAAAATTAATATTAAATTACTTTTACAGAACATAGTATGTTGAAAAACAATCCCTATCCTTATAAAAAAATACATGTTTAGGCATGGTTGTGTTTCCAGTTTGTTTTATTATGCAATACACAGGCATTCATTTTATATTTCAAGCATATTGTTTGTGAACTTAATGTAATAAACATCATACAATAGTGAAATAGGTTAAAATTAGTCAAAACATCATGATAACAACTTCTGATCAAGCATTACCGCCTGGGTCCTAAAGGAGACCTGATTCCTGGGGGGGACTCGATTTCTCATGACACCGGTCTGTTCTGTTTATGCAGTTTTTCTTCGACTACCTTGTGAATCGACGCCCCCAGGGCACGGTTGCAATCTTGTGGATAAACTACTGCAAAAAAATTAAATGCGAATGTGTGACCTGCGCGTACATTTAAAAAGCCGTTATGCCCTTAGGTCTTGGTAGCTTGTAGTGTAACAAACTTTGTCAAAGGAGTAGCTTGACTATAGTTGAACTACTTTAAATCGCAAGCTTGTGGCTTGGCAAGGTACAGTTTCGAAGTTGCCCAACACTGGTATACACTTATTTCATTACAATGGTAAATGTGTCTCCTTTAGGACACCGAGTGATCCCATTGGTTCAACGGACTTTTAATGGGTAGTATTTTTAGCGCCTGATTATAATTCCTGCAAAATCACGTTACGATTTATATCATTTAAAATGCGTTGTAATTACCATTAATGTCTTTTAAATTACATGGTTTATATACTAGTATATAACTGAAGCTATAGGTTGTGAAATCAAGCATTTCTCGTTAATTTATTAAAAAATTATAATAGTAATATTATGTACTATACCACATTGCTATTATTGTGTAAAATTAATATTAAATTACTTTTACAGAACATAGTATGTTGAAAAACAATCCCTATCCTTATAAAAAAATACATTTTTAGGCATGGTTGTGTTTCCAGTTTGTTTTATTATGTAATACACAGGCATTCATTTTATATTTCAAGCATATTGTTTGTGAACTTAATGTAATAAACATCATACAATAGTGAAATAGGTTAAAATTAGTCAAAACATCACGATAACAACTTCTGATCAGGCATTACCGCCTGGGTCCTAAAGGAGACCTGATTCCTGGGGGGGACTCGATTTCTCATGACACCGGTCTGTTCTGTTTATGCAGTTTTTCTTTGACTACCTTGTGAATCGACGCCCCCAGGGCACGGTTGCAACCTTGTGGATAAATTACTGCAAAAAAATTAAATGCGAATGTGTGACCTGCGCGTACATTTAAAAAGCTGTTATGCCCTTAGGTCTTGGTAGCTTGTAGTGTAACAAACTTTCTCAAAGGAGTAGCTTGACTATAGTTGAACTACTTTAAATCGCAAGCTTGTGGCTTGACAAGGTACAGTTTCGAAGTTGCCCAACACTGGTATACACTTATTTCATTACAATGGTAAATGTGTTATATTATGAAGAACAGATGCTAATGGAATGAACTTTGGTATATTGAGGAACGACAGATCCTACCATGATCTCCATGGCGCTCCAGCGTGACGTGCCCCAGTACATGGCCATACCCTGGTTTATAACAAATGTCATCGCACGTACTACCTCTGAAAGAACAAACACACAACAGTGCTCGTGATAAGCGATATAGCATAAATTATGCATTGGTAACACATGCCATGAAAGATGTAAAAGCAGCGATAGACCTTCCATAGGGCTGTTGACATCGTTTCGGTTGGCAAAGACAATATCCACATAATCCAGCTGTAGTCTAGACAGAGAGCCTCTGAGACCTGTAGATACATCACCATCACTGTCTGTGCGCTTAATTATTATCATCATAATGGAGGCAGCACTTTACCTTCTATGATGTGTTTTCTAGACAGGCCTCTCTCTGTCTCTGCCCTGAGGATTATGAATGCAGATGTCAGAGAGGAAAAGATATGGAGTCAGAAAACGACTCAAGATGAATATATTCACTGATATATATACTGTATTTGCTGATCACATGAGATTTGTATGTGGATATTTTGAGACTTTACTCACAGATTTTGGTTCACAAATAAATTTAAGTAAAAGACATTTTGTTTATATATTCATTTTGACACTATTCTGACACATTCGTGTCAGTCTGAATATATGCTTGTAGAACTGAACAGATACTCACTGTCCTCCCCAGTAGATCTTAGTCGTTACTACATAACTGGACCGTCTGAAACAGATTTTTTTGGGGGAAAATGGTGGTTATTATAGTGAGGACAAGCCTAATCCTGTCCTATAAGTTTGCTCCACTGAATCCAGATAACACCCACATCCAGGGCTTGACATTAACTTTTTTGCTCACCAGCCACTGTGGCTAGTGGTTTTCCAAAGTTAGTAGCCACTCAGCATTTTCACTGGCCACAATTGTGACACTGATGGAAAAACTGCCATATAGATATTTTTTAATATTATCTCATAATTTGGCAGCAGGTATATTAGGCTGCTGTCACTTTAAGACCTGACGCACGGATCCATTATACTGTTACACATGCGTTTTCTTTCTCAACTGTTTACGTTCACTTAAAACATCACTTGACTGGCATTTTGACATTATTTCATGTGTATTTGACTGTTTAATCACAATAAGCAGCGAAAAAGAACTCAATTTAGTACTGAGAGGCGGCTTTATGCGGGAATGAGTAAAATTATGCGCAATACGCGCAATCCCAAGCCAAAATTCAAGCCCTGTAACACCAACAATATTCATCTGGAGAAAAAAAAAAGAGTGTGTGAGGGGAGGAGGGTTTGTGTGTCGACTCGCTGTCAGAGAGATGAGAGAGAGAGAAAGAGCAGCTGGTACCGTGTGTCTATTCTTCAGAAAATGAGTATTGGAAGACTTTCAGATATTACAGTATCGATATGTATATGATATTTTTGACAATACTACATTGCACTTAGTTTATCATTTCAGAAGTCTTTTTAAAAGACTACAATTGAAAAATGTATATTATATAAAATTCAACCCGACAAAGTGGCTAGTAGGAGCGACTGCGTTACACGTCACTGCTGAAATACACCCGCATTTGGCTGGTCGGCGGGTGTTAATGTCAAGCCCTGCCCACATTTACTCTGAACTCAACCTGACAAAACCCAGAGCAAAGAAAGAAATACAAGATATAATGTAAAAACTTAACTTAATTCATGCAAACTGATTTGCCACAAAATTCATCCAAAATGAGAGGCATAAGAATAAAAACAGGTCACCTCCAGCCTTTCTTCTTAATGATATTCCCTAGAGTGATTTCAGCCCTGCAGAAAAAAGGACACAAAATTTGAATATTATTAATATTATTATTATTATTATTTCTACACTGGGAAAAAAGAAGATTATATTCATCAGCCTCAATCTCTGTCTTGTTTTTCAGAAGAAAAATTTTACCTGATAACCAACAATGCCTAAATATATTACATATATATTACAGTAGTCATATACATTTTTAAAAGCATTTTTATATTATATTATATTAATTTATTTCTTACTCTCCATATATTTTTTCAGTATATTAATTCACACTTATACTCTATGTAAGGAAAAAGAGAAGTAAAGGAGAGAAAGAAACAAATGATAGGGGAAACAACATGACAGCAAGAACAAGACGAGGGTGCTGAAGAGAAAATGCATATAGAAACAGACACTGAGAGCGAAAGATTCGTAAATGCCTTGTGGCAAAACAAGCCATGAGCAGTTGAGCACACATTTATCAGGTGCCTCGGCTCTCCGCACGCATTCAAACAAGCGCTTTTTAACTGAGTCTGTGCTCTTGATGTTTAGTGCTGTTTGCTAAGACAAGCATCACTATTACTGTTTCTTATCCTTTGGGTTGAGGATGTGAACATACCAAACTCTATTAAACTTTAGCATGTAACTTGTATCACATTGTTTGTGTATGGGCATGATGATATTCAAAAATATATAGTTTTTATTTCAATAAAACATATGAAATGTTTTGAAAATGAAAGCTTCTAACATGAAATAAGGGTAAACCTTGTGATTATCCTTGTGAAAAAAGTGTGCTCTTTTGTATTGAGTGTGCACTTAAAATCTTATAAGCATATTAAAAAAAAACTGTATTTGCTGATAATATAATATTAATTAAATAAAAGGCCACTTAAGTGTACTTATAAAGAGAGTAAACTTTCATGACTATCATTTAAAAAGTGCACTTTGTAATAATGTTAAATTAAAAGTTTTCATTTACATTTTAAATCATTATGTTTTAATAATCTTTTGTCGTGATTTTACGTGCGCTTATTTTGATGTGTTCACTAACATACTAAAGCACATGTAAAGTACTTGATTGTAATTATAACTTTGTTGTGTTTTAAATGTACTAATGTACTACAAATGTGTAATAAAAAATAATTTAAATACATGACATACACGTTTCAGTAGAAATTATATTAAAGTATATTTTAGTTTACCGTAAATGCTTGTCAGTACGTTCGGCAGCACACTTTATATTTCAAAGACAACAGAAGTAATTATGAAATTACATATAAAGATATACTTAAACCCTACTTAAGTGGGTCAAAAAAGCACTCTAAAGTTCAGCTAAATGCATTTAATATAAATTTAATCAAATACATTTTCATTTAATTTCAATTACCATGCAATTAAGGGTCCAAAAACATGACATTCAGTTCACACTTAAGTATAATCTTAAGTATATTATTTCCATAATAAGTACTTTTTTTTAAAGTATGAAAAACTGTACAAGGGAAATAAAAGCTTCTAAAAAGTATGGCTACAGGTAAACCAATGACCTTGTGATTAGAGAGGAGGATTGGAGGATTCTATCCAGGTTTCTTCCATTATTTGCAGAATTAATGTCTGAAATCAAATGGTGCCTTACAGGAGCGAGGTTGATTCCATTACAGCTCAAGTTGTGAGGCAAATTCAATAGATTCTTTTAAAAAAACCTTTAATGTCAGCACATTCATGAAATTAGCTGATGTGAAAACAGAAGTGACTATGTGTGACCATGTAAGTCCTAATGTAGGTCACCAGAGCCGTATGCCAGCCAGATGCCCGCTGTATGACTTTGGAAGCGTGAAATGGAAAGACATGCTTCTTCAAGTGTAGTGACCCTGCATTTAAAAGTGACCTGGCTACTGGCTACTGGCTACTAGTGATTCATTTTTCAGCACTGACTATTTTAAAACTATTTCTTAAATAGATTAAAAAATTATTCAGTCATTAAAGGGGTATTTCACCACTGGCAAAATGGGCTTTCAATAAAACTTGGCTGCCTATGCAGTAGAAAGGCATAAAAAAAAAAAAAAAAGTGAAATTGGTGCAACCTGACTAGAGAAAACAAAGAAAAAAAGCAATTGTTTTCCTATTTGCCAAATAGGAAGGAAAACGTCAACACCCATAATGCACTGGGCATGTTACCATCCAAGGCCACTCCCAGGCTACGTTTACATAACAGCGATGTACTAAAAATGAAAAAGTTTTTTCTTTGTACAGATGACAGTGTTATCAAAATGATCCCAGTTCACACAGATCAGCGAAAACGACTGAAAACGCTGTATTACTCATGCCAGACAAGTATTTGGTGAGCTCACATCGTAAAGAAAGACTACACGCGTTGTGCATGCCGTCACCATTTTCACAGATTGCGTTTTTGCAGTTTATATGGAGGCGATAACGGTATCTTTTTTAAAAACTTGCACTTTAAAACCTGTTTTCAAAAGTTCACGTTTTCACCCAGCAAAACGGCGTTGTCGTGTAAATGAACGGCCAAAACGCATAAAAAGTTTTCCATTTTTAGTTGAAAACAGTGTTGTGTAAACAGCCCCCCAAAGTCTCCCTCCAGTCTGCTAAGGATACGCTCACCAGAGTCATATACTGCCTTGCTATAGTAAGAAATACTTTTTAGTCATAACGGTGTCGACTTTTGTTCCCGGGTGCAAAAATTCAAAGAGTAAACGTTTAGCGAGAGTGAGTTACTTTCGGTTTCCAGTGAAGGATCCAGCGCGTTGTAGGCAGCGCCTAATGGCTGCAAAGAGTCATAAATATAGGTAGAGAACGCCGCGACGGAAAATCTATATAATACGGAAGTATAATCTGTAGTTTTCATGAAAGCCCTGGAGCTGTCAAAAGTCCGCCAGGTGACACGTTTTGCATCATCCGGAGGACTTTTGTTGACAAATAAATGTGAATTTTTCTGTCCAGTGGCCTGTTGCATGAAACCGGTTTCGTTGCTACCCAGGTAAGTTTGAGATTAGTTTGAGCAAACTCTGGATCTAACCTGAGTTGAGCATTGTGAAACCTGATCTAAACCAGGTTGGATTTGTATGGATTTATCAACTTTAAACATACACTTAAACTCAGAGTTTGTTAAACTAGCTTCATGGAACAGGCCTCAGGTAACACGGAGAATGAGTAAACATTGTTTATTTACATATAGGCTACTACCGACAAAGCAGGTTGAACATCGGCAAAGTTACACTTTAATTTATCAATTATTAAAATGAGTCACAAAAAGCAATGCAGTTGGGTAGCGTCGACCTTTTTTAAATCGACATCAAGATTTTAGATTAAAATTTATATAAAATAGTTTAGATGATTAGATTAGATTCAAATTTGTCCCTGTGCAGAGTACAGTACAAACACAATGAAATACAGAAGCATCTAACCAAAAGCAAATAGCAATATCTATAAGTATAAATACATATAAAAGTATTATATAATTTATGCTAAAGTGCATTTAAGATGCAGATGAAAATGCATTAGGGAAATTGTATATTGTGTAAATGATCAACATTGGTTAATATTTCACAATTTTTAATCAGTCCTACAGTGTATGGATTTTTAAATATTCAATAGGTAATAAAAGCTGCATGCATAATAAAAAAATAGTTTTAGATGGAGTATAGCATTTCACACTGCAGGACATGTGGACTTCTCAGAGGTGATTCATGTAATCTACGAATGATGATGAGCGTGTTCGTATAATCCCTCCAATCACAAAGATCTGCTAACAGCTGTTCAGTTCACACCCCCTTTATTTCGAACTAACTAGGCTATACCGCATTACATCAGCGCCGTCCAATCCTGCTACTGGAGGGCTTCCTTCCTGCCGAGTTTAGCTCCGGTCTGCTCCAACACACCTGTTTAACTGGGACTGGAGCTAAACTCTGCTGGCAGGAGGCTCCCTCACCGGGATCAGGATTGGAAAGCACTGCACTACACCACAGATGTCAGCTCTCAATTCTGTTTAGCCAGAAAGAGATGTAAAGAGAAATATCCAATCTCTTTAGCATACTTTTACAAAGAGTATATGGAAATAATAATACTTAAGAATATAGAATGTAGTTATAAGAATATATTTAAGTGCAAACAAAATGTAACGTTTGGACACCAAATTGCATGTTAATTGCAATTAAATGACAAGGTATTATAATTAAAATGTATATTTATAATGTATACTTTAGACTGACCCACTTAAGTAGGACTTACAGTAAGTACATCTTTATATGTAATTTCATAATTACTTCTATTGTCTTGATAAAATATGGTTAAAGTGTAGAATGTACTGACAAGCATTTACGATAAACTAAAATATACTTTAATGTCATTTCTGTTCAAACCTGTGTCATTTACTTAAATATATTTGTAATTATGCATTTGTAATAATAGAAATTGCAATTTAGTCTATTTAAAATATATTAAATATAATATTGAATTAGACACTACAGTTCAATTTATAATCAAGCACTTTACATGTGCTTTAGTATGTGCTTTAAAGCACGAAATGTATTAAAACATGATTTAAAATGTACTTTAAAGCAATTTTTCAGTATTACAAAGTGTACTTAAGACACAGTCATGAAAGTGTACTCTCTTTAAGTACACATAGTGGCCTTTCATTTAATTAATATTATATCACAGTATCTACGAGTACAAAAAAAAAAAAAAAAGTATATACTTTTAAGATTTGAAGTGCACATTCAATACAATTAAACACACTTCTTTTTTACAAAATACATTCAGAAATGTATTGGTAGGAGCAAAATCTACACCTGTGGTCCAGTAAATGACAGGAAACAGCAGGAATCTTTTATCCAATACATTGGAGGGAATCGTACCTGCCTGAAGCATACACTTCTGCTGTGTCGAACAGATTCACTCCGTTCTCATAGGCTATCGTCATCAGACTCTCTGCCATCTACAGAAAAAACATCCACACACAAACACATGCATAAGATGTCAGAGATCTGGTCATTTAAATAGATGAAAATATAAAGATGTTTCAGTTACCACAGAAAAATGATTTAAACTCGTGCAGACTAGTAGCTATGTTCATGTTTGCTCACAAGTTGAAAGATTTATAACTTTGCACAGACATGGTAAGCGTTTGCATCGATTTGTCGATCCCTGTGCAATGCCTTGTCCCATAGTGAGTGTGATCCTGCAAAGTTGTGGTAACACTTTAATTTAAGGTGACGAACTACATGTACTTACTATAGTAATAACAGTAAATTCTGCATAATTACAAGTAACTAACCCTAAACCAAACCCTAACACTAACCGTAACTCTATAGTAAGTACATGTATTTAATGTACAATAACTGCACGATTCTGGATGAGAATCACGATTTTTTTTTTTTTTTTAAATAGAGATCACGATTCTCCCACGATTCTGAAGAGAAGTAAATATAGGGCCTAATTTACTCAAGGTTCTGACAAAATGTTAATTGCTGTAGTCTATTTAAAAATATATGTAATTCATTTGAATTAACAATTTTTTTTAAAAATCGGTTTGAATGAATGATTCAATGACTCACTCATGAAGACTTCACTTGTTTCATTACAGGATGAATCAGTGTTTTTGAACGAATCTCTTGAATGAATGATTCAGTGACAAATACATTTTTTAAAAGTCACTTGTCGCCACCTACTGCCACAAAAATGTAATTGATACAATCTACCATAGACATCAGTGCTTATATCCAAACTATATCTTTTATCCCAGTACTTCTGTGATAATTACAAACTCTAAATGGCGCAAGCTGATAGCTCTTTAACTCATTTGAGTTAAAGACCACCACCTTCCCCAGCTCCACCTGTATAGATCTGCTATAGGGTTAATCGTGATTGCGATCTCTTAAAGATTAATTGTGCAGCTCTAGGAGGTAATCATGTGAAGTAATGTAAAATTTATCCCCGAACATTACAGTTCACCTCATCAGAGATCTGAGATCCAAATGTCACCCAGGTGCCTGTGAACAGAAAGAGAGTGTGTGAGACAGAAGGATGAAGAAATTAGAAGGGTATACAGGAGAAGGGTATATTGATAAAGCTGCAATTTAGTATGTAATATCAAATAACACACTGCAGTAAAAATTATAGTACTTAAAGGATTAGTTCACTTTCATATAAAATTTTCCTGATAATTTACTCACCCCCATGTCATCCAAGATGTCCATGTCTTTCTTTTTTCAGTCGAAAAGAAATTAAGGTTTTTGATGAAAACATTCCAGGATTATTCTCCTTATAATGGACTTCAATGGCCTCCAAACGGTTGAAGGTCAAAATGACAGTTTCAGTGCAGCTTCAAAGGGCTTTAAACGATACCAGACGAGGAATAAGGGTCTTATCTAGCGAAACGATCGGTCATTTTCGAAAAAAATGTAATATGCTTTATATAAACAAATGATCGCCTTACAAGTGCTTCCGCCAAAACCGTACTTTCGCATTCTTCAAAAAGCTTACGCTGTATGTCCTACGCCTTCCCTATTCAACTTACGGAACGAACGCAGCGCCAGTTACATTTTTTCCGTAAGTTGAATAGGGAAGGCGTAGGACATACAGCGTAAGCTTTTTGAAGAATGCGAAAGTACGGTTTTAGCAGAAGCACTTGGAAGGCGATCATTTGTTTATATAAAGCATATACATTTACATTTTTTTCGAAAATGACCGATCGTTTCGCTAGATAAGACCCTTATTCCTCGTCTGGTATCGTTTAAAGCCCTTTGAAGCTGCACTGAAACTGTAATTTTGACCTTCAACCGTTTGGAGGCCATTGAAGCCCATTATAAGGAGAATAATCCTGGAATGTTTTCATCAAAAACCTTAATTTCTTTTCGACTGAAGAAAGAAAGACATGAACACCTTGGATGACATGGGGGTGAGTAAATTATCAGGAAAATTTTATATGAAAGTGAACTAATCCTTTAAAAGTACTTAATGTGTGTTAACACATCAAAATAAGTTACTTCTTTAAAGCATGATAAAAGATTATTAAACATAATGATTTAAAATGTACTTTTTATTTTCACATTATTACAAAGTGCACTTTAAGAGTGTTAAGAAACATAGTCATGGAAGTGTACTCTCTTTAAGTGGCTCTTTAAGTACACTTAAGTGGCCTTTCATTTAATTAATATTATATTATCCAAGTCCAGTTTTTAAAAAATATACTTTTAAGATTTGAAGTACACTACAAGAGCACATTCAATACAGTTAAGCACACCTTTTCACAAGACTAAGCTGGGTTAAATTAAAGTATTTTAACATGGAAGAAATAGTAACTTTAGCTTTAAATAAATAACTGACTCTCCAGTCTTAGACAGAGATGACTGAAGCTCTCTGGATACTCACCGAGTCCCAAGCAAGAAACACGTAGACCCGACTTTCCAAGGTTTCTGAAAGAGAAGGTGAGACAGAGAGAGAATATTTAGTACTCTGTTTTTTTATATATGCACTGGCAACAATCCTTAGTTTCTTTCTTCTACTCATCCATATTAGGAATCACTTACCAAAAATACCAGATACAATAACAGTTATGATATGAAAAAGCTGTTCTGTATACTGTATGTAGGATTTGCGTCAAACAGACAGAGCGCAATAGAAAACGGACACAATCCCAGGGAACGTCCCCCTAACTTTAGCTAACATTCTGGCAAGGTTCTCTCAAAGTTATGAGCAAACATTCTTCCAGTAGCGTTAACAGAACGTTTAAAGAAATAAATAGAAATCTCAAAGTTATCTGGTCTTTAATAACATTATCAAAACATTCACACAAAAATGTTATCAGAAAGTTTTTCTGAAACATTTTAGTTGGACATTATTCTAATGTTTTTTAAACGTTAACTACTTACTACTTTTTTCAGATGGTTAGGAAACGTAACATTCCCATAACACTTGCAAAATGATAAAATTTAATTCCTCTAGCGTTCACATAACCAAGAAAAACCTGCAAAAACTGGCCATTTGAACATTTTGAGAACATTCAGAAATAATCTTTAACCTATAATGACCTATAATGCCCCTTTTACAAGATGTAATACAAGTCTCTGGTGTCCCCAGAATGTGTCTGTGAAGTTTCAGCTCAAAATATCCTACAGATCATTGCTATGTTGTATATGCCCCATTTTTGAGTGGAAGGAAATTCATGCTGTTTTCGTGCATGTATCTTTAAATGCAAATGAGCTGCTGCTCCCCACCCCATTTTCCAGAAGAGGGCGGAGCCTACAGCTCGTCCCTCGGATACTCTGCCAAAAACTAAAACATCTGTTTGGTTTTGATTACCATCTCTAACGCGGTCACGCTCACGTGACATTGCAGTTCTTCATCATCATGAACGTTTATTATCTGCATGCGTTTTAAAGCCATAACAGTCTAAACTTCGGATATATGGTTTTCTGAGCGCACACATTCAAATCACGCGCACAGAAAGCTGACTGTCAGACGGCGCGTCGCTTGAGTATTAAACTGATTTCTCTTACACATATTATTTCACTTAAACTGTCAAATACACACAAGGGTATGTCAAAAACACACACAAAGATCACATAAACACAGTCGGTTATGTCTTTGAAAGTAAACGACAAGCAAAGAAATCGCATGTGTATATTAGATCTGTGTATTAAAGTGTCAGCAGCATAATACACAGTACCTACTGCTGTATATGCTGTTAATATGAATCAAACAACAAAAGAAAAACAGAAAATCACTCACTGCTTTTGACTGAATAACTTTAGTAGCTTTAATAAGAAAACATTTCTTGCTTGAATGCTGCTGTTAAATGCTCTGGCGAGGAGATAAACATGGCGGACTGTGTACAGCTCACTCAGGGCGGGGTCTATGCTAATAGGGCAGAGTCCGTCAACAGTTGTGGGCGGGGCCTAATCATTTTATGAGGTCACATTGCTAGAATCAGCAAACGGCTTGTTCTGAGACACTGCTTATGATTTATGAGGATTAAAAAAAGAGGAGTGGGTGGATTTTTACTATTATAGGGTGGTTGTGTACACACACTGCCGACACACATTTATGTTCAAACACCGTGTAAAAGTGAATTTTGCATAATAGGTCCCCTTTAATGGTAGCATTAGCAATATGTTCTTAGAACATATTTTTGTTAACTGGGATAATTCTGTTATATACGCATTTTAGATGTTAAATGTAAGTTCAAAATACTACATATAACAAAAATGATTTTTATGAAAGCAGTAACAGCAAAGGGACTATTGTAATGGGGTAAAAATGTAATATAATTACATAATTACATTATATAATTAATAATGTTCAGATGAGTGAATGTGTATGTTTAATCTGTACTTCTTTTTTTTTTACCAGGCAAGCAGTTGTTTTATTCACTTGATTAGTTTTCATAGCCTTTAATTTACACATTGTTTGGGAACAACACTGAGCAGGATATAGAATAACTTTTTATATAAAAGTACCAAAAATAAAATTTGGCTTTTTAATATGATTAATCAAAGACATAATCAACAAATACTATATCTATACTATATTTATGGATGTTAACTTTTCATCTTAACATCAGATTGCATATATTGGCTAATGGATATGAAGCTGTGTTCAAAACCATTTTAAAATAGCCAATGAAAAGAGTTGAAAGCTAGAGCAGCGCCCTTGGCTGCTTTAAGTACAGATGCATGAACACCAGTTGAAGATCAGCTATGTGTTACCCGTGCCTGCTTTTCATTTGAGCCGCTGCTCACTTATGTGTCCGATAGAAACGGAGAGACAGAAAGAGACAGATTGTCAGTGTGTTTAGATCCAGGCGGCTGAACCACGCTTTCTCTTCTCCACATCTATTTTTATTTGCCCGGCCAGTCTATTTATAGAAATGTTGCAACTGTGCATTTGTTTGTGTCCAGTGTGTGTGTATGTGTGTGTGTGGAACGGACTATTCATTATATTGATACTGACATATTACCAGCCAAGACTGTGAGGAATAACTAAATTAATAGCATGAATCATTAATTTGATCTAAAAAAGCAGAGGAAAAAGGCACATCTATTCATCACATGAGAGGAATGGGTGAGAGAAAAAACTGCAAAGCTCTTTCTCGCTGACACAAATATTTTCACTTTCTCTGTCATCCTTCATTTTTATCTTTCTCCATCCTTTCCTCTTTTCCACAGCGCTGCATTAGAGTGCTGAATCACACACACACATCGTTATGAATGTATATGATGAGAAGCCGCAGGGAAGAAAACACGAATCATGCGCTGAATATTCACAGTCGATGTTGCATGTTTACATGCACGCATACACACACGCACACACACACACACACGCACACACTCACATTTGGTCCCCATAATGTAGGGAATACGAGGACCACACACACTTGTCCATTAAATTTTCTATCCCTAGATGTAAACCTCATAAAAACCTTTTTGTAATATTATTAGTTAATAATATTATGTAGAATAAGAATCTGTTAAAAATTCAGCTATTATTTACTCTCCCTCATGTCGTTTCAAAACTCTACGCCATTATGCATGATGTATTGATGAATGTAGAAGCGCAGAGGATAGAGCAAAACAAATCACTGCTCATGAATTAGAAGTCTAAAACGATAGTTTTTAAAGAGAAATGTCGGAGGATTTCGACATAAGAGAAGAGGAGCTTGAGTTTATTGCCCAGCCCTATTTGTTTAAACCGCGAGAGGCGTCTAAGCTTACGCTAAAGAAAGAAGATAGTCATATACACCTAGGATGGCTTGAGGGTGAGTAAACCATGGGATAATTTTCATTTTTGGGTGAACTAACCCTTCAAATGTCAGTTTGTTCCTTAAACAAACTATCTGAACCCCCATTCACTATAAGGAAAAGAGTGATTATGTACCGTTCGAAAGGTTGGGATTAATAGGATTTGTTTGTTTGTTTTGTTTTTGAAATAAATTAATATTTTATTCAGCAAGGATCCATTAAATGAATCAATATATACAATAGATTTCTATTTCAAATAAATGCTGTTCTTTTAAAATTCCTATTTAGCAAAGAACCCTGAAAAAAATTTATCTTTCCACAAAAATATGAAGCAGCACAACTGTTTACAACATTGACAATAACCGGAAATGTTTCTTGAGCAGCAAATCATCATATTAGAATGATTTCTGAAGGATCATTTGACACTGAAGACTGGATTAATGATGCTGAAAATTCAGCTTTGATCACAGGAATAAATTACGGTTTAAAATTTATTCACTTTGAAAACATTTACTTTAAATTGTAATAATATCTGTAACAATATTACTGGGTCATCCCGTGTCGAATCAACCTGAGGACCCTGGCTCAAATTTTTGATTTTGTTCATATTTTTTCTGTAGAAAGACAAACATAAATAGTGAAAATATTAAATGTCACAGATGTACATTTAGTAATCCACTATTTTTTAGAGGGGGGTCAAAATGACAATTTTCACCTGAGGTCTGGAGCCAAAATAGAGGGGTGTAAAAATGACTTTAGAAAGATGGAAGCAGCATTATTTTATTTTTACACAGAGACTGGTAGGTCTACTAGTAAAATCTGTTGACTTTAGCAATCTTTGTTTCATTATATGCCAACAGTGACAGTTCAAAAATGGCAAAAAGCACTTCTTGTGTTTTTTTTTTTGCCTCAAGTTTGCATGCCTAAAGAACAAATAATGTTGATTTTGGTTGATTTGACACGGAATCAAAATAAATTTGATCAAATAAATGCACATATAAGAGACTTCCTTTAAAAACATTCAAAAATCTGTAGCGTCTGGAGCGATCACACACAATTGTGAAAGGCAGGCCCCGTAAGGTCTGGCTCCCCCACTGAGCGCTATCACCCCTTCTGCACCATTTGCTCTTTACACACATTTCAAAGACGCTTAGGAGACAGGCCACTAGAACCATATATTGTCTATAAAACTGTATTCTTTGCCATTAATTCATTGACAACCTCGTCTAAATGAATGAACATGCAGTACATTTTGTGTATTATTACTGTCTGCATATTGTTCTTTCATATGTTGTATAGTGTTATGCATGCCTGAAAGTTGGAACTATGAGATAATGTATTTCATCTAGGTGATGTTTACTATCAAATTACTCCTTGTTTAATGACTCATCAAAATATCACAGAATGCATTGTATGTTTGTTATAATTATCAGAGTATAAATGGACACAAACCTACAAACCCAGGCAAATGAACTCCCTTTCAAACAAAGGAAATCCCCCGCCAGAGAGTTGCACCTTTCTCATTGGTCAAGCCATGACTCAAAGGTGTCGACTGTCTGGAGAGTTCAAAAAGCCCCCACGAAAATCACACTTAGTTCTTCTAGTTTAGTTCTTCTGGTTCTTCTCTTTGTTCCTGTGATACTACGTGAGTGCCACCCGGCCCCGAGCCGGGCTGGTAGGCCTCCATTCACTTCAAGCTATGCACAACTGCAGCGACCACAAAAGAGTCGAATTAACAGCGCAAAGTTTGTCTTCATTTTCTTCATTCAACGCCGAAGATATTGATTACAACTTCCACGCCAGCGGACCGAACCATCAAGGATTTCTCCTGAGCCTGCAGATCTGGACAGCTAAGGCATTTGCAACTATCGTTTGAACACTAAATGGCAATTTAGTATTAAGATTGTAAACCCCTTTTAATAAAGGTGCTTTATAGTATTGAAACTGATGGTTCGTCCAGCAATTTACCCTTTCCATTGTTTCATTCCCCTGTTATGATGCGGTTCAAATTCATTTTCCACTATCTCACTGCGTGAATGGTATGTTTGTGTTTGTTAGTTTAGTTATGTGTTTGTGATTTAGTTAAATAAAACTTGTGTGCACACTCTTGCGAGTTGATTCTGATCTGCTGCAATGTCCCTGATAACGATTCGATCACAGCTACATGCTAAGAAAGCGATGTTTTTCTGTGGCCACGGAAAATATCCTTTCTATAAGAGTTGATAGACGATCAATACTGAGTGTTCGCTGGCGAACAGATTAATTGATTGTACATTAAGTTAATTTGATTAACTGATTCAAATATTTATAATTAATCATAACGAGTTATGACTAATTATTAATATTTCCCCTTTTGAGCTAATAAATATCGTTACAAATCGTACCAACCCCAAACCACTGAACAGTAGTGTTCAATGACAGGTGAACTAATCTTTTAAGCGGTTTTCTGTTTCCGCACCAGCCAACAGGAGGTCATTTCAAGTTCTTCTAACAATATTGGCTAAACCCGACCACCCCACCCCACACATGATTCAAATACATACTGCAACACAAATGTACACATGTCGACAGATGCTGGCTCTTGCACTGTGCCCAAGACAAGTCATATCTCTCCCATGAGTTCAAGTATTTCTTATATCTCCTAACCAACATCAGTAGCAACAAAACCACAGTACATTTCATTACTCGTTTCTGTTTCTTCAGCATCATGCTGAATATAGGTTTATATTAAACCACTTCCTGACTGTGTTATGCGAAGCAGCATTTCAGTTTCAGAGTGGAAAGACAAATAACTTGTCGCCTGGTCATCATCAGTAAAGTCTTTTTATTGTCTTTATTTGTTACGTAAAGACTTTTAGAAGCCATACACCCTCTATATCGCTTTCTTTTCTCTCTCTCTCTCTTATGAACACAAGCTTTTTCTGTGAAAGAAAGTGTTTAATGATGCTGAGATCTTGGCTGATTCTCTTTTTCCTACCACAAGCCTGGCTATAAATCATCCTGTTCACACACAAACACATGCTGTAACACTGGCCTCCGCAACAACCATGGTGTTCTATTTACTGATATGTTTACATAGCCACTATGGTGTATGTATAGACATGCACACAATTGTAGTTTGTGAAGTCACTCAGGACTACGAATCCATGTTACTGTGCGCTTTTGCACTCTTATGTTATTGCTGGAGTATTTGAATCTAATTAGTGGTGATTTCTAAGGCCTCTAAATTAACAAAATGATCAAAACCTGATACACACAATCTATCTACTACAAGCCTTTTGCCGTCTGATTGATAGTTAACACTTTTTTATTAAAATCCTTATTTTTTATTTAAGTTCTTTTAATATAATTCTAAAAATAGACCTCAAGGTTGTGTTTCACGTGTGTGTCTTTTTCCTGTGAAATCTTTACTTTGGAATGGATTTTTATAAAGTAAATCTAAGAATAACTTTTATATTGTTAGTAATATTTTAAGATGAATACTTACTAGACTGAAGCAACTTAGGTTTACTTGATTATCAATACTTATTTTTTTAGAAAAATCCTGTTAAAATGTATCAATTATAATACATAAGACGTTTATTTGTTCATCTCTCAATCATTGTAATATATGTTTTGCCGCCCACAATAAAAACTACAGAGCTTTGATCATAAAACTAAGCATTTAAATATCTTAGGAAGACGTATTATTAGGATATATAGTGTGACAACTGATATTTATACGCATTTTATGTAAGTATTCTGCTATACTATTATAAAGATCTCATTGATTTTTTACAGTATCAGCATTTCATCTTATTTTTTGTCCATATATATATATATATATATATATATATATCAGCAACTGCACCAAATTGCATATTTTTTCTCAGTTTGGGCTTCTGAATAACATTGAGGTGTATTTTCTCAATAATCCATATTCTCACTATATCAGACTATATGAGCCATAAAAGCCTGATGTATCAAATTTGATACTCGAAAAAAAAAAAAAACTCAAACTTTTTTTTTTAGAATTTATCTAAAGGTTCAATACACAGCTCCATTTCAAAAAATGTAAACATCTCACTCAAAATTGTTATGCTGATAATATAATTTGCAATGACATTACACATTTATTTTCACTTTTGGAACCCACTGAATCTGCAAGAGGTCACATCGTACATCAACGGACACATCAGGCAGATTCATAAAAATCAGAAATGCAGAGCACACAACACCATCCAGACACACTCCTCTCAGAATACTGCAGTGCACCACAACAGGGTGGAGAGAGAGAGAGAGAAAGAGAGAGAAAGAGAGCATGTGTGTGTAACAAATGTGAAAATGTGAGTGAAGGCAGATAAAGTGGAAATGAAATAATGACAAGCACAGGCAACAATGAGATAGAAACTGGGAGAGAACAAAGAGTGAAAAACAATGATTTAGAAAGAAAGAGGGAACAATTTTGAGGGAGTGTGGTGAATAGCGAAAGAGAGAAAACAGAATGGACAGAAGTGGTGGGAGAGAGCAGCGCTCATTTCTCCACAGAGTGTCTGTCTGCAAACCGTAAAAGGCCCATTCTGATTAATGTACTTTATAATGAGTTAGCATAGGCAATTACAGCACATGCTGAGAGGGGGGAAAAAACGAGTGCGTGAGCAGGAGAGAGAGTTGGCAGAATGGCATTCTCATGCTACACCTTAAACATACATCTATATACTACATATATAGTGTGCACAAGAGAATATTGCATAATGTGCTCAGCTTCACCTTCTATTTCTGGTGTGATGAATGAACCGAATATGCATTATACTTTATTATTTGATTGGACTACCAAAAGTTACGATGAACCAACAAAACTGGAATAATGCACAACACTGTATTTATTTCTGAAATGAAAACTGGATGCCACTTGCCAAATTAAATATGCAACAAAGTAAATCATCAACGTACAATATTACTGTTTGAAATTTTGGTCTCACTTTATATTAAGTGTTTTTAACTACTATGTACTGACATTTAAATTAATCATTTGATACAGTGCACTTATTGTGTTCATACATTTTTACATTTGTACTTATATAAAAAAAAACTGCGTTTAATTACAGCTGTAATTAATTTCTGTAATTACATCTATAATTACACTGTTAAGCCTTCCCTTACACCTTAACCCAGCCTTAAACTTAACCTAACGTCAGTATTGACACCACTCTTTAAAATAATTAAACCTCAGTAAATTAAAAAAACAAAATAAGCAGTAAATTAATTTGACATAATACACCTAAATTGTGTCGACCTAATAAATTAAATTCTGTGTAAAACTTTCTTCAATTAAATTAAGGCTAATGAAGTAAGGGTAATAAAGTGTGACTGAAATTTTTTTTAGTGCATACTGCACGCTATCTCATGTGTATACTTTAAAAGTATATACTGTGTATTCAGTAGCTTGCCGAATTTTAAATATTCACAATATATTCACATTATTTTGCTGGAAATATTGTCATATTGATGCACATTAATGAATTTTGTTTTATAAATTATTAGTTTAAACAAATTAATAATTTGGTTTAGCTATATTTAGTTATCAGTATGTTAGTATTCTATTCCAAACATAGCATCATTCGAATAATTTGCACTTGACTTATTTCCATTAGGGACTAAACAAGCCCCAAGAGTGTGGAGCTGGTGAAGGACAGGGAAGGCAGGAGGAGCCAGGGTGGATCTTTTTGGCGTAAGGTCTGGGTGGAATCTGGGAACCAACTAATGGAGGCAGAGCCGGAAGCAATGGAGACCCAGCGGAGCTGATAGGCCGACGGACCAGGGCAACATCCATGGCTCGGAAGCCCAAGGTGAAGCCGCTGAGGCATGGAACCAAGGTGATGATGGAGGGAGTGAGGATGACGGGGAAGCCAGAGGGAAGGAGGACCCAGGTGGAGCCAAGGGGTGGAGGGACGAGGCGCAGCTGGAGACCTGGAAGTCCGTGGCGGAGGCAGAGCGACGACTGACAGAGGCTGAGCAGGATGGACGAGGGAATACGGAGGAGTCCTAGGGCCGAAGTATCACGGTGGAGCCAACGGGCTGACAGGCTGAGGTGGAGATGAGGTGAAGCCAAGGAATCCATAACACTGTGCCGAGCTGGTGATTGGGAGGGCCGAAGCAGAGCTAGAGACTTGCACGAAGCTAGCGGCGGTGGTAGAGCAGAGGAGCTAGATGACACCAGGGAAGGTGGCGGGTCCAGGGGAGGAGATGGGAGCAGGGAGTTGGGCGGGAACATCGGAGCAGGAAGGTCTCCGGACAGACCTCCAAACAGCCAGATGGAACCAGCGGAGAATATGTAAATTCAAGGGTGGGGGAGGGAACTAGATCTATCAGGCAGTGATCCACTCTTGGCTCTCTAGGACTGACATGGCAGCTGGCACTGGCTCTGGGAAAGATGTGGTGGCTGGCTCTGGCTCCGATGTGGGAGTGGGCTCTTGCTCTTGGACCATGGTGGGCATGGGCTCAGGCTAAGAGTCAGTAGTGGACTCATGCTCTGGCTCAGGTTCCGTGCTGGGTGCGGGGCTAACGTGTTCTCCTTCCTCTCCCTCGCAGACCGTGAAGGGGGACCCACAAATCCGCAGAACTCACTCTACATAGCTGGCGAACTTCCCTTGAGGACCTTCCATGGGCAGGCTTGCTTTTGACAGCTCGTTGAGGCTAGTCTGGTGAAACAGACAGAGGGAGCGGTCAGGATAGTGTAAGGCTTGCCAGGTTGAGAAAATCCCTCATGTGATCTTCGAGGGAACGTTCCCCCTGATCCAGGAGGAGGAGGAGGCACACAGCTGGTATGTCCATAGTCCATTTAAATCTTTATTTGAGGATGGTTCTTCTGTCAGGTGTAGTGGTAAGCACGCACGAAGAAGAAGATTAAAGTAGACACTACCTATTACAATCCGAAACACTCAGGAGAACATAGGAATCGACGTAGGAGAAACGCTAAACCGACAAGGGACTGAATTGAACAGTATAGTATAAACACAAGGTAAATATTATGAGAGACAGGTGCAAATCAAAAGTAACCATGGACAAAAACAAGGACATAACAAACAAAACAGGACGGGGAAACTAAAGGAACTAAAGGAAAAAAAACCCTAACCCCTAACCGTGACAATAATGAGTAGTACTAAAACTGCATATCTTTTTTGTGTTCAGCAAGGTGAGTAAATGATGACAGAATTTTAATTTCTGTGTGAACAATCTATTAAATAATAATGTTTGTAATTTAAAAAGAAAAATATCAAAGGTATTCCAAACTGTCTCAGCATGGCAAGTACATCTCATCTCAAATGTTCAAACTCAGTTAACTGTAACTGTGCAGTAGCTGCTGAAAAAAATGAACCAGCATTGAAAGAAGTACTTATGTGACATGTCTGATCAATCCATGTCCCATAATGCATTTTAAGAAAAGGTCCCTTCCCTGGAACTCTTCACCCTTTAAAAATTTGATCTAGGCGTCTTATAGCAACATGAGTTTCTCCACAGTTGACAGCATAAAGCAGCTATTCGCTTGGCCAACTTAAAAGTTGCAGTGCTGTCGCTGGGGCAGTGATAACTGTGATGCTGTGATGCAATGTCTAAAGCAACAGCAGACATAACGGAGGAATATGTGTAATGATGTAGGACAGGAATGAGACTGGAAGATGTTTCATGACATTATACTGAAAAAAAAACCGGATGCAGTTAAATATGAGTCACCATATGCCTGTGAGATGAGCTTGATGAGATTAATTTGCTTAATGTGATAAAACAGACCTGTTTCATTAACATGACTGTTAGCACCCAGGAGCTAGAACAAAAACTGAAAACACTAAAACACAAATATAAATGTGTAAAGACCGATCAGAGTTGGAGTACTGGTCTTGTGGAGTACTCTGGAGGTTTTGGTCTTGGGGTTAAGTTATGGTCTAGTTCTGGGCCTCAAGGGTTCTAGTCTTGGTCTCAGGGGGTCTGATATTACATTTAAAGTTCATATATTTTTCTTTTATATTTTGAAATTTCAACTCCATCATTACAAATGTGTAATTACATATATATTTAAATGAATTACATATATTTTTAAATTAATTTTAGTTTACATATATATGCCTGTCACTACATTCGATAGTACTCTTTAACCATATTTCAAAGACAATAATAGTCATTATTAAATTACATACTAAGATGTACTTAAGTCTTAAGTGGGTCAAAAAAGTGGGCACTCTAAAGTTCAGCTAATTGCATGTAATGTAAATGTAAACTATTATATATAATAATAATGTACTTTTTTTTTTACAAGGACATACTTTTGCCACAGTGTTGAAATAACTTAAAAGAGCTCAACATCCAATGTATTTTCAAGTCAATGCTGAAGGTCAGAGAATTACAGAACTGTTTCACTGCAGAAGTCTGTAGTATTCAGTTTTTCACTTGCTACAAAAACATGCTTGAGATGAACTAGACTACAATTTAGATTTGTACAAAATAAACAAAAATTAAAATTTTGTCATTTATTAACCCTCATGTCTTTCCAAACCCATAAGACTTTCGATAATTTTCTAATCACAAATGAATTTGGATTTCTGTGCCTCCAAAGTCCAAACTTTGAGACTTCAAAAAGTTCATAAAAAGACAGTAAAAGAAATCCATACGTTTAACTAAGTCTTCTGAAAAGACATCGCAGAGTATGTGATGAACAGATTTAATTTACACTTTTATTCACATATAAATATTGATCAATGCACATACAAAGAGCACATCAAATATGGTAAACAGGAGCTCAAACATGCATGTCTGCAGGTATTATAACCTCCTTGCTTCATATAATTTGAAATATAGTGCATGAAACATGTGAAAACTTTTATGGTGCATTTTGTCCTTTTTGGAGCTTAACTTTTGTTATATGAAAAGTGAAACATGGACGTTCTACTAAACCGAAGGAAGTAAAAATAATCATACAGATTTGGAACATGGGTGAGTAATTTATTAAAGCAATAAGCGCCAAGAAGCTGTGGTTTACAGTGAATTTATAACAGCTAAGGGGCGTTGTTAGGCACAATGCGGAGCGGAGTCAATTGAACAATATCAATTGAGAACAAACATGTTTACTTTGCTAAGAGTGGTTGATAAAGGTGTTGTGCAGTGATGTACAGAACCGTTGGGTGAAGCGGTCATAACCATGTTTTATCGTGAATAAAACACAGCTATTGACCAATCAGAATCAAGGACTGGAACTAACCGTTTTATAAAACAAATTATAGTTTTCATTGAACCAACACTTTAAAAACATTTCACAATGAAACAGACCCTTGTAAAAAGTACACTTTAGCATACTTTTAAAAAGAGTACTAATTATGGACATAATACTTTAAAAGAATATACTTAAGCACAAACTGAATGTAAAGTTTAATTTAGGATGTAATTGTGCGATATTTACAATTAAAAGAAAATAAATTGATTAAAAATTATTGAAATTAAGAGTGCCTTTTTGACCCACTAAAGTAGGACTTAAATACATCTTTATGTGTCATTTCATACTTCTATTGCCTTTGAAATAAGATTAAAGTGTAGATTGCACTGACAAGCATTTATGGTAAACTAAAATACTCTTTAGTGTCATTTCTATTGAAACATGTAAATACACATTTATAGTGATGAAGATGCAATTTAGTACATTTAAAAAATATCACCTTTACATGTGATATCAGATAACACACTACAGTTATAACTAAGTTAAATTTATAACCAAGTACTTTACAAGTGCTTTAGTATGTTAGTCAACACAACAAAATAAGTGCACTTCTTTAAAGCACGACAAAAGATTATTCAGTTTTTAGTTCAAAGTTAAAACAATGATTTAAAATGAACATTGAAGTAAAATCTTTAATTGAACATCATTAAAAAGTTCACATTTTAAAAGTCTACTTGAGTGTGTTAAGAAACATAGTTATGAAAGTGTCTACCTCTTTACGTGGCCTTTTATTTCATTAATAATATATTATCTGCAAGTACAGTAAATATACTTTTAAGATTTGAACACAACAAGTCCGCATTCAATACAATTAAGTGCACTTCTATTCCACAAGGAGAGATCAGAACCTTCTAGTGTTCACATGTAAGCACAGCACCAACCAACACCCATTATACTGACACAATAACAAATGAACATGTTAAACATGCAAACACTGTAAGCCACTTCAACCCTGTAGGAACTGATATAAAAATAATCTAACGTATGGTTTGTGAATATTTTTCTGGCTAAGGACGTTGCTGTATAACCTCTCTCTATGACAAGCACAACTGCGATATTCACAGATGATGTGTCGTCAGATGCGTATGTTTCTTAATGGCCTCCATCTCCCAGTGCATGAAAATGAAATGTAGGCTATTTAATCACAACAATTAGGGGTAATTAGCATAATTATAGCTATTGTTATTCTGAATGCTATTAATGGTCAAAGCAAGTATATTCTAATGTGTTTGTATATATGCCCTACATTTCGAAAAGTGTATGCGTGTGCATTTAACTGCATTTATGTGGGGGTGTTTTGAATAACGTCTATTAACTTTACCAGAATAAAAGAGAGAGAGAGAGAGAGAGAGAGAGAGAGAGAGAGAGATTTGGTTGAGTGACAGGAATGGGAATCTCTTAACCACTTGAAACAGGCTTTGGCATGAAAATACAGTGACCACTAACTGAGGTTACAATCTTTCTATTTTTACCAGCGAACTTCCAGCCTCTGGCTAATAATCTCTATCTTTTACACACCATGGCACAGCTGCTGCTCAACAGAGATGATAACACAATGTAATCTAGACAAACTTTGATGTTGGCTTGAGAAAGCCTAGCTCAGGGGTGGGCAAGTCCTAGAGAGCCGCTGTCCTGCAGAGTTCAGCTCCAACTCTAATCAAACACACCTGAACCAGCTAATCAAGCTCTTCAGGATTACTAAGGCTATATGCAGGTTTTTTTTTAGGGTTGGAGCTAAACTGCAGGACAGCAGCTTTCTAGGACCGAACTTGCCCACCCCTGGCCTAGCTAAAAGGTCTGAAGTAGTTTTAAAAGCTTGAAGTCTGAAGTTTTAAAGGGGACCTATAATGCCCCTTTTACAAGAAGTCTCTGGTGTCCCCAGAATGTGTCTGTGAAGTAGAGCCCTGCGCAGGACTGATTTCTTAAACCCGCACCCGCCCGCTCCCGCAACCTGCGTGTTCCACTCCCGCCCGCGCCCGCAATGTTTGTGTCCACTCCCGCCCGCTCCCGCGGACTTTCTCTCAGAGCTTGTGAAAAATGTAGGCCTACACAAATACTCAGACTAAATTCGTTCAAGTTAACATCCAGAATAACAGACTTGAAACATGATTGCGTTTAAATAAGATGAAGTAGCCGCTAAACCAAAGCACCACACATGATAAAAACATTGGGTATTTTTTTATTAGCGTTATAAAAGATTAACCGTTAAAACAAAACCACAATTAGCGGCACCTCAGTTTATAAACGCAGGCTACTGCATACACACTCACCAAACGATTAACTAAACAAACAGTTTAACTGTTAAAGGAACACTCCACTTTTTTTGAAAATAGGCTCATTTTTCAACTCCCCTAGAGTTAAACAGTTGAGTTTTACCGTTTTCGAATCCATTCAGCCGATCTCCGGGTCTGGCGGTAGCACTTTTAGCATAGCTTAGCATAGTTCATTGAATCTGATTAGACCGTTAGCATCTCGCTTAAAAATGACCAAAGAGTTTCAATATTTTTCTGATTTAAAACTTGACTCTTCTGTAGTTACATCGTGTACTAAGACCGACGGAAAATGAAAAGTTGCGATTTTCTAGGCCAATATGGCTAGGAACTATACTCTCATTCCGGCGTAATAATCAAGGAACTTTGCTGCCGTACCATGGGTGCAGCAGACACAATGATATTACGCAGCGTACACAGTGTAACTACAGAAGAGTCAAGTTTTAAATAGGAAAAATATCGAAACTCTTTGGTCATTTTTGAGCGAGATGCTAACGGTCTAATCAGATTCAATGAACTACGCTAAGCTATGCTAAAAGTGGTACCGCCAGACTCAGAGATCGGCTGAATGGATTCGAAAACGGTAAAACTCAACTGTTTAACTCTAGGGGAGTTGGAAAATGAGCCTATTTTCAAAAAAAGTGGAGTGTTCCTTTAACAAACAGTTTAAGTAAATAAGCCAAAGCACAATAAGAAATAACTTTAACTTATTAAATAAACACATAGGTCTCTGAAAATAGGCTAGATATACTTTAAACAAATTAAATACAAAACGAAATAAATAAAATAAATAGAATGCCTCAAAAAAATCTCAGATTTCACATTGCTTAACAGGCTATTGCAAAAAAGAAAATAAATAATACTAAAAAATAAATAAATAAATAAAAATAACTTAACAAACAAATGAATTTGATCACTGGGCCTTGCATTGCTTACTCCATATTACTATGAAGGAAAAGTATATTGCTGACTGACTGCGGTCCCAGATTTGTGCGTCTTTCTTCCAAGATCCGCCCACACACTGAATGCCCTCTCTGACGGCGCACTAGATGCGAGAATGCTCAAAATAAAATGCGTGAATTTTGAGAATTGTTTCCAGATGTCTGACTTGTCTTGCTTTGCTTTTGTCAAGCAAACAGCCACTTTAATTTTCTTCTCAACTTCATGTGTTGACTCCATTTCTATTACACGCTAAATCCCACCATTCCCCGTGGGTCTCCCGCAAAATTTTCTGACCGCCCACTCCCGCCCGCAGCAAAGGTAAAACTGCCCGCTCCGCGAGATTTGCGTTGGGTCCTGCGGGAGCCCAAACCCAATGCAGCCCTCTACTGTGAAGTTTCAGCTCAAAATACCCCACAGATCATTTATTATAGCTTGTCAAATTTGCCCCTATTTGGGTGTGAGCAAAAACACGCCGTTTTTGTGTGTGTCCCTTTAAATGCAAATGAGCTGCTGCTCCCTTTCCAGAAGAGGGCGGAGTTTTAACAGCTCGCGCTTCGGTTGCTCAACAACAACAAAGCTGGAGAATCTCACGCAGCCAAAATGAGGATTGTCAGTAACGGTGTTCAGCCTTACATTGTTCAAACCGGAGTCGACACTGATGGAGAGACTCAGGAAGAAGTTACAACTTTTAGAATGAAACTGGACGTTTCTGAACGATTAGTGGATAAATTTATGTAGTTGCTGTGGAGTTGATTCAACTCATCGACTAGCATGTGCCGTCATGTTAATCTTTTGTGCGAATCCAGAGTTGAATTGACCCTCGTTTGTGAAGCACTCCAGCGTAAAGCAGCCCAACATGGCCTCACCCCCTTTGTTGCGTGTTCCTGGGGGCGGGGTTTATGTAAATTTTAAGGAAGAAGCTCGTTGCAGACTACCAGCCATTTGTTGTAGTCCTTAAACAGCAAATTCTTTAAAAGAAAATATCTCTCTTTGCATTGAACTTTGAGCGTCGTAACTTGCAGACGTTGTTTATGCTCTAACAGCAACATTACACACTAACTAAAGTTAAAAAAGTGAAATCATAATCAACCATCTCTTTGAGGCCATGCAGACAGACAGACAGATACATACCACTACCTATCTACAGATACCACATAAGAAAGGAGTGTCTGTCCAATATGAAAAATGAACATCCAGAGTTTGCTTTTAAGGCCAGGTAGATCAAATAGACTGATGTGCAGCAAAGTGGTAACACATTTAAATAATGGCTCAGCAATCACTGAGAAAGTGGGTGTGCAGTCTGAGGCTGACATAAGTACAACACAAACACACACACACACTCATACAAATGTACTGAAGGCAACGTGATATTTTGAAACGCATCTATGGATTCTTCTCGCCTCCACCGGGAACGGAAAGTAATTTCAGTGGCAGAGCAAGTACATTTTGATCATGAACGATTCTTTCCTTTAGGATAACATGCAATGATGAATCGTATGGAAGCTTGTTTCCTCCATTTAATAAGGAAATTAAAAATGGTAATTGCAACTTTTTTTCTCAGAATTCTGAAGTTATATCTCACAATTCAGACTTCCAACATGTCCTCCAACCAATACATCACTTCCCTGAAATACGACCCATAGGAGTGTTTACTAAAGTTGTGCCCCTATTGACAACAGGACACTTTCATTTTAATGCATTGTACCCTTTTATCTGCGTCATATTTCGGGTTTCGCGTTTCGCGTAGCTCAATTGGTAGAGCATTGCAATATACAACAATATGCGATCGTGGGTTCGATCCCAGGGAACACATGTGCTCATAAAGTGTATATGCACTATAAATCACTAAGGGTAGGTTTAGGGTTGGGGTAGGTGTAGTCGTTAATAAAAAAAAAGAGTTTTGCAAAATGGAAATAGGACAAATGGTGTGTAAGGGACCGTGTAAAAAGTCCACACATTGCATTTAAATGAACATGCATTTTCATTGGTAATGACGGTCATAAGTAATTTCATGACGACAGATGTAACATGACACTGTCATTATTTTTACACCAGCTAGAGGGCGCATGACTTTAAAACATAAATATAGGTCATAATAAGGTGCTTGAAAAAACGACCTATAGGGTCGTTTTTTGGAAGAGGACAGTCTCCAGACTTTATAACCCGCAATTGCGAGTTTATCCCCCAGTTTCACAAACAAGGCTTAAGATAGTCCCAGACTAAAATGCATGTTTGAGCTGTTTTAACTGAAAGTATCTTGCACTGATATATCTTAAAATATGTCACTGCCATTGTTTTGTCTCAAGATGCACACCAGTAATGTTTTTTTCCAAGGCATGTTTATAAAATCTACTTAAATGCCCTAATTGAACTAAGGCCTAATCCTGGTTTAGTCTAAACCCTGTCTGTGAAACCAGGTCTATATCTCACAATTCTGAGAAAAAAAAAAGGTCAGAATTGCAAGATATAAAGAATTGTGAGATAAAAAGTTGAATTGCCTTTTTTATTTCTTTTTTCCTTGGCAAAAACAAGCTTTTGTAGAATCATGCACAGTCAGACCTGGAATGTGTATTAGGGTCAATTTTGAATCCATGTTGACTTTAATAGATAAATCTGCAATGCCACATGTTCTAATAATAGCATCCCTCAGACAGTCAAACATGACCTTTAAAGACTTAATGGACAGCCTGGATTGTCCAGCTGTGAAATATGTGCATGTGTGTGCTGTATAATTGCATTCTACAGAATACACCTAACCTACAAAACACACACATATACACACACACACACATATAAACACATACATGTTTGTTTCAATACAAAGTTCTGCCATGAAACTCTAGATGGCACAGGCTGATAGGTCCTTAACTCAATCTGCTTGCAATCACATCATTCTCTGTAGGGCACAGCTGATTGGTTCCTGCTGTATCAGCAGCCAATGAGCTCGCTGCTCAACCATCAAATACTGGTCAATATTCGCTGTAGCAGTCGCAGAGCACTTTGAGAAACCCTCCAACTGTATAGATTTGCTATGGGTAATTCATGTACGCAAATCCCGAACTTGCTCTGCAGCAGCAGAAGCAGCAATAACCAACATCATCAGCAGCAGTGTAGCAGATCTGTTCCACCAATACCAAACATATCAACATTGTCATATCCATTACCATACCAAACACTCCGAGTGTTGACAGAACTATATTAGTGAGGACACTGCATAGACTTCCATTGATTTTATATCAGGTTAATGACATTTTCTATGGCTTAACTACACCTAAATCTACCCATCACAGAAATGTGCAAAATACTAGATTCAAATAAAAGCATTTTTATTTGTAAACATGTCCTCACTAGTAAAATGTCCTCACTAGTTGGTTGTCATAATGGAAAAGAACTCCATTACCCAACTAAATGTTTACATTCCCTGATGAAAATGTGAGCGGCACTCGTCTGTGCAAAACTCACTGCCACAATTCTATATAATTGTAGGTGACTGCCAGAGTGCTGCTATGCTGTTGCTAAGGTGTTTGGAGTAGCACATCATTGTGCGGTAGCTAGAGATTTCTGGGAGGTTGCTAGAGTATTGATAGGTGGTTGCTGGATGGTTGATTACAAATCAAAAGAATAATTTTAATTGGTTAACAGTGCAAAACTTACTTACTATTATATGTAATTTTACTGTAAAATACTGTCAAATTTATTGGGTTATGAATTACCATATAATTAGTGAAAAACAGTAAAAGGACAGTCCCAGAAATTACTGCGTGACACATCACATGTGATTATATTTTCTTTAAATAGTTTTGTTATCAGTAATGTTCATTGGGGTGTTTTGTGTTACATATTCTGTTATTTAGTTTATGTTTATTGCATTATTTTAGTGTTGTGTGTGTTACACTGTAAAAATTTATTTTCATAATTTGTTATTATAACATTTTTTCTTTTGTCAAATTAACTTCAATAATTAATGTGGTTCAGATAACATAATATTTTGAGTTTCTGGTGATTAAACCAATCGCCTTCATTGTATTAACTCAAATTTTTAATTTCAATGAACTCAAAATTTTAACTTACTTTTTTAAGTGTGTAGTTCTTTTTTACAGTGTGTAGTGGTGTTTCATCTTTGTACATGTGTATGACCATGTTCACCCGTCTATATACGAGCACTGGTCATGTTTTATGGACAGACCATTTATGATGAACTCTGATTCATCATGTGACTTTCTACTGTACCGCCTGTGTTGTTATATTGATAAAAGGCTGATTTTGGTAATTTGATAGATTGGTATAATGAAATGTACTGTTGTAATACAGGCACCAATATACAATCCCATATAGCTGAAACATTGTCCGTTTTCTACAGTGAATTTCTGGCAACAACAGCTGCCGTTTGGTTTGTTGTTTTTTTTCCGGTAAATTTAACAAGATATTTTTACAGTGTTTTTATGGCTCAGGACCATCAACTCTAAACTCACCTGTTTATCATCTACCAGACACAAATCACAGGTCAGATTACTTTTAAAAAGTAATAAAACAAGCCTTACTCATTCAACTTGTAACTTTTGGCAAGTTCTGTGTCTTATGTAACAACTAACTCTGCTTATCATATGTCATTTATAATGTTTAAATCAAGGCCGTAACCATGTCTTGAACATCGGTGAAGGAAATTCTAGGTCTAATTGGGAAATAATCATTTTTGAACTATTTGCAAATACATGTAGGCTACTTTTATTTGTATGCCTAATGTGTCGAAAACGTAAAAGTGTCCTGGCACACTATGAAATTACATGAATCGCGTAAATGCATATTTTCAATTCAAAACGGCCATATTTGAGAAAAGAGCTGAGTATATCACTGGATGTTACTTGTCAGCCGTTTAACATTTCCATTGCAAAAAGTATTAATTGTTTCACTATTTACATCTTAACTCACTCTCTTTTAACATTAAACTGACACGTCACGCTCTGCTTTTGCTTCTGATTGGCCATCTCAATCATTTTGACATTGACAAGCGCTGTTAGAAACGTAACTTTTAACAACATACAGAGCGCTGCGAAATTAAGTGCAGCAGAGCAGTGCAAGAATTTCAAATATTGAGGGGGTCAATTTGGCCATTTCTAATTATTGGGGGGAACTTGTCCCCCTCAGTGTCTAAGGTGGTGACAGCCCTGGTTTAAATGTACTCAACACTGAAGACATTAGATAAACTGGTCATAAAATTTAGGCAAAGGATGCGATTCAATGCCTGGCCCTTTGACATCCAGTTTGCCATTCATTCAACTCACCCACAACACAAGCATTCAAGTGAGCACAAACGCACTCAGCACTGTCAGCGGCCCCTTATGAATCTTTAAAGAAGCCATAAAACATCAGCCAGGGCAGAATAACCCAGTCCCAGGCTGAGCTGCCACCCAACAGGTGGTGTTACACACATACACACGCCAGCTCCACCTGTCTCACCTGTATTTCATGCTACTGTGTCGTCCAAAAGCCTCCTTCATGTGGGCGTGGCCTTGAGGCAGGGGCCGTGTTTTGACTGAGCTCTGAGGGACATAGTTGCCATTTCCCCCCTGTCCGCTCCCTCCTCCTCCTCCTCCACCTCCTCCACTGCTGCTGCCCCCTGGTGGAGGGGCAGTTCGCAGGCCACACAGCCGGTCCTCGCTGCGGCTCTTCAGATTGTGCTCCGTACAAGCAAATGAGACCTGCATCCTGACCAGCCCTCACACACTTGCTGACACTGTGTGCTTGAGTTTATCAGACTGAAGATGTTTGTGGTAGTCTCACAGTATGTGGCAGATAGATAGATAGATAGATAGATAGATAGATAGATAGATGCACAGGGCAAAGTCAGGTCTTGCACCTGCTGACACAAACTTGCAGCTGTTGCGCGGAGGGAACGCGTCCAAACGCAACCCTAACGCGGTGGGGTGCGTGTTTATGTCGCCAGGAAAAAAGTCACGACTGGCTGCTGTCCAGGCCTTTAATGTGCTGCTGCGTGCACAGTCTGTCTATGCAGTCGCCTACTGCACTTCTCCAATACCCTTATCGACGCAACTTGAAGACGCTCCTCTCCGTGTTGAGGCATTCCTCCGCAGAATCGGGGTGGTCTCTCTGTGCGAGGCGGGGGACCTCCTCAAAATGCGGAACCACCCATCCACACCGGGTTTCCACCGACAGGATGCGCAACAGCCGGTGCCGCTTCACCTAATGGCAGTAAAGCCCAGATACGCGGAGGTCGAACGCGACTGCAGAAACGCGACTTGTGTTCACGCGCGCCTGTCCATCTCCCCGTCTAAAGTCGTATGAACACAAAATCACGCACAGGCAACCTCTTTCACGCACTATGTGGTGATGGTCACTATCTGACACACAGCGCGCCCTCACGCGCTCGACACACGGCAGCAAATGTCGCGCTGTTTTTCTGACGCGTAATTATTGCCATGGTGATCATCGTACGCGATCAAAAGAGAGTTTGACAGCTCCGCAGTGTCCATATTCCATCGTCAGATCTTACTTTAGCAGAAGATATGTCTCATCATGGATGCGTTATAATGTCAAAATGCTGTCGATGGAGATGTGAGGGGAATTGTGCATCCGCTGAGAGCGACAGAGCCATCAAACGCGATACTGCCAACTCAGAACCCAATGAAACCCTCAGTGAACCCCCACCCTCTCTCTCTCTCTCTCTCTCTCTCTCTCTTTCTCGCTCGCTCTCTCGCTCGCGCGCGCGCTCTCTCTCTCTATCTCTCGGATTTCCATTGTGATTAATGTGTGAATTGAGCAGGACCACTGCGGAATAATCATGTTATTGTTTGGGTCACACACACACACACACTCACACAATATTTTACATTCCTCAGTTTATATAGCCTACGTATAGACCTCAAAGGATATTTTTAAAAACAATACTAAAATAATACATAAAACAAAGGTTCTAAATATCATAAAACACAAAGAATAAGTGGGGAAAAAAACGAATAAAGGTTTAAAAATATGTACAGTTCCCTATACAAGTAGAACAAAACATCCAGACTATCAGTCAGCCTATATAAAGCTATACATTTCACTGATAATACTGTAGGCCTATATTAAATTTTAGCTACTGCATAAACCATAAACTGACCAAATTTGATTAACATCTTGAAATGAAAAACTGCAATAAAAGATGGAATATTTTTGTTTTGAAAGAAATTTCCATATATTCATATATCAGTAGACACCCTGCAGTACATTCAGTGAATATTAGAACAGTAGAATATTATCAAATTAGCTTCAAATTGACTAAAACACAAAACACATCAAGTTCCATAAAGTCGGTAATGTTTCCTAAAGTAAGACATGAGATCATTACTTTTATCCTTTGAGAAAGCTAACAACTTTCTTCATTTTTTTTCAATATTTTATATACTCTAGGAAACATTTTACAATCTCTGGACACAATCACACTTCAAACACACAAGCCATGAGAATGAAAGAGCAAGGAAAATATTAAAGTCGCAATGAAATGGAAGTAGTGATAGACCTTGATGGTGAATGCAATTTCACCAAGTGCCACATGTTCCTGGAACAACATTCCAATCAACCAAATAGATTTGAGGGACAAGTTTACAGTTTATGTCAAGTTCAGGCTTACAACCAGGGTTAGGTGCTTCTACATCAGTGGTGTTCACCTAACATTTCCCTCGGATTTTAGGGATATCTTATGGGTAGGGTTAGGTTTAGAGGTAGGGATAGGATTAGGACTACATTTTCAGACAGGTATGTTGATCCAGGAATCCGAGTGTAGGGGATTATTGAAAAAAATGTAGGGTGGGGGTTTGGTTCTGTGCATCAGTTGATTGGATGTTGAGATGTGGGCGTGGCACTCAAAAGTGGAGGCGGATGAACATGAGCTTGAAGGGGTGGAGTTTAAACAGACTAAATGACTGGAGAATTACTGACTACATCTGAGGTTTTCACTGGAAGATCCAGTTTTGACATTTTGATCAAACATTACAAGGTCCAAATATAATAAAAATGAAATGTGCACGGATGAATTGTTCACATTAAGATCTATAACATTCTTTTAGAAAATACATAGTGTGAATTTTCATTTCATACTGAATTTAAGGTGGCATGATAATGAAAACCAGGGCAAAAGTATCACATAAACATGGGTACAAGCTTAAACATGAAATATATCTCACACACACTTTGAACAGGTTGAACCAAACTGCAAGAACCTCTCAGTACAACGAGTGAATTGTACCCTTAACTCAAATATGAATCACAGAAATGTGCTCTCGCCTCATAAACGGTTCAAGAAGGCCAAGGGTGTTTTTCAGAGCCAGATGGTTGTGCTTCTGTTGCTGCTGTTGTAACATCTGCACTGAACCAGCTCTCTGATAGCAGACCACAGGTACAAGAGTACAAAATCATTCACACCAAAGCATGTCTTATCCTGAATCAGTATGAAACTTCAGTTGTTTTAGGAGACGTGTAAGTATTTCTGCATTCTGAGTCATGGGAGCTCTTTCTCAACTGACGGTTCAAATGCATCAACATTTGTACACTGTCATGCAGTTCTAGCATGTTTTTCAAAGCTGTAGTCAGTGCGCACAGAGACTGCTGCCAGCCAATCAGAGCGTGGCAGTGCAGAGGAGGCAGCCAGTGACAGCGAAGCCGTGCTGTGTAGTGAACATGGGGGAAAAGAACAAATCTGTTCTCATCAGAGAACATCTGCATGCAGAGGAAGAGAGAGAGATGGGAGTGTAACTGTCACTCAAAGCATGCGGTTTCTGACAATGCAAACGAACCAATCAAGAATCCTCTTTTATCATTTGCTGACAATAAATGTCGCTAACCAGACCAGTATTGCAGGAACTGTCCAGGGTTCTGAAATACTCCAAAAATGCCGGATCAGCAAAAAATGACAATAAATCCTAAATTAAAGGCAATTAATTTGAAATTAAAGGAAGATTTTTTAGGGCATCATATATATATATCAGGCATAACATTATGACCACCTCCCTAATATTGTGTTGGTCCCCCTTTTGCTGCCAAAACAGCCCTGACCCGTCGAGGCATGGACTCCACTAGACCCCTGAAGATGTGCTGTGGTATCTGGCACCAAGATGTTAGCAGCAGATCCTTTAAGTCTTGTAAGTTGTGAGGTGGAGCCTCCATGGATCGGACTTGTTTGTTCAGCACATCCCACAGATGCTCGATTGGATTGAGATCTGGGGAATTTGGAGGCCAAGTCAACACCTCAAACTCGTTGTTGTGCTCCTCAAACCATTCCTGAACCATTTTTGCTTTGTGGCAGGGCGCATTATCCTGCTGAAAGAGACCACAGCCACCAGGGAATATTGTTTCCATGAAAGGGTGTACATGGTCTGCAACAATGCTTAGGTAGGTGGTACGTGTCAAAGTAACATCCACATGGATGGCAGGACCCAAGGTTTCCCAGCAGAACATTGCCCAAAGCATCACACTGCCTCCGCCGGCTTGCCTTCTTCCCATAGTGCACCCTGGTGCCATGTGTTCCCCAGGTAAGTGACACACACACACACCCGGCCATCCACGTGATGTAAAAGAAAACATGATTCATCAGACCAGGCCACCTTCTTCCATTGCTCCGTGGTCCAGTTCTGATGCTCACGTGCCCACTGTTGGTGCACCCCTGTCCACCGCCGAAAGCACCAACAGTGGGCACGTGAGCATCAGAACTGGACCACGGAGCAATGGAAGAAGGTGGCCTGGTCTGATGAATCATGTTTTCTTTTGCATCACGTGGATGATCGGACCACACAGCCTTCGCTCCCCACGTGCATCAATGAGCCTTGGCCGCCCATGACCCTGTCGCCGGTTCACCACTGTTCCTTCCTTGGACCACTTTTGATAGATAATGACTACTGCAGACCGAAAACATATATGTAACCAAAAAGAATGAAACGGGCTTCATTTTCTTCGTTCTAAATATTATTTCTTAGCCTTTTCATTTTTTAACTCTGAGGTGATATGCACATGTTCTTGACAAGCTTTGTGAGATTCACTCTCAGAAATAACATTAGATGTTGTTATGCTCGAACTGATAATAAGTGCAGCAATACTATGTTCTGAAGGTGGTCACAGCTGTGTCAGAGATGAATTTCCACTGCTGTGTCCCCGAGCAAGGCTCTGAAATGAAGCTTATCGTATCCCAAATGTATTAGATTGAACTCCTGTTTAGCTTCAATAGTTGTCTCAGCTGCAAACAACGTGAGTTGCAGCGACTGAACATGTGCTTTGTGGAATCAGAGCACAAACCACCTGGTGTGCGATTGAGTCCATATGGCGGAAGAAAGAAAGAAAGACAGAATATGCCCTCTTATTTGCCTGTAAGGTGTGTCCTACTAAAAGCATAATTAAGATATAATTGCAAATTAATTGACAAAAGTAGGTCTCGACCGATACGGAGGACGAAAAGCTCTACTTTCTTTCTTGTTCCAATTTCATGGAGTAAAAACACATTGGAAAACAGTTTATTCTCATTTGCTTTTTTTTCTTCAATAAATCTGTTGCATGGCCTCCAGTGGACAGCAAAGAGAACTGCGCGTCAATTATTCATGGAAGTAAGAATATGTTTTTCAAAAGAGGAAACCTGGAAACAGATCGCTGTCCCCCCTAGAGAGACAGAGCTTTTAAGTGCTTCCATCTGGAGAAAACACAACATGCGATAACATAAAAGCGTACACAGATACACACACGTGCACGGACACTTCTAACCGCGATTTGTGAATTCCGACAAACACAAACCCAAGACATTTTGTTCTCCCTCTGTGCTTTTCTTCTGTCACTCATCTTCCAGATCCTCACCAATCCCTGTGGTACTCATTGCCCTCTCTCAGTGCTTTTTTTTCTCTTTAAGCTGCTGAGCATAAGCCTCTGCTTCCTCGCCATCTTTATCTTCACAGAACCAATATGTCCCATAATTCAGGCAACACATTGAAAAACATGAGAAAACACACATTATTTATAGACCTCCTGTCTATCAAGTTTTTAATGTTGTTTATATGTCTATGTGGTGTTTTTAATAGCCTATGCTTTAAAGGGGACATATCATGAAAATCTGACTTTTTTCGTGTTTGAGTGCTATAATCGATTCCCGGTGCATCTACCAACCCAGAAAACGTGAAAAAGGACAACCAAGTAACGTTGTTTTGGCAAGCCTTTCTCTGCACGCATGTGAAAAAACGAGCCGCTCAGATTTCACTCTCCTTGTGACGTAGGAATGGGATCTTATTATAATATTACCGCCCCTTAATCTGCAGGTTTCCACCCACGGCGCCGCCATTTTGTTTTCGCAAGCGAAAATGGTGTACCAGTTCTAACACCATGGCAAAAGTTCAAGCAAAGCATGCTAACTGTTCTGTCGTTGGCTGCACAGACGAGCACAAAACACTATTTAGAGTCTTGTTAGCTTGGATAACCTGCAAGTTGACACTGGCAAGCTCGAATGCTAAAAAAGGAACGTTTCAGTCCGAGCGATATTTTGGAAAATTTAGACCATTCACAGCATTTGATAGCAATCATAAACATTAGCCTGGTGTGTATGACTCTGTTTGGCAAACAGGTTCGCTATGTATAGTGGGCGTCCATACGCATAGCACATGCTAGTCGATGAGTTGAATCAACTCCACAGCAACTACATAAATTTATCCAATAACCATTCAGAAACGTCCAGTTTCATTCTAAAAGTTTTAACTTCTTCCTGAGTCTCTCCATCAGTGTCCGACTCCGGTTTGAACAATGTAAGGCTGAACACTGTTACTGACAATCCTCATTTTGGCTGTGTGAGATTCTCCAGCTTTGTTGTTGTTGAGCAACCGAAGCGCGAGCTGTTAAAGCTCCGCCCTCTTCTGGAAAGCCGGCAGGGAGCAGCAGCTCATTTGCATTTAAAGGGACACACACAAAAACGGCGTGTTTTTGCTCACACCCAAATAGGGGCAAATTTGACAAGCTATAATAAATGATCTGTGGGGTATTTTGAGCTGAAACTTCACAGACACATTCTGGGGACACCAGAGACTTATATTGTGAAAAATTGCAGTGATCTAAAGCAGTGTTGCCAAGTCCACGGTTTTTCCCAGACTACTTTTTTCTGAGCTGAGTGGAGGCGGGGCTAATTTGCATATTCATGGCTCCACGTATCTAAATGAAGCAAGGGTGTAGTTACATTCAAGCTATTTTAAAGGTGCAGTATGCAAGATTTCTGTCCGCTAGAGGTCGCTAGAGGCCTATTCCAAACAAATGCGTAGCTTGATGATGGCAAGTTTGAGCGCTGAATCTTGGGACATATGGGACACATCACAGCCAGTGGAAACAATCGGGATAGGACTCAGGAAGAAATCATGTTCATGGATGAGATTATTAACGTTACTGTATGAAGCAGAGCAGGACCGAGTGTTGTGGGAGCTGAACGAGGCCGCTGGAGTGATTGCGCAACACACGCCTCACGAGCAGCGGAACTTTTATTATGCCACAGTCGCTGGCGCTGCTTCCGCTTTTCCGGTCATGAGTATGAGGTAATGCAGCTTTGTTTATCATATTAGATACATTTGAGTTTGTTGAAAATGATGTTATAACGTTACTCTGAGCGTTCGCTCAGCGGCTGCTGTGAGACACATGTTTGAGACACACTGCAGTAAGATAGATCAATTTTAGAATATCATATTAAATGCTGGATGGCTTGTGTTGATAAATGGCATGCAATTAATTTTAAAACGTATTGTATGATGGAGAAAATTCTGTATTACTGTTACTAAAAATAAAGCTGCATCTGATTATGCTATGTTAGCTACTTGACAAAATAGTGTTTTTCTATGAGGCATGGTAAAGCATGGTACTCGCAAAAAATCAAGAAAATTAGATTTAAACAATAAGACTAAACGTGCTGAGCTATATAACAACAATTAGTTTTCTGTCTATAAACGTAACTAAACAGTTGATCCCTTGTCTATTTAAAAGGAATATATTAAAGCGTCTTTGGTGTTTCCATGGTTTTTACAAAATAAAACCAGAAACCGAGGGTAACGCGGGTATGACGCAATTGACAGGCGACTCCTCACACGTCCCGGAGCCTTGGTTAAAATTGCAATTTTCTCACGATTTACTAATAGTTGGAAACATTTGGGATATTGTAAGTACTCAAGTGAACAAAATATATAACACTGGCCTAGTGGTTTTTGGATATTTTACTGCATCTTACATATTGCACCTTTAAGGCATGAATACATTTCTTTCACGGGAAAAAATGTTTAAATATGTCATTTTGATGATCAAAGATGAATTTTAAGGGATAAAATGATTGACTACAGGGGGACTTTAAAGGACCGAGAGATATGAATGACAATGACAGCCCCAGACTCACATCATATGCCAATGTTAATGTGTCGGGATGCTAATTAAACAGTGTTTGATTGTGTTTACCCTTTTCAGGCAAATATAAATGACTTATTTATCGTTGTCTCTGCATTTCGAGCTAGACAGAAGAATCAAAACATGCTGTTTTGCACCTATATATATGGTGATTTGTGAATCCGTATTGAATTGAGATCACCGGAGGTCAGGCCATAGAGGACCTTCATTCTTTTACACATACACACAAACAAACACTCTGAGTTCTCTCAGGCTATATAAAGACACTGTAGCCCCTGTGCCTCAAATCAGCGAACCTTGAGCACGGCCGGCAGTTCCCATGGCAACCCGCATTGAACAAATCACCTGGGGACACAGAACAGCCTTATGGGATTTGTGGTGCAATTATAACAGGATTATAAGTATTATGAACTTCAGAAAATGTCCACCATGCCATACGTGTCCCAGTGGTAATATTTAGTAGGGATAAAGATATTGTGGATATTTGGAATACTATACTACTGTTGTAAGTGTACTGTGCATTGCATGCCGAGTATGAAATACAGGATTTACTACATTTGCCAAAAATATGCAATATACAACCAGAACACACTGTGTAATCCACTACATCCCAAAAAGCACAAAACTTGACCTTCTACACTGTCAGGAAAAAAAAGTGCAAAAATATGTACCCTCTAAAGTGTCCCTATTATGATTTTTTGGTTATTGTCTCCCAAAAGAAAGCACTGATTCTCAACTGCCTGAAACGAGTCGTCAGTAATTCCATTCCTACTTCCTGCATGAACCTACATAGGTTTGTAACAAATCTGCATAATGCCCACCTATGGTCTTCATTGGCTGCCCGTGAGCAATGTCTTCTTTGCCCCTCAAACACTGTAGTTGTAGCTGAGACTGGAAGAGTTTGTTTTGTTTTGTTTTTGTTGACATGTTGAGATGATGCTGTTTTCTACTGCCAAAGCAAATCTACTTTGATGCACTTCTAAAAGATGAGACTCGTGCTTACTCGAGACTCATGTTACTGTTCATTTCACTGTGTATCAAGTGCTGAGGAAGATCCAGAGCTGAAATTCAGATACGGTAATGGGCATTTGGTTTCCAACACGCGCTGTAAGCGGTTGACCAATCACAACAGACTGGTCCATCTGACCAATCAGAGCAGAGCAGGCTCTCGGAAAGGCGGGGCTTAGAGAGACCGAATCCTTTTTTGAACCATTTCAGACACTGTGAGAAAAGACCTGATGCTGCAATGAATATTATGAGAAATTTAAAGTGTTTTTTTTTTGACCTTGGATGCATGTAAACATTAATTAGGAACCTTTAAAGCTGCAGTCCGTAAGTTTTGCCTCTTTGTCGCCATCTCTGTTTGAAACCTGCAATTGCAGTTATTTGCGGAATTATCATCTTAAAGGCAGGAACACACCAAGCCGACGGTAGGCCGTCGGGCAGTTTTTGTTCGTCGGCTGACTAAGTTTTCTCAGTGTGTTCCGCACCGTCGGCTGAAGTTGGTCCTCGTCAGCTTTTTTCGGCCAATTCGACATGTTGAATTGGCGTTGGAGCTCGTCAGGCCATCTGATCATTCTGATTGGCTGTTCAGCTACTGCCACCTGCTGGTACGGAAAGGCATTTCATCTTACGCAGGCGCAGAACGGACGTGCTACTTGGCCGTCGGTTTGGTGTGTCGGCAACTTTGGACCTAGACGCTGCCGACATGAGCCAACCCCGCAGTCTGCTTTCGTCGCCACTAGTTCGTTGGCGTCGGCTTGGTGTGTTCCTGCCTTTACGTGGGTTGTGCATCGGCACGGCTCCTCAGCGCGGATGAATCTAATGTTTTGAAGAGAATGTTTGCTGTCATTCACCGCACCGGTGGATACTGTACAAGTACTTCAGAATCACAGATTGTAGTCTTGGAAGTATAACCAAAATAAGTAACAAAGTAAGTAACAAATCTACCACTTTTGTTCTGACAAACTGAGAAAAAAAATAAAGAAATCATGCTACCAATGGTGATTAAATCTAACGATTGCTTAGCTCATATCACATCAAACCAGGCAAATTATTATTATTGTTATACTTTGTTCTCAAATTGTTAATGTTAACATTATCAGCATTGCATGACTATGTATATTTAGTGTGTGTTAGTGTTACCTGTTGATTTTTATTTCTTTACAGTCTAATCTCTAATGTTAATTTGTCATACAATCCTCCATCAAAGTGACAAGTTTAATTATTCCAGCTGCTGTGAGAAAAGGCTATAAATGATCCACTACCTGCAGCAACCACACACATGCCATATAGCCTACTAGCTGGGACTCGTTCTTTATGTAAACAGACGTAACGTAATGACACAAAGATGAACGGCGGCATGCTCGAATTTCCCGCAGAAACCCACCAGTACCACTCGAACACATTATTACAAGCAGTCGCCAGTAGTTGCCAATGTCACTTTGTAAAGAAACACTACACACCTATAGACTGAACACCTAATACACGTGCATGACGTCACCGTTTTCACAAATTCACATTTTTGTTGTTTACACGGGGAGAATAACAGTATAATTTTCAAAAACCCGTTTTCAAAAGTTTGCGTTTTCAGGCCCCCAAAACGTTGTTGTCCTGTAAATGAACGGCCAAAACGCATAAAAACTTTGTTGTTTTTAGTTGAAAATGGTGTTGTGTAAACGGACCCTAAACTGAAAGGTTCAACATGAAGCCAAGACATATGATCAAAAACCCAACTAAACTTGACATACTCTGACATAAATGTCTTTACTGTCACTTTTTATCAATTTAATGCATCCTTGCTGAATAAAAGTATTAATTTCTTATTCTGTATTCTGTTCTGAATGTAGCTTCTGTTCTGCTACTGCTGCCTTCATTTTTATCCACCTTTCACATTCGCTTTATCAGGTTTGACATTTTGACACCACTGAGTGCATTTCCCAAAACACACACACACACACACACACACACACACACACAGCTCCTCACTCACCGGTACAGCATGGCTTGTCTCTCTGATTGGCAGTCATTGATGCTGAGGCCACACTCCCTCAGGTAAAGCTCAAGACGCCGCCGCTCAACCAATCTATGTGCCGCCTCCAGAATCTGAGAAGCCAGGGCATCCGTTTCTCCTTTCTGCCCCTTCCCACGGGCTTGCACACTTGCTTTTGTCCCAGTGCTGCTCGCTGCCCCAGACGAGGCTTTAGGCTTCTTGCTGATGCCGTACAGGTCCTCAACGGAGAACTTGCCCCCCTTCGCCCCACGACCCCCAAACATGGCCATATTCCTGGGTTTTGTTGAGTTTGTGTTCGTCTTCGGTTTGAGCTCTCAGTTGAGCGTTTAGACACACTCCAACTGGCAGGACTAAATGGACAAAGATAAAAGAAAAGCAAAAAAAGCAAAGAACAAAGTTTCAGCATGCAGGTACCAAATTTAAATATATCATTTGGAGATGTCACATTTATCTGAAACGCATACAGATAGAAGAAAAAAAAGTCCCATCTTGGATGTTTGTTCTTTTGCACAATGCAAATGATAAAAAAAAGAACATCTGTACACATCACTGTCAAAAGTCACACACACACATTGCTTTTTAAAACATCTCTTTCAAAAAAAAAAAACGTTTTCTTGAGTCATTTCAGTCATTTTCTAGTAAATATATCTAAACGTTCTAAAAAAACAAGATGCATTTAGTAAAGTGGGACAAGCAAAATTGCAAAAATAATAAGATTTGCTTTCATAGAATATATCTCCTGATTTAAGATTATTTTTCGTACCCCAAATAGTTTTTTGTTGTCGTTGTTGCTTTAAGCATAAACCTTATGCTTAAAACAAATAAAAACAACCAGACAAATTCAAAAACTTTACAAATCTCAGAAAAATTAAATTTTTTCTTACTTTTGACTCTTTTGCTTTTCCCTCTCTTTTTCCCAGTCTCTTTCGCTATTTGGAATGAAAGATGACAGAGGATTTACAATGATGTCGTAGATTTAGATTTAAAACACACACACACACACACACACACACACACACACACACACACACACACACACACACACACACACACACACTAATGCTCAAGCTGCTTGCATTGGGCTTGATTGGCAAAAAAAAAAAAAAACTCAGATAAAAAGTGACCAGGTCGCTCCTCCCTCATCCAACAGCTCAAATGCATGATGTAGAAAAAGAAATGCTAAATAAAGACATAATAAAACAAAGAACTGACATCCAAAAGGAAACCAAAAATACCACACCAAGATCTAATAATAAAATGAATGGTTGACAGGCATAACAGTCATAACATAATTTTCAGACAGTGCGCTATAAACAGAATATGGTAGAAGATGATGTTACTCAGTACAGTAGATACACGTATATACAGTCCATTTTCATAGATGTGTGTAGGAAAGACAAATCACAAATTAGATCTGTTTTACATATCAGCCATTTAAATGAGACTACATGATGATCTAATGAAGACTAATATTTCTCATCAAATTCATTTGAGACCAAATGATCTGAATTGTGCTATCCACATTCATTTCTATTTCTGTGCCTATTCTTACTGTATGTAAACAGTTACATTTAATATAAGCGTACATTATTATTTCATTTAATGTATAGAAGAGTTAGTTTCCAAGAGTGCTGATATTTTTTGTAACTTCACTGGATCGTTTCACTCCACTTGCCATGTGTTTTCTATGTTTCAGACTGTGTGTTATTTGGAAACAATCAACCCAGGTTGAACCTGCTTTGGCTTCATTTTAGGATGTAAAACGTTTCAGTCAGTTGATATGAACTTGTTGTTTATAGAACTGTTGTGCAATATCACAATCTTGCTGTTATTGTAATGAATGTCAGCACAAACACAAAAAGCACAAAAGGCAACATCTACACCATAGAATCCACTGAGTTGTTTTTCAGCAGCTTCTCTATTGAACATTGAGTACTACTCTCTCTCGCTTTCTCTCTCTCTCTCTCTCTCTCACTCGCTTGCTCGCTCACACACACACACACACAGACAGATGTGTTGCTCTCTGTCCCATTTGTGTCAGAGGAGCACAGGAGGTATTGGGAGGGGATGAGGGAATAGCGAGCAGTGTAATGGACTGCCGCAGATTCACAGTGATTAATCTGTTGCACTCAGAGCAGCTCCAGCTTTACACTGCACTGTTCATCTATCAAAGCACATCCGGCAAAACGCAAAAAATACTTGTTTATAGAATATATTTTTATTTTTATTATTTTAAACATACATCTATCAAGATAAAAGAAGTGCACTTCATAGCATACTTTAAAAAAAGAGAACGTATTGAAAATTATTGAAATAATAAACTTTAATATATTCTTAAGTGCAAACTGAATGTGATGTTTCCAAACACTTAATTACATGTAATATGCAATTAAATGAAAATGTATTATAGTTTAAATTTATTTTAAATGCAGAACTTTCAGAACAGTGTTTTTTGACCCATTTAAGTACATTTTTATATGTAATTTCATAATTACTTCTATTGTCTTTAAAATATGGTACTGACAAGCATTTATGGTAAACTAAAATATAATTTAATGTCATTTCTACTGAAACTTGTATGCCATGTATTTAAATGTATTTGTTTCCTTTCTGTCTTTAGTTCCTGTTCCCTTTGTTCCTGTTGTTCATTAGTTGCTATGGTTACTAATTGATCATTTGATTATGTTTTTTTTGTTTGTATCTATTTATACTCCCTGTGTTTCAGTTGCTCTTGGTCAGTTCTGTGTGGTTTGCTTTTCTCCTGTGAGTTAATTTTGTAAATAAAGACTATAGATTCTGAAATACGCTGTTCGTCTTCATGCTTGTTTGCAACCACAGTTTGACTTTGCAATTTAGTCAACTTTGAAAGTAATATTGAATAACAATAGTTATATATAATAGTCAGTCAAGACATCAAATGTACTTGTTTAAAGCATGACAAAAGGTTATTAAAATATAATATACTTTAAAGCTAAACATTATTACAAATGCACTTTTTCAAAGTGTACTAATGTATGTTAAGAATCATATTCATGAAAGTATGCTCTTTTTAAGTACACTTAAGTGGCCTTTAATTAATATTATTATAGATTTCAAGCACATTTTATATATACTTTTAAGATTTGAAGTACACTACAAGTGCACATTCAATACAATTAAGCACATTTTTTCTCATTAAATAAAGACTTTTGTTACTCAGTTTTGCTTGTTAGGTAAATTTATTTTTATTTTGAGGACCTTCTTTATTTATAAAACCTTTTTTTTATTTTTGCAAAAGAAATACAATGGGATTGTCCATATTCTTGTTCAACTGTGAAGTGGAACCTTTTGCAAAGCGATAAAGTCTAAGTAGTTTGATTTTCATATACTGTAGTTAATATTGCATCCATTGGAGAAGCACTATGGCTGTGGGAATACCCATAACCCCTTGCACTTGAATAATTTATTTAAGTGTGGTCAAGAGTGGCCACTGACTTATGAGGATGTGTACAACATTTTTATTTAAAATTAATAATGTTTTAGCGCTAGTCCTTTCGTTGTTGTTGTTACAAAGTTGTGGTTTGTTTAAAGTCACCATTAGGTTGAATTAATGTATTTATATTTGTTAATCTGCGTCATGCATCGTCATGAACTGCGTTGTTTTATAATGTTTCCTGGGGTGCATTTATAATGTTTATATGCTTTTTACATAAAAAACTGTCATAATTTAGAAATAAAAGGCATTTTTCCTACCCTTATTTTAGCCCTCTCATTTGAACGCTCTGTTTTAAGGGGCGTGTCTGCTGTGAGACTTCAGTGTAAACGCCCACTGCTGTGATTGGCTGACATCTTTGCCTATGAAATAGCTAAGTATTACTCTCTCAAAAACGTTTAGCATGTTTTTACTATTACAGCTCTCAAGGTTAACTAATCGTGAAAAGTGTTGATTATAGCATTACATTTAGATCTGTGGCATTATGTTTAGATCGTGGCATGAAAGGTTGCAGTGATGAACATTGTAGCCGATCACAGACATGTTGCTGAGCTCATGAAAGCAGTGATCTCGTCATCGCAACTCAATTTCTGCACACTAATGAATGCTTTTGTCATAACTAACAGTGCAAACACGATGTAACTAAGAGATTCATTGAATAAAACTGGAGTTTTGGCAGAGAAGTCAAGAACTCAGTCACTGATAAACTCGCGCTATTTGATTGACAGCTCTAGCGATTGTAAAGAGAGCGTTCTTTGATCGCTTTCTATAATTTAATCACCGTTTAAATAACAGATTATTTTCATCCTACTAAGAGAAACAACATGAAGTTGACCGTTTAGTCACTGGTTTGATTTACTGACACATAGACAAAGAACAACTGACTTACATGAATCATTACATATCAGATCAGGCATTAGAATTAACACAGTTACTTACATGTTGTTGCATTACTGTCGAGTCCATATCGTAAAAGTCTGTTTGCAAAGCCTGCGCCGAAATGTACCACAATGAATCCACAGTGAAATGTACCGAATACAAATAAATAAAGCTCAACTGAGACATTCACATTGTTGAAAATAAATAACTATATTCCTAGCATTAGGATCCTTTGAAAGGTAACGTTATTTTTGTCCTGTATCGCTCTTCTCTCCCACGCCAGTGGTTGGGGCTAACGTTGCACTGATGAAGTAGGCGTTGATTTCTTCTGCGGAGGCAGCGTTTCACCTATCTATGACATTGATAGGCACATTCCAGGACGAGTCGTTCGATGGGCCTGGAGTCAATAAAAGCTTTTATTGGACTAACAAGTATGTTTTCAGTTCTGAAACTTACAGGATATTCTTGTAGTATGATGACCTCTTATATATCAAAAGCTCAAGGAAAAGGTGATTTCTCAATTCATGTCCCCTTTAACACCAGCATCTACCTGACAGAATGCTTTGCAGATGGTTGTTTCATGTTTTTTAAATGAACTGTCTTTAGAATTATTTATTTCAACATATCTGTCAGAACAGTGTTCAACCATGTGATTCAAAAACACACACAGGATGTGACAGCGGACGCTGAACTGCCCTTGATCCATCCGCTGTAAGAGGGTCAGATTATCAGGGATTAAACTCTTGCCTAAGAGACTCCGATTGACTGCAGCCTCTCTGGGCACAGCTGTTTCGTCTCATCTCTCCTCTTTCATTCAGTCAATCACTCTCTCTTCATGCCTTCATTCCAGAACATTGGGTTCTGGCCAAAGCGAGACAAACATTTATGACGTGTCTGTGGGTAGCAAAAAGAGATATTCCAAACTTCTGCTCCTTTGACTTCACATGTCCCATTACCTGCTAGTCTGTACACAGCAAATTCATGTGGGAAAGTACAGAGTGAATCTACATTACAATTTCTTTGCTAAGGAACACTGAAATTCTTCACACAATCTAGCTTTAAGGTGCTAAATGAGCAGGGACATGTAAACCCCAGTAATCCACAATACTATATGTAGAGGCAAAGTCAGTGTCACTCCAGCATCCCCAGAGCTCATGCTCCGATGCCATGGCAACTACATAATCCATGTGCAAAACAAGGGTCCAAGGTATGGCTGGCTAGCATGGTCCCTTTATAGCCCCTGCTGGTGGATGCCGTAACTACATCATCTGGCAGCAAAACAATCTTTCTCCATTGAAGGACATTAAAAAGAAGCCATGCAATCTATCAACATCCAATTTTGTGAGTGAAAAATAAATCACATTTAAAATATATAATTATATCATTGCTAGTGACTGATTTTCTTTGGCGTTCTCTTAAAAGCATGACATGGACTTCAGTGAAGGGCTTGCAATCAATCAATCAGCGTTTTCAAGATGTGATTTTCCATCCCAGGAGCAAAGATGGCAGAATTCGAATTATGTCATTTTTGTGCCAGCCAAGCAACTGCCATTGATAACTAATGGATATCTTTCTGCAGATATTATGTACTTATATTATGGACAGATATTATGCAAGAGTTGTTTAGGAAATTGTTGTCTGGAACAACATCAATTACACAGCTCATTATAATATTTGATGGAAGAATTGATTGGCTAATCAGAATCAAGTATTCCAGAGAGCTGTGTAATAGCTGAAAACAAACACCTCTCCAAGGCCCTTATAAGTGAAAATGCTGTGCAGTCTTCTTTTATTTAACCAAACCTGAGCATGTATCTGGAGCTTCCTCTCCAAACAGTTGAAAGCAACAACCAGAATGGAGAACTTGGTTCAGCAGTTTGCTCAGTCCACCATGTAGCATCAGCAGTTCCATCAATCTAGTGGTCAATGGATGTTGTTCCACCCACCCACGTTTTATGGGGACATTCCATAGACATAATGATTTTTATACTGTACAAACTGTACATTCTATCCCCTTAATATTCAACAATATTACTGATCTGCCTGCATTGACACCATTGAATGTGAACTGAACTGAGCTGTCGATGACATAACTGTTTTCTTCAGAGCTGCTGTATAGATAAATGAACTAAATTAATAACTAATGATTTCTACAAAGGAAATGAATCAATACTGAACTTACTTAAGCTGGACATTGACACTATTTTCTTCTAGAGCTGCTATACAGCCAAAATGATGTTCCTGTTATCACTGTAAAGCTGCCTTATGAACTGTTGCAGGACATGTGCACAATTGCGATTTTTTATCTCACAATTCTGACTTTTTTTCTCGCAATTCTGACTTTTTTCTCAGAATCGCATGATATAAAGTCACAATTGCATGTCATAAAGTCAGAATTGTGAGATATAAACTTGCAATTGTGAATTATAAAGTCAGAATTGCGTGACATAAAGTCGCAATTGCGAGTTATAAAGTCAGAATCCTGAGATATAAACTCGCAATTCTGGGAAAGTCAGCGATCGCGACTTTATATCATGCAGTTCTGTCTATAACTCGCACTCGCGACTTTATATCACGCAGTTCTGACTATAACTCACGATCACGACTTTATATCACGCAGTCCTGACTATAACACGCGATCGCAACTTTATATCACGCAGTCCTGACTACTATCGCGACTTTATTTCATGCAGTTTTATATTACAATTCGGACTTTATAACTCGCGATTGCGACTTTATATCATGCAATTCTGATTTATAACTCGCTATCACACAGTTCTGTCTATAACTCGCACTCGTGACTTTATATCACGCAGTCCTGACTATAACTCGCGATCGCGACTTTATATCACGCTGTTCTGTCTATAACTCGCGATCGCGACTTTATATCACGCAGTCCTGACTATAACTCGCGATCGCGACTTTATATCATGCAGTTCTGACTTTATAACTCACGACTTTATATCATGCAATTCTGAGGAAAAAAAGCCAGAATTGCGAGTTTATATTACAATTCGGACTTTATAACTCACGATTGCGACTTTATGTCACGCAGTTCTGACTATAACTCGCGATCGCGACTTTATATCACGCAGTCCTGACTGTAACTCACGATCGCAACTTTATATCATGCAGTCCTGACTATAACTCGCGATCGCGACTTTATATCACGCAGTTGTCTATAACTCGCGATCGCGACTTTATATCACGCACTCCTGACTATAACTCGCGATCGCGACTTTATATCATGCAGTTCTGACTTTATAACTCGTGACTTTATATCATGCAATTCTGAGGAAAAAAAGCCAGAATTTCAAGTTTATATTACAATTCGCACTTTATAACTCGCAATTGCGACTTTATATCATGCAATTCTGATTTAAACTCGCTATCACGCAGTTCTGACTATAACTCACGATCGCAGCTTTATATCACGCAGTTCTGACTATAACTCGCAATCGCGACTTTATATCACGCAGTCCTGACTATAACTCGCGATCGCGACTTTATATCACGCTGTTCTGTCTATAACTCGCAATTGCGGATTTATATAATCCAATTCTGACTATAACTCGCAATTGCGACTTTATATTATGCAATTCTGACTATAACTCGCAATTCTGACTTTATATCATGCAATTCTGACTATAACTCGCAATTGCAAATTTTTTCACACAATTCTGACTTATAACTCGCAATTGCAGATTTATATCACGCAATTCCGACTATAACTCGCAATTGCGAATTTCTATCATGCAATTCTGACTATAACTCGCAATTGTGAATTTTTTTCACACAATTCTGACTTATAACTCGCAATTGCGAATTTATATCACGCAATTCTGACTATAACTTGCAATTGCGACTTTATATCACACAATTCTGACAAGCTTCCATACGTTTCTGTATTTAGTTGTGAGTATTTGCAGCACATATGTTGTCAAACTGATGGAAATGTTTTCTTAAATTGCTGGTGTTTTTTCTATTTGCATGTGTTTTCTTCATTTACAGCACATTGGGCTTTCTCGGCCACCGTACATTCAATACAATTAAGTGCACTTCTTTTTCACAAGGAGCCTTTAGTAAGGTTGCTGGACTTTGTACACACTATTATTTACCACTATCAGGAACTCCTGGGTTGCAGCAATTCCTATCGATAGGTTTATCAGTGTGTCCTGGTGTGTCAACAGTTTACTATCTAATGTAAATGTATTCTTTTCCTTTTGAAAGTTGAATAGATGGTACTTTTATTCTAGAATGTCTTTCAGCAAATCAGCAAACATACATTGCTTATACAGGACTGACATAACTTTCCTTCTCCACCCAATATCTGATTCATTTCCAGCCAAACACAAACACTAAGTGTAGTGAATCAGATTCAGTGGTCAGCAGCAAAACTGAACAACATGATCTGAGCAGCTTGACAGGCTGCTGTGACCCCTGAGAAATCATTTGTCTATTTATATCTCCACTGGGTGATGTCATAAAGGGGTCTGTCAGTAAAAACAAGGGAGGGCATATCTAGACCACATCTACATGACAGAAAATAATATAACTGTAAAATGATGGTCATTTGAACTTACGCATCAGAGACTTTAAAAACGCACACGCTGTCGAATTCGCAGGCACATACAGTAACACACATGAATGAGTAAAAGAGCCATAATGCATGGTGACAGGGAGACGCCAAAGGCATTGCACAGCCTTCAGGAGAAACTGTGATGGGTTATCAAATTGCGCCAAAGGAAAAGTGCCAACCAATATATACTGTGAGAGCTGTACACAATCAGAAAATACACACAAGCAGCAAAGAATAAGCTATACTAACCTAATATGAACACAGATGTCATATGGGTTTGTGCAGGGCAAATTTCATCATTGGTTACACACATGGCTGAAAACATACATAATCGTACTCTTTATATTTCTACAAATAAACTCAATTATTTCATGCCTTAGGCAACTAAACATAAACAGAATATGCAATGTATTCACACATGTTTACACAGAAATAAAAGCGCCTCATCTTCTATGCTAATTTCACACTCTATATCTCATATCTACCAGAATATGCTATTATTCCACTACAGACTCTTAAAAAGAAAGGTTTCAAAAAGGAATTTTCGCTGTAATGCTATAGAAGAACTATTTTTGTGCCATTGAAGAAAAATTAGTTCTTAAAAGAAACAATGTTTTCTTAGTGTGTGAAGAACATTTTGATAATCTAAAGAAACATTTTCCACTATAAAGAACCTTTTATGTAGGTTCCATGGATTGTAAATGTTCTTCATGGAACCTTGGATGCCAATAAAGAACCTTTATTTTTAACAGTGCATATGATCAGATTTAGCACACATTGTTTCTTATTGTTGCATTATAAGGACCGATCCTAATTGCACATTTTGTATATTATAGTGCCTCATTATCTCATGTACTCCACTCTTGTTTTACCATGATTTGTATATGCACGTACAGACTCTCTTATACTTTGGTTATTTTCTCATATTTTCTATAAGTAAATAAAAAATAAAAAAGAAATAGGTATAAAGGCTTCTCTCTCTCGCTGAATATGTCCATGTCACCTCCACCTCTGTCAGTTCTTTGAGATTGTCTGCGCTTCACTTGTTTCATCACAATGAACAATGAACGAATGACCTTGCTCATAAAACAATGTCAGATCACTGCAATATCCTAGGATGCCCCCTATTGTCATGCTACAATTAATTTTCTGAACACCATATTATATTTATTAATTTGGCTAAATACAGACCAATCTTAGAAAGATTACAGACATTTATCTGTCTTACCAAAATGCATGCCCAAAATGTATGCCCAAACTATGGTGATTTTTTTTCTTCTGATAAGCAGTGAAAAGTGACACAAGTATATTGTCATCTCCTTCATGGACATTTAAAAGTCATTGCTTTCTTCTGGAATCAAAGTTTTAAAGCTGTGATACCAAAAAAAAAAAAAAAAAAAAAAAATTTACACAGTATCTGGTGAACAAAATAGTATATCATGTCGAAGACAAACCCACTTCTTTTCAACAGGAGGCAATATTGGAATATTTTGAGTGGCAAATGTTGTTAAAACCTATAGGAAGTGTTATTCCTTCAGGAGGATCGAAAGCCGAGCAGTGTTGGAGGTAAAGCATTACAAGTAACGCAAGTTATGTAATCAGATTACTTTTCAAGTAAATATTGAAGTAACACATTACTTTTAAATTTACAACAAAATAGTCAATTTTTCAAATAAGTAAAGCAAGTTACTTTGTTTTCCCATTTATTGACTGACAGCTCTCCTGTCCACATGTTGAGAGAAATCGGGAGCAGAGGTGTTTTGTGCAGTGTTAATTTCGTTGACGAATAATTTTCGTCATAATTTTCGTCAACGACATTTTTTCACGGACGAAAACGAGACGATGACTAAATAAAAATGCGTTTTGAATGACTAAAACTATGACTAAAATCTAATCTAATTTTCGTCAACGAATAAAAACGAGACGAAAATGATAGAGAGGGACGATTTGGGAAGATATCCAGTCAGGACTGCTGTCCTGTGTGGAAGATGCGCACACTTGAAGTGTAACTGATCTAACCGCGGGAAACGCGGCGCTGTTGCGCGCTCTACAGGCTCGCTCAGCAGCACTTCAGACTGCTTCGCAATTAATGAATAGCGCACATTAATGCCAAGCGATTGCTTATGAGCTAATGTTAATGAATTATGACAATGTTTACTACACGATGTTTATATGGTAGTATGTTTTAGACGGTTTTAAGAATGCATATTTTATCACCCTCATGAGCAGCCTGCAATAAAAGCAATGCAATGCAAAGTAAAAGCAATGCAAAAGTAACTTAACTTAAGATCTATCTATCTATCTATCTTAAAACATTCAAACTTCAAGCTATTAAAACTAATTCAAACTTTCTGGTCAGGTTTTCTCAAGCCAACATAAACCTTGTACTGACGAACCTTTTTTTTTAATCTAGTATTAGATAAAAAATCCTTTTTGCTATTTCTTTGTAGCTCATAATGTAAAAACTGCACATAATGTAATAAGTATTACATTATTATTGTAATAAAATGTTCATAATGTAATAATTTTCTCAAAACGTAACAAAATCTTGAGCTCATAATGTAATAAAAATGTTTACATTATGATAAATGTATTACATTATAAACTCACCAAAAAGATGTCATATTTTCATAATTATATTAGCTTTTAAAACATAAAAAACATTAGTATTCCCTTAAAGTACATTTTTAAAAATCTAAATCTAGTCTTAAACTACCTGCGAAATGACACACACAAACACACTCACACACACACACACACACACACACACACACACACACACACACACACACCTCATTGCCATATTGATACTGTGGGAGTTTTTACAACATTTTTACACAGTGCTAGTATTTAACACGTTTATCATTTAACAGTATGTATACTGTATGTATACAAGAAGTAAAAGTATAAGTAGTAGTAGTGGTAGTAGCAGTAGTTATAATAATAATAATAATAATAATAACAATAATAATAATCGTAGTAGTAGTATCAGTAATCTGGTGGATTTTGTAGGCAGGTTATGACTGGATTTACATGTTTAAAATTTTCTGTAAAGGAATATCAATGCTTTGTTTAATAAAAATATGAGAATAATAATAATAATTGCATGAATATTTAAATGTTGAATTCCACAGGTAGTTTAAGACTGGATTTAGATTTTTAAAAATAAGGGAATACTATTTTTTATGTTTTAAAAGCTATTACAATTATTATACAATTATATTATTTTTGGTAAGTTCATACTGTAATAAATTTCTCATAATGTAAAAATTGTTATTACATTATGATCTCAAGATTTTATTACGTTTTGAGAAAATTAATACACTATGCACATTTTATTACTTATAATAATGTAATACTTATTACATTATGTGCAGTTATTACATTATGTGCAGTTATTACATTACATTGCTACATCGTTCAAACGTGTCAGATTCATTGGGCACTCGGCAGCCAATGTTGCTGTATCTTCTGTTCACAATGTGTTATTCCTCAAGAGGGCGCAAGACAGCTCAGAAAACCGAACACGGAACCGCATTCAGGACGTTTTTGTCTTACTGCAGAGAAACTATAATCGTTTAAATCCATTAATACCAAGAGCTGGTGTCTGACATAAAAATCAACCCACGGATGTAATCACTATAAATATATAATCACAGACGATTGTGATTGGTCCATTCTGAGCAGCGCTGAGAAAAGTTACAAAAGTAACACTGTCTATAGGCTGCTTCAGAAGCAGTTCACCCACCCTGAGAAACACACAGTAATGGTTATAGTAATAACAATATACAATTCAAGTTAAATAAAGTAAAATAATTATTCAACAAGACAGTAATTAACATCAAGAGCAATATTCAAGTAAATAGTAAGTAAAGCAATTTAAAATCTAAATAAAATATAACAGACGCATAACTATTCTCTTCCAGAAGCATTTGCATTTATTTTTTGGTGTTGTTGCTACTGTTGTTAAATTAGACCTCTGCAGTGGATTTGTGCAAGCGGAAAAGAAAGTACGTGCCTGTCTCTTTAAGAGATGCTACGCAAAATTATACGTCACGTACGTGCTCAGTTCCGCGAGTGAAAACTCGTATGTCATTGGTCCAAGCGTGTTCCGCTTGACGTGCGCGCTCCAGGCGAGTCACCTTGCTACACAACAGCAGCCGAATATCAGCGGAGCGGCAGAAGCGAAGGTGTCCTACAGAAACCCGAACAAACACTGCAGCCATGGCAGCCGCAGCGGACACGACCAAGCCCAAAACTTCGCCCAAATCCATTAAGTTTCTCTTCGGTGGCTTGGCTGGGTACGTATGCACCCATGCATGCAGCGGCGCGCTCTGTTACATGGGCTTGAATTGAATGAGCGACTGATGGGAGATTATTGATGAGTGTTATCATCCGTTATCCGCTGCGCGAGCTATTGATCAGGATCAGTATAAGGATTTTATGTGGTGTGTTATGAGTTTTCATGGCTCATTCTGCGAGTTCTGTTATGAATGCATTTGCAGGCCCAGAGAAAGCCTGGTAACCCCGTGTCAATCTGAACTTCAGTTTAAATGTCACGCGTCGTCATGTGTCACTGAGGAATGTATGTTGTAGGCCCTGTTTTGTACCTTATTTGTCAAGAAAGATATTTATTTTGTGCCTCTTTTCAAATGCCTTTTATATTCAGATTTATTTATTTTTTAACTCGTGTCTCTGACCTTTAAATATTAAATTCCATCCTTAAATAAATTACTACAAATTTAAGACAAAAGTAAGACAGTTCTCACACACATGGACTCTCTGAAATAAACACAAGACCTGTAAATCAATGCTATTTCTTATATAGGTTGTCCTTGGGCTGATGTTAAAGTCACCATGAAATCAAAAAAAAATCTCTTCTCTTCTTTGATGACATGTTTACTGGTGTGAGGGCGGGGCAACCTGTCACTCACATGAGATCCACCAATAGAGTGCAACAGTTGGGTTCCGGAAGTAAAAACTCCATTCATTTTTTTAAAATGACTTTTAAACTTACGGTGAGCTATGAGGTTGTAAATTCATGGTATTTGCTTTTGTTGAAGCTGTCAGTCAGCATTATTTTTTTTTTAATTTTTTTTTTTTTAAAGATTTATTTTTGGCGTTTTTTGCTTTTATTATGAAAGGACAGTGATCAGACAGGAAGCGAAGCGGGAGAGAGAGAGGGGGACGGGACCGGGACTCGAACTCGGGTCGCCCGAAGCGCATTGGCGCTACATGTCGGCGCGCTGCCCATGAGGCCATCGGCGCCGACAGTCATGCATTATTTTTAAAATAATCGTATTTAACAGTGGAATTACTAGTGAAAAACTACATTACCCATGATGCTGTATCGAAAATTACACCAATCAGTGAGTTAAAAAAAAGCAACAGGTGCCAAAAGAGCTATTTAACTCCGCCCACTCCCATGAAGCACTGCAAATGATGTAATCAAGTTGATCTAAGCTCTCAAAATATTTAAATATTTGTATATTTATATGCATATTTTGCAATAAACACAAATTATAAAACGGTTAGTTTTAGTCCTTGATTCTGATTGGTCAATAGCTGTGTTTTATTCACAATAAAACGTGGCTATGAACGCTTCACCCGACGGTTTTATGTATCACTGCACAACACCCTTAGCAATCACCTTTAGCAACATAAACTTATGTTTCTGTTCACAACAGTATCAGTCCTTTCAAAATAAAAGTCTTCGCTACTGATTGACTCACTCAGTGTTTGCCACCATCTGACTTTTACTAGTCTGTTTTTAGTTGATCTTCATGAGATGCCGCATTCTGTTGCTGTTCACGGTCAGGGACTATTTTTTCCAGTGGAAGGAAGACTTGTAGTGATTTTACTTCATGAAAGTTGCATTGATATATACATATATTTGCTTTAATATTTGTATAAATGGTATAACCGTTTTATAAAAGCAGTAAGCCCCGTGAAGTGAGTGCTTATCAGAACTCCGCTCCGTGTCGTGCCTAACAACACCCTTTAGCTTTTATAAATTCACTGTAAACCACGGCTTCTTGGGGCTTATTTCTTTAATATGTTATTATACATAAAATCAACATTCATAAATGAGTAGTTTTATAATTCTCCCATCGTTTTTAATTTGATTATGCTGTTCACAATGCTTCATGGGATTGTAGTTTTTCACTCACTAAAGCCATTAAGAACACAGTCTTGTGCCTTTTTGTCATTTTTGTCTGATTTTCAAAACCTTTTTGCTTCCAATCAAAGTTTGTAATGTAATGATTCACCTCGTAGCTGATTGGCTTGGTTCATGGCTTTTATAATGCTTTAACGAATACTTTTTTTTTTAAAAAAATCCCTATGGGGAAACATGAATGGAAAAAATACTTCCGTAACTAGCGCTGCTGAAAAAGGGGGTGGGAACTGTGTAACTCTACAGCAAACCATAACCATCCAAACATCCAATCAGTTCCCCATGGGCAAAATCAAGTCCCGCCCTACATTTTTTTTTCTTGAACGAGAAGCCGATTCACTCGGACATGGGGAAGAAAAGACAACTTCCATTTCATGCTTTCACGCTTTTATAATACTTTTAAAGCATAATACATTTCAATCATTATTTGGAAATAATCTCAAAGGATCCCGATGAGATTAAACTGCATGACCAGATTCTGGATGGATGGAAATTCCTACAGGAGTTTCCAATCTGTCTTGTGTTTTCGAGTTTTATGACTCTTCTAAATCTAAAAGTTTTCAACAGGGACATTTTATCCTATTGGGGATCATATTGGTCCTGTAGAGAAAAATTCATATTAGTTTTCTTTAGCTATTTTAATTTATGCTCATTTCAATAGGATTCCTTCAGGATGAGGACAGGACTTTAAAGTAAATAAATGATTTAGCTAACACGCATTCTTTCTGACTTCCAGGATGGGCGCGACAGTGTTTGTGCAGCCGCTGGACCTGGTGAAGAACCGGATGCAGTTGAGCGGTCAGGGCTCCAAGGCTCGCGAGTACAAGACCAGTTTGCATGCCGTGGCCAGCATCCTGCGCAATGAGGGCATCGGCGGCATCTACACCGGGTAAGAAAGAGAGCCACGCCGCAGACGCACAAGCAAACGAACATTTTAGATAGAGAGGTACACTTTTTGAGAAGGCTAGAATGTACAGATACAGATTTGAATGAATTATTGAATTAATGTTTTTTGTATTTTTTAACATTAATTTTACCAGACACTGGATGTGAGAAACTAGGGAGCTCTAGCTGGACATCCTTACTGAGTGACTGTAGATGGAGCCCATAGCTTTACACAAGCAGTAAATATCTGATTAGGTTTATATCTGATACATATATCTCATTCTTGTCTCACTGCGCATTTACTGTGTTCACACCTATTTCTGTTTCTGTCCCGTGTTTTTAATTGTAGGCTTTCGGCGGGTCTGTTGAGACAGGCTACCTACACCACAACCCGCTTGGGCATCTACACGGTCCTGTTTGAGCGCATGACCAAAGCAGATGGCACACCTCCCAACTTCTTCATGAAGGCTTTGATCGGAATGACCGCTGGGGCCACGGGGGCGTTCGTCGGGACTCCAGCAGAGGTGGCGCTCATTCGGATGACGGCTGATGGGAGGTAGAAGAATATCATTACACTTCACCATATGTCACATTGTTACACATTTTTTGCTGTATCCTAAAAGTGACAAAATAAATCACATTGTAGAGCTATACAGCTGTTTCAGGACAGTCCTCTTAGGGTGTGTTCACATTTGGCACATTTGGTTCGATTAAATCGAACTCTGGTGTAATTGCTCTGTTAGTGCGGTTCATTTGAATAAGTGTGAATGCTGCCATCTGAACACTGTTGTGCACCAAACAAACGGACTGAGCCCCCTGAAAAGATGGGACTCGGTCTGCTTTCAAATGAATTAAATATTTCGAATTAAATATGAACGCAACATGGACCAAAAACATGTAAACAAACCAAAAAACAGGACATGATGTCACAAGATCCAGCCCTAAAAAGGACCGAATGCTCAAGCATACTTGTTTTTTCTTGTCATAGTCGTGATGTTGCCCATCACAGTTCAGTACAGGCATCAGAACCGCGTCTCCTCACAGCAGATCTTCATTTGTGTGTGTGACTGAGGGATTCCTGCTGCTGTTTTGACTCCTTTATACATTTTTTAAGCTCTTCATGATCATGAGTTGTCAGCTCCATCATATACCATCATATGTACGCCCATACAATGAGCGCATTTAGCCCAGAACACAGAATGGGAAATGACAGTGTGATCTCTTAAGTGAACCAGGACTAAATGTATCATTTTCTTTTTTGGTCTGGACCAAGAGAACCGAACTACAAGTGTGAACACACCTTTAGAGTTGTGAAACAAAAACTGCTCCTTTAGACAGAATGAGACTGACATGTAAAGTGACCAAACAGCAAATAATGTTGTTTTTACGTGCCATTTCAAGGCAGGTGTACTTGAAATGGATGATTCCACACAGTGGCGTAGCAAGTCAGCCCTGGGCCCATATGCAAATTTTTTTTTACGGGCCCCCCTCGGTTTCGCGGGGGGTGGAGGGGATGTGCGTCTTATGCGAATGAGTCCCAGGACTTTAATATGAATAAGATATTATCACTAACATGCAGACAAAAATGGTCAAAAACATTTCTAGGAATGACAACACCAGCACTACAGTATTGTATGCGCTCCTCCATCATTTTGACTTTGCATTGCGGATCTATTTAAAAAAAAATGTCAAAAAACGGCTTTTCAACACAGTCTATGTTTGAATTCGACCGATTCGTGTAATGTAATGATCATAGCATCGTTTCAGATGCGATGAGTCCGAAGATTATTCCAGTTATGAATTAATTATTCTGTCACAGACTTTTTTAATGCACATGTTTTATTCCTAATAAATTTACTATAAGTTTCTTCTCTAAATATTTTTCCATCACGTTTTATGTGCATTTTATTTTGTTGAATAAAGAGTATCCACCCCAGCGTTTTATTTACATTTATTCACATCTTGTGCAGTATCTTAAAATGCACAGACGTAGTTGTTTTTTTCAGAAAACCAATATGACTCATTTAAAATTCTGTACTACTTACATTACTGCATGCATAAGTTTCAGAAACCCACTTTAAAAATGACAGAAAAGCGTATACCGGTCAAATACAATAGATCATTGCTAAGACATGGCATTGACCATTTTATGGTCCATTTATTAAGATTCTTAATGATTTTCAGTACATTTAACATAGATAGGCTATAGCAAGTTATTCACAACATTATTTCTATTATACTTCATTTTTCTGAACATGTACACGGGTTCTGTCTCGCGCACAGATGCGCGTGCGAGCCTTTGAAGTATTTGGCTGCAGAAAGACGCGTTCGGCGTGTGCACTACACACTATCTAGTGGACTTTTGTTTTCAAGCACTCAATTCACTCTCGCATGGGCAGTTGTACAGTACACACACTGTCCGTGCCATCACAAAAATTGTGCTGCACGTGGACGGGGAATGCGGACGTCCGCGAACCCTCCTAATGACGAAAATTTCGCGATGCGGACAGTGCGCGGACGCCTGAAGTATACTTTGACATTAAAATGAATTGGCTTTTATTGTTAGTGTAAAAATAAATTCAGTTTTTAAAAAAATAATAAATTCAATAATAGTATATGAATAATAGTAAAATAACTTATTAATATTAACCCAATCAAATAATAATATCATCGTCATCATCTTATCATTATTATTATTAAAATATTGAAACGTTAATAAAATATCACTCCTCCTTTATCTCTTTCTTGTCCAGGTTGCCTCCAGAGCAAAGGAGGGGTTACACAAACGTCTTCAATGCCCTCATCAGAATCACTAGGGAGGAAGGAATCACCACACTCTGGAGGGTAAGTGTGTGTTACAATGATCACCCTGATTTTGCCAAGAAAGACGTTCCTGGGTCAACATATTTTGTTGATCCTGGAACAACATTCCTGCCTGAAAATTTAGTCCTAAACCTACCCATAAGTTATCCCTAAAATCAGAGGGAAATGATGGTGAATAACACTGATGTTGAAGCACCTAACCCTGGTTGTAAGCCTAAACTTGACATAAACTGTAAACTTGTCCCTCAAATCTGATGATCCAGAAACATGTTGCACTTGGTGAAATCAGGTTCACCATGTTAGAATATGGTTTGTGTGTAATCTTTGCACTAATACTCTAGATTACAGATGTTCATTCAGTTGATGAGTTTTATGTTTTTGCCTACATCTTGCTTGTGTTTTACAATCATTTATTTGTGAGACTCAGACTATTATTGGGATTTGAATAAGAACTGGTTAAATGTACAAGAAATCCTGGAACTAAATGACTCTTCACTCAGTTCAGCTGTGATGCTGTGCCACTACTAAATGTAAATAAATTATGTTTTAGCTGAATTGTGAACCTGAAAGAATGGGTGCTGCAAAATCATACAAAGACCGGTGTAGTCTGATTCACAAACAAATGACTCTTATGAAATTCAGTTTCAGACAAGAGGCTTAAATTAGTGAAATAACTGGCTGGTTGTTTATGTGACAATGTGTTCCTTACTGTTCCTTGAGTCTGTTTCTCTATGTTTGCTTTAGTATTATGAAACTGTATGTAATGATGTGTGCGTTTTATTTCTAACGTAGGGCTGCATACCCACCATGGCCAGAGCAGTTGTTGTGAACGCAGCCCAACTTGCTTCATATTCCCAGTCTAAACAAGCGCTGTTGGACTCTGGTATGAACCTTCTTTTATCTTATCAGTCACAAACTTGTAGAGTCAGCTCTTCTGGAAAATCTAGCTGATTCCGATGGTAGCTGGATAAACATGGTTGGCTAGTCCAGACTAATCATTCATGATCATTCAAGCTGATCTAGGTGATTTTATTAGTTGGAATATGACCAGCTGGGTGAAGCTCAAATCAAGGGGTTCCCAAACACATTCCTGGAGCCTCCCCAACACTGCATGTTTTCCTTAATCAAACACACCTGATTCAGGTCATCAGCTCATTAGACAAGACTCCAAGACCTGAAATGGGTGTTTCAGACAAAGGAGACATGCAACATGTGCAGTGCTGGGGAGGCTCCAGGAATGTGTTTGGGAACCCCTGTGGTAGACCATTGCCCTGTCCAAATACCCACACTTGCAGTCTTTGCACTTGACCACGCTCAAGTGTTCAAGTGCGCGTGAAGACTGCAAGTGTGTGTAGAACTTTTGATTACCCGATGGGGCACATAGTCTTGCAAAAAATGCAAGCGTTTACAGCTTTTTTTATTATTATTATTATTTTCAATACTTTGCATTTTAAAATACACTTCTAAATGTCTGTTCAGTGGTTGCTATGTAACTAACAGAAGACACAATTTTAAAATTGTGATAAAAAGCAGTTGCAAATGATGTACAAAATACACATCGCCTACTCATCTTTGCATCAATAAAAATTATGTTTTACTACCAAATTATATGTAATATATAATTAATTTAACTTACAGTCGAATGTTTTCCTTGACATCTCGCGATTTTGGGGCATGTGAGTTCCCGAACATGATGCATGATGGGATATGCTTAGCCTCGAATACCGCTCCGAAGCGGTATTCAAGATAGTGTGGGTTTAGTGTGCATTTATGGCACTGCACTTGGGTATTTTTAAGACATGGGACAGTCTTGCGCACTTACTTCCTGTCGCGTGCACGCGCTCTCAAGTGGCCAAGACCGCAAGTGTGGGTATTTGGACAGGGCACATCTCAGTCAAGCTGGTTAGGGCTGAAAGACCTTTCTAGACCAGCAAGAAACCATCTGCCATGCTCCAAAAACCTGCATTACTGCTTAAGCTGGTTCTCCCAAAGGAAAATATTCTTAAATCGCTCTATTGTTTTGTTTGTTTGTATGATTCTTTGTCAGGTCATAATGTAGTTTTTTGGATTTTGACTGTAATAAAAGAAATTCTGGCATTGCTAAGCAGTTTTGGATAAAGGTTACAAGCATTTGCGGTTTCATTGGTTAACATTAGTTAATGCATTAAGTAACATTAACAATGAGCAAGCAAAATTGGAAAATTGCATAAAACATTTGCGAATAAAGCACCGTTTCCATCACATTTGTTCAAAAGAACAAAATCACGTCACTTCCTGGGAAATTGGCACAAAATATCTAATAAAAATGGAAATTGCTGTAATCAGGGAAGAAACTGTAGCTCTTTTTTCCTACATTATAAATGACTTTTGTCTCAGAGCATGCAGATGAAACACAATAAATGCTGTCATGTTATCTTGTGTTTGGATGCCTGGCGTTTGGGAATGCAATTGTGTCATACGGTTCTGGGAGGGAATGAAACCAAATCATTTTGATGAGACTTTGGCTCAGGCATTTCAGAATGATCAAACCAACATTTGAGATGCTGTGTGATATGATTGGTCCGCTGGTTAGTCCAGTTATCCAGTCACATCCACTGTTGAGGGAAAGTCGTGTGAGTTTTTTTGTTGTGCATTTCTTCAGTACATGTGTTTCCATTGTAGTTTATGCGCATGTCCTCTTATTGGATAAAAATCGTATCCGCATCAATTGACTGCATACGTTGTTTTATGTGCATTTTTAGAATTCATGCATATCTTGGTGTTTCCATCCAGCTTTTTTTATGCGATATCCCAAAATGTGCATAAAAATGGGTGGATGATAGTGGCCATTGATAATGCAGATGGTGGCGAAATAGACGGTTGAGGAAAGTTGAACTTTTTGCAAATGATGCAGCAATTAATATGATCTCTCACGATCTGTGTCCTGTGGTATACCGTAGTTGACTGCATGATGGAGAATGACCAAATCAGATCTGGGCTGCATTTCCCAAAAGCATTTTATGGCTAAGTATATCATAGAGACCATTGGTGCAAATGGTTTTTGCGATCTAATTACACATACGATGCTTATGGGAAAACTAGCCCAGATCAGTTTTGCAGCCCACCAATAACAGGACATCCAGCAGTAGGAACACCTACTATGAGTTTTTCATGTGGTCAATCCAGAGTGTGTTTTAGTGAATATGCTTTAGAAGCAATGTTTAAGTGTGATTCAGATGAACTGGTGAACCGGTGTGTATCGTTCTATGTGTGTTCTTTTGAATGAATGAGCTGAACTACTTAAAATATCTCTCTACTTTTGTTTGTGTGCAGGGTATTTCAGAGATGATATCCTGTGTCATTTCTGTGCCAGTATGATCAGTGGACTGGTCACCACCGCTGCCTCCATGCCAGTAGACATTGTTAAGACCAGGTACAGCTTTACTTCCTAATGAAAATTGTCATTTATTCACCCTCATGTCGTTCCAAACCCATATGACTTTTATTCATCTTTGAAACTCAAATGATGATATATTTAATGAAATCTGAGAGATTTCTGTCCCTCCATTGAAAGTCTGTTCCCCCAAAACTCTGACGGTTTAAAACATTCATGAAGAGATTGTAAAAAAAAAAAAAAAAAAATCCATATGAATTGAGCGGTTTAATCCAAGCCTTATGAAGGAAACACGATTGCTTTATATGATAAACAGATTTAATTTGGGCTTTTATTCACATATAAACATTGATCGGTGAACTATTGCTTTCAATTTTGGTAAACAGAAGCTCAAGCATACTTGCTAGATGTGCGAGAACCAGTGAGGTTTGTTCTTGCGTGTCAAGCAAATACGGTTGAGTTTTTGTTTATTTCAATGTTTATATGTGAATACAAGCCTAAATTAAATCTGTTCATCATATAAAGTCATCCAGTCTCTTCATAAGACTTGGATTAAACCGCTCGATTCATACGAATTTATTTTACAATCTCTTTATGAACGTTTTGGGTGAATAGACTTTCAATACAGGGACAGAAATGTCTCAGATTTCATTAAAAATAGATTCATTTGAGTTTCGAAGATGAACTGGGTTTGGAATGAGATAAAGAGAGTAATTTATGACAGAATTGTCAACAATCTCTTTAAACAACTATAACATGCATGATAACTAGCGATGCATGTGTTGACTGAAGCCGACAATTAGTCAATAATTAATTTCCATTTTATGGTCTAACACCAGTGTGACAGATGTTACACCTGCTATTGCATTCACAATAAATGCTTGAATCTAATATTGCCTTATATGAAGGATATATTGTGCATCCCTAATGATAACCATATCAGCATCACTTTTATTTGCCATGTGGTTTACAGTGTTTTATAAACAAAATAAGTTTATAAGGAACTGGCTTGATGCCAGGAGTATCAGTATTGCAGAAACATCATAAACAACAGTATAAAGTTTTAAACCTTATGTCCATTAATATTACTGAAATGTTTCCAGAAATTGTGCATCTGTGTGCTTTTGATACCAAAACTATCAAAATATAACATTGTATGGTGGAAGGATGAGTGCAGGTCAATGCAGGTAGTTGACCGAGTATATTTTGTTCAGTTGTGTGCTGGTAAAGGTTGTAAATTCTGGAGCTGATAAGTAAGGAAACATCATTATTTATTATCTTATAATGTATACATGCTAGAGATCAAAGGGTTTTGCAGTGCCTGATACAGCTACTCGTATGTAGAGAGCAAGAATATACATCCATTTTTATACTATTTATAATAATGTTAATTGTGAAATATTAAATGACATTATTATAATATAATAGAGCATGGCACTAACACCATGGTCATGTGTTTGTTTGATGAATGATAAAATGTATAACTTGATTGCAATATAAGTCACTTTGTATTATAAGCATCTGCCAAATGCATAAACGTAAATGTCCAAGGCAAATACTTCATCTCATTCGATTTATTATTATTTCCATTTTTACAGTTTGGACGCAAACCAAAAGATACAATTATACACTACAAATGAGTCCCTCATTAAATAAGACCTGACTTAAAAACAATAGACTCAGAACATTAATTCAAATCATTAACATTTTTTGCTGATTCTGGCTGTTTTCTGTGCAGCAGGTTTGTGTGTAAATTGTGCTGATTATGCAGTGCTAACATGTATATCTTATTCTTTTTGAAAGAATCCAGAACATGAGAATGATTGATGGGAAGCCGGAGTACAAGAATGGTTTGGTATGTTCTCAACACTCACAGTCAATCTCTCTCTGCTTTCCCCTGTTGCTCTGTCTGTTTTAAGCAGCTGATCTCAGACAGTTAGAGTTGTGACCTTTCAGTCACGTTGGAGTATGGAGAAATCAAAAATGGATCAGGTTTCAGGAAAACCTTTCAAAGCTTATTTCTGCCACAAAATAAAAATATAAATAGGTAATTGTGACTTTTGTCTGACTTCTTTCTTGCAATTGCGAGTTTATATCATAATTCAGATTTTTCTCAGAATTCTAGATTTAGATGTGGCAATTCTGATTTTTTTTTCCTCTGAATTCTCAGTTTACATCTCAATTTTCACTTTTTTCCCCTCAGAATTCAAGTTTACATCTCGCAATTCTGACTTTTTTCCTCGGAATTCTCAGTTTACATCTTGCAATTCTGACTTTTTCCTCAGAATTCTCAGTTTACATCTCAATTTTCACTTTTCCCCCCTCAGAATTCAAGTTTACATCTCGCAATTCTGACTTTTTTCCTCGGAATTATCAGTTTACATCTTGCAATTCTGACTTTTTCCTCAGAATTCTCATTTCACATCTTGCAATTCTGACTTTTTTCCTCGGAATTCTCAGTTTACATCTCCCAATTCTGACTTTTTTCCTCAGAATTCTCAGTTTACATCTTGCAATTCTGATTTTTTTTTTTTTTCTTCTCTGAATTCTAAGCTTACATCTCCCAATTCTGACTTTTGTTTCCTCAGAATTCTGTTTACATCTCAATTTTCACTTTTTTCCCCTCAGAATTCAAGTTTACATCTCCCAATTCTGACTTTTTTCCTCAGAATTCTCAGTTTACATCTCAATTTTCACTTTTTCCCCCTCAGAATTCAAGTTTACATCTCGCAATTCTGACTTTTTTCCTCGGAATTTTCAGTTTACATCTCTGAATTCTGACTTTTTTCCTCAGAATTCTCAGTTTACGTCTTGCAATTCTGATTTTTTTTCTTCTCTGAATTTTAAGCTTACATCTCCCAATTCTGACTGTTTTTTCACGGAATTCTCAGTTTACATCTCGCAATTCTGATATTTTTCCCCATATTTCTCAGTTCACATCTCGCAATTCTGACTTTTTTCCTCAGAATTCTCAGTTTACGTCTTGCAATTCTGATTTTTTTTTCTTCTCTGAATTCTAAGCTTACATCTCCCAATTCTGACTTTTTCCCCCAGATTTCTCAGTTTACATCTCGCAATTCTGACTTTTTCCCTCTGAATTCTAAGTGTACATCTCTCCATTGACTTTCTTCCTCAGAATTCTCAGTTCACATCTCCCAACTCTGACTTTTTTTCCCCTTGGATTTCTCAGTTCACATCTCTCAATTCTCACTTTTTTCCTTGGAGTTCTCTATTTACATCTCTCAGTTCTGACTTTTCCTCAGAATTCTCAGTTCACATCTCGCAATTCTGACTTTTTTTTCTTAAAATTCTGCACGTCTATGCAGTCAGGTGTCTAAAAATTTGGAGGAAAAAACTGAACTGCGAGATGTAAACTCAGAATTCTGTAAAAAGTCTGAATTGTAAGAAACTTACAATTGCAATTGACTTTTTAGTCTCTAAATTCTGACTTCTTCTTTTTTTTCTCAACTTCCTTCTACAACTTTCTTTTTTATATTTTTATTCTGTGGTGAAAATAGACTTCCATGAAATCTTATGTTGGAGGAAACCAAATGACTTGGTAAACAATTAATTTGCTCTGAGTTGCAGGTATTAGAGCACCAACAGTAATGTTTAATCGACAAGTTGGGATGGCATGACTTTTTCAGTACGGTTGTAATGGTTACGCTGGATAAAATGCTAAGTAAAGTGTAAATACACTTCTGCAATAATTAAATGTCCTTTTTGTTGTTGTTGTTGGTGGAATAGTCTCTGGCACTTCCAGCCCCCCTCTCATTCTTTTTCTCTTTTTCTTTCTCTTCCTGTAGGATGTATTGGTGAAGGTCATAAGAAACGAAGGATTCTTCAGTCTGTGGAAGGGTTTCACTCCTTATTACGCTCGTCTTGGGCCGCACACAGTTCTTACCTTCATCTTCCTGGAGCAGATGAACAAGTTCTACAAGATCTATTTCCTTGACTCCTAGATATGTCCTTATGGTCATCAGGGGACAGCACAGGCCATACTTCATTATGTTTCTCTCCCACATCTGGTTTCCCAGTATAGTTTCCATTTTTGATGGTTTGTAACAGAACCAGTGTTTGCACTGGGTTGCGTCCCTTTGCTGCGGTGGTAACTGTGAAGACCATTTGGACTCTTATATTACACAGACTGACTAACCATACTGTAAATCAAACTGAATGAAGGTATCGCTCACTCCAGTAGGACCCCTGTTTTAGTTTTAAATTATATTTATGTAATCTCCCTTCCCCACACAAACTTTTCCTCCTTAAAGATCAGCAACTGTACTGACCTGTCAACAGGCTTAGTTGTGAGGAATCTTTGTCAATACAGATGTCAAACCTGTATTCTGAGTGAACCATAAAAGATTTTTCTCTTTCTTATCTCATAATTCTTTTGATTCTAACCAGCATACACAAAATGGTGTGCAAAACAGTTATGATCCCAATGCAGTGACAACTTAGCCTCAGATGTCCACCTACCATAAAGGACTGTTTTGCAGTGAACATTTGGTGATGTTTGCTGACGTTGAGCACAATTAACTGGAAACTGTGTTGTAATAAAGATAATAAGGTGTGTAAAGGCCAATACTACACCAGATAGCTGCTTGTATTAACATTTGAGGTATTTGAGAATCCATGTTATGGTCTGAGGAACTTAATGAAAGTAACAGTGGAATTATTTTGTTCTTAAATTTTGGTATGAAAAGGAATTCCAAATTTTTCGACGCTTGATTTTCATCCTAGTATGTTAGGAATTGTATTTTTGTTTTTAATGAAGAGTGATATCAAACAAAGAGACCAGCTTTTAAAAATAATCCTGCTATTGTGGCTTTCATCAAGTAAAGAAACAATAGTTTATTCTTGCTACATGACATCCACCTAAAAAGAACAAATTGATAATTGATCAAGTTTTTTTTTATTTTATTTTTTTTACTAAAATTCTTTGCGGAAATGTAATTATTAAAACCTAAAAAATAAAAATACATATTCAAAACTGATTTTAAAGAGTGTCAATATGTGAATAAATAAGCTGATGACAGTCTCAGAATAAACGAAATATTGTTTCTGAATTTGAATCACAAAATTATCAAGAAACAATATGCATCACGTCAAAAACATTTTTGTAGTTTCTGTTAAAGTTCCTACATGATAAAACCACCAGCATTTGCACAACTATACAAAGAAACTATTTATCGTTCAGCCCATTGATTTAGATTTAATGACGTCATGGTGAACTCCGTCGGTTGTACCACATTACCCAGAATGCAATTTGAAGAATGCTGCATGCAGCGAGTTTCCGGTCAGAATTAGACAGTCCAAAGATGGCGGACCTCCTGGGCTCGATCTTGAGCTCGATGGAAAAGCCTCCAAGCGTTCACAACCAAGAAAGCCGACGGAAAGCTAAAGGTATAAAGTTTTACTTATACAAATACACTTCCTTGTAGCTTAGAATATGAAACTGGGAATGCTTCTAGATTTACAAGTGGAAATAAACAAATATCCGAGTGTCCTCTGCGACACCAACTCCGTAATATAACCAATCACCGCCTGAGAAATAATATATGCACGTGCATACGTCATCTGTCGTTGAAAATCCCCTCAACGTCATATCTGGTTTGTTGATGCCTTTTGTGGTTTGTATTAGAATGTTTTATAAATAGGCCGTGCATTTGCAAAAACGTGTCTAAAAACACTTTCAAAATTAGGAAAAACACGAAGCTACAGCAAGATTCAACAATAATTGCTAAGCTGTAATAATATTACAGGCACAGCGATATCATAAACAATGTTGACAATGTTCAATAAATTATTCGATTGTTCACTAACAGTTCCAGCAGTGCACATACATGTTGCATCATTTTTATGATATATTTTGATGGCTTTTTTGCTCTTCCCTTTACTGTGCAGAACAAGCAGCCAGGCTGAAGAAGATCGAGGAGCATGAGAGGAGAAAAAAAACAGAGTTTAGGAGAAAGGTAAATATAACTCAATCTCCCTACTTCTGCCTTTCTTTGTCTCACATAAACAGGAGCCTATTACATAGTAAGCTATTGTTTATAAAAATTAGTGTGTTTTTTTCCCCCCCTTTAGATGGAGAAGGAGGTGTCAGACTTCATTCAGAACAGCACATTGCAGAAGAAGAAATATGACCCAATGGGAAAGATCGAGAGAAGCATATTGTGAGTTCAACACAGTGTTATTTTAGTATAATTAAGATACTATTATGGTTTTATTAATATTTTGAATTGGCTTTTAATATTTTTCAGTTTGCATTTTAAGTTTAGTTGACGGTTTAGTACTTTTTTTGTGTGTTCTTAATGCTTTATGGAATATTGCAGTATTTATTATAAATGATTTATCCGTGCACATCGTTATTTTTTTTTTTTTAGATTCATGTCCTTGTAATCTTTAATCAAAATATACATCACAACAGGGAAGAAAGGACTATCACAACTTCTGTTTCATGCCGACTTTAAACTAAATGAAAATGAAAAACATCTCCTTGGCAGCTAACCGAATACGACAAAACTAAAGCTCACGCTTAGAATAAACAGAATGATATCGTCCTTTACACTGTTTTAATACATTTCCTAAGAGATGATGAGTTCTTCTGCAAACTACATGCTTATAGAAACTTGTGCAGAGATACTTTAGATTGTCGAGTTCAATTTCTGGATTTGAGTTCAATTTTAGCTCCAGAATGGCATAAGAGTCTTTAACATTACCAGCTGTGATTAATCAATGTTAAAATACATTTAATTTTAAATACATATTGTTATTCTAGTTTAATATTAAAGGGGTCCTTGATTATGATTTCACTTTTTTAACTTTAGTTAGTGTGTAATGTTGCTGTTTGAGCATAAACAACGTCATAAATAAAGTTACGACGGTCAGAGTTCAATGCAAAGGGAGATATTTTCTTTTACAGAAATCGCTTTTTAAGGACTACAACAAACGGCTGGTAGGGACTACAACGAGCTTCTTCCTGGGTTAGTGACATCACCAACCCTAAAATTTACCCCACCCCCGAGAACACACAACAAAGGAGGCGAGGCCATGTTGGGCTGCTTTAGAGAAGAAGAAGAGTTGTTGTAGTAGAGTGTTGTTCTTATGCTGTCATTTTACACCGGACTGCTTCACAAACAAGAGTCAATTCAATGCTAGATTTGCTCAAAAGATGCACATGCTAGTCGATGAGTTGAATCAACTCCACAGCAACTACATCAATTTATCCACTAACCATTCAGAAACATCCAGTTTCATTCTAAAAGTTGTAACTTCTTCCTGAGTCTCTCCATCAGTGTCCGACTCCGGTTTGAACAATGTAAGGCTGAACACCATTACTGACAATCCTCATTTTGGCTGCGTGAGATTCTCCAGCTTTGTTGTTGTTGAGCAACTGAAGCGCGAGCTGTTAAAGCTCCGCCCTCTTCTGGAAAGGGGGCCGGGAGCAGCAGCTCATTTGCATTTAAAGGGACACACACAAAAACGGCGTGTTTTTGCTCACACCCAAATAGGGGCAAATTTGACAAGCTATAATAAATGATCTGTGGGGGATTTTGAGCTGAAACTTCACAGACACATTCTGGGGACACCGGAGACTTATATAGGTCCCTTTTGCTCTGTTTTTTTGATTGGTCCAACTTCTCAACTACTGGCTCAACCAATGGCAGAGTTTTAGGCAGGACTTCCTGTTTTCCTGTGTATCATACAGTTCATGCTAACATCTCCACTTCTCTTAGGCATGATGTGGCCGAGGTGGCGGGGCTGGCGTCGTTTTCCTTTGGTGAGGATGAAGAGAGCAGATATGTCATGCTGTTTAAAAAGGTACGAATATATTGCAGACAATTTCCTCTCCTAAGGATCTTTGTAAATATGTTTTCTTGTGTTTAGTGTACTGAACATTGAAAGATTTTAATTCTGTTCTCTCACCAGAGTTATTATAGTTAACTGAAATTAAAACTAAAACCATAAAAAACATTTTTGTTGCTTGAAATAAAATAAATGTTAACTGAAATAAAATGGCAAAAGGTGACAGTGGCAAGGAACCAATACCACATCAGGTGACAGTAGTGGGAAAAAAACTCAGGAGAAACCAGTTCAACACGTGTGTTTGATTATGTGTGTTTGGTTATGAAGGAGTTTGCACCATCAGATGAAGAACTGGAGGCTTATCGCAAAGGTGAAGAGTGGGACCCGCAGAAAGCTGAGGAGAGGCGTCGGCTAAAGGTGAGAGGAGATTCATCCTGAATACTGTGCAAGAGCAGCAGTCTGTTATGCTTCAAAACAGTAGATAAGCAGAGAAAGTAATCTTATAGAGCTGTTTTGAATGACTGTTTCTGCTGGGAAATGTTTACATTTTACTGCACCCTCTTCAGGAAAAGGCCGCACTGGAGATGGAAGCGGCCAGTCACAGTCAGAAGAGGCCTGCGTCGCCCAATTCAAACTACAGAGACAAATACAGCCATCTGATTGGAACATCTGCTGCTAAAGACGCCGCCCACACGCTTCAAGCCAACCAGACATATGGCTGTGGTGTGTATATTTAAAGGATCTAAACATTTAGTAAAAACACTTCAAATCTGTATTGCCCAGTTCTGTGTCCGCATGAAGTCTTGCATATTTAGTGCATTTCACACTTGAATGTGCGCACGGATAACAGCGCGCAAGTACTGAATTGAGTTCTCTTTTGCCTCTTCTTGCACTTGAATGGTTTAAATTAGCTTGAATGTGTAAATTGGCAAGACAAGATGGTTAAACTTTGCACTTAATCTCCAAATCACATGCCGAACAGTGGGGTTTGGTTCATACCGATCACAGATTAACTACGATCCGTTACAGTTTCACTGATTGGACAAACGCAGATCTAAACGAACCATTTGACATTTTCCCCTTCAAACGCTGAAGCTACTGTTTATACAACATGTGGTGTTCCTGTGACTGTCCAAAGCATGTGAATATGAGGCACACAATTGGCTCTGTTGCTTAATACCAGACTTAAACGGCATAAACAATAAGACCCTGTATTAAAAGAAGTAAATCAATTTTGGTTTTATACTGACTTTAAACATTTTGCTTTCATGGAAGTACAGTAGCCTCGAGTGATTTCTGTCCTACATGGCTTTGTTACAGTTCCTGTGGCCAATAAGAGAGACACTCGCTCCATTGAGGAAGCCATGAACGAGATCCGAGCCAAAAAAAGGCAGAAGAAAGACGAGGAAGAAGGAGCTGGCAGCGGCAGCGGTGTGTGAGGGGTGTGTGTGTATATGATCAGTTGGGTGATGGAACAGTATTTTACTCCTATGACAATGTTTTACATGAACAGCAGGGTTTGGTAAAGATGAATTGTCATGCACATAAAGGCAGTCCAGAACTGCCACAGTATAAGCGCACTGTTCAAAAATGCTTTGAACTCTATATTACTGTCCCAAATAATGTGTTTTTAGAGGTCATTATTAGAATAAACAGAAGCGTGGTGTTTAATATTGCAAATTCCTGTGTATTTTGGCATGGTGATCTCTAATAGCTCTGTTTGATATAAGTTCTTTATTAAAAAACACATTTGGTTTTATTAAAGTTTTCATTTGCTTTTCCATTGATTAAAACAGTCGTATTTATTGCCTTGACATAACTGTGGTAGGTTTGACTCCATAGCCATTTTAATTGTTTATTTTAAGTCATTAGACAGTATGTCCTTAAACTAGTAGTTTCATGTAACTGTTCTTTTGGTTTGTTTTAAATAAATTTGGTTGAGACGTTTTAAGTGTACACTGTGTCTTTTATGTACAGTTGTTGAATGCAGTCTATGCAGCATATGTATCTCATCTCATCTGTATCTAACATATTTTGTCCGTTTACACTGGCTAATCATCACTCTGGGTCGTGAACCACGACTAGATGGATCAAACATGATGCTAAATGGTATTTAAGCCTACTGTAATGATAAAAAACGTTTCAAAATAAAGGTTCAGACTCCATTGTGCTGAAGGCAAACCGTATTCCCCGTCTCTTTACTGATTGGTGGTTTACCCTTTATTTACCCTTCAAAAAATGTATGCATGAAGTGTAATTTTGATGATTATTTACAATATTGTAAATATTTACTACAATTGTAACCCTTACTCTATTTTAGATTTTTTTTTTTTCTTACAGTATATTTTTTTTTAACATTTAATTAATTTGGCATTGGAATTTCCATCAAACTGCACTACCTTCATGAATCCCCAGGTGGATCCGCGCATAGATATACGTATACGTAGATGCCTCATTCCACCGCTCCAGACACTGAAACGCCCGCCATCTTGCAACGGTCAGGGTGCCGTCACTCACAGTTAGAATCAATGATGGCACAACATTACGCAGCTTCTGGTAGTGAAACCGCCGAGATTTAAATTCACGAAGAAATGGGATAACCTTTCACAGGTGAAAATGTGTTGGTTTATGTTTTTATATGTAACTCAATATTACATGTTACATGAAACAATCCAACAGTCCCCATTGACTTTATATAGCGTGAGGCTGCCTCTTTGTCATTTCTGGCTTAAAACAAAAAACAGAACAATGTCTAAAAGCTGCTATGTGACAAGGTGTACAGCAAACAAGCCAAAAAACCCAGAACTAAGTTTTTATAAGCTGTCGACCCCAAAAAACGAATGTTTAAGGACACAAAAGTGGATACAGGCAGTGAGACAGAGCGCAACAGGTCATATTACTATAAGAAATGCATTGGAGGGGAACGTAATCGGCGACAGGTGAAATAATTCTTTGACATGGTTAAAAATAATTCATATTTTTTTTCTTTGTTTGTTTAGCATAACCTGTCGCCGATTACGTTCCCCTCCACGGTGGGCGTGGTTTTCAGATTATACTAAATGCGCCCCGTCTCTGTTCACGGACTGCTCCAATATGGCGGACGGCTTACGTTCAAAACTACAGAATCCAACAGTTCTTGACACATTTTCACATTTTGTAAGTATACATTGAAACAACAATAATTTAAATTAAAATTAAAGGGCATCACAATATGTTAAATTAATTTAGCAAAGATACAGTTGTTTGGGCTTTTCGATTTTTTGAAAACGTTACAGATTCTAAATAAACTTTAAAGGCTGTATGAAAATTAGCAAAATTGGGGTTTGATTTATTTCATTTAGTTTGATGAATATAAAATTTTCCTAATTAACAAAAACGAATCGATAATATATATTTTTCTTTTAGAAAAGTCATATTCATTTGAATGAAGTAAAACAGGGTCAGGCTGCACAATTATGATTAAAAAAACAAAACAAAAAAAAACCAACATAAATTTAAAACTAGGTTACGGCCGCTAATGAGGCATCTATGTATATATATCTATGGATCCGCTCACATTCTTTTGGAATCTCAGTCATTGATATCGCGATAATTGCAGTTCTCGCACTTCCTGTTGGCCTTGCAAAATTGTAAACAAATGTGAGATCGTAGTTCCACGAAGGGTCAAATCAGCCAAGCATCCCGTGAAACCGATACAGATCAATGAGCTCTGAGCTTCGAGAAGGAACTTTTGGAAGAATAAGCGGCGTGTTACAGCGATTATAGCTGAATCAAAGCAACGACGCGAGTGGAAGACATTAGCTGTCCGCTCAGGAATACAAGTGATAAGCCAGCTAGCTGGCAGTCGCTTGAACAGTGAGTAAACAATTACAAACCTCTCAACTAACTGACACCTTGGCATTGTTCCATTACAAATGACATTGACAAGTACTTTTCGAATATAATTTGGTTTTTCAAGAAATAGTATAATATATTCAATGAGACAGCAGGAGTTGGGAAGTAGCTTCCTCCAAGTCGAGGGATGATCGATTCATGACGCAATTGTTGTATTTCGTATATTATCATAGTTAGGAATTCTGGGATTTTCTTTTAGTCCCTATTTTGTGTCTGTGTGTGTCAGTTAAAGAACGATAGATGTGGGTTGTTGTTGGGTGTTATTAAGTTGTAATAGTTGGTTATTAGGTCAGTGTGTTGTTGCTCAGAAGCTTTAAAGTCTGCTAAAACATTACTAATTTAACTGATCTATGAGTAGACTTACTTGTGCGTTTTACGATTCCTCGTAATTATCTAGGGCTTGGCAATAAATTGCGTAAAGAAAGTCATATGCCACGTCTTGAAGTCAGCAGTCATCACTAACAGAAAAAAATAACATGTTTTCACATGTGGCGTACCATAAAAAGGCGTGCATGGTATTGTAAGCAATAAGCGTTAAGAGATTCTCACTATTTTAAGTAGAATAATGTTGATTATTAAATAGCAAAGTGATGTTAAATCTTCCATGCAAAAGAAATGCCACTGATATTAATAGGTTGGTGACTATAATCTCCAAACAGCTGAATACTAGGCGATTAATCTGACTTGTTGACATCCGCAGACTGTGTAGCAGAATCATAGCTGAAAAATGTTGCCTAGTTTCTTGTTTATTCAGGAAACAACACAAATATCCCATTTGCAAATGTAGAAAGACTGCTTTTCATTTGAGCCACCAGCTAAAAACATGTTGGATGACTCTCGGGCACGCCTTGCATACATGTCTTATCTACTGTTTTGTTTTTTTATTGAATTGAATGCTCATGTTTGGTTTCACCAATAAGTGTTTATGAATTAACCCCATTGAGAGTAGATCTTTACACTGGCTTTAAACCCATCTTGTGCTTCTTCATAGAGGTCAATGCAATTTTACTAGAAAGATTAGTTTCAAGTTTGTTTTCTAGGCTCTGTTTTCCCTCATAGAATGTTAATTCTACCTGTGGTTGGTTTCACTTCCCGTGACTCATTTAAATGGCAGGTTCCTCATAGTGTCCTAACACTTGAAATCGCTGAATGGGTTAGTTATTTACTGGAAAGCTGAGTAGAGTGAAATTCTCGAAATGACTCTTAGATTTGATGCATTCATGTTAAGAGGGGTTCGTTTTTAAGAAAGCATTTAAATAAACTGTCATTGAAAGACACTTTTAAGAGAAAGTGAAAATTTCATGTCTTTTGCAAATAGTTGAGGATACATGTCAAGCACTAAAACCAAATCTCGTGTATAAAGAATAAAAAAAAACAGTGCTGCATGATTTGGAGGAAAAATGTAACTGCAATTATTTTAGACAAAAATCGTGATTGGGATTTAAAATGTGATTTAAAAAATCCCAGGTTTGCTGTGCTTGTCTGTAGGGCTGCACAATTTGGCAAAAACTTTTTGATTATACTGTATAGCAATATGGCTACAAAATAATAATAATAATAGCAATAATAACAAATGACAAAGACTAAATAAAAAAAATGACTAAATAAAAGCAAAAATATGAAATATTACTATTGCAGTTTTTCACTCTAAAAAATTAGTATTTAAAAAAATAATATGATGATAATTTTATTTATTAGAACATTACACCTGTGAAATTACAATACTAATATTAATGGCTGTCTTAATTCATTTTCAAAATTTTTGATGGAGAACTGCAGGAAGCCCTTAAATTTAAGAGGATCTACTGACAGAAATGCAATATAATATACATAACTATTTTTTCAGTGGTGTATAAAGACCTTACATAATGAAATGTTATGTTTTTATTACCTTAGAATGAGCCATTTCTATCTCATACACCGCGGGTCCCCCCTCCATGTCAAGTCGTCATTATGCGCCGTCATTTTTCTACAGCAGCCCTAAACGGACAAACACTCTACAGAGCGCGTTTAGTCACTATGTTTAGTACACTAAGGCAGCTTGCATCGTCACTACGTTGAATACGTACAAAGTAGTAGTAGTAATAGTCGTCTGGTTTATTAGAAGCAGAGACCGTTTTTTGTTAGAAGTAAGAAGAAACCTCATTGCTTCACACAAGCTACTCTCTGCTCTCTCAGACGATGACATGTCGGCCAGACGGCCACCGTAGCTTCTCCGAAAGGGAGGGGTGTGTGCCGTTAGTTGCAGTTCGCAACCTCACCGCTAGATGTTGCCAAAGTTTACACACTGCACCTTTAAAGCCTCTCTTCTATTGATAAGTGCTTCTCATTACAAGTATGTGAAGATGGTTGGCACATGTTGTGTTCTTAAATCCAAGATAAAGCGACCCAAAGTCAGAGCAGATGCAGAGATGGAGTTTGTGTAGAGCAGCCTTTCCTGCGAACCGAGACGCTGAAATTTCTGCAGTAGCATTCTGAGGAACCCACGGAATAAAAGAATAAAAAATGTTAATTTTGAGTTTATATCTCACAATTCTGACTTTTTTCATGTAAATCTGAGTTTATATCTCACAATTCTTAGAAGGAAAAACAGAATTGTGAGATATGCTCGTTATTCTGTCTTTTTTCCTCATAATTGCGAGTTTATATCCTGCAATTCTGACTTTTTTTCCCCCCTCAGAATTGTGTTATAAACTCACGATTGTGAGATTTAAAGTCTGAACTGGGACATATAAACACGCAAATGCAAGAAAAAAGCCAGAATTGTGAAATAAAAATGTTATAAGCTATGTTTAAAAGTTATCTATGTAAAATGTTCATGCTGTAACTGCCATGTATGTATGTCCTCTATGAACTGCATATGTGAATATTATGTAGACTTTGTGTTTACATCAAATTCATGCTTTAATAGTAGACTAATCATCGCAGGTTTCATCAGTCCAGTCTGTGACTTGCATCATAAACATCTGCATTTAGCTTCAAAGGGCATCTTCAACGACGGTATACTACAAAAATGAAGACACTATTTGTTGCCTTCGGATTCTGACATCCAAAGGCACAACAAAACATTTTTCTCTTATTCTGTGGATTTTGCCCATTTTCCTCCACTTCTTACCACTATTTTTCTTCCACCACTATGTGCGCACAGCTACAAGTGACGTAACTGTGACGTCTGCTCCAAATTGGTCTATAGGAAACTATTTAAAAATAGGAAACTGTTTTGGTCAGATCATTGAAGTCAGCATGCAATCTATCTATTCTCAGCTATCTATTTTGTAAATGCATGATATATATCGTATTGTGAATGATTCTTTTTGTGCATTTAAATATTTTTCTTTATTTTTATTTATTTATTTTTTTTTTTTTTGACATGGTAATGTATAATCAAAATGTCAAAACTCATTCTTCTCTCTGGTGACGCATGCTGGACTTCTCCAGTAATTTAGTCCACTTAATCTCCCATCTTTTTTTTTTTTTACGCTCTGATTTACGCCACAAAATGGAAGAAAAGATCTGTCACTACTTCAGTTTCATCAGCGACTTTAGCTCATTAGTGGGTCACTGCAGTGATATAAATAACACCGATAAAATCATTCATAACTCCAGATTTGTTATTATTAGCACAGATCAGCCACATACAAAACTGCTGATAATCATGACTTCATCCTGAGGGAAGAAATGTTTTTTCATGAGTCGTTATATGCGTTCTCAGAATCAATTTGTAATTCAACATTTATTTTATAGTTATAAAGCTATATATATAAAAAAGTGATCTATGTATTTAACAGATTGAACTGTTTCATGCATACTTTTCTTTGTCTAATTTCTTTAGACATTGCACACTAAAAATTTTGGTGTTTTTGATGTTTGTAAATTCATGAATCTGTGTGCAGGTCTTCATCGCCCCTCATCAGGGCCCAGCCTAATTCAGGATGGTGTGTGTGGGGACTCTGGGTGTCTCGGTCCTTGTCTTATGCTTCGCTCTGGCACCCTCTCCTGGTCAGGCATATATATATGCTGTAAGTGTCTGCTTTCAGGATTTTTAAGGCTTTAATTGGTTTTATAGACATTTTAACTGTATAGTACAGTACATTTGTGGAGTATTTGGTTGCACAAAATCTACACACTTCACCTTTTAACAATCAATATTAATTTTATAATGTGGGTTGTTTGATTGCTTTATAATGATTTTATACTGCATTTGCTAATGGCCTCTTTTCTGTTCCATGCAGCATTACAGTAACATGACCTCCATGTTGTTTGAAGATCTGCCTGCTCTCTTTGGCTCTCCTCTGCCAAAAGATGGACTCACGGTAATGAATCCCTGCTGCTGGACTTGTAGTTTTACCCAGTAGCTAAAATAACTGCATGAGAGTGACTGACTTCTCTCTCTGTCTCTTTCTCTCTCCCCCAGGGTGTGCTTGTTGAAGCTCGTCCTCAGAACGCTTGCACACCTATAGATCCTCCTCCAGTTTCTCCCACACCCTCCGATCCCACCACAAACAGCACTACAAAATACGTCGTCCTCATTCGACGCTACGACTGTAACTTTGATATCAAGGTTAATGTTCCTGCACAGCAAGGCTGTTCCAAAATTTGGGTTATAAAAGTTGAAATGTAAAGTTATATGTTTGACTTATATTTTTTTTTTAAGCAATATACCCTTGTGAAAAAGAAGTACACTTCAGCATACTTTAAGAAGAGAACTTAAGGAAATAATACACTTTAAAAGCATATATTTAAGTGCGAACTGAATGTAATGTTTTCAGACAATTGCATGTTAATTGAAAATATATTATAGTTTAAATTTATATTAAATGAAATTAGCTGAACTTTAGAGTGCTTTTTTTGGCCCACTTAAGTAGGACTTATATGTAACTTCATAATCACTTCTGTTTACTAAAAAATAATGTCATTTCTATTGAAACTTGTATGTCATGAATTTAAATATATCTGTAATTACACATTTGTAACAATGAAGTTGCAAATTAGTACATTTAAAATAAATAAATGTTAAATGTAATATAAAATAACACACTACAGTTAAAATTATAATCTAATACTTTACATGTGCTTTAATATGTTAGTCAACACATCAAAAATAAGTACTTTAAAAGATGACGAAAGATTATTAAAATATAATGATTGAAAATGTACTTTAAAAAACTTTTATTTTGACATTATTACAAAGTGCACATTTTAAAAGTGTACTTAGGTTTATAAAGAAACAGTCATGAAAGTACTCTCTTTAAGTATACTTAAGTGGCCTTTTATTTCAGCAATATTATATTATCTGCATGTAGTTTTTTTTTTAAATATACTTTTAAGATTTCAGGCACACTAAGTGCACATTTAATATAATTAAGCACACTTCTTTTTCACAAGGGTATATTATCTAGTGACAAGGCAGCCATTATAAAGTCAGCCATGGAAATAATAAAAAAAGCAGAAAAGTACTTTTGATAAACTACCATTGAAGAAAAAGTAGATTGATTAAAAATATATATTTTAAAAAGTGCTAACTATATCACAGACTGATATGGCCAAAAAAATGTCATCCATCCATTCTTTTTTTGTAGATAATGAACAACAGAATAAGTAAGTAATATTGTTTTTGGTGTTTTTTTGTCTTATAGGTGCTCCATGCACAGAGGGCCGGTTTCAGTGCAGCCATAGTTCACAACATGTACTCTAATTCACTTCTCAGTATGGGATACAGCAATGGTGAGATTGACACACACACACACACACACACACACACACATGCACTGCTTGTATTGAACAATTATGGGTAATAAACTCCTGTGCACCTAGGTTTGTTTAATGTTAGTAGACATGGGTAGGCCCACAGAGAATCTGTGCACTTCAGGTTTTCTGTGCTGAGTCTGGGTGAAATGTTATTGAGGATACTACACTCTTATTGATAGCTGAAAACAATCAAATTGGACACATTGGTAACATTTTATTTCAATGGTCCATTTTAGATATTCTACTAACTATAAGTAACTTGTCAACTACCAATCATTAGAGTATTAGGAGACTGGCTTTTTTTTTTTTTTTTTTTTTTGGCAAATTTCAATTCAGTCCTATTCAAAATGGTTTGAGACATTTGCTGTAAGACACATACTTTATCATCCTCACAATCTGTTTTGTTTCTGTTTAGACACCATAGCGGATGAGATCGAGATTCCTTCTGTGTTCACAAGCTACTATGCCTCTCAAATACTGCGCACCTTCATCATACCAGAGAAAGGGTGAGAATAAAACCGGCTAAATACATTCTTACACTAAAATGGAATACAGATAGATACATAAATACAACCAGTCATTTGGACACACCTACTTCTTTATAATTATTATTATTCCTATACTTTTAGTGTAATAGTAAGTGATCAAAGCTATGAAATAACAAAAATGGACGTGTGCAGGGCACTTACTTTTTTCCCATAGAGCATGTGTGCTCCTAATTTAAAACTTTAGGGGGGCAATGAAAATGTATCAAATAATTAGTTTTTCCTTAATATAGGGATATGAGGAGAAATTTACAAAATGGTTTAATTTATTTTAATACAAAAAGTACACCAGTCTTTTAAATGTTTCTGCTTCAAACTGTATAATTATGGAATTATCTATACTCTAAACATTGAATTAAATAGCAGTTAATTTTGTAACCAAAACACCAATAATAACCAGAATGTTCTGCATAATGTGGGACTTTAAATTATAAAAAAGTCAGAAATACACCAGGACTCTTATTTTGAAATGACTTTATTACTTCCAGCATCATTCAAACATATGAGTGAGATCAAACATGCACTCCTATTACAACTATCTAAAACATATTACAATACAAACACCATAAAGTAAACATTGTCGTAATTCATCAACAGTAGATCATAAGCAATCGCTTGGCTTAAATGATTGCAAACTGCTCTAAAACCTGTAGAACAGGCAACAGCGCCACATTTTTACTTTGAAAGTAGAGAGATTTATTTAATGAAATCATAGCCTTTTGAAAATTAATATTAAAGTTAATCAAGCCGTATCGCAATTTCCAGCCCCAAAATGCAAGACCTCTTAAAATGATAATTATGACTTTTGTTATATCATTTAAGATACTTATAAGACCTGCAGGAACCTCACACACATCTATTTTTAGTTGCAAATGTGAGTAAAAATGCTTGCACTGTCGAGCCCTGGTGTTGTAATTATGTAGTGACTGAAAATAGTCAACAAATCAAAATGCTATCTTATCTTTATCTTATGTTATCTATTGTTATCTTATGTCAGATCTTTTGTTTGAACTTTTTCAAAGTTGCCACCCTTTGCGTAGTTTACATTATAGGAGGAGTTCCAGTGAAAAAGGCTTGTTTGCTTTTCTTTAACTATCATCATCTCCAACTCATCCACTTACTAAAAAGAAAAGAAGAAAAAATATCATTTCAACATCAATAACATCAGAGAGCATCACAATAATGTCCAAACATGTCCAGACTTCTGACTGGCATACACACATTTTGAATTACTTTATTCAGCTTACCAACCTCAGGGGCAAAGTTTGTTTATGCATGTTATTGTGTGCGTAACTTTTTGCTGACCTACTTTGCTGCAGGGCCTATGTGATTCTGAAGCCTGAGTTCTCCTTTCCTCTGTCCTACTATCTCATCCCCTTCACTGGAGTCGTGGGCATGATCATCATTGTCATGGTCATCATATTGGTCAGTGCTGCCATGACTTCTTTATAAACCCCTAAATGTGTAAAGAATCATGCATGAAATTACAGTTGGTTCTAATGATAATATGAAATGCTGTATATATTCTTACACTGGTATTTTTTACTTTTGGAAAGTTATATATTTTAGAACACAAAAAGAGAAGATTTACTAGTGTACTAGTAGTTGTTGTTGTTGTTGTTGTTGTTTTCAATTACAGTAAATGGGGATTGCAGCTTTTAAGCTTTAAAAAGAATGCAAAAGTACTGAAAAAGTAGCTTATAATAGCTTCAGTGCCCTTATGATGCCAAAAAATGTTGTCTAGGTAGGCAGCTATGTAGGATTTGCCAATGATGCGTTCATTGGTGGGTGATATAATATATGTTCTTCCTTCTAATTGGTCCAGATCGTGCGGTGCGTGCAGCACAGGAAGAGACTTCGGAAAAACAGACTCTCCAAAGAACAGCTGAAGAAAATCCCCACTCACAAGTTTGTTAAAGGTGAGCAAAAGAGAGTTTATTAATGGGTTAGTCTGGGTTAAATGCAATATAAGCTCTATGGACCGCATGCTTTTTATTATCATGGGAAATTGTTTTGCCTCCTCCAACAAAAACATTTTTTCTGTAATGCACAACTTTTATTGACAGTCAAGTCCAAAATATGGTCAGGTTTGTAAACCAAACATAAGTTGGAGTCTAAGAAAAATTCCATAGCATAGCTAAAGAAATGTATTACAACAGCTAATCGCATATAATAGAAGTTCAGCTAAATTTTTCCATTAAAAAAATTATAATCATGTTTGGGTGCTCTAAAGAGAATAAAAAACAGCACTGAAATCTCATATGTAGGAGTATGCACCACATACTCGAACAAAGAAAACTCACTGATCACTGATGGGTTCTGATAGCAAGCGTGATTGTTCTACTGGACCATCTAACACTTCAATATTGCCATGTTTTTCTCAGGTGATGAGTACGATGTGTGCGCGATTTGCCTGGATGAATATGAAGAGGGAGATAAGCTGAGAGTGCTGCCGTGTTCACATGGTAAGTGAGCTGCTCAATCATCTGTGTGAGAGAAGTGTGTGTTTTAGTTGAATCTGTGTTGTCTTTATCCTCTGTGTAATAAGCATATCTAAAGTATGGATTTCAAAGTTAAAATGAAAGTAATTAAATGTTTTAGCTTGACATTACAATTGCTCATTCTGATTTGTGTGATTTTGAAAACAACTTGAAACATTTAGTGCTGATTGGAAATGGTATAAGTGAGTGAATATTTCACAGGCACACTCATGTGATTCACTATATTAGAGACTTCCATTGATTTTTATATCAGGTTAATGATATTTTCTGTGGCCTAACCCAACCCCTAAACCTACCCATCACAGAAACATGTGCAAAACCCTAGATTCAAATAAACACGTTTTGGTCGATTTATAAGCCTTTTTAACTACTGAGGACCTCACTAGTCAGTTGTCATAATATTTCACTATATAAGTGAGGACATTTGGCCCTCTCAAGTATAAACAAGTACACACACATTGGCCACCCTACTCTCTAAGATATCGGCTTTGGTACCGTCTATCAAAAAATCGGTTGACCACTATTCAGAACTTTTGAATTGTTTTTGTTTCTTGTATTGTCTTCTTGAATTTCATTAATCCTTATGAGAAACAATCCTGCCGTTAAGCCACCAGAACAAAACAAAAATCACAGTGGGTCTTGATGTTTGTTGTGAGAAGTGGCATTTCACTGCGAGTCTGGCTTAAATTTGATACATCAAGGGGAAAAATGAGTTCAAATACAGCAAGGGAATACTAATTATTTAAGTAAATAATATGTAAAATAAATTTAATTGCAGAAATTATGCATGTGGTTTTTACTATGGTGTGATGTAGATATCGACTTGGGGTTAGTCTTAATATTGGTCGAACATTATTCTGAACTATTCAGTGTCCTTTGTCTTCTAAACCTCCTTAAAGCCATTTGGCAAAACATTTCTGCCATTAAACCACAAAAATCATATTGGCTCTTAGGGGTGGCCGATATATCGGTAGACGCGATTAACTGATTTGTCAACCGGTAGAGGATTTGGACTATTGTCTCTAACGTGGTTACTCTCACGTGACATACCCGTGCTGCGCCGTCATGACATTTTTATCATTTTGTATCATAAAAAAAGTGATTTTAAACCATTGAAGTGCTATAAGCAGCGAAAGAGAACTTATTTTGGTATATTATGTGCGCACTGTCTGAGAGACATGCTCACATGATGCCGCTGCTCATAGAGCGTTTGAGTACTGAACTGAGTTCTTTTTGCCGCCTTATTGGGCATGAAAGATCAAATACACACACTTGTGTGTCAAAATGCCCATCTTTGCGAGTATCCAGTCATTTATGTCTTAAGTGAACATAAACAGTTAAGAAAGAAAGTACACGTGTATCAGTATATTAGATCAGTGCATTTGATCTTAAAGTGACAGCAGCCTAATAAACATTTATCTGAAATAGAAATCTTTTGTAACATTATAAATGTCTTTAGTGTCACTTTTGTTCAATTTAATGCATCCTTGCTGAATAAAAGTATTAATTTCTTTAAAAAAAAAAACTGTTTGTACACAACTGTTTTCAACATTGATAATAAGAATAAATGTTTCTTGAGCAGCAAATCAGCATATTAGAATGATTTCTGAAGGATCATGTGACACTGAAGACTGGAGTAATGATGCTGAAAATTCAGCTTTGATCACAGGAATAAATTACATTTTTAAAATATATTCAAATAGAAAACTTTAATTTTAAATTGGAATAATATTTCACAATATTACAGTTGTTGTTTTTTTTCTTTGTATTTTTAATCAAATAAATGCAGCCTTGGTGAGCAGAAGAGACTCTTTCAAAAGCATTAACTTTAAAACTTTGGAATGGAAGTGTATATCGTTATCATGAAAAAAAAAAATTACTCATATTGTGATAAAAGATTTTGGTCATTTCGCCCACCCCTAGTGGCTCTTGATGTTTGTTGTAAGAAGTAGCATTTCACTGTGAGTCTGGCTTAAATTTAATACAGCAAGAGAAGAAGTGATTTTCATTGTTTTCCACATCAGCGAAATGACAGAGTAGAGTTCATTTTTGTCCCTGTTCAGAATACCATAACCTGATTATTTTTGCTCCCATCATTCAGCTTACCACTGCAGGTGTGTGGACCCCTGGCTCACCCAAACCAAGAAAACCTGCCCGGTGTGCAAGCAACGCGTGACCCGTCCCAACCCAGATCACTCTGAGTCTTCAGATTCTGAGGAAGAGGCAGGGCCGCGCGAGGCTGGCGAGGAAGAGGAAGGAGTAATCAGTGAGGCCGATTCTGAGCGCACCCCTCTCCTTCGTTCATCCAACCCTGCGTCTCCTGCCTCCTCTAGCCCGCCTCCCAATTACGCCTCCACCGTAACGTCCCCGGCAGCCGTGGCTACGGTAACAACCTCCGCACAGTGCTTGCCGCACACACCGCAGCATGACGTGCCCCTCCTGGGCCAGGATGAGTACTGCTCACCCATAGAGGACTCGGATGAAGCTACTGATGATGAGGAGGGTCACCCCTCGGATAACGACACCACAGAGCTTATTGGACGCGGCGCTCTACGAGTCTGAGCCGTTGATTTAAAAACGGCCCTTTATCTCGGTCACTTTGGTTGTTTCAAGGGATCCATTTTCTCTGATGTATATCACAGATTTTGGATTTTACACCCCTTTTTTTTTTTAGATGCATTTTGTCTCAGTCCAGTCTCACTGAGATACACGTCCATCACACTTTTAGTTATAGCTAATGCATCCAACACTAAACAGCATATGTGTAACATTTTACAGTTCTCGACAAAAATACACAGATTCATCCAACACTAAACAGCAAATGTGTAACATTTTACAGTTCCTGACAAAAATACACAGATTGGTGTGGTTCACAAAATCATTTGTTCTCCTAAAATGACCAAATCAGAGTTAAAGGTAATGTAAAAACTATTTGAGGTTACTGACAGCGTTTCTTAACAAAATAGTCCATACATAAATAAATTAAAACACATCATTTACTCACCCTCATGTCATTCCAAACCCATATAAATTTCTTTCTTCTGCGGAACAATACGGAGCCCCGCACATGACATGCAGGGGAAAAAGTAAATCGTGCACATGATTTACTATTTAGTTCCCTCGATTTATAAATCGTGCGCATGATTTACAATTTCTTTCCCTTGATTTGCTAAAATGTGTGCATGATTTAGCAAATCAAGGGAACGAATTCATGCGTACGATTTATGAATTGAGGGAACAAATTAGTAAATCGTACGCACGATTTAGCCTACTAATAATTTTTTTTTTCTTCTTCTTTTTCCTGCATGTCATGTGCTGGGCTCCATAGAACACACAATAATTTTTTTTTTTGTTTTGTTGTTTTTTTTGCAGGATGTTTTGCAGTGTATGACATATGACAACACTGCACTTTTTTTTTATTATTTTTTTTTTTATATATATATATAATCTGACACACCTATTTCAGGTGTTGGAGTCTCTACTAATGAGCTAAATAGGGAAACACTGTTCTACGAGACAAAAAAAGACCTGTCAAACCTGGACACGTGTGAAGCCTAAATATGTGGAAGTGCAAATGAGATTTTCTAACTGTGGTGCAGGAGCAGATTTTCAGTGAATGATGACTAGTTCATTCAAAAATGAAAATTCTGTCATCATTTACACACCCTCATGTCGTTCCAAACCCATGAGATTTTTTTTGTTCCTTTAGAACACAAATGAAGATATTTTTAGTATTCTATAGAGACACGATCACTTTATATGATGAACAGATTAAATTTAATTTAGTATAATAAACAAAAACAAAATACACTTGCTTGATGCACAAGAATCAATGAGGTTTGTTCTCAGGCGTCACGTGAGTACAGTTGAGTTTTGTTTACCATGTTTGATGTGCTCTATGTATGTGCGTTGATCAATGTTTCACGTTGATCAAAATCTGTTCATCATATAAAGTGATCGAGTCTCTTTAGAAGACATGGATTAAACCACTGGATTCATATGTATTACTTTTACAATCTCTTTATGAACTTTTTGAGGTGTCGAAGTTTTTGGTTTCATTAAAAATCTTCATTTGTGTTTCAAAGATGAATGAAATTCTTACGGGTTTGGAATCACATGAGGGTGAATAAATGATATTTTTGGGTGAACTATGCTTTTAAATTCTGCTGTGTTCCTCGCACAAAGCTGTCGTATGGCTTCACAAGATATAGAATGTAGCACGAGTCATATGGATTATTTTTATGCTTTTTAATGGTGATTTATTGTCTTTTTGTGAGCTTGTTTAGCTTATGAAAAAGAGCAGCCTCCTTTATAATGCTAAATTTCTTAGTTTGTGTTAAAAAAAATAAAATAAAAAAAAAACTCAACACGTGGGTGAGTAAATAAAATTTTGGGGAAAATATTCCTGTAAATTGGTGGTTCCTGCCTGGTCACCATTTATGTGCAATACGGACAGGTTGCCAGTTTGTAAATGAATACCAATATTATTTATACCTACAGAGGTCGCACAGAAATGATTGCAGACTTCTGAATTAGCGTCTTTGATAAGTAAATTCTTTTATGTTATTTTTAGTAAACACCTGCATTGATCAACCTGTTTAATTGATCAAATCATACCATTCACACAGAATTCACTTTAAGAGCCTGATGATTTAGAACATATTTGGTTGGTTATTACAACAACAACAAAATCCTTTATAAACGGTTATTTTTTGTTATTTTCAATACATAAACTGACTTTCTGAACCAGTTCCTTGCAGATCTCTCTCTCTCTACATTATGTAAAGGCATTATTCTCTCTTATTTACAAAGATTGCAGTTGAAATAGTCCATTTAGCTTGCATCAATAACAATAAAACTAACAGTCTTTTTCTTTGTTTAATTTAGACATTTACCATTTAAATGCTAGCTGCTGTTTCAGATATAAATTGGCTTTGATCATGAATGACAGTGTATAGACTTAATGGCAGTGTTTATTACCTTTTTACTGTCCTCTTAGGTTCCATCTTTCATCTCAAATGAATAAGAACCTGTCTTGTCTATACTAAATAAACATGTGCCTACTTCAAATTTTCATTTGTAAATGTAATACCATCCATCTCTTCCTCTAAATCACTGATCAGTCAAATGAATATTCATTGTCACATGTCTGTTTTTCTTACCCAAGTTTTATCATTGTGATTTTAGTTTCAGTTTTTTGACATCACTGACATTGACATCACGCATTCAGATATATTTGTGTCTCCTTTTAAAAATATAAAGCAAATAACACTGTAAAGAATCATAGGGTTTGCACCTGTAGTATGCTGAAACAACATCTTTTATTATTGTTTCTACTCTGTAAATAATGTTCAATCCGTGTCTGTGTTTAATCATTGAGTGCTGCATTCTAATTGATTGAAGATTTATTTAGGATTGTACCATTGCTTCATTTTGTGCCATAAAAATAATTTTACTATTTCACGAGTCAAATTTTATACTATGAACTCCATTGAAAGGTTTAACAAATGCAATTTCATGCAATTAAAAGTCTTTATTCTATATAGTTTGAAACAGATGAATAAGCGACTGAACGCTGGTGGGCGGGGCCTATAGTGTGATGATGTATAACTATTCGCTAAGTTCATACTGTACGGTTTTGGCCGTCTAAGACAAATTTTGTGAACCCTAATAGATTCCTCTGATCCTGGGCCAAAATCTGAAGACTTTGATCACTAGTTTGACATGTTCGCAGACAGCCGATTAATGACCATTGACAATTTTACCTCAGACCAAATTCTGGCAGTGTCAGAATACTTGAGCCGCAGTCCTGCAGTATGACTTCTATGACAACCACCAAATCAAAAACCAGAAGGAGCGTGGAAACTGTTGACACAATTGGTGTGATGTAGCAAATTAGCTCAAAGGGGAAATATTAAAGGGTTAGTTCACCCAAAAATGAAAATTCTGTCATTAATTACTCACCCTCATGTCGTTCCACACCCGTAAGACCTTCGTTCATCTTCGGAACACAAATTAAGATATTTTTGATAAAATCCAATGGCTCAGTGAGGCCTCCATTGACAGCAAGATAATTAACACTTTCAGATGCCCAGAAAGCTACTAAAGACATTTAAAACAGTTCATGTGACTACAGTGGTTCAACTTTAATGTTATAAATCTTTTGTTTCGAATCACTGGTTCGGAGCATGTATCAAACTGACAAAGTCACGTGAACCATTGAAATTTCGAAACACTTGCGACGTAACGAAGCCTCGTTTACTGAAATCGTGACTTTGGCAGTTTGATACACGGTCTGAACCACTGATTTCAAAACAAAAGATTCGTAAAGCTTCGAAGCTTCATGAAGCAGTGTTTTGAAATCGCCCATCACTAGATATTGTTGAATAAAGTCGTTATATTGTTTGTTTTGGCGCACAAAAAGTATTCTCATCGCTTCATAACATTAAGGTTGAACCACTGTAGTCACATGAACTGTTTTAAATTTATCTTTAGTACCTTTCTGGGCATTGAAAGTGTTAATTATCTTGCTGTCAATGGAGTCCTCACTGAGCCATCAGATTTTATCAAAAATATCTTAATTTGTGTTCTGAAGATGAACGAAGGTCTTACGGGTGTGGAACGACATGAGGGTGAGTAATTAATGACAGAATTTTCATTTTTGGGTGAATTAACCCTTTAATAATTATTCATTATATTATTAATATTAATTATGAATATTTGAATGAGTTAATCAGATTAACTTGATGTAGCTACATTAACATTACAATCAGTTAATCAGTTTATCCTGTGAACACTCAGTATTGATTATTAATTAATTCTAAGAAAAGGGTATTTTTCATGGCCACAGAAAAATAATTCTTTCTTAGCATTTACAGCGCTTAGAGCCTATAACAAGATTGAGATCATTTAAGTGACAGTTTATCTGCAGGCAGGGAGTCAGAACCAAATATGCATTGTGCACAAGTTTTATTAACTAAATCATGAACACAGCTAATCTAACACACACATACAAACACAATCACACGTACATAGGTAAGATGGAAAGTGACAGGGAAATGGGTACAGGGAATGAAGCTATGGAAAAGAGTCATTTAACCAGGAAAAGAACCACCAGTCTCTGATTTCAAAACACCTCATTAAGGGGATTTTACTGCTTATCGTAAACCTCTATTTAGTTAAAATATGCAATACTTGCATGCCTTTGCAGTAGAAGCAGTCTGAACAGGTTCTTGGTGATTCCGTGAATCGATGGTGTTGAAGTTGCAATCGATTTCTCCTGCACTGAATGAAGAAATGATGACAAACTTGCATGGTTAGTTTGACTCTTGTAGTGGGGAAAGAGTTCTCTCTCTCTTCTAGGTAAGCACATGGCTGGAGTGCAGGTTGAGGCAGGCCACCCAGCAACCAGGAGATGTCTAGCGTCAGTCGGAGGAGCAAGAGAGCAGGCAGAGCTATGTGTGGCTCTTTAAGGTCTGGGAAAAGTCACACCTCTTAGGGTTGACCTAACCAATGAGAAAGGAGGAATTTCAGAGCGGGAAATTCCTCTGGGGGGAATTTTATGACTCTTTGTGTTCGAGCCTGATTAAACTGGGCCTGGTGGGTTTGTGTCCATTTATACTCCGATTAATACAACAAACACACACTGCATTCTATGAGGAAGTGACATACATAAAAGTGTGCTTCGTGAAATGAGCATTAAAGGATTAGTTCACTTTCAAATTAAAATTTACTCACCCCCATGTCATCCAAGATGTCCATGTCCTTCTTTCTTCAGTCGAAAAGAAATTAAGGTTTTTGATGAAAACATTCCAGGATTATTCTTCTTATAGTGGACTTCAATTGGCCCCAAATGGTTGCTCCACACACCACTTGCTCCACACACACTTCCTCATTTTTTTTTTTTCCTCCAGTTTTCTTTTTTAATTAAAGCCATGATTGAAATTAACGCTTGAGATTGTTCGTACAGTCTGACAAGCAACAGTCATAAAGGACAATTACAAATCAGGATCATTCACCTGAATTAAAACATTTTATTCCTAAAAACATGGGATCTTTTTTTTTGTTTACATTGTAGACTTAGTGCAGCGCTCCCAGGTTGTTTGTCAGAACGCCAACTCAATATTGGCTGACACTGTTAATGCCAATAATGCCGGCCAATAATGAGTCGTCAAATAATGGCTGTGTCCGAAAACTGAAAAATGCTGCCTTCGGAGGACATATTTCAAGGTAGGAAGGCATCAAGGCACGTCCAAATCCAATGTTAGCTTCACTTCCTGTCTCCTGAGATACCTTCATCTGATCGATTTTTGAAGGCAGCATAGATGTATCCTTCGCTGCCTTTGATATCCCACAATCCTGTGCGTTCCATTCTGTGACAGTTGAGCTAGAAAAACAAAAATGATGTCCGAAAGTTGCATTTGCTGGTCAGTTTGTGTGTAAATGTACATTTTTGACAATCATTTTCCACTTTTGATGTCATTTCTCGCGAGAAATTTCTACTGTAGTAATTAAATATTTGTTTAGTTCTCACCATAGCTCGCGCTATTTTGCTGTAGATCATTAAACAGTTACACTGCCTCAGAAGTCTGTCCGAAATCCGTTTCATTAGGTGCCTTCATGCACAAACACTGCCTTACAAGTCATTGCCTGATAAGGCAGTGAGGCAACAAGTCAGCTAGGTTTTCGGATGCAGCCATCGAACTGGCGTTCTGACGTAGAACCTGGAAGCACTGAACTAAGTCTACAAAATAAACAGCGTAGGAGAATGACAAGGAAGAGAAGAAATTGTTAAATAAAGTCATTATTTTTGTTTTTCAAAGATTTCTTATCCTGTTGCGCCCTCCATAGACCAGCGACTAGTCAATGTCATGCTTAAAGCGTCATGGCAGAGCATTACAATTGACTAGTAGATTAGTCGGCGCAACCCCTAGTTGTAGCTGAAGTGTTAATGTAGTTCTCATTGGTCCTGCACTACTTCCTGCATGATGGACCATTATTACCACTCACATACAAACATACAAAAGCACCACATTAAAACCTTACAAACAGAACATGTTTATATAAAAGTATTAAAATTTAATGGGTTTAGCTGAAAAAAAGGTTTTCACAATTGTTTACAAACTAATAATTCATAAATACACCACATACAAAGGTCACTACTTTCACTGCATGTCAATATGGCTCCATCAGTGTTTTAATGGTCAATACTTCATTTAAAAGTGTTTTATGCCTGGAGCCAAGCCAACTTGTTGCTTGTCCTTCTCCTGCTGTCCCAAATAAAGCCTTTTATCAATCTATACCAACAGCTTTTTAAACATTTTTGCAATGACTTTCAATCAGCTGACGCCTCAGTGATTTTTAGTGGATGTATGAAGTCAGTTCTCCTCAAGTTCACATAGAAGTCCTTAGTTCATCACATTATTTTTTCCACAAAATGTGATAAGCGTTTAAATTTTGAGCACTATATTTACTGTTTTATATTATTCTCAATGTAAAATATTTTGCTTGTAAAGCGTCTTGCTATATTTCTTTAAAAAAATAAATGCCACTGATATTTTGTCATTATATAGACCTAATGCAAAGCTATTCATACATATTCAAGCCCCCATATACTTTTTCGGGCCACTGTTTAGGCTATATGTTACTAGGCTATATGTTCAAATTTTACATTTAAATTACAATATAACATTGTTTATATCATCTGGTATTTAAGTATTTATGTAATCCAGCTGAAGACATCATTGTGTTACATCATATTTAAAACAGAAGTGTCCATCTCTTGTGTGGAAAAAGTCAGTACGCCCATACTTTTTTTTTCTTCACTGTATAAAGTGCCTAAAAAATCAGTTTGTCAATTTATCAACATCAATACACTGGTCTGGTTTCATCATAAATGACAGGGTAGAGAAGAAATTGTTCAATAAAATCGTTATTTTTGTTTTGTTTTTGCGCACAAAAAGTATTTTTATCGCTTCATAAAATTGAGGTTGAACCACTGTAGCCACGTTGACTATTTTAACGATGTCTTTAGTACCTTTCTGGACCTTAAAAGTAGTAATTAAATTGCTGTCTATGGAGGAGTCAGACAGCTCTCGGATTTCATCAAAAATATCTTCGTTTGTGTTCCGAAGATGAACGAAGGTCTTACTGGTGTGGAACGACATGAGGGTGAGTAATTAATGACTGAATTATCATTTTTGGGTGAACTAACCCTTTAGGATTTTTAAAATGTTTTTGACTCTTGTTTTTTTTAAGAACTGTTCAGTGAAAGGTTCTTTATGGCATCGCTGCAAAAACCTCTTTTGTAACCTTTATTTTTAAGAGTGAGGAGGATATAATTCACACACGCACAAAAAGAGAATTAGGCCTACATGTTTATAGCACACCTTTCCAATCCTGAAACTGTCCCATTACAGCCCGGCGCTTCTCCTGCTTTATGCGCGAATTTGATTGGTTCTCACAGTTGTAATCTCTAAAGAAGCTTCCGGATCCTGAAATGCGATTGGTGCTCAGAACTGTCCATCAACATGATAATCCCGCCCTATAAAGCAATGCCTTGATGGCAGCGCATCCAGACGGTTTGTTTCATCTGCATTCAAGCCACTTTTGGTAAGCGAAAATGTTTTGAAATATATACTCAAAACTTTGTGAAGTGCGTCATTATTATAATATAACTAATCGTACATGTTTACATAGTGTATTTAGGGCATAGGTGGGTAGATTACCGGTCCCCTATAATAAACTCTCGCGCAGTTGTCCGCGTCAGCGTCATTAATGGGCGATGCTATATTAATTAAGCGAGTCCTCAACTTTTATCAGCGTTTCGGAGTTGGGAGCGCTTTGTCAACTCCAATTCCGTCTACAAAAAGTACATGTTGTGGTCCAGTTATGGGATGAGGTGATGCCATGGTACTCTGAACTGAATTATTGTCATATTTATATTGTTGATTTTTACATGGTATAGCATAGTACTTCAAAAATATCATGATCTTTTCAAAAAAAAAAAAAAGAATTATAAGTAATTTCTGATACTGAAGTAAATTCTCTGTTTGCCTGTGGTGATGACATGCAATAAAACCCCATCAACAGTATTTTGCTGATTTACTTGTCACATTTCTGCACCTACATCTGCATTTCAAGTAGGTCTTCAATAATTACAGCTAATCAACTTGCAATTATCTTAACAGAAATGTTTTCCTCATTTGTTTAGTCATTAACAGATGTGATGTTGTATGTTCTGTGCTTTTACTAGTGAAATGGAGCACTGTTGACTAGTGAGCCATTGATTTCCATTTGAGTTAATGGACCTTTCCACAAGCCTGCCTGCCTGATTGGAGAGATGCTGACCAATTATATGTGTGCTTTGCTTCTCCTGAAACCTGAAACCTAAATGTAACTATTATGAGACAGGGAATGTGACTTCAAATCTGTGTTATATATAAACTATCCAATAACGGAAACCTTGAGCCTTTGATTGAAATAGACCAACATTCATGCCTCAGTACTGATATGTTCTGCAGGAAGGTGACCCTGGTGTAACACGCTGTGTTGTGGATTAATGGTTTTAGCTGAAGAAGCTATCGTTTCCTTTTATTCTACACACATTCTTGGCTTCATGCATTAAAGAGTAACTTTATGAACAAATGTGTCAAATCTTTTGATGCATCTAGCAGTGCTCTCTCTCAAATGTGTCATTGGGAGTTAATGTGACAGCGGGTGTAATCCAGAGAGCTGCGTGCGTGTGTGTGTGTGTGTGTGTGTGTGTGTGTGTACGCACATCTAATAACTTAATCCTGAAAGGCTGGGAACACCAACCTCCCCCTGTATAATCTTCTGCTGACACACAGTTACCTTACTCGCTTCTAGTAGGCCACAGAATGAAACTAACATTACACGTTGGAAGCTTTGAAATGACCTGGTGAGGTGTTTATATAATATATAGGGGATCCTTTATGAAAAATAAGTGCACTTAATTGTTTTAAATGTGCACTTGTAGTGTACTTCAAATCTTAAAAGTATATTTTTTCAAAAATTGTACTTGCACATAAAATAATATTAATGAAATAAAAGCCCACTTAAAGGGATAGTTCACCCAAAAATGAAAATTTGATGTTTATCTGCTTACCCCCAGGGCATCCAAGATGTAGGTGACTTTGTTTCTTCAGTAGAACACAAATGATGATTTTTAACTCCGTTGCAGTCTGTCAGTCGTATAATGCATGTCAATGGGAACACAATCTATAAGAGTAAAAAAAAAACATGCACAGACAAATCCAAATTAAACCCTGCGGCTCGTGACGACACATTGATGTCCTAAGACACGAAACGATCGATTTCGGATCGAATCATTTTTTACCTCTAATACACCACTATGTCCAACTGCCTTGTGCACGGCATCCGGTGTGTGAGGTGTGTACGCGCTCTGGCGTAGTTTAAAGGATTAGTCCACTTTCAAAAAAAAATTTCCCTGATAATTTACTCACCCCCATGTCATCCAAGATGTTCATGTCTTTCTTTCTTCGCCAGTTCTGTTTTTTTCCGTAAGTAGAATAGGGAAGGGTAGGACATACAGCGTAAGCTTTTTGAAGAATACGGAAAGCGGAAGCACGTGCAAGGTGATCATTTGTGTTTATAAAGCATATACATTTGTATTTTTTTTAGAAAATGACCGATCGTTTCGCTAGATAAGACCCTTATTCCTCGTCTGGTATCATTTAAAGCCCTTTGAAGCTGCACTGAAACTGTAATTTTGACCTTCAACCGTTTGGAGGCCATTGAAGTCCATTATAAGGAGAAAAATCCTGGAATGTTTTCATCAAAAACCTTAATTTCTTTTCGACCGAAGAAAGAAAGACATGAACATCTTGGATGACATGGGGGTGAGTAAATTATCAGGAAATTTTTATTTGAAAGTGAAATAATCCCCTTTAAACTACGCCAGAGCGCGTACACACCTCACGCACCGGATGCCGTGCGCAAGGCAGTTGGACATAGTGGTGTATTAGAGGTAAAAAATGATATAAATACTGTTCGGTTTCTCGCACAAACCGATCGTTTCGTGTCTTAGGACATCAATGTGTCGTCACGAGCCACAGGGTTTAATTTGGATTTGTCTGTGCATGTTTTTTTGACTCTTATAGATTGTGTTGCCATTGAAATGCATTATACGACTGACAGACGGCAACGGTTGGAGTTAAAAATCATCATTTGTGTTCTACTGAAGAAACAAAGTCACCTACATCTTGGATGCCCTGGGGGTAAGCAGATAAACATCAAATTTTTTTATTTTTGGGTGAACTATCCCTTTAACAGTACACTTTCATGACTGTTTAAAACTTAAGGACACTTTTAAAAAGTGCACTTTGTAATAATGTCAAATTAAAAGTTTTACCATTGTGTTTTAATAATTTTTTGTCATGCTTGTACTGTTATTTTGATGTGTTGACTAACACACTAAAGCACATATAAAGTACTTATAATTTTAACTGTAGTGTTTTAAATGTCATCATTACAAATGTGTAATTACAAATATATTTTAAATACATGTCATACAAGTAGAAATTACATTAAAATATATTTATTAACATGCAATTAAGTGCACACATTACATTTAGATTTCACTTAAATATTTTTTTAAAAGTAGTATTCTTTTTAAAACTAGCAGGAATAATTGTTAAAAAAATACTGTATATCTGAATATATTCTGCCATTTAGTCATAACCTGTGTCAGATAAATTTAAAACTTAAGTTAGATACACAAGCTTCATTCATGACGACTAAAAGAGCATTTGGATAAGGAAAATACGTACAATGACCCTTGAAATATTGGACTGTTTAGATGTCAATGAATTAGATAACGAAAATATTAAAACAAGTGGTATTTTTAAAGAAAGAGCATAAACACACTTAAAGGTTTTAAAAAAAATAATAGATAATAGTAAAACAAATAATTTTGAATACTTTTTGCATATGTGCGTGTGTCTGTGTGTGAGAGAGAGTGTAAACCCTAGATAGCAATATCCAAAATTCTTGCCCTTGTAAAGGATTTATTTTTTGGTCCTCATGAGGAAAGCAGCTTATAAATCATACTAAGTGATGTTTTTTGAAAATGTAAAAATGGAAAGTTGCCATAAAACATGGAAACCCGACTCATATTTTAGCCTTCCTTATGTGATATGGTGAATGATGTGTGATGGAAGGTGTGAGGATATGTGGTCTAACTGACTGTGTTTGTGTACTTACAGGTGCTGAGGTGTGTTGGTGTGTGTGTGTTGAGGCGAAGCCATGCCGCTGGTCAAGAGAAACATCGAGCCGAAGCACATGTGCAGAGGAGCTTTACCTGAGACCATCAGCAATGAGCTGGAGTGTGTGACCAACAACACTCTCTCTGCCATCATACGCCAACTTAGCAGCCTCAGTAAGACCTACTTTATCTCATTAGATTGGCTAAAATAGATTTATATTTTTAAACCAGAATACTGGGAATGGAAATGTTATGATAAAATGTATGAATTTCTTGTCAGACCTCTTTCTAAAGGGCCAAATAAGCTTGAAAGGTTTGTTTTAATACAAAGGGTTATTTATCTTCTTCTGCCTCGGTTTAAAAAGCTGCTTTTACAATACCATCATGTAATACATGATAATACTGATTTTCTTATGTCAAAATGTGCTCTTTACAATAATCACTGTAAACAAAGCAAAACCAATTGAACATTTCTATCAATATCTATCTATATCTATTTCTATCAAAGTCACAATGACACTGATTTGAGAAAAATAGCCTATATATATATTATACATTTAAAAAACATATGCAACCTGACATTTATGCAAGACAGCTTTGTTCTGAGAACACAGTTTAGCATTTTGGTTGAAATTATAATATAGTTGAATCTATATGCAGTAGCTCTGTTTTACACAAACACACTATAAATCACAAGAGGAAATGAAATGGGATAACAATGCTTTTTTGTTCACTGGCATCCAGCAAATGCTCTAAAGTTTAATCCCATGAAGTGCAGAGAGTGATCGACAGATGTGGACGCAGAGTATATGCATGTTCTGTGGGGTCAAAGATCCTGAATTGGTGAATGTTCATGTTGCCCGCAATATCCTATCTGAGTGTGTGTGCATCTTTATGTGGCTGAATATATATGTGTTTGTGTGAATTTATGGAATGAGACACACATCATTTGATTGGCGGTGAATATTTGTGTGTTGCAGTTCTCCAATATGTTAGAGCATGCACAGGAATTATCTAATAGTAAACATACTGTAATAGTTGAATATTGTAAATAAGTTGTGCCTTTGAGCTCATAAGTTCACACCTGGTATTAAGATGCATTTTTGTCAATCGGATCACAAGTGAACGACACTAAATACAGGTGTAAACGGGGTCTAAAATTTTCGACAACATCCAGAGGTAGTCGAAAACACATTAGACTGGATTGCTTTCATAGTGTAGATGCGGTCAAATGCATTCAAACAGTCACAAAAGACCACCAGGTGTAAACAGGAATGTGTCTTTCTTGTCTACTTGTGATCCGATCAACCAAAACGCATCTTAATACCAGATGTGAATAGGGCCTTAGCCTCAGGTTGCATCAAGAGTATTATTTCTAATAAGTGTGCTGTAAGATTCTCTAAATGACTATTTCAAATCTCATCTCTGATCTTCTGTCTGTTTTTTCTCCACCAGGTAAACATGCCGAGGACGTGTTTGGTGAGCTCTTTAATGAAGCCAATACATTCTACCTGCGTGCGAATTCTCTACAGGACCGTATCGACCGTCTTGCAGTCAAGGTCACTCAGTTGGACTCTAGTGTGGAGGAAGGTCAGTCAAAGGTCAAGGATCACATACACTTGACCTCTTTTAACAGGATATGCGGATCTCCTTTCTTGGGTATAATTTTTTGTGAAGTGTTCTTTTCACAGACCTGCCAACATTTTGCGCAGCGGGTACACATTTTGACCTCAAAGTATACTGGTATGATTTGTCACTCTAAACTACGCAAAAACCTGGTGACTCCTCTGTGCACGCGAGGTGCTCAAATCAAGCAACAGCGAAATAAGAAGAGTTCGACTAATCACAGTGCTGGGTTGATTCCCCAAATAGCAAGTGGGGATGAATGACAAATGCGTAAGGCCTATCATTAAAAAGAGACTGCAAATTGACAGCAACACAAAATCCTGTCTGACTGATTTCTTAAGCGAGGACTGTACAGTAGTCACGGTACTTCTAACTCCTTAAGGTAAACGAGTTGGGGTGGATGTGGAAAGTTGAAATATTGAATTGAGTTAACTTAATCCTCAGGAGATGGATTGACTTAATCTGTTTTTCAAAATAAATTACAGAGGAGCAGTAATTTAACAATTTGCAACAAGCATATTTTCATGCTCATAAGGCATGTTCAGACCTTTATTTTGAAATAGCGATGAACATGAAAAATCATTAAAGATTGGTTGAAACATGTTTGTTTTCATGCCAAGAGTTCAAAAGATAACATCCATTCAATTTTTTGAGAAAAAAAGGTCTGAAAATGTTTTTAATAGAAAAAAAAAATGCATTTATGATTGTGGCGGCGATCTATAACCCACATACATGTTGTTTTTATGTTTATTAGAGGCTGAATTCATATCAAATTCTGCCACACTTCCCATACTACTTCTATATAGGATGTCTACTTCATAAATTGTATGAAAATAATTGAAATATATGGTTCAGATCACTCAAACCATATATGGAAATGGAGGCGCCTTTATATGGTCAGTAATGGAGCTTGGTTGTCATCTAGTGAAAAAGTGTGGTACTGCGCCCAAACAAAATCTTACTGAAATCTCATTTTTTGAGATATCAACCTGAAATTTGGAACACAACTTATTCAGATTTTTGGCTTTGATTTCCTTGCAGTTTTAGAGTAAGACTTGTTTTGTAAAATATATATTTTATATAAAATATAAAATATTATATTTTTACATTTTACATTTTCATAAACTTAAACTTCTATAACTTATAATAAGTTATTTCACTTCTACAATAATCTGCCAAATTTCATCTTTAAAACAAGACCAGCCTTATGTCTATACTCCAAAGTATTCTTGAATTACAACCATTTAAATTTGGATAGTGAATTTTCTTGTCTAAAAAAAAAAGTGGGGGTGACAGTTAACAGTTTAAAATACTCCATCATTCATGGTCACTCAGATAAGAGGAAGACATTAAGGCATGCAAATTATAAAATGCTAAAGTAATGCTGAACAATAAATCTAAATAAAATTGAAATCGCTATATGGCTTAGTGATTATGAAAGTGCTGTGATACCTTTTTCTTCAGCTATATGTCACAGTAGAGAAGAAAGGACTATCGCAACTTCTGTTTCATGCCGACTTGAGTCACGTCAACTATGTTTCTCATTTAATTAGTTGTTTTTAAATTATAACAAAAAATTTGTACCATCACTTGGATGCATATGCATATAAATTATTGATAAATAAAAATTACTGTCTGTGGTAAGCAACGACATGCCACGGTACTTTCCTTTAAATGTCAAAGATTAACCAGACGATAATACTAAACTAGTACCAGTGAAATATTAATAGCATCATGAATGATGGGCGGGCCCAGGCATAATCTGTAATGTTTCTTTTAACCATTTTTTTTGCTATTATTTTTTATAAACTCTGTGAAATTGATTTAAACATGGTAAATGTGTTAAATGGAACTAATATAACATCAAAAAAATACAACTCATAGATTATACTGGGCATGTTTAGGACTTTGTAAATGGTGGGTTTTCTAATTCTGTGGAAATCTGTGGAGAGCAGATTTTGTGTGCCTAGAGATAATTGTTGTACTTTTCTCTGTTTCCTTTTTTGCCACAGTATCACTTCAGGACATTAACATGCGTAAAGCCTTTAAGAGTTCTACTGTTCAAGACCAGCAGGTGGTGACAAAGAGCAGCATTCCAAACCCCATCACTGAGATGTACAACACCAGTGACAAACCACCACCTCTGAACATACTCACTGCCTACAGGTGTGTGTGTGTGTGTGTGTGTACCTGTTTACCTGGTATCCTCTACGTTATGGGGACCAAATGTCCCAAATTGTGACCTTATGGGGACATTTTTTTTGGTTCCCATGAGGAAAACAGCTTATAAATCACACTAAATGAAGTGTTTTGAAAATGTAAAAATGCAGAAAGTTTTCTGTGGGTAGGGTTAGTGTAGGGGGATAGAATATACAGATTTTACTGTAAAAAAATCATTACATCTATGGGAAGTCCCCAATGTGTGTGTGTGCTTTCATCCTCTTCTTTATATTATTAAGATGCTTATTGTGTATAAATGAGTTTTGTTTGTTTGTTTGTTTGATCCAGGGATGACCATATTGATGGAATTAAATTCTACACAGACCCCTCATATTTCTTCGACTTGTGGAAGGAGAAAATGCTTCAAGACACGGAAGACAAGAGAAAAGAGAAGAGGAAACATAGGGTAAAATAATCACTCCTTTGAATGTTTCGAATGTCTATAAATCTGGTAACATTTTTGCAAACATAGTTGGGTTTGCAGCAGTGTATGACTTTATGAATTTTGCATATTTGACCTATTCACACACAGTTCATTTTCTAAATGAAAACTCACTCAAATCAAACCTCTCCCAGAGGAAAATGGTATTGCTCAGAATTAACTTTAGTTTTTTCAAGCTAAAAAAATGTCTTCCTCTCTCCTTCATAAACACTGTGGCACAGGAGCAGAAGCGGTGTGTTGATGGTACGTTGCCTCGTGAGGTGAAGAAGGTTCGTAAGGCTCATAACCGCAGACAGGAATGGAACATGATGGCTTTTGATAAGGAGCTACGGCCGGACCATCGTCATCATCATCATCATCATCATCATCCACTTCACAGGGGTGTATCGTCTGAGGGCTCGCTGTCTCCAGAGGGCAGGTTTGTCATCTCTCAATCTGCAGATGTATCTCTCATGCTGTAAAGATATTGTCTGCTATTTTAAACAGCATTTATGCCATAATCACATTGCCACAAAAATAATTTCAACTCATCATTCAGGGTTTTTTTTAATAATAATAATAATAGTAATGGCTTTATTAAGGCACTTAATAATATAATAAGTGAATGGGAGAATGCAATGCAAACATTAACATTAAAAGACTCACTGACATGATATGCACAAAGGCACAATTAAATCAAATGGAATATTTTTTTATGGAATATTGCAGTTTATTATAAATTATTTATCCTTGCAAATAATATATATGTCACACCAGGTTGCAAAATAAAGATGAAATAAACGGATCTGTTTGCAGCAGCTTAAGTTTTATTTACAATGAAAAGAACAACCAGGTAAAACACGACGAGAACTGACAATAAATTGAAAGAAACACAGGGCTTAAATACATATATATATATACAGTGCTCAGTGTAAATGAGTACACCACCTTTGAAAAGTAACATTTTAAACAATATCTCAATGAACACAAAAACAATTTCCAAAATGTTGACAAGACTAAGTTTAATATAACATCTGTTTAACTTATAACATGAAAGTAAGGTTAATAATATAACTTAGATTACACATTTTTCAGTTTTACTCAAATTAGGGTGATGCAAAAATGAGTACACCCCACAACAAAAACTACTACATCTAGTACTTTGTATGGCCTCCATGATTTTTAATGACAGCACCAAGTCTTCTAGGCATGGAATGAACAAGTTGGCGACATTTTGCAACATCTATCTTTTTCCATTCTTCAAGAATGACCTCTTTTAGAGACTGGATGCTGGATGGAGAGTGATGCTCATCTTGTCTCTTCAGAATTCCCCACAGGTGTTCGATTGGGTTCAGATCAGGAGCCACTGAATCACTTTCACCCTGTTCTTCTTCAGAAATCCAACAGTGGCCTTAGATGTGCGTTTAGGATCATCGTCATGTTGGAAAAGCGCACGACGACCAAGGGCATGGAGTGATGGTAGCATCTTCTCTTTCAGTATAGAGCAGTACATCTGTGAATTCATGATGCCATCAATGAAACGCAGCTCCCCGACACCAGCAGCACTCATGCAGCCCCACATAAGGACACTGCCACCACCATGTTTCACTGTAGGCACCATGCGTTTTTCTTTGTATTCCTCACCTTTGCGACACCATACGGTTTTGAAGCCATCAGTTCCAAAAACATTTATCTTGGTCTCATCACTCCAGAGTATGGAGTCCCAGTAGTCTTCATCTTTGTCAGCATGGGCCCTGGCAAACTCTAGGTGGCTTTTTTGTGCCTGGACTTTAGGAGAGGCTTCTTTCGTGGACGGCACCCATGCGTGCCATTCCTCTGCAGTGTACGCCATATTGTGTCACGGGAAATAGTCACCCCAGTTTGGCTTTCTACTTCTTTAGATAACTGCAGTGAACTTGCATGCTGATTTTCTTCAACCCTTCTCATCAGAAGACGCTCCTGTCGAGGTGTTAACTTCCATGGAGGACCTGGACGTCTCTGTGAGATGGTTGCAGTTCCATCTTTTTTAAATTTTTGTACCACTTTTGCTACAGTATTCTGACTGATAAGTAAAGCTTTGCTGATCTTCTTGTAACCATCACCTTTCTGGTGTAAAGAAATTATTTTCTTTCTCAGGTCTTGACATTTCTCTTCCATGTGGTGCCATTGCTGACAGCATGAAATGGGAAGGGGTTTTAATACCCTTTTATAGTCAACTGTCTGCTGGACACCTGTGTAATGAATAATTAGACTCACCTGTGGTTGAATTCTTGTTAAATTAGACATTTGTAGTCTAAAATTTAGCTTTGCTCCAGAGACTTTCAGTGGGGTGTACTCATTTTTGCATCACCCTAATTTGAGTAAACCTGAAAATTTTGTTCTCTAAGTTATATTATTAACCTTACTTTCATGTTATAAGTTAAACAGATGTTATATAAAACTTAGTCTTGTCAACATTTTGGAAATTGTTTGTGTTCATTGAGATATTGTTTAAAATGTTACTTTTCAAAGGGGGTGTACTCTGAGGGGCTGAGCACTGTATATATATATATATATATATATATATATATATATTAAAATGTAATTTATTCCTGTGATGAAAGCTGAATTTTCAGCATCATTGCTCCAGTCACATGATCCTTCAGAAATCATTCTAATATGATGATTTGTGCTCAAGAAAACATTTCTTATTTTTATCAATATTGAAAACAGTTTTTACTGCTTATTTACTGCTTTATTTTTTGTGGAAACCATGATACACTACCATTCAGAAGTATGGAGTAAGTAAGATTTAAAAATTATTTTAATAATAATAAATTAATTAATTTATTCAGCAAGGACACATTAAATTGATCAAAAGTGACAGTAAAGACATTTATAATTTAAGATTTCTATTTCAAATAAATGCTGTTCTTTTGAAATGTATCACAGTTTCCACAAAAATATTAAGCAGCCAAAACAACATCAAATAAGTATATTAGAATGATTTCTGAAGGATCATGTGACACATTTTAAATTTTAATTATTCCAGACTTTTGGTATAGTGTATATTTGTATAAAGTACTGGTAACACTTTATTTGAAGGTGATGTAGTTACACGTTACTTCATGTACTTGCTATAGTAATAACAGTAAATTATGCATAATTAAAAGTAACTAACCCTAAACCAAACCCTAACCATAAATGTAACTATAGGCTATAATAAGTACATGTAGTTAATTAATATTGCTTAGTACTTATTTGAGTAAGTACAATGTAACTACGTCACCTTAAAGTAAAGTGTAACCAAAGTACTTTGTATTTCTTTGAAAGAAGATATTTCTTTGAATATCTGTTTCTTATGATCCAGTTCCTCAGAAATCATTATTGCAATGATTTGCATTCATCTTCTTTTCAACAGACCACATCCAAACAACTCTGACTACCCAGTCCCAGCATGCCATGCTCAAGCACGAGCCAGTCATGCACATTCACAGCCGCACCCGTTCCTGCCTGTGGAGACAGCATCATCTAGTGCCAATGGAGGGGTAGAGCACGAGTACCACAGCATTGGAGGGCCTGTAGGGGTGGCTGTGGGTGCTGATGTAGGTTACAGAGTGGGCTTACTCGCTCGAACACATCCAACTCCTCCACAGTACCTGCCCCGGGAAAATGGAGTCAATGGAACCATCACGCTTCCACCAACAGACTATGGGTAATAGCAAAAATGTGTGGCTCTGCTATTTTAAATAAACAAGATATTGTAGTTTTGTGTTGCTGAATTGGTCAGAATGCTGATTGTCCCTGCTGAGTTTCCTCAGTGTTTCCATGCTAATTAGTGCTGGTCTAGTCTCACAATGGACGCGTAAGCAGAGGGGAAGCATCATGCACCCACTGCGTGACTGAACCACTGCTGATTGTGTGGCGCTCTGACCACCATCACATGCTTTCGTTTACGATCGCCAGCATAGTCTGCTGTGATGCGATAGTGTCCTATTTCCCACACACACCATATAACCATAACATGTTAAGCCATATAATATGTTGTGTAGTATAGCTTACATGATAAAATTAGTCTACAACTTAAAGGGTTAGTTCACCCAAAAATGAAAATTCTGTCATTAATTACTCTGTAAGACATTCGTTCATCTTTGGAACACAAATGAAGACGTTTTTAATGAAATCTGAGACCCTCCATTGACAGCTGTGCAACTACCACTTTCAAGCCCCAGAAAGGTAGTAAAGACATCATTAAAGTAATCCATGTGACTCTCAATTTTATGAAGTGACGCGAGTGCTTTGTTTGTGCAAAAAAAAAAAAAAAAAAAAACATAATTTACCAATTTATTTACAAAATATTAATCTCCATTAATTGAGATAAACCACTGAGTTTAAACCACTGGAGTCACATGTTGTAGGCTACTTTATAGATGTCCTTTTTGAAGCTTCAAAGTGTCAGTTGCGTCGGCTGTCTATGGAGGGACAGAAAGCTCTCAGATTTTATCAAAAAGATCTTCATTTGTGTTCCGAAGATGAATGAAGGTTTTACGGGTTTTGAACGACATGAAGATGAATTTTCATTTTTGGGTGAACTAACCCTTTAAGCTGTATTTCTAATTTAAACTTTCTGTTGCATTCTTTTTTTTTCAGAAAAAAAAATCGTTATATGCTTTTATGGTGAATTTTGGTTTTGTTCTGCTACTTGTGAAAAAGAAGTGCACTTAATTGTATTGAATGTGCACTTGTAGTGTACTGTACTTATTGATGAAATAAAAGGCCACTTAAGTGTACTTAACGAGAAAACAAATTTATGACTATGTTTCTTAACACTCTTAAGTACATTTTTAAAATAATGTCAAGTTAAAAGTTTAATGTCAAGTTAAACATTTTAATTCAAAAATTTTAATTCAGTTATGAAATGACATACTGTATGTACTTAAGTCCTGATTAAATCAGTCAAAAGAGCACTTTAAAGTTCAGCTAATTGCATTTAAACTATAACACATTTTCATTAAATTGCAATTGACATGCTGTCATTGTATGTCCGAAAACATTACATTTAGTTAGCACTCAAGTACTGTATATTATTTACGTAATAAGCAGTGTTGGGGGTAACTCATTACAAGTAACTTGAGTTACATAATCAGATTACTTTTTTCAAGTAACTAGTAAAAGTAACACATTACTTTTTCAATTTACAACAAATATCTAAGTTACTTTTTCACATTTATTGACTAACAGCTCTCCTGTCCCCATTTTGAGAGAAATAGGGTAAGTGCAGAGGTGTTGTGTGCACTGTGTAAACATGATGGGTATTGTACTAGTTCTAGACTAAATGTGAACATGCATTTACTCATCTCACTTGCATGAAAATATTCAGTATTCTTCAAAATGAATAAAAACAGTGAAATGCAATCTCAGAATTTTATGCCAACAAACGCTGATTGAACAAGTAATACACAAATTTTACGCCTGTAATAAGGAACTATATTAAATTGCACAAATATACTTTATGTATTTAATATCTTTGCAGCTGACCTTCAATGATCTAAAAGGTTTGTTCGAGCTGCACCCTCTACTGTACTGTACTTTTCTCAGCCCAGGTGAGAAAAGTAATGCAAAGGTAATGCAACGCATTACTTTTCATAAAAAGTAACTAAGTAATGCAATTAGTTACTTTTTTGGGGGAGTAACGCAATATTGTAATGCATTACTTTTAAAAGTAACTTTCCCCAACACTGGTAATAAGTACCCTTTTTAAAAGTACAAGGGGTGTGAATGCTCTAACCTGTTAACATTGACGTCGAAAAAAATATGCGCTAGTTGCGTGTCCAGTGTGAAATAGGCTTTTGACAGCATACCCAAGAACTGCCCACAACTCATTCACTAACCGTCTGATGAATATTGCATACTGTTCATGAGATGTAAGAGCAGGCTCAAATTGCCAGTTCCAGATCTCAAATTGGTCTGGAAACTAAGTTGCATTTACAAGGTATACTGGAATGATACAGTTAGCACTGGAAAAAGCTAGAAAGTGGACCAGACTTGATGCTAATAGTCAAAAGCCTCTATCGAATGATAGTGTATGCTGGTCCATGTAGAGGATACATGGTGAGGTTTCCTAATACTAGGTTTTTCACATTCTCTCTTTCTCTCTTTTAGTATGATGGAGTACTATGCCAGTTCAGGTCCGCCCCCTCCTCCAATGGCTCCCCTCATTCCATCTGCACAGACGGCTTTTGCCTCACCTCCAGCTACTCCTCATCCTGGACCAATCACATCAGCCTTACGGTATCCTCTTCCACCTGTCCCACCTCCTGGACCGGTTTTAGCTTCACCTCTCGAAGGTCCACCTCCTCCTCCGGCCCCTCCCATACCACCTCATCCAGCAGCACTTGGAGAGGGACGGAGATACAATCTGCAGCCTGTCACAGACGCTCGCAGTGACCTACTCTCAGCAATACGCATGGGTAAGTGGTGTTTTTGTGCATGTTTTGTAAACATCAACAGGATAGTGCTGTCCATGGTGGCATACATTAACATGACTACAGTACTGTATACACTTGTGAAAAAGAAGTACACTTTGGGATACTTATTAAGGAAATAATATACTTTAAAAGAATATACTTAAGTTTGAACTAAATGTAATGTTTTCGTACACTTATTTGAAATTAAATGAAAATGTATTGTAAATTTATATTATTATGCAATTAGCTGAACTTTAGAGTGTTTTTGACTAACTTAAGTACATCTTTATTTGTCAATTCATAATCACTTCTATTCTCTTTGAAATATGATTAAAGGGGACCTATAAATCCCCATTTACAAGATGTAATATAAGTCTCTGGTGTCCCCAGAATGTGTCTGTGAAGTTTCAGCTCAAAATATCCCACTGATCATTTATTATAGCTTGTCAAATTTGCCCCTATTTGGGTGTATATCCCTTTAAATGCAAATGAGCTGCTGCTCCCGGCCCCCTTTCCAAAAGAGGTGGAGCTTTAACAGCTCGCGCTTTGGTTGCTCAACAACAACAAAGATGGAGAATCTCACGCAGCCAAAATGGATTGTCAGTAACGGTGTTCAGCCTTACATTGTTCAAACCGGAGTCGACACTGATGGAGAGACTCAGGAAGAAGTTACAACTTTTAGAATGAAACTGGACGTTACTGAATGGTTAGTGGATAAATTTATGTAGTTGCTGTGGAGTTCAACTCATCGACTAGCATGTGCCGTCATGTTAATCTTTTGTGCAAATCCAGCGTTGAAAAATGACGGCATGTCAACAACACTCTACTACAACAACTCTTCCTCTTCTCTAAAGCAGCCCAACATGGCCTCACCCCCTTTGTTGTGTGTTCTCGGGGGCAGGGTTTATGTAAATTTTAGGGTTAGTGATGTCACTAACCCAGGAAGAATCTTGTTGTAGTCCCTACCAGCCGTTTGTTGTAGTCCTTAAACAGCAAATTCTTTATAAGAAATATCTCCCTTAGCATTAAACTTTGAGCGTCGTAACTTTGCAAATGTTGTTAATGCTCAAACAGCAATATTACACACTAACTAAAGTTAAAAAAGGGAATTCATAATCAACCACCCATTTAATGCTTTTGCTATTTAGTCCAAACTCAACAGCTACTATATAAGTTTTTAAGAGTGTCAAATGCTGTGCACAAAACAAGTGGTCCCTGTGTACTGTATAGGCTACTATACATGTGTTTTGTGTGTGTGTGTTCAGGTATCCAACTAAAGAAAGTACAGGAGCAACAGGAACAGCAGGCTAAAAGAGAGCCGGTGGGGAATGACGTGGCCACTATACTCTCTCGCCGCATTGCTGTGGAGTACAGCGACTCAGAAGACGACTCAGAACTTGATGAGAATGAATGGTCTGACTGATTATAGTCAGCCACACACACAATGATAGAATAGAGACCTTCCTTGTAAATATGAAAGTACGTTCACCTTCAGACACCCACATATAGTTGATTATTAACTCTTTCCCCGCCAATGACTGAATTTTCTGGGCCCTATCATACACCCGGCGCAATGCGACGCTAGGCGCGACACAAGTGTGATTTGCTAGTTTCAGCCCGACGCAGTTATCATTTTCACGTCCAGCGCCCACGTTGCTTAAATAGCAAATGCACTCGCGCCCATCTGTTCGCCCATGGGCGTGCTGGTCTGAAAACGAGGTGTGTTCAGGCGCATTGTTAGCGTGTTGCTATTTTGAGGCAACTGAAATATACTGCACCATTGACCAACAAAAACCTGGTCTTAAGTCAATGAGAGTGTCTATATTCCGCCATGTAAATAGCAATCCACCATGGTGCAAGCGCATCTGGGTTTTAAAGGGAATGGAAGATTGGTTTATTACGCCCAAAACACACCCATGACTCATTAAGAGACTAGGTACAACACTTTTGGACCATGTGCCTGGTGCGCCGACCATTTTATCCATTGTTAAACTAGCAAAAGTGGATTCGGACACGCCCTAAGTTCACCTGCGCCATGCACTTCAGACCATGCACTTAGATCGTTAAAATAGGGCCCTCCATCGTTTATGACACAACGCTTCTCCACCAATGGCGGAATTTTCTGGCAATCCATGTTTTCACTGTTATACAGTAGGGGGCGCTATTACACATCTTCTGAAAGAGTATAGAATCTCCGATTCAAAACATAGGCAAAGAAGAAGCCGAAACAAGCGATAGAAGCATTGCTTATGAACATGTAAGCTAACACGATCATCAAACTTTCAATAGTATAAATCAAAACTGCCTAACGTTACCGAATGAAATGTCGACCCAGGACGAGGTAAAGGACTGTGAAGCTTTGGGGGTGTTGATGGACTCAATCTACTCCATCTTTGTTTTAATCATCGTTCTGAATCTGATCCAGATGTAGTCTTCGACAAAAATAGCTTTTTGTTCAAAATGTTGCTTTTTTTTAAAAAAAACACTGTCGGGGAAAGAGTTAAGAATGATGTAAATTTCTCAAAGAATGTTATGCAATATAGAGGGAAGTTTTGAATAAACTTAAGAGGCTAAAACACTCTATCATGTACTCAAACAAGCCAAATGCCCAAGTTACAGGAAGGAGGTATTTAAAGTGTTTATTTGAAAAGACTTTTGGTTCAAATTTGCAACCGTTTGAACAGAAACTGTAAATTATTAAGAATTTCTAAATTAAAAAAGCTATAAGCAATCAAGGTCTTGTAAGAACCTAACATGATTTGCACTATTTTCTATATTTATTATTTCAATATTCTTTCCATTGAATGATCTGCTAATGTTATTTTTCTTTATTATATATTTCTTTTTCTCTTGTACCTCAGCTTGTACCACAAAATGTTTGTGGAAATAGCTGTGTGAATAACTCTCTCTCTCTCTCTCTCTCTCTCTCTCTCTCTTTCTCTCTCTCTCTCTCTCTCTCTCTCTCTCTCTCTTTCTCTCTCTCTCTCTCTCTCTCTCTCTTTCTCCTGCTGCAGAGATTTAAATGTAGCCAAATGTAACCAATTTCCATGGTTTTTTGTTGCAGTTAAAAAAATTATTTTTTGATTAACAAATGAATTCAAATGTGCTTTCAAACAATAAATGTGACATCTATGCAGAATACGACAGTATTTAAACAATGTCTTCATAAAGTATAATAGAATTGGAGATTGACTTCTCTCTCATTTATGCCAAAGTCAAATGTTTACTGAGTGATTGAATTAAATCTCCAGGGCTGATAACCAGCTGTGGACTTGCTGTTGTCCACCAGATTTAAAGAAATCTAGAAAGATGAACAGCAAATCTTTTAGCACAGAAAATGGTATGGAGAAAATTATTAAAGGGTTAGTTCACCTAAAAAAGAAAATTTTGTCATTAATTACTCACCCCCATGTCGTTCCAAACCTGTAAGACTTTTGTTCCTCTTTGGAACACAAATGAAGATCTTTTTAATGAAACCTGAGAGCTTTCTGTCCCTCCATTGACACCCTATGCAACTACCACTTTGACGCTTCAAAAAGTTCATAAAAAGATTGTAAAACTAATATGAATTGAGCGGTTTAGTCCAAATTTTCTGAAGAGACTCAATGTCAAAGACCCTTTAAGGTTACATATAACTAGCCTAAGGTATTAATATGCACCTTTTAGGGGTAGATGTGAGCTGGTTCTGCCCCAGTGACAAGCTGTTGTACCTCTAAAGGTACAATTTTTGTACATTTTTCTCATTGTAAGAGTGCTGCCCACTAGTGACTCCGACTGCTAATGCATTAACTTTGACAGATCTTATTGTAATGTAAATTTTATTTTATTCTTGTGACTTGGTTGACACCTTGACTTCAGGAAAACATCAAGATACACCGATAAAATGACACCAAGTGTTTTTTTATTTTTTTATTATTGCCTTAGGTATTTCCATATTTTAATATTGTAAATAATTTGTTCTAGGAAGCTCTTCGCCATTTCACTCAGTTCTCTTCACTCAGTTAAGGACTAAATATAATATATGGTTGTTAAAATGACACAAGAAGAGGTCAGGAAATGAATTCTGGATATTCCCTATTGAAGATCTTGCTGATTTGAGACCTAAAACGTAGCGTTGTTTGAACACAATGGTGGGGGATTACAACCTTTTAATGATTCAAACCCACTGTCGGGTGCATTGTAGGGCTCATGAATGGGATAAGTTAACAGACCACAATAGTGGCATTAGTGCTAAACTTTTTCACAATTCCAGAAATGTCACATACTTCACATATTTTTGGTGTTGTACAAATGGATATGATGGAATGACATTTTATGAATGTCTTTGAATAGAGTTTCGCCTTTTGCAAGCATAGTTTTTACCTGACAGCTGTGTTCAAATTCGATTTTCTTTGTCCTTCTCACATTAAAAAAAGAAAAAGTATTTGTTCATTAAATGTCTTAAAAGAACATCTGTTATTCCTGATCATCAGAGGAGAATTAAATTATACAAATTGAAATAAGCGACTCTAAATCTTGCGATTTAGATTGGATGATGCGGTCATTCACAGTATAATTGATTTAAAGCTGAGCATTATTGTGATGAAAGGTTAGCACAACATAATACATGGCAAAGTGAAAAGCAGTCTGGTGAGCGGATGCATCCCTTTCTTACATTGTTTTGTTTACTGTCTGCATCACACACACAGAGCACCTGGTGGTCTGCTTTTTCCCGAGAACATTCTTTCTCACACTCTGACTCTGTTGTTTTCAAGTATTTGAAATTGTTTTTTGGTGGAATTAAAAATCCATAGCCTCAAAAGCCCTTGCCCCGTTTCCATATGGCTCAGAAAAGTTCCCATAGCGATCTCCCACTGGCCCTGCCTATTTGCGATAGTGGTTGAAGTGCAGCATGCTGCCATGCAAAGTTCATTAAATCACTGTTTAACCACTCAGCTTAATCCCTATACCAATACAACAGTACAATCCAGAAAGACAAGAGAGAGACAGACAGAAGAAGAGGGCTTAAAGACTTGACGGATCAGATCTGACATTTTGTTTTCCCACCGTTGCCAGGGAGTGCAAGGAATCTTGCTTCTGTGCACTGCTCTTGAGGAAAAACACATAGGGATGTGGGACATGTCCTCCCATCCGCCCCATGAAATTCCTTGTCAGTCTAGGACTGTCCTTGATTGTGGCCATCTGCCAGTGAATTCAGCAGGGCATCGGTTTTATAGAGCTCATCCTATTGTACTGTTCTTGTATTAAGTTTGCATTAAGGTTGAACTCGGGTGCAGGAACAATTCACAGATAAAGCTAGTCCTGTGTTTTTGGAAGCGCCGCCCCCTCTCTATCCGATCCACACACAGCAGCTCCTACTGTAGGGGACGTCTTCACCAGCGGGGAGTCAAAGAGGGTCTCATGGAATGCCTGTCCTCTGTTTTGTTTAGTTTTGTTTATACATTGGAAATGTGTAATAGCGCCTAACTGTGGGGAGTTGGGGAGGGTGGGATGTTGCGAGATGGTGTTAAGAAAAGAAAAAAAGCAGTGGTACGTGCCAAGTGCCAATTGTCTCCTCGTAATAGGCATCAAAAGACCAACTTCTGTGTGTTACCATACAGGTGAACTCACTCCTGGGAAAGTAGGGTTTTTCTCAGCCTCCGCAGAGAGCCAGCGTCGCTCTTTTCTCTCTCAGCAGTAACGGGATTAGTCGTGCCATTGCTCTCCCGGCTTTCACGCCACTGTCTACTTCCCATCTTCCACTAATGTGATTATCCCAGCCCCTGTGGTCCAAGCAGAAGGACGAGGGACTCCTCTTCAGTTGCACATTCACGGTGCCTCACAGAACCCCCCCTCCAGTAACACCACCTAAATTCTCTAGTGATGGTGGTGTTAATGATGGAGACCTGTTGGGCACAATTCAGATGCCATCTTAGTTAGAGGAAGACATGGTAGCAAAAGACATATGTTACATTATGCCTCCATGCCTTGAGAATCACTATATCTCAACAACTATTACCCTTACTGTGTAGTCCAAAGAGTAGTACATTACCAATGACCTCCTACTACCAACTACATTATTTCACATCCATGTGCTTGACGTCAAGTTAAATTAAATTCAACTTTATTGTCAATGTGCAGAGTACAAGTACAGAGATATATGTCTGTAGTTGTGTCCATACGTTTACATACACCTTGCAGAATTTGAGGGATCATAAAAATTGCTTGTTTTTTAGTACTGTCATGAATAAGCTATTTCACATGACACATGTTTATATATAGTACACAAGACAAAATAGCTTAATTTCAATCACGGCAACCTTCTAAATAGTTTTTGCATGCTAATGGAAATGACAATGTTAATGTAGGCTATTTGGTCTTTGCGGACTTTGGTCTTCTGCTATGCATGCTGCTGCTGCTTCAGAGCAAGTATGGACTTGCTACTGCTAATAGATACACAGACACGCTGCTGTGAGCATGTAAGATATGCGGCTGCTGTGAGCATGTAAGATATGCGGCTGCGGCTGCATGAATAGGCATACATAAATCCCAGGTGACAGGTGGAGCTGGGGGAGGTGGAGGGTTTCTGATAATGTGCAGTCAAACATCCTCTTGGGCGGTCTTTGGCAAGTGAAATCTGCGATAAAGTCCAGATCTTCTGCCGTCAGTCTGAAGGTCTGGCTACGCGAGACTAAAATACGCTTGATTCTTAATACTGTGTCATTACCTGGATGATCAATAACTTTTTTTATGTTTTGTGAATCCCTTGTTTGTCCTGAGGATTTTGGACATTCAGAAGAGTGAGCGCTGATATGTTTGTCTCTGTAGAGGGTGAATGTGATTTCACCAAGTACAACATGTTCCATTAACCAAAACAAGGCATTAAGTCCAGGAGGGTGGTGGAGCGGAGGCTGTTTTGGGGGAGGGATGGTGGGCCAGGCCTGTGCAGGGGGACAGGACCTGGACCGCGGCATGACAATGGCGGGCCTGGGTCATGGAGTAGAGGCGGACCAGGTCTGTGGAGCGTGGGCGGACCTGGGCCGTGGAGCATGGGAGGACCTGGGCCGTGGAGCGTGGGAGGACCTGGGCCTTGGAGCATGGGCGGACTTGGACCTTGGAGCAGTGGTGGGCCTGGATCATGGTGCAGTGACAGACATGGGTCGTGGTGCAGTGGCAGGCTGTGGAGCATTGGCGGACCTGGACCATGGAGCAGTGGTGGGCCTGGATCATGGTGCAGTGACAGACATGGGTCGTGGTGCAGTGGCAGGCTGTGGAGCATTGGCGGACCTGGACCATGGAGCAGTGGTGGGCATGCGCTGGAGCTTGGTACCCATAGTCCCCCCCCAAAAAAATCTTTAGGGGAAACTTGGGCAGACATGACGTGAGAGGGCTCTGGTGTGGCAGCCATGGCGTGACAAGGCTCTGTCATGGCAGATGTGGCAACCGTGGCGTGACGAGGCTCTGGCGTGACAGCCATCTTGGCTGAGGGCTCAGGCGAGGCAGCCATCTTTGGATGCTGGTCAGGGGCTGGAGTCCCCTCTGGACGCTGGTCAGGGGCTGGAGCGGATGTGTGTGCAGCCCACACACATAAAATGGCCGTGCCCATAATGGTCAGCACTGCATCCTCTGGAGACTCTGGTATGGCGGCCATCTTGGAACGAGGCTCTGGTATGGCGGCCATCTTGGGACGAGGCTCTGGTATGGCGGCCATCTTGGGACGAGGCTCTGGTATGGTGGCCATCTTGGGACAAGGCTCTGGTATGGCGGCCATCTTGGGACGAGGCTCTGGAATGACGGCCATCTTGTGAAGAGTCTCTGATGTGGAGGCCATGTTGTGAACAGGACCTGGCGTGGCAGGCATGGCGTGAACAGGCCCTGGCGTGGCAGGCATGGCGTGAACAGGTCCTGGCATGGAAGGCATGGCGTGAACAGGTATTGAACATTACAGGTATATGCCATATACCCACTAGTAAAGGTCAAGGATTTCCTATACCCACTTAAAAGCGCACGAGGATACAGATTTGCCTCTCTTTAATGTGGCGTGACAGATCGCTGTAGCTCCTCAGTTCAAGAGAAGCGGCAGCCTGAAGCGCACGTAAACTGATCCTCTCCTCCGCTTTAATACCAGTTACAGAAAGTGAAACTAAAAACTCAGCGATGAGAGGTCTACTTCAACATGTTCTGATAACACTATTTAACCTTAATTTATTTCTTAATATTTCTCTTGTGGCCCATAGGTAGTGAAAAAAATGAGAAGAGATGTGTTAAACAAGTTGTTTTTTTAAATGAGGAGTTAGCTAACTAATTACAGCGCGTCGGTTATGCGTGATGCGCTATAAATTATTGCGGGGCAAATTAAAATATTAATTTAATTCTAAAAGTAGCCTCATCATCATCATTCAGATCTTCGCAGAGGGGGGCTTGAGATCGCCGGGCCTGGTATGTGCTATTTGCAGCGCGTTTCTGTATTTGCTTGTGTTGTGAACTTTTGCAGCGCATTTCTGTGTTTGCTTGTGTTGTGAACTTTTGCAGCGCGTTTCTGTATTTGCTTGTGTTGTGAACTTTTGCAGCACGTGTTGTCAAACTGATGAAGATGTTTTCTTTATTTGCAGGTGTTTTTTCTATTTGCATGTGTTTTCTTCAGTTGCAGCGCATTGAGCTCTCTCGGCCACCGTATAGTAGCCTAATGTTATGCTTCAAACAAAGATCATATCTATTACATTGTTGTACCAGTAGGTGGCGACCAGTGACTGTTAAAATGTATTTCATGGATAGCACTGAATCATTCATTCAAGAGATTCATACAACACTCTGGATGAAACAAGTCTTCATTCAGTAATTTCAAACGATTTTTTACATAATGAATTCATTTAAATGAATACATATTTTTTTATTTATAACATTAAGTAGGATTTTTTTATCAGAACCTCAAGTAAATTATGTTATTTTTTTTATGTTTGTCTCATGTTTAGTTTTCAGAATCATGGGAGAATGAGATCTCTATTTTAAAAAAAATCCAGATTATCTAGAATAATAAATTAAGCTTAAAAGAATATATCTGCCATCTAACTTATACTTTTAGCCCTGTTTCTAATATTAAAATGTACAATCTTACAGACTAGGATGAAATCTTTATGTACATTAACAAGGATTTGGGACAATTATAATTCAGAATTCTGAAATATTTTCATATTTTAAAGATGTGGCGCTTCTCACCCATTGTGTTAAATTCTGCAAACCACTTTGGGTATGGTCCTCTAGCCATTGCCCTTCTTTTGGCACATTCCGCGGTCCATGATAGTAACCGTTCTTTTTGACGCATGTTTCTAAGCTTTTGGTCTCACTGGCGTTCCATACTGGATGTCTCATGGTAGTGTTGACGTTTGTTGTGACGTCAGAAGTTTCGTTGACGGTCAAAATGAAGGCGCACACGTGCTAGCTTATAGCTGAACATCTGACAATGCATGAAAATAATAATAATCCCAGCGCAACATTTATTTGTTCCTTTCCTGACTGTCAAGCGTCATATAACAAAGAATGGAAACTAGAAGCGCATCTCTGCAAACACACAGGGAAGGTAAGTTATACGCAGGGCCAACATGTGAGTAAAGATTGCGTGAATAAATCCAATATAAATAAAACGGAAGCGTCCCGAGGTACAAAGCGTTTGCGCGTGTATGGTACGTTCTGAAAGCGGTTTTAAACTGGATTTATTAAATTAATTTAAACGGTGTGGCATTTGTCAACAGTTCAGACAAAGTCGATTTGTCAACATGACTCATGTGAACGATACATTTTCTTTTGCAGAGGCCCTTTAAGTGCGAGTATAACGACTGCAGCAAATCTTTCTGCACGAAATATCACCTTGCTCGTCACACGCTGACACATACCGGCGACAGACCTTACATGTATGTAAGTTTTATTAAGCCTAAATTTAATAGGATGGCAAGCTGTCATTTACTCGTGTAATGTATGTTAACAGATGCACGGAGGACGGATGCGAAGAAGGATTCACCACAAACACCAACTTGAAGAAACATATTTCACGTATTCACAGACATGAGACAAAACAGTACATAGTAAGTAAAAATAAACACATTTAACCATAAACACAAAGTAACATGGTATTCTTTAAAGACTAAATAAGATGTCTACAAGAAAAGAAATTCAGTTTTGAATTTGTGTAGTTGTCTAAATAGTTGTTTTTTTTAGTGTAAATTTGAAGGATGTGGCAAAGCATTCAAGAAGAATAACCAGCTGAAAACCCATGAGTGTTCACACACCCAGCTGCTACCGTTATTGTAAGACCTTTTCCACTGGTTTATCTTATGTCTCCTTGATTTTTGGTCATTAATTGAAGTATTTCTTAGTAAACTAACATAATATGACACTTGAATTTGAACTAAGTGTGTCTGATTCCCTTCATTCGCTGTTGTGTACATCCTGAAATGTCTCTGATCATCAGGTGCTCACATGAAGGCTGCGGGAGACGTTTTTCACAGCGTGGTCACCTGAAGCGCCATGAGAAGGTACACAAAGGTATGTTCTCTGCTCGTTCTGTAGTTCATAAAGGAATAGTTCAGTGGTTAATTCCAAACCTGTATGGCAACACAAGGTGAATTTTTGAAGAATACCCTGGCCTCTCCAGAAAAAAAAACATTAACATAGTCCACAACTCGTGTGATATTTTAAAGAAAGAGCAAGCTGTTTTTAACTTGAATGTGCGAGGCTTCCGGTATCATTCACTTCCACTTATTTTAGCTCTACAAAGGCAGTCTGTTTTGCTGCATGATATTGCAAACTGGACTGGTGTTTGTTATATTATTTGAATTTATTATAGTAATCATAAACACTGGTTTGTAGCACAAATAGGTTTACTATATACTGCACTTTGTTTTTCTTCTAGTTATTTAACTATTGTGGATAAAGAATCGGAAATCTCGTACATTCACAGGAAATAGCTTATTTCTGCATTGCAAAATAAAGTGTACAGTCTCCTGTTCCCCAATAGGCAGTAGCTTTGTTAGATGAACCAATCGAATCTCAGGTTTGATGCTGTTTTAACAAGTAAAAATGTCAGTATATTTGAATGAAACACCAAGTTAAGATGCTTTTTCTGGCTCTTTAAGTCATTAGATGTGCATCACCCTATCTTTCATGTGATAAATCCCATCATACCGTCTTTGTCAAAATGCTAATTTTCAGGCTATTCTTGCACGGCTGAGGGCTGCTCATTTGTGGCAAAGACCTGGACAGAGATGACAAACCACAACAAAGTTCATATAGGTAAGCCTAATAGCCTAACAATAGCTTGTGACCTCATAGAAAGTTACAAAATATAACTTGTTTGTGTGTTTGTGTGTGTGTTTAGTCAGGGTACAGTGTGATCAGTGTAAGAAAACATTCAGGGATAGCTGGTTCCTGAAGCAGCATCAACATGTCCACTCTAAAGAGCGCGTGGTGTTCCACTGCCCCAGAGATGGATGTACCCGCTCATACACCACTGCGTTCAACCTGCAGAGTCACATCCTGTCCTTCCATGAAGAGCAGCGCTCCTTCATCTGTACTCATCCTGGCTGTGGAAAGTCCTTTTCCATGAAGGTAACAGTGCTTTTCTATCGTCCGCCTCACTAACTAAAATCCAAGGATTTGTTTAACGCAACATATTGCTGATGGAATTGCTAATTATTAATAAAACTGTCGACTTTGTGTTTAAAGTCGGCATGAAATCAAAATTGACAACTCTTATTTTTTTATGGAATATTGTAGTATTTATTATCAATAATTTATCCGTGCACTTCATTATTTTTTTTAAAATTCATGTGCCCTTGTAATCTTTAATCAAAAACATTAACCTGCCCTCCCACTCAAAACGACTCATCGTCTCTTCCTGTCACATGCTATGGCGCAAGGGCGGAGCTATCTGGAACTGCCAGCAGATCCAGTGACGTAAGGGGAAAATGCTGTCGCTGGGGCTGATGCCAGTTATTGGGGGTGTACAGTACCCTCAAACATTGAAAGAAACCTGATGGAGGACACGTTTAGTCAGTCAGGCTGCGTGTCTACTGGAGCAGAGCAAGCGACCAGAGCGTTTTTTATGATTCATTCCTATGGAAGTTGAGCGTCATGTAACGCGCAAACGTGAGGCTCAACTTCCATAGGAATGAACCGAAAACGCTCGCTCTCTCACTGTTAAGTGCCGTTGACCGTCCTCGTCTTCGTCATCCTCAATAAATAAAGTTCTTACAGTAACGTGAGGGTGGAGTCCGGTAGAGATAAATCCCCCACAACTGACTGCAAATGGGCATTCAGATCTGCCTCCATTTTGTTAGCAACTTCCAACGATCCAATCCAATTCCCGAAGGACGAAATCAAGTCCCGCCCTCTCATTTCAGATGCTGTTTCACTCGGATAGACGTCACAGTACAGAAGAAAAGACAATTGCAACTTCTGCTTCATGCCGACTTTAAATGTAGTGCATAAATTCTATATAGATACTTCAAATGTTGTGGAAAATCTAGTTTGGAAAAACTTTTTGTTGAGAAAAAGGGCTTTACGCAAATAAATGAGGTGTCACAACATGTAAAGCCCGGAACACACCAAGCCGACGGTAGGCCGTCGGGCAGTTTTTGTTCGTCAGCCAACTAAGTTTTCTCAGTGTGTTCCGCACTGTCGGCTGAAGTTGGTCCTCGTCTGCTTTTTTCGGCCGATTCGACATGTTGAATCGGCGTCTGAGCTCGTCGGTCAGTCTGGCCATCTGATCATTCTGATTGGCTGTTCAGCTACCGCCACCTGCTGGTACAGAAAGGCATTGCTTCTTACGCAGGCACAGAACGGACGTACTACTTGGCCGTCGGGTGTAGAGCGTCGGTTTGGTGACAGGGCAACTTTGGACCCAGACGCTGCAGACGTGAGCCAACCCCGCAGTCTGCTTTCGTCGCCACTAGTTCGTCGGCGTCAGCTTGGTGTGTTCCGGGCTTAAGATTTTTGCATTAAAATATCCAAAAACCACTAGCACACAGGCTACATTTACATGCAACCAAATAATCCGTAATCGGATGGATTGACCGCTCAATCGGACTGAAAAACCTTCATGTAAACACCTGAATTGATTCGACTGAGCTTGATCCGAATTAAATTTTGATTGGATTGGAAGGGGTGGTTTATTGCTTTTCTAACCCGATCGAGAGGAAATGTAAACACATGATCAGATTGAAAACCAAAACTGGAAAGTACTGCGCATGTGCAGTGATGGAGAAATGGTGTAATGACGCGCAGAACGAGCTGTTGTTGTTGTTGAATGAAGCGTCACGAATGATTGTCATTATAAAATTCTCCTTCCACTCATCGTCTGTGAAGACCTTGTTTCAGACTCTCATCCACGGACAACTGGTTTTGGGCGCGGGAAGGGGCATTTTTATTGCGTAATTGTTTTTACAGTGGTAATTAGGACCCGAAATAAATATCAAGTCCGTTGTTTAATATGAATAAAAGTAGCAATGTAGGAGAATGGATATTATGCACACACAGTGGGGAAACTCTGTATATTCGTACAGTGTGCGCATGTCAAAAGATTAAATCTGATTTGAAGCTTGTGACATAAAAACGCACATCAACCCAATCACTTTATTGTTTGGATTCATCAAAAAAGTGTGCATGTAAACATAGCCAGTGTTATATATTTTGTTTGCTTGTGTATTTGCATTATCACAAATGTTTCCAACAATGTTTAAATCCAGAGAAATTTGCAATTTTAACCGGTGTAACATTTCCTCCTCATTGCGTCGCCTGTCAGTGGCGTCATGTCCGTGTTATTCTCGGTTTCCGCTTTTCTACTGCCGTAGAAACTATGGCAACACAGTGAGTCTCATAAAAAAATGCGAAAGTAGTAGTTGTAACGTCTAGCATGCCACTCTGTTGTTGTTTCGCACAGTCGTCATGGACCACAATTATTCGTTATCATTTGCAGCAGGTTCTGTCGCCATAGATAACTCCAAGAAGCGTAAATGTATGGGTGAATAAAATGACCCAAGAAGAGTTTTGGAGAAGAGGAGAAATAAAATGAGGATCAATACTAACTCTGTTTAACAAGTCAGGTGAACAAGTCTATGGCAGTGTAATTAAATACAGTGTGATATACATAAATAGTAAGTCAGCCTTTTTGCAAGTGCTGTGGGTACTTTCAAATGTACTTTTAGTATAATTGTTTTGACATGTATGAGTAGTAATTTAGCATTAAACATTGTTACTTGCGGCTAATTCATTAGAAATAAAATCATGGTAATAAAAACTGGTTCTTTGAATGAGTACAGTGTTTTCTTTACTCAAAAAACACAATGTTTGTCATGGCTAGTGTTTTATGTATTTGAGGAGCAGAGAAGAGTCTTAATCTGGTATTTGCCATCTAGTCATAGTCTATACAGCCTGTGCGTAACACTTCATCTTTTATAACACAAGATTTTAGCCAAATTTAGCCAACAAGAAAAACTGAGCGCACACAAAGCTACAATAAACTTTGCAACCTGTAAGGTGAGGCCTTTCTAATGACTGACAGAACATTAATCTCCAACATTCGCTGGTGATAAACCTCGGAACTCCATTTGAGCTTGATTTTGGTAAAATGTTAATAATATAGTGACACATGCAAGTGTCTGACCATACATAAAGCCACAATATTTTGACAACATGGTGTTTAATTATTTAAAAAAATAATTATTTTTTTCCATTTCCTGAATAGTAGCGGTTCTACACTTACCTGCAATTTTTGCATTTTCACTTAAATGCAATGCTTTAATGGTTGGTGGCATATCCTCAGAAAAACTCCTGAGATCCAAAGCTAATGCCAGCGCATTGCTATGGCGACATATGATGACTTGACAACTGAGCGTGGGCATTTCACTCACGTTGGATGCATCGTCACATTTGCATAGGCCGTGAATTCATGTTTGGTTGATAGCCAAATTCAAATATTAAACACAACAATAGAAATGTTATTAAGCAGTTAAAGGGTTAGTTCACCCAAAAATGAAAATTTCTGTCATTTATTACTCACCCTCATGTCATTCTACACCTGTAAGACCTTCGTTCATCTTCAGAACACAAATTAATATATTTTTGATAAAATCCGATGGCTCAGTGAGGCCTCCATTGACAGCAAGATAATCAACACTTTCAAATGCCCAGAAAGCTACTAAAGACATATTTAAAACAGTTCATGTGACTACAGTGGTTCAACCTTAATGTTATGAAGCGAGGAGAATACTTTTTGTGTGCCAAAAAAAACAAAATAACTTTATTCAACAATATCTAGTGATGGGCGATCTCAAAACACTGCTTCATGAAGCTTTGAAGCTTTACAAATCTTTTGTTTTGAATCAGAGGTTTGGAGCGTGAAAGTCACGTGATTTCAGTAAGCGAGGCTTCGTTACGTCATAAGTGTTTCGAAATTTCAATGGTTCACGTGACTTTGGCAGTTTGATTCACGGAAGACGCGTGGATTCTTCAGTGAAGATCAATATATACTGTGTATATATATATATATAATATTCCAGCTTCATAGATTCTTTTTTATGAAATCAATGTACTGTAAGAACTTTCCTAAAATATGCCTCTTTTTTTTTTTTGCCACAGCAAAGTTTACAGCGCCATGGTGTGGTTCATGATCCTGAAAAGAAGCAGGTAACTACTTATCGATCACATGAAACTGACTTTTTTTTCTTTTGACTTGGTCTTCAGGTTGTAACTGAGTGGTTGATGTAATATTTCGGGAAGAAAAAGGTACTGAAAATAACTGCCCTCTTTGTCTCTTTCAGCTGAAGCCCCGCCCAAAACGTTCCCTGGCATCCCGTCTGAGTGGCCACAAACCAAAAAAGAAACGTCAAGCAAAAACTTCAAATTCAGATGAATCTTCAATTCCACATATTAGCCAATCAGAGACTACCTCAAATCCTCAACTAATAGGTCAGCTGCAATCATTCAGCTCTGAAAGTATTAAAATTCTAAAAGCAGACATCCCAGAAACCCCCCCGAGTTTAAGAAGTTCTGATTTAGAGCCCATTAAATCTGAGTGTGTTGTCAGCAAAGCAAAATCCATTTATTCTGAGCTCAACAACACTGCAAATCCAGTGGTCCACCTTTTAGAACCCCTCTTATTGTAGAGTTTCACCCCACAGGACACAATTTCTAAAGAAATATTTTTTTTTAGAGACTTGTTCCAAAATATGCCACTGTTGCATAGATTTTTATTGTTTCTTTAAGTCTTTTGGCTCCTCTGTAGAGGAGGTATCAGGAGATGTTGGTGTCTCAAAGTCAGGTTTTAAATTCTTGTTCGAAGTCTCTGCTTCCTTCTTCTGCAGTTCTTTAGCGGAAGCAAGCCGAAGGACGCACATGGCAGCACGACCCCCACGAACCACAGAGGGTTTTGATACAAAACCAACAGGCACTGATATCCTCTCCACCATCTGAGTTAAGACTTTGTCCTGTTTAGGGGAAAAAAATGAAGAAAATCCTGAAATCTAGGTACCAGTGAATTGTACCTGTGTTTTTTGTACCTGTAATTTTCAAAGCATGTTATGTTAATATTAAAAGCAAATGTAACTGTGTTACTGCTTGTGAATTTAAATTTATACAATGAAATTATGTATAAATAAACTAATTATGTGTAAATTTGGATCACTACTGTTTCAAATCCCAGTATTTCCAGTATTTAAGCACTGGCTGTGTCCTACTTTTCAAGGAATGTTCCAGGGTCAAATCAAGCTCTATTGACAACATCTGTGACATGTTAAAGCAAGCAAAAATCATGCAATTACAATGGAATTCTATGGCATAAGACAGTGTAGTGGAACAAACGTTAAAATGCTCACATTTCTAGCCACAAGTCTCAACAACGTACTAGGGCTGGGTGGTATAACAAGTTTGTACGATATACATTTCATTGACTATAATTTACTAAAATTGAGGCAATACCGTTAATATCAATAAAATAAAGTAATTTGACACGAGCGCATCTGAAAAATAGCGGAAGACACTGAGTGAGCTGCTGCACGGAAAGTGCATAATGCAATTTGTCCTAAACATGCTTTATTAAGGGCTTACCAATAACTTGTCTAAGATATAGTTAACATGTAAAGTTTAGCATTGCGTGCCTCATGACAGATACTTGTGCAGTTTAGTGAGTTTGAGATGTAGTGTTCTCAGTGCATAACTTACATTTCACAGGTATATTCTCCATCTGTAAATGTTAGAAAGTCTTGCAAATATTTCCATTTTGCTGTCAGGAGTGGACGAGCCTCCGCTAAACTTCACAATAAAATAGGAGCGCCATAATTCTGACTAAAATATACATTTTGCTAAAATATTTGTTGTTTGACGTTAAATGTGCCATATGTAGAATTTAAAACCTACAAGTAAGTGTATTTTTATGATAACAGTACCTGTAAAGTGACTAATATAGCCTATAATTACTAAGCTCAGATGAGTGAATGTGTTCCTTTTACTAGTTGACATTTAATTTTATTTATTTTCATTTTTAATTTAGTGATTTTAACTTCTGCTTATGTTTTAAGGTATGTTTACATGACAACGATATACTAAAAATGGAAAAGTTTTTCCTTTGTGTTTTTCACATACAGACGACAATATTGTAAAAAACAATCCCGTTAACAGATTCTTGAAAATGACTAAACACACTGTATTATGCATGCCAGGTCAGTAGATGGCGATGCCACTTAGTAAAGAAAAACTATGTGCTAATATACTGAACACATGATATGCTAATTATAATATCTTAAAATATGTCAGTGCCATTGTTTTTTCTCAACATGCACACAGGTAATGTTTTTTTCCAAGGCATGTTTCTAAAAGCTACTTAAATATTAGGGCTGAGCAATAAATCGTTGAATTGTGAATCATGAAATACATCGTGATTCTCTCTCTAATCGATTCTGAACTTAGTTTTTAATAGCAGATGGCACTGCGTGCTTTAGAAACAGTAACTCTGCTTGCTTCCAATTCCTTGCACACACCACTTGAACCTTCTATAAAATAATCATTCATAAAGTTCGGAAAGGTTGAAGTGAATTACAAGGGTGTTTGCAGTGGGCTGTTTCCATTAATCTTGCATCATGAAAGCATTCTGAGGTGCAAGTACATTCTCAGACTCAACCGAATACACGAGCGCTCTTCTTCGTGAGCATTTGAGCATGGTTAAAAACTAGCCTAGAGCACCATCTGCTGTTAAAAACTAAGCTCAGAATCGATTCAAGAGAGTATCGCGATGCATTCAGAAAATCTCAGAATCAATCAACGAATTGAGATGAATTGATTTATGGTCCCAACCCTATTAAATGTCCTAATTGAACTAAGGCCTAATCCTGGTGTAATCTAAGCTCTGTTTATGAAACTAGGCCATAAAATGGTAGTCTCACAGCTCAAACAACTCACATTTTTGTATAGAAGAATTAATCTAAGTGATATGAAACAATGAGCAGCATATTTTGTCTGATAACACACAGCAGAGCATAGCAGGTATAAAGACCCCTTCCAGGATCTTCACCCTCTCTGTTCTTCAGTGGAATTGTTGTTGGCTCTTATAAATTGCTCACGCTGTTCGTCACTTTGGATAAAAGCGTCTGTGAAATGTAGATATAATCTGCAACAGTCTGGTAACTTATCCTATAGACTTCCATCATAAGCATATTACTGTTATTACTATATTTATAAGCTCAGGGACAAAATACTAGTCATAAAACTGGTCCTGAACCTGGAACATTTCTTTAACTCAAAACTTTCTTTGTGCGAACATTATTCACTTTAAACAACACAAGCATAGAAATGGGATGTGCATTCGAACAATGCACTGATTTACTAATCAAATAAGTTAAAGGAAATATATAATCTGTTTCCGTACCAGTGACGCGCCACCGTCTGTTCCTGATCGGATAGTGAGTCTGACGTGGTTCTTCTTTTCCAGCCAGCTGACAACCTGCCGCAGTTTAGTATCTAAATCGTGAAGGGAAATATCTGAGGAGAAACTGAGCTCCTTTGATTGGGCGGGCCCTGCAGGTACACCAAAAAGGTGTAAGGTTAGGTTTAACATGTCTAATGTCTATTTCTTTAACAAACACTATGCAAATGACTGAATGAAACGCACCTTTCTTGGCTTTCTGTGCGTCTCTAAGTTTCATCTGCTCCTCGTGGATCTGTTTCCCTTTCATCAGTCTGTATAATGGGGGATCACAATTGTCATTTATGGCAACAAGCTTCAGCCCTGTTTGGTCCATCAGTCGTATCACTTCGGCACGGTGCATTGTACCCAAATCCTCACCATCCTCACCCAGTAGCTGTATATGACGCTGGCCAATCTTCCTACCCACGCTGCCAAAAGTGACCCGTGTTTTCGGGTCCAACTTTTTAGTCTCCTTCTGGGTATCTGTCATGTCTGTGCCCCCACTATCAGTGTCTGTGGAGAAGGACATACAGAGCCAGGGCGGGACAGTATGGCAACACCATGCCGGTCTGAGGGTTGATGGTTTGGTTGCCAGTGATAAGCTGACCAGGCTGATGGTTCGACGAGGACTGCGGCTCAGTGCCTGACTCAAAACAAACCTCAGGAAACCCAGAGACATCCTAGAAGACAGTGTCATGGATATTACACAGACGTGTCTATAATGATGACTTAACTTAGCCCACCCATGATTATAATGTCAATCATTCATTAACCATACCGACTCATGGTGATTCTATGGGCCATTTATGAGAGAGACTGTACATTAATTATTTTGCTTTTTCCTTATATGGCTTGGGACTCACTCACTCTCACACACACACACACACACACACACATACATACATATACACATTCACACCTACAGACAATTTAACGATAATGTCAATATATACCATTTAATAACAGCAAATGAGATGTGAACAAAATTGGTGAAGCAAACACTTATTCAAAATATACGATATATAAAACATACAATATTTACTCAAACCGAGCAAAAAAGAAGCTGAGGTTGTCCCTACATTATGAAAGTTTTTTGACAGATTATGGTCTGTTAGATTTGAACTTGGACAAACACTAAACTGACCGAAGCTACTTACACTAGAGTGGTACGGAACCGACGTCGAGAACGGAGTAAGTGGATCAGTATCAGTCAGGTAAAGATATCAAGACAAACATCTGTCATAAACACAAAATTTCCCCACGGAATAACTTTCAACTTGAAAGCCAAGTGACTTTTCTATATGATAAACGAATCTCGGCGCACATGTGTGACGTCACGCCAACGCGCCGCTGCTGTAAAGTATTTTAGGAGTCCTCTGGGAAAATAAATAAAGAGTACAGCATTGCTTAATAGAAAAATGTGCTTTCTCAGTTGAAGATATAAAATATAGCATGAATAAAGAAGAAACTTTGCATTTCCCGAATAAGAATGAAAAGTTGTTTAATTTGTTTTAAATAGGCTAATATAATAAATAATACATTTTTGCAGAAGAGATGCCGCATTATTTTTCACTTTTTTATTCTATTTAAAATTGTTATTGTATACCCACATGAAAAAATACTATAGTAATTTATAGTAAATTGTAGTATACTGTATATATTATAATATTTACAACAATTTGTTAATGAATGCTACAGCATACTGTAGTAGCCTATTAACTATAGTGAACTGATACGAAACTGTAATAAATACTGTAGTATACTTTAGTTTTTACTACAGTAAACTGTAGTGTATTGTAGTATAATATACCCTACAGTTGTAGAAAACTTAGTACAGTATTGGGTAAAGTAATTTGTTTATATTACTATAGTTGTTATATTACCACAGCAACTATAGAATTACCACAACAAATGAATTCAAGTACTTTACTAAAAACACTATAGTATTTACTATAAATTACTAGGCTATAGTATTTTTAGGCTACTTGTGTTGTGCAGTGCATTACACAGGCAGGCGTTTTCAATATGGCATTATGGATGAAACTGTGCATTTCAATAAAGAAAAAAAAAAGTGTAGGTTAATTAAAAGTTATGAGTTTCTTGTAGTTTTAACAAACCAGATAAAAATGTAATGTAAGGCAGAGCTGTCGCTTTAGCAAAAAATGTTAATAATAAGAAGAAGAAGAACAGTTTATTTCAATTTTAACATGTTTATTTACTTTTTAACAAATAAATAAAGACTTTTTAAAGAGCTTTGAATAAAAAGACAGAGCTCAAAGAACACGTGGGTCAGTTTCTGTGCGCTCGTCTGTGCTTAACTCGAGTTGACACGATTTGACCCGGACCATAACGCTCATTGGTTCTCTTTATACTGCTCTCTTGCTACTTTTACAAACCTCCATTCGCTGAATCCGAAAAACGGCTGTATAATCAACTATATAAAAATAATATATATTTTGTCCTACATTTGTATTCTATTCTATTCTGTAAAACAGCACTGCAGCTTTTAAAGTTGGAACACGGAAAGTTTGTTGTTTGTTTGATATTTATTGATTGATTGTATAGTACCTCTTTTAAAAAATGTTTTGGGGGGAAATGAATCCTCCTTTAATACCCACACACATAAGCTCTTTTTATATACTTACTCCTAAAAAGCAGACAAAAACTTTGTAAAGGCTTTCTAATATGTGTTTTAGACATTGTGGGAAAGGCAGCATGGGTTGACCCTGTGGCTTAGGCCTTGAAACAGTAAATCTAGAGATTTTACAGTCAGCTGAGCAGCAATAGATTAATTTGTTTAACGCTGATGGGTACAAAGAGCCTCTAATCTTTGCTGCTCTCAATGGCTTTAACCTTCGTGTCAGAGAGAAGCTGCTGTGTTTCTAAGGCTCCATTTCTCCCAGAATTCCTCTGTCACCTGCCCAACCGCAGGTGCAACAACAGATCCCTCCCATCAGAGAGCTGGGCACAGGAAGTGCAAAGAGGCTGAGGTCATAGGGCATTGCGGAGGCGGTTGTTATGTTACCATCAACAAGGTTTGAGTTTCAAAGAGCAGGCAGGACCAGAGAGAAAGGCGAAGAAAGAGTCTGAATTCATTTAAAAGGGAACAGTAGAATAGGACTATTCTTTTTCTTATTTTGTGGGGGGTGGGTAACTGGACAGCTCTCCGAAAAAAAAAAAAAAGTCTTGAGAATTTTTTTATAGTTGCATTTTATAATTGCATTGATTTATTTGGTAAGCTAATGTTTGCGTTTGATACATAGTTCTTTTTAACAAGTTAAGATTACTTTTAAAAGTTAGATTGACACCGAATTTGACAATGCCGCTCTTTATTACAGAGCTAAAGTGCATAATGATGAAGCTCCAGTCTATTCAGCAAATGAGACCTTAGATTAAAGAAGCCGCGAGGGCATGAACCGCAAATGTTTGGAGAAAGAACTTTGTTGCAAAGGAGATGGCTGACAAAAAAATGTGCCGTCTGCGAGCAGCAGGTGGATAATTGTACACGCTTGACTGCGCCTAGAGAAAGATGCGCTTGCAGAAAGAGCATTCATGAACAGGACTTGGGAGCTTCCTAGTTTACTAATTAGCACAAGGACACCAGTTCTTCTAACAGGCACCCTGCATAGTGGCACACCTTTCAAACAAAAAGCATGTTACCATACAGAAGTTACACAGTATCTTCTCGAAGGGGAATCTTACTATCCTAAACAGTTCCTTCTTTTCAGCATCTCTCTATTTCTGGGCTATATGAAGGAGTCTTTGTTTGTTACTCATGGAGCATGTCTTTGTTTGACTATTAACAGTACTTTGAGTGACAGGTCTAAAGCTAAAGAGGCTAAGATATTTCTCTGGATACCTAGGAATTTGAACAAATTATAAACTGTGGTCTTTTTTTTTTTTTTACTAATCTACTTTAAAAGTTGATTGAACTATCAAAAGTAGAAAAGGTTGACATTAACTAAAAAAATAATTTTTAGGCAATTTAGTATAAGCAACTTAAGATAGGGTGAATGCAGGTAAAGTAGGCCGTTTAAGTTTGATTGTACTGTGCTCAATGAGTTTACACTTTCAGAGCATGACAATGGTCTTTAATTAAAGAGACACTATTTCTTTAAATGATAAAATAGTTTTGGTTGATGCACAATGACACCCTAGTGGTTGAAGGTAGAAAACCCTCTGACATAAGATTTTATTTTCTATTATAAGGTTTCTCACTAAATGTAAACAAACATTATTGTGACAGTTCCTATTTTGTTTGTTACTACAGTTAACAGGAAATAAAAAATGCAAAGAATAAAATGTTAGTTTTCTTGTAAGGTGTTTGAATATTGCTGGCCCACTTTGGCTGAATGTGTTAGATAAAGTGGGCCAGTGGGATTCAGGTAAAGTGGGCGACCTTTAACCTTCAGTATTTATATTCAAATTCATTAAATAAATTGACATTCATTGATTATTTCATAGTTGACATGTATAATCTACTTTTTAGAAAACAGAAGTGAGTGTGCCATTAGGAAATTCAAGTCAGAGATGCAAGAAAGGAAAGAAAGAACATAAAAATAAGATGAGGCATTAAATTCAATCTGTGGAGTGAAGAACGGATGAGAGGAGCAAAATGAAGATGCATAATATAAAGTTTTAAAATATGTACACAATTTAAGTTCAATTAAAATGTTTAGAGAAAACAGACAGAAAAGAATGTTTTACAAAATGGTTACCATTTTAAATGTTCCTCTTATTCAATTTTTGTAAGCCAGTTTGTTGTTGCATGTTTTAGAGTTAATTTTCATCAATATTCTGATTTATGAATATTCTGATATACAGATTTAATCAAATTTAGTGTCAACACAACATTATCAGTTGTTTTGAATTTTACACATGCTGACAATTTTTACTTATAGATTCACTGATTCACTATGGTAAGCCTATTATAAGTGTTTATATTTTAGAGACGTCGGGATGGTTTTCGCGGGAAATTGCGTTCGCGTCACTCGCCCGTGCATGTCTCGTCATATCCGGAAATAGTGTAAAGTTGCTCCGTTTGACGCGTGTCTGGTGTGGGAGTGGCAGACACAACGAGCGAGAAATGTTGACACGGAGCCAATAAATCTCGAATCACCCGTGTTAAAAATAACACCGAACAGAGAGGAGAGTCTGCTTGCAAAAAAAAGAGGGCGCGACAGAGCTCGTAGTTAAACAAAAATCAACATCGGCTTTTCGGAGATGGCGAGAACAGGGATTTGAAATGCTGTAAAAAGCGAATAGGAGATTGTGTTTTTATTACTCAACAGGTGAGTAAGGTGTTTTATTGAACAGATAATTTGCCATATGAAGCTCTCTAACAGAGTTAATTGTAAAGCAATATCTATTGTTAAGGGTCATTTCATTATGGTTGTTGTATGACTGTGCTGGAATATATTTTCAAGTAAGTATCGTGTCTATTAATGGGTAAAGCTACAGTAATGTCGTCAGCTTGAGATCCTTTCCATCTAAACTGATTAAATCTCTTAAGCCTAGAAGTGAATGATTTTTAAGCAGTGGGATAATCATATTCATCCGCACAGTCACGCAGAGCCGAAGCACAACCAAACCAATATTCTTCAGCAAAATGCATGCAGTTTTGTTTTTAACCACTAGAGGGCCAACATGTACGTAGTGTACCTATTAAACTTACATAAAGTTTAGTGTTGAGAGGCCAATGAACTAACTGGCATGCTCAGTTTGATCACTGAGATTCACTTGAATAATTTGTTTTTGAAAGGATTGAGACTTATTATGACATAAATATTTGTTATTCAGAATCAGTATCAGTAAGTTACTCTAAAAAAGTAAATAATTACTAGCTACTAATTGCATCTTTGACAGTCTAATTACTCTCTCTAAAAAGTATTGCATTACTTATTACTAATTACTTTCTAAATCCCATACCTCAACCAGTTGAACAAGACATGAAACTGCTCTTTTAATTCTTTCAAATAGCCTAAATAATATCAAATTATTCTTCAACTGACCAAAGTATTTAAAGGGAGAATGTTACATTAAAAACATACATTTTAACATTAGACGTGTTAAATCCACTATTGTTTTAAATAGAATTGTTCTATAGTCTATACAGTTTTTAAAGAGTTAGTTCACACAAAAATTAAATTTCTGTCATTAATTACTTACCCTCATGTTGTCCCAAACCCGTAAGACCTTCGTTTGTCTTCGGAACACAAATTAAGATATTTTGATGTTATTTTGATTAAATCCGAGGGATTGCTATACTATTTTCACAGCTGCCAGTTTTATTCTGTAAAAACGACAATGGAACCTACAGTCTTGTTTGCTTTAAATAATATCTTAGTGCACTCTCCCAACGACTATAGATGGTTCACTCCTATTAGTTATGAATTGGAGAAACTGCAACACGCAGTATGGCGGAATAAGTCCCGCCTTCTAAAAGAGCCGATCGTTGATTGATAAAGTCATTGCGTCACTGCAGCTGCCGTTAGAAGCTCCGGTTCCCATAGAAACCTGAGACTTGCGCTTAGGACTGCACATGAGCATTGGCTCGTCTAGCCTGAAAAATAAGCTTTTTTTAACGCTATTTGAGCGTAAGAAACAACATTTATGGGACAGTTCATGTCAGATTTTGCTGCTGATTTGAAATATGTAATTTGATTGGGAGTTTGCCAAGCAGTTTTTGAGATTTCAGGATTCCCCAATTCAAATAGATAGGACTTGGTCTTGGATGCCCGAAATAGCTGCCCGGAGGCGTTGCAAATATGGCCACCGAGTGAACAGACTTTCCTTGAAAGGGACTTTGATTCTCCTATCCTATATCTTTCTCTATGTAGTGTTTTTGATTGTATTTTGCTGTAAAAGTAGTATGTTTCAAGTCACCTGTAGAGTGAAGGTTCTTCCATTTTATCGAGTTTATACAACTTGTTTTGGTTTAAATAAAGGTGCAATATGTAAGAATTTTGCAGTAAAACATCTAAAAACCACTAGGCCAGTGTTATATATTTTGTTCACTTGAGTACTCACAATATGTTTGCAACTATTTGTAAATCGTGAGAAAATTGCAATTTTAACCAAGGCTCCGGGACGCGTGAGGAGTCGCCTGTCAATTGCGTCATACCCGCGTTACCCTCGGTTTCCGGTTTTATTTTGTAGAAACCATGGAAACACCAAAGATGCTTTAATATTTACATGTTTTAATAGGCAAGGGAACAACTGTTTTGATATATTTATAGACAGAAAACTAATTGTTGTTATATAGCTCAACACGTTTAGTCTTATTGTTTAAATCTAATTTTCTTGATTTTTTGTGAGTACCATGCTTTACCATGCCTCAGAGAAAAACACTATTTTGTCAAGTAGCTAACATAGCATAATCAGATGCAGCTTTATTTTTAGTAACAGTAATACAGAATTTTCTCCATCATACAGTACATTTTAAAATTAATTGCATGCTATTTAAAGCCACACAAGCCATCCAGCATTTAATATGATATTCTAAAATCGAGCTAGCTTACTGCAGTGTGCAACAAGTGTCTCACAGCAGCCACCGAGCGAAGGCTCAGAGTAACGTTATAACATTTTCAACACACTCAAATGTATCTAATATGATAAACAGCGCTGTGTTACCTCATACTCATGACCGGAAAAGCGGAAGCGGCGCCAGCGACTGTGGCATAATAAAAGTTCCGCTGCTCGTGAGGCGTGTGTTGCGCAATCGCTCCAGCGGCCTCGTTCAGCTCCCACAACACTCTGTCCTGCTCTGCTTCATACTACAGTAACGTTAATAATCGCATCCATGAACATGATTCCTTCCCGAGTCCTATCCCAATTCTTTTCCACCAGCCGTTGAGGTGAAGACCACATGTCCCAAGATTCCGCGCTCAAACTTGCCGTCACAAGCTACGCCTTTGTTCTGAATAGGCCTCTAGCGACCTCTAGCGGACAGAAAATATTACATATTGCACCTTTAACTCTACTTGCTCAACAAACTGACATACTAAGGAAGGAATGCTTATACTCAAAATGCAAGATTATTGAACTTGGATAAGTAAAAATATTAATGTTTTTGAGTTTAGAGAACAAGCTTTAATTGTTAAGTTGATACAACAATTTTTTTCCCCCATAAGGTACATGTATGTTAAAAAAAAATCCTTAAGTTGGTTGCCTCAAGTTTTTGAGTTTTCTCAACTTCTAATGTGTGGTACATTTCTGTAACTGATACAATGTGGTAATACATTTCTGTAACATTTTGAAAACACCTGGAGCAAACAGAGCTGTACACTAAAAACCGCTCAAAGCAAGTTTCTTTGGGCATCACTGCAAAAAAAAAAAAAAAACCCAAAAAAACCCAAAAAAACCTTTGGAACCTTTATTTTTCCTCATTTGAATGCATAAAACAGCAATAACCTAAACGGATAGTTCATCCATAAATTAAAATTCATTTGTAGGGAGTTTTTGTCCATACAATTTAAGTCTGCAGTTCAAAGCATTGTAGGTACAAAAACAACAACAACAAAAATTATGTGTGAGGGTAAGTAAATGATAGAATTTTTCATTTTCAGGGTGAACTATCCTGTTAATGGTGTCTCAGTAGCTGCGTCCAAAATCGAATACTTTCCTACTATATAGTATGCGAAAAACAGCACGCCAACAGAGTAGTATGTCCGAATACATAGTATTCGAAAAACAGTAGGCGAAAAGTACCTACTGCTTCTGGAGAGATTCTGAAGTGTGCGTTCGATGGACACTTTACTGTCCCATGTATGAATTTATGAATGGCAGTAAAGCGACATAACTGACGCTGGTAGGTTACATGATAATGACAGCATGGCGGATGTAGTACGGCCAGATTACATTCATACAACCCATATTCATACTACATAAAACATACTTTTTAACAATTGCAAAGTAAGTTCAAATTCAAATGTAGTATCTACTCAGACAGTATGCGATGTAAATGGAAAGCACATTGTTGCTCTACATTGTCTCTAATCAACCTAAACTCTTAAACAGATCAAGTGAAAAAGAATTAGACCCCTGCAGAAATTCTAAAGAAATGGGAAAGAAATCCTTCCTTGCCAACCACTATCATTACTCCATTGTGCCTCTAACTGTTTTAATCCAAATAAAATCAAAGGTAATGTTTCATTAGCTGTTATTTTTACATAATGATCCTTTATCAGTGCAATGATTTTTTTTGTATTAACATAATTAGCCAGCTCTCAGCTGCTTGCGGGGTCCGCAAGGTCTAATTGGCCCTGTGGCATGATGGGAAATAGCACAAGGTGTCGCGTTGAGCAGGTGTTGATGGTGGAGGTGAGTGGCAAACGTGGGGCAACGCAGAGGCGGGTAATTACAGGATGAATTTCACTTTAATAAATGTGGGAGATGCAGATAGCGGGGCTTTCTACTTAATGGCTTCTGCCTCTGGAGCCACTTTAGACAGCGAATGATCTGAAAGAGTGTTTAATTAACACATGCTCTCTGATCCAGAGAGAGAAAGAGGGAGAGCGAGAGGATGAGAGAAAATGTAAAACGAGTAAATACAAAGAAAGAATAATTTAGAGAATAAAAACAGGAGCGGATAGATAGACAATGAATGAAAGAAAGGGATGATAAAGAGAGAGGATATTGAAGAGCTGACAAGATATAATGAAGTAAAGAGACCAACAGACTGTTACGTCCTATAGTGCTGTGTGCGTGTGTGTGTGTGTGTGTGTGTTTTCTTTTCTACCCTTCTCTTCTTTTTACCACAAATTTAATTTGCGGTTATTGGTCCAGCCGCATGTCAATCTTCATTAACTGCTGATGTCATCTACCCCTTCTACCGCAAAAAAAAGCCGAGACCTGATCATATAAAAAAGTACGCCAGACCACCCCATTTTGTTGCTGCCGTTACACTAAAAATATTAAACAATACCTTTTGTAATCCCTGTTTGCCGTATATGTTTAGTTTCCTGCTCCCCATTGTTTCTTGGTGGTTGCTGGGTATACTTACAAGCCCAAGTTTTGCGATGCAGCGACTACCAATTGGAGTGCAGAAAGTGATCTTTAGCTTGATACAGTTGGATAAAAGTAGGGCAACCTACTAGAAACCAAAGATAATCTGCAATTTCCAGTAATTTAATTGCTGTCAAGCCGCCTTTTCACTGTCTGCAACCTCAGGATGCAGTCGGCCCAATATGTCACCTACTGGCAGCTGAACTTTGAAACTGTTTGTGAAGCCACTGTGCTTCAGTTTTTATCTCCTATTGACCATGGTGTTAAGTCAGACTGCTTACTTTTGGAGGGAATATATTATGGAGGGAAGTGTTGAACAGCATAAATAATTTTTGACATCTTTATTCATAACCGTCCTTTCTACAAAAGTATCAAGCTTTTTGGATGTTGGGATGTTTAGGAAGTTAGGGTATGCTTACATGACAACAAGTACTAAAAACGGAAAACTTTTTTACATACAGACGGCAGTGTTGTCAAAACAATCCCCCTTTCACATGCATCAAAATGACTAAAAACGCTGTATTCTGCTGCCAGGCCAGTAGTTGGCGATGTCACTTTGTAAAGTAAACACTACGCACCTATCACCAAATTTGCATTTTTGTAGTTTACACAGAGACAATAACGTTATCGTCTTCAAAAACTTGCACTTTGACACCCATTTGACACCCATTTTCAAACGCTGTCATGTAAATGAACGGCCAAAACGCAAAAAAAGTTTTACGTTTTTAGTTGAAAACGGCGTTGTGTAAATGTTATTGACAGTTTTCACTTTGCTCTAATAGTTTTGAATGGAATACGTAACATCCAGCTGGAGGGTCGTATACTGTTTTGTCGTGATTCTCCATTGGAAATGAATTAATTCTGTGAATTTTGTATGTCAAAAACAATGAATAGGCAACTTAAAGTCATGATGTAGGTCAGAGGTCTTCAACCCTGCTCCTGGAGACCCAGTGTCCTGCAGAGTTCAGCTTCAACCCTAATCAAACACACCTCAACCTGCTAATCAAGCTCTTCAGGATCGCTTGAAAATCACAGGCAGTTGTGCTGAAGCCGGTTGGAAATAAACTTTGCTGCGTCCGAAATCGAATACGTCCCTGCTATATAGTATGCGAAAAACAGTACGCCAACAGGTAGTATGTCTGATTAGTGTTGTCAAAAGTACAGACTTCGGTACTGAAATTTTAAAAATGTGTCGCTTTGAGTGCTGTTTAGCGGATTCGTAAACACCTCTGATTGGCCATTGTGTTCACATGCCCAACAGATATGTCTGTGATTTAATGAAAGTGTTACATTTTTAAAATTTCAGACATTTCAGACAAAATTTTTTGACAACACTATGTCTGATTACCTAGTATTCGAAAGACAGTATGAGAAAAGTACCTGGATGACTTACTACTTCCACCGTGAATTTGAAGTGCGCATTCGATGGACACTTTACTATCCCATGAGGCCACGGGATTGGATTTGTGAATGGCAGTGAAGCAACGCAGCTTTAGGTCACATTACAGTGACAACATGGCGTCCGAATTTCATGCATACTAGACACATTCATACTATCTAGAGCATACTTTTTTAACGGCCGTGAAGTAAGTTTTAAACCCAATGTATTCCTACTATACAGACTGCGATTTCAGACGCAGCGTGAGATTTCAGGAATAGAGTTGAAGACCTCTGATGTAGGTAATGGAGGTAGCGACAGATCTTTTCTTTCATTGTGACGTACATCCGAGAGAAACAGAATGTCGAAAAAGAAAATAAGTAGGATGCGCTCTTTCGGTGTTCAATCCATCGGTTGATTGGATGGATACAGATCTGAATGCGAGGTTGCAGTCGATTCACTCTAAAAAATGCTGGGTTAAAAACAACCCAAGTTGGGTTAAATATGGACAAACCCAGCAGATTGGGTTAAAGGGCACCTATTATGCCCTCTTTCACAAGATGTAATATAAGTCTCTGGTCTGGTCAAATGTCTGTGAAGTTTCAGCTAAAAATATGGGGGTGAGCAAAAACATGCCGTTTACTATATTACTACATGGCTAAGAAGGAAAAGGAAAATTACCAGCCGGTTGAAAAAAACGGCTGGGTGAAAACAACCCAATCCCTGGGTTTGTCCATATTTAACCCAGCATTTTTTAGTGTGTTTTAAGAAAGTTTATTATGACAAAATGATTGTAGAAGTCTGGCATACATCACCAGAGAGAAGTCAGAGATATTGTGATTAAAATTACAGGGTCAAAAAAGGCCTATATAAAAAATTAAACACATGCATGGTTGAAGATATCATTTTGACTTTAAGTGTAGATGCAGCTCTACAAATGCTGGGTTAAAAAAAGTGGACAAACCCAGTGGTTGGGTTAAATGTTTGCCCAGCCTGCTGGGTAGTTTTATTTAACTCAACTATTGTTTAAAAATTACTGTATTGCTTGCTTAAAATGAACCCAGAGTATGTTGGAAATTAACATGAATTAATATGTTTAATAAATGAATATTTATTAATAAGTTGAATAAATAATAATTAGGCTAAACAATAAACATTTATTAAATTGCTTATTAATAAATGTTCACTTTTTGATTATTATTGTTGCCTCTAGTAATTATGTGTCTGATTTTTAATTTCCAACCTACTTTGGGTTCAGTTTAAACCAGCCATATAGTAACTTTCAAACAATAGTTGGGTTAAATAAAACTGCCCAGCACATTGGGCAAACATTTAACCCAACCGCTGGGTTTGTCCATTTTTAACCCAACCTGGGTTGTTTTTAACCCAGTATTTTTAGTGTATAGGTTGCACTGCAGACCCTTGGGCTAAACCATACAAACGTCAATAGCAACTATTTTAACAGTCAGATGTAGAAAAATCTCATCAAGTTAACTGCAGTTTCACTTTTTTACAGTGAAGGTCGGGTAATACGGTTCCTTCAGCATCATACACTATTGTTACAAAACAGTAATGCAATTTTGAAAATGAAACTCAAGTTCACTTCGCCTGACACGAGTTCACATAACGTGTCTCTGTTATCAGCGTCCTATGCAGACTTTTATGTGGGTGTGGTGGTGATGATGATGATGGCGGCGTTCGCGTGTCTCACTCTCTGCTGGCGTCTGTCTGTGTGAGTATCTGAGTGCGCGCGCGCGTGTGTGTGTGTCTGTGTGTAGCTCCGTGGAGTACTGCGGGCCGCGCGCTCGCTCTCCCCACTCAGCTCGAGCTAAAAGCCCTGGAACGGGACGGTAATTGCCCAATTAGGCCTCTCGCTCGGCGGCCCGTACCGCTCTCTCCGCGCCTCCACGCCACCGCTCGCACCGATAATTGAGCTGAAAGCAAACGAACGGCCGGCAGACAAACAAGCTACTAGAAAATAATTACTTGGAGTGTTTCTTTTCAGTAGCTGTACAGCGGATTTCATTATCGTGAATAGCCACTAAAGCTGCTCGAAACGCCGGTAGTTGTCATTTTCATAGGGACTTGATAATGACATTAATTTGTCTTAATGGCTGGTTCTATTGTTATAAATAGGAAAATGAGCCGAAATTGTCTTGCTGTGGCGAGGCGAAGAGGACTCCGTCGAGCTCCCGGCAGACATGAGGAGTTAAATTGGTGTGCTTGTCAAATTTCCAATAATTTGTTATATGGAACACGAGTAATGCCAGTGCCATTAGGGTTCATTTTCCCTAAATTCATTACTGCCCTTGTTTCCCCTTTATGTTTCTAATGCCCAATCACATTTCTCTCTGCTTCAAGTGGTTTTATAAGGATTGGACTGACTGACAGACAAAACACACACACGCCCGCGCGCGCGCGCCTATGTCTTCTTGTGCAGTTATGCGCTCATGCACTCACTCACAAAGAGATATGCATACTGACACATAGACACACTACTCACAAAACTACGATATTCATAGTACCAGATGTTGTCAGATTAGCTAGTTTGGTGCTGCTGATGTGGATGAGAACTGTCAAGTGTGTATTTCAGTGCTGTTAGCGCTCTAATGCAGCTGTTTCGGGGATGCTGGAACCTTTCCCCCAATAATTTAAAATGACATTACAGCAAAGTAGACCTAATGGTGAATCAGTCCTGCGGAGATGACTGCAAGCATTAGCTTCAACAGAGTACCATGATCCGTGCGTGCTGTTGCTGTTGCTCTGATTTATCAACAGGGGGCGACGCAGTAACATTCAGCTGAAAGTGTTTCAGTTCGCCGACATCAAATAGCTTACACATTTGTTTAACTTTTATAAAACATGAAGACATTACTAAAGAGACACAGTTAGATTGTAAATCTGTTTCCATCCATTCAGGTCTTCACAAGGATTTCCTAAATGTATAGGATTTTTCAGTGGTGCAGAAATTAAACTTTTAAAATTGTTATATTTTGTCTATAGGTTATATGAATTGCAGTTTAGTTGACATAAGTGTCAATAACAGAAGGAAAATTACTTTATATTAGGTGGCCTTAACTACTGTGTACTAACATTTAAATTAATAATTTGATACAATGCATTTATTGTGTACATACATGTTTTTACATTGAAAAACCCAAGTTGGGTTGAAATTGGACAAACCCAGAGATTGGGTTAAATGTTTGCTGAACGTGCTGGGTAGTTTTATTTAACTCAATTATTGATTAAAAATTACTATATGGCTGGCTTAAAATGAACCCAAAATATGTTGGAAATTAAAAATCAGACACATAATTACTAGAGACAACAATAATAATCAAAAGGTGAACATTTATTAATAAGCCATTTAATAAATGTTTATTGTTTAATTATTATTCATTAAACTTATTAATAAATGTTCATTTATTAAACATATTAATGAATGTTAATTTCCAAAATATTTTTTGGTTCATTTTAAGCAAGCAATACAGTCATTTTTAAACAATAGTTGAGTTAAATAAACAACCCAGCAGGCTGGGCAAACATTTAACCCAACCGCTGGGTTAAAACAACCCAATCACTGGGTTTGTCCATTTTCAACCCAACTTGGGTTGTTTTTAACCCAGCATTTTTTAGAGTGTACTTAAATTTAAAAAAAATACCTTCATGTAAATACATCTGTAATTAATTTCTGTAATTACATCTGTAATTACACTGTTGACCCGTCCCTTACACCTTAACCCACCCTTAAACCGACCCATACTACCAAACCTGTCCCTAACCTTACCCGTATCCTCCTCAATAGCAGCACAAGTGTTTTGCAATACGATTTGAACACAATAAGTACATTGTACTTATTTTTAGATGTAAGTACATAGTAGTTAAGGCCACCTAATATAAAGTGGGACCAAAAATAGTAATAAAAGTAGCAGGCTAGAAAGTCTGATAAAATGGACCCTTTCAAAAGTTATCATTGAAGCTTATCTGTGCATTAAATAGTTTTGATAATGGGTTTTATCATTATTGGCCAGGATGATTTTAGCATGTTCGTTTACATTGCAATAAGCATGATTCTAATTCAGAAGTTACTGTGTATTAGCTAATTTAATGAGTAATGGTTAAATAAAGAGATACAAAGTGAAATTAAATTATCAACTGCAAAGATATCAACTGCATTAATATTTTATTATCTTTCACCCACATTCATTTAAATGCAACACAAAATGTAAAATACAAAAAAAGGTGCTTGATTAGTCTAATTACAAACCACCAAATTTAAAGTGGACTGTAATAGTTCTAATTATCTACTTCCTTCATTATCTACTTCAGTTCTCTAATATTTTTAATGATCATTTTCTCAAGATTGCTCACCCTGACAACACAAGAAACATTTGGCACGTCTGTGTTTTGAATTCTGTGGTCAAAGACTGTGAAAGCTTGTCATTGTTATCTGAAATATATTATGAATCATAAGAAAATTGTTTACTTTGCAATGTGAATTAAACAAATAAAGTGAGTATATGTGGGTTATTCCTACAATGCAGTGTGTTTTTACGTCTCTCTCACACATTTGTCTTTTATGTGTGTGTGTGTGTATATATATATATATATATATATATATATACACACATAAAGGACAAATGTGTGAGAGAGACGTAAAAACACACTGCATTTAAAATGGAAAACTAGAAAACTAAAAGGACATTTGCTAAGAAATATTTCAGGTATTTCTCTATTTCCCCCAGTTGAAATCTTACTAGAAATACAAATAAGGGGTAAAAAGTAGAGAGAAATTGTACTTAAGTTTAAGTATGTGTAGCCTGTTATGTCTTATAAATAATATTGCCTTTTTCATTTGCATTATATTCTTCAAAAATGTGTGCATAGAGAAAATTAAGTCATAATGGGTTTTAAACGACGTACGAGTGAAGAAATGATGACAGAATTTCTTTTTTGGATTAAATAACCCTTTAAACAGCTATTATGTACTAAAAGTATATGCTTTGCATTTGATGGAAAAGTGCATGTTTTGTGGATGCAGAAAGACAGTATTCCAGTTTTATCATGTTTTTGGAGGTCCTTGTTGATGTCACTATTTCTTGTATATGTGAGAGTTAGCAATTTTTACACGTTATATAGCATTAAACCTCATACATTTAAAATCAACTCTGACCTCACATTTGTCACTGTTTTTAAACATTTGAAAGTAATGCATTGATTTTACATTCTAATTCTTCTAATCTCACTTACTAAAGAAGATGGAAAATATGTGAAATCATCCAGACTATGCAACAGTGTTAAAAAGAAATCTGTTTTGCTTTATTTCTCCATCAAGATACAATGAAGAGGTATTAAACGGATGGGACAGAGATATTCAAGCATGTTTGACTTGGAATAAACTCCACCCACATAAATATAATTCATCCACCTAGAGAAATAGACCCATGCAAAAATCACTGCTGAAAATAAACTGAAAGATTAATGAAAGTGTTTTAACAAAAATACAGGCTTCACATTTTTGCTTTAAAACATTTCAACAAACAAAACATTTTCTGTTCTTTATTAAACTGATGCGCAATTTACATTTAATTTTTATGATAATCAACCACAGACAACAGATGATTGAAAGAGCTTAAATTTTATTTAACTCTTGTACTTTATCAGTCTTTACTCATGAACATCCGCCAAATATGCATTTTGTACTTTTAATGTCTAAATGAAATTGCTAAGACTAAAAAGAATAGTATTTTCTCTTGTAAATGTTGAGTAAAAATCAACATTTTATATTTTTTATAACATACAATATTTTTTAGTATTCAATTTCAATAGTACTTGAGTAAAGTAAAGTACAAAAACAAATACTACTTAATTATAATAATAGAGTATAGTTGCTCAAGTACTCTGTTTTCTTTGAAATATTTAATTGGTTATGAGTTCATAGAATATTTTTGTCCTTAACATCATGTTATAACCAAGAAACAGTAGCAGCGGATTGTGTGAAATCTGTGACACTTTCACATTGTACATTTTTTTTTTTTTTTGGGAATAACCTGCACTGATGAATCACTGCTGACATAAACTTCTCCCAAATCAATCACTTGCATTTTTATTTTATACATAAATTACACATTTCTTTTCTAATGTATCAGATGTCTCATTACAGTCACCTAAAATAACTGTTCTTAAGCATCTTTTGCAAAGCCAGTTTTCCAAAATTGTTGATTGCACATGATATTTTTGTAGGTTTGCTAACAGAAGACATTGTGCCTGTTATTATTACTCATTAATAATAATAATAATAATGAATAAATAATTTAACAAGAGTGGCATTTCTGTTATATAATAACATACATATGTTAAATATAACATGCAGCATCACACATTTGTCTAGTAAATGTTTCTATATCGCATCATTTATATGGTCATGTCGCATTCTGTATGTGTATTTTATATATTTTTGTCTTTGTGTGTGTGTGTTCGTGCTCTCTGAGGCTGTTGGTTCAGTGTGACTCACTGATATGAGTGCTTTGACTCTGGTGGGAATGTTGTGCTCTTGTGAGCGGTGTGTTGTGTAACCGCTCTCTAATAATACTTTTTAAACAACTCTCTTTAAACTTCCCAGCGGAACTGTCAGCCAACAGAACTGACCTGCTGCTCAATAAAACACCATTTTATATCCAGAGGGTCACACCGGTGCCACATTAAAGCCGAGCAAAGCTGAATTCAGCATATTAGTCGCCCACTGGGCCAAAGCATTAGATTTGAATGTTATGATGATTTTACATAAACGATTTAAACTCTTGTGGATTTTACTGAATGGTAAGACCTCGTTTTTAATTGTGCGTAACAATTTTAATTAATCTTGTCAGGGTAGTAGAAGGTTCATATTTAGATAGATGCATACAGTGGCCCTAAAACGTATAAGCACACTTAAAGATGTATGCATTTCATTGAGATACAAAATGTCAATCCAAAACAAATTATGCTAGAGCATTTCTCATGCTTTTTTGCTATTATTTCAAACTGACCATTAGTGGAGGTATGATGTTCACACGGGTGTCCTATCAGATTAAAATAAATGCCACTTGGTTTAAAAATGCATTCAGTAGTTTGGTGCTACTGTAAAAAGTTTTACAGATTAAGAAATATATTGTTTTGTAAAGAGTCATCGGAATGGTGTACACATGAGATGAAGACTGTACTCTTAATAGTTTTCTATAAAAAGTGTTTTAAGGATGGCTGGTGCATTTTGAAATACTGTGCGGAGCAAAAATGAGATGAGTTGAACACATTATCGTGCTTTACCAGTGGAGACGATGGGTGAATCAGTAAACGAACAAGAAAACTGTAGTTGAGGCATTTTGCGCTTGGTCAACAAACAAATTCAAATTGACAAAACAAAGTACACTCTTAGGAAAAAAAAAAGGTAACACTTTATTTTACAGTGTCCTGGTTACACATGTAGTTACTAGTAATAATAATTACATGCAACCAATTCTGGGTAGATTACTTACAAATTGTAGTCCGTTACTGATTACAAATTACATGACAAAAATTGTAGTTACGTAATCCATTACATTACACATTTTAGGTAATGTAATCAGAATACTCTGATTACTTTTAGATTACTTTTGGTCTAAGTTGTTTATCACATTGAATTGAATAGGATATAATATTGTACTATATAAAAAATACAAAGAGAAAGAAAATATATTCCATTGTTTGTTATCAACAACATGAAATGCATTAAACATTAAATTACGAACTGGGGTTTGTGAAGGAACTGTAGGGGGTTTGTGAGTTTGATGAAAAAGCTAATAATTAATAAAATCATAAAAATGTAAAATAATTTTAAAATCATAAAAAATATAATAAAAGTTTTTTGAAAGAAAATGCTTTCCAAACACATAGCAATACTTACTGAGTGATAATTCAAATAATAATTAATATGTTCGTCAGGAGTTGATTCGATATGCAAAGTTGAGAAAACACTCCTTAAAAGTGAAATGATTTTAGTAAATCCAGTGTTCAAATGCTTTGTGACCTCGCAATTTTCCATGTAATTATAGCCACCTGACTAGTAGCTGGTCTGTGTCTGAAATTTCACAAAACTAGAAGACTTTCTGAATCTGCGATATGATTTTTTTAGAAAGGAAAATCTAAAACACAAAAAAGAAGCATTAGGGAGCATCAGTAAATTATGAATGATTTACTGCCATTGTGTGAATAACATAATTATCTAATCAATAAAAAAGTAACTGTAGTCTGATTACGAGTATTTTAAAATGTAATACAATCTAATTACAAGTACTTCATTTTTGGAATCTGATTACGTAATCCAGGTTACATGTAATCAGTTACTACTCAGCACTGCATGCAACTAACCCTAAACCAAACTCTAATCCTAACCCTAACTCTTTAGTAAGTACATGTAGTTAATTAATATTACTCAGTACTTACATGTATAATTACACTGTAACTTACTTTATTCGGTAACACTTTATTTTAGTGTCATTGTTACACGTTACATGTAGTTACTGTAGTAATAACTATAAATTATGCATAATTACATGCAATTAACCCCAAACCCTAACCCTATAGTAAGTACATGCAGTTAATTAATATTACTCAATACTTTACATGTATAATTACACTGTAACAAGGACACCTTAAAATAGTGTTACACTTTATTTTAAGGTGTCTTTGTTACATTGTAATTATACATTTAAGTACTGAGTAATACTAATTAGCTACATGTACTTACTATAAGGTTAGGATTAGGGTTTGGGTTGGGGTTAGTTGCATGTAATTATATAATTTTAAGTTATTACTACAGTAACTACATGTAATGACACTAAAATAAAGTAGTTACCAAATAAAGTGTAACCAAAAAAAAGGTTGAGTCGGGTTCTATTTAGAACTCTAGGGTTCTTGACTCAATTTTAAAGAACCCTTTATGCCAGAAAGGTTCTATATAATAATACTTTCATGTTTAACAGGTTATTAAATTAGTGATAAAGTATGTTTGGTTACACTTTATTTCGATAGTCCACTTTAGACGTTTCTTCTAACTATAAGTAACTTTGCAACTACATGTCAACTAACTCTCATTACAGTATTAGTAGACTGTTAAATTAGGTTAGGGTTAGTAGAATAAGCTGGCATGTATTTGCAAAGTACAATGTCTTTTGGGGAGCGTCAAAATAAAGTGTTAGCATATATTAAGCAGACAATCTACTAATACTCTAATGACTGCTAGTTGACATGTTGACATGCTTATAGTTAGTAGAAAATCTAAAGTGGACCATCGAAATAAAGTGTTTACAAGCTGTTTAATTCATAAAATGTAATTAAAATTAAAAATGAATTAAAACTAAACCCATAAAATGATCCATTGACGGGAACCAAGCGCCTGACAGAACCCTTGAAGTATTACTTAGGACAGGTTTTAAATCTGAATGCATCATGTTGCATTGAATTTTTATGTTTTCTCAACAATTCCTTTTACACAGTGCAGAGACCGAAAGACAGACAAAGACAAAATACGAGTGTAAACACTGATACGGCATACACAACATAGAAAGATTTGATGACAGAGAAAATCCTGCATAATGATGCCCAAGTTGCATCTTTTTTATGTAAAGGACAGGTAAAGGAATAAGTTTCATTTACTGTACATAAAACTCAACAATCATGCTGATCAACATTGATAGATGGTAGTGCAGCGTCTAACACCACTGTGGTATCGGTACTTAAAGTAAACGAAGAAAAAGGACTACCTAATGCACATTTAATAGTTTGTATCTAATGCAGTTTGCACATTTTTTGGTAGCTTGTGGGTCCAAATACTTAAATGGGTAGTTCACCCAAAAATGAAAATTCTGTCATCATTTACACACCCTTAAGTTGTTCCAAACCTGTATGAGTTTCTTTCTTCTGCTGAACACAAAAGAAGATATTTTGAAGAATGTTGGTAACCAGAAGGTTGACGGTAGCCATTGACTTCCATAGTAGGAAAATGGAAAATTGGAAATCAATGGCTACCGTCAACTGTCTGATTACCAACATTCTTCAAAATATCTTAACTCATACAGGTTTGGAACAACACAAGGATGAGTAAATGATGACAGAATTTTCATTTTTGGGTGAACTACCCCTTTAATGGGGCTGCTATCCTTGAGTTTTCATTTGAATTTGTGTAGGTGTTTGTATGCACATGACACACTCTCCGTACAGCCCTCATCTCCAAGACACAACACGCACACTCAAATACGCAAAAAAGTGAAGGATGGGTGACTTTTATTGGTCCAGCAATAAAAGAGTCTGATGAAAGGAGAGAGGGTCCAAAAGAGAGAAAGAGGCATTCAGAGGGAGGGGCAGAGGAGTGTGAAACAAGGTCTCATCCATCAGTGGTGTGGAGGAGCGACATTCCAGCACTGTTAAACGGGAGGACACACTCACTCACTGCCACAATGGAGGGGGGGCAGCTGGGCTGCAGCTGGGAGGAGCGAGGAGTCAAAGCACAACCTCCCTCACCTCCTTCTTTAGCTTTCTGTTCTTCTCACAGCCAATTCAGCTAACTCTATGGCCATGACCAATGTAAATTTCAGACGCTCAAAGCATGCATACCAGCAATAGGCTCTTTGAAGACTTTGATATTTGGCTTTTGGCTGTCTTTGCTGAAGATTCTGACTTTCAGTCAATGGGATTGTGGTTTGTTTGATTGGGTTGGTGCTTATTATGCAGTTGTTTGTGTGTATTTTAGACATACCTTTGGCAAATGTCCTTGCATCTTGCATCTTGCGACCAAGATTCCTCGTTTCTCCTTGTGTCACTCTTTAGCTCCCGTCCATCGTTTGGAAAGCCGATTCAGCGAACTCTATGGCCATGACCAATGTAAATTTAGGATGCTCAATGCGTGCATACTGGCGATGAGTTCTTTGAAGACTTTGATATTTAAGTGAGCATTCTGGTCAATTGTATTGAGGTTTGATGATTGGGTTGGTGCTGAGGTTCAGTTAGAAAGTTTAAAAAAAGTTGTTTGGATGTTTTCTAGATCGAGAATTGAAAAATGCCATATCGTATCTCCAACTGTTACATTTCCGACCAAGATTTTTCTCATTTGTCCTGATTTCTCACTACCATCATTCAGAGAGCCGATTCGGTTAACACTAGACATGACAATGATGTTAATTTCAGACACTCAGACATGCTTGCCAGCAATGGCCTCTTTGAAGACTGTGATATTTGACTTTTTCCTGTTTTTTATGAATAATGTGAGGGGTGTGAAATTGGTTTTAAGGTGAGGTTCTGTTAAAAAAAACTCTATCAATCATTGTTAGGAGTCTTGCAAATTATGTTGTTATTGTAGAGCCAACATAGAAACATGTTCAAAAAGTTTGATCTGGATCAGATTTGGAAATCTCATGTTTTGCTACACAGGATTGGTTAATCCATCTATACTTTTGTGCTGGTTGTTCAAAGTGATATTGGATTGGATACAGATACAAACTTTTACAATTTATTAAATCTGAATTACCAGTGCTCTAATGAAACTACATATCACAATATTGGCTGCAGTGTTGGGGAGTAACTAGTTACATGTAACAGAGTAACATAATTTAACATAATTACAGAATAAATGTAACTGTAATCCGTTACATTTATTGAGGAAAAAATGTGTAATTAAATTAGTTACTTATGAAAATGTTAATGATTACAAAGGGGGTTACATCTGAATATTTTCTGTAAAAAGCTAGGATATGTTGAATAATATTAATTTGTTTAATTGATTTCTTTCCCAAATTGCATTGACTGCTTTAAAATATGAATTTTATTTCCTATTTGGGTTTATGTATGTGCTTTATTTTTTTAAGATTGAGTGTTTTTTTTTTTTCCAAGGCTTTGTTAGATGCCAGTGTTTCCTGTCATAACTTATAACTATGCAAAGATTTGATTTCGAAATCTGTCTTTGACCTCAGAATGATCTTAAAGTAAAAAGAGGTGCTGAAGTCTGATTATGTGGTGGCTGTGCTTTAAAAATTAAATTATTACTATCATCTTAATTTAAGAGATGAAGGATTTTGAAAGTGTGACAGTAATCAGTGTTGAGTATTACTTAGAAATTTAGAAAAGTAATCAAATTTAATCAGTTATATTACTTTAATAAAGTAGTTACACTACTTATTACATTTTAAATAGGGTAGCTTGTAATCTGTAACCTATTACATTTCCAAAGTAACCTTCCCAACACTGATAAAGAACAACAGGTAGAAACGGTCATTTCAAATGGTTTCGAAGAGACGGAAACAGCACATGCAAAGTCACGTGAGTTTTCTGTTGCGTTTTTTTTTTTTTTTTCAGTAAATACGTTTTCATCGTAGTTTGTATGCACGTCTTCTTATCAGATAAAAGATCATAAGTTGTTTATGCGCATTTTTAGAATTTATGCGCATATTGGTGTTTCCATCCGGCGATTTTCATAAAAATAGGTGGATGAAAACAGCTATTGTGGTCATGGAAATGCTGAAATAATGCATACCAGCAAGGGGCTATTTAAAGTCTTTTTTCCCCGCTGATTGAATCATGTGGGTGTCAGTAAATTGGTTTAAATGATGGTTTAATGAATGGTGATTTTCTGTTAAAAACCTAAAACAACTATTACTAAGTTATATCATGCTATTATACAGTTGCCTTTGTAAAAATAATCTTGGAAAAGGCCAGTCACTGCCATGGGATTCCTCTTGTTTGTCCTTGTTTGTCACTTCCTAACTCTCGTCCGTGTGAGTGTGTGTTAATGTTTTGCCAATCTGAAGTGTGATTGCTCAGCTCTTGGTGAGTAGGGATTGGTGGCTGTATGTCTGTGCATATTTAAGCGAGTGTTTGGTCAAATTGTAGGGAGCAGGTGATGGCTTTTTGGAGTGCACCCTTTCACACCCCTCTTATTTTGCGGTTGAGCAGCGTGAAGAGGTGGGAGAGGCAAAGGGCCTCCATCCCTCTCTCTCAGGGGCTGCACCTGCCCAAAGAGAGAGAGAGAGAGAGTGTGTGTGTGTCTGAAGCTGGGTGAGAGAAATAGTGAACTCTGACCAACTGACCTCAGAGCCTTGCTAATGGCAACCTGCCCTACATAACTGTAATGCACGCAGATGTGCTGATCATGTGAAAAGACAGACCGACGCCTTGCGTTACAGTGATTTTACCCAGGTAAGAGAGGTTAAGCACAGTATGAATCAAATCCCTGAAATCCATGGTAAAATACTGTAACATACAGCATCTCATGGCTCATTGCTTTTTTTAAAAAAAGGGGGCATCAGCAATCTGACAAAACACACACGTTTAAAATAAGTGCATGTAAAAGTAACAGAAATCACGGTAACACTTTACAATAAAGTTGTTAACATTAGTTAACTACTTTAGTTAACATGAACTAAGAATGAACAATAGCATTTATTAATCTTCGTTAATGTTAATTTCAACATTTAAATGATTAAAATCAAATGTTGTATTAGTTAATGCACTGTGAACTAACATGAACAAACAATGAACAGCTGGATTATTATTAACTAATATTATCAAAGATTAATAAATATTGTAACAAAAGTATTGCTCATTGTTAGTTCACGTTATTTAATACATGAACCAATGTTAATAAATGAGACCTTATTGTAAAGTGTTACCAAAATCACAATAATCAAGTCTTCAATATATTTCATTAGCCAAACTGTTAGCTTATAAATAACCAATCACTGTAGCAACTTAATATATAGATTAAGATAACACATTAATATACAATTAAACTATATTCAACAAATTTATCCATTTTTTTAAGCATGGTTTTCTCTCACGGTTCCAACACTGTAAAATACGTTTGTAATGTTTATAGAAAATCACTGTAAAAACGCTTCAGTAAACACCTGTTAATTAATTAATTTTAAGTTGCCTTAACATATACATATAAAACCAAAAGTTTACGATTCTTACACGTTTTGTTCATCATGATAATCTTGACAACTGAACACAGATTTAATGAATTTTGAAGTCTAAATACAATCTGCAGAAGTAAAAAGATAAACATAGGCTATAAACAAACTAAACCACGGTCACATGACACATCACCACCATTAAGCTAAAGTCAACTTTTTCAGTCTTTAATTCAATAATATTTTCCCTGAAAGTTTGAGTCAGAATAGTTTGCGAGAGCACGATTATAAACACAACGAGGCTGTGAAAGCTTCTAGTGATAGATGAGTTTACCTGTTCAGAGTAATGAAGTTTAATGTCCCGACAACCTCTGTAGTCCCATTTAGACACTTGTTAAGTGCCTTTTTCAAGACATGTAAATGCTTTAGAAAAAGCACAGACCTTATTTCAGGCACTTAACCAAAAACCCACTGACTTCAGGATGATGTGCTAAAATGCTAACTCTTTTCCAGGTTTTTGGCCTACCTGCGCACTCTAGACATTCTATTCATAAGAAAGACAAAAATGTATTTGGACACTTTCTGGTTGTCAAAATGTAGTAGAACAGTTCCACAGTTAATGTGATGCTAAGATAACTGTGTGAACTAGAGAGGAACAGACTTCCACTAATAACCACCTTGGGTCCAGTTGGTTATTTTCATTGTATTTCAAATGTAATTACGCAATCTTTGTGGGGGCACTGGCAGGGTGCAAATTACGAGAGGGTTTTTTTGGGGTCTGACCCCCCTAAAGAAGGCTAGATGTAGATCAAAACTAGATGTAGGGGGGTCGGATAGAAAGTAGCCTACATGGAGCTTGACTTTTAAATACGAAGATGCATTTCTGCAGCCCCTGAAATGGGTCATACCATTGACATTACCTAAGCTGTTGAAGTAGATACACTCGTTCAAGGATGTGCATTTATTGCTTGGACAGAGCAAGAACACCCAAGTGTCTAAAATGCATGTGCAGAGTTCAGCTGAGTGATAAAATTCACTCTCATTAACTTAAAGGGTTAGTTCACCCAAAAATGAAAATCCTGTTATTAATCACTCACCCTCATATCGTTTCAAACCCGTAAGATCTTCAGAACACAAATTAAGATATTTTTAATGAAATCTGAGAGCTTTCTGTCCCTTCATTGGGAGCAATGCAACTATCACATTCAAGGTCCAGAAAGGCAGTAAAGACGTCATTAAAGTAATCCATGTGACTCCAGTGGTTTAACCTCAATATTATGAAGTGACGCAAGTGTTTTGTTTGCACAAAATAAGGTGCAGTAAGCAATTTCTGAGAAACGCTGTTGAATCATACACGCCCCTACTCAAAAGGGATCACACCCCAATCTTGATAGATCCACCCCCAAATTTACAAACATGCTATGCAACACAGGCACCTCCCCCCTAATGAGTGTATACGCCCCTTACTGCTGATTGGCTACAAATGTGTTGTAGTGCTCGGTCCAATCCACTTTCAGCACCGTTTCTCAGAAATTGCTTACTGCACCTTTAAAGTTCCCACGATAACAAAATTTAAGTTTTTTGGCGTTTAGTATGAATATGTTAGCCTTACTCTTAACTATAAGCTAGTGTGCTCCAAAACAATGACACAATTCATATTTAGAAGATATAAGCATTCAAAACTTAGTCACTTCCGCCAATATGGATCAACGATTTTGATGACATCACGCTGCACTTCAGCTTCTCATCAGATTTTCTGTCCAATCAAATGCTCTCTAGAATCTAAAGCGTCCCGCCCCTTACATTATAAACAGACGCTGAAGCTGCGGCTGAAATCGGTCACTTGTTCACACATTTACTATTTTCTACATGGTGAATGGCAAATAGTGCACTATATAGGGGATAGGGAATGATAAAGAATGCTTAATATGCTTTCCATTGAGGCAAATGAAGTCTGGTTTCACGTTAGTGTCACGCGAACTGTCGCAGCGCACACAGTCTGCTCCGGTCCAGAGATATGATAGCACAGAGCGGATCATATCCGCGAGTCGGCGCAGACCACAAAACGTATCAGACACATTTGAATTCTGCTTTGAATTCTGCTTGAATTCTTGAGACTGCAATATTTTAAAGCGATATGGAGGAGATTAAGAGGAGAATCGGTTAGAGATTAGAAGGAAACTGAGGTTTTATCGAGCTCAACGGCTCTGGCCGGGCTGTGATATATAAAAGAAACGCTATTGGCTATTTTAAAAAAGGGGTGATACTTTTGATATGTCCCTCCCTGTCTTCCTGTTTCAATGTGTTACGTCGACACATTGAATAATGCTGCGCGTTTCAAGGCACTTCAGTGGGCCTTTAAGAAAATATTGCTGTGCAATCCAGTAGGGGGAGCACCACTACGCATGCGTGTTGTGTTTAACTTTAACAGCTCGCGCTTTGGTTGCTCAACAACAACAAAGCTGGAGAATCTCACGCAGCCAAAATGAGGATTGTCAGTAACGGTGTTCAGCCTTACATTGTTCAAACCGGAGTCGACACTGATGGAGAGACTCAGGAAGAAGTTACAACTTTTAGAATGAAACTGGACGTTTCTGAATGGTTAGTGGATAAATTTATGTAGTTGCTGTGGAGTTGATTCAGCTCATTGACTAGCATGTGACGTCATGTTAATCTTTTGTGCAAAACCCGTATGGACGCCCACTATACATAGCGTACCTGTTTGCCAAACAGAGCCATAAACACCAGGCTAACGTTATGATTGCTATCAAATGCTGTGACTGGTCTAAATTTTCCAAAATATTTCTCAGACCGAAACGCTCCTTTTTTAGCAATCAAACTTGCCAGTGTCAACTTGCAGGTTATCCAAGCTAATGAGACTCTAAATAGTGTTGTGTGCTCGTCTGTGCAGCCAACGACAGAACAGTTAGCATGCTTTGCATGAACTTTTGCCATGGCGTTAGAACTGGTACACCATTGTCGCTTGTGAAAACAAAATGGTGGCGCCGTGGGTGGAAACGTGCAGATTAAGGGGCGGTAATATTATAATAAGATCCTCTTCCTACGTCACAAGGGGAGTGAAATCTGAGCGGCTCGTTTTTTCACATGCTTGCAGAGAAAGGCTTACCAAAACAAAGTTACTGGGTAGTCTTTTTTCACATTTTCTGGGTTGGTAGATGCACCAGGGTCCGATTATAGCACTTAAACTCAGACTTTCTGTCTCCTTTAATGCTGTTGAATTGAATATACGAAGCTAACTTTTTGTTAAAATAACCACAACATTAATAAGAGTGTAAGAGTGCGCGGTTTATCTGTCAGTCAGATGCGTGTGAAAGTTTTCTTTCAGAATCATCATTGGCCGATAGAAAGAAAAATAGAATACATAAAAGCTTTTTATTTAAAATGAAGATAAGTTAAAGACCCACTCGTCATGTGAGGTATGTTATAAAATGTCCTGTATAAATAAATATATTATGAATAATGCAATGAAATTTCAATCACCAGTGAAAATAATATAGTTTGCCAAAACTTTGATTGTTTAGCTTAATTGTTTTACTAATGGTTTTAAAATGGTCATAATCATCATACAAGTGCAAGTTTGTTTGTAAAGTGGACAGTTCTCTCTGTGTGTTGTTTCTCTGGTGTGGTCTGTGCATGAGAACGCTGGCCGCAGGATACAATACTCATTTATAAGGTCTGACGTTCTCATGACGAGCTGTCATGGCGATGCCGGCGGCTCTTGTTATGTCAGACAAACTGGGTACAAATGGGGTATTATTTGCCACACAGAGGTCCGTTCGGGTTTCATCTGGATCTGGGTCTGTGTCATTGCACCCCTGGTCTGCTCTGGTCCACTGAAAGCTGGTTTCCAGGGTGATTGAGAGGAGGAGGGGGTCGTCAGCGGCCCCTCCTCAGGACTGCGTCCCGCCGCGTGTCGACCCCTCAATAGAGCGCATCTGCAGAAAGGCAGGGAGCCTCTGCTTTTGCCCACTGACCCGTTCACACTGCAGCCACACAAAAACACACCCAACAAATTTTATACCCCAAGCACAGGCCTTCTCTGCAACGCCGCCTGTTGTCATAACTCAACACACACACACACACACACACACACACACACACACATACATACACACACAAACAGCCAATGCACAGACAGAGAAAGAGAGAGAGAGCGGTTGCCCTGGTCATTAGTAAAGGGGGAAAAGTCAGATGCAGGAATGAAAGAAACTAGGGAGAAAAAAAATCAAAGGAAAACTTAAACAAAAGGCTGCTCTAAAACACAAAACACTCCATGGAGATTTGGGAAGAAAAGGGGATATTGGGTTATGAAAATGAATCAGGGGGCTTTTATTGCACATGCAAATGGGGCTTTTTGGTTTTCTCATTTATTACCCTGAGAGAGAAGCTTTCAAGCCGCTGTCCGTACAGCCATCCCTATATAGACTCTGATATACACAACCCAGCTAGCACTGCGCTCTGATAGACGGTAATACAACATCACTTTTATTTAGCGTTTTGTAAAAAAATTTATATTTAGTCTTACTTTTATGAATTTTTTTTTCACATTTAGTCAACGACAACGTAAAAAGCCACGGTACATGGAAAAAACCTTCATGTTAATTAACGACTACAGGGTCTCAAGATCACTCATTTAACAGTTTATCTATTGCCAAAATTATGAAAAAAGATCAGTCAAGAATAGATTATTGAAAATATTCAAATCAGGAATATCAGAATCAGAATGTGTAGTTCGTGCACAAAAAATGTGTCAAAACCAACACGTTGAACGAACACTAACCTGGCGAAGTTTTTCAATTGGATTGGTGTTTATTCTCTTGCATGCAGTGTGAAGTATTTCACTCAGTTCTCTGATCATTCTGATTCAATTTCAGTGAGTGAAGAACAAATTTATACTCATGTGCTTTGTGTATTATGAACGTTATTGTCTCTGACAGACAGCATTTTGAAGCCGCTCAGGCTGCCATTTTCTCTCTCCCGATGACGCATTCAAAATATCCAGTAGTGTGGGTTTTCCAGGAAATGCATGTACTCTCTGGACCTCTGCTTGTCGTAAATACTACCGTGTATTGGGCATGTTATTTTTTGACAGACATCGATGTTGTGATATTCAAATGATTTGAAAACAGATGGATCATAATGTAATAATGATTTATTTCTGACATGTTGGCTTGTCAAAAATGGTACATTCAGCTGTCGCAAAATTCTTTGACTTATGAAAATCAAGTTCATTTTTTTTTTTTTTTTTTTTTACCAGGAAAGGAGTGGTTTTGATGAAGTTGTTTTTATTGTCTCTTACGACAACAATCTTTTATTTAAACACGTTTAAATAAATGCAGATCCTGTTGTGAATAATAGTGAAAAATCACATTTTAAAACTGTTGTTCCATTATTACCCCTGAGCAGATTTTGACTCATATATGATAAGGCCCATAAATCATCCATTATTTAGAGTAGCTAGTTCCTTCTTGTGTCATTATCAAAATATATGAACAGGCATATCAATATATAATAAACATCCTTTTCGGGGGGATACTTTGTTTTCCTATTTATTGACTGACAGCTGTCCTGTCCCCATGTTGAGAGAAATCGGGAGTAAGTGCGGAGGCGTTGTCTGCACTGTGTAAACATGTTGGTTATTGTAGTTCTAGACAAAATGTGAGCGGGCATTTACTCATCTTGCACAAAAACAGATTCAGTATTCCTCAAAATGAATAAAAACAGTGAAATGCAAACTCAGAATATTACGCAAACCTGCAATAATTAAATAAAACAAATATACTTTGTGTATAATCTTACTTTATTAAACAAAGTCTTTGCTGCTGAACGTCGATGATCCAGTTCAACTATGGGAATAAGCAAAAATGACTTTAATTAAACATCACATTTGTGTTTCACTTTTTTGTTTTTATTGCTGAAGTAAAGGCCAAAGAATAGTTCACTTTTTATGCGTATGTGAGGGTCAGCGTACAGTGCGCATGATGCGAATTTCGTCATCAGAAGAGTATGCGAGTACTGTACGCGCACCGCCGGATTTTTGTAACCACACGTACTTGTACACGCAGGTCGCACATGCGCATTTAATTTTTTTTGCAGTAATTAGTTTATCCACAAGGTGGCAACCGTGCCCTGATGGCGTCGATTCACAAGGTAGTCAAAGAAAAACTGCATAAACAAAACAGACCAGAACGCATGCAAGCTACAGCGACAATGAAGGCTTACATAGACGAGAAATTGTGCGAAGAGGTTAGAAAGTACCCTCATTTGTACAACTTTAGCATAAAAGAATGCAATGTTTACATGGGTTGTAACTCGTGGCGAGAGATTGCTCAAAACTGCACATGCATCGAATGCCTGTGTATGTGTATGAGTCAAATGAAATATACTTTTCAAGGCTGTGTACAGGTGTGAATTTGCATTTCCTTCAGTCTGAGGCTTATTCATTTCACTTTTGGTGTGAAAGGGCCTTTACAGATGCCAAAAATAGAACTTTTGGGGATTTTTTGTTATTAAAAAACAAACAAGCAAGCCCAGCCCAGTAAAAAGTAACTAAGTAACACAACTAAGTTGCTTTTTTAGGGAGTAATGCAATATTGTAATTTATTACTTTTAAAAGTAACTTTCCCCAATACTGAACACAGGTATGTGTCAACAGAAACTAAATTAGTTTTATCAGGTGATGTGGTAGCAAATGTGGTAGCATCAAAATTAACTGGTTTTGTTCTAGTAAAAAAAAAAGAAGTTAATATGATTAAATCAACCTGATATATTATATGTACAATATATTTTGTTTAGAAATAGCAGAAACAGCTCTTTAAGTAACAACAGCACATTTCCCATATTACACTGTAAAAACAGTAAAAATCGATTGTTTTAAGCATGGACATCAGAGAGCAGGTGATTCAAATCAAACTCCCTCCCATCCGTCATCCTTTAATCCTAGCCTGTACCTCCCTTTTGATCCCTCTCTCTATTCCTCCCACCATCTCTTCCCAAAAGAGGGAAAGAAAAAGTGTGAGGAAGATGCTGAAGGACAGGCCATTAAAGGAAGATTTAAGGGAAGAAAACGGAGGAGGGGGAAATAAAAAAGGGAATTGATGAGAAAAGTCAAACGCAGCTTTCTGTAAGCTACAACCATCTGAAGACCTTCTCAGACTGGTTTTGCTTGGGCAGTCACTCTTGAGAGGTGGAAAATGTGGTTTGCATTCCTTGACTTTTGTTGTCCGGGAGTGTTTTGGGCAGTGAAAAAGGAACTGGCTCAAATTGGGAGAACAATAGCGAAACCTCGGATGACAGGACCATCACTGCCGTCCTCAACACTTTGAACAGTCTTGTCAATGGGGACACTGAAGAGGTCTGCATTCTAAACATTGTCACATATGTGTACAAACCTCTTGAAAGAACTTTGCTGACCTGCCTATCCGCCTTTATGGGGGTTCAAATGGCAAAACACTTTCTTTGTGTTGGGGAGTTCATTAAATTCATTGGTTTGACCCACCATTTTTTTAAAGACCAAATGTCCACTGAATTGGAAACTAACTTCCATGGATAAAGACAAACCCCTTTTGAAGCATATGTCAGAGCTTTTAACACAAAATGGGGGGAAAAAGATGACTTCTCAATCCTTGCTGTACCATAACAAATGGATTCACATCAAATGGCAATTCAGATTCACAATGAGATATTAAAATCTTAGGCATGATCTATTAATCCAACGGTGGTTTAAAAAGTAATGTTGGCTCCCTAGTTAGTTTGATATTGGTTGTATGCCAGCACATATATCAGGAAATTTCCAGTTTAGCAAAGAAACTTTGGCACTTTTTATTTTGCTAAATCAAGCAACTTTATGGTGGCCGAGAGAGCTCAATTTGCTGCAACTGAAGAAAACACATGTAAATAGAAAAAACACCAGCAAATTAAGAAAACATCTTCATCAGTTTGACAACACATGTGCTGCAAATGCTCACAACACACATATGACCAGGATCTTAAAAAAACAAAAACAAACAAAAAAAACATCATCTTTTAGGTCATCGACAACACCACTGACGAGTAGACAATGAACTAAAAGCATGTCCCAGCCAGGTTCATCACTTGTTTGGGTCCCCCTGAAACTTTTCTGTGCTATTTGCAGCATTTTCCTGTATTTGGTTGCGTTGTGAGTATATTTGCAGCACGTTTCTGTATTTGGTTGCGTTGTGAGTATATTTGCAGCGTGTTTCTGTATTTGGTTGCATTGTGAGTATTTGCAGCGCGTTTCTGTATTTGGTTGCGTTGTGAGTATATTTGCAGCAGATTTCTGTATTTGGTTGCGTTGTGAGTATATTTGCAGCGCGTTTCTGTATTTGGTTGCGTTGTGAGTATATTTGCAGCGCGTTTCTGTATTTGGTTGCGTTGTGAGTATTTGCAGCGCGTTTCTGTATTTGGTTGCGTTGTGAGTATATTTGCAGCGCGTTTCTGTATTTGGTTGCGTTGTGAGTATATTTGCAGCGCGTTTCTGTATTTGGTTGCGTTGTGAGTATATTTGCAGCGCGTTTCTGTATTTGGTTGCGTTGTGAGTGTTTGCAGCGCATTTCTGTATTTGGTTGCGTTGTGAGTATATTTGCAGCGCGTTTCTGTATTTGGTTGCGTTGTGAGTATATTTGCAGCACGTTTCTGTATTTGGTTGCGTTGTGAGTATATTTGCAGCGCCTTTCTGTATTTGGTTGCGTTGTGAGTATATTTGCAGCGCCTTTCTGTATTTGGTTGCGTTGTGAGTATTTGCAGCGGGTTTCTGTATTTGGTTGCGTTGTGAGTGTTTGCAGCATGTTTCTGTATTTGGTTGCGTTGTGAGTATATTTGCAGCGCCTTTCTGTATTTGGTTGCGTTGTGAGTATATTTGCAGCGGGTTTCTGTATTTGGTTGCGTTGTGAGTATATTTGCAGCGGGTTTCTGTATTTGTTTACGTTGTGAGTATATTTGCAGCACGTTTCTGTATTTGGTTGCGTTGTGAGTGCAGCGCGTTTCTGTATTTGGTTGCATTGTGAGTGCAGCGCATTTCTGTATTTGGTTGCGTTGTGAGTATTTGCAGCACGTTTCTGTATTTGGTTGCGTTGTGAGTGTTTGCAGCGCGTTTCTGTATTTGGTTGCGTTGTGAGTATTTGCAGCACGTTTCTGTATTTGGTTGCGTTGTGAGTATTTGCAGCGCCTTTCTGTATTTGGTTGCGTTGTGAGTATATTTGCAGCGCGTTTCTGTATTTGGTTGCGTTGTGAGTATATTTGCAGCGCGTTTCTGTATTTGGTTGCGTTGTGAGTATATTTGCAGCACGTTTCTGTATTTGGTTGCGTTGTGAGTATTTGCAGCGCGTTTCTGTATTTGGTTGCGTTGTGAGTATTTGCAGCGCATTTCTGTATTTGGTTGCGTTGTGAGTATTTGCAGCACGTTTCTGTATTTGGTTGCGTTGTGAGTGTTTGCAGCGCATTTCTGTATTTGGTTGCGTTGTGAGTGTTTGCAGCGCATTTCTGTATTTGGTTGCGTTGTGAGTATATTTGCAGTGCGTTTCTGTATTTGGTTACGTTGTGAGTATATTTGCAGCACTTTTCTGTATTTGGTTACGTTGTGAGTGTATTTGCAGCGCGTTTCTGTATTTGGTTGCGTTGTGAGTGTATTTGCAGCGCGTTTCTGTATTTGGTTGCGTTGTGAGTGTTTGCAGCGCGTTTCTGTATTTGGTTGCGTTGTGAGTGCAGCGCGTTTCTGTATTTGGTTGCGTTGTGAGTGCAGCGCATTTCTGTATTTGGTTGCGTTGTGAGTATATTTGCAGCACGTTTCTGTATTTGGTTGCGTTGTGAGTGCAGCGCATTTCTGTATTTGGTTGCGTTGTGAGTATATTTGCAGCACGTTTCTGTATTTGGTTGCGTTGTGAGTGTTTGCAGCGCGTTTCTGTATTTGGTTGCGTTGTATTTGCAGCGCGTTTCTGTATTTGGTTGCGTTGTCAGTATTTGCAGCGCGTTTCTGTATTTGGTTGCATTGTGAGTATTTGCAGCACGTTTCTGTATTTGGTTGCGTTGTGAGTGGCAGCGTGTTTCTTTATTTGGCAGTGCGTATTTGGCAGCACGTTTCTGTATGATCAGTATTTTTATGAATTGTGGGAGAGCCCATTAAAAGAAATAATATTCTTTCTAATAAATGTTAAGTAAATAAGCCATTTTAAATAAATTGGCCCCAAATAGTATTTGGACACTTAAGACACATAAAATGTCAGAATGTCATTGCATTAAATAAAAAATATCAAATGTTGCTTACATCTGCAAACTAATTATTCTAAAACTTTATTTCAGAGCTAGCTTTAGGTTTCTTTTTGCTTTTAACCAACTAGTCTCAATGTGATTGTCAGTGGATGTATGAAGTCAGTTCTCAAGTTCACACAGGTGTCCTAGCAGAGTATGGACTGTGGAGATGTTCCATTTGACAACCAGAAAGTGTATAAACAATTTTTGTCTTCATTTTGACAGTGTATATATTGTCTCATGGCAGAAAAGTGTTTCAGTCAGAGACGGAAATTAACGGGGTCTTGAGGCAAAACTGCCACCAAAATAAATTTAAAAAATCTCCAGTATGAATTCTTTTTTTTTTTTCCTTTTTTTTTTTTTGTATAGTTAAGCAAAATTACATGAGCAAGGGTGCTGTTTGTCCCAAATATCAGCATGATTGCAAATTTTCACCAATGAAAATTGTTCCAAACAGCAGAATTGCTGTGTCTCCGGGCAACACAGCAGTGTTTCCTTACTGAATGAATATGCGCTTTGAACAAATCGGTTGAGCGAATGATTCAATGACTCATTCATAAAGTGAATGGCTGCATCTGAATATGCATAATTCCCTACTATACAGTGGGCAAAAACAGAATCTGAAAAAAAAAACAAAAAAAAACAAACAAATCAGTCCACATTCATAGTATTCATAAAACAGTAGGCAAAAAGTACCCGGATGACTACTTCAGGTGAGATCCTGATGTGTGTATCCAATGGACACTTTATTATCCCATGAGGCCACAGGAGAAGATTTGTGAATGACAGTGAAGTGACACTACTGACGCCGTAGGTTACATGACAATGAAAACATGGCGAATGTAGTATGGCTGGATTACATTCAAACTACACACATTCATACTATATATAGAATGTCATTTTTTTAACAATCGCCAAGTAAATACTTATTCAAAACAAGTACCTACACAGAGAGAAAGTGATTTTGGATGCTTCCACTCACTTGCTTCATTCCTGAATGAATCAGCTGTTTTGAACAAATCATATAAATTAATCATTCAATGACTTACTCATTGCTGCCACCTACTGGTGGTTTTAGTTTCATATTTAAAAACACTTTTTTTTCTTTGTCTTTTTTTCCCATCATTTCATATTTCTATATTCAAAATATTATATTTAAAACATTATTATTATTTATGCATTTTTTAATTGCTGTGTAAATGCCTTCATGCCCTCTGAGCTGCATTAAACAGCCTGTGTAAATACTAAATGGCACTTCAGATGCAACATTTGTGCCACCTCTGCAGTGCAATAATGGATTTTGTTGGTACTGATTTCATTCATTTGGTAACAGCCCTATATTGTCTTATTATTCTAATTGAATTTATTGTTTAAACTTAAAGAAATGGGCATAAAAGATGATACATTGAATAAGATTAGAAAAAAATCTGCCCTCATAAAGGCCAAAATGCCCCTGCAATTTAAGTGGTCAGATTGTCACTTGGTTTGATATTTCATTATCTTATTTACTGACATGAATGCATTTTCAGTGTCAAAAAAGTTGTCCAAAATACTTGTTTGCATGACCGTATATGTAAGGTAAAGGAATTACGCTGGAATGGTTGAATGAAACAGGTTAATAAAATATTGCATCTGCATTATCTTGTAATTTGATGTTACATAAAAATGGTATAAAATGATTCCATTCCACCAGTATTAATTTACTGATATCGAATGAACTTAAAATGAAAGCTTTTATCAACAATAAATGAAATTATCATTATTGGGCCATTTTGATATACGTGAACGACAATATTTTTGAAACACAATAATGTCATGGATGCACAAAAACAGAAGATTATTTCCAACTGATGTTTACATGTATATTTCACATGCTTTCTTACCATCTGGTGTTTGGTTGGGATGTCTTGTTGTGACACACAGTATAATATGACAATATAACACCGGCCTCTCAGTTAGATATAATGAACTGCAACAAGGGCTGGTGGCTGAGCAGCATATGAAAGATACTTTTCAGACCTTTTCAGCATCCATCTATATAAAAGCAGGGGAACCTGCAGTCTGTGTCATAGCCCTAGGGCTAGATCTAGGAGGGGGAACCACAGACAGCCACAGCGCCCCATCCAGCTAAGGCAAATCCCAGTGGGACTCTAAATCCTGTTTCACTGTTAGCTCACGACAGATCCCTCCATACAGACAAGCGGGGGCAACAGGACCAGCATGCACTTCAACCTGTCTCTAACCAATACAGTCTCCAACCATGAATAATTCACACCATACGGAAGCCATTGACCCCCAAACCCAATGAACTTAATGCTCACTTAATTTTATTTTATTACTCACAATTGAGAGGGGAGAAAACAAATGGTGTTGAAAAGGAGCCTGATGAATCTGGCAGCTGCAGGCCTGCAGAACAAAACAACATCCCAGAAGAGCCCCAGGCATGACTTGAGTAGCTAAATGGGTTTTTATTATTGATATTTTCAACTTTTGTCAAGGATGAGGTATGAATTCATAAGGGCAGAGATTATCAATGATACGTTTATTTTTGTTTAGCCTACTATTATTGTCAATTCAAAGTCTAGTTATGAACAATTTAACATTACAGCTATAAATATTCTTATTTTATTTGATTTATTTTCAGTGATCACAGTTAATGAAGCTTTATACACTCTTAAAATGCTGGGTTAAAAACAACCCAAGTTGGGTTGAAAATGGAAAAACCCATCAATTGGGTTGTTTTAACCCAGCGGTTGGGTTAAATGTTTGCTCAACGTGCTGGGTAGTTTTATTTAACTCAACTATTATTGTTTTAAAATTATTGTATTGCTTGCTTAAAATGAACCCAAAGTATGTTGGAAATTATCATTTATTAATATGTTTAATAAATGAACATTTATTAATATGTTTAATGAATAATGCACTAAAAAATGCTGGGTTAAAAACAACCCAAGTTGGGTTGAAAATGGACAAACACAGCAATTGGGTTGTTTTTAACCCAGCGGTTGGGTTTAATGTTTGCCCAACCTGCTAGCTTTATTTAACTCAACTATTGTTTAAAAATTACTGTATTGCTCGCTTAAAATGAACCCAAAATATTAACATTTATTAATATGTTTGATGAACATTTATTAATAATTAAAGAATAATTAATAATTAAAGAATAATAATTAAACAAACATTTATTAAATTACTTATTAATAAATGTTCACCTTTTGATTATTATTGTTGCCTCTATGTGTCTGATTTTTAATTTCCAACCTATTTTAAGCCAGCCATATAGTCATTTTTAAACAATAGTTGGGTTAAATAAAACTACCCAGCAGGTTGGCCAAACATTTAACCCAACCGCTGGGTTTGTCCATTTTCAACCCAACTTGGGTTGTTTATAACCCAGCATTTTTTTAGAGTGTGAAAACAATTTTTAGAAATTCTGTGCTTTTCTATTTAAAAAAATTATGCTCAAAGATTATTTTGTTGGCGTACCATATAACAAACTGCATTAATGTGTTGTTAAATTTTTGTGGTTCTGTGCATTTGATTATAAATATAATAATACACTCTAGAAAATGCTGGGTTGTTTCAACCTAAATTTGGGTCAAATATGGACAAACCCAACTGTTGGGTTAAAAAAATTAATTTAACCCAACGGTTGGGTTTGTCCATATTTGACCCAAATTTGGGTTGAAACATCTTTTTAGTGTGTACAATAATCCAAACTGTATGCTATTTAATAATCATGCCTGTCATCACGAATGTTGTTTAGTTTACTTTTATAAAAAATTTCAGTAAATTATTTCTGCAGGATTTACATAGCTTATTTAATGAAATACGCAAACGTAGCGCTTGATGCGCGTCCTGCAACAGTTTAACACTCAACAGTTTGCTTGCGCTTAAAACGAGCACCTCTGGAGGGCAGTGTCCATCTCCTCCGAGGAGGTCAAAGTTATTTGTCGGTCTCCAGTCGAGAGTACAAATGAGGATGAGCTTCCCTGAGCAGAAGCGCTCGCTCGCTGATAAAGAGATCGCAGGTGCTTCGCCATGGCAACTACAATGACTTATTCTCTATTTTCAAAATCAAAAATGGGAAACTATTTTACAGTAATGGAAACTTGGTTGCATAGTCTAACTAACTAATCCTCAGGGAGACTCTAATGGCTGTAATTGATGTTATCAAAATAAAGCAAAATTTCTTGATATTAAGTCCGCTTTACATTATAATAACATCATCGAGCCATTTGGTAATTATTGACTTGGAATAAAACAAGGTCTGGTGGGGCACGGGTAGAAGCTCACTCTCCAATTAGTTAATGGTGAGCGCCTGGCATGCGGTGTCGAGGAAAATGAAAGGCTTAATCCCCCATCTCACCATCCCTCTTTCACTCCCTATCGGATAACAGGCTCTTGTCCGTGTGACTCTGTACCTGCCGCTTGTTTAAGGGTTTAATTGCTCCTAATTTGTCCGGCAAAGACCTACTATTACGGTGCTGCAAAGTTGCAACCAAATTATACCCCTTATGTGAGTCGAGTGGTGATTCCAGTGGAGTGAGGTTTGGTGGGAGGGAGCGATAGACGAGGGTCCCTCGTCATTTTCCAGAAAATAAAACAAATGGCTGAGCCTATACAGTCCATTACCAGGCTCGAGGCTTGGTTCTGAACACAAGAGCTTTCTATTAAGCGAGCCGGCTCGGTTCCGGCGGGGATATAGGCTACAGTATAAGAGGGCAAGAATAATTGTTGCATTTGTCAAGAACCATCAGTGGTACCCGGACTGATATATTAGCAATGTTAGACGTATGTTTAGGTCATACGTGTAGGAAAGCACGGTCCAATAAACTGCGCGGTCTGCTGTTTTGTTTCCTCCATCATCATCATCCATATAGGCTAGCTGCATTTAGAGATGATCAAAGCTTTCACTGCAAGCCTGATTTGCAAACCTGTCGTTTTTAGTAGCCTATTTTAGAGTTGAAAAAGTAAACTACGCGGTAGACATAAAGTTAACTGTCCGTGAAAGAATTAAAGTAACGTTAAAAATCGCCAATTAAATCTGTAACGGCGGTGTTTGTCCTAAACAGGCTAATCTTGTCATGAGAATGATGGATGAGGTCTCACTGAAATTAAATTTAGTTTAGTGATGTGTCTCTTTCTGTTTTTATAATATGTCTGTGTTAAATTCAATGTCTAATGTGTTAATGGCTATACTCGCCATTTAGTGATTATTTCGAACTTTAAAATAGAACGTTCCAAATAGAACGTTAAATGCCGCGTTTCGCTGTTTACTCACACATTAGTATCCCCTTTTCCTTTGAACATCTTGTTTAGCAAACCTAAAGTGAAAGAAAATGTTTTCCTATTACTTAATTCAATCAGGGCGCGGCGGGCAGGGGCTTTCACTCGCCGTGCATTCGGGCCCTCACTGACAGAGTCGGCTTTGTGCCACTTTGTCCGCCGCTGTCACACACTTTAATTCGAGCCTTTCTCTCCCGCATTGAAAACTCTCCACAATGACATTCAATAAGGGCTGGGAGAGTGAAAACCTGGTTATTTTTATATATTCCTTCCCGGACTCTGCGGGGGCCCGCGCGCAGGAATTAATCACTGTTTTTTAACCTCATCGCTTTGAGGTTGTGACGCGACGCGTCTTTTTATATATATATATATATATATATATATAAAGAGAGAGAGAGAGAGACTGGAAATGATAGACTGCATTTGCCTTAGAACTCATATTTTAAAAGTTCTTATTGTAAAAATATGGGTTTAGATAGGCTACTTTGTGGGATAGTACATTTTCTGTTCATTTGTGTGCATCCAAAACAGAGGTTTGCATCAATTTAGCATCTTCGTTAAACAAAAGTAAGCTACCTGCGTAGGTACAATAGTAAATTTAAACATTAAAAATAACATCCTAAACGAAAATAGCAGAGGATCTGAATTAGAATTTTTGGTTTCAGAAACAAAACTTTATCAGATTTTGACAGGTGCGTTCTATCCACAAATAAATAATATTTTAATATCTTATGTAAATAGACTGCAAATAATGCAATCTCATGTTTATAATACCCCTGAAACACTCTCTCAGAAACATTTCTAATACTTGATGATGGGCTGAGCTGCAGGTGGAACCGGGCCGATGAGCCTCGTGACGCACGTCATATGCACCGAATGTCTAATGAGTTCACGCTGAACAAATGACGAGCCTCTTTGAATGAAATTAATTAAAAGAGCAATAGTGTCCATGTGATCGCGTGAGAAAGAAAATAAAGTTTAAAACGACACTAAAGAGTAATAGTATAAAACGAGGGGAATTTTTAAAAGGGAGAAGGGGCAGTACCGCCTCTTGCAGTGTGGGTGGGGCTGACAAGAATAGACTACATTATGCAGTTCATTTAGTTAACAAGTGAAATAATAGGGAAGCGTGCAGAGTGAATGCCGAGAGAAAAGGCACAAAACCCTATTGAGGGCTCTCAGCCGCTAGTAGCGTAACCGTCACATGGGCGAACTGGCTCTCCAACTATTTAAGCAGGAACACTTTCTCTTCAGCACCATTCTGCCATCCAGCCTTGGTACGAGACTGACAGCGAGAAACTTTTCAAAACTCTCAGACATCAGGTGAAGACACACAGGGCTGCCAAGATGCCAAGATCTTTTCTTGTGGACTCCTTGATTTTGAGGGAGAACAGCGAAAAGGGAACCGAGAACAGCCCTCCGTTGTTTCCTTACGCCGTGCATCCGTCTCATCCTCTCCACGGTCTCTCCGCCGGCTCCTGCCACTCTCGAAAAGCGGGCTTGCTGTGCTTTTGCCCGCTGTGCGTCACATCTCAGCTACACCCGTCGCCTCCAGGGCTACCGCTCATCAAGGCTTCCTTTCCTGCCTTCGGCTCCCAGTACTGTCACACCGCGCTATCCAGACAGCACACCACTTCCAGCGGTGTGAACCTCAACAGCGGCTCGGGGTTATACCAAGCCACATATCCGGTTCCAGATCCACGACAGTTCCACTGCATATCCATAGGTAAGTGTCCAGTCATCGCCAGTCATCATAAAAAGTCTACTTTTGTAACTTCTTTACTGTTTTAATGTCACTCACATCAACAACTGTTGTTTCTTTCCAACAGAGAATAACAGCAGTCAACTTCAGAGCAGCAAGCGCATGCGCACCGCGTTCACCAGTACGCAACTCCTGGAGTTGGAAAGGGAGTTCACCTCCAACATGTACCTTTCGAGACTTCGGCGCATAGAGATCGCGACTTACCTCAATCTGTCCGAGAAGCAAGTCAAGATCTGGTTCCAGAACCGCCGCGTCAAGCACAAAAAAGAAGGCAAAAGCGGCTCCCACAGGACGGGCTCCCACAACTGCAAGTGCTCGTCGTCTCTATCCTCCGCCCGGTGCTCTGAGGAAGAGGATGACCTTCCTATGTCACCTCCGACATCAGAAAAAGAGGACGCAGATCTGTCCGTTAGCCCGTGAACTCTTGATGACCACCACCTCAAAAGACTCTGTAGGCCACGCCAGTGGAACCCTGAATGCAGCCAAAAAGCGACGGTATCTGCGCGCGCCGTCACCTGTAAATAGCGAGAAAGAAGGAAAAAAGAACTTTATATATGTGCGGGGTCTGTGTATCCCTTTAATGTTGTATATTTGTATACATGTTCTATGTTTGTAGTTTTTTTCTGAAAACAACTTAAGCCCGTAGTTCCGCATCCAAATACATTTCCTGTCACCAAAAGATTTTAAAATCAGTGATAACAAAATGAACAAAGCTGATATTTACCTACTTTTTCATTTGTATTTGTATTATTTTTATTATTATTATTATTGCTTTGTTTGTATGGATGGTGAGTACAGGGTAGCTTTAAGCACATTTTGGGGACAGAATGGAAATATGGGATGTATCTGATGTGTACGTCACTTCAATGACAGAATTTGTAATTGTACTTTTATCGTAATGAGAATATTTATTTATTTAAAAAACCTTAATGCTGAAAATAAAGAATATTTCTTAGTGACAAAATGTTGTCTCGTATCAGTTGGTTTTACACGCATATACAACTGCAGGCTGAACCTGTCATATTGAATTAGAAAGCAACAAAAGCCACACATGACTTTCTTTCTCTCTCTTTTTCTTTCTTTCTAATAAGACTGAGCCTTCTAAGGTTATAAGGCTTTAATCTTCTTCTGAATCGTAACAGCTTTTAGTAATATTCTGCTTAAAATGACTCATTTTAATAGTTCAGCGTCAGACGAGTAAAAAAAGTGTAATTCCGAAATGGCGGATGAACATACAGGAAGTTCTGCACAGCTTCGTGCAATATTGAAAGTAATCAGTTCTGTTTCCACCAAAACGTTAACAAAATCATGACTGCAATAATATGTGACGCTTTATAAATGCGATGGTACACTATGGGTGATTATTCGGGAGAAAGTATCCATAACAACGTGTCCGATAAAAGGTTGTAATGTTGTGCATTTTTAAATCAATGCATTTTATATAGGCTATAGCATGCATGTTTACATATAAAGTCTTCCCCAAGGGAAGTAAACCTCAAGGCGTAATTTAATGCTCACCAAGATGATCAGCGCGTGTTGAGCGCGCGCCAACGAGTTTTAAAAACATTTATAATGTCTTTAAAGGGAAGAAATGGTGATGTGTTTGTGATGTGTGTTGAAGTAAAGATAAAAACTGATAAATAGATTTCGACAAAACACTGACTCGTTATGAGAGTTTGGGTGCGCGGCGAGTATGTGCGCTTATCTAAATCACAGGATCACCGTGCTCCTCTATTTACAGCTCAAGTGCATCGGGATCGATCTCCGTCAAGAAGTCCAAAGAGACGCGTATTCATCTGTGGCATTCCCTGGGGACGCAGCTGAAAGCGCCTGGTGTCCCCCGGGCGCGGGGCCTCTCCGTTAAACACTGAGCCCTTTAGCGCACGGTTCTTAACGGTCTCGTGAGAGCGGGTTAATAAAACCCAAAGTAGTGTATTAATACACAGACAATAATGCGCAAATGAATAAAATATGCGAGTCAACGAGACAGATTAATCGATGTTTGTATTTAAATTTATTTAAAAGGGGTCTAGGCGGACACTTGGTGATGATGATGGCGATTGTTGTGTTTGCTTGATATAAAACGATTATTTCATTTCAAAACTTGTATAGCCTATATCTGTGAATTGGTCATTTATTTTTTTTAAAAGTAACTAGTTAATAAAATTCACTTTTTTTGTTCAAGGTCTCCAAAATAAATGAAACTGATATGCCTGATAATTTAAGAAAAACAGGCAGGCCTGTGTTCTGTGAAAATATATATTTATATATATTTTATTTACGTGCAAATGGCAGTTTCCCATTACTATTTTTCATGTTCTTCACGCGCAGCAGAACTGGAGCTCAGGTTTAAAGCACCGCCACATTCTTGGATGCAGGACTCGATGCGCCCTACTCCATTACCATGGCGCTTTAAATCTTCATTTAAATCATTGAATTGCTTTTAAATATTATTTCCTTTGCTGGGAATTTATCATCAGCTATCGCTGTCAACAAAGAAAGGGTCTGGTAAGATCGGCGCATTTACTAAATTATTCCAGTCATTGTGCCTTCGGGATCCCGGATCGCTCTTTGGAAACTCTCGTTTAATTGTTCACTTAAACATTTTTAACAAAACTCTAATATTTACATTTGTGAAGATATAGGATTAGGCCATTTTGTTAATTACACCATACAGTCTCATTTTGCACCGTGCGTCCTCTGAAAAAGCGCCCTTTATCCATTCAATAGCCCGGGGGTACGCGCGCCCTGGGGGAGTTTTAAGCCTGTACGGTGCTGAAAATTCTCAATTTATTTATTCTTAATTTTGCGCCGATCAATTCATTGAAGCAAAAAGGGCTACAGTGTCTTTTTAGGGGAAGAAAGGCGAATTGTTGACGTGACCCTGACAGGGGCTGCTGAGAGGGCTTGCCTGACGCTCGAGGGCCGCTTGAGTCAACAGACCCCCATCTAGCAGACTCGCCCTTGTCTTTCTTCCAACTAATTTTTCATTTACGGCTTTTCTTAGACTTGTCTCTTATCTATCAGATTAAAAGAGCAGCTTGTAACAAATCAGTCTGCCCGATTTACAAGAGCATTAAAAGCGGACAAAAGAGGCAGGCCGTCAGTACCTGAGTCTGGTAGACGGTGAGGCGCTGCAGCTGATTCGATGAGTTGAAAATGCGCACGAAACAAAATACTTGAATCCTGAAAAAGAGCCTTTGTATGTTTCTTTAGAAATCAAGCAATTCTGCATGACAAAGGACAATTAATAAGCCGTCTTTTCACGACCAGCAGCTGGTTTCCCTGTCAAGGAAAGTTGGAAAAAATTCGGACTGAATGCGCGCAAAAGCCCTTTGCGCGCAGACAGCTACCCAAGGTGACCCATTTGGCACAGTTAAAATAAGCAGGCTGAGGCAAAAGCGAGGGAACTGTCAAAAACATTTAAGCTGGAATATCTTGAAATTGCAAATCCCTTTATGTGGAGGGACGCTGCCGATCTGGGTTAGACGTACAATGGAGGTGGTTAAGTTGGAGAGGCTTTGGAAACGGACACGTGGCCTCTCAATGAGAGCTTCTTGGGAATCGCGTGGCTCGCAGCGCGTCTACAAACTTTAAACGAGGTTTAAGCTCGATATTTTCTCAGATACTAAAAGCACAGTTTAGCTAGTTGGAGTTAAAGATGGTACGACAATAATAATAAAAAATATATATACTATGTTAACGTTAATAAATGTAAATTTAACGATTAATCCCCACGCGGCTGTAGCATCTCCCTTTATCAGCTTCTTTGTAAAAAAAAAGAAAAAAAAAAAAGAAAAATATATAGCCTATATTTTTTTTTTTTTTTGTACAAGACTCGAAATCTCATAGTCAAGAATTCAAACAAAACTCTTAATTTTAATTAAACATCAGTTATTTGGGTGTAAAATGCTTTAAAATGTTAATACAAAACCATTTTCCTCTGGTGGTTTCTGGATACGATTTGTGTATAAGGATCTAACTGAAGGTTTTGACATTTCTAGAGTTTTTTTTTAATCCAAGTCTATCAGAAGACTTTTTTCAGCGATAAACAGCCTTTCTTTTTCTCCGTGCTTGGTAACAACGGAAACTCGCCACTTTTTGAAATAAGTTTTAAAATAAAGCGATTAAGAATAAATGGGAATACATTATGAAGCCAGAGAGTGCTATCTTGATGGTGACAATATTATAAAATGTATTAGGACACATAGAATCTAAGAACAGCTTTGTTTATCATTCTTTTACCCAAGTTTGCGCGTACAGAAACATCACACCTTTAACTAAACATCTAATAAGACATTCCCAGCGCAAGATGCCATGGTCTCAACAACAAAAAGAGAAGAGCGTGACAGACTTAATACAGAGCTAAGCATTTTAAACTCAAAATTAATTCAGTGAGCGTTTTACTCAGTATCACACAGTTTGATGTTGTTCATGCAGAACTGAATCACTCCATATCACAGAGACAATGCGAGGGAGAGAGACTGCTATTCGAATCTGCACCTGCAATGTCAAGAGGTCGAGAAATAATGAACAGGGCTGACTTAGAACTGCGCTTTCAAGTGTTAACTCTTGTAAACTGATATAAAGAGACAAGACATACAATAATGCTAAGAGAGAGAGAGAAAAAAAACACTCGCGTATCCGCCTGTATGTTTTCAGCGGCGCTTTCCAAACTTTCACAGCCTTCTAAATTCTCTTTTTGATTGAATTTTGCACAGTTAAACAGTTCCAGCCACCTCCTACCCCCGGTGCCATTGATGTCTTTCTGACCTGATAAAATGCGCTTGGCTGCCGTCAAATGGGCCAGCTTTGCCTGTTCACATTTAAATATGGGAATTAGTCATGAGCCCTGTCACAAGCAGCAGAAATTGCTAAATTGTTGGCCTCTTTTCAGCGACGAGAGCGCTGGGGTCTGCATTCATTAGATTGAATTTAGCGTCGAGGTGAGAGACCTCTGTGGCTGTCTTTTACCGGGATGTCATAACAAGGAATCGTTCTGGAAATGAGGGGGCGTGCGCAAAAGCGAAGAGGAGGGGGTTGTCGTCGTCGTCATCGGGCTGAAGCGGCATCATTTCGGTTTGAAGCGGATTCTGTCATTTAGTTAAACAAATTAACTCACAAACACTTCTGAGGGTGGGCACAGTGTATTAGTCAGGCATGGGAACATAATTAATGCAGCTCATGTCACTTTCAAGAGCTTTTGATTGCCGACCGATAGTTAGATATCATCCACTAAATCCTAGCAAACCACATTTTTAATGACAAAATGTATATTCAGGATTGCAAAGCGCCACATGTCACGGTTAGCCACTTCAGAAGAGTCTCTCACTCGATTACGCCCCCTCCCCGGGCCTAAAGTTATTGTTGCAACTATAAAAAAACATACATTTATGTGGGATATTCTTCAGACTAATCGCTTGTAACCTTTTAAGACCTGTAGCCTACGTCATTTTCATCTTATTTCTTTTTTAAAAACAGGAAGTTTCCACAGTTTTATTGTAGTTTCGAATAACTGTAGTAACCTTGGAGGATAATATGATTACCCTACCGTGGCAAAAAGGTCTGTCTTTCTCTCCTGCTGACTACCATTCATAAAACCACAGGGTACACTAAACTATTTTTAAACCAACTTCACTTGCATGCAGAAATATAAATGAAGTGTTTCTATATAGACAGAAATATAAAGTTAATTCAGATATTTAGAGATAATAACTTTTAACATCAAAGGTAACGCAAGTTTTGAGCCTCACATGTAATACTTATAGCCTGAATGTATCTGCCAAACACTTTATTTCTAATAGGGAAATAAGGTGAATTCATTACCTGAACTTAGTCCGTTAATAGGCTGCTGTCATTCTCTCTCAGTGCCCAGAATCTCCTGGATCAGTTTGCGCTGTGCCATCTCAAGCTGAGAGAGGAACATTTGCTTATGCAGTGGAGTTGCAGCGCCATCTGATGGTAAATACAAAAGTTACATTCAATGGACAAGCTGCAGAAGAAACACTATCGTTTGCGATAGATAGATAGATAGATAGATAGATAGATAGATAGATAGATAGATAGATAGATAGATAGATTTCTTTAAGACTGTTCATAACTTTGTTGAGTCTGTTGCAAAAAAAACATAGATTCGTCTAATTTCATATCAAAAAGTAAGACTGACTGCCTCTTGACTAACTGCTAGTAGGTCATCCTAGATCTTAAAGGGATAGTTCACCCAAAAATTACAACCCGAATTCCGGAAAAGTTTTTTAAATTTGAATAAAATGAAAACTAAAAAACTTTCAAATCACATGAGCCAATATTTTATTCACAATAGAACATAGATAACATAACAAATGTTTAAACGGAGAAATTTTACACTTTTATGCGCAAAATGAGCTCATTTCAAATTTGATGCCTGCTACAGGTCTCAAAATAGTTGGGACGGGGGCATGTTTACCATGGTGTAGCATCTCCTCTTCTTTTCAAAACAGTTTGAAGACATCTGGGCATCGAGGTTATGAGTTTCTGGAGTTTCGGTGTTGGAATTCGGTCCCATTCTTGCCTGATATAGGTTTCCAGCTGCTGAAGAGTTCGTGGTCGTCTTTGGTGTATTTTTCGTTTAATGATGCTCCAAATGTTCTCTATAGGTGAAAGATCTGGACTGCAGGCAGGCCAATTCAGCACCTGGACTCTTCTACGATGAAGCCATGCTGTTGTAATAGCTGCAGTATGTGGTTTTGCATCGTCTGGAAATCTTTATATACCTTTCAGCATTCATAGTGCCTTCCAAAACATGCAAGCTGCCCATACCGTATGCATTATGCACCCCCATATCATCAGAGATGCTGGCTTTTGAACTGAACACTGATAACACGCTGGAAGGTCTCCCTCCTCTCTAACCCAGAGGACACAGCTCCGTGATTTCCAACAAGAATATCAAATTTGGACTCGTCTGACCATAGAATACTTTTCCACTTTGAAACAGTCCATTTTAAATGAGCCTTGGCCCACAGGACATGACGGCGCTTCTGGACCATGTTCACATATGGCTTCCTTTTTGCATGATAGAGCTTTAGTTGGCATCTGCAGATGGCACGGCGGATTGTGTTTACCGACAGTGGTTTCTGGAAGTATTCCTGGGCCCATTTAGTAATGTCATTGACACAATCATGCCGATGAGTGATGCAGTGTCGTCTGAGGGCCCGAAGACCACGGGCATCCAAGGTCTTCTGCCTCGTCCCTTACGCACAGTTTCTCTGAATCTTTTAATGATGTTATGCACTGTAGATGATGAGATTTGCAAAGCCTTTGCAATTTGACGTTGAGGAACTTTCACAGGTTGGAGAGCCTCTGCCCATCTTTACTTCTGAGAGACTCTGCCTCTCTAAGACATCCCTTTTATAGCTAATCATGTAACAGACCTGATATCAATTAACTTAATTAGTTGCTGTTAGATGTAGATGTTCTCCGAGCTGAATCTTTTCAAAATTTCTTGCCTTTTCAGCCATTTGTTGCCCCCTGTCACAACTTTTTTGAGACCTGTAGCAGGCATCAAATTTGAAATGAGCTCATTTAGTGGATAAAAGTGTAACATTTCTTTGTTTAAACATTTGTTATGTTATGGGTTTTGTAAGAAAAATATCCATATTTAAAACTTTATAAACTATAATAACTAGCTTCCGGCAAATGGCTGTACGCATCGAGTTACAGAGGAAGCGTAACCCCTGAATAGGATGTAGGATTATTGTAAGCTTAGACTTCTCTCGCGGTTCAAACAAATAGGGCTGTGCAACAAACTCAAGCTCTTCTTCTCTTATATCGAAATCCTCCGGCATTTCTCTATACAAATTCTCATTTTAGACCTCTTGTTCATGCATTTAGCGCAGTTGTAATCGCTTTCGAATGCTTGATCCATTAGGTGTTTTCGTGCATTTAATGCATAATCGCTTTCAAATGCGTGCTCGTTTTCCGCTTTCACTTTCAAATTCGCTCACGTTCAGCAGGGATGGAGGTGGGGCATGGTCACTCGTTTGTGGGGAATGCCCCCCCTTGGCGCCAACCCTGCATTCGTCGCGTAAGAGGTTACTTCTCCGCCGTATCTCGATGCGTACAGCCTTTGGCCGGAAGCTAGTTATTATAGATTATAAAGTTTTAAATATGGATATTTTTCTTACAAAAACCCATCGCTTCACTTCAGAAGGCCTTTATTAGCCCAGTGGAGTAGAATGGATTACTTTTATGGTGGATGATTCACTTTTTTTGGGCTTCAAAATCATGAGCGCCATTCACTACCATTATAAAGCTTGGATAAGCCAGAATATTTGTAAATATAACTCCGACTGTGTTCGTCTGAAAGAAGATAGTCATATACACCTAGGATGGCTTGAGGGTGAGTAAATCATGGGAAAGTTTTCATTTTTGGGTGAAAACTAGATATTAGATATTTTGAGTAATATGGGTAACCAAACAGTTGATGGGCCCCAGTGACTTCCATAGTATGGAGGAAAAAAAAAAATACTATGGAAGTCAATGAAGCCCATCAAATATTTGGTTACCGACATTCTTCAACATATCTTCTTTTGTGTTCAGCAGGAAAAATTCATACAGGTTTGGAACAACCTGAGGGTGAGTAAATGACGACAGAATTTTCATTTTTGGGTGAACTATCCCTTTAATATAATGGCTATGTTTATGCAACTGTGTCTGTCTGTGTTTCACTGGCGCTCCACGGCAGCAGGAGGCAGTGATTTGCAGTCAGGTCTCCGTCTACTTCAGATTGGATTCTTGTGGCAACCTCTGTGTCTCCGCAGAGAGCGGGGCAGTATGGCGTCAACTGTGCTCAGAAATTGTTCAAAGGTCCTTAAAAGAACCGTCCGGCAATTCACCATTCTCCCGCACGTTTCAACGGGTAAGCAGAGTCCTTACGAAACGTGATTATGCAATGACTTCGATGTGTTGCGGCCAGGGGGCGTAAATGTTGGAGGTGTGGCCAGCATGACAAGTCCACTCAACATAAGGAACGAGTAGTTTTAGTTCGTTGTTTTTCATTGTAACGTAAATGCACAGGCGATAATAACATTATGATGTCTTGATGTAACTCTTCGATTTCGTAATTTAAGCTTGAACTCTGCTAAAGTGGAGATAACAAGGCGGAAGAGTGCAAACCTGCTACTGAGATGGCTGCTGAAACACCAGAGGAGAAATCATTCGTTTTTGATATCCTATCTAAGCGCCACCAACTACAATTATCAAGTTTGTAATAAAGAGTGAAAGAAATATATCTAGCACCTGTGCTTGCAAAGAAGAAAATTAATAGTGTTTTGTAATGGCTTATTTTAAGTAAGCTTTAATTCTGCATTTAAATAAAATTGCACATCAGATGTTTTTTTTTTTTTGTTTTTTTTGTTGTTGCTGTTTTAGGTGTTCGACACAAGACCACAATTCAGTATGCTACACGGCCTGATCTACCAAAGCTGGCCTACAGGAAACTGAAAGGGAAGAGTCCTGGAGTGGTTTTCTTGCCTGGTTTTGCCTCACACATGGATGGACGGAAAGCAGAAGCATTAGAGGAGTTCTGCAAGTCTTTGGGTCACTCATACCTCAGGTACCTCACTAGAGATTGACATTCTGAATTAGTTGGTAATCACAATCAAGTAATCGTTGATTACTTAAAAAAGAAAAGATAAGTAAAAAAAAAATATGGGGAAAAAATCACACAGATCCACGAAAAACACTGTATTCTGCAGCCAGACCAGTAGATGGCGATGTCACTTTGTACAGAAACACTGAGCACCTACAGACTGAACACATAATATGCATGCGCATGATGTCACCGTTTTCACAAATTCACGAGACAATAGAGTACCTCAGGGATGACGTGTTTTTGTAGGCAAAACCTGGAAGCGAGTTAGCATTTTAGGACTTCGGGTTCCATCGCCCTAAAGTCTATGGGTTTTTTGAATGGGTTTTTGCTAAATTGCCTGAAATAAGGTCTGTGGTTAACAAAGCCTCTAAATATTTTCACGTCTATGACATAAAACACACCAGTTATAACCCGCTTGTGATTTTTTTTTTTAAACCTTTATTGTGTCTTAAAACGGCGATTGCTAACAAATCCCTAAAAGGGACTACTTCCTTTGGTGGGGACTTTAGACGTCATCATGACAAACAGGACATTTGGACAGCATTTCTCATAAAAAGGTGGATAAGTATTCATACACAGCGCAGATCATAATCAGCAGGCATGTTTTTAAATAAAGTTGTTTTTTAAATAAAGTTTGAGGAAGCTTGGTGGTGGTGACGTTGATCCGCGACCATGGTGTGCTGTAGTCCGTTTATAGCCTACTGTTAGCTTTTTATATCTGACGACTTTATTTAGGCTTCAAAATGTTTAAATGTTGTGTTAACTTGTAAAGATTATGTTGATAGACAAAACGTGTAAGTGTCATAACCCTTTGTTAAACACAGAGCTTATTTTTTGCAATTTTCCAAAAGTCTATGAGAAAATGCATAGGCTTTCGATCGGGGGAACCCGTGTGCCGCTAACTTCCGGGTTGGCCTACAACCCGGAACACGTCATCTCTGAGGTACTCTATATGCATGCGCATGATGTCACCGTTTTCACAAATTCACAAGACAATAATGGTATCATTTTAAAAAATTTGAACTTTGAAACCTGTTTTTAAATGTTTGCATTTTCAGACCCCCAAAAAGCCATTGTCGTGTAAATGACGACAACGGCCAAAACGCATAAAAAGTTTTTAGTTGAAAATGGTGTCATGTAAACGCCCCCTTAAAAAACATGATTTTTTTTCAAGTGCAAACCCCGCCCAATAGCTGATTATAAAGAATTCATTGGTCATCATGTCAATACTAACCTCTAACCTTAACTTAAACCCTAAAATTAGTAAATTCTCCTAGCAGCAACTATCGCAGCATGTCAAGCGCTAAATGGGTTAAGACATGCTTTTTTCTGTGTTAAATAATGGCGCAAATACCAGTAAACTGACTACCGCAAAACTTAGTAAGTCATGTTGCTTGATTAATTTAAAGGCACAGTTTGTAAGTTTCACTGCTAGAGGTCGCTTATTCAAAACAATAACAAAGGTGTATCTTGATGACAGCGTGAATGAGCGTGGAATCATGGGAGTTGTCATCTTTACCTCCACAGGCGGTGGAAAGCAATCTAACGGGCAGAAATCATGTTCATGTATGAAGCAGGATGGGGCAGAGAGCCTGGGACATTTTACTTTCCTGGTTTTTTTTTATGCTTATATGCTGCAGTCAACAAAATATATAACGTTGTTCTAGTGGTTTTTGGATATTTTAATCCAAAATCTTACATATTGTGCCTTTAAATCAAATCTTTATTCCGTCTTTGTCCAGAATGAGTTGTAGTGTCACATGTTTTAATAGGCCTCTTGCAACACTGAAAAGAAAGTCTGTAACACAAGACAAAATAAAAATCTGTTTTGGTCTCATCTAAGAGTGGCGACTATATATATAGATCTCATCTTATGTTGAGGATGGCAATAGCTAGTAAAACTGTTGACTGGCTACTTATAAACATTTGACCTAAAAATATTAACAGAATTAATCCAGTTACTCACCCTTTGACTCTGAAGAATCTGCAATGATTCTTTAAAATGTTAGGAAAACTTACATCACCATCTACTGTCGGAAATGGAAATGTATCCTGTGGAACCAGAAGCAGGAATAAAACTTGAGAAATTGAGAAAATGAATGAGCAGAAGGGGCGAGGCAGGGAAATCAGAGTCTCTATTATCAGTGTACAGTGTTTTCTCTATCCACCTTGACATTTGAACTCTAATGCTATTGTGATACATTTTCTTCCTATAGGTTTGACTATTCTGGCTGCGGGTCATCTGAAGGGGAAATGGGTAACTACAACATTGGTGCCTGGAAGAAGGATGTACTCTATGTACTGGATGAACTAGTAGAAGGGCCACAGGTGAGTGGATTAACAGCATTACCACACTGGAGAGTCTTGATGGATTTAATTTTACTTGGAATAATTTATTGACAAATATGCCTTCAGTTAGTTGAATACAAATTACATACATAACCAAAGTGAAATCAGCCCTAGTACAGACTACTTTTTGCCATCAGTATCCCATGTTCCCTATTAAAAGGTTCTGACAAGTGTTTGGAAGTTGACCTGTTTTTTCTTCTTTTTGGCACACAAATTGGCAATTTCAAGATCCTGGTGGGCTCCAGCATGGGTGGGTGGCTGATGTTGCTAGCCGCTCTTGCACGGCCAGAGAAGACAGCTGCTTTAGTGGGCATCTCAACCGCTGCAGATCATTTTGTCACATCCTTCAACGCCCTACCAATAGAGGTGCGAAAGACTTCAATGTCATCTTTGAAACATTTTAAATATTGATAAATAATAATAATAATGCAAGTAATTTGATACAAGTTTTACAAATTGTGTAATAGCATTACTATTACCATAGAGCGCTGCTGTGACGATGTATTTTTGTAGGCAAACCCGGAAGTTAGCATCACCCTGATTCCTTGGACAAAAAAAAAATATGATTTTTCCATTGGCTTTTGGATTATTGCAGAAAATAAGCTCTGTGATCAACAAAAGTTTATGCTTCTTGCACATTTTTTCACCCTGATAATCTTCACAAATGAACACAACTTTTATCAATTTTGAAGCCTAAATTCAATCGCCAGTAGTAAAAAGCTAAACGTAGGCTATAAACGAAGTACACCACAGTCACATGACTTCAAAATCACCATCATTAAGTTTTGGTCAGTCTTTATTTAAAAACATTTTCTCTGAAAGTTTGATTTGTTATAAATGAGGCTGTGAAAGTGACTAGTGAGTAGATGAGTTTATCTGTTCAGCTGATGACGTTTAATGTCCCGACAGCCTCTGTAGTGCCATTTAGACACTTGTTAGTAACTGCCTTTTTTCATGACAAGTAAAAGCTTTTAAAAAAAAAAAAAAAAATCACAAGAGGGTCAGTGTTGCCAACTATTTTCAAATAAAAGTAGCTAAAGCCTACTCAAAAAGTCTCTAAATGTCACTAGATAACATAATGCGGCACTTTACATCTGTTTTCTCTCCTAATCCGTGGTCACATATGATATTTTAATGTAATATATAGCCGAATGTCCAAAAAAGCTGTTCTCATTTGCATATATTCTGCCAGATGACGGAATGAGTATGATATAGAGATATGTTAACCAGCAGTCCAATGTTAGTATTTCAGACATTTAACCCAAAACCCATTAAAAAAAACATTGATTTTGATCATTGATGGAAACGGAAGTGCTAAAATAAAAACTTTTTTCCGGGTTTTGGCCTACGAAAATACGTCATCCCTGCGCCACTCTATTGCTCATGCTCAGAGTTTCGGCATGCAACCCTCAGCATGTAAATGAGAGTTTTACACTTAAAGGGATAGTTCACCCAAAAATGAAAATTATCCCTTAATTTACTCACCCTCAAACCATCCTAGGTGTATATGACTATCTTCTTTCAGTCAAACACAACTGGAGTTATATTAAAAAATATCCTGGCTCTTCCAAGCTTTATAATGGGAGTGAATGGTACCCTTTTTTTGAAGCCCAAAAAAGTGCATCCATCCATCCATCCATCATAAAAGTAATCCATACAGCTCCAGGGGGTTAATAAAGGCCTTCTGAAGCGAAGTGATGCATTTTTGTAAGAAAAATATCCATATTTATAACTTTATAAACTATAATAACTGGCTACCGGTAATGGCCGTACGCTAGTCTAGTTCCGACGAACGCGGAAGCAAAAACAAAACACTGGTCACGGTGAATTAGAAGTCTAAAACGAAAATTTTTAAAGAGAAATGTCAGAGGAGCTTGAGTTTGTTGCCCAGCTCTATTTGTTTGAACCGCAAGAGGCATCTACTCTCACCTTAGCTTACGCTACTCCTACATCCTGCGTCATACGCCGGAACTCAACTCTCTCATGAATGCGCAGGTGGCTGTTAACGGAAGATAGTGATTAGAGTTTATAAAGTTAATAATTAGAGAATTTTTTCTTACAAAAATGCATCGCTTTGCTTCAGAAGGCCTTTATTAACCCCCTGGAGCCCTATGGATTACTTTTATGATGGATGGATGCACTTTTTTGGGCTTTAAAAAAATTGGTACCATTCACTCCAATTATAAAGCTTGGAAGAGCCAGGATATTTTTTTATGTGTTTGACTGACTGAAAGAATAAAGACATATACACCTAGAATGGCTTGAGGGTGAGTAAATTACGGGATAATTTTCATTTTTGGGTGAACTATCCCTTTAATATCTCCTTTTATACTATTAAGCATGCAACACTGCAAAAATTTGTACCGGGGTTTAAATGTTTATTGTAAAAAAACAAATTATTGTAAATAGTTTTTCATCTTTATACATGGTCAATTTTTTTTTGAGGAGGCATTGCCTCCTATGCCTTCTCAGAGGAAACACTCCTGATCCAGATCTTCTTCACCTATTTCATTAGACAAAGAAGGAGATAGAGGAACAGGGCTTTTGGAAATTCCCCACCAAGCACAATGAAGAGGGTTTCTACACTCTAAGCTTGGACTTCCTGAAGGAGTCGGAGAACCACTGCATACTCCACAGCCCCATCCCTGTTTCCTGCCCCGTTCGTCTGATTCACGGCCTCAAGGACTCTGACGTACCCTGGCACGTCTCCATGCAGGTCGCAGAGCGGGTACTCAGCAATGACGTGGATGTCATTTTTCGCAAACTTGGGCTTCATCGCATGTCAGAGAAAGATGATATTAAGCTCATTGTGTACACGATTGATGACCTTATCGACAAATTGACCACGTTAGCATGAAGAACGAGCATCAGGACAATGTGAAAGATGGACCAGTTGGGATGGGGAAAGCAGTGTACACAGGTGTCAGGTTTCTGGAAAATGGAGGTAGATTTTATAGTGATGGAAGCCAAATGAATTGAAAGGGATGTCAAACAAAAGTGAAAATTCTCTTTTTTTTTTCAGAGCCATAGGACTTTCTTTGTTCCCTGGAACACCATACAGTGACCAGGTGCTGCCACGCTCCCAAAATTATATTTGACTCATGCGTTCTTCCTTCAACAGTCACCTGAAGCCATACGATAGCTTTGTTTAAGGGACAGGCCAAAATTTAAATTTTAAATTTAAAACTTGCTCAGTAGCTCCCAAGTAGAAAATTCCTCATAACCCAATGCAACGTGCCAAGTTTGAATATGCACAAGTACAAATGAGATTTAAAAGCTTTGATGGGGCAAGAATTTCAGTGATTAATCACTTCAGTAACACTTTACAATAAGGTCTTGTTTGTTAACATTAGTTTACGCATTAACTAACATGAACTAACAATGAGCAAACTATTTTTTACAGCATTTATTAACTTGTTAGTTCACAGTGCTTTAGCTAATGTAAAAAGATACAACTTTTGATCTATTATATTAGTAAATGTTGAGATTAATATTAACTAAGATTAATAAACGTTGTAAAAGTATTGTTCATTGTTAGTTCATGTTGTTAACAAATGAAATCTCATTGTAAAGTGTTACCATCACTTCAATCTGCTAAACCTTTGTAGACAAAGCAACAAGAACTCCACATGCGTCTTGCCTTGATTTTTAGTATTGTTTCCTATTTTAATGTGATAATTCTTGTAATTCTATAACCTGTAGGGCCTTGTTTTGTTTTCAAAGTTTTGCAAGTAGCATAACACCGTCTTTCATTTAATTTGGTGAGATTTGGTTGGACAGTAGCTGACGGTGTCTGTGCCTTGCATGTCTTTATCACTTCCAGTATAACACACTTCTGAAGAACATTGTTTTTCCTCACATCTTTAGTGTTCTTCAATCTACCAGTGAGTCCCTTTTATCATGTTGGAGTTTTAAATTGGTTTCTCCTGCATGTTATCTAATGTGTGGATCTTTTCACCTTTCAGCACACCTGGGCACTCTATATGATGATGACAATATGCAGATTCTATTGTGAGCTTTATTGTGAACTCGGAACAAGATCGTGAACAGTCTTGGACGAAGAAAATATTATATATATCTTATCATAGAAGAAAAGTAATCCAAAATAAGGCTTAGCAAACAGCAAGATTTGGAGTATTTGTGTTTTGTATTTGGCACCATTTTTGTTGTGTGTACCTGAATGAAAGAATAACTACAGGAATTTTTTTGTGCAAAACTGCATGCAAAAACTGAACGGAATGGCTAGTACTTGCTTTTAATATAACAAGGTAATCAGTTAATGGGACAGAATATTTAAGCATTTCGAATCACTTTGAGTTCTCCGTTTTGCGCACAGACAATGAAAAATTTACAAGTAGAACACTTTTTTGTTGTGCTACTGACTACAAGATCAGACTAGACTATTTTTCTCCATGCACTACTGCATTGATGCAGCCACAGAACAATAATATCAGTGTCTATCTTTCAAGAGCCTCTTTTCTCTTCAAATTGTTCTTGTTTAATATATATACTCAAAAATACTATATATTTTATATCTCTATTTGAGTTTTTTTTTGTTTTGTTTTGTTTTTACTGCCAACTGTGGTATTATACGTGTTTGTTAGAGTATCCATTAATAGTCTGATGGTGATTCTTCTAGTGACAAAGGTTTTGTCTTCCTTTTCCTTTTTTGGGATCGCTGCACTAATATCCCCACATGTTGATTACCACAAGTATTGTTACCCTTCTCTTCGGTTTGTCAGCATTGTACTTGTTTTATTAAGTCTCATTTATTGTGTACATGTAGGCCTTCCAAGCCAACTTTCTGTTAGCTCATATTAAACATTTCAAAATGTTATAAAATTTAAAATGCAACATATGTGTCATGTTTTCAAATATGTATAAATCTATGTCATGTATAAAAATAGATCTTTTCATTATTAAACTGGACAGTGAGAAACTGCAGCTATCCTGAGGCATTTGTTTTTCTGTTTCTTGTCTGTGTGTTTGTTTTTCCTGTAAAGATATATCCTAGTCAAAAAGGTTCACACTAATTTAGTCAATTCTATACTTGTGAGCTGTACTCAGTATTTCAGAGACCTGACCTTAAATGGACTAGCAAATATCCTTAGGGTTTACCTGATCCACACCCACACACTATGTTATGGGGACAAAATGTCCCCACAAAGATGGCAATATCTGAAATCCTTGTGGGGACATTTTTTTTGGTTTGAAAATCGCTTATAAATCATACTAAGTGATGTTTTTTGAAAATTAAAAAATGCAGAAAATTTTCTGTGATGGGTAGGTTTAGGGGATAGAATATACAGTTTGTACAGTCTAAAAATAATTTTGTCTATGGAATCTCCCCGTAAAACATGGAAACGCAGTGTGCGCGTGTAAAATGAGTATTTTGGATTAACTAATGATTAAGTAATTATTTATTAGGAATAATATAGTGGCCCCAAAAAGTTTTTGGCCATATTGAAACTAGCATGTCATTGCATTAGTACATTATTAAAGCAAGGGACATTTGCAGACAAATGGTATATAAATGTTTCATTTAAAACCTCATTTTATTCGGTGGAAACCGTAGGTCCTGGAGGCCAAGGCAGAGCCACAGCGACAAGCGTCCAAGGTGGAGCCAAGGTGCCGGTAGTCTCAGCCTCAGATGTCATGCCTAGGGGCTGTTGGCTGAATGTCTGATGCATATGGCACACTTAACTGGAAACACTTCAGGATTTTCGAAGTCGTCATCTGGTTGGTTGAATTCTACAGGATGTCCAGGAGACGCGTGTTGCGTTCTTTAACAGTCCGCCTGGAAACAAGTGCCGTGACGCCAAAGCCCCTCGTGGAAGAAGAACGTCGATGAGAATGAGTGCTTTCCAGGATCAACTAAACGCTGGATTTTCAAAAGTATGTAAAGTTTGCACCTCCATTGTTGCAGTAAACTCGCACAACATTCTTGAATGAATAATTTATTAGATGCACACCGGTCTGTTATTGTAGGGACATCGACTTTACATTTTCACGTCCCTAAACATGACGCGGAACAAAACGAACTGTGATTGGTTGAGTTACATGTCAGTCAAACATCCTCTTGGGCGGTCCTTTGCCAATGAAAGCTGTGATAGAGTCCAGACCTTCTGCCATCAGTCTGAAGGTCTGGCTACGTGAGACTTCGGTGCCGGATGACCAAGGTGGAGCTGGAGGGGTTGAGGGACAAAGCGTAGCTGAAGGCCCGGAAGTCCATGGTGCAGGCAGAGCGACGACTGACCAAGGTGGCGCCGTGAGGACGATGGTCCCAAGTGAAGCCAAGGGGGCAAGGTGGAGCCGACTTGTCGACGGGCCGAGGTGGAGTTACGGGCTTGGCATCCCGAGGCGAAGCAAGGGGATCCACTTGTCAAGGCAGAGCTGGAGACCAGAAGAACTGGAGCTGGGCGGGACCAGCGGTGACGAAGGAGACTTGGAGCTGGGTGGACAAGTGGTGATAAAGGAGACTTGGAGGTAGGCGGGACCAACGGCGACGAAGGAGACTTGGTGCTGGGCAGGACCAGCAGAGGTGAAGGAGACTTGGAGCTGAGCAGGACCAGCGGAGACGAAGGAGACCTGGAGCTAGGCGGGACCAGCGGTGACGAAGGACACTTGGAGCTGGGCGGGACCAGCAGAGACAAAGGAGACTTGGAGCTGGGCGGGACCAGCAGAGATGAAGGAGACTTGGGGTGCTTCTCATTTCTTATTTGTGCATCCTCATTTCCTTTCCTCTCCTCCTTTCCTCACACCTCAGCTCCACCACGAGAGGACGGAGGAATCGAAGGAAATGTTATTTGTATATTGGAATGTTCTTGATCCCTTGAGCGTCACTTCAAAGCGTCATCAGCTGTGCTTGTCTGATCTGCGCTTATGTTGTTAAAGTTTGGTTATTTAAAAAATTAATAAATATTAATAAAGCAAGACGTCCCGTTGAAATATGTGAGATGTAAAGTTTATGTAAACTGCAAAAGTAAAGCATACATTTAAATTATTGTGACAGATGTGAAGGGGGAGGAGAATTTATACTGCATCAGGTTTTTCAATGAGAAAGACTTCCGCAAAGACTACACCACCAGTGTATCCTTGCTCATGACTCCTCTGGAAGCTTCCTCACTCCTCTTTCCTCACCTCCTCATGGTGCAATTAGAGAATTGAGATGTCCTTCAAGATGGCTAAGTTCGATCGGTTTCCAGGTCACAGGATGGAGGATGTAGGAGCAAGGAAACGAGGAAGCATCAATTTGAGTATTGAGAAGCACCCTTGGAGCTGAGTGGGACCAGCGGCGATGAAGGAGACTTGGAGCTGGGCGGGACCAGCGCAACGAAGGAGACTTGGAGCTGGGTGGGACCAGCCGTGATGAAGGAGGCTTGGAGCTGGATGGGACCATCATCGACAAAGAAGAATTGGAGCTGGGTGGGACCAGAGGCGACGAAGAAAACTTGGAGATGGGCGGGACCAGTGGGAATGAAGGAGGAGACTTGGATTGGATATAGGAGGGAACCAAGGAGTCCACTTTATTGATCGTGCTTATAGGCAGCAACTGTAGACCAGGTAAGGGGACATGAATGGAACCCAACTCCACACTGTCAAATTCCCCAATGGGACGGCAATGGGTGCCGGCTTTCGCACCTGGTCAGACACAATGATTGGCTCATGCTCTGGGACGAGTAGGGCTTCAGGCTCTGGCTCCAGGGTGACCTTCTCTATTAGCGACAGGTCCTTGGCGGACACTGGCTCTGGCCCTTTACTCATGTTGGGCTCGGGTTTTGGGTCTGCAGTGGGCACTGGCTCTGTGACCATGGTGGGTTGGGTAAGGGGCTGTCTTGGGTTTGGGGTCTGTGGCGGTCATTGGCTCTGGCTCTGTGGCAGGTATGAGGAGTGGTGGAGAAAGACTAGGGAGGAGTTCCGAGGTGGGTGATGTCTCTAAGATGAAGACCGAAGGCACTAGGAGGACTGAAGTGGGCTGGGGAGGCTGCGATTGAGGAGCGATGGTGTCTTCTCATACTTCTCCTTCTACTGTGAGGGAGTAGATATCGTTCCTGCTGGTAACTGTTGGAAGAGATCATTATCCAAACCACTCCCGAAGACGGTTTTCAGGTGTTGTCACTCCAAGACACAAGGTGGGGAAGCTCGAGGAACTTCTCCACATAGTCTTCTAGACTAGAGGGCGGCCATTTGCGAGAGGGAGAGGAGCAGGTCAGCGGGGTGGACAGGTGAATACTCCGTTGGATTCATCACCGTTAAGTTGTTGGTCTGGCCTTCTGTCAGGATAAACCAGACTCAAAGACAGATAGAATCAATCCAAACAGTTGTTTATTGAACAGATGGGATAATTTCACAATTCAAATGAGTAAATGGCACATAAACAGTCTTTGAATGAATGCTGGTGGATAACTTACACTTTTTTTCATTGTAGGATGATGATGATGGAGGACGTGGATGGATTTTATCCTGGTGCTGACTGGCATGCTGATGGGGAACAGGTGCGGGTGATGGCCAAGTGAGTGCAGGTGAGGGACAGGAGGCATGCTGGGAAATGTAGTTCCTGACTAGTTGACTAAACTGGTGAAGATGGGCAGATGGAGAGCGTACATGACAGTGTGTTTATGTGAGAAGTGTGCTACATCTCAATAAATGCTACTTGTCTTGATATTTTGTACATAATCCAATGACATTCATGTATTTTAAAGTGTGGCTCACATTTTCAGATACTTTTGGGACCACTATACTGGGCTGCATTTCGCAAAAGCATTGTAAGCCTAATTTTCTCTATTGCTCTACGATCAACGGCTTACGATGCTTTTGGGAAATGCAGCCCTGGTCAGAAGTTATTAATAATTTAGATGTTTTAATGTTCTTGAAAGAAGCCTCTTTTGCTCATGAATGCTGCATTTATTTGATGAAAAATACAATAAAACAGTAATATTGTGAAATATTATTACAATTTAAAAGAATATATTTTTAAATGTAATTTATTCCTGTGATGTAAAGCTATATTTCAGCATCATTACTCCAGTCTTTAGTGTCACATGATCCTGATTTATTATTTTTATCAATGTTGAAAACCATTTTTGCTTCATATTTTTGTGGAAACTGTGATACACTACCATTCAGAGGTAAGAATAAAAAAAGAAAAGAAAACAAATTCTTTTTTTCAGCAAGGATGCATTAAATAAATTGTTTGGAAAAGTGACAGTAAAGACATTTATAATGTTAAAAAATATTTCTATTTCAAATAGATTTTCTTTCTATTCATCAAAGAATTCTGAGAAAAATTTATCACTGTTTCCACAGAAATATTACGCAGCAAATAATGATAAACACTGATAAAAATAAGAACCATTATTAATATTTGAGCACTAATAATAACTGGTAATATTTGAGCTGCAAATCAGCATATTAGAACGATTTCTGAAGGATCATGTGACACTGAAGACTGGAGTAATTTCTATCACAGGAATAAATTGCATTTTAAAACGTATTCAAACAGAAATGGTTCTTTTAAATGTTTCACAGTATTGAATTTTTGATAAAAAAAAAAATGCAGCATTGGTGAAACTTTTTAGTAGTGTATATTTGTATTTGTGTTAAACTGCTATATTTACTTATGTGAATGTTATTGCAATTCTATAGTTATTTCAGTGGTCATGGTTCTCACAGAGTTGTGTATTCAGATCTGTTCTGAAAGAGTCTCCTGTTCCCTCTCACACCACAGCTCCACATTCTAGCAGCTGCCTCTCGTGATCCGCGCTCTGCAGACTTCTACACCTCCATCAGCACAGGTAAAACTCACAGCAATACTCGAAAACTAGACTTTCAGCAAACCTGTAAAAAGTGATAGCATAGGTCAATTTGATTTGCCTTTATATAGTTTGTGAAGCACATGACTACTCTGGGCTGCGTTTCTCAAAAGCATCGTGAGCTTGGTGCCAGTGGTTCTATGATTTACTTAGGGTTACGATGCTTTTGAGAAACGCAGCCCTGGTCATTTTTTTATGTTTTCTTCTATGTTTTTTGATTATTTCTTTTTATGTTTTTTTCTTTAGGTTTTTTTTTCTTTTCTTTTCTTTTTTTTTTTTTGCATGAAGGTGCGACTTGTAATAGTTGAGGCCAACGTTGCTTATGTTCTTGGCAGACATTTCTTTGTTGCTGTTGTTTGATGTTTACTGTACATTTCATATTTACTTTGTTTGAAAGCACTTTATTAGTATACAACTCAGAGTAATGTTGAGTTAATTTATTATTTTAGACAAAATTAGCGTAACACTTTACAATAAGGTTTCATTTGTTAACATTATTTAACTACAGTAGTGGCCAAACGTGATGTCCGGAGGGGATATTTGTTTTTAATGATGCTACAAGTTCGATTAAACCATCAAAATATGAGGTAAATATATATATATATATATATTTTTTTTTTTTTAAATATTTTAAAATATGAGGGAAGAACAAAACACTAAACTTGGTTAAGGTACAAAATTATTTGGCAAAAAAAAACTACAGCTACAGGTTTAATTTTTCTATGAAAAAAAAAATGCATAGAAAAACAAAAAGCTCACAGGAAAAAGCATACATTGACTACATAATCAGTTACTAATATTTCGTTGGTTCTCTCTTGTGTTCATAATCTTTGTATGACAACCTGGCCAAAAATGATTTCCACACAATTATTATCACAAATAAAACAATTGACTCCAAGCACAACTACGAAATAGTACATTATATTTATAATATTTGAAAAAAGGGTGAAGATGTCAATTTCCCTATAGGCCGGACATCACTTTTGGCCACTACTGTACATCAGGTAACCTGAACTAACAATGAAAAATACTACATTATTAAAATCAAAAGTTGCATCTGTTAATATTATTTAATGGTATTGACTGAGCTAACATGGACAGTTGCATTTATTAACAAATGGTAACAAATATTAAATACTGTAACAAATGTAATACTCTTAGTTAGTTAATGCATTAACCAACGTTAACTAATGAAACCTTATTGTAAAGTGTTACCAAATTAGGCTCATGTTTTTTTTTTTTTCATTCAGAGTAGATATATTTATCACCATATTTTTTTATTTAGAGAGCACAGAGACATTTTCCCTGCTTGTGCACAGATGAGAAGCATGAAGCAGATAGTGATTCTGATGACTCTCATAAGTGGTGAGTTTAATTTTGCCTGTGTATAGCAAAAATCTAATCATGAATTGTGTGCATGTAAATGGGAACTGTATTTGACTCATACAGACAAATGAATAATCGATTTTTCACATAGGTGTGTTCACCGCTCCATTTGTGAAGGGGGAGCAGGCCACGAAATTTTTACGTATAAAGAGACAGTCTGGCTACTGGGATCCCAATTATTCTCAGAACCAATGGGGTTACACCTTACAAGAGCAGGTGAACACTAGCGACCTATCCACAGCCTCGGATTTGATATGTTGTGTTAAAGGAACACTCCACTTTTTTTGAAAATAGGCTCATTTTCCAAATCCCCTAGAGTTAAACAGTTGAGTTTTACCGTTTTCGAATCCATTCAGCCGATCTCCGGGTCTGGCGGTACCACTTTTAGCATAGCTTAGCATAATTCATTGAATCTGATTAGACCGTTAGCATCTCGCTCAAAAATGACCAAAGAGTTTCGATATTTTTCCTATTTAAAACTTGACTCTTCTGTATTGACATCGTGTACTAAGATCGATGGAAAATGAAAAGTTGCGATTTTCTAGGCTGATATGTTTAGGAACTATACTCTCATTCCGGCGTAATAATCAAGGAACTTTGCTGCCGTACCATGGCTGCAGCAGGCGCAATGATATTACGCAGCGTCTCTCACAAATGTTTCCATGGTTGCAAGGCACGCTCCCTGTGCAAGCAGGGGGTCACAGGCGCTGCGTAATATCATTGCGCCTGCTGCACCCATGGTACGGCAGCAAAGTTCCTTGATTATTATGCCGGATGAGAGTATAGTTCCTAGCCATATCAGCCTAGAAAATCACAACTTTTCATTTTCCGTCGGTCTTAGTCCACGATTTAACTACAGAAGAGTCAAGTTTTAAATAGGAAAAATATCAAAACTCTTTGGTCATTTTTGAGCGAGATGCTAACGGTCTAATCAGATTCAATGAACTATAAGCTATGCTAAAAGTGGTACCGCCAGACCCGGAGATCGGCTGAATGGATTCGAAAACGGTAAAACTCAACTGTTTAACTCTAGGGGAGTTGGAAAATGAGCCTATTTTCAAAAAAAGTGGAGTGTTCCTTTAAAAAGGCTTCCACTGTTCAGCTGATTATAATGTTTGTATGTACAGTATAAGTGAAATCGAACCAAAGTACATCTATCACTTGCTTCGTATTTGGAACCTCTAAAAGCTATAGCACTATTTACATCAAATAAAAAGAACTCTCAAGGTTTTTTGTAGCCTGCAAAAGGTTCTGTTTATTCTATTTTCAGGGTTCTAACCCTTTTTGTTTTACATTTATCCTGAATGTTTGAATTAAGAATCAAGAATCTCTTTATGCAGCCATTATTTAGTTATTTAGATAAGGTGCAGTAAGCGATTTCTGAGAAACTACTGATTTTTGAAATCAACCCAAACAAACACACCCCTCCCTTCATTGCTCCGCCCCCAAACTTCATGAACATGCAATGCAAGAGAGGATGTCTCTTCATCAGTCTTGCTCACTCTCTCTCCTCCCCCATCATGAGTGGACACACCCCTTACTGCTGATTGGCTACAAGTGTGTTGTGCTCGGTCTGATCCACTTTCAACAGCGTTTCTCAGAAATCACTTACTGCACCTTTAAGTCATCAGCAGTCAGAATGTATTTACAATGACATAAGGAAAGTGAATAAAACACATTAAAGTATAGTGCAATAGGTAAAAGTATGAAAAAATGTTTCTAATGAAATACTGTAGTACATGATTAGTAATAATATTACTGGAATATGGTGTTTATGTGGCAGGCAAATGAATACTGGACTGATCTGAGAACAAATGCTCAATACTACATGGACATGGGAAACCTGGTATTTGACCGTTCTGTGGCTGAGTGAGTACCATGATAAGACTGAACAGAAAAGTACAATGCAATAAAACAACAAAGAAATTAATGTCTTTTTTTTCTCTCCATAGTGAGAACAGTAGGCTCTACATGGATATGCTGAGGAATGTAAGAGCACAGCTGGATGCACACACAGGCCAACAGTGATTGATATGGACAAAACCATTGACTAATTGAGTCAATGGAGAGTGCTGAGGCTGCTTTGCTGATCTAAGGGATGTGAGCAGGACAGCAGCCAATATTTTTTTACATAGAGTTCTCTCAGAGATTGCAATTAATTAGTTTGCAGAAATGCTTTTTATACAGTGTGCAGTTTGGAGGACTAGGAGAGCCACTTTAAAATAAAATAAAGAAATTGGTTTATTAAGTAATTATTAAATATGTATGAAATAACAAGAAAAGTGATTGGCAAATGCATTAAAAAGTTGAATTAAAATGATTTAGCAATTTATTGTTTTATTTATTTTTTATATTTTTCTCAAAAATAAAAAAATAAATGAATAAATGTTTTTTTTTTCAATTTGAACATTTATTTATTTACATTTTTAATTGGTCATTGATTTCTTAATTTTTTTTTTTAAAGGATTAGTTCACTTTCAAATGAAAATTACCCCAAGCTTTACTCACACTCAAGCCATCCTAGGTGTATATGACTTTCTTCTTTCTGATGAACAATCGGAGAAATATTAATAAATATCCTGACTCATCCGAGCTTTATAATGGCAGTAAGCGTTACCAAACGAGTATGAGCTGAAGAAAGTGCCTCCATCTACATCCATCCATCATAAACGTGTACTCCACATTGCTCCGAGGGTTTAATAAAGGCCTTCTGAAGCGAAGCGATGCGTTTGTGTAAGAAAAATATCCATATTTAACAAGTTATAAAGTAAAATATCTAGCTTCCGCCAGACCGCCTTCCGTATTCAAGTTACGAAGAAAGTGTAAACTGGCTTTGCATCAGTTACACTTTTTCCATAAGTTGAATAGGGAAGGCGTAGGACATAGCGTAAGATTTTTGAACTGCAAGAGTTTTACACTTTCTTCGTAAGTAGAATATGGAAGGCAGTCTGGCGGAAGCTAGATATTTTACTTCATAACTTGCTAAATATGGATATTTTTTTTTTACACAAACGCATCGCTTCGCTTCAGAAGGCCTTTATTAACTCCCCAGAGCCGTGCGGAATATGTTTATGATGGATGGATGTGGATGGAGACACTTTCTTCAGCTCATACTCGTTTGGTAACGCTTACTGCCATTATAAAGCTCGGGTATTTATTAATATTTCTCTGATTGTGTTCATCAGAAAAAAGAAAGTCATATACACCTAGGATGGCTTGAGGGTGAGTAAAGCTTGGGGTAATTTTCATTTGAAAATGAACTAATCCTTTAAATGAAGTGTGGCACTTTTGGCCTTCCATATAGCTGACATGACTGTTCTCTGGTGTGACATTCTGTACTCCATTTAAAACAATTTTTAACATCATTCTCTATTGAACTATTGGAGGACTGACAGAAAAAACAAAAACTAATTCTAATTAAAAATTGAAGAAAAAAAGACTAGAAATGAAGACCATGTCAGCAACTAAAATAGCCTATACTTTCCTTTTTTACATTTAGCTAATATCTATGTTTTAATGCTGAAAACGTTTATCATATTGTGTATTATTTGCCAACCATATTCAGTTGAATGTAGAGGCAGAGTGCATTTGCTATTACTTAACAATAAAGAATTGTGCATTTTACACCTTTGTTGGATTCATTGAAAATTGCTTAAGAAATATTACTAATGATTAGCCATTCAAAAGAGAAAAAATTCTGCATTTGAGGATAGCCTTGCTTTATTACAGAAAAAAATAAAGATGGAATCATTTCACGCGCAACCTTATTGCATCATTCCCGACTGCATATAGGCCTAGCATATAGCCATGTTCGTCATGGCCTATTTTTCATGTGCGCACACTGATGCTTTCACATGCACACGAGCCTTTTTTGGCTCTCTGCTAGACGCGTTTTACATACTGCAACATGTGAAGCCAATGATGCGCGCAACCTTCGATTTTACGTAACACTTACTGTACAGTTCCTAGCCAACCCTCTTTCCATCAGCGAGGATGCGTGATTCTCTCTCTGGTTTGGCTGCTTCCATGAAGTGACGGATGCTGAGCTGCGTCCCACCCCCTTGCCCCATACGAACGCTCATCCATGGTGCCAACAGACGGACATTACACGGGCGAGGAAAACAACAAACAGCCTCCATCACTAGTGAGTAGATGCATAATGTCTCCCTGCGGTGTCGGTAAATTAGACTATATTAAACCATCAGTTAGTGATGCGCAGTTGCCTACTGCCATTTTTGAACTAGAGTGCGTCAGACTCCAGTTGGCGTTTTTTTGTCAGTTTGTTGTTGATAATCTCGATGAAATTGAATCATTGTAGGCTATTTCAAACAGCGCAAATGATATGATGATTTTGCTTGTTCATGGTTCGGAGTGATTGGACGTGTGTTGCATGGAAAGCAGTGGAGGACAAACACCCAGTCAGTTTTTGTATTGCTATCAAATTTATCAATTCCAGACAGACAATTTAGTTCTAGAAATAATTGAGATAACTCTTTTGTCAATAGGGTTAGTCTCAGAGCCAATGCTCTAATCTATTTTATATGGTCTATAGGCATATAATGCTTTAAAATCAAATTCAGTCTATTCAGACATACGCTGTGTTTGTGTGTTTCAGATTATCACCACTGCAGGTCAGTGTTAATGCCTGAGCGCTGCCATGGCCAACAGGGGACCAAGCTATGGGCTCAGCCGTGAGGTCCAAGAGAAGATTGACCAGAAGTATAATGCGGAGTTGGAGACTCGGCTTGTGGAATGGATCCTGGTCCAGTGTGGTGATGACTTGGAGCGACCTGAACCTGGCAAACAGAACTTCCAGAAATGGCTCATGAGTGGAACAGTATGTGCTAAAAAAAAGAACTTAAAACATTCCAGGACCTTTGTTACTGTATATTAAAGGGTTAGTTCACCCAAAAATGAAACTTTTGTCATTAATTACTCACCCTCATGTCGTTCCACACCCATAAGACCTTCGTTCATCTTCAGAACACAAATTAAGATATTTTTGAAGAAATCTGAGAGGTATATGACTCGTCCATAGACGGCAATATAATCAACACTTTCAAGGTCCAGAAAGGTACTAAAGACATCGTTAAAATAGACCACGTGACTGCAGTGGTTCAACCTTAATTTTATGAAGCGACGAAAATACTTTTTGTGCGCAAAAATAAAACAGAAATAACGACTTTATTCAACAATCTCTTCCCTTCCCTGTCATTATCCTTACACAGTGAAGACTTGCGTGTTTACGTCCGAGAACCGGCTCAGTATTGGTCAAAGCTGATCACGTGAGAAGCATGACGCATGCATGTGATGCTGACGCAGGAGCCGGCCAATAATGAGTCAGCATTCTGACATAGAACCTGGAAGCACTGGATGTAAACAACATATGAGAATGACACAGAAGAGAAGATATTGTTGAATAAAGTCGTTATTTTTGTCACTTCATAACATTAAGGTTGAACCACTGCAGTCACGTCGACTGTTTTAACGATGTCTTTAGTACCTTTCTGGACCTTGAAAGTGTTGATTATATTGCTGTCTATGGACGAGTCATATCGGATTTCATCTAAAATATCTTAATTTGTGTTCTGAAGATGAACGAAGGTCTTACGGGTGTGGAACGACATGAGGGTGAATTTTCATTTTTGTGTGAACTAACCCTTTAATGTCAGCAACTAATTTTTAACAAGGGGAGCCTGAAACAACATAACATTTGTCATTAGATACACACTTAAAAATAAAGGTTCTTTAATGGCATCTGTGGTTCCATGAAGAACCTTTAACATCCATAGAACTTTTCCCATGCACAAAAGGTTCTATAGTGGAAAAAGGTTCTTTAGAATAGATGATTAACATGTTCTTCACACTAAGAAAAAAATGGTTCTTTTAAGAACTGTTCACTGAAAGGTTCTTTTTGGAACTTAAAATGGTTCTTGTAAGGCATTGCTGTGAAAAAACCCAAACAAACCGGTAGCCATTTATTTTACAGTCCTGTTCCGCATGTACATGCTATATACTTATTATAGTAATTACAGTAACTGTGTAATAACTAGGAGAACTTACTCCTAAACCTAACCTTAACCCATATTGGCCTGGTTTCACAGACAGGGCTTAGCCTAAGCCAGGATTTGGCCTTAGTTCAATTAGGATATTTAAGTAACTTTTATAAACATTCACTAGAAAAAAACATTACTGGTGTGCGTCTTGAGACAAAACAATGGCACTGACATATTTTAAGATATGTTAGTACAAGTTACTTTTAGTTACAACAGCTCAAACATGCATTTTAGTCTAGGACTAGCTTAAGCCTTGTCTGTGAAACCGGGGGGTAGTTACCTTATATTACCCAGTATATATACTATAAGTACATGTAACTGCATGTAATCTCAACTGGAATTATAACAACCTTGCACAATAATATCCTACTTCCTCATTATCTCACTATGATTGTGACACTGTACACCGAAAAACCATTGTGGGTTTGTGAAAAATGTTGTTTAGAAACAATTTTCACTCTAGTAAATTTAAAAGAAATGGCAAGTAACACATTGAATTAAACATGAAATTTTAAAGTAGAAAGACTGAAATAGTATATTCTTTTAAAATATTTACAACATTGAAAAAATAATTTTTTACAGTGTTGTCGTGTGTTGATGTATTCAAGATATTTTTGCACCTTAGTTTCAATTAAAGGATTAGTTCACTTTCATATAAAATTTTCCTGATAATTTACTGACCCCCATGTCATCCAAGATGTTCATGTCTTTCTTTCTTCAGTCGAAAAGAAATTAAGGTTTTTGATGAAAACATTCCAGGATTTTTCTCCTTATAATGGACTTCAATGGCCTCCAAACGGTTGAAGGTCAAAATTATAGTTTCAGAGCAGCTTCAAAGGGCTTTAAACGATACCAGACGAGGAATAAGGGTCTTATCTAGTGAAATGATCGGTCATTTTCGAAAAAAATGTAAATGTATATGCTTTATATAAACAAAAGATTGCCTTCCAAGTGCTTCCGCCAAAACCGTACTTTCGTATTCTTCAAAAAGCTTACGCTGTATGTCCTACACCTTCCCTATTCTACTTACGGAAAAAATGTAACTGGCGCTGCGTTCGTTCCGTAAGTTGAATAGGGAAGACGTAGGACATACAGCATTGAAACTGTAATTTTGACCTTCAACCGTTTGGAGGCTATTGAAGTCCATTATAAGGAGAAAAATCCTGGAATGTTTTCATCAAAAACCTTAATTTCTTTTCGACTGAAGAAAGAAAGACATGAACATCTTGGATGACATGGGGGTGAGTAAATTATCAGGAAAATTTTATATGACAGTGAACTAATCCTTTAATAGGCTGCTTCCCAAGTCGCATACTATATGCACTAAAAGTGTTTACTTTGCTGATGATGGGAAAGTACACATTTTTGAACAAGTAATAAGAGAGTGTACAAGTATTAGAGCATACTGTCTTGACATGAAATTGTCTTGATACCACACAACTTCCTATTGTTGCATTGGCATGTAAGCATTAACATCTGAAGGCATCATACACTTGCCGACTTTGTAAATGGTTACAGAGAAAAACTGGGCATCATATAGGAGATTCATGACAAATGAAAACAATATGTGTTCTAAAATCAGCTAAAAATATCAAACGTCTGATATCCTCCGACTGGATTTCTTTGGAATCAAAGTCTGAAGCTAAAAAATCTCTGCCAACTCCCCCAGGTCTGCAGACTGGCTCTGACTTTCGTCAAGTAGCGTTGACTCGTCCTGACTGCAAATCAGACAAAAATCTGTACTAAAGTCGTGTAGTGTTTTCCAGGCTAAACTAAATTTGTTACTGTACTATTTCTATTTTACTTCACTCACATTCCTCGCCACTTTTATATTTTGGAAAAAGTGAAAAAAGAACCAACCAACAATATTTTGTCTCCTTATTTGTGCAAGGGGTTTTTTGGGATACACACTACATAGATGCACAGATCCACCAGAAATAGTACCCCATCCATGCATGTTTGAGATACACGGTATCATGTTTTGTGATTCTTGCTCCTACTATTTTGGACACATATTATGCAGCGATTTTGTACTGGAGAAGATCTATATTTTTTACATTTAATAGGCTCCCTTTCTGTGTCTTAGCTATTGTTTTAGTCATCACTAGGACTAAGAATCTGGCAGAACTTAAATGAAATATGGGTAACACTTTACAATAAGGTCTCATTTGTTAACATAAGTTAATGTATTAACTAACATTAACTAACAATGAGCAATACATTTGTTACCGTATTTATTCATCTTTGTCAACTTTAGTTTATAAAAATACTTCTGTTCATTGTTAGTTCACGGTGCATTAACTGATGTTAACAAATACAACTTTTGACTTAATAATGTTTTACTAAATATTGAAATTAACATTAACATTAATAAATGCTGTAGAAGTATTTTTTCATTTGTAGTCCATATTAACTAAAGTAGTTAACTAAAGTAAACAAATGAAACCTTATTGTAAATATGTTCCACCTTTCTCCCTTCCCTCTTCCTGTCTCTTAACCCCATCCCAGATTCTCTGCCGGCTCATCAATAGTCTATACCCCAGCGGTGAGGAACCAATTAAGAAAATTACAGAAACTAAAATGGTCTTTAAACAAATGGAGAAGATTTCTCAGTTCCTGCAGGCTGCTGAAGAATATGGTGTTACCAGGGGAGACATATTCCAAACTGTTGATCTTTGGGAAGGTAAAACAAACAAACACACACACACACACACACACACACACACATACACACACACACACACACACACACAAGTAACTTCTTTATCTGAAGTACAGAAAAATAAATGCAGGGGATAGCACTGATCACCATTAATCATTTGCATATCTGTATGTTTAAATGTTCAGCACATTTGAGATTACATTGTTACAGAAGACAACTCTGTAATATGACATCACTTTATACTGGAATTGTACATCTCAAACATTGTTCTTTTATACACTACTGTTCAAAGGTTTGGGGTCAGCAAGTTTATATATATATAAAACAATAGTTTTATTCAGCAAGCATGCATTAAAATGATCAAAAGTGACAAACATTTCAATTTCAAATCAATTCTGTTTTGTACAGAGCCCCGCACATGACATGCAGGAAAAAAATAGGCTAAATCGTGTGCACACTTTACGAAGTCGTTCCCTCGATTTATAAATCGTGCACACGATTTACTTTCTTTCCCTTGCATGTCATGTGTGGGGCTCCGTAGTTTTGAACTTTCTATTCATCAAAGAATCTGGTGAAAAAAAATATGGTTTACACAAAAATATGAAGCAGCACAATCATTTTCAATTTGATAATAATACGAAATGTTTCTTTAGCAGCAAATCAGCATATTAGAATGATTTCTGAAGGATCATGTGACACTGAAGACTGGAGTAATGATGCCGAAAATTCAGCTTTGTCACCATAGTAATAAATTAGATTTTAAAATATATTCAAATAGATTACATTTTAAATTGTAATAATATTTCACAATGTTAATGTTTTTGCTATAGCTTTGATCAGATAAATGCAGCCTATGTAAGAATGAGGCCTCTTTCAAAAACAAAAACCTTTGAATGGTACTGTAGATGATCAGTTGGCTGTACATTATCCCTTACATTACTTGGGTATGGTAAAAAAAAAACTTACAGTAACTTGGTAAGTGATAAGTTTAACTTCGTAGGCGATGTGTAGTGTTTTGAAGCATTTATGTTATCTGAAAATACAAACACAACTGTGCTATGGGCATAGGATTTAGCTATTTTCTTTAAGCACATTCTGATTTTGCAGAGTTAGATGCGTTCCTGGATCAACATATTTTGTTTATTATACATTTGTATTATACATATTTGTATATTATCCACATTTTGTTGATCCTGAAACAACATTCTGGTCCAAAAATGTAGTCCATATCCCTACACCTAAACCTACCCATAAGTTATCCCTAAAATCAGAGGGGAATGATAAGTGAATAGCACTGATGTAGAAGCACCTAACCCTGGTTGTAAGCATAAACTTGACATAAACTGTAAACTTCAAATCTGATTGGTTGATTGGAATGTTGTTCCAGGATCAACAAAGATGTCGATCCAGGAACATGTTGTACTTGGTGAAATCACGTTCCGCTGTGATTAACATGGTGTAAATAAAGGAAAGTACAAGATGCCTTTGCCAGGAGTCGTGTCACAGGAATCATGTTTATAAGCGTTTGGGTCTGTTTTAAAGGAAAGGACATGGCTGCAGTCCAGAGGACACTGGTGGCTCTGGGAAGTGAAGCTCTCACAAAGGATGATGGACATTACCGTGGAGACAAAGACTGGTTTCACAGGTGAGCTGGACAGAGAAAGGGTGTTACTTATTTGCACTTTGCCCAGGGATGAACTGAGACCCCCAGTGGGCAAACATTCAGTGCCAGCAAAGCCGGTCACCGTGATTTGGCCAAGTAAGACATGTTCCTGGGTCAACATATTTTGTTGATTCTGGAGCAACATTCCTGTTTGAAAATTTAGCCCTAACTGTATCCTTACCCCTGAACCTAACCCTACCCATGACTTACCCTCTAAAACATAGTGAAATGATGGGAGAATAACATTGATGTAGAAGCACCTAACCCTGGTTGTAAGCCTAAACTTGACATAAACTGTAAACTTGCCCCTCAAATCTGATTGGTTGATTGGAATGTTGTTCCAGGATCAACAAAGATGTGGATCCAGGAACATGTTGTACTTGGTGAAATCACGTTTACCTAGCAAAGCCTTCTCTGCTGGTGTAAAAGTTCTAAAAATAAGTATATAATTTGTCCTCTTTTTATTCTCATATATCTTTATTTGCCTATGTATTTCCCATCACTTTCAGCTCCTGATTCTGTCTTTTGAGGCTTTGTCAGTGTACAAAAAGATCATTGATCTAATCAGAATTTATCCATCACATAGAGCTTGCAGAACCGCCAACAGTGTGCAAACGAATCTAATCTAAATTCAGATTAATCAGTCAATCAGATTGTTTTATTTGTTCCTGGTTGGTGTAGTCTGTGCAGAGGCTGTCTAACTGGCTTTAAATCAGTCGTGGATTAAGTGATGTAGCTAATTAGAGTGTGAACAGGGCAAGAGACGTTCTGTGAGAACTGCTGATATATTAAAAATGAAAGGAGGGCTTATTTTCAATTCAAATAACCATTGGTAAGTGCCAATGTATGATTTACTTAAGTTAAAATAGGCTTTTGTGTCAGAGCCATAGCCTTTTGTGGGCAGCACTATGACAAGTAGCGCAGTTGCACCTCAGGCGACCCAAGTTCTTGTCCTGACTTGAGGTTGTGATCATTATAAGATTAAAAGTTGCAATTATGTCTTAAAAAGTCAAAATATGAGATAAAAAGTTTCAACTTTTCATCTCATAATTATAACATAACGTCATAATATTGAATTTTTATTTCGTAATTATGACTAATAATGTTTACGCATTAGGGTTTATGCATTAGGTCAGTAGGTGGAGAGTAGGTGGTCTTTTGTGATCCTTTTCAATACATTCGACCACATGAGCGTCTACATTACGAAAGCAATCCGGTCAAATGCATTGTCGACTACCTCTGAAAGTGGTTGAAAGTGGACAAGCTCAAAATGCTTTAGACCCCGTTTACACTTGTATTTAGTGTCGTCCACTTGTGATCCGATTGACCAAAACGCATCTTAATACCAGGTGTAAACTGGTCATCAGTTACAGTAACTAAGCGTCTAGAGTGGACTTTGCGTTAGATAAGAACTTATGAATAGCTGGTGCGGCCCTATCCTGGCGTTTATAACCAGGGCCTAAGTCCTAGTCCTAGTCTCAGTCTCAGAAAACACCCATAGACTGTTCTGATGCATGTTACAAACTAAAATGTCAGGCTTAGGCCTGTCACGATAGTCGATATATAGACTTATCGCACGATATATGGACATGTCCTCGATAATTTTTGGTGATGCGATATATTGCCCATTATGTTTACTCAAAAACAAATGTCACCGACATTTTGCCGATCGTGCTGCCTCTGTCATCTCGTCTGCTCTCGGAGGCGAAAGCGGGGCTCAGGCAGCTCCTTCATACACAGAGTTGACATCAACAGGCGGAAAAATGCGCCATTGGAGTCGTGTTTGTTTGACTGTTGCACTCACGTCTTTCGCAGCATCTCGTGCATGACGCGGTGCTAAAACGCGGCGCTCAAGTTAAAAGAAGTTTTTCAAACACGACTCTAGAAAAACAGATACCTCAACAGGCCATATCTGACTGCTAAATCTGTGTCTTTGTTCATATGGACATCTGACAAAAGCGTGCACCCTTACTTTACTGAGAAAATAAGGTCAGGGAAAAACCTGTAGATGGAAAATCTCCATATAAGTGCCTTTTGTGCATTTGAAAGTGTTTTTTTCTACTTGTTATTTTGCATTTTTTGTTAGCAAAGGTTTATTTATTATTTATTCAACATTATTATTTTTTTGACGCTTTAATTCCAGTATCTAAATATTCTTAAGAGTTAAGTTCATTGTCATTTGAAAGTGTGTAGGCCTTCTTGCATTATTATGCTGTTATATTATGATTATATATTCAGTGGCATAAAATGGTCTTAAAATGACAATAATATTGCATATCGCAATTATTTCGGGGGCAATATATTAGTAGTTATCGTGACAGGCCTAGTCAGGCTCTTGTCTTCCAATCTAGGCCTAATTCAATTATTTGACTAAAACGCCCAGAAGGGTTCACAGAGGAGCTGGCCTGGAAACAAATTCATGTTTTTAATAAGGTGACCAGATTTCTGAAATTGAATCCGAGGACATTTCCTAGTTCAGTGGTCAAAATACCATTGAAATCTCACTTGTTATCATCAAAACAGGGACAATAAATTTTTTGTAATGATTATAATTGATTGTTATTATACTGTTATAATGAATAATTATGATGCCTGCATTAAAACCTAGTTTTTTAATACAATTCACCAAAAATCATACTATAAAAAATGGTAAATAGTAGGCCTAACCATTGCACATAGCAAACGGATAAATGCAGTATTATAACAAAATTATGCCTCTACACATTACAAAAATAAAATAAGTATTTATAAATATAAAATAAATGAGAATATATGATAAATATGTAGTAAACAAATATTTTAAACATTTTCTAATTGTATTGAATCATTTTAACAAACTCTGAACATACTGTTTCCAGTAATTACAATGTTTTTTAACTTTTCATACAAAAAAAATTATGTTTGTACTTTTGGTAATTATTATAACCCTAATTAGGCTTATTATTTTGCATTTCAGGCTCATTTTGAGCTCAAAGTATGTGATAAATATAATTGTTGCAAGTGTAATTGTTTATTTTTTTATTATTCATACATATCAGGGTGTACTTTCACCCACGTGGTATAGTTGTGTGTGTGGGAATTACTGCATTACTTGTGATGGCAGAACTTCCAGGAACGTTTACAGCTGTGTGCAAAACATTCCTGTCCTGTTATATAGTACAAACAGTATTACTGTAATTTACATAAATAGTTCGCTTGTGATTACCTTGAACCCAATTAGTGTCTTTTTTGATAATTGCTAATAATAGTGCTCTAGTCCTGGTTAAGTTCTTCATGTTATCAGTGTAGTTTAAGCCCCCATTTGGTCTGGCTTTTTTGCTGTATTTGTGTGCTGTAAATCGGGGACATTTCAGGGACAGCTCTAGTCAGGGACAGGATAACAAAAACTGTGACTGTCCCTGGAAAACAGGGACATCTGGTCACCCGAGTTCCGTTTATCTTCGGAACACAAATTAAGATATTTTTGATTAAATCCGATGGCTCAGCGAGGCCTGCATAGACAGCAATGGTACTTCCTCTCTCAAGATCCATAAAGGTACTAAAAACATATTTAAATCAGTTCATGTGAGTTCAGTGGTTCTACCTTAATATTATAAAGTGATGAGAATATTTTCTGTGCGCCAAAAAAACAAAATAACGACTTTTGAACAATATCTAGTGATGGCCGATTTCAAAACACTGCTTCATGAAGCTTCGGAGCTTTACGAATCAAATCAGTGATTCGGAGCACCAAAGTCACGTGATTTCAGCAGTTTTTGCGGTTTGATACGCGATCCGAATCACTGATTTGACTCAAAAGATTCATAACGTTCCGAAGCAGTGTTTTGAAATCGGCCATCAGTAGATATTGTTAAAAAGTCGTTATTTTGTTTTTTTGGTGCACCAAAAATATTCTCGTCGCTTTATAATATTAATATTGAACCACTGTACTCACATGAACTGTTTTAAATATGTTTTTAGTACCTTTCTGGATCTTGAGAGAGGAAGTACCATTGCTGTCTATGCAGGCCTCACTGAGCCATCGGATTTAATCAAAAATATCTTAATTTGTGTTCCAAAGATGAACGAAGGTCTTACGGGTGTGGAACGACATGAGGGTGAGTGATAAATGACATTATTTTCATTTTTGGGTGAACTAAACCTTTAAAGGGAATGGGAGATGAGACTCTGATTGGTTTATTGCACATTACGCCCATAACTCATTAAGAGAATAGGGACAACCTTTTTAGACATTAAACTAGTTTGGATTCGGACATGCCCTAAGTGCACTTGAGTCGTGCGCTTTAGACCATATGCTTAGATCATTAAAATAGGGCCCAAGGTCATACTAGAAACTTCCAGGCAGGTGTGTTAAGGCAAGTTGGAGCTAAACTCTGCAGGACAGTGGACTGGAGCAAGTTTGGACACCCCTGCCTTAGTTTACAAGGTACCAAGCTGCTAGCCAAATGGTGACCTTTATATGGATTTGCAATCTTGTGACCTTCAACTGTATGTGTCCGTAAAGACCACAAGACAGAATGTCCCATTAGTCTTGTTATAGTTCAAAAGTGTGCTCTTTTTTCATCCACAATCAGGAGTGTAAATCGTGGGGGGGTCTGAGTGCTGTCCCCCCAAAAAATATAATTAAAAACCATGCTAAGTATTGTAAATTAATGATATATACTTAAAATAATTGTGTAAGTAGTAAAACAATACAAACGCAAACAGGCGTTTTAAGTTTAGAAACATTTTGAGTCACCCCTCCGTTGCCTCACAGTGGTTTAGTCCACCGCGCACGTCACCTACACACACAAGTCCAGCGGCGGGAGAGAACAGTTCTTCAGACAGTAGTAGAACTCCTGTGAATAGGCTGTCAAGGCTATTTTATTCAAAAAGATCAGATGAAGTGATTATTTTCTCTTTAATACAGACGATGCTGAGTAATTAGTCATAAAAAAATGATGATAACTGATGTATTTTTTCCGTGAGTACGCTATGTTAGCGATTATAATGTTACCTAGCTTGTTTGGTAGCTTGTTTACGATATCTTGTTGGATACTAAGTCACCCACATCAACTACAGCTAACATTGTGATGATAAGCATATGTGTGAACTGTAATAAGGCTAATAGACTTACTGTTGTGTGTTGGGTTTTGCTCAATGTGTATTCATCGTATTTTGGTGACTTGGTTGTAAACAACTTCAAAAATATTGCAATAAATAAATGGTTTTGAAGAAGAATATTTTGGTCAATTTAGTCAGTTTTTTCATTGAACCAAAGAGAAACATTGAGCATAATGGCACAGTCTCCATGCTACACTAATAATAGTAGTAAGGTTTTCTTCTGTGTAACGTTACATATATCCTTTATAAGTAAAATTTTGGCTGTATTATTTGTGTCCCCTTCAAAAATTGCTCTTGAGAAAATTTGTTTATTGTCCCCCCACAACTGTCAGATGAAATTTACGCCCCTGTCCACAATGCACCCTCAATGATCCCTCTTGCGCACTAGTGGGAAATTTACAGTGGTTTTAAGGCTTACAATTGCGACTACAAATGGCCAATGAGCACTTATGAAGAAGGAACTGGTGAGGTTCATCATTTTGAATCTTTGAAACATTCTGAACATTCTCTGTTGTGTTAACAGTGTTACAAACAAAAGCACAGACAAACTACACATGCTTACCTGTAACTTATTTTCTGATTTGTCTGCAAATTGGACCAGACTTTATGCCACTAGTCAAAAAACAAAAAGAACGAAAAATCATCTTGTGCAGCCTCTAAGAACACACTTTCTGCTGCATTTAAATATTTGTAATTGTGTTTTAGGAAAACCAAGGGCCACAAGCGTGAGTTTTCAGAGGAGCAGCTGCGTCAAGGTCGGAGTCTTATCGGCATGCAGATGGGAAGCAATCGTGGAGCATCTCAATCTGGCATGGCAGGGTACGGCACCCCACGGCAAATCATGCGGTATGACTCTCCTCGACACAATGGAGATCAGAGCAATCCTTAAACACTACACCGTTTGGTATTTAAAATGTGCACTGGAGCCGAACAGCCAAAACTAGTGCTCCAGTTGTAGGAGGAATGTGTACATGTGTGTGTATATAGATATATGATGAACTAAGGCTGCTTACACCAGTCCTAGAATTACACACATTAGAGTGTTGTCCCTTCACCCACAATGCACCAGTGCCGTCTGTTATTGTTTCTCAGGCAAGCTCCATATTATGGCCAAATTGTGCAAAATAAATTAAATATTAGTATCAAAAGGCTCAACTATTAAATATGAAATGTGCATCTCTCCTTTGCGAATGGTACGCTGACAATCTGGTACATCTTGAATGTCTAGCGTCCATTTACAATTGCATATTTGGCTGATGCTTTTAAACTGTGCTCAAGATATACATGTATTCGGTTGAGGTGATACTGTGCTGTTGCTATCAAATGTACACTATTATTGATGTATACCATCTATGCTAGCAGAACCCGCCCAAACTATTAGACTCAGGTCATTCTATAATGTCCTCACAAAATGTCATTGTTGTGCATAATTATCTGATGTCACTGTATGGAACTGATGCTATACATTCCAGTGATAAGACACAGTGTTCTGAAAATCATGTCAAACTGATATAAAAATTGTGGTATTTATGAAATGCGTCAAATCTGTTTTCAACTTTTGTTAACTTTCTGCATTAACTAACATGCATGTAAAGTAAATGTGCTTCTGATGCTAAGATTGTATTGCAGATGACACCATTGTTTATTGTGAAGCTTCATCTTTGATCTATATACAGTACCTTTGACAATCAAAACACTTTCCAATTGTCATGATTGAAATAGTTTGAGATGTTTGGCTATTTAGGTCAGTGTTTCTTGTTTTTTTATTTTTGTGGTTTGGTTTTAAATCCACTTATTTGTTAGAAAAATGGAATAATCTTAAATTTTATTTATACTTATATCACACTTTAAACATTTCTAAGTGTTTTTCATTATTTTGTAAATGTGTTAGTTTTAGTTGATCTGTTTTAAATTTACTGGAATGTAGTTATTTTCCATTAGGTATGTTTACATGCACGTATTTTTGCTAACCGAATGAATCCAATCTGATTTCAGATTCTAAAAGTTGTTTATATGAACCCTAAACTTTGCAATCTGATTTACATATTCATTTACATGTGCATAACATGCATTCTGAAGTCATAAACGTAAAACTACTGCATAATAATAAATATAGGGCCCTATGAGTTCCGTGATGTAGAAAACGCGGGCGGAATCGCGGAATCCAGTGATAAAAACGGAATTTACTGAATAACGCGGAATGTCACGGAATTTGTCAAATTTTTGATGAATAAATAAAAAGTAGGTCAGTACTCTTAAATCAAATCGTGATATGGACTAGTGTCTGTGAATTTTAAACCAAAAAAGACCATTTAAATATGAATCCTGCATGTTTTGCGTGTCTCTGTGTGAATGAATGGCGCAGATGCGCGGTATCATTTACCACACACACACTTGAAGCACTCGTGACGCTCGCAGTGTTTTCAGCCTCTGCCGCCTCACTATATGAGGACATAAATGAATGAACTTCATCTCCAGACCCGCTCTGATTCACTTCATGAGCATTTTACCGTTCTATTTGAGAAAAACTATTGTTATATCATGAACACACTGAAACTCAAAGCACGGCAACCCGCCAAAATAAAAGTTCGGTTTAACTTAAAGAAATTGTGACAGAAATATATTACTGTTGTACAGTAGAATTTAGCTACGTCTCAATTTAATAATAATACTAACAACAATAATAAATTATTATTAAAACTTATTTAACTTAGGGAATAATCACAATTTTTCTTCCATATTTTAATTTTAACAGTTGTGCAGCACTTTGACAAAAAAGTTGGTTTAATGTCATATGATTAAAAGATAAATTAAATTAATGTTTTATGCCTTCATTTGATTGCCAGAAAAATTAAAATACACAACACAGAATTTCTGAAAAAACAAAAACAAAACATTTCATAAAAATGAAAAAGAAAAAAAAAATGTTTTTATGAATTCAATTAATTAGATATGCATTTTGATTATTAAAATTTAATTAAACCATTAAAATGGAATCTAGAATTTGGTAAAAATAAAATGGATTTTGAGAAAAATAAAATACAGCAGATTTCATAGGGCCCTAAAAAATTTAATACATTGTTGTTGAAGTGTATGTTTTGTGATTTCAATTAATTCAATTATATATATATTTATATTATATATAATCTATATTATTAATATTTAACCATTAAAATTGAAGTCCAAAAAGATTAAAATGGAAAAAACGGAATTTGGAAAAAAATAAAAACGGAATTTGGGAAAAAATAAAACTGATTTCATAGGGCCCTAAACACACGTTGACACTGCGCATGTGCGCAAGGTATTTTTTGAATCCGATTGAGAAGAGTCCAATTCAAGCATTTACATGCTTAATTTTTGCCCTATTGATCGGATTATTTCAGGTCTGCATTAGCCCTTCCAATCCGATCACAAATGAATTTGGATCAAGCATGGTGTTTATATGAAGTCTTTTCAATCTGTGTTATTTTGTTGCATGTAAACATAGCTATTTTGACTCAATAGGGTTTGATTGTATTGAAAAGAGAGCACTAGACACGAGATGAAATTAGTCTAAACTTTTAAATGCGTGCACAAATATCTATCAATACAATAACTGTCGCAATTGTATCTTGCTGTTCATTAGCAGTTGTTTGTGTTCACTTCGTGTTTGAATCAGAACATCTTCCTTTGTTTGTCGGCACAGATTATGATATTTTTACACAAAAGAAAATAACTGTATTCACAAATGTGCCTCTATTTGTACAAATCGTTGCACATTTAATTTTGACCTTCACAGACACAATGTATTGGTTTGTGGCAAGATACATTTGTAGCATTTTTTAAACTGATGGAAAATTGTACACGCATTCATTAATGATGTCAAGGCTAATTTCTTTACAAATTATTCAAAGCCAATACTGTGAGGTTTCACCATTTTAGATGTTGATCAGTGTTATGTTGTGCGCACACACTTGCGCACGCACACACAAACAGAGTGTTTCATTATAGATCATGACCACTGGAGAGGCTTGCATAACTAAAGGTAACCTGCTCTTATCAAGGTGGAAATGGACAAGCTTGAATACTATGATACAGGTGACAGTAAACAAACTTGAGTTTATTTCAAGAGCTTAGTGTAACACTCTCCTTCAGCTGATATACATTTTCATTCTGTTTACTGATACACATCCAAACCATTACAATGATTTCACAATGTTGTCCACACGCATTTCTCTCTCTCACACAGTCACTCTTGAAGCGCTTTCAAAAACAAATTTGAACAGAAAGAATATGGAAACTAACTGGAATGAAAACAAATAAAAAAACATAATGAATCAAAAGTACAATGTCTTTGTCTTTTCATGATCACCCTTTTCTTCACTCAACCATCTGGGTGTCCATCTGCCGGTTCCACTACTTCGGCATGTTTGAGCTGAAAATCAAAGCAAAAATAGAAGTTTATCCACACAACCAGCACAAATAGGAAGCATGTAAGATCTTTGTCTGGCAGATTAAATACCAGCTTAAACCATATCAATTTTAATATCTACTATTAATTTTGTATATAATCATTTACAAGTGATATAAAATTGTTAACAAGGGCTGGAAGTGAAAAACGCCTTATATTCAGATGCGCATAATTATTAAGCAGGTAAAATGGGCCAAAAAAAATATGTAGAAAGAAAAATGCAATACTATAGAAATTGCAAATTTAAGGTGTGACCATTGGATGAGAAATGCTCATTGGAGCAACAGGGTTACAAAAAAACAGGTGGAGAAGAAAAGACTTTTCACAGCCCATTTTATAATCTCTATTCTAACTCTACTGCAGTCACCTTGAAGTTGTTGTGATGCTCCAGGCTGCGGCAGTGCTCAGATTTTGCTTTGTTCTCGTCAGTGTAGAATATGTTACACAGCTTGCAGAAGAAACCAGTTACTGGGATGACGTAGTTCACACCTGAAATAAGGTCGGAGAGGTGTTTTCTAAAATAGGATTTAACCGCAATCCGTTGGCATAAACATTTCAAACCATTAGAAAGACTAAACTGTAAACACACTACAAGCGTTACTTTTAGTAGCACTTTTATTTTGGCGTGTTTTAAATGAAGCTCCAGTGGTTATAATAAGGCACTGATTGAGTCTATTACAAGTAAATGTGTGATGGACTTACCCACAATCTGGTCAGGTTGATGGTCAGGGCTCAAAGAGGTTTTGTCCTGTTGATTAACCTCTTCCGAACCTTTTCCTTCACAAACTGAATCCCCACCAACACCTTCACAATCCGGTAAAGAAATCTGCTGGCTCTGCAAACACGTATTTTCTCTTTTTAACCAGTATTGAAAGAGATACCATATATGACTGACACTTTGCTGCTTTCCCTTTCCTTTCAACTCGTTTGAAAATGTAAATCAAAATTCTAGATCTGCATTTAAGCATGACATTTTATGAGAAACCAAATGAAAATTTCCACATTGGTGGTGGATAAAGTTCAATTAAGTGTTCATTTAATCGTCCAATTAATCAATAAATCAATCAAATGTTTGAGAATAGATTTAGTCAAATGTGTCCAATGTGTGTGATGTTCACCTCCTTTGCGCCACTCTTGATTTCCTGGTCATTTTCTGTTCTTTCAGAGCTTGATTTAACTGTTTTTTCTTCCTTTTTTAGCTCTTTCTCCTCAGTGTCTTGCTCTAAAACAAATCTCCTATAACAATAGAGCAAAAACTGAAGATGTCACTAAAGAAAATAATTTCTGTAACTTTCACAATGGTTGTCACAAGTTAACATGAAACATTTATGCAAAAGAAACATTATCAAAGAAATACAATTCATAGGACTCTATTATTTTTAATTTTAATGAATTATTAATGACAAAATAAATTGTTAATCTAATCTATGTAATTATTACATTTAATTAATTAGTCATGTTTCTGATTATTGAAATCTGAATAAACAAAACAAATGGTTTCAAGTTTGTTATAATATAGTTTTGTATATAATATATTTTTATTCATTTAATAGTCATTTTAATTCATGATAATAATAATAATAATAATAATAATAATAATATTTGACTGTTTAATACTGTATACCGTGAAACGGTGTTATTTTCTGAGGTGGTTATCATACCATTAAAATTTCATTCCAACCCTAGTAAGTTCCATCACGAAATATACGTAATAAACCCGATCAATCAGGTTGTGAACGTATCCTTACGCCTTTAGGTTCAGTGTTAAAATGCCAATATGAACGCTAAGTGGACCAGGACTACTTTTTTTTTTTTTTTGGTTTGAACCAAGTGTGAATACACCCTAAATGTACCAAAAATGTGTTTTGTTTATATATATATATATATATATTAAAAAAAAAGTGTTTGAACTAAAGGCAAAATATCTGGACATGTCCACAGTTAAAGGGTTAGTTCACCCAAAAATGAAAATTCTGTCATTAATTACTCACCCTCATGTCGTTCCACACCCGTAAGACCTTCATTCATCTTCGGAACACAAATTAAGATATTTTTCATAAAATCCAATGGTTCAGTGAGGCCTCCATTGACAGCAAGATAATTAACACTTTCAGATGCCCAGAAACGTACTGATGACATATTTAAAACAGTTCATGTGACTACAGTGGTTCAACCTTAATGTTATGAAGCGAAAAGAATACTTTTTGTGCACCAAAAAATTCTGCTTCATGAAGCTTTACGAATCTTTTGTTTCGAATCAGGGATTCGGAGCGCCAAAGTCACATGATTTCAGTAAACGAGGCTTCGTTATGTGATAAGTGTTTCAAAATTTCAATGGTTCACCACTGGGGGGCGTGACTTTGGCAGTTTGATACACGCTCCAAACCACTGATTTAAAACAAAAGATTCGTAAAGCTTCGAAGCTTCATGAAGCAGTGTTTTGAAATCGCCCATCACTAGATATTGTTGAATAAAGTCGTTATTTTGTTTTTTTGGCGCACAAAAAGTATTCTCGTCGCTTCATAACATTAAGGTTGAACCACTGTAGTCACATGAACTGTTTTAAATATGTCTTTAGTATCTTTCTGGGCATCTGAAAGTGTTAATTGTCTTTCTAGCAATGCAGGCCTCACTGAGCCATCGGATTTTATGAAAAATATCTTAATTTGTGTTCCGAAGATGAATGAAGGTCTTACGGGTGTGGAACGACATGAGGGTGAGTAATTAATGACTGAATTTTCATTTTTGGGTGAACTAACCCTTTAACTGTGCTGAACTACAGAAAAGTGTTATTTCTGAAGAAAGCATGATTGCATGATGTTTGCAGAATCCATTTGCTCAGATATTTTAATATCTACTGCTACAATAACATTTTAAAGTGCTCAAATATTGTTGAGGCCAACTGTCATTTGTGCATCCACTTTATTCAGCAACGGTTTTAATGAGAACATGATTTCAGAGTTGACCTGAAATGACTGAGACACATTCACCTACCATCGAATCAGAGAGTCCGCTTTCCTGCTCATGGCTATCTTCAGCACTGACCCCCAAAATATGCATGGCCGCCGACTGTACTGCGCAACCATCTGTTCAGCTGCCTTTGCACTGTCCAACTGCATGTAACACTGAGAAGGAACAAGAATGGGACGGCTCAGGAAAAATAAATAGCATAAATGGGTTGTAATGCCTTTCTGCTCTGTGCTGCTCATCATAGATAGTGATAAGGTGAAAATGTGTGGATACGTACCGTTGCTTGATGCTTGGATAGAGAGTAGGCAGTCAGTTTTCCAAAGGGCTTAACCAGAGCTAAAAGGGATTCCTTTGTGTATTTCTGCCGAAACCTCTGGTTGGGAAGACAGCTGATGAAAATGGATCTCCCACTAGGGCTCTAAAAAGGGTGTGAGGGATTGAAACCACAACAATCATTTTAGATTAATAGAGTGCTGCAGGGATGACATTTTTGTAGGCCAAAACCTGGAAATGAGTTAACACTTCCAGTTCCTTCGTCTCAAAGTCAATGGGTTTTTGGTTCAGTGCCTGAATTAAGGTCAGTAGTGAACACAAGCTCAAGACATTTTCATGTTTTATTCTACGACATAAAATACAGTCAAACCAAAAATTATTCTGACATTTTTGATATATTTTACTAGTGGGTGCAGGACACTATAATTCATTTGTGTAAGTGAGGATAGCAAAATAAAGTAAACTGTGACATATTATGCCCAAAAATTCTTCATACAGTACTACCAGTAAAATTGGAACCAAAATTATTCAGACACTTTGACCTGACCATGTTTTGCTTAAGTGTTATCTGACATAATTAAGATTAATTTAACTCTGAGATCTCGTTATATTTTATTACCATTTTTTTTTAAAACTATAGTGAATAAACTGTATTAATGAATGAAATGTTCAAGGTGTCTGAATAAATTTTGGTTTGACTGTCCATCAGTAATACCCCATTGTGATTTTTTAAATCTTTTACTTCTCTTGAAAAAGGCAGTTGCTAACAAGTGTCTAAATGGGACTTCAGGGGTTGTTGGGGATATTAAACGTCACACCGAACAGGTAAACTCATCTACTCACTAGTCGCTTTCACAGCCTTGTAGTATTCATAATCGCGCTCTCGCAAAACTATTCTAACTCAAACTTTCAGGGAAAATGGTTTTAAATAGAGTTGTCGGAGCTTAATGGTGGTAACGTTGAAGTCATGTGACCGTGGTGTAGTTCGTTTATAGCCTTCATTTAGCTTTTGACTTCTGCCGATTGTATTTAGGCTTCAAAATTCATAAAAGTTGTGTTCATTATGAAGATTATCATGATGGACAAAACGTAAGAATCATAAACTTTCGTTAGTCACAGAGCTTATTTTTGGCAATAATCCAAAAGCCCATGGAAAAAAATCCTATTGGGTTTTTGTCGAAGGAACCAGGGTGATGCTAACTTCCGTTTTGGCCTACAAAAATACGTAACTACGTCTACAGCACTATTTTGTACCCTGACTAGTGTTGTCAAAAGTACAGATTTCGGTACCAAGTGGGTACTGAAATTTTAAAAATGTGATGTTAACAGCATTCCCCCCTAGCAATTTGAGCACTGTTGAGCGGATTCTTAAACACCTCTGATTGGCCATTGTGTTTCACACTCAACAGATATGTCTGTGATTGGCTACAATGATCAACGCTTCAAAAAAGGCCCCTATCCGGATGGATCCGCTGATAGACGCCTGCTTTCAAACGCTCCCATGTGTAAGCGCTCAGTGGATAGCGTCAAAGGTGTCTATTTACAACATGTTTTTGAAGCGTTGATCATTGTAGCCAATCACAGACATATGTGTTGAGTGTGTGAACACAATGGCCAATCAGAGGTGTTTAAGAATCCACTCAAAAGTGGGTATAACTTTGGGGTATAATGCTATTTCATGTATTCTGACTTATTTACACTGTTAAAGAGTTGGATTCTCATGCTAAACATGGCCAAAGTTTCAAAACACGAGTTGGACGAATGACGAAGTATTTCTGTGCCAAAAATTCTCTTCCAAATCCTTACAGGATTTGGGATCTTTTTTTCGAGTATGTGCCTGAGTGATGTCAACCAGGTCGGAATTCCTTGTACGGGCACTTCTCCCAGAATCACTTTTTTATTGGTTAAAATGAATGGAGAATATCTCGTGTTTTTCCGTGGCTGCTCGAGCCCTCAGGATCGGCGCTTATGGTTTTATAAACAAGGCCCAGTTCTACGCTGGATTTACAGATCGTTTGAAACTGAAAGACGGAGCGGTCACAGCGATAATAATCCCGGTTATGAGTCGGAACCGCAGGTGGTGAGTAAAACTGCTTCAAATGTCTGTTTTGTTGGCAATAGGCGCCTAAGTGCATATAATGTAAACAACACGAACGTAGTGAATTCATAAATTCATTATTCATCATTCACTATACTCTATATTCATTATAGTTGTTCAAAAGTTATCAGGGATAATGCGATGGTGTATTGTGTGTGTTTAAATACATCTGTTTAGCTGACCATTGATAGCTTGCAGACGATCGCTACACAAAAGCTGTGCGTGCTCGTGACAGCTCCTCACTCTTTAGCTCCGCTCACAGGACACGCCTCCAGGCGCTCGGCTGTTTTCGGAAACACTCGGTACAGCGTATATATCTTTTATAAATATGATGAAACTAAAGACTTTTTGGAGATATGAAGGATGCACTACTACTCTATAGGTACTCAAGATTAACATGAGATTGGCAGAAACTGTGTGTGATACCCCTCCTTTAAAATGCTAGGGGGAAATGCTGATATCGTCACATTTTTTAAATTTCAGTACCGACTTGGTACTGAAGTCTGTACTTTAGACAACACTAACCCTGACTGCATTTGTTCAGTCAATAATATAAGCTAAGGAACAGTTCACAGAATGGATGAAAATTCTGTCATTATTTACTCACCCTCATGTCATTCCAAGCACTATATGTAAGTTCACAAAAAATATACATGCATACACATTTCTAGGCTAAAGCCATTAAAAAAAAATATATATATATATATATATGATAGGTCTCTCCTGTCACATGCAGATTCAATGATTAGGCCTAAAAACGAACAAAAATAAGCATTTTTATTTTCATAAAGACAAATTCTCTGCTGTTGTTCATATAGTCTCTCCCTCAGGAAGTTTACTTCCTGTCAGCAGCGGTGTGCTCAAACTATATACTGTATACTCTGCACATATTTTGGTTCACTGCTGCATGTGGAAGCCTGAGGCTACTGATGAATATTGCACTGTCCACAATTTCCTACAGCCAACATAGAGTGCATTCAGAAAGTATTGAGAGCCCTTCATTTTTCACATTTTGTTATGTTGCAGCCATAAGTGGTGGTCACACTACACTTTCCATTCCATTGACTTCCATTCATACGCAAACAAATGCCAGAGCCTGGAAACACAAGAGTATGCGAAGAAGCTTCGCATTTCTGCGTGTTCCAAAGTTCAAGTTTGGTTAACTGTGACCTTTTATTTTTTCCACCTCAATGATAAAAGGAGTGTCATCCATTGTGTAGCCATCTTGTTCCAAGTGTAGTTCTCTGACCACCAGTCTGTAACATGCTGTGTAGTGTATTTCACATAAAAAAAATACTTTAGATATAATTTTGACCACATTAGTTATTTTGCAATTTCTGGTAAGTGTTTTGCTTTTCTTTGTTTTACCTGCAAGTGGGAAGGCCTGAAAATGGACGCTGAGGTTGTGTTATTTCTGCTCCATACGTTAGTAACATTGGTTTTGCGGTTTCACAGAAACAAGATATGCTGTTTTTGTAATGTTAGCTATAGTAACAGGACAGTTTTGAGTGTCATTGTTTATCTGGAGCTGGTGTGCTGCTGGTGACTATATATAATATATACTCTTGTGTACTGTTAAATTTTTGTTCTTCCTTGTCGTTCGTTCATCATCTTCACTTTATTTTCCATGAAGCATTATTTTGCTTCGCTTCAGCTATGATAAAGAAGAAACGTCCTCTCTTGCATTGTGTGTTTGTGCATTTTGGGGGTGGAGAGATGAGGGGAAGGGTGTGTTTGTTTGGGTTGATTTCAAATATCAACAGTGTTTCTCAGAAATCGCTTACCTTTAATTACATGCATTTATGGTGAAATTACTTAGTCAATGCTCTAACCTGTTAACATGGGCACGAATAAAATGTACTGCATATGTACAGCAAATTAGGGGTGTAATGGTTCAAATTACTCTCAGTTCGGTTTGTAGCATGGTTTTAGAGTAATGGTCTCGTTACGGTTTGGTATGTGCTATGTTCAGGGAAAAAAAGGACTACTTAAAATGTCTGTCACCTGACAGAACTCGAGATGATCTACAGAGAAGAATGGCAGAAAATCACCAAATTCAAGAGTGCAAATCTTGTCACATCTAACCCAAAAAGACTTTATGCTGTAATCGCCTAAGGTGCTTCAACTCAAGTACTGAGTTAATGGTGTGAATACTTAAGTCAACATGATATTTTAGTGTTTTCTTTTTAATAACTCTGTTTTTTGTTTTTTTTTGTCACTGTGGGTATGGAGTGTAGACTGGAAAAAAATCAGAGCATTTTAACATAAGGCTGCAACATAACGTAAAAAATGAAGGGATCACAATATTTTCTGAATACAGTGTTTACATATTCTGTTTTTCCTACACAACATTCAAAATACACTCACCAAAAAAATTATTTTACCTCTTATATATCTTATGAAAAAAGTAATTTCAACATGTATTGACTGCTGTGTTTTTTGATATCTATAATCTATAGATTATCTATAGATTTGATATCTATATTTATCTATAGATATCAAATTTACAATATATCATTGTAAATTTTCTTGTTTTTCTTGTGAATGTGTATAACTGCAATCTTAACATTCTTCTAAACAATTCCTTCTGTGGAATTATGGAGAAAATAAATCATAATTTGAGAGCACATGATGGAGAGTAAACAACAGAATTTTCTTTCTCTTTCATTGTAGTGAACCAAGGGAAGCAGCGACATTATCACTATATTGACTGAAATAATGTGATCACTAATAAATTGGATGTCAATGGCGTGTTTTTCGGTCTAGTATGTTTTCTTAACACAGTACCTCTATTGATTTCATGGTACGGCACATGGTAACAGACACCGGTCTGCCACATATCGTTGCCTTGTGATCTTTGTAGAACCGCACCATTTCCTGGGCTTTTTCATCTGTTTCCAGTTCAATCATAGCCTATAAGAACACACACGACACAAGAACACACACATGACGTCTAAAGGCAAAACTTGAAAATTGTTTGATAACTGTGATTAGTAAAACTGAAATCATATGTGGTAGCATGGTTAAAAGACATAATAACTATTGAGAGTACTAACCACAGCTGTTTTGCTAATCGCAAGGCCTTGTGCTTCAATTTTATTTTGTTCATATTTGCAATCAATTATTTTTACCACACAGTGCATTCCTTAATGCAAACTTATCCTTTGTTTTTAACTTGTAATGTTAAAAAGTGCTTTTTGCAGTTCATGTAGAAATTAACATTTTTAAAATAATTAATCAAGGTTAATATACAGTAAAGTTACTGTTTTTATAAGTTCGTGTTAACTAATGTTAAAATATTCAACCTTTCATAAAGTGTTATACAAGTAAGAAAATTCACACACAAACGTTAGGTTTAGTTCACAAAAACATTATTGTTCAACATATTATGGTTATTTAATATATTGTGATAATATTATAAATGACTGTAAATACAAATAATGTTTAGTAAAATGTTTCACCCATCCACTGAAAGCAGTGGAAAACATTTTTTTGTTCTGTTCAAATAAAGATTGTATTTTAAGGAAAATTAATATTTGTACCTAACCAAACGCAAACACATAACACTAACCTCTTGTTTGAACATGGACAAAGTATGTTTCACCATACTGCCAAAGGGTGCAGCCAGATTGCAAAGATCCTTCATCAAGTCAGGTGTCTTCTTTACGGGCCAAACCACCACTACTTTACCATCCTGTGAGCGTGAGTGGGAAAAATACACATTGCTATTGTTCATACTGTTGAACTGGAAATATATACAGTATGTTTATGTTCAAAAACATCCAACAACTAAGGTAAGGAAAATGAGAGATGTGATTCTTACCTGTGACACAGAGGAATCTGGAATAAATGGGGAAAAGTGTTACTAAAGGGATCATATCATGAAGAATTTTCCATGATCATTGGAATTAAATGTCGACATGAAATAAAGTCACTATTTGCTGAATGCATGTTAGTGATCTTGTTCATCCATGTATACATTTAATTTTTAAACATGTGTTTTGACCTAGTAATATTTAATCAAATGTCAAAACTTGATCTTCCGGTGTTTCTCTGGTGATGTAGGGCCCTATGAAATCTGTTTTATTTTTTCCCAAATTCCCATTTACTTTTTTCCAAATTCTTGTTTTTTCTGTTTAAAATTTTCTGCATTCCGTTTTTTTACCGGTTTAATTGTTTTGCACCTCCTTTTAATTGTTGAATTAAATTTTAGTAATCAAAAAGCAAGTCTAATTAATTGAAATGAAACGTATACAATTTAACAACATTGAAACATTGAAAAATTACATTTTTAATTCAATTTTAATAATCAAAAAGCATGTCTAATTAAATTAATAAAAACACCAAAATTTATTATTATTCTTTTTTTTAAAAATTATTATTATTATTATTATTTTTTTTTTTTTTCAGAAATTGTGTTGTGTATTTTAATTTTTCTGGCAATCAAATGAAGGCATAAAACATTAATTTAATTTATCTTGTAATCATATGACATTAAACAAACTTTTTGTCAAACCAAGTGCAGCACAACAGAGCTTTACTGTTAAAATTAAAATATAAGAAAAATTGTCATTATTCCTTAAAAAAAATAGATTTAATAATTTATTATTATTATTTATTATTAGTGTTAGTATTATTATTACATTGAGACATAGCTAAATTCTACTGTACAACAGTAGTATATTTCTGTCACAATTCCTTTAAGTTAAACCGATATGACAATATCATAAGTAACTCTCAGAGCGGCTCTGGAGATGAAGTTCATGCATTCATGTCCTCATATAGTGTGGCGGCAGAGGCTGAAAACACTGAGTGTGCTTCAGTGTATGTGTGGTAAATGAAATCCGCACATTTTTTCTTTTTCAATAATATATTTCACTCAGATGTACATCATAATACAGAAGAAAAGATCTGTTGCTACTTCTATTTCATTGCGACTTTACAAGTTTAATGTACTGTGTAAACATACTGTAAAAATTATTTTCCAGTCTAAAAAGTCTCTATGGACGCTAAAATGAGTGCTTTTGTGATGTTGAGAATTATGCACATTTAATTCTAAGGGTCAAAGAGAGGTTAGAAAATGGTAATGAAAACTTATTACTAAAGTAATTTAGTAAATTATTGGAACTATTGTTTGTTATGCAAGAAACTAACATTTTAAGTTACGATATGACACCTTTAAATGATTTAATAGATATCAGAAGCTGTTTTTAATTGTACTTACCTAAAGCTGAATCACACCCTGCAGTGTTGTCCAGCTCATCTAATGTGACAAAATCCTCTATGTTCTCTGGAAATTCTGCATCATCCTGGAGAAATGAGACATATAAAAGCACACACATTGCTTTTAGTCACACTGCATTAAAATTAATGTTCATGTTGTTTCTGCATATTTTCAAAAAGTCATAATTCATGTTCACTAAAATCCTTCACACCACATGTAACCGGATGCATTTATTTTGACGCCCATATTACAGGTCACATCATTTACATCTCCTGCGTAAACAGCACAGTTTCATGCCAAACCTATTTATGCAACACATACTAGCACAGCAAAAAAAAAATATGGTGAAAATATGCTTTTTAAACATATCAATCAACAATTTTTTGTAATGCAGGCTTTTGTGAATCAATAAAATACTGGAAATATTTGATGCAAGTACGCAAACAGCACTTTTCTATTTAGTAAATCTGACTGAATCCAGATAAATTAGTACATTTATAGTTTATGGTTGTTTGAGTTCCACTGGTGCAGAATTGTTGAAACTCAGAATTGTGAAACTCATTTACACATTACAGTCATTACTTACAGTATTCTTCAGGTGCACAAAATGTTTCATTTTCTTAAAAGTGCACTGTGCGCTCAGTACGTTTCTGTTTTGTCCCATTAGTGCCAGTGGCTTTAGTCTTTACACTGACACATATTGGCCTGTATGTAGTTTCTTCACTGCTGCTGCTTCACACCAAAGCTGTCTGTTTATTTTTTTATTATGGTCATTTTTGTTTATGGATTTTGGTTAAGCCAACTGAAGGATCTAATATGAGCTGTTAATAGCAACTCGTGTTTGTGCAACTTTAAGAAAGCAAGCATGCACTTTTAAAGTAGCGTTCACGTTTGGGGTCAGTACGAATTTTTAAAGAAGTCGCTTTTGGTGAAATAAGCAACGGCTGCATTTATTGCATGAAAAATACAGTAAAATTAATAGAGCAAAATATTACTACAATTTAAAATAACTTTCTATCTAAATACATTTTAAAACTATTTATTCCTGTGATGTAAAGCTGAATTTTACTCCAGTCTTCAGTGTCACATGACCCTTCAGAAATCATTCTAATATGCTGATTTTCCGCTAAGAAACATGTATTATTATCACAGTTGAAGATGGTTGTGTTGCTTAAAGGTGCAGTGTGTAAATTTTAGCGGCATCTAGTGGTGAGGTTGCGAATTGCAATATAGAGAAGCTAAACTTGAAACAGCTTTGAGATGGGATTGGTAACTAGCATTTCTCGCATCCTAAACATACACAATTGGTTGCACCGACAAACAGAGTAATGTTCTGAGATCATCATAGGGCAACAGTGTTAACACTCTTCATGTAGTCAACCTATGAATGGCTTGCTTATAGTTGTTTGCATATTAAACTCAAATAAAAGACACTCCCCCTTTGAGGTATTTTGTGTGGTTAAACTAACCTGTTCCTCTTGATTCTGCTCTGAATCTCTCTCTCTGTTGTCCTCCTCAGCAGTAGTAGCCACCTCCTCTTCCATCCTTTCCTCCTCTCCCTTTTTATCTTCCTCCTCAGTATTAACCACAGTGTCATCTGTCCTCTCTTCAAGCAGCCCAGGTTCATCCTCCAACTGAATTCCCTCCTCATTATCGATCGCCTTGTCTTCACTTTGCATTAACTGGTTTTCTTTCTCTGTGGCTTCCTGGTTAGAGCTGTCACCTTTGTCCTTGTTGCTAGACGTGGACTCGTCTCTTTGTCTGCTGTGTTTGCTTGAGTCTGATTTTCTGGACGGAGGCTCGGTACTGTTTTCTCTGAGGGAAAATTTTTTTTTTTCAATTAAGGACATTTTTAAAATAAGCTCTACTGACAGATTACTGAGTAATCATAAAAAACTCCATATCCACGTAATATGTCACAGTTTTGGAGGCATGATTCACTCTTTTCCCTTAATTTCCCAAAACATGCGTCACTTGAAATGAACCTATTTGGCTCTTGTTTTATGTGAAACTCATTTACAGGTTTAGGTATGAATATGAATCATGCATGCATACAATTTTTAAATCTTGTTTACAGTAAGATACTTACAATGAGTCTGGCCCCTTGGCACTGCAACATAATAAATGTTAAAATACAGTTTTAAAAGTGTGGCCACAGGACCAAAACATTAAACAGTCAAATATTTACCGAATGCATGTTTCTCATATTTTGAAAAAACTTTTGTTCTGAAGGTTTATGCTTAAGTGCTTACACTGCAAAACAGTGAATATCTTTAATGCACAAATGAATTTTTAAAATCAACAGTCCTTGCTTTTGGAGGCTGTTGACAGTTTTTTCATTTGTTTCATCATATTTCAGAATTCTCACCTTTTTTGACCAATGGATTTGCTTATCCAGTAATCAGTAATCAATTCATATTGACTATAAAAAATTCCATTACTTAATAATTTTATTAATTTCCATGCCTTCTTTATATAAAACACTGGTTAATTATTATTATTTTTTTTTAAGTATTTTGTTTCTGAAATTATTTAGGACAGTATGTTATTTTCGAAATGTTAGTTTTTAATGCAACTTTACACAGTAACATTTAGAAATGTTTTGACATTTGATTTAAAGGAAAAGTTTGAATTGGATTAACAGTTTTTGATTTTGTAGTTATAAACGCGTTATAGATTAAGTAATGCAACTACTAAACTAAACTATATGTACATGTTATCATGATTTTAGTGTTGGACAAAGACTTCAAAGTTGGTCAAGTGTCTTTATATATATAAAACTTGCTATGAAAATACATTATTTGAGTTTCATCGGATGCACAGTTTTTGACGACAGCAGTAAAAGATATGGAAAGTGTTTCCTCCTCCCTTTTAAAGTAGTACTTTATGTTTAGCATGAGTTTAGCATCAAGCATTGTTTATTTTCCCCTAACACTCCAAGACACTTTCAAAAAAGACCTATAGCCCATTTCTGCACTCAAACCCACTGGTCTAAATACCTTTTTAGGGCTCGGGATATCAGAAGTCTCTTACCTCAGGCTTGTGATGTGGGACATGGCCACTTTGACACTTTTGCCTTGAATCCTCAGTGGGTTACTGTAGTAATACTTCACCATGATGTCGGCATCACGCCAGTCAACCATCTCTATCAAAGCCTGAACACACACACAAAAAACAAAAGAACAACAGTGATGTGTTTGTATAAGGGCTGTCAAAATGAACACATGAAATTAATTAAACATATATATTGACACTTGACAGATAGATTATACTGTCATATTGAAAGTTGTGAGCCCTAGTTTGTACTTTAAAAGAGAGCACAACATTCATTACAGTACTGTCTCTTGAGTTTCAATACATCAGCTGACATCAACAAGTTCTTCAGGACAGTAACCTTACCTTACAGTCTGTGAACTTTGACTGCCACACCTCACCAAACATGCCTGCAAGCTCTAGTACCTCAGCCTCAACGCCCTCGCCGAGAGGCAGACGTGAAAAACAAACCACAGACGGCGCATTTGAACGTTTTGTTCGTTTCTGTGAAGGCTCATCAAACTTGGGTGGTGACTGCCAATCAGAAATACCCAAGACATATGCAATTGTTTAGGAAATAGACTTTTAAACACTGTAAAACTAAGTAAATAGGATGTGATTTGTGGGCTTCCTACTCACATGGATGCCTTCCACTGTTGGCGATAGGTAGAGGATGACTCGGTTCTCCTTGATGAAGGCTGGTTTCAACTGGAAGTGACTGACCATATTCTGAGCTTCTTTGTGAGAACTAAACTCCAAAAAGCCCTGTTACCCAGCAAACAATATTAATGCATATTAATACAACATCCATAAAAAAACATTGAGAGGGTTTTTAAGACCTGTGTACAAGTGTGACTGATGCAGATTTGGAACAATATGAGTGCAAGTAAATGATGATAATATTAAATTTTTGGTGAACTAACCCTTTAAAGGGTCATGAAACCCTAAACTAAATTTTCTTAGATTTTTACAGAGTTATATGTTGAACATCACAGAAGACAATGTTACCATCCGTTAGTTTTAATTGAGGAGAAAACTAGTTAATTTTAGGGGCTGTTTACATGACACTGTTTTCAACTAAAAACGGAAAACTTTTTATGCGTTTTGGTTTCAAAGTGCAAGTTTTTGAAAACGATACCATTATTGTCTCTGTGTAAACTACAAAAATGCAAATTAGTGAAAACTGTGACGTCATGCACATGTGTACAAAGTGTTCAGTCCATAGGCAGGTAGTGTTTCTTTACAAAGTGACATCGCCAACTACTGGCCTGGCAGCAGAATACAGCGTTTTTAGTTGTTTTTGCGGATCTGTCTGAACAGGCTTCATTTTGGCATGGTTGTCATCTGTACGCGAAAAGCACAAATGAAAAATCTTTTCCGTTTTTAGTACATCGTTGTCATGTAAACGACTTAAGCTTTTTTGCGCTGTTTTCATCTTTCAGGATTCAATTAGTCTTTGTGTCGACGTGACGTTGTCTTGTACTGTAGTACATTAATGACTTATCTGTGTCTCATAATTATTATTCATAATTATAACCCATAATTTACTCACCCTCAAGCCATCCTAGGTGTATATGACTACCTTCTTTCAGCCAAACACAATCAGAGTTATATTAAAAATATCCTGACTCGTCCAAGCTTTATAATGGGAGTGATTGGAGGATGAGTTTTTGAAGTCCAAAAAAGTGCATTCATCCATCATAAAACAGCCATACGCTGTTGCGGAAGTTAACGCTTTTTGGACGTACGTCGAATGCGTATGGCCGTCGCACCAGAAGCTTGTTATTTTACTTTATAAAGTTTTAAATAAGGATATTTGTCTTGCACAAACGCATTGATTTGCTTCAGAAGGCCTTTATTAACCCCCCCCCCCCCCCCCCGGTCTATACGGCCCAATAACCAATCAAATGGCTTATAAAAACGCCTCAAAATATGCCTCAAAAGTTATTAAAGATGCAACAGCGCGTTCATATATATTTTTGATGCAGAGTACAATGCGAACGGCTGTGCATTACATTATAGCTGTCACAGGTTATGTATGTATTTGTGTATTTTACGGTGAGCTGACAAAACCATGTATAATATATGTATGTTGTGTTGCGTGTAATAGAAAATTGCAGCATGTATTTGGGGGTAGCTTTGATGCTTTAAACTCAAAGAGAGTGAAATAAGTCTATCTGAATCAAAAGCCACACCCACTTTTGTAGCCTTTTTCAAAACTGTGGTGAGAACTGACTGGTGCTGAAACAGGGGGTTTCATGACCCTTAAAAAAAAAAATTTTGTTAAAGAGTAAAGATTATAGAAAGAGTTAAGGCCTGTTCACACAAAGAACGATAACTATAAAGATCGATCAGCGTCCACACCAAAATAACGTTCTGTTTATTCTAAGCGCGCGCTGCAGTTTTGTCGTCTGCCGCTTTAAATGCTCGAGCTTTTAAAGCAGGATGGATTCTGATTGGCTGTCAATGTTTTTATTGTTCATCAACTGGAAAAATTTGTTCTAGAAGTGATTCCAACGATATCGTTTCTCTGTGCTGTTATCATTATAGTTGTGGTGAGGACTCTGCTATTTTTTTATATTTAGAACGATTTTTAGAGCTTTATCGTTATATAGTTATCGTCCTTGGTGTCAACAGGCCTTTAAAATATTACAAGACACTGTAAACGTCTACTGCTCAATCACAATACAATAACAAAGCAATAGTGAGCAAAACAATGTTGCTTGCAAGTTGTCATGAAATTACAAAATCGTTCATCATTGTGTAAAAATAGAATGTCGTTCTGGTGTGTTATTACCTTTGCTGGGAACACTAGGTGCTTCACAATTGTGCCAAATGGTTTGCCAAGCACTAAAAGCTCCTCCACGGTCACAGCACCCATAGAAAACTTGGCAACAACCACTCTTGTATTGGGCTGAGGATAATATTGCCACAAGACAAATTTTAATTTGACTGCATAAATAATGGAAATTAAAATAAAACAGTACCACATCAATGAATTTACCTTAGGAGGGTATAGACGGTCTGATGTGGTGGACATGAACTGATCCCCTTAAAGAGAAAAATCAATTTGTTATCACTGTTTTGTTGTTATACATATTATACAGTACCCTATGTAAGTATTAAAGTGAATTACATGTCTTTCATTAAAATTTAAAGACCCCATGAAATGGCTTGATGAGCCAGTTTTCTTTCACGTGATGATGTTTTTCCTATGGAAGCTTGTTTCCGCCACTGAATAAAAAATAAAAAAAAGGTAATTGCAACTTTTTATCTCACAATTCTGACTTTTTTTCTCACAATTGTGAGTTTATATCTTGCAATTCTGACTTTATAACACACAATTGCGACTTTATATCACGCAGTTCTGACTTTATTTCTCGTAGTTGCGAGTTTATATCACACAATCCTGACTTTATAACTTGCAACTGCGAGTTTATATCACGCAATTCTGACTTTTTTTTCAGAATTGCAAGTTTATATCTCACAATTTTGACTTCTTTTCTCAGAACTGTAAGATATAAACTCGCAATTGTGAGAAAAAAAAAGTCAGAATTGTGAGATAAAAAGTCACAATTATATTTTTTTATTCAGTGGTGGAAACAAGCTTCTATAATTTCCTATTGAAACAGGAAGTTGGGAAGCTAGATACTGAAGGGCTTGGCTTTTTAAAATAAGCCAATAGGTTTTAACTTATGTCACAATCATGAAAGCATTTTAACAGGTATCAACTAAAAGCCACAAAACCCTTTTCTGGGGTCTTTAATTCTCTTTAAAAATAATTACTAATTCACTTATTAATTATTTTAATATGACAATGATTTACACACACAAAAAATGTCTTTGTGGAAGCAACATTATCAAATATAGATACAATGAGCAATTCTGTTATTTATTTGTGTGAAAGGGACATTCCTTACATACGACAGGGTCAGAGCTGTAGGGTCTTTTAGAAGGAAATGAGCGAGAAGTTCGTGGAGAGGCCTGTGATTCATGTGATTTGTGGCGGAAACCTACTAGATGTTCGTTCCATGTCTGAAAGTCAAAAAAACAGAACACTTGAAATGATTATGATATGATAGATTATGATAATTTCAAATCAGTTGTAAAACACATTGTTGTCAAAAATAAATAAAAAATCTAATCAAATACTAGCCTATATTATTATGGTTGACTTTGCAAGAGGTGGACAGAATGACCAAAATTGTACATAATTGTGTGAGTATACTTATCCATATGGTAATGCCAATTTTGGATATCCCAGTAAAACAAATACTTTAGTATTATAAGGTTGATCTCTTTTGATTATTTTCTCTTCTTATATGAACTTGTTGGATGCAAACTCAAAGATTTTGAGAACTGATTGGATAAGTCACACCTGAAGTCTTAAAGGTGCAGTGTGTAAATTTTAGAGGTGAGGTTGCGAATTGCAATAAAGAGAAGCTACGGTGGCCAACACAGGACAAATATGTCGTCGTCTGATACAGAAGAGAGTAGCTAGTCAAGCAAACGCACTCTGTAGAGCATTTTGTCCATTTAGGGCTACTGTAGAAACATGCCGGCTCAAAATGGCAACTTAACATGTAAGGGGACCTGCGGTGTATGTAGATAGAAATGGCTCATTCTCAGGTAATAAAAACATAACGGTTCTTTATACACCACTCTAAACATAGTTATGTATATTATATTGCATTTCTGTCAATAGATCCTCCTAAAATTTACACATTGCACCTTTAAAATAGCCATAAACAATAAATCTTAGAGGTGGAAATCGCCCCATGATATGATATTGTTACGATACTTAAGCCATGATACAATATTATTGCGATTATAAACATTTTGAAATACGCTAAGTATTGATAACATATTATGATATATTGAAATGTATTACTTTTCAACTGCAAATGTCCCCAAAGTGAAACTTTGTCCACATATATTTCCATCTAATAAGATAAAGCTCTCAGTCTGTTCATTTCACATCTTTATATCCATCTCCTTCATGCCTTCCTTGTTCAAGATTTTCCTTCCTCGTTTTTTAGATATATTTTTTAATAGGAATTACAGTTGTCAATAAGAATGTTTGCACATTTTAATGTCTTCACACTCAATTCAATGTATTTGTTTTTACAATAAATATTGTTTTAAGCGGTTTACAAAGAACAAACTTACTAACACCCTAATGAACAAGTCGAAGGTGACAGTATTCATTAAATTATTATGAAAGGTAATTTGTGATGAATCATAATTATATTGTTGTTATAAGAAAATACATACACCGATCAGGCATAACATTATGAGCACTGACAGATGAAGTGAATAACACTGATTATCTCTTCATCACAGCACATGTTAGTGGGTGGGATATATTAGGCAGCAAGTGAACATTTTGTCCTCAAAGTTGATGTTAGAAGCTGGAAAAATGGGCAGGCGCAAGGATTTGAGTGAGTTTGACAACGGCCAAATTGCGATGGCTAGACGACTGGGTCAGAGCATCTCCAAAACTGCAGCTCTTGTGGGGTGTTCCCGGTCTGCAGTGGTCAGTATCTATCAAAAGTGCTCCAAGGAAGGAACAGTGGTGAACCGGCGACAGGGTCATGGGCGGCCAAGGCTCATTGATGCACGTGGGGAGCGAAGGCTGGCCCGTGTGGTCCGATCCAACAGACGAGCTACTGTAGCTCAAATTGCTCAGGAAGTTAATGCTGGTTCTGATAGAAAGGTGTCAGAATACACAGTGCATCGCAGTTTGTTGCGTATGGGGCTGCATAGCCACAGACCAGTCAGGACGCCCATGCTGACCCCTGTCCACCGCCGAAAGCACCAACAGTGGGCACGTGAGCATCAGAACTGGACCACAGAGCAATGGAAGAAGGTGGCCTGGTCTGATGAATCACATTTTCTTTTACATCACATGGATGGCCAGGAGCGCGTGCGTCGCTTACCTGGGGAACACACGGCACCAGGATGCACTATGGGAAGAAGGCAAGCCGGCGGAAGCAGTGTGATGCTTTGGGCAATGTTCTGCTGGGAAACCTTGGGTCCTGCCATCCATATGGATGTTACTTTGACACGTACCACCTACCTAAGCATTGTTGCAGACCATGTACACACTTTCATGGAAACGGTATTCCCTGGTGGCTGTGGCCTCTTTCAGTAGGATAATGCGCCCTGCCACAAAGCAAAAATGGTTCAAGAATGATTTGAGGAGCACAACAACGAGTTTGAGGTGTTGATTTGGCCTCCAAATTCCCCAGATTTCAATCCAATCGAGCATCTGTGGGATGTGCTGAACAAACAAGTCCGATCCAGGGAGGCTCCACCTCGCAACTTACGGGACTTAAAGGATCTGCTGCTAACATCTTGGTGGCAGATACTACAGCAAACCTTCAGAGGTCTAGTGGAGTCCAGTCCATGCCTCGACGGGTCAGGGCTGTTTTGGCAGCAAAAGGGGGAGCAACACAATATTAGGAAGGTGGTCATAATGTAATGCCTGATCAGTGTACATGTGCCATTAACAGCTTATAATTTTGGACGCTAGATGGTGCTATGGAGATATTTTCGTTGTGAAATAGCCTACACAAACACGTAAGACAGTTTGATTTCAGACGGGTATTTAACCAGTATGTAACAGTAATGCAGCAGGTGAGCTCTCAGTAATGATGATGCTGGCTGTTTTTTTACGCATTTTTCTTCACCCTCTCATTTACCATTAGACACATTTTTTACTGCTGCTGTCTGTCTTGTCAATCGTGTTGTGCGCTGGCAGAGTAGATATGGTATTTGATAATATATAGACAACTTCTGTGATTCTAATCACAAGCGAAAGTTTAGCTGCAATTGAAAGTTTATTTGCGTGTCGAATTAACACGTTTAATAAACATGGACCGCAAAAACATGCAAGAACGTGCTTTCCTGTACACAGCTCACTGCGTGCGCGAGAAAGAAAGAGATGCGCTTTTTGTAAAATTACAGTCTGAAAGAAATATTTCAAATAATTATTATTTTCCGCATTATAAGCTCGGATCTTAGGTTAAAATTACGCACAATACTCGCCATCGCGAGCAGAAATTAATTCCCTGAAAATATCAATACAATATCCCCACGCAAAATAAAGCGATACTGTGTTGTATCGATTTTTTTCCCCGGTCCCTAATCGATCTATGAGAGGACCATAACTAAACTCCACTGTATGTTGTGCCTAACAAAGCCTTTTTAATAGCTTCATTCTTGTCTTGTCTTGTCTTGTCTGGGACACTTTCCATACAGTATTTTCGCATTCCTCCACTTCCCAATGTTTTATTTACTGTCATAAATGTTTTCAACCACTGGTAATATATAGTGTGATTTTACAATATTTTCTAATCTATTCTGGGTGTTTTTGTTGTTTTTATTTAATGAGCACATCACTTTTATCACTTTTGTTTTCCAATTTTTGCTACTTACCTTTATGGAATTCAGCACACACTTGCAAAGAGAGCATTTGTGTGGGAAAACCGTTGGGTTGTCGCCAAACTCTGTCTCCACAGCCATGTGATCACCACTTTGTCTTTCTCGGGATGACTTCCTGTATTTCAAGTCCTTTCTTCCTCCCGAGTACCTCTCGACCTTCCTATGACCCTCCCCTTTGCCGTGATGCTCGTGCTCATGGCTCCCGTGGCTCCCGGAGCGCCGCGCTGAGCTGGAAGACGAGGGGCTTTTGCGTCTGTCACTGCTGCTTCTCTCGGGTGTATTCAGCTTGTCCTGTGACTTGCCTCTGTGGTCAGTGTCTGTGGTTGATGATGTTTTATGGGCTCTTTTCGCTTTGAGCTGCATAATTAGATAAGGGAGGGTCTCTACGCTGATTTCACTTTCTGGAATCTGAGCAAGTGCATCCACATCTTCTGATGACAGACCGAGAGCCGCATACAGGCTCTGTGCGCCTGCAGTCTTGGCTTCACCTGTGTCTTCACTGGCACTATCATCTAACACTTCCATCGTCAAGCCTTTACAGACAATAAAGACAGGAGTCGAGCAGTCGTCTGATTTCACACAGTCATAACAGAAACAGAAAAGGGAAATCAATGAAGTTTGATTAGGATGTAATAAACAACTGTTTTCACAAACTGAGCAGATGAAATGACTGAAATTAGATTTCAGTCATTTCAACAATACTTCAACAATACAAACATTATATGGATGATATTATTTTATAACATGGAGTACATTCTTAACAACATGGCGAAATATGCCGCAGATTTAAAAAAAAAAAAAAAAAAGAGGCATAAATAAGAAAAAGAGCCAAAAAATCTTGACGTGCTCACACTTGAAGACGAGTGTTGGTGACCATATCAGTATTGGACAATATTACGTTTCTATCGGTACAATTAGGCTGATACATTTTAAAGCCTGAACTTGATGTTTTAATCATATTGTATTCAATCTGCACTTGAAGTGTACTTAAAATCTTAAACGTATAACTTTTTTTAAAAATTACTTGCAGATATGGCAGTTTTACTTTAAAGCACATTTTAAATCTTGGTTTTAATAATCTGTTGTCATGCTTTAAATAAGTGCACTTATTTTGATCTGTTGACTAACATACTAAAGCACATGTAAAGTACTTAGGCTAATTATAATCAGTGTTGGGTGTAACTAGTTACTAAGTAATTAGTTACTGTAATTTAATTACTTTTCCCTTGAAAAAGTAAAGGGATTACTCTTATTTTCTCTGTAATTTAATTACAGTTACTTCTGATGTAATACTGTGTATAGACTGTATAACAATTATACATAACAATAGTGGATTTAACATCAAAATTTAAAGCCTAATGTTAAAATGCATGTTTTTATGTATCCTTCCCACTTTAAATACTTTGGTGAGTTAATAAGAATAATGGTAACACTTTAGTTTAGTGTCCAATTCTCACTATTAACTAGCTGGTTATTAGCATGAATATTAACGGGGTATTGGCTGTTTATTAGTACTTAAAAAGCATATATTAACGCCTTATTCTGAATGACCATATTCTACATCCCTTAATCCTACCCAATACTTAAACTTAACAACTACTTTACTAAGCAGTAATTAGGAGTTTATTGAGGCAAAAGTCATAGTTAATAGTTAATTAATAGTGAGAGTTGGACCCTATTCTAAAGTGTGACCAGAATAATTTATGTAGTTTTATATTATTTATTTGAAAGAATTAAAAGAGCCGTTTCAGTTCGCACTTAAAGGGTTAGTTCACCCAAAAATGAAAATTCTGTCATCATTTACTCACCCACATGTCGTTCCAAACCTGTAAGACTTTCGTTCATCTTCGGAACACAAATAAAGATCTTTTTGATGAAATCTGAGAGCTTTTTGTCCCTCCACAGACAGCTATGCAACTAACACTTTGACGCTTCAACAAGTTGATGACAGAATTTAAATTTTTGGGTGAACTAACTCTTTAAACACACCTGAACCAGTAGATTATCCCGTAATAACTATGCTATACCTTGTGCTTTGTGGTTAACTGATATGATTTTTAATGAACTATTCGATACACTGTCGATAAAAGACACAGGCTAATGTAACTTAAATTATAGCACTGTCCGCTAAAATTCAACATTTTTATACAATAATAATAATTCACAAAAATATCTGTGTAACCAAATTATCATCTATTATAAACGACTGACATGGCTGATGGGGGTTAATAAACTGACACAAGGTAGAGACAATGCTTATGTTAACGGTTATTAGTCAAAGTAGATAATATCCCTGTTTATTTTAACAATCTTAGCTGACTCGACATATCTTATGTTTCAATGGTTTACATTACTACATATTCAAAATATGACCGTAATCATTCCCCTTCTGACAACAGTTAGCCCTATAGCTAACCCATAGCTAAATATGAAGATTGCCAAAAGCATCTTCACAGATATTAAAAGAGCTTCCTCACATGATAACATTTGTCACTTATGCTCTTTCAGATGTAAACACGAGCATTATGTGTCGCGCGCTGATAAATAACTACCGGTGATAACTTCGCCAGATGGCTTGGTTAACTTTGGCACTGTTGGTTATTTCACCACTTTACACCTAAAACGATTAAAACGAGCATAACAGAACATTCTGGAATTGCTCTTACACTACAAAATAAAACAAATAGTTTTAATAATTACCAAAATGTCCGTCAAGGAGCGCTGCTTGTTCAATTTGTAAATACTGATAGGACCCTTGGATTTCTTCTTCTGAAATGTGTTGGTCGCAATTCACGCGAATGGTGCAAATAGCGCCATCTATCGCTCGTACGCAGCACAGCCACAGAGGCAGGAGGACAGGGGGTCAAACATTGTTGGGCACCAATAACCAAAACACGATGACGATGGAGTTTATCAAGTAAGTTAAGCTTTATTTAAATAGCATTTTTCACCTATATTTTACCAAGTAGTGGTGCTATTACACCTGCTTCCTATTTGCTTCTTGAATCATTTATATAATATGTAATAATTATATTACATATTATATAAAATTACCAGGCACTAGCATACACATAGTATATTCTGTAGTACAAGAATGACGGCCAGACGTATGTGAACCTTTTGGACTTGGTTGGTTTTCTGCATTAATTTGTCCTAAAATTGTCATCTGATCTTCATCAAAGTCACAAGTATAGACGAAACACAATGTGACACACTACAACACAAAAAATAATTTTCTTTCATGCCTTTATTGAACAGAACTTGTGACTGTTTTTTTTTGTTTGTTTTTTTACCAGGATGACCCACATCTGTTTTTTTAGTGTTGTGGTTGTTGTTCATGAGTCCTTGTTTGTCTTGAGCAGATAAACTGCCGACTCTAAACTTTTCAATTACTTTTTTCAAAACACTGTGAATGATTAATGGGATGTTAAATAATGACATGATTATATTTTTGTATGTTATTATGTTAACTACATTGTGTTTGTCTACTTGTGACTTTAATGAATATGAGATTGAGCAATTGATATGATCAATTAATCCAGAAAATCCAAAGGATTCACATTTTCTCACATTTTTCAATTTTCTTGCCACTCTATACTCTATCCCCTAACCCTCACAGAAGACTTCCTGCATTTTACTGTCAATTTAACACGTTAATTAGATTAATTAATTACGGTAAAAAAAAAAAAATAAATAAATAAAATAAAAAACATTACATAGACTACAGTTGCCTGCAGGGCAACAACTCACTATGCGATAGAGCTTATAGAATGCAGTTAGAATGTCCATAAAACTCAAGATATTGGAGCAAATATGCCCCTTATTGAGTTTTTGTCTCATATTTATCATATGAGTTAAGCAGCATCACAAAAGTAACGGATTTCAATATTACATGAGTGCTGTTTTTGTCCCAAATATAATGAGTGCAAATGCAAAACTGATTTTATACAACAGTTCAGTAAGTTTATATTGTGTTATTTTAGACAAAATATTGTCTATTTTGTTCAGTTTTCCCAATGAAACTATAAAGACAAAGCAGAGCTGTTCGTCTCCACGCAATACACAGCAGTGTTTCATTTCTGAATCTGCGTTTTGAACGTAACAGAAGTGATTCAGCGGACCATTCATAAAAGACTTGAAGCGGCTCTACACACAGACCGACCGGTGTATGACATCAAAGACTTACAGTGATAATGATAGGTTACGCTTACCAAATTCTTGTTATCCACTTGGACATCGATGTCCTCATTTTAAGACACTGTTTTTCATTTTCTTTTTTACGTTTTCTGTTCTGCGCCCCAGACCGCTTCCCTCCTCTGTCCATTTTGGACATGTGACTGTCCGTAACAGAGCAACGGCTCTTGTCGAAATGGTGAGCAGTTGATATATTTTAAATTTATATTTTTTTTTACTAATTTAAAATGCTAAACAAACATTATTTTTCAACAAACATCATTTTTAAATTTATTTTAAACGTTTTATTCAAAAAGATTTTCAAAGAAGTTTTGGCACCCTCCGTGCGGCGCCCCTATGCACTGCATATACTGCATACCCCATTTTTGCGCCACTGGGTGCATCATGCAAGTGCATGTTCCTACCAAACTCCAGCGACTAGCGAATTGTCTCTAGCAATAATTTTCAATAATAATCAAATAATTATAATATATGTTTATATATAACTGTCTAATTCTGTCTAGTTACTCTTTTGTGTTAGTCCAGTCAAGTCACCCTCATCTTCTCCTGAGTTGCATAGTCAAGTTGAGCTGCTCTCTCGCTCCTGGTTATAGTTTCTTTCTGATTGTAAAAGGTATTAGGCTACTCAATTACATTTCCCACCATTAAAAGTAGAGTTGCACGATTAATCGTAAAAAGATCGCGATCTCGATTCAAGCATCCTCGCGATCTTACTTTATTAATGACAACGATTCTCTGTGTTACAAATATTAAAATTATCACAGAAGTACTGAGATATAAGTTTTAAGTTAGTATTTAAACACTGATGTCTACGATAGCGATCAAAATAGAGCAAACTACCTTTTGAAACGAACTTGGCACGTCAAATAACGGTTGTATCAATTACATCTTATTCCGCTAGGTGGCGACAAATGACTGTTAAAAAATGTATTTGTCATTGAACCATTCATTCAAAAGATTCGTTCAAAAACACTGATTCATCCAGTAAGGAAACAAGTATTTATCAATGAATCATTGAATTCATTCAAAACCATTCTTAAATAATTCATTCATACATTTTTCAGCAATTAGAGTCAGCAATGTATATTTTGTCAGAACCTCTAGTAAATTAGATGTTATTTTGTTTGGTTGTATATTCAGAATCGTGGGAGAATCGTGATCTCTATTTGAAACCAAAAAATCGTGATTCTCATTTTATCCAGAATCGTGCAGCTCTAATTAAAAGGTTTTATTCCCAAGGAAAGGAATAACACTTGCTGCGTATTGCATGTTTTAGGAAATCCATTTTATTTTTTCCCAAAGTCCTTTTTTTTTTCTTTTTCAAATTCAGTTTTTTTTCCATTTTAATTTTTCTGGACTTCAATTTAATGGTTAAATTAAATTTTAGTAATCAAAAAGCATGTCTAATATATATAGCCTATATATATATATATATATATATATATATATATAGTATAATTGAGGGTGAGTAAATTATGACATTTTTGGGTGAACTATCCTTTTAATATTAATTTAACACAATAATAGCAATGTAGCTTATGCAATAGTATAAGCTAGCAGGCTAATCAGGCAGATGTATGCTAGTACATAAGCTATCTAAAAAACAGTAAGAACGAGAAATGCTTGATTTCACAACCTATAGCTTCAGTTATATACTAGTATATGAATCATGTAATTTAAAAGACATTAAAGGGGTCATATAATGCCACTTTTACAAGATGTAAAATAAGTCTCTGATGTCCCCAGAGTGTGTATGTGAAGTTTTAGCTCAAAATACCCCACAGATCATTTTTTATAGCATGTTAAATTTGTCACTTTTTGAGGGTAAGCAAAAACGCTGTTTTAGTGTGTGTCCCTTTAAAGGAACACTCCACTTTTTTTGAAAATAGGCTCATTTTCCAACTCCCCTAGAGTTAAACAGTTGAGTTTTACCGTTTTCGAATCCATTCAGCCGATCTCCGGGTCTGGCGGTACCACTTTTAGCATAGCTTAGCATAGTTCATTGAATCTGATTAGACCGTTAGCATCTCGTTAAAAAAATGACCAAAGAGTTTCAATATTTTTCCTATTTAAAACTTGACTCTTCTGTAGTTACATCGTGTACTAAGACCGACGGAAAAATGAAAAGTTGCGATTTTCTAGGCCGATATGGCTAGGAACTACTGTCATTCCGGCGTAATGATCAAGGAACTTTGCTGCCGTACCATGGGTGCAGGAGGCGCAATGATATTATGCAGCGTCTCTCACAAATGTCTTCATGGTTGCAAGGCACGCTCCCTGTGCAAGCAGGGGGTCACAGGCGCTGCGTAATATCATTGCGCCTGCTGCACCCATGGTACGGCAGCAGAGTTCCTTGATTATTACGCCGGAATGAGAGGATAGTTCCTAGCCATATCGGCCTAGAAAATCACAACTTTTCATTTTCCGTCGGTCTTAGTACACGATGTAACTACAGAAGAGTCAAGTTTTAAATAGGACAAATATTGAAACTCTTTGGTCATTTTTTAACGAGATGCTAACGGTCTAATCAGATTCAATGAACTATGCTAAGCTATGCTAAAAGTGGTACCGCCAGACCCGGAGATCGGCTGAATGGATTCGAAAACGGTAAAACTCAACTGTTTAACTCTAGGGGAGTTGGAAAATGAGCCTATTTTCAAAAAAAGTGGAGTGTTCCTTTAAATGCAAATGAGCTGCTGCTCCCAAGAAGAGGGCGGTGTTTCAAGAGCTCATGTTAGCAGCTCCGATTACCTCACGCAGAATCACTGAAAATGTCAGAAACTGTTCAGCCTTTTATGTTCAAACCAGAGTTGGACAACGATGGAGAGACTCAAGAAGAAGTGACATGTAGAATGCAACAGGACGTTTCTGAATGGTTGATGAATTTATGTAGCTGATGTGGAGTTAACTATCTTAAAGTCATTGATTAGCATATTCTGTCATGATAATCTATAAATCGCTCGTGTGGGAACTGTTGTAAGATCCTACAGAGCCAGAGAATATATGCTGCATGAAGATAGAACAGGTATAGTTTAGTTTAATTATGGTTATAACTTGTCATGTTGTCATCTTGCTTTTATGAAAAGCTATTGCATTTGTGTTAAGTATATATTACAATAACACGGCCTTACTCCTTTGTTGCGTGTTCTTGGGGGCAGGGTTTATGTAAATTTTAGGGTTAGTGATGTTGTTTTCTGCATCCAACATGTTGCATATGCATATACTGATACTTAACATTGGATAGCATGTTGAAAACTGTTTGTTTATTTAAAAAAAAAAAAAAAAAATCAAAATCAATATGCTGTTCAATGGTGAGTAGTGCACTCAGATGGAAAAAAAAGACCAGTCATAACAGAGGCCTGGAAAAAGTTTTTATGCTACATAGAGCAGGTCACACCCACAGCAGAGCCACATGAAGACATTTCTCTTACAGTCCTTTTCAGTATTTCATTGTGTTTACACTTACACAGCCTCTTCAAGCACAATAGTTCAACTGGAAGAGCACAGAAAAAAAATCATAGTAATAATTTTTTACAGGAGAAAATATATTATTGTCACAAAGCACAAGAACTATAAATAATGTGATGTGGTGCAATGAAATTAGCTAGCCAATGACATTTATGTACATTTTTGCATTGATCTTCAAAAGCCAAACATTGAACGTAACAGCGGTGACAACGAAAGAGAAATGTCATGGGTTGATGCATAGTAGTACCAGATTTTCTGTTATCTATAGGCTTTACGATTATAAATAAATATATAATTTAATAATAACAACTGACACTGGGCAGTACTCTACTAATAATAAAATATAGGTTCAGACTTTTATCACAAAGAGAGTGTAATCGGTCTCAGCCATCATCTGAGTAAAACATTTTGTTTTATAATTTTTTGTTACAAATTCATCCTCATACTCATTCAAATTTCAATACAAAAAAGGTGTCTCAGTTGCAAAGCACTAGACATTAATGTTGGCTTTAAAACTTGGTTTGTAGCTTCGGGGTAATGGATCCTTTTCTTTGCTTGTCCTCCAGTTTAGCATCATTTGGGTCATCATGGATGGGGTGTTTGGGAGATTGATTTCGTTTCTTCTGTACGCTGAAGTGCACTCCATAACAGAAGTAGATGAGCAAGCCTATGTTTCATTAGGAAAGACAATTATACTTAGGCAAGTATACACACACACACACACACATATATATGTATATATATATACTGTATACATATGTTTAGAAAAAAATGGACTATATAGTGCACATACAGTGGATTATATGACCCACGGTATATTATATTATGCACATATTATGCATAAGCCTTTCGATCAAATGATTTTTAAGATGATCAAAGAAACAAATATAAGTCAAGTGTGTCCAAACTTTTAGCTGACAGTGTATGTATGACTCTATATACTGTAAATAGTCATGTTGTCTTACCCACTGCCATCCACACTGCATAGCGAATCCATGTTTCACCTCCCAGCTGGACCATCAAGTAAACATTGATGAATGCACTGAAAATAGGAAGTATTGGCAGGAGTGGGACCTACAGAAAAATGTGAAAATATTTTTGAGGACCAAAAGCAGCCTTAAAGGGATAGTTCAACCAAAAATGAAAATTCTGTCATCATTTACTCACCTCATGTTGTTCCAAACCCGTAAGACTTTTGTTCATCTTCGGAACACAAATGAAGATATTTTTAATGAAATTGAGCACTTTCTGTCCCTCCATTGACAGCTATGCAACTGACACTTTGATGCTTCAAAAAGTTCATAAAGAGATCGTAAAACTAATCCATATGAATTGAGTGGTTTAGTCCAAATTTTCTGAAGAGACTCGATCGCTTTATATGATGAACAGATTGAATTTAGGCTCTTATTCACATTCAGGGTCCTATTTTAACGATCTAAGCGCATGGTCTAAAGCGCACGGCGCAAGTGCGCTTAGGGCGTGTCCGAATCCACTTTTGCTAGTTTAACGACGGGAAAAATGGTCGGTCTAAAAGGTTGTCCTTATTTTCTTAATGAGTAATGGGTGTGTTTTGGGCATAATGTGCAATAAACCAATCAGAGTCTCATCTCCTATTCCTTTAAAAGCCACTATTTACACGGCGGAATTTGCAAGCGGAAAAACTGAAAGCTTCTCTAGTGAGGAAACGGCTTTAACCTCGTGCATGAGCAGACCATCTACGGGACAAGCCGGATTCCACCAAAGCATTTTTATATTTATGCACACAATAATAATCTTAATTTATTTTTAATATTTGGCATGTTTGTGTGCTGCTGTGAGTCCCTCTGTGTGTAATAAGCAGAGTGTACGCGCGTTGTGCACCTGACTATAGGCACATATTACTAACGCACTCTTTAAATACCAAAACAAATATTGCGCTATTGACGACCAGGTTTCTGTTTGTCAATGGCGCATTCTTTTTCAGTTGCCTCAAAATAGTAACGTGCCAACAATGCGCCTGAACACACCTCTTTTTCAGACCAGCACGCCCATGAGCGCACAAATGGGCACAAATGCATTTGCTATTAAAACAACGTGGTGCAGGACGTGAAAATGCTAACTGCGTCGGGCTGAAACTAGCTAAAAACACTTGCGTTGGGCCTGGCACCGCATTGCGCCGGGTGATAGGGCCCATAAACATTCATTATCGAACATAAACAGAAGCTTAACCAAACCTCTTGCTGAAGCTCAAACGCACTGCATAACACACAAGAATGAATCCCATTGGTTCTTGGACGCGTCAATCAAACATGCTTGAGCTTCCGTTTACCACAACTGCTCTGAGAGTTGATGAATGTTTATATGTGAATAAAAACCTAAATTCAATCTGTTCAGCGAATAAGGTGATCGAGTCTCTTCAGAAAATTTGGACTAAACCGCTCAATTCATATGGATTAGTTTTACCATCTTTTTATGAACTTTTTGAAGCATCAAAGTGGTAGTTGCATAGCTGTCAATGGAGAGACAGAAATCGCTCAGATTTCATTAAAAATATCTTAAATTGTGTTCCGAAGATGAACCAAAGTGTTACAGGTTTCGAACGACATGAGGGATTTTTTTGGTAATAATGCTTTAAAGTAGAAAATTTCCATGGCAACTGTTCTTAACAAAAGTAGTTCTCAACAGGTGGATTGCAACCCAAAACTTTCTATGGTCAACCTTGTGAGAAAAGTACACTTTAGCATAGTTTTAAAAGGACTTATTACAGAAATAATATACTTAAAAAAAATATACTGAAGTGTGAACTGAATATAATGTTTTTGGACACTTAAATGCATGTTAATTTCAATTAAATGTAAAGCTATTATAATTTAAATTCATATTAAATGCAATTATAGTTGAACTTAGTGCTTTTTGACCCACTTAAGTAGGACTTGAGTACATCTTTATATGTTTATATGAAGTTCTGTTGTCTTTGAAAGAGTACTGCCGAATATACTGACAAGCATTTATGGTAAATTAAAATATACTTTAATGTCATTTCCATTGAAACTTGTAGGCTTATGTCTTGTGTTTAAATATATTTGTGATTACACATTTATAAGAATGAAGTTGCAATTTAGCAGACTTAAAATACGATAACTTTAAAGGTAATATTGAATAACATGCTACAGTTAAAATTATAATCAAATACTTGTGTGTTTTATTATGTTGGTCAACTTGTTAACAAACAGTAATACAAGTATATCTCTTTAAGTACACTTAAGTTGCCTTTTATTTCAAAAGTATTATATCTGCAAGTATAGTTTACTTTTAAGATTTGAAGTACACTACAAGTGCACAATTAAGCACACTTCTGTTTCACAGTGGCACAAAAAGCATGTAAAATGCAAATATAATGCAAAAACAGAAGCTAAATGCAAATAGTAAGCTGACACTAACCATATTATCGTGATAGGAAAATAAACTAATGAACTAGGTAAAATACTGATAAACAAATGGATTTTCATTGTTCAAAAGGACCTTTTGCTGTTGACGTCAGAGACTGTATATGCCCAATCAAACTTGTTAGAATTTTAGCTAAAATTCATCAGTCACTTATAATACTCACGTAGATAATATGTCTAATACTACTACAAAATTCTTCCTATGGTAAATTGTTGTAAAGCACACTTCTGCTGTTGTTTATGTATGTCATGTTAATAATTTTGCAAATAATTATTTTGACCTACAGTATGCATGGTAATATTAATACATTTCAATAATTGAGTTCAATGCCGTTTTATTACAGCAAGTTTGGTACTGTATTGAGTTGTCGAATGTAAAATGGATTCCGAAGCAAAACCAGTTGAGAACCACTGCTACAACATCTAGGTACATCTTGTTTATGCATTACTTAAAAACTAAAACATGTTGTTGCCTTCTTAACCCAGTGAAAACTTACCATAAATGTAGCCTTGGTCCTATTCTGCGGCTGTTGCCAAATAATGATGATAACCAAGACAAAACCCACCAAAACCAAAGTGATAATCAGAATCATCCACCACTCCTCAATCAGACCAGCTGGTACACCTTTTGTGATGATCACACTCAGGATAACCGCAAACACAACTAGAAATGACAATAAAAGTAAATAAGAAGTGGAGAAATATTGAAATATGCTTTGAGGAACCACATCTATTAAAGAGTTAGTTCACCCAAAAATGAAAATTCATGTCATTAATTCACGTCAATGTCATTAATTACTCACCCTCATGTCGTTCCAAACCCGTAAGACCTTCGGTACACAAATTAAGATATTTTTGAGTCCACTATTTTAATGAATTCTTTAGTACCTTTCAGTGGTAATTAAATTGCTGTCTATGGAGGAGTCAGAGAGCTTTCAGATTTCATCAAAAATATCTTAATTTGTGTTCTGAAGATGAACAAAGGTCTTACGGGTGTGGAACGACATGAGGGTGAGTAATTGATGACAGAATTTAAAGACGTGTTCATACCAAGAACGATAACTATAAAGATAATTATAACGGTAACTATGTGAGTGTCCACATCAGCGGACGATATCGCTCTGTGTATTGTAAGCGCGTACTGCAGTTCCCTTTAAATGTGGAACTTCGACACTGCGTCTTGGTACTGGCACTACAGGGAACACCATCAGCGTGACCGGTGTCTGAGGCATGTGTGAACAAGCGCAAATAATCATAGGCAGACAGCAGTCCATGACATCACACGTGGAGCACTCGTGGCTGTGTCCGAAATCACCCCCGATACTATTTGAGGGGAGAGCCATTTGTAGTGGTGTCCGAAACCATAGCGGACGTCATCGAGTGCACTCATTCAATCCCATAATGCATTGCAATAACGAGCATACAACTGATGTACACTCAACGGCTAGAGAATACCCATTATGCACGGTGAGGGTCGCGTCAAATGAATTCCTGTGTCTCGCCAGAAGATGGCGCCTGCAGCGTAATCAACCATCCATCCATTTTCCAAACTGCTGGTCCAATGTGGGTACAGCGTAATCATACAGGTATAAATTTCTTTTTGATTCATTATTAAATTGTTTAATAAGGTTTATACATGCTAGTTTCCATGACAGAATTCAAGATAAATCTTTTTTCAAGATAAATCACTACTGGAGCTGCCAGTTTGCTAAGCAAGCACAAACTATGCAAAAGCGGCAGACCTTCACTCACTCGTTTTCATTCACTCCTTCAAATGGACTATATTAGTGGAGTAATGTAGGGAATGAGGGTATAGGGGGCAATTTCGAACACAGCCCATGAGTTACACGTCATCAGCTTTTTTTTGTCTTCAGGAGCCGCTTGTTTGTATATGTGTGGAAGATAAGAGTCTGTTGGAGCATGTTCGACTCTCGAGGGAGCTGGAAGCGCTCATTACATTGCATTCGCGGTAAGAAGCTCTGTTCTTGCTTGATTTTCTCCTGAGGGATGAAAATCTAGCATTTGCATGGAGTGCGTTCGGCTCTCAAGGAAGCTGGAGGCACTCATGGCGATGCATTTGTGCTAATTACTGAGGTTTTTAGCACCTTGCATGTTCCCTTTGGTTGGCTGTTCAAGTACCCCTTAGAGTAGAGCAGGGTGAACGGAACTATAATGGGCAATTCATTTTTTTACCTCCATCCCCAAATGTGGTTTGGACTGGAAGAAGGGATATATGCTCCCCTTTGGTGGGGTGCTTCTATAGGGATGATCAGTGTTACAAACTAATGAGTAGAGGTAGATTGCCAGTGGCGTCCCTCCTTATCATTGTAGCATTTATAGTTTAGCCATTAACTATAGTGAGTCCTGGAGAATCGCCTTTACTCAAGTCAGGTTATGAGCTAATCTCACCTACAGGGTCATTAAAATGGAGCAGGCACTCACCTGTGGTAGGCTACTCCCTAAGAGCCTTGTCAAATACTGATGAGATATGCCTGACATAGCTGAGACTATGTTGAGTATTTTCCACTTAGAACTATGCTTTTGGGGACGCAAGGGAGGGAGGAAGGTGTAACAGCCAGGACTTCCCTTGCTGTAGGACATAGAAGATCTTTCCTAGTATCGAGGAGTCTTGGCTTAGGGAGTAGCGCCACTATATGAGTCAAATGGGATGCGCGCATGGGATTTGGAAGGCTTCTGACTTCGGCTGGGTAATCCGTAGAGTTAATTTATGCTATGCCTGCTATGTCCGTGCATATTCACAGCCTAGTGAGGCAGGCATTCCCTCAGCATGGCGTAGTGGGTATTGATTCACCAACAGTGGGAACCAACAGTGTCTCGTTCCCCTTCTCAGGGAACCAGGGTTACAGTCGTAATCTGAGACTTTTTGTCGTCTGCTGCATTAAATGCTCGAGCTCTTTAAAGCAGGATGCATTTTGATTGGCTGTCATAACTATAACAATAACTATATAGGCATCCACACTAGTGGACAATATCATTCTGTTTATTCTAAGCACGTGCTGCCTGGAGTTATGTTGTCTGTCGCTTTAAATACTTGAGCTCTTAAAGCAGAGTGGATTCTGATTGGCTGTCAAAGTTTTTATCATTTATCAGCTGAAAAAAACGATCTGAAAGTGATTCTAACAATAATGTTTCTCTGTACTGTTGTCGCTATAGTTTTGGTGTGGACTCTGCTATTCATTTATGTTTAGAACTATATATTTATTGTTATAGTTATCGTCATTGGTGTGAATGGGCCTTAATGGTGCATTTATGTCAAAATTATTATATTTACAAATTTAACACAATACAGTCTACTATACAGTCATAATTACCAGAAAACTAATTATTTAGAATTTTCTTTAAGCTTGGAATTTTCATTAATTACAAGGTATTTTTTTTTTTCAAAGAATTATGGCAGAAGCAAAGTGGTATTAAGGCCTTTGCACACTGAGTCCGAAATTTTCGTATGCGTTTTTTCGTATTCGTGATCCTAAAAATTCATCACGCACAGAGACCTTGCACACTGAGTCCGATGCTTATTAATGAATTCGTTGCGAAAAAATCCACAAAGCAATACAAAATGGAGTCTTCAAGCAGTGAGCATGATTTAAAGAGGAAATATTTGGTCCATCCAATCCCGAGGTTGCGTAGAGAAGGAGAGTTCCACCTCATCAAGGAGCTGCGTGAATTTCCCGAGCAATTCAGAGTTTACTTCAGGATGTCAGTGGCTCAGTTTGATGCTTTGCTAGCGATACTGGCACAATCTGTATTTATATTCTGTCTCTTTGTATTCCGCACTTTGTTTGTGCTGCTTCTTTGTGCTGTAGACGACGTGGATCAACTTGTCAGATGGCATTCGGGATTTTGGCGTTCGCTTGTACGGTGGCTCTGAATTGTCAAAAGGTCTCTCAAAATGCGTGCCACGGATGCAAAAAACGCAGAAAATCGAAACTGATCCGAATTTTTTTATGACGGACAAAAGTTTCGGAGGCAGTGTGTAAAGGTGATTGACACAACGTGAGGTCGTATTTATTTTTTAACGTGTGTGCAAAGACCTTTAATCATAAAAAAGAACAATTTAGTTTGTACTCATTTTGTGTACTACTGATAAGTGATAAAGCTAACAGGTTTAGCTGGTTTGACAGGCTTGTGCGACTAAACTACAACTTTTTTTGTGATTGTGCAAGAATGATAGCATTTCTAGATACACAATAAATCATACACTAATGGGCATCCTTTGCTCTTTGTTTAGGTAAAGAGGTCTAAATGATTTCTGTCTTTGACAAGATGTGAGAAAGAGAGAAGAATGAAATATGCCAGGAGGATTTTAAGGAAGCATTAGCTACACTTACTCAACAAAATTGTACACTTACTCATCACTGCACACATTCAAGCATGAAATGATAAAAGCTGAAACTCACTGGTAAGTATGGTCAGCAGAGACACAGCTTTAGAACTTGTGGCAGAAGCATATTTAGGGGGGCAAAAAGGATTCCACTTCTGGACTTTTGATTCCTCACTGATCTCGTCTAGCTCTTTTTGGTACCTGCATGGACAAAAATAGTTACTTTTATTGCACATCTGTTACTATTGCTAGTAATTTACATCATACTCTGCTGTCTGAATTTTTTTGTTCGGTCTGGATATTATGCAATGGTTTACTGAGGACTGCACTTCGTGCACAGGGGGGCACCACAATACGATCCAAAGGGCACTTTACTACTAGCAATTAAAGGGGCAGAGTGCACCAACTGCACCAAATTGCATATTTTTTGCTCAGTTTGGGCCTCTGAATAAAACTAAGGTGTCTTTTTCCTCCTGAGTTCCATATTCACATTATATCATACTATATAAGCCATAAAAGCCTCGAGTACTGTATCACACACTTAATTTTTTGTCTAAAGGTTCAATAAACTGTTCTATTTCAAAAAATATTATTTGAATTTACAGGGTTAAATGTATTTTTTGTGTGCTTTGTAAAATCTGTGTGGGTACTTCAGGAAAAAAACAATTGTAAAATGTATGATACTATCCATAGATTATTCTTTATATTATATGTATCTTTATCTGTATCTTACCTAAGAATTAAGATGCAGATGGCAACGAGGGTGTAGGCAAAGAGCGTTCCAATAGACATCATGTCTACTAGAGCCTTCAGGTCAAACACCAGCGCCATTATTGCTAAAATCACAAACAGTTCACTCTTAGAATTTCAGAGGCAAAACTTTAAGACAACCAAATTTACATGTACTATAATAAACAAAAGAATATTTTTTGTTGTTCTAAGTATTCAACTTCAGTGGCCTTTGGGATAGCCCTTCATGATAACCTAAACATTTCTCTGTTGTAGTGGTTACGCTGTCTAAGGTACAGTATGTCACTTAGATTAGTTACTATTATCATGGTGTATTACTGGGATGTGTTCTCGAACAGAATTACCTGCTACTACTCCAGAAACAAGTGTGGCGATGACAGGGCTCTGTCTGGAACTCATGTTACTCAGTGGTTTGAACAGCAGCCCATCTCTAGCCATAGCAAATAGCACACGGGGCATAGGAAACATGGCCCCCAGCAGACTGTTGAATAGTAAAGTGCATTATACTGATGTTGGAGTAGTTTAACTTGGCATTTTCTTTTACAGTTTTGTACATTTCAGCAAATAACTCATAACAGCTAAAAGAGTTGTGCATTCAAACTGATGTGGCATGTGTTACGCTGCTGTTTTCTCATTATGTTGCATGGTGATCACTGACTGTCAGGTTCAGCTGCAAGTGTGCTTAAAGGGATAGTTCACCCAAAAATGAAAATTTGATGTTTATCTGCTTACCCCCTGGGCATCCAAGATGTAGGTGACTTTGTTTCTTCAGTAGAACACAAATGATGATTTTTAACTCCAACCGTTGCCGTCTGTCAGTCGTATAATGCATGTCAATGGCAACACAATCTATAAGAGTCAAAAAAACATGCACAGACAAATCCAAATTAAACCCTGCGGCTTGTGATTACACATTGATGTCCTAAGACACGAAACGATTGGTTTGTGCGAGAAACCGAACAGTATTTATATAATTTTTTACCTCTAAAACACCACTATGTCCAACTGCCTTGCACATCCGGTTGGTGAGGTCTGAACGCGCTCTGACAACGGAAGTGATGTCTCGCACTCATTGAAGTATACGCGCGAGACATCACTTCCGTCATCAGAATGTGTTTTCAGACCTTACTAACCATATACTGAACACAGTTGGACATAGTGGTGTTTTAGAGGTAAAAAATGATATAAATACTGTTTGGTTTCTCGCACAAACCGATCGTTTTGTGTCTTAGGACATCAATGTGTCGTCACGAGCCGCAGGGTTTAATTTGGATTTGTGCATGTTTTTTTGACTCTTATAGATTGTGTTCCCATTGACATGTATTATACGACTGACAGACCGCAACGGTTGGAGTTAAAAATCATCATTTGTGTTCTACTGAAGAAACAAAGTCACCTACATCTTGGATGCCCTGGAGGTAAGCAGATAAACATCAAATTTTCATTTTTAGGTGAACTATCCCTTTAAGTGTGTGGTAAGTAAGAATGACAGCTAGTGGTTGAAATGGGTACTGCAGTCCAAATTCAAAATAATTGGCTGTAGCATTGGTTTTCAGAGAAACGAGTATGTGAACTCAGCAGTTTCCTAAATATCTGCAAACATATGGTATTTTTATGCTTTAGTACAGTCAAAAACTTACATACATCACCTTTAAAGAGGGCCTGTTATGCTTTTTTACATTTTCAACTTTCTTTAGTGTGTAATGTTTGCAGCATGAAAAAGGTCTGCAAAGTTACAAATCAGTTACAAGTTACTTCAAAGTAAGTGATTCTCTATCAGTAGACACTGTTTCGAAACTCTATGAAACGCTTGTAGTCTCAAGTTTTCTTCCGGGAACGAACAAGTTCCTCATTTAAATAATTCCGCACAAGGCATACACAAAATGAAGGGGCGGGGCCTGGTTGAGTTGTGGTAAGGGGCGTGACATTTCGAAAACACGCTCAGAGCGTTTGACCAATCGCAACACACTGATCCAGCCGACGAATCAGAGCACAGGGGGCTTTTCGGAAGGAGGGGCTTTGTAGAGACAGGAACTAAACAGAGCGTTACTGACAGACTAAGAACAGGGGATATGTGAAAATTAAAATAATGTATTTTTTGAACATTCAAGGATGAAAACCTATTCTAGTTGACCCCAAAAACAAAATCAAGACTTTGTAAAGGGGCATAATAGGTCCTCTTTGAAGTCACAATGTAATCAAAATGTTTTTTATGTAATATTGCAGTAGCCTATTTATTTTAAATTCATCATTATTTTTTTTTATTTAAATACATGTGTCCTCATAATCTTTCATCAGAATAATTTGCCCTTTTGCAGCGACATCTCTTCGCTGATTATGTGTTTACTGGCGTGAGGGCGGGGCAACCTGTCACTCACATGAGATCCACCAATAGCAAACCACAACCATCCAATCAATTCCCGTGATCCCGTCCTACATTTTTTCTTGTTCGAGAAGCCTTTTCACTCGGATATATGTGACAATAGGGAAGAAAAAACTATGGCAACCTCCATTTCATGCCGACTTTAATGTATACATACATTTAAAGAACTAAGTTGTTAAAAACGCATCTCCTATAGAGAACCTGATCAACCTGGATTTCCACCACATGTGTTAAATAATTAACTTCTGTTCTGACGTTTCCTACATCAACATCCATCCTTGACAACTGTGTTTGACAGTCACAGAGTCCTGCATTATCCATACTACATTTGACTTTATGATGCTAATTTTACCAAAACCGATGGACACACTTTCCTTTTTAGGTCATGAGCATCTGTACTATCTTCTTACTAATCACGCAATGCTGTGTTTTATAGTCTTAATAGTACGAGTCTAGTGTAGTAAGTGCTTTATAGGCCATATGTGTTGCTCTACCTTGTTGAGAGAGCACACAAAGATCCAACAGCCACAGCATACTTTGCAGGATCCCAGCCCACATAGGTGAAGGCTACGGGTAAGGGACTCTGAACACTTAGTTGGTAGTAGGGCATCATGAGGGTGAGAGCAGCCGAAACGCCAAAATAACCCAAGAAGCAGATGAGAAGAGAAGCCACAATTCCTATGGGGATAGACTTCTGAGGGTTTCGAACCTCCTCACCTAGATACAGGAGACAGAGGTTTAAAGTACAGAAATCATTTAGACTAGACAATGTTTCCTGCTATGCATTATGTTTTAAAAAAGTCTTTATTAAAGCATTATAACCCATGAACCAAACCAACCAGCTACGAGGTGAATCACAACATTACAAACTTAAAAAATATTTGAAAATTGGACAAAAAGTGTATGAAGGCTTTAGTGAGGGAAAGAATTACAATCTCATGAATCATTCTACAATATCGAATTTAAAAAATGGAGAAATATAAAACCATTCATTTAAAGTTGTTGATTATATCTATAGAAACACTGTATTTTAAGTTTATTGCAAAATATGCATAAATAAGTATTATGCAGAGCATAGAGAGACAAACTCAATTAAAGTTCACCCACAAATGAAAATGTTGTCATCATTTACTCAGCCTCATGTTGTTCCAAACCTGTATGAGTTTCGTTCTTCTGTTGAACACAAAAGAAGATATTTTAACGAATGTTGGTAATCAAACAGTTGATGGTAGCCGTTGACTTCCAAAGTATTTTTTTTTTTTCCTACTATGGAAGTCAATGGCTACCGTCAACTGTTAGATTACCAACATTCTTCAAAATATCTTCTTTTGTGTTCAGCAGAAGAACGAAACTCATACAGGTTTGGAACAACTACTCAAAAGGGTGAGTAAATGATGACAGGATTTTCATTTTTGGGTGAACTATCCCTTTAAGTCATTTGTGGTGTTTCATGAGAGTGCTTCCCTAAAGAGCTCTTTTGGCATGATTTGGCAAATGTAAACTTTTGAAAGTAACTTGGTGCTTCAAATAACGTCTGTATCGGTTGCATCTGTTACGACAATTGTATTTTTCATTGAATCATTCATTCAAGAGATTCGTTCAAAAATGCTCAAAAACGCTGATTCATCCAGTAACGATTGAAGCAGTCAGTCATTGAATCATTCATTCAAATCATTCATTGAATCATTCATTCAAGTTTTCAGATTAAACATTTTAAATAGACTACAGCAATTAACATTTTGTCAGAACCTCTAGTAAATTACATTATTTTGTTTAGTTGTCTGTTCAGATTCGTGAGAGAATCGTGATCTTTGTTTAAAAAAAAAAAAAACATGATTCTCAGTTTATCCAGAATCATGCAGCTCTACATTAAAGATGCAGTGTGTAAATTTTAGCAGCATCTAGCGGCGAGGTTGCGAATTGCAATATAGAGAAGCTGCGGTGGCCAACACAGGACGAAGATGTTGTCATCTGAGACAGCAGAGAGAAGCTAGTCAAGTTAACGCGCTCTGTAGAGCAGTTTGTCCGTTTTGGACATGCCAGCGCAAAATGGAGACTTGCAAATCTTTTGTTTCGAATCAGTGGTTCGGAGCGTGTATCAAACTGCCACATGATCAAAAGTCACATGATTTCAATAAACAAGGCTTCGTTAGGTCATGTGTTTTGAAATTTCAATGGTTCACCACTGGGGGGCGTGACTTTGGCGGTTTGGTACGCGCCCATCGCCCATCACTAGATATTGTTGAATAAAGTCGTTATTTTGTTTTTTTTGGCACACAAAAAGTATTCTCGTCACTTCATAACATTAAGGTTGAACCACTGCATTCACATGAACTGTCTTTAGTAGCTTTCTGGGCATCTGAAAGTATTAATTATCTTGCTGGCGATGCAGGCCTCACTGAGCCATCGGATTTTATCAAAAATATCTTAACTTGTGTTCCGAAGATGAACGAAGGTCTTACGGGTGTGGAACGACATGAGGGTGAGTAATTAATGACAGAATTTTCATTTTTGGGTGAACAAACCCTTTAACATGTAAGGGGACCCGCGGTGTAGAAAGAAATTACTCATTCTAAGGTAATAAAAACATAACAGTTCATTATGTAAGGTCTTTATAAACCACTGAAAACACAGTTATGTATATTATATTGCATTTCTGTCAATAGATCCTCCTAAAATGTACAGGATTCCTTAAATATCAATTTCCCTATAGAGAAAGTATATGGAGATTTTACTTCTAGAACCAGATTAGGCCTGTTTTACTCTATTGTTGAAGTACCTGTGGTTGCGATGCAGTCAAATCCCACAAAGGCATAGAAACAGGTAGCAGCTCCAGCTAACGTTCCCTCAAAACCAAAGGGAAAGAATCCTCCAGATCCAAAACTGGATAAAGTTTCATTTGAAACTGAAAGATTTCTAAAGGAAAAAAGCAATGTTAAAACTATTTCAACATAGTAGATAGTGCGGTAATTAAAAACAAATTAAATTAAAAAGATTCAAAAGTATCAAATACGCTCTCAATTTTTCATTTAAATTTTTTGCAAAGTCATAGATCTAAGGGTACATTTACACGACAGTGATCTACTAAAAGAGGAAACGTTTTTCCTTTGCAGACGACACCATTGTCAAAACGATTCCCGTTCACACGGATCCACGAAAACAACTAGAAACGCTGTATTATTCATGCCAGGCCAGTAGTTGGCGATGTCACTTTGTAAAGAAACACTACACGCCTATAGACTGAACACGCATAATACGCATGCTCATGACATCACAAATTCGTGTTTTTGTAGTGTACATGAAGACAATAACAGTATCGTTTTCAAAAACTTGCACTTTGAAGCTTGTTTTCAAAACTTTGCATTTTCAGGCCCCCAAAACTCTGTTGTCATGTAAAGGAACTGCTAAAACGCATAAAAAGTTTTACATTTTTAGTTGAAAACTGTCGTGTAAACGGTCCCCAAAACATGCAGTTGTAAGTTTTACCATAACCACAAATGCTCTGTAAATTTCATAAAGCAACATACGCGGTTATTGTGTAGTTCAAAATGTCCTCCTGTGTTATCTGCCAGTTTCCAAGGTCACCCTTGATGAACCCAGCAATGATGACAAAAACCAGAACTACTATATTTATAGCTGTGAAGATCTTATTGAAAATGGCAGACTCCTGCACCCCAAATGCAAGGATACCTGAGAAATTACAAGAATTAACACAAATCTGACTCATGTTAATTCACATCTTAAACTATATTAATAAATGTACTGTAAATCTTACTTGCCTGCCAAAAGCATTATAAGGCCAGCGGCAAAGAAGTCTGGATAGGGAGCGAGGCCAGGTAAATTCATTGGTGTATTTTCCCTCAAATAATTGGCGATCTTATTTCCAATCAAGTCATCGAAAGTGCCGCTCCATGCTCTGGCCACACTAGATGTGCCTGTCATAAAGTCATTCAGATTAAGCAATTCATTCAGACAGACATTTGATAAGCAAGTTTATAGCCCATACAATTATAGGTATAATCATTTACTGAGTCATGAAATAAATAAATAAATCTTGATTAATACCCCTGATTAAAATGATTGTGGGATGCTTGTGGAAAATATTATTTGAGCTAGGCTGAGTTTCCCAAAAGCATTGTGAGGTCTCTGCAACCTATTTTAGGTTTACAATTCTTTTGGGAAATGCAGCCCCAGTTGATTCTGCAATATTATGTATATAAATTTTGTGATTATACTCAAAGTATATTAAAGCTACACAATGTAAAGAAGTGCCTTGTGTTTCGAGGCACCGGTGGAAACTTGTACAGGACGTCTTATCAAGGCGGAAGGACGCATCAGTAACAATTTTTTTATTACAACTAATGATTCCCAGAATTTTGAACAATCCATGCTCAGTTAATGTTGGGCATGTAATGTTTGTTCTTGCCTATAACGTATGACAGCAGTAAGTTCCAGCCGGTGATGAAGGCCCACACCTCTCCGACAGTGACGTAGCTGTACAGATAGGCAGAGCCTGTCTTGGGCACTCTGGCGCCAAACTCTGCATAGCACAACCCCGCAAACACAGACGCCACTGCCGCAATGAAGAATGACACGATGATGCTGGGGCCAGACACTGTTCTGGCAACCTCTCCAGAAAGGACATAGACCCCAGCCCCGAGTGTACTTCCCACCCCGAGGGCCACTAGGTCGAGTGTGGTTAAGCAACGCTTAAAGTTGGACTCTTCACCATCAGGCTCCAGTGGCTTTCGCCTCGATAGGCTCTTCAAAAAGGACAGCACCTTGTTGCAGAACATCCTGAGACAAATAATATAGGTGATTATGTAATAAATCATACATGCAGCATGTCTATCATTCTTTAGAATTATGCTAATAACAGATATATTTAAGAGAAACAGATGTGCGTTCTCCAATTAAGCATCTTTCTTTATTATTCATTCTTTTAAATCCATTTTTATCTGTTCATTTTCCTTAGTCCTTTTCAAATAATTTATAAATAATGTTTAAACATGATCAGTTTTTTTTTTTTTTTTGGTTATTTTATTCTCTAAAAGCACTGTCTGTGAAATATGTAATACAAATAAACGTGCCTTGCCTTAAAGGGAAAGTTCACCCAAAAATGAAAATTGATGGGCCCCATTGACTTCCATAGTATGGGGAAAAAAAATACTTTGGAAGTCAATGGGGTCCATCAACTCTTTAGTTACCCATATTCTTCAAAATATCTTCTTTTTTGTTCAGCAGAAGAAAGAAATTCATACAGGTTTGGAACAACCTGCGGGTGAGTAAATGAGTAAACTATCTCTTTTGGTTGTGGTTTTGTTTTATGTTCATGCTTTTATGTCTTTTATTTTGTAGTTTGGTTCCTGTTTCCTGCTCTTGCCATGTGCTTCCCTTGTGCACGTGTCATGTTCTGATTGGTTGCTCTGGTCATGTGTTCTGTTTTGTCATTGGTTCATTGAATTGATCTTGCTCATGTGTTCCTTGTTAATCATTAGTCTTTGGCTGCGTCCCAGTTCAGAGGCTGCATCCTTCGAAGGCTGATTGCGTCACAGTGGCGCGACAAAAGCTGTCCCAATTCGAAGGCTTCTTCAAATGCGGCCTCCAAATGCGTCCTTCGTTTCCCGTGAAATAAAGGATACAACAGATGGATCCTTTGCGGCTTTGCCTACACCATAATTCACTGTGCACCAGTGATGACAGGATTTTTTTGGAGAGAAATTTCCGAATTACACTTTTATACATAAGTATTGGGTTTCAACTTACTCAAATATCTAATGTAAACAAACAAACAAACAAACAAAAAACTTTAAATCGGTTCAAATGTTAACTTATATCTTACTAAGATGCGATTATATATAGTTTACTCTTTGTATGCAGAAATGGACCATGGTGAACATATTTAGACAGTTTGTGAACCCTGTTTTGTTTTCAGACAGTTTAATATAACTTAAAAAAAAAAAAAGTCCAGTTCAAACGTTCAGCTGTCATAGTTGCTAGGCGATAAGAACAGTCCTCCGTAAGCGAGACTGTCTCACGCTCGGTGCAAACTTCGAAGGCGTGGCCTTTGAAGTCCGAGTCCTTCGAAGGAAGCAGCCTTTGAATTGGGACACAGCCTTTGTGTACATATAGCCCTCATGTTTCATTGTTCCTTTGTCTAGCATTGTTGATGTAACCCGCTGTTTGATGAGTCCATGTCCAGGTCAAGTTAATGTCCATGCTCCTGTTTATTATGGTTATTTTCACGTCAGCTCATGTTTAAGTTTAGTTTTCCACGTTTTGTATTTGTTTTCACGTCAATAAACTGCACTTGGGTTCACATACAACTCGCCTACAGTAGACATTTGTTACACTCTACGTGCATTTCCTCTCTATTTTATTACAATGCAAGTGTTTTATTCATATTTTAACTTTCTTTATTCATTCTTTTGAACCCATTTTAAGTCAATTTCCATCAGTTAAAGCCGCTGTCCGAAACTTTTTTTTTATGTTCAAAATTTACAAAAATCCTATAATAAACATGTACATCATGAATCCATTTTCCAAACCGTGTTTTTGTCTTATCCTGAATTACTACGGTACACCTATAATAAGTGTTTATATTCGGACTATTTTAGACCGGTCGGCTCGGCTCCGCTGCGGAGTAGCACAGTACCTGCGTGACTCGTCATAGACATCAACAGAGAGAAGTAGCTCCGGCTACAATGTTCTTCCGCAAGACACATGCGGTTCTGTTTATTAAAGGCTAGATCACCAAAAGGTACGGATTGGACTGCAGCTTTAATTTTTATTAGTCGGTTGTTTTCTTGTTTTCTTAATTATGCCTATTTAAAGCGCTCAGAATTAACAGTACTATGAAATGAAAGCCAAAATGAAAGTGCAAAAGCGTTATGAAAGTTTAAATTTACTTTAAAGCAAATGTACTGAACTAAGTATATATATATATATATAACAAAATAATTTGGACACTAGAATTGCTAGAAAATCAAAGCCATATGTCTAACCAAGTTGTGTTCCAAATTTAAGGTTGATATCACAAAAATTGAGCCCGATTAAAAAATATTTGAAGTACTTTTCAGGTAGTGCAATGTCCAATTCCTTTTTTTTTTTTTTTTTTTTTTTTTTCACAGGATGAATTTTGAGAGTTTAAGCTTTAAAAATGATACCTAATTTATGATGATTGCTAAATTATGTGATAGGGATAAAGGACACTTGACACTTGACACTGGGACACTTGACAGTTAACAGGCTAAACTCATTTTAAGTTAATTTTCAACCATTCATTTTTTTTTATTTCATTCATTCGCAGAAGACTTACACTTACACAGTGCTTCTGTTATCAGGAGATAATAAAAATAATAATACATTTTATTTGTATACCACCCTACATAAAATGCAGGGTAAAGTACTTTATAGGTCAGAGCATAAACCATAAAGAAAAAGCATAAACCATAAAGAAAGTAAAAACAAGAATGACAAAAAAAGAAGAAAAAAAAAACCTGAGGAAAAAAAGGAGAGGAGATGAAAGGGAAAAATTATACAATGACTAAATATATTAGGAAAACATTAATTAAAGGCTACAGGAAAAAATTTTTTTTTGAAAACATATGCTTAGAGCTTGTGTATAATTTCATTTGGAAAGAGGCTGAACATTTCAGGGCATAATAAAAACTGGTTCACCTGAACTTTTATAGTTTACATTACAATCCTCTGATTTTTAATGTTCAAAAGTCATATAACTTATCTCAAACCGTCCCTTATTAACACGCAATATCTGGTAAATATACTCTTATCTTGCTTTTATGATGTTCTCTTGAACAGATTAATGTATGTGTTCCTAATGGGAACTTGTAAACTCAGCAACAAATGTAAATTACATTTCTATCCTAAAAGGCTCTTTTTAAAAAATCATTTTAGTTTAGGAATTTTACAGAAATTATGCCAGTTATGAAACTTTGTTAAAATGTGTTTGTATTCACTCTTATCTTAAACAAAAGCACAAAGTGTCTCCTTAAACTATCCTAACTATACTGTGAAGCACACAAAACTGAATAAGCCTTTGCCAAATATTTAAACGGAGCTAACTCGATCTTCACATTATTCACAGCATCTTCCTAAAGAAATGAAGTGTCTTACCTGTATGTGTAGATTCCAGGCGGTGTGTGAAGGTGTGGTGTGCAAGTGCTGTGGCCCCAGAGTTCCTGAGCACAGTCCTATATATCAGGGCCCCTCCTGCAAACTCTCACGTGTCCAAAACCTTCAAGTGTAATTTTTGACAGACTCTGTTACATTTAGAAGAAATGTGTGATTTCTGAAGAGGAGATGTACACTTGAAAAATGGCATTTTGCATTTGTAAGCCTGACACAAGGTGTTTAACAAAAGAACTTTAAAAGTGTGGAGTGGTTACAACTTATGATTTTATGAAAGTTGTAAAATCAAAAATATGAATATTGAAAAAATAAACAACCGTTATTATGCTGCTGAATGTTGAACTTGTGTATACTCAGAACTATAGGTGCTTACTGAGTGTTTTCAGTAAAATCCTTCCAAAAAAAAAATAAAAATCTACAGCAAAAAGGCAAACTTCAGCACATATATGCAAAACTTATAAACAGTATTTTACCTATTAATTCACACAATCTAGTAATATAGTAGAAAATTTACAGTATTACACTGGCAAATGCATCTGGTAAATAATGGTATAATTTACAAAATACACCTTTTCCCTGTATTCTATAACTAATTAAATTTACAGTAAGGTCACTGTAAAAATTACAGTGAAAATGGTCAAAAAATTATATGATCAGTAAGTCATGGCAACTTATGTTTTTACATTACTTTAACTCATCAAAATATATATATATTTTTTTGACTTTTTTTATAAGTTATACCAAAGTCCCTTTCAAGGAAAGTCTGTTCACTCAGCGGCCATATTTGCAACGCCTCCGGGCAGCTATTTCGGGCATCCAAGACCAAGTCCTATCTATTTGAATTGGGGAATCCTGAAATCTCAAAAACTGCTTGGCGAACTCACAATTAAACAACATATTTCAAATCAGCAACAAAATCTGACAGGAACTGTCCCATAAATGTAGTTTCTTATGCTCAAATAGTGTTAAAAAAGCTTATTTTTCAGGCTAGACGAGCCAATGCGCATGTGCAGTCGTGCACACGTGACGTAGGCGGAAGTACCGATCCAGTATCTACAAAGTGAACGTGCAAAGATTAAGCCAAACGCCCCTTACAAAAAAAGGTAAAACAATGATGTCGGACAATTTTGCAGTTGGAGGAGAAAATTAGATTAAGTTTTTCGCCCTACCACGGTACTTCCACCTACGTCACGCGTGACCTTTCAACGTAATGTGTGGCACATCACAGAGCAGTGCAAGACAAGCATTTGTGGTTAAAAAGTATATACATTTTTATTTTTATTTTTTTTAAAAATGACCGATCGTTTCGCTAGATAAGACCCTTATTCCTCGTCTGGGATCGTGTAGAGCCCTTTGAAACTGACATTTGGACCTTCAACCCGTTGAACCCCAGTGAAGTCCACTATATGGAGAAAAATCCTGGAATGTTTTCCTCAAAAACCCTAATTTCTTTTCGACTGAAGAAAGACATGATTATCTTGGATGACATGGGGGTGAGTAAATTATCAGGAAATTTTCATTTAGAAGTGAACTAATCCTTTAAGGCAGCAAATAAACCCCCTAGCATTCCCGTAAAATTTGCCTAAAACGCCTAAAAAAGGCATACCCAAAGTAAAGTTTTTTTATTACAGAAAATGCCATGACCAAATGTTTAATGTCTACCTCATCTTCTAACACCATAGCAATTTCATTCACGATTGCGAAGTACATGTACAGTGCTTGAAAATAACAAAGACCCATAAACATTTAATACTGGAGACATAAAAGTAATTCCATGCTGAAATTAATGCAATGAAAATGATCAGTTAAAAAATAAAATTAACCAAATGAAATATATTATTGTTCTCTAACATATGTCTATACAAAAGTATATAGTATATAATAAATGAATAAAACCGGGAATGTTTCATGAAATAAAGATAACTGGCTGATGAATCATGGAAACATGAATCATGGAGTTTAACTCCACTGTCAAATCTGATTCTATGGCAGTTTAAAAAGATAAGGGGCAAATCTGTTATTTCTTGCTGACTCTTATTATCAGTGACTGAAGTCCACGACTATATCCTGAATAGCAAATTACCATACTGTTACTATTACTGCAGCATGTAGCTTTGTTACATTAGTCCTATAAAAAGGTAATTACTATCGAGTAGCTTACATTTTAGACATTTAAGATAAGAACAAATTACTTAGTCAAACATTATAAGTCAGCTTAAACACACCTGTGGTAATTGGGTTGTTGTAAATTATAACTGTGATAATCATTATCCTATTCCTTTGCTTTGCTGAACCTGAATAACAATATGAAATACACATATACATACTGATTATTAATATGTTTTTAATGTGGTACCTCCACTAGTGGCCAATGCTTTAGTTCATTTTGTTGTGATAGGTGGATTTGTCACCTTTATATAGAATGAGCAGAATGAATTTCGCCTATGCTTGGAACAAAATATGTGTTTCATATTGTCATTCAGGTTCAGCAAGGCAAAGGAATGGGATAATGATTATTACACTTACAATTTACAATTGTTGAAGCTGACTTATAATGTTTGACTGTAAATAATTTGTTCTTATAAGTAAATGTGCATAAACAGACTTTGTATTTTGTTGGTAGACAGTAGACTTAGTGAGGGGATCATGTGAATTGATGTAGTTGTTTGCTGAAAGTAGCAAAACTAAAGCAAAAAAAGACCAAAGGTCTAATATGCCAACTAGAATGCAAAGTTACAGGACTAATCATTAATTTTTCTTTAATAATATTTAATGATGGATCTCCTAATGTTTTTCTTCCTAATGAGTCATCTGAATACTTACGTTCTTATTGAGTGGGTATGTATACTATTCATGAAATTATACCTGAAATACTAAATACTGTATCTAACTAATAATATATTTAGTGACTTGATCTGACCTTGACTGACAATAACTGTAAATAGGCCTAAAAATGCCTTTTGCTGTTATTTATTGTGTTAATTTTTGTATTCTTTTCTTTACTGCAAACCCTAATTTTCAAATTTAATTTTATTGAGTTGGGGAAAATTAGTTTAAATTAATTAACCTTGATGAGTATTTGGAACTTTCCATTTCTTGTGCGTTTAACAAGCTTGTCTTAGCGATGTTTGGAACAAATGAAGAACCTGTCTGTAATAGCATGCCGCGTGAAGCGATGCATCTGACACTGGTAGGACACATGATAATGACAGCATAATGAATTTAGTACATCTGGATTACATACATACTAGCAGGGCTTGACATTAAAGACACTCAGCATTTTCACCGGCCACAATTTTAACGTCGATACCATGGGGAAAAACTGCCATATAGATATTTTTAATATTATCTCATAATTTGACAGCAGGTATATTAGGCTGCTGTCACTTTAAGACCTGATGCATGGATCCATTATACTGTTACACATGCGTTTTCTTTCTCAACTGTTTACGTTCACTTAAAGGGTTAGTTCATCCAAAAATGAAAATTCTGTCGTTCCACACCCGTAAGACCTTCATTCATCTTCAGAACACAAATTAAGATATTTTTGATAAAATCCGATGGCTCAGTGAGGCCTGTATTGACAGCAAGATAATTAACACTTTCAGATGCCCAGAAAGCTACTAAAGACATATTTAAAACAGTTCATGTGACTACAGTGGTTCAACCTTAATGTTAAGTAGTGAAGAGAATACTATTTGTGCTCCAAAAAAACAAAATAATGACTTTATTCAACAATATCTAGTGATGGGCGATTTCAAAACTCATGGTTAGTTCATGTTAGTTAATACATTAATTAATATTGACAAATAAAATCTTACTGTAAAGTGTTACCAGTTAATCTTAGGTTCATTTTTTATTAATTAATTAATCTGGTAACACTTTACAATAAGGTTCCATTTGTTAACCTTACAGTAGTTAACATGAACTAACAATTTAAAACACTTCTGAGCATTTATTAATCATAGTTAATATTAAGTTCAACATTATTCAAATCAAAAGTTGTTGTTAATATTGTTTATTGACCCTTAGCTAACAGTGCAGGTGTATGTTCTGTTTTTCCTTGTGTTTGCCTGAGTTCTAGTTTGTCTCCTGTAACTAATCATTCTGTTCAGGTATTTTGTGTTCTAGTTCTCCCTGTGTTTATAATCCCTGTGTTCTTTCAGTTCCTTGTCCGATCATGTTTAATTACAGTTGTTGTGTTTACTTTATCTCCCTTGTATCTTCTGCCTGTATGTAATAGAGACTATTTGTACCGGATGTTCTTCGTCATGCACTTTGATCACAGCAACTCGTAACGGTAATAGGACATATGGATCTACCCGCAGTACTTCTCTTATGCCCCAAGAAGAATGACCGCTCCCTGGAGTCACACACCAGGGACTTTTTCGAGTTGGCATGTCTAACTCACTATCCACATCTGGGGCACGCCTCACAGGGAGCTGTTCACATCAGGATTTTGCAGCATTTGTGGAGTGGGTACTGGTGAATAACAAGCTGCATTCACCATCAGCCCAGTGGAGGACACCAGTCTCACTCCAGACCTAGCGCCCAGCCGGCCTTCACACAGCCAGATGGAGCTACAGCCTGATTTCACCACAGACAAGGAGCCTAAGCCTGCCACAGAGAACTTGCCAGGGAATACTTGGAGTTTGAGGGCATGGATGGAAGCCCCGCCCACAACCCGCCGCTGTGAATAAGTCTTGGCCTCTGGAAATATAATGGATGAATTAGAGGAGGTAATATCCTTGAATCTCCCGTTATTGCTGGTCTTGCTCAGATCTGAGTTTCCTGTGTCTCCAGAGTTTCCTGTATATCCAGGGTTTCCCATGTCTCCAGAGTTTCCTATGCTTCCAGAGTACCCGTCCAGCCTCCCTCTCCTACCTCCTCTACCAAAGCCAGCCTGTTCATCAGCTTTTCCTCCGCTGGTTCCTGTGAGTTCCTCAGCTCATCCACAGTTGGTCCCCTGCAGTGCGGCGGATCCGCCTCGGGTCTTCCAGTCCCCAGCTCTGCCTCGGCATGAGGATCCCCTGTCTCTGTCTTCGCCTCCAGCCACAGAGCCCTGGACTCCACCTTGGTCCTTCGACCTATCGGCTCCGCTTGGCTCAGTGCTCCCTCAGCTCCACCCTGGATTGTCATCCCACCAGCTCCACCAGGCTCCCTTGTCCCCCCGTCTGCGCCTTGGTCAGACATCACCCTGGTTCCACCACGGGATTCCTGGCTCCTGGTTACACCTCTGCCCTCCATCCCTTCGGCTCCACTGTGCTTTGCCTTCCCTCTGGCTCCACCATTGTCCTCGGTCGCACTGGCTCCACCGCGGTCACCTCAGTCCCATGAGCCGTCAGCTCCACCTTGGCCATCCAGACCTGCAGTGTCACCCTGGCTCCGTGTCTCCTCGGCTCCGTCTGGCTCTCCACCGTGGTCACAGGAGACTGCAATCCTGGTTCCTTCTCCCAAGCCTCCACCATGGCTTCTCCCTCCCGCGACTCTGCTTGGAACACCGCACTGGCTGTGGCCTGGGTCATGAGTGATTGGAGTGTTTTTGAGGCTGCTGCCACTGATCTGGCACTGGTCCAGACGGCGTTACACCAGCCTGTCTGAAATCTTGTGCTGACCAGCTGGCCCCTATCTTCACAAAGATCTTCAACAGTTCACTGGAGCTATGAGAAGTTCCTTCCCGCTTCAAATGCTCCACCATCATCCCCATCCCAAAGAAACCCAAAATTGCAGGACTTAATGACATCTGTGGTCGTGAAGTCATTTGAAAGACTGGTGCTGGCCTACCTGAAGGACATTACTGGACCCTTGCTTGGACCCCCTGCAGTTTGCTTATCGAGCAAACAGGTCTGTGGATGATGTAGTCAACATGGGACTGCACTACATCTTGCGACATCTGGATAAACCAGGGACTTATGTGAGGATCCAATTTGCGGACTTCAGTTCGGCCTTTAACACATCATCCCTAACCTCCTCCTGTCCAAATTAACCCAGCTCTCTGTGCCCACCTCCACCTGTCAGTGGACCACCAGCTTCCTGACAGACAGGCAGCAGATAGTGAGGCTGGAAAAATTCTCATCCAACACCTGCATGATCAGTACTGGTGCCCCCCAGGGATGTGTGTCAACATCACATTAACATTGATCAAACAATATTACTAATGATTATTTTTGTTAATTTCAATATTGATTCAAAAGCAGTAATGTAGAATCAACATCATAGCATAACGTTGATTCAACAATATTACAAAAGTTTGAGGGTGTAAAAGTGATGTTGAAAAAACATCACTTCATAATGTTGAATCAATAATATTACCATTGATTTGAGGTTGAAATCTCAACATTGCTTCAACATTAACTGAGATTAACATTAATGGATGTGGATGGAGGCACTTTTTTGAGCTTCAAACTCGTTACCCCCGTTCACTGCCATTATAAAACTTGGGTGCGTCAGGATAATTATTAATATAACTCTGATTGTGTTGATCAGAAAGAAGAAAGTCATATAAACCTAGGATGGTTTGAGGTTGAGTAAAGCTTGGGGTAATTTTCATTTTAAAGTGAACTAATCCTTAAAATAACATTACAACCCACAGAAGAGATGTATGACTATCCCTCACAGCCTCGCTTTCATTTCTGTTAAAAATCAAAGATGGCGCTGCTGTGAATAATGTCTATTACGTCAAGGTTACAGCAATGCTAAAATATACTGCAAAATATCCCAGCTCAGTCAAAATGACCCAGAATGCAATATAAATTACGGTGTTTTACTGAAATGTGGCATGGTACTGGTCCGGAGGTTTTTACAGTACTGTGCTGCTAATCTACAGTGACATCTAACAGTGCAGGTGTATGTTCTGTTTTTCCTTGTGTTTGCGTGTTAATCATTCTGTTCAGGTGCTTTGTGTTCTTAACGATTTCTCCCAATGTTTATAAGCCCTGTGTTTACAGTTGTTGTGTTTATCTCCCTTGTATCTTCTGCCAGTATGTAATAAAGATTATTTGTACTGGACGTTCTTCGTCGTGTGCTGGTCATATGAAGAGCATGGCTATGCTGCAACTAGAAACAACCAGCCGAGACCAGCATGCCAATGTCTTTTCAGTCTGTTGATCAAATTATATTATTATATTATATTATATTATATTTAGTGGCGTTACAGTGCCCTCCATAATATTGGCACCCTTGGTAAATATGAACAAAATAAATCTGTGAAAATAAATCTGCATTGTTTATACTTTTGATCTTTCATTCAAAAAATTCACAAAATGTGAACCTTTCATTGAAGTAAAACAATTGAAAGTGGGGGGAAACTCATATTATGAAATAAATGTTTTTCTCCAATGCATGTTGACCACAATTATTGGCACCCCTAAAAATTCTTATGAGTAAAATATCTCTGAAGTATATTCCAATTCATATTTACGTTTTTTTTTTTAGCACACCAGGGTGACTAGGAGCATGAAATTGTCCAGCCATGACTTCCTGTTCCACAGGAGTACAAATATGAGGAAAAACTAAGGCCAAATTTCCTTAATCATTCATCACAATGAATGAAACCAAAGAATATAGTTCTGATGTGCAGCAAAAGATTGTTGAGCTTCACAAAATAGAAAGTGGCTGTAAGAAAATAGCTAAAGCATTGAAAATCCCCATTTCCACCATCAGGACAATAATTAAGAAGTTCCAATCAACTAAAGATGTTACAAATCTGCCTGGAGGAGGACATCTGTCTAAATCGTCCTAATGTACAGTGAGTGAGGAGAGTTTGAGTGGCCAAAAACTTTCCAAGGATCACAGCTGGAGAATTGCAGAGATTAGAAACAAGTTGTTCAGGAGGGTTTCAAGAAAAATCCTCCTTGCTCATCCAAAAACAAACTCCAACATATTCAGTTGTCAGACACGACTGGAACTTCAAACGGGACCGGCTTCTATGGTCAGATGAAACTAAAAAAAGAGTGTTTTGGCAGCAAACCCACCAGATTTTTCCTGCTTCTAACACATCAACTTTGAGGACAAAATGTTCACTTGCTGCCTAATATATATTATATTATATTATATGCTAAATGTTATCTCTCATTGGTTAAAAAACCCCTGATGTGCTACTGAAAAGAATTCTTCATGTCCTAATGCTGGTCAAAATTAAATTTGATTTTATGTAGTTGCTCTATAGGCCTACATTTTAAATTTTTTCATATATTATCTAAAAATGTTAAATATATTATCATATTATATATTCCAAATATAGCCTATTAAAATTATATTGAAATTTTTATTCTTAATTTTTTATTTTTATATATTTTTATATAATTTTGTTTAATATTTTAAAATATATTATTCCAACTTTCACAATGTAGAGACATTCAAACATATAGCCTATTGGTATGCATCAGACTTTTATTAAAAATACTTGAAATTGTAAATCGAAAATAATAGTTATCACATTAATGGGCTGAAAAGATTAACACATAGATATTGGTGCTCAGAACTGCAACGTTTACAAAAGTTCACAAAAAGTGATTATCAGCTTTCGAATAAATATTAAATTGTGTGTGTGTGTGTCTATATATATATATACACATATATATATATATATATATATATATATATACACATATATATATATATATATATATATATATATATATATATGTTGCATTTTAGAGTCCATTTCATTAAGCGGGTGACAGAGACCTCTGGAGGTGAGATGAACGTACTGCACTGGATGCCGCAAACTCATTTCACCTTAAAATATTAGGCTACCAATCCTGTCACTGATTATCGAGGCATGAGACAACATTACTGGACCCTTGCTTGGACCCCCTGCAGTTTGCTTATCGAGCAAACAGGTCTGTGGATGATGTAGTCAACATGGGACTGCACTACATCTTGCGACATCTGGACAAACCAGGGACTTATGTGAGGATCCAATTTGCGGACTTCAGTTCGGCCTTTAACACATCATCCCTAACCTCCTCCTGTCCAAATTAACCCAGCTCTCTGTGCCCACCTCCACCTGTCAGTGGACCACCAGCTTCCTGACAGACAGGCAGCAGATAGTGAGGCTGGAAAAATTCTCATCCAACACCTGCATGATCAGTACTGGTGCCCCCCAGGGATGTGTGTCAACATCACATTAACACTGATCAAACAATATTACTAATGATTATTTTTGTTAATTTCAATATTGATTCAAAAGCAGTAATGTAGAATCAACATCATAGCATAATGTTGATTCAACAATATTACAAAAGTTTGAGGGTGTAAAAGTGATGCTGAAAAAATATCACTTCATAATGTTGAATCAATAATATTACCATTGATTTGAGGTTGAAATCTCAACATTGCTTTAACATTAACTGTGGGAGCAAGAGTGATACTGAAGCAACATCACTTTGTAACGTTAATTCAATGCAATTAGCGTTGACGCATCAACACTGACTCAACATTGTTTCAATGATTACATGCTATCTGGGTATTAACCCCCCGGAGCCATATGGAGTACATTTATGATGGATGGATGTGGATGAAGGCACTTTCTTGAGCTTCAAACTCGTTACCCCCGTTCACTGCCATTATAAAGCTTGGGTGCGTCAGGATAATTATTAATATAACTCTGATTGTGTTCATCAGAAAGAAGAAAGTCGTATAAACCTAGGATGGCTTGAGGTTGAGTAAAGCTTGGGGTAATTTTCATTTTAAAGTGAACTAATCCTTAAAATAACATTACAACCCACAGAAGAGATGTATGACTATCCCTCACAGCCTCGCTTTCATTTCTGTTAAAAATCAAAGATGGCGCTGCTGTGAATAATGTCTATTACATCAAGGTTACAGCAACGCTAAAATATACAGGTGCTGGTCATATAATTAGAATATCATCAAAAGGTTGATTTATTTCACTAATTCCATTCAAAAAGTGAAACTTGTATATTATATTCATTCATTACACACAGACTGATATATTTCAAATGTTTATTTCTTTTAATTTTGATGATTATAACTGACAACTAAGGAAAATCCCAAATTCAGTATCTCAGAAAATTAGAATATTGTGAAAAGGTTCAATATTGAAGACACCTGGTGCCACACTCTAATCAGCTAATTAACTCAAAACACCTGCAAAGGCCTTTAAATGGTCTCTCAGTCTAGTTCTGTAGGCTACACAATCATGGGGAAGACTGCTGACTTGACAGTTGTCCAAAAGACGACCATTGACACCTTGCACAAGGAGGGCAAGACACAAAAGGTCATTGCAAAAGAGGCTGGCTGTTCACAGAGCTCTGTGTCCAAGCACATTAATAGAGAGACGAAGGGAAGGAAAAGATGTGGTAGAAAAAAGTGTACAAGCAATAGGGATAACCGCACCCTGGAGAGGATTGTGAAACAAAACCCATTCAAAAATGTGGGGGAGATTCACAAAGAGTGGACTGCAGCTGGAGTCAGTGCTTCAAGAACCACTACGCACAGACATATGCAAGACATGGGTTTCAGCTGTTGCATTCCTTGTGTCAAGCCACTCTTGAACAACAGACAGCGTCAGAAGCGTCTCGCCTGGGCTAAAGACAAAAAGGACTGGACTGCTGCTGAGTGGTCCAAAGTTATGTTCTCTGATGAAAGTAAATTTTGCATTTCCTTTGGAAATCAGGGTCCCAGAGTCTGGAGGAAGAGAGGAGAGGCACACAATCCACGTTGCTTGAGGTCCAGTGTAAAGTTTCCCACCTTCAGTGATGGTTTGGGGTGCCATGTCATCTGCTGGTGTTGGTCCACTGTGTTTTCTGAGGTCCAAGGTCAACGCAGCCGTATACCAAGAAGTTTTAGAGCACTTCATGCTTCCTGCTGCTGACCAACTTTATGGAGATGCAGATTTCATTTTCCAACAGGACTTGGCACCTGCACACAGTGCCAAAGCTACCAGTACCTGGTTTAAGGACCATGGTATCCCTGTTCTTAATTGGCCAGCAAACTCGCCTGACCTTAACCCCATAGAAAATCTATGGGGTATTGTGAAGAGGAAGATGCGATATGCCAGACCCAACAATGCAGAAGAGCTGAAGGCCACTATCAGAGCAACCTGGGCTCTTATAACACCTGAGCAGTGCCACAGACTGATCGACTCCATGCCACGCCGCATTGCTGCAGTAATTCAGGCAAAAGGAGCCCCAACTAAGTATTGAGTGCTGTACATGCTCATACTTTTCATGTTCATACTTTTCAGTTGGCCAAGATTTCTAAAAATCCTTTCGTTGTATTGGTCTTAAGTAATATTCTAATTTTCTGAGATACTGAATTTGGGATTTTCCTTAGTTGTCAGTTATAATCATCAAAATTAAAAGAAATAAACATTTGAAATATATCAGTCTGTGTGTAATGAATGAATATAATATACAAGTTTCACTTTTTGAATGGAATTAGTGAAATCAACTTTTTGATGATATTCTAATTATATGACCAGCACCTGTATTGCAAAATATCCCAGCTCAGTCAAAATGACCCAGAATGCAATATAAATTACAGTGTTTTACTGAAATGTGGCATGGTACTGGTCCGGAGGTTTTTACAGTACTGTGCTACTAATCTACAGTGACATCTAACAGTGCAGGTGTATGTTCTGTTTTTCCTTGTGTTTGCGTGTTAATCATTCTGTTCAGGTGCTTTGTGTTCTTAACGATTTCTCCCAATGTTTATAAGCCCTGTGTTTACAGTTGTTGTGTTTATCTCCCTTGTATCTTCTGCCAGTATGTAATAAAGACTATTTGTACTGGACGTTCTTCGTCGTGTGCTGGTCATATGAAGAGCATGGCTATGCTGCAACCAGAAACAACCAGCCGAGACCAGCATGCCAATGAATGGGCCTAAGTCAGTCTTTTCAGTCTGTTGATCAAATTATATTATTATATTATATTATATTATATTTAGTGGCGTTACAGTGCCCTCCATAATATTGGCACCCTTGGTAAATATGAACAAAATAAATCTGTGAAAATAAATCTGCATTGTTTATACTTTTGATCTTTCATTCAAAAAATTCACAAAATGTGAACCTTTCATTGAAGTAAAACAATTGAAAGTGGGGGGAAACTCATATTATGAAATAAAAGTTTTTCTCCAATGCATGTTGACCACAATTATTGGCACCCCTAAAAGTTCTTATGAGTAAAATATCTTTGAAGTATATTCCAATTCATATTTACATTTTTTTTTAGCACACCAGGGTGACTAGGAGCATGAAATTGTCCAGCCATGACTTCCTGTTCCACAGGAGTACAAATATGAGGAAAAACTAAGGCCAAATTTCCTTAATCATTCATCACAATGAATGAAACCAAAGAATATAGTTCTGATGTGCAGCAAAAGATTGTTGAGCTTCACAAAATAGAAAGTGGCTGTAAGAAAATAGCTAAAGCATTGAAAATCCCCATTTCCACCATCAGGACAATAATTAAGAAGTTCCAATCAACTAAAGATGTTACAAATCTGCCTGGAGGAGGACATCTGTCTATATCGTCCTAATGTACAGTGAGTGAGGAGAGTTTGAGTGGCCAAAAACTCTCCAAGGATCACAGCTGGAGAATTGCAGAGATTAGAAACAAGTTGTTCAGGAGGGTTTCAAGAAAAATCTTCCTTGCTCATCCAAAAACAAACTCCAGCATATTCAGTTGTCAGACACGACTGGAACTTCAACGGGACTGGCTTCTATGGTCAGATGAAACTAAAAAAAGAGTGTTTTGGCAGCAAACCCACCAGATTTTTCCTGCTTCTAACACACCAACTTTGAGGACAAAATGTTCACTTGCTACCTAATATATATTATATTATATTATATTATATGCTAAATGTTATCTCTCATTGGTTAAAAAACCCCTGATGTGCTACTGAAAAGAATTCTTCATGTCCTAATGCTGGTCAAAATTAAATTTGATTTTATATAGTTGCTCTATAGGCCTACATTTTAAATTTTTTCATATATTATCTAAAAATGTTAAATATATTATCATATTATATATTCCAAATATAGCCTATTAAAATTATATTGAAATTTTTATTCTTAATTTTTTATTTTTATATATTTTTATATAATTTTGTTTAATATTTTAAAATATATTATTCCAACTTTCACAATGTAGAGACATTCAAACATATAGCCTATTGGTATGCATCAGACTTTTATTAAAAATACTTGAAATTGTAAATCGAAAATAATAGTTATCACATTAATGGGCTGAAAAGATTAACACATAGATATTGGTGCTCAGAACTGCAACGTTTACAAAAGTTCACAAAAAGTGATTATCAGCTTTTGAATAAATATTAAATTGTGTGTGTGTATATATATATGTTGCATTTTAGAGTCCATTTCATTAAGCGGGTGACAGAGACCTCTGGAGGTGAGATGAACGTACTGCACTGGATGCCGCAAACTCATTTCACCTTAAATATTACCAATCCTGTCACTGATTATCGCGGCATGAGACAAAGCGTGTCCCACAACTTCACTGGCATAACAGGTAACGCTTAAAATAAAGGCTCTTTTTACCACAATAAGAGATTTTATGTATAGGCTAGCCTACTATATGGCCAAAAAGGTGTTATAAAATGATAAAAAATTGTAAAATCTGTTATTTTTTTGTTGTTTTGAAAGTTTGGTAGCTGCGTTTACAATAATTTTCAATGTCAAAACTGTTGTCATTTCAAAATCATTATTTTAATATTTGTGAACTTATAAATGCGCGCGCTGGGCGGGAAGCTCAATCAGTCTCGCGCTCTACAGGATTGACATGGCGTCGTGCGCTGTGCAGCTGGTGAGCATACTAGTCTCTGAAATGTAACTAAAGTACTCATTTCACCGTGTACACATTTGTGAATAATAATAATATTTGTGTTGTTTTGCCTGAAATAATCTATAAAGACCTTTGTTCATTTACTGAAGCGATTTATCCAAATGTTTAATGGCGTCAAGCACGACTGCTGGCGTTTTAATGATGCTGTTGTGCCCCGACAATCATTTATTTTTGCATTTTACCAGATTGATAAAGTGACGAGGAGGAAGGTGGAGAAAAAGAAATTTGAAACAAAGATTTTGAAGGACCCTTACATGAAGCACCCTTTACAAAACAGGTGTGTTCAGGCTGATGACGTTTAAAAATCGGTTGAGACTTTCCTCCATTTTCTCTACCATGTCTGATCACTCAGCTCTTGTTTTTTGTTTGTGTACTGTGTGTAGATGGGGTCTTTGGTTCTACAAGCACGATAAGAGCAAAATGTGGCAAGACAATCTAAGGCTCATCACCAAGTTCGACACAGTTGAGGACTTCTGGGCGTAAGTTCGCGGTCACGTGTTTGCCGTCCAATTGTAAGCAATTGGACAAAAGTCTCAAACTTTTTGTGGCCAGGGACCCCTTATAGGGTAGAAAAGTTTCCAATGACCCTCTCATAATTATAACAATGAAGAAAAAAAAAGAAAGAATTCTGTCATTAATTCATGTCTTTCGTTTTCATGTTCGTCTTCGGAACACAAATAAAGATCTTTTTGATGAAATCTGAGAGCTTTCTGTCCTTCCATAGACAGCAGACGCTTAAAGACACTTTGACGCTTAAAGTTCATTAAAAGATCGTAAAACTAATCCATATGAATTGAGTGGTGGAGAATGAACCAGTGAGGTTCATTCACGTGTTACGCAGCACGTTTGAGCAAGCAAGTGGTTTCTCTCGTGTCAAGCAGGTTCAGCTGAGCTACTGTTTATGTTTGCTGATCAATGTTTATATGTGAATAAAAGCCTAAATTAAATCTGTTCATCATATAAAGTGATTGAGTCTCTTCAGAAAATTTGGACTAAACCGGTCAATTCATATGGATTAGTTTTACGATCTTTTTATGAACTTTTTGAAGCGTCAAAGTGTTAGTTGCATAGCTGTCAATGGAGGGACAGAAAGCTCTCAGATTTCATCAAAAACATCTTCATTTGTGTTCCGAAGATGAACCAAAGTCTTACGGGTTTGGAACGACATGAGGGTGAATAATTAATGACAGAATTTTAATTTTTGGGTGAACTATCCCTTTAATGTGTGTGGTAAGAGTAATGAACACACTATGCTTGTTTTATTGGCATAAATGGCCCCCATCTGTAAATACTGACTTTTTAATAATACAGCAGCACCATGTTAAACTTAAGTTGTTGACAAAAAAAAGTTTTTACAAACAAACATGTATATTAGTTCCCCTTATTTTTATTTTATAATAGACTATAAAATAAATGTAAATTTGTAGTGGCATTCATTACAAACGGCATTTTATTTCAAAGCCTTCTGTGGTGTTTAGGCATATGTAGTACACATAACAGTAACAATAAAAATCATAAAACCTTTTTAGATATTAGGGCTGAAGAAATAATTGCAATAAAATCCAAATTGTGATATGACTTCGTGTGAAAGGCTGTGATTTTTTTTTTTTTTTTTTTTGTAAAATAAATGTATAAATAAAAATGCAATGTAGGTTTCAGACTGAAGTGTAGAACTATATTCTTTTACATGCACACGCCTTTAAAATGCATTTAAAAACACGTCCATTTCACCAGATTTGTCATGAAGTGTTTATACTGTAAAATTGTTGCTGACAAAGAAGCATTAACTACTATTATTATTATTATTAAAAACGTTTTTTACAGTACAATAGTATTACAATTACATGCACAATTAGGCTATTAAATCCGTGTAATCAAAGTGTAACTTTGCAGATTTTCATCCTGCTTTGTATTTTTACAATGTCGGAAGTATATACAATGTTTACTCATTCTCCGTGTTACCTGGATAGAGAAATTCCCATTTATTTGCGAAAAGAATCATCCGGTGGACTTTTGACAGCTCCAAGGTGTTTGTGAAAACTACAGATTTTACTTTAGCGTTTTTGCATCCTCGCCCACAGACAGTCAGATCAACAGAGGGTTATTAACAAAGCCGTTATTGTATGGGTAGGTTTATCACTGAAAATTGTATCGTAATTTGTCTACTCTTCAAACAGCATTATGGTAAAAATGAACACTGTCAACAGCTTTCTTACCTGTACGCGATGGAGTTTTGATGACAGGACAGCAGTTTCTTTCAGTTTTTCCCCCCTAAAACACTCTGTGTGTGGTCATCTAGTTCGAAATGTTGACTACAAACACAGAGGTTTTCATATTTATGATTCTTTGCAGCCTTTAGCCACTGCCTACAACACTCTGGCTTCTTCACTGGAAACTAGAGCTGCATGATTATGGATAAATTGAGAATCTTTTTTTTTTTTTTTTGTGTGTGTGTTTGTTTAAAATGGAGATCGTTATTCTCCCACGATTCTGAGGAAAAAACACTAGTCCGCTAACCAAAATGACATGTAATTTACTAGAGGTTCTGACAAAATGTTCATTGCTTTCATCTATTTAAATAATATAGTAATTTGAACAAAATAATTAATAAATTTTTTTTGAATGGAGTCAATGTCTCATTCATAAAGACTTGTTTCATTATTGGATGAATCAGCGTTTTTGAACTAATCTCTTGAATACAAGTGTCAAAACACTTACAAAAAGTGATTTACTCTATCGCTCTATACCCAAACTATAAACTTTTTTTAATTCATTTTAAATCAGTTTTCATCAGAGAAATCACAATTGCGTATTTTCCCCAAATCGTTCAGCCCTAGTAGATATAATTGCTGTGATTATAATCCTAAGAGTCTAGGTGGTTCTTCAACGGAAGGCCTCAACCTCCACACTTGACAGATTAAACTCTTCACATTTGAATTCCACTAAATATTAAAGTGTTTGTCAACTCCATCTGCAAAATGTTTTTCTTGTAATGCGTTGCCCCCAACACTGGTTACAACATGGCGTGATTGCAGCATTTGACTCTGGTTTTCCTACCTATTTGGCAAAAGGGAAGACAATAGCCTTTTTTCTGTCAGGTAGCACCATGTGGTTTTTTTTTTTTTATTTTATTTTTTTTATTTATTTATTTTTTTTTAAATTCACCTTTCTACTGCATACACAGCTTTTTTTTTTTTTTTTTTTTTTTTTTTGAAAGCCCATTTTGCCAGCAGTGAAGTACCCCTTTATAATTGTAACCCCGTTACAATTTACACATTTCTAATAATCGACAAATATTGGAAGTGGTGAATTTCACATATGAGGTTTGTGGATGCAAGTTTCGGCCAGACACTGCATAGTAAGTTCATTATGGGTTTAATAGAGTTCACTGCTTATGTAACATCTTGGCATTTTATTATGTGTAACGTCCTGGCGTTTTTAAGATAAGAGCATTAGGGCCGAGATGGTCTTCACTGCAGAACATGAGATCCAGGGGGCAAGGTTGGATCCAGATCCAACTCCTCCCACTTTACATATCCCTAAACTTACCCGTCCCCACCCCTTGGATTGGGAACCGGGATCTCGTGTTCTGCAGTGAGGAGCTACTGTTAGGACCTGTGTTAATATTGGTAAAGCTTTCCAGCACTGAAAAGCCCTAAGCGGAAAGGTCTGAAAATGGGCTTTCAGGTTTCGTTATTTCTGCTCCGTACGCGAGTAACATTAGTTTTAGGTGTCATTGTTTGTCTGGAGCTGCTGTGCTGCTGGCGACAAACAACCAACTCTTGCTTGTACATACTCCTGTGTACTGTATGTTAATTTTTGTGCTTCCTTGTCGTTCTTGTCATCTTGCTTTATTTTTTGTGAAGCATTGAAGAGACATCCTCTTGCATTGCGTGTTTGTGTATTTTGGGGGCATAGCAATGAAGTGGTGTGTGTTTGTTTGGGTTGATTTCAAATATCAACAGTTTTCAACAACGATTCTTGGAAGTCGCATATTTTATTGCAATATAAAACAGCTGAGTGGGCAGTCTGGGTAACCAAATACTATTATGTAACGTTATTCATTTTAACAGTATTATGCAATATTATAAGATGTTTTACTCATCAGATTTTTTTGATCTGATCATTATTGCCACATTATGTTTGTATTTTAGTTATTTTTAAAGGCTTAGGATTTAACTAAATATAATCTTTCCTTAAAATGCAAAGCAAGCTATGTTGTCTTTACTTTCTATTTTTATTTTTTACATCGATAGAGACAGTCCTATAGTGAACACTCTTATAAAAACAGCTATTTCATTTGGTAGCAGACTGTGTACTTGTTTGTCTTTTTTTATCTGCCTGGGTGTCTAAGCAGCAGCATTATGGGATGTTAAAGGTTTATCTTATATCGCAGTTCAAATCACATTGTCGGGAATCGCGTACATATTTTATTGCAATATAAAACAGCTGAGTGGGCAGTCTGGGCAACCAAATACTATTACATAATGTAATGTGATTAATTTTATCAGTGTTATGCAATAATGTCAGAAGATGTATTACTCGTCAGATATTTCGATCTGATCATTGCCACATTATTATGTATGTATTTTCAGTCATTTTAAAGACTTAGGATTTAACTAAATATTTTCCTTTCCTTAAAATGCAAAGCAAGCTATGTTGTCTTTACATTCTATTTTTATTATTTACATCGATAGTGACAGTCCTATAGTGAACACTCTTTAAGGGGGGACACTACAGGCAAAAAAACACTTTTCATGCACCTGTCAATTGAGATTTTGCACTTTTTGGCTTGTGTTTTTTCAGACTGGTGGAAAAAAACTTCCAAAATACAATTAAGTGTATATTTTATAGCACTTTATTTATTTGCGTCTGTAGATTTCAATTACAGTAAATATCTTTTAAAGGCCGTTTTCTCAAAATGAGTTTTTTCTCCTGCTGAGTCAGAAATCTCCACTTCAGCAGAACTTACATACACCAAACTTTACAGTTTCATTCCTATCTATATTTTGAAGGTTTTTACAAAGCGATTTGTTGATATATAATTTGCCTGATTTTTATACAACATTTTACTCCTAAAAAAATGGTGAATTTTTTTTTTTTTTTTTTTTTTTCTGGCTGTTGATAGTATTTTCTGATTTATGGAGTGATAAAAATATCCAAAATTCCCTCTGTAAAAACCTTTTAATTTAATGTAAAAAAAAAAAAATTTAAACAAGAATTTTGAACCTGACTTCATCCAATATTCAGATTTTTGTTCTAGAAATGTATTCAAATTGGTGCATATTTATTTAGATAATGCCTCATTTGCGTATTTAAACAACATTTCAGAAAACTTGTAATACAAAAAATGTTATTTTTAATGTAATCAATCAGCTGGGGAAGTATGGTGATATCTATTAATTTTTTACCCTATTCACCTGGGGTGTCTCGCCTTAAAAAAATCAAAACAACAACAAAAAAAAAAAACTTTCATTTGGTAGTGTATACTTGTTCGTCTTTATCTGCGTGGGTGTCTAAGCAGCAGCATTATGGGATTTTGAAGGTTAATTATATATCGCAGTTCAAATCACTTTCTCCGGAATTGCATACATATTTTATTTCAGTTTATACAACAGTTAGTTCCTGTCCTTGATTCTGATCGGTCAATAGCTGTGTTTTATTCACGATAAAACACGGCTATGACCGCTTCACCCAACGGTTCTGTGTATCAGTACACAACACCCTTAGCAACCACTCTTAGCAACGTAAACTGTATGTTCTCAATTGATATTGTTCATTGAAGCTTACTGTATCATGTAGAAGAGTATTGTGAGAAAGAGATGGAGTTAGCGAGTTTATTACCTGCATTCAGATTTAGCATTTTCCTTCAGGTCAGTCCTGTTCATAATAAAAATCTGTTTAAATGTCCGATGTATTATCTTGTCCTTTTAACAGTGAAGGGGTTTTCCCGTGACTGACAGCGCTAGTCAAAGCATTTGTCAGTTGCGTCTTGTTCCGTGTTCACAACAATTCAGTCTTTTCAATGTAAAAGTCTTCGCTACTGACTGACACACTCATAAAGACAGTCTTTGCCGCCATCTAATGGCGTAATAATGTAACTTCTGTTGCTGTTCACGGTCAGGGACTATTTTTTCCGGCGGAAGGAAGGCTTTTAGTAAGAGTTTACTTCATGAAAGTTGCATTGTTACATATTCTTGGCTTTAATATTTGTATTGTGTGGTAACCGTTTTATAAAAGCAATAAGGTACTCAAGGCTAGTGCTGAAGGGGTTGCAGGCACTCCGCTTCACGTCATGCCTAACAACGCCCTTCACCCGTGACTTATTTACGATACAGCACAGCCTCTTGTACCTTATTGCTTACATAAAACAGCTGAGTGGGCAGTCTGGGCAACCAAATACTATTACATAATGTACTGTTATTAATTTTACCAGTGTTATGCAATAATGTCCTAAGATGTATTACTCGTCCGTTATTGCAACATCATTATGCTTGTATTTTAAATCATTTTAAAGACTTTGGATTTAACTAAATATTTTCCTTTCCTTAAAATGCAAAGAATATTGTCTTTACATTTTATTTTTATTATTTACATCGATAGTGACAGCCCTATAGTAAAATAGCTATTTCATTTAGTAGTGTGTACTTGTACATTATATGATAATAATTGCAATATGTCCTTCTGGCCAAATTATGCAGCCTTTCAAATAACCACAGCAAACCTGGAGCTCTTGGAAAAAAAAAATATCACATTTTAAATCACCGTTTTCATCAGAAATCCCAATTGCGTATTTTTCCTAAATCGTTCAGCCCTAGTATATATATTATTGCTGTGATTTTATAAGCCTAGGTGTTACTTAACAGGAAGGCCTCAACCTCCACACTTGACAGACTAAACTCTTACATTTAAATTCCACTAAATATTAAGGTGTTTGTCAACTTCATCTGCAAAATGTTTTTCTGATTGACTTTCAACTGTTTCAGATTATACAACAACATACAGCTGCCAAGCAAACTGTCCTCTGGCTGTGACTACTCTATGTTCAAGGTGAACTTGCTTCTTACTGCTTTTCTTTCTTTTTTTTCTTTTTTTTTTAACATTGAGTATAACTTTCCTGTTAATGACTAAAGTATTGTTTACCGTTCAACACAGCTGTTTACATTTATTTCTGTTAATGTGCTAGTGCTGCATTACAATAGATGGAACATCTTTGTGAAATGAATTCTTTACTCTCGAAAACAGTAATTGGCCTATGGATAATTGACTCTTTGTAAAGCATTTTCTTTGTTGCTTTACAGGATGGCATAGAGCCCATGTGGGAAGACAGGAGTAATAAATGTGGTGGCCGCTGGTTGATTACTCTAGCCAAGCAGCATAGACACACTGAACTTGACCGGTTCTGGCTGGAAACGGTCAGAGACGATATATTTGCTTGCTTTATTTAACCTTTGGTTTTAATTGTCTGTTTAGATTGTCTGTTGGAAAAAGTTAACATTATCTCCTTTCTTTCTGATTATAAATGATCAGAACCTATCTTTGTGTGTGTGAATACACTCCAAAATATTTATTACTTTATGTTCAGGAAGATGCTTTTGTTAAAGCTTAAACTACAGCAAAATGTATGCTGACTATACATTTGTTCTTGTGGCAGATGTTGTGTCTTATTGGAGAGGGCTTTGGCTCCTTCAGTCGGGATATCTGTGGAAGTGTAATCAATATCCGTGCCAAAGGGGACAAAATTGCCATCTGGACCTCCAATGCTGAGAACTGTGAGACCGTTACATATATTGGGTAAGCATGCTTTTATTTCTTTATAAACATTAAAAGCATTAGCTGTTAAATCCTGCTTTTTATGGCCAACACTATTTCAGACAATATGAATGAATGTATGGAAGCTTGTTTCTGCCACGGGATATAAAAAAAACTCAAAGGGTAATTGCGACTTTTTATCTCACAGCTTTTTTTTCACCCCCCCCCCCCCAATTGTTAATATCCTGCAATTTTGAGGGAAAAGAAGTCTTAAAGTTTTAAAGTCTGAATTGTGACACACAAACTCAGAATAAAAAGTCAGAATTGTGGGCTTAAAAATGTTTTATTCCATGGCAGAACTGAGCTTCCCTATGAATGAGTGCTTACATCTGGCGTATTATATTGTGAGTGTTTTTTGATTTCATTGATTTGAACGTCTTTTGGATGTCAGGCAGAGCCAGATATAAGCATTTGACCACTCATGGTGCTGTAAACATTAATGATCATGGGAAAGGAATTTGTGCCTAGCAACCTAATGAAGCTAATTATCCATCATATCAGATGGATGGAGAACAGCCTGCAGTCTTTTGCTGCTAGGATATACTGTACAGCTGCAAGATTCCCAATGATCTGAATCTAAAGTAAACGCAGTATTTGTTTTAAGACATTATCTACTAAATATAAAGGTTTTATCCTGAAATTGTTTGACAGTCAAAGCAGATTAAGGTTTATTATTAAGGCACATACTGGGGTTGGGTATTGACACAAATTTCATATTTCGATTTACAAGCTTGCGATTAGATTCAGTTTTGATTTCAATTCGATTAAATGTCGATTAATTGAGGTAAGTATCAGGGTACAGTACATGGCAAATTTTCTCAAGGAAAAAATGTCTCAGCTAATGCAGTTAGAACATTACTATAATAGTAAAGGTTAAAATTAACTAATTTGTATAGGGTACTTGCATTTAAAGTAAGTTTTTATCATAATAATGTTAACACTTTTTAATGACAATTATATTTCGGTAGCACTTTATTTTACAGTCCTGTTCCCCATGTACATACTATGTACTTATTATAGTAATTGCAATAACTGGGTAATAACTAGGTACTAACCCTGAACCTACCCCTAAACCTAACCTTAACCAATGTAGTTACCTTATATTACCCAGTACTTTCTTAGGTAAGTACACTGTAAGTACATGTAAGTGCATGTACTGTAAAATAAAGTGCAACCTATGTTTCTAATCATTTTTTGAAATATAAACATTTAAATGGTGGCTGTCATAACCTGATGTATTGAAATATACATTAAATATTGAAGAACAGTTTAAGTAAAATGCAATGAATATGCAATAGTGCATATATTTAGCAAAATTCTCCTCTGTATAGTTAATCTTTCTTGCTGACTGAGTTTACAGACATTGAATGGCTTTTCTGAGGTAAACGCAACGTGACATTTTTCACAATCACATCTTTCCGCGGTTGAAACGCTGATTGAGCGATTACATGAGACACGATACGGATTTCAGTTGTACTGAATCTTTCAACATGCCTTCTGATGTTCATTCAGGTTTATTTTGTGTTATAACTAGTAGTAAAGTAGAAGATATGATCAGATCACATGTGCTCTGCTCTGCCTCTTCTCTTGAATTGTCACGCCACATTAAAGAGCATTAAAATGGTATTTATTGTTAGAATTTTGTAATAAAAATGACAGAATTTGGAAGCTGAGTCTTTCATATTAGAAGTAACAAAGCTAATTGTGATTTATAGGATGGGAGGCACACTTTAAAGTTTTGTTCATTCATAAACTAAAAAAAAAGCTGCACGATTCTGGATAAATTGAGAATCACGATTTTCTTGTTTCAAATTGAGATTACAATTTTCTGATTCTGAACAGACAATTAAACAAAATAACGTAATTTATTAGAGGTTCTGAAAAAATGTTTATTGCTACAGTCTGTTTAAAAATTAATTTGAATGAATTATATTTAAAAAATCGGTTTGAATGAATGATTCAATGACTCGCTCATAAAGACTTCACTCGTTTCAATACTGGATGAATCAGTGTTTTTTAACGAATCTTTTAAATGAATGATTCAATGACATACTTTTTTTTTTTTTTTTTTTTTTTTTGTCACTTGTGGCCACCTACTGGCGTAATAATGTAATTGACAATTTTTTTTGCAGCGTAAAGTTATTTTCAAAAGGGGATCTGCTCTATTTGGATCATTTCTGTAGACATCAGTATTTATATCTGAATATACTTTTATCCCAGTACTTCTGTAATAATTAAATATTTGTAACAGACATAATCATACTGTGATCTTGAAAAGGCTGTGAAGCTGTTTCATACCTATACATGATAACGCAGATTTGAGGTTTAATAGACACAAGTGAATTAATTATTGTCATTTAGGAATATGATCGCGTAGGTGTTTGAATCGAGATCGTGATCAATCGTGCAGCTCTACAGCATAGACTAAAAGATTGATTCTTGGGATTTAAGAATCGATATTGGCTCATCAAAATGAGAACAGATTAAAATCGAGAAATCAATATTTTTGACCCAGCCCTAATGCTTGACCACAGAAATCAGGAGTAAACATTTGCCACTGTAAGAGTGCAGATCTGTTGGCTGTTCTCCACCACCACATCATGAACCCAGGGTTCCTACGCATTTTGGAAAAGTATGGAAATTTTTTTTTTTTTTTTTCGTATTTTTCCAGGTCTGGAAAAGTATGGAAAAAGGAAAACACAGTATGGAAAAATTTCCAGGCTATTTCCCCTATTCAGTTTTCTGAAATATAGAAGCAGAGTGATTTCATGGCAAAAGTTTAGTGATTCTCAAACACAACTGAATGAATTCAAGGCGCACATATTCATTATGCAAAACTGTTTGTCTTTACTATAAGCCAGTCTCATTTTTAACTTTAACTTTAATCAATCACTCAAACCAGCAACACATTACAGTATCAAACTGATGTGAATAAACTGCGTTATTGCAGGCCCTAAAAATAGGTCATGAGTTCAAACGACTATTCAAAAACACAAAAATATATAGTCCATGTTGTCGATAATGTTGACTAATCGTTTCAGCCCAAGTTATAAAGCGTTTTGGGTTTCTTCTCATCATGTAAGCACATGTTATCACTTTGAGAAAACCAATAGAAAAGTTCATGAGAAAATATTTACAGATGGTTGTACTATATACCAGATATAATGCTGTATAATTAACCGTTTGTTAAATAGGGTCTGAGAAATCTACAGAGAGGTTTGGAAATTTGAATATGGAAAAGTATGGAATTTTGAAATTGAAAACGTGTGGGAACCATGTGAACCTGATGTGAGCAGTAACTGGCAGCCAGTCGAGTGAGACAAGAGGCGTGACTTGGTAGCATTTTGTATGACGATAAACACTTTTTTTTTTTTTTTTTTTTTTTGTGACATTCCAAAGCCCTTTACACTCTTAAAAATAGATGTTGCAAAATTTTTTTTTTTTTTTTTTTTTTTCTTAAAAGAAATATTCTTTTATTATTATGAAGAACATTTTAAAAATCTAAAGAAACTTTTTTTTTTTTTTTTGTGCGCAATGAAAAGGTTCCATGGATGTTAAAGGTGTTAAAGGTTCTTCATGGAACCATAGATGCCAACAAAGAACCTTTATTTTTAAAAGTGTAGGTTCATAAGAAGACTTGTCTGCTCTACAAGTTGTTCACTTTTCTCATATTGCTTCCTTTTCAGTCAAAAGTATAAAGAAAGTCTTGGACTCCCACAGAAACTTGTCATTGGATATCAAGCCCATGCAGACACTGCAACTAAGAGCAACTCCATAACCAAAAACAAGTTTGTTGTTTAAAAGTGGGCTTTAGTTTGATACTGTTGTAGGGGCCTAGATGTTTATACCGGTAAACAATTAGTATTCTTGTATTCAGATTTTTTTTTTTGTTACTTTGACGTGTGGCTGTAACTTGTGGAATTTAAATTCACCTTGATATAATATGCAAGACTTTGTAAATGTTGTTTGAGTTGTACTTTTTTTGTGGTGTTGAAGAGGTGTGTCTAAAATGCTAAGACCTTTTTTCCTTTGAAAATTAAAACTTGATCTGCTTTTGCAAATGCTTCTATGGCTGTATACATGTGTGAAAAGAACATGCTCTGGCTTTCTTTTAAGTTAAACAGGTCTTTAAAAAATTTGCTGCACTGAGCGGATGGATGGATGGATGGATGGATGGAGAGCATGTTGTGTGATTTATTGGAAACAAGGAACAACCCTTTGGTATTATGGAGTTTACATGGTCAGTGTCACACAGTTGCTTATTTGGTTAGTTACCTAGTATGCAGAATCTTACCGATCTTATCAAGTTTCTGTCCAGAACATTTCTTTGTTTAAAAGGATTTTAAAGTATTGAAACCGAGCATGTTGAGTAAAGTAGTAGTATTTCGATTAAAACGCATTTCTCAGTATTTACAACAGGAGAACTGTGCTGGTGAAATGGCTTTAGTCACTCATGATTGGTCATGTACGTTATTAATCCTGCTTTCACTACACCACATTGGAAAAAGAAACCATGAATGTGTCAACGAACTTGGGTTGGTACAGAAAGGCATGGTTCAACAACAGTAACCATTTGTTGAATGAAATGAATTATATTAAATCCTCAAAATAAAACTTGTATAAAAAAATCTTGGGTTATTTTTTTCTACCCAAGTCCTGGGTTGAGCCTTTTGGGACATTTTTTTGGGGGGGGGTTATATTCCAGTGTTTGGGTAGTTTGTGTTACCCAGATCCTGGGTCAGACATGACATAACCCAGGGGTTGAGTTATTTATCACGGGCTTTTTGCGACCTCTTCAGGAGAGAGAAGTGCCGCTCCATCAAATTGGTGCATGTCTTCAGTAAAATACAGGTTTGTGTATGTTTTATTTTATCTAAAAATTTGTTATTGTTCTGTATATAGTTTAATTTTATGCAAGGCAACATGCAGGGGCACGATGTGAGCCACCTAAATGAGCGTCACCTCTGTCTTTTCGCGTGATGGAAATGCCTGATGCTTTGCGTAAAATTGTGATTTTATCAAAAAATATACAGGATTTTAAAATATGTTCTCAGAATTGTACACTGATTATTTATGGACAGATTATGGAGTCAGTCACAGCATTTTTCAGCTATGAGTGAAACGCACGGTGGCGGTCTGAAGTTAGCAGTTCCCCCACCGAACGCGAGCCATCTCGGCACGAGATCCAGCGCCATTATGGTGGAAACAGGACAACAGAGACTGATCGATTACACTGGAATTACTTCTAAATGTTTAATTTTTTACTTCTAATATTTGTTAAATGAGCTTAAATGTAGGCAGTATGTATTAAAAATGACAAAATATGCTATACTATATAAAATATGATCAAAAATAAAATAATCATGCAAATCAGTGGTTGTGTGGAGTATTTAAAAAAAATGTTGAGGATTTAAGTTAATTTGTAAACATTAATTCATGTATGAAGTAAAAAAAAAAAGCTAGTATAATAGTAAAATTGAATCAACCCATTATGCTGGATTAAATAAACAACCCAATTTGCTGGGTAAAATTAACCCAACATGTGTTCTGTCCTTTATTTACCCAGCCCTTGGGTTGAAAACAACCCAAATTGGCTTGTTTTAACCCAGTGTTTTTTTTTTTTTTTTTAAGAGTTGAGTGCTTGCTTGTCATGATAATTAAGATAAGCTACAAGGAGAACCTTGACTCAGCACTTTTAAAGTTTAAACTAGTAGTAACTAATGGGTACAGTGTTTTTTTTTTTTTTTTTTTCCTCATTTATTTTGGTCTTTGTTTCACCATAAAAAGATATTTCTGTTGAGACGTCCAGCTTTAGGCTCACTTCTGCTTTTATGTGTCCAAATCTGCATTATTGAACATTTTGTATTCTTTTGGGTTTGAAGTATGGTGACCATTTTAACATTTCAGCCATGTTGTTGGAGGTGACTGAAATAGGAGTGACCACAGGATGACCATAACCAGCCAGAGGAAATGGACTGATGTCTCTGGTTAATGTTTCACCCTTCTCATAGGAACAGCACACACAGTCACAGCACTCAGCATTAATGGAGGAACTCAAAAAAATGATCCAACATTCAAAATAGAGGCAAATAAGTGAGAATGATGATTCACCAAATTATGGTTCAGCAGTACCAACAGTTGGTGGTTTCCGCTGTTAATTGTTTGTCTTAATGTTCACGAGGCGTTGTGTAAATTGATCTTTGTATGGAATTCTTGACTTGATGCTTTTGTTACTAAGGTAAGTGTCTTTGTTTTACACAGTTTTAATGCTAGACAGGGATATAATGCAAAGTCAATTTATATAAAGCTTTTTTTAAATAATATTTTCAGTTGTGATGCTGCTTTGTGCAGGGAAAAGCCAAGAATATGCCAAAAACTGATCTAACTACGTTTCAGAGAAAAGTTTTTTGGAAGTTGGGTATAATGTGTATTGTGTGTTGGTTCACTATACCATGAAGGCTGGCATGTTTTGCATGCATTTTAAAGAGTTTTGAGCAGTTTCATCATTTGTCACTGGGCCTTATTTATGAAACTCTGTGTAAGTTGCAAAACTATTCTTAAATTAATCCAATTTGTGAACATGGTTTAATTATTTACAGACATTTGTGCAGTATTTAATGAATGAGGCTAATTGTATTTTTTATTTAGTGCTTGATTACAGTCTAAGAGAGTATACAAAAACAGAGATTTTGAGAATATAATATTTGTCCTAAACTTCATTTAAACTTTTATTCATCAATGCTCTCTGAATTTGCAGATGCACCCCATTCTTACGTAAACCACCCTTAACCTTTTTTCCAGGGACTTGACCAGTTTTTTTGTGGAATAGCCAAATCCTGCTGGAGCATATTTCCAGAGTTAATGAGCTGGATTCTAAAACGTTACACCTGGGAAGTGACTCTAAACTGGCCATAGTATCACACAGAGATCCAGCAGTGGGAAGGTTAGTCATGTGGAACTCGCCAACCTAGAGTAACCATGCGGCTGTTTTCAGATATGAACAAAAATTGTGATACTGATCTTGACGTTTAAAAAATACGAGCTCATCTGTTCATATTTAATTCATCAATTCAATTCAGCAAGTGGCTATATTGCATTATTAGACCAATGTTGTGTAAAAAAATGTATTAAACTCTTGACAGTCCAAACAAGTTAAATATTAATTACTACAAATTGTACTTGACCCTTATGGTATGTTGAAAAGCCTATAACACTTTTGATGTTCTCGGTCTAAACTGACTGGTCTTGTAAAAATTGCTGGTAGATCACTCGTTATGCTATATTATCACCAAATCTTGGATTCAATCTTTTTGTCAACTTGTTTTCTTTCAATTAGGACAGGTTTTGTATTTCGTTTTGGAACTGATTGATTGTAGGTCTCATTGATCTGAGCTTATGCATCTCTGTTTTTGAGTGAAAAGAAGCATTTGTGGATAATTGTCAATATTAAAAAAATATAGAAAAAATTGCACTTTTTATCACACTAGTGTGCTTTAATGTTTAACCAGGAAGTTTGTTTTGAAATGCTTTTATTTTGAAGAAAATGGAACAAAGCCACACTTGTGGTGTTTTTGGTCAAAAATGACTGGCCCACAAAAAAGTTTTTAAATCTCTTATGCTATATTATCACCAGATATTGGACTGAATCTTTTTGTCAAGTTGTTTTCTTTCAATTTGGACAGGTTTTATATTTATTTTTTAAATTGATTGATCGTAGGCCTCATCGTATCCACAAATAAAGCTTAAGCTCATAAGCTCAGATCAATGAGACCTATGATGAATCAGTTCCAAAAAATAAATACAAAACCTGCCCTAATTGAAAGAAAACAAGTTGACAAAAAGACTGAATCCAATATTTGGTGATCATATAGCATAAGTGATTTATAAGCTACTTTTTGTAGGCCAGTCATTTTTGACCAGGAGCACCACGTGTAACAAGGTGGGGGAAAAAATCCCAAAAAAGTACAAAAATTATCCCACAAATTTTCCCTGTGTGAGCAAAGTTAGTAAGTTTTAGTCTAATGTGATAACATTAACTAACATTTTTGGCATAAAGAAAATACACCCCGGGTCAAAATGACTCTAACACAACATGAGGGTTAATTCAGTGACATGACTTGTATTTCATTTACCATCGAAGGTCAAGTTGAGCTCATTACATCATGTGATAGAGGGCTCAGCTTTACGGAGCACTACACAATTATATTTTGTATTTTTACATTAACAGTGTAGTCAATGTTATATTTATTAAACATTTCTCATGAAGTTTATTTTTTAAGCATTTATACATTTATTCTAAAATAATAACTATAAGAACGCAGTAACAAATTTCATATTTCATGTACACCGATCAGGCATTACATTATGACCACTGACAGATGAAGTGAATAACACTGATTATCTCTTCATCACGGCACCTGTTAGTGGGTGGGATATATTAGGCAGCAAGTGAACATTTTGTCCTCAAAGTTGATGTTAGAAGCAGGAAAAATTGGCAAGCGTAAGGATTTGAGCGAGTTTGACAAGGGCCAAATTGTGATGGCTAGACGACTGGGTCAGAGCATCTCCAAAACTGCAGCTCTTGTGGGGTGTTCCCGGTCTGCAGTGGTCAGGATCTATCAAAAGTGCTCCAAGGAAGGAATAGTGGTGAACCGGCGACAGGGTCATGGACGGCCAGGGCTCATTGATGCACGTGGGGAGCTTTGTACCTGGCTGGTTTGTTTCATGGATTTAAAAAAAAAAATTACTTTAGGGAAAATACTCCGGAGCCAAGGCAGCTGAAAAAGTGGGCGGGCACTGTTGCACTCTATGCTGCTTGGCCAATCAAATTCAAGAACTGTTGCATAAATATGAACATTCATTGTTTTTACTGTTTTGTTCATTTAACTAAGCATCCCTTTTATGTTTTCTTTAGGAATATTCAGCATTCAACCAAACACTGTGTGGCACTGTAAATTACTTTCATGGGCCGTGGTTTCCTCATTCCATCACATAATGAACAGGAGAGGAATTTACTGGAGGAAGGAGCGAAAAGATCAACAGATCCGCAAATAAACCCGTACATGATCAGCAATGTGGGTAGACTGGGGAGCTTCTTCACCACTCAAGAATGTGTTGGTCCTTCTGACACTTTGCGTATCTGTTCATTCCATTGACTAAAGGAAGTGCATTTTATTATTTATTTTTTTTTTTTGACTGAAGAGGGAATTGACGAAACTAGTGTAAATTCCAAGACTTGCTGCCCTGCCAACATCTACCTTGCTCCATGAAGGCCGCATTAGAATCCAACTGAAGCAATGAGGTTTCATCTGAAGTTTTACTTGCATTACCTGGTTTTATTGGGTTTCAGCTGTGTAATTTCTACCTATGGCCCATATCAGAGGGCCCAGAAGACAGGTGACATACTGCTGGGGGGGCTTTTCCCAATACACTTTGGGGTGGCCTCCAAAGACCAGGATCTTGCAGCAAGGCCAGAGTCAACTGAGTGTGTCAGGTATAAACACAACACGATCAGCTTCTCCAAATGTGGTTTTCAAGTTTAACTGACCTTTGGTAATTAACACAATCCTCTGATGACTAACTCTAACTATACAGTGTTTATAAATGCAGTTTTTTCCAGCATAGATCTATTTTTGTATACTTGGTCAATTTAATGTGTTAGGTAGTTTGTCACACAATTGTGAGTTTTGTGTATTTAGGAAAATATTTATTTTCCAAGTACACACCATACAAATGCCACTTTTAAGAACTTAAATCAGCATAGCAAGCCATATTTAATATGAGGTAAATGAAAACAAGGCTGTAAGATAATCAGTCCGTTCAGTGGGTTGTACTAAGCTAACCTACTTAGCTAGTTTTTGTTACCTTAAATACACCAAGTATACACATCAGTATAATCTAATAAACAGATTGTATGTCTATCTCACAGCCTTGTTTTCTTTGTGTCAAATTAAATATGTTTAGTAAATTCTAGGTCCATTCCTTACTTGTCTGTTGTAAATGACAAATATGACCCAAAGTGTGAGTCCTTATAGAACTACACTTTCTTTTTCAGATATAACTTTCGTGGATTCCGTTGGCTACAATCTATGATCTTTGCTATTGAGGAGATCAACAACAGCTCTACTCTTCTTCCAAACATCACACTTGGCTACCGCATATTTGACACATGCAATACTGTTTCGAAGGCCCTAGAGGCATCGCTAAGCTTTGTTGCACAGAATAAGATTGATTCACTCAACTTGGATGAGTTCTGTAACTGCACAGGGAACATCCCATCAACCATTGCAGTGGTTGGAGCATCTGGATCTGCAGTGTCTACAGCAGTGGCTGACCTAGTGGGACTCTTCTACATTCCTCAGGTTGTTTTGCAATTTTAACATCTCTAAGTGTTTAATTAGAGTAGTTTCTGTGGAAAAATAAAAAAGATTTTAGAGACAACCGTTGCATTACACTCATCCGGATTATCTTTAAATGGGACCTATTATGCCCCTTTTCACAAAATGTAATATAAGTCTCTGGTGTCACCAGAATGTGTCTGAAGTTTCAGCTCAAAATACCCCACAGATCATTATCTTGTCAAATTTGCCCCTATTTGTGTGTGAACAAACACACACAGTTCTTTTGTGTGTCCCTTTAAATGAAAATGAGCTGATGCTCCCGGCCCCCTTTCCAGAAGAGGGCGGAGCTTTAACAGCACACGCTTCAACAACAAAGCTGGAGAATCTCATGCAGCCAAAATGACGATTGTCAGTAACGGTGTTCAGTCTTACATTGTTCAACCGGAGTCGGACACTGATGGAGAGACTCAGGAAGAAGTTGAACTTTTAGAATACAACTAGATGTTTCTGAATAGTCAGTGGATAAATTTATGTAGTTGCTGTGGAATTAAGTTGATTCAACTCATCGACTAGCATGTATGTACCGTCATGTTTTTGTGCAAATCCAGCATTGAACTGACCCTCATTTGTGAAGCAGTTCAGCGTAAAATGATTTGCACAAATATATAACACTTCACCGACTTTCTTTGGCACATTTCTTTCATAAATGAAATTCAACCACAGTGTCCTCAGTGGCTCAGATGCAGAGAGTCTATGGAGACTCTTATGTTCATTGGTACATCGGTACATTGGTACATGGCGCAGACATTGTATATCTCCAGCTGCTACAGCAAGTAAACAGAAATGGCGGACTCTCTCAGGGCGGTATTTATGCTAACAGAGCAGATCATCGCCAGTCATGGGCGGGGTTTCCCTACTCTTGCGTAAGAGTAGGGGAAATCTGGAACCGCGTGTTTGGAGAGACTGTTTATGATTTATGGGTATTATAAAAAAAGGAGTGGGTGGATTTTTACCATTATAGGTTGGTTGTTTACACACACTGTGGACACATATATGTGTTCAAACGCCTTATAAAAGTGAATTTTGCATAATATGCCCCCTTTAAGAAATGCTTTAAAGGGATAGTTTACCCAAAATGAAAATTGTCATCACTTACTCACCCTCTAGTTGTTCCAAACCTGTATGAATTTCTTTCTTCTGCTGAATGCAAAATAAGATATTTTGAAGAATATAGGTAGCCAAACAGTTGATTGGCCCATTGACTTCAATAGTATTTTTTTCCATACTCAGTGGGGCCCAACAGCTTTGGAGCATTTGAAATATAGCATATGATCCATACATACTACTATTTTTTTGGAGTTTGAAAGGTATGGTCACTATGAACTGTCATTTTATAAATTATATTTTTCTTATAACTGCCCCTCTCAACTCTACTGTCTTTCAGATCAGCTATGCTTCATCCAGTCGACTTTTGAGCAACAAGAATCAGTACAAATCCTTCATGAGAACTATCCCTACAGATGAGTATCAGGCTATTGCTATGGCTGCCATCATTGACCACTTCCAGTGGAACTGGGTGATTGCTATCGCCTCTGATGATGAATATGGCCGTCCGGGTATTGAAAAGTTTGAAAATGAAATGTTTCATAGGGACATCTGCATCGATCTCAATGTTTTAATTTCACAATACATTGATGAAGCTGAGATTCGCCGTCTGGCAGACCGCATTGAAAACTCAACCGCCAGGGTCATTGCTGTGTTTGCTAGTGGACCAGATGTTGAGCCACTTATTAAAGAGATGGTGAGGCGAAACGTCACAGACCGCGTCTGGTTGGCGAGTGAGGCATGGGCCAGCTCTAGCCTGGTTGCCAAGCCAGAGTACCTCGATGTCATGGGTGGAACGATTGGCTTTGCACTGAGGGCTGGGAACATACCCGGCTTTAAAGAATTCTTACAGCAAGTCCATCCAAAGAAGTCCAGCCATAATGAATTTGTGAGGGAATTTTGGGAAGAGACTTTTAACTGCTACCTAGAAGATAGTCCAAGGAATGAGGACAGTGAAAATGGCAGTACAAGTTTCAGACCACTGTGCACTGGTGAAGAGGACATTGCAAGTGTAGAGACACCGTACCTGGACTACACGCACCTAAGGATTTCTTACAATGTGTACGTGGCTGTTTATGCCATAGCACAGGCACTTCAGGACATACTTACCTGCACACCTGGAAAAGGATTGTTTGCTAATGGCTCTTGTGCAGACATTAGGAAAGTTGAAGCATGGCAGGCGAGTTAATTACCATACTACATATATATTTGTAAGCTGCACAAGAATTTCCTGTTGCAGTATTCAAGAAATTTCCCCTCTGCTCTTCTCAATTCTAGGAAAGTTTCACAAAAGCATAATGATATTCACATGCCTCTCTCCTTTTTTAATTCTAAAAGGTTCTGAAACAACTGAGACACCTCAACTTCATAAACAGCATGGGGGAGAGGGTGCGTTTTGACAACGGCAGTGAGCTCTCAGCAAATTATACCATTATAAACTGGCATCGATCACCTGAGGATGGGTCTGTTGTATTTAAGGAAGTTGGTTATTACAGCATACATAACAAGAACGGGGCCAAACTTTCCATTGACAAGACAAAAATACTGTGGAACGGCCATCTTACTGAGGTGAGTAAGCATAAAACATACAGTACCCAAATTTCTTGGCACTTAGATTAGAGCAAATTTTATGTATTTATCCTAGCTTTTATTAAAGCGATAGTTCACCCAAAGATTAAAATTTGGTCATCAATTACTCACTCTCATGTCGTTCCAAACCCATAAGACTTTCGTTCATCTTCGAACCACAAATGAAGATAATTTGAATGAATTCACCCAAAATTCTGATGCTTCAAAACGTTCATAAAGAGCTCCATATGAATCCAGTACTTTAATCAAAGTCTTCTGAAGAGACATGGTCACTTTAGCAGGGCTTTAGCAGAGCACATAGAGCACTTAAATTTGATAAACGGAAGCTCAGTCTTGACATGCGAGAACCAATGAGGTTCATTCTTGCGTGTCATGCCAACACATTTAAGCTTCCTCAAGAAACAATGAGGTTTGTTCTCATGCATCAGGCAAGTACGGTTGAGCTTCCATTTACCATATTTGATGTGCTTTATTTATGTTAGCTGAATTTTTGGGTGAACTAACCCTTTAACTAATGGCTAACCCAAAGGATCCTTATCCAATCACTTACAGCAGCAGATGTGACTTGTTGTATTACACAAGACAATACATTGTTTCTCTTTTCTCTGCTAGGTACCATTTTCCAACTGTAGCGAGGAGTGTGAACCTGGAACTAGAAAAGGAATTATTGATGGCAAACCCACATGCTGTTTTGAGTGTACAGAGTGCTCAGATGGGGAGTACAGTGATCATAAAGGTTAGCAAATTAATGAATCAGCAACAATATCTATTAAAACAGTTAACTTTTTTGCTGTTGGAAGCAACAATGGTGGAAAGAGACGGTATCAAAGTATACACACTTAAGCAGGGGTGTTCAATCCTGCTCTTGAAGGACCACCTTCCAACAGAGTATATTTCTAGCCCTTAATTAATTAAACACACCAAAACCAGCTAATCAAGGTCTTTAGACAGAGCTTCTTCACAAGACAGAGCCTTGAGGGTTAGCGAAAAAAAAGTTTTTCAATGGATGTCAGTGGAGGAGAGGCTTCAGTATACTGAATAAACTGTTTTTATGAGGAAACAGGTTATCACTTAAAGGGGACCTATTATGCCCCTTTTTACAAGATTTAAAATAAGTCTTTGATGTCCCCAGAATGTGTATGTGAAGTTTTAGCTCAGTTTACCCCACAGATAATTTTTTATAACATGTTAAATTTGCCACATTTTTTGGCAATTTTGGGTCTGTCCCTTTAAATGCAAATTAGCTGGTGCTCCTGGCCCCCTTTCAAAAAGAGGGTTGAGCTTCAAGAGCTTATGCTCCGGCATACCGCCAACAACAAAACAGGACAATCTCACGCACTAAAAATGTCAGAAACTGTCAGTAGCAGTGTTCAGCCTTATATGTTTCAGAATCAACCTTTGTGAAAATCCAGCGTTGAAAAAACCCTTGTTTGTGAAGCAGTCCAGCACAAAATGATTGGCACAAATGTATAAGACTTTACAGATTTTCTTTGGGACATTTTCTTCGAAAATGAAATTTAACCACGATGTCCTCAGTGACTCTATGGAGAGTCTATGGAGACTCTTATGTGCTTTGGTACATTCCAAAACATAACATGTGGGCGGAATCTGAATTAGCTTGTTTGAAGAGACTGCTTTTGATTTATGGGATTTATGGGAATTATAAAAAAAAAAAATGACTGAGTGGATTTTTACCATTATAGACTGGTCATTCTCACACACTGCAGACACACATCGTTGTTCAAACACCTTATAATCTTCCTTGTAATTTTCGTCTGCTAATCTTCAACATGTTCGGTACTTTGGCACTTTTCATTCATTTCTATGGTATCCTTTCATACAAATTCAATGCAGTTCAATGCTGTCAAGGTCTTTAATGTGATTGGTTAATAAGGCACACATGATCCAAGTTGACTGTTACGCAGTCTCTGATGGTAGAGCCACGAAGGTTGATATCTTTCCATATAAGAGAGTTTAACTGTGTCTCATCTTCCAGAGGTCGCATTTGTCAGCCACATACGTCATCAAGGTTGTCTCATTTCGGAAAAGTTACTGTTATAAAATTGACATTCCTTTGAGGTGTAAATTATTGTAATCTGTTTCTTTGGAATGTAATGGTTACTTTTGTGAAATAAAGCAGCCTCAATGACGAATGAGACCATCCGAAGGTGTAGCCTTCTAAATGAGACACAGCATCTGCTTTAGGATCTCTAGAATCTAGTGATGTTTGATTCTTGAATGAATCGGTAACTGGTCGAGCCAGTTCATGGAATCGAACTTTAGTTCTGGGTTGATGACGCAAGACTCACATCGAAGTACCATGCACGCTTCTTGCGTAGCACTGAATGAGCATGTGCAGATGGCTTATTAAATCAAAGAACCAGTCTGAAATTAACGAACCCTCAGAAAACTTTGACAGTTGGAACCTGCTCATTTGGTTCTTTTTGAATTGTTAATTTCAAACTGGTTCTTTGGTTCAATAAACCGTCTGGACATGCTCATTGGCTCATTCGGTGCTGCGCAAGAAGTGAGCATGCTACTTTGGATGTGTGTCTTACGTCATGAAACCGGATCTAAAATTCGATTCAGTCTGATTCTGTGAACTGACTCAACCAGTTACCGGCTTAAAAGAACGATTCATTAAAGAATTGAACATCACTACTAGAAAGGTTCTGGCAGGTGCGTTGGAGCTAAACTCTGCAGGAGGACACCTGGAGGGCTACCATCCTGCAGAGTTTAGTTCCAACCCTAATCAAACACACCTGAACCAGCTAATCAAGTTGTTCAGGATTACTTGAAAATTACAGGCATGTTAGACCAGGGCTGGAACCAAAGTCTGCAGGATGGTAGCTCTCCAGGAACAGAAATGGCTACCACTGTTCTACATTTATTATTCATAGTTATAGTTAATTTAAACAATTGATAATGACATTTTTAGGCGCTGTTTACATGACACCGTTTTAACTAAAAATGGAAATCTTTTTATGCGTTTTGTCCGTTCATTTACATGTTATTTTGGGGGCCTGAAAATGCAAACTTTTGAAAATGGGTTTCAAAGTGCAAGTCTTTGAAAACGATAACATTATTGTCTCAGTGTAAACTACAAAAACACAAATTTGTGTAAACGGTGACGTCATGCGCATGCGTATTACGTGTTCAGTCTATAAGCGCTTAGTGTTTCTTTACAAAGTGAGCGCCAACTATTGGCCTGGTATGAATAATAGTCTTTTTTGTTGTTTTCACGGATCCGTGTGAACGGGGATAATTTAGGCAATGTTTTTAGTACACCGTTGTCATGTAAACTTACCCTTAAAATCAAAAGTTGTATCAGTTAACATTAATGCACTTAAAAAAAATGCAAAAATGTTTGTTTCTCCACAGATGCCAGTGTTTGCTCTAAATGCCCAAACAACTCCTGGTCTAACGGCAATCACACTTCCTGCTTTCTGAAGGAGATTGAGTTTCTGTCCTGGACCGAACCTTTTGGGATCGCTTTGGCCTTATTTGCAGTGCTTGGGGTTCTGTTAACAGCTTTTGTGTTGGGTGTTTTTGTGCAATTCCGTGATACTCCAGTTGTGAAAGCATCCAACCGAGAGCTGTCATTTCTTTTGCTGTTCTCACTTATCTGTTGTTTCTCTAGCTCTCTTATTTTCATAGGCGAACCACAGGACTGGACATGCCGTGTACGGCAACCAGCCTTTGGAATCAGCTTTGTGTTATGCATCTCTTGCATTCTGGTTAAAACCAATCGTGTGCTACTGGTGTTTGAAGCCAAAATCCCCACCAGTCTCCACCGTAAATGGTGGGGACTGAACCTGCAGTTCTTACTAGTGTTCCTGTTCACATTTGTGCAAGTGATGATCTGCGTGGTTTGGTTGTACAACGCTCCACCAGGGAGTTACAAGAACTATGACATTGATGAGATCATCTTTATCACCTGTAATGAGGGCTCCATGATGGCGTTGGGATTCCTCATTGGCTATACATGCCTGCTGGCTGCCATCTGTTTCTTCTTTGCATTCAAGTCTCGGAAACTTCCTGAAAACTTCACAGAGGCTAAGTTCATAACATTTAGTATGCTCATTTTTTTCATTGTTTGGATCTCCTTCATCCCTGCATACTTCAGCACGTATGGCAAATTTGTCTCAGCGGTTGAGGTCATTGCCATTCTGGCTTCCAGCTTCAGTTTGCTAGCCTGCATCTTTTTCAACAAGGTGTACATCATTCTCTTAAAACCATCCAGGAACACAATTGAGGAGGTTCGCTGTAGCACAGCAGCTCATTCGTTCAAAGCAGCAGCGAAGGCGACGCTACGGCACAGCTCTGCCTCCAGAAAGAGGTCAGGCAGTGTGGGTGGGTCCTCTGCCTCCTCACCCTCTTCATCGATCAGCCTGAAGACCAATGGGAATGAAACGGAGTCCCCCTCTACACGCAGACATAGTCAAAAACCAAGGGTGAGCTTTGGAAGTGGAACAGTCAGTCTCTCCTTGAGCTTTGAGGAAGCTAGAAAGAACTCGGTGAAATGATTAACATGAACTTTTGGATAAAGAATATGGCTGGTATTGTAATCAGTGGTGGTATTACAATAGTCGCATCAGGCTCCAAAAGTCATTTTCTCCAAGGTCATTTTCGGTAATCAACCTCCACTTAATGTGAAAACAGCCAGAACCCCTCCCAGTCTTCAGGCATGGACTAATCTCTGTCAACAATACTTGGACCTGCCATAACTCACTGACACAAAAGAGACATTTGCGTGCAAGCCATTTGTTGACCACAGCAGTCTTTCTAGGCAGTTTTTACGTCACTCTGTTTAAGGTGTCTGCTAAATGTCTTACATGTAACACAGAAGCAGATAAATAAAACAAAAACACTTGATTTATGTCTAATGTGATTTTCTAATCCCTTGATAATAGTACTGTCTCCAGTTTACATTCGTGCCAGAGGTCTTGAACACTGCTCCAGGAACAGGGTGGAGAACCACTGCTTTAGAGGAGTAATGTGCTCATCGAAATCCTTGTCCTGAAGGTTTCATCCTCTTTAATGTTTTAAAATATTGAACCAGGGCCTTATTTATACAACGCACATAGGATTGTATTTGATAATAAATTCCATACATTTTATTCTACATAAAAAGTGAAGAACAAATCTGGATTTATAAAGGCAGAACTTGATATAAAAATGTTCTTATGCATATCAAAGTCCCTTTAAGACAAGTCATTTCACTTGGCAGCCATCTTTGAAACGTACAAGTGCAGCTCCTATTTTTTGAATTGGGAAACATCAAATTCTCAAACTGTTCACTAAGCTTACGATTAAATTAAATTTTTTAAAAACACCAATGAAATCTGACAACAACAGTCTCATAAAGCTTGTTTCTTATGTTTAAATAGTCAGTGCGCAGTTTCTATAGCAATCGAAGTTTCTAATGGCAGCTGCAGTGACGGGATGACTTTACTAATCAACGATTGGCTCTTTCAATTAGAAGGCGGGGTTTATTCGCCATTTTGGGTGTTGCACTTCTCCCATTCATAAATAATAGGAGTGTACAGTCTTCCTACATATAAAGTCTTTGTGCATATGCTAACTGCACACGCTGTCCAAGAGCCAGTGTTGCCAATTTAGGGATTTTGTCACTAGATTTAGTGACTTCACCACCCCTTTTGAGACTTTCTTCAAAAGTTTAGGGACAAATCTAGCAACTTCTTGGACAAACCCTATCTAGATTCTTATTTTGCCCACTGATTTCTATTCATATTAATATAGATCAATGAATTTGCCATTTTGATGTCATCTAGTGACATTTAGCTACCAGTTTTAGCTACTTTCAATTGAAAGCAGTTGGCAACACTGCCAAGAGCACGCTGTATTTCTTGCCTATTGATGACTTCTGAACCATAAAGAGATATTAGTTGGCAGTAGATGCAGTTGATTGCGCTTTAATTTAAGATGAACTGGAATTTATAAAAAGGGATGCATTTAGGAAACTTTTTTGTGCATACACCCGTTTTATAAATCGTTCATAGCAACATTTTTGGAAACTGTTCTATGGATCATTCAAATAGGCATGCCATCTGAGGATTCATTCATTTTTAAAAGAATAAACCTTATTTATAGAAGAGCTTACAAGCAAAAAGTGTAAGTAACAGCCTGTAATACCACTCACATTTACAGTACATATCACTGCTTTTCAGAGATGGTGAGAACTCTAAAGGAAGTCAAAGGATTTAAAACCGACAAAGTGATGGCCTTTTTCTAGCTTGACGGGTAACATACCTGTTGATTATAGGCTCTACATATTCCTCTTTTGCACGTAAGCTCTTCTCAGAATGAGGTTTCTGAGGATGACCCCTCAGATATTTGCCTTTTTGAGTGATTCTTATAGCTACAAGCTGTCAGAACTAGCACACCTCCCTCTGCACAACACACAGCTGGAAAAACTTCTCACTGTTTACGGACCTGATGTAACCACATCATTTTATGGACATTTCCCATAAAATCAGACTCAACAGCTCAAGCTAAATCATTATTACAATCTTGCCATTGTGAATTGGGGGAAGGCAAGGAGAAGTTTTTTAACACTGACTTATATTCATATTATATTTATATTCTTGCCATAGGTTGTTTTTTCTTCTCCCACAGGTTAAAGGCATAAATTATATTTGATTGAAATGCTTGTATTGAAATATTATATATTCTACCAATGATAAAACTGCTAGAAGTTGTTTTGTGAAGGAGGGCCACTGGTAGGGAGCCTTTGAGCTGTGTTAATGATCACTACGATATAGTGGTTTTCATTTTGCCTAACAGTGACTGTAAAATATGTATTTTACGTATAGGAATGGCATATTTTGAGTTTTGATATTTGAGATATGGTCTTTGGGCTATTTTTGATTGGCCATTGGGCTAGTTTTGTTATGCAGACCGGCAACGCTAGAGGAAATGAAGTGATGGTAAAATGAGCAGATAACTTTCTCAATGCTTGATACAATAATTTCATCTGAACAGCGCAAATTCATTTTACTAAAGCACAAGCAATGTAAAATTACTACTTACAGGTGTAAATTTTAGCGACATCTAGCGATGAGGTTGGGAATTGCAATATAGAGAAGCTACGGTGGCCAACACAGGACAAAGATGTCGTCGTCTGAGACAGCAGAGAGTAGCCAGTCAAGAAAACACACTCTGTAGAGCAGTTTGTCCGTTTAGGGCTACTGTAGAATCATTTGTGCGCAAAATGCCGACTTAACATGTAAGGGGACCTGCGGTGTATGTAGATAGAAATGGCTCATTCTCAGGTAATAAAACATAATGGTTCATTATGTAAGGTCTTTATACACCACTGAAAACATAGTTATGTATATTATATTGCATTTATGTCAATAGATCCTCCTAAAATTTACACATTGCACCTTTAACAACATCATCCTGTGAATTGAAAAACCTTGAGACCATCCTTTATCTACCTACTTGTTATTAAAGTCGGCACGAAACAGAAGTTGCGAGTCTTTTCTTCCCTATTTTGATCCGAGTGAAACGGCTTTTCAAACTAGAAAAATGTAGGGCAGGATTTGATTTTGTCCATGGGAATTGATTGGATGTTTGGATTTTGGGGTTTGCTATTGGTGGATCTCGTGTGAGTGACAGGTTGCCCCGCCCTTGCGCCAGTAAACACGTCATCAGTGAAGAGATGCTGCTGCAAGAGGGAGGGGAAGTTATTTTAATTAAAGATTACGAGGGCACATTAATTTTTTTTTTAAAAAAATAACGATGTGCACGGATAAATCATTTATAATAAATACTGCAATATTCCATAAAAAATAAGAACTGTTCATTTTGATTTCATGGTGATTTTAACTTGTGAAAACAAACACAGCAGCACACAACATGAGATTTAACGGCAACAGAAAAATAATATAAAATGAATAGTAATGAATATAGAGAAAGTGTCTGATTTTTTTCCCATTTAACTTAAAATCTTAAGATGGAATCTCACAAATGCTGATGTTCCGATGAAAAGTCAATATTAATTAAATGATATTTAGCGACATCTATGGCCAAGAGGAAAATGAAAGATGGGGAAGCAGCATCCTATCGTATATGTTGTTTGCAACAATATGCTATGTATTCCTCTTCATCTATAGCTGTTTGCCTGCAGAATGTTGTAGCGAAGTCCCTAAAGTCTTTAGTTGTAGTTTCGGCATCTGCCAGCAGGTGTTGCGATGTTAACCAGCCTGTGTCAGTATGACTCCAGCCAATGACATCCCTTCAGCGTCTGTATTTGCGGAAATGCTCTTTCAGTACAGTATGGTCTTGAGCTGAGGGTGCTGCTGCTTTCACTACCGTAAGTCTTTTTAACCTTTATTTAGTTTCTAATTTATTCTTTTCCTATGTGTTTGTGCTCTCGTCTAAAAATACGTATTAATACGTGCGTACCTAGACAGCAAACTAGCATGTGAACGGCTGGTTTATCGCTATTTTGTTTTGTCGAATGTGCGACCATCCTAAATCATGCTGTCAAACAGTCTCATAACAAGCTGTAACATTACTAATTAAAATGAAAATACGGTCGTCTTCGTTTATGTGAACGTGTTTCATAAGCGAATCTGTATCAAAGAAATTGAAAATAAGTACTACAAACCCATTTTTTCTTCTAAATTTCTGTTCATACAGATGTTTCAGGACACAAAATAAATTATTTTTAAAATGATGAAGACGTCGTAATGAAGCACTTGACTTGCTAACGTCAGCTGTCACTTGAAATGCTAATTTTAAGGAATGATGAACCGATGTCAAATGATTTAAGTGTTTAAGTTATCGCAATAATACAATATTATATATCTTTTACTACAGTTAGACCCCCACCCAACTGATACACAATGTTATTTCTTTCGACTAAGTAAACTGTAAAACAAAAAGCAATATATTTAGAATGTAGGGCATACAGCAGTACATTCGTCAAACCACTAGCTTAAAACAATAAACTTTATAAATTGTTTGACGTGGCAAGGACAAGAGAAGGTCCTGTTACAAAGGAAACATGATGAAATGCACACAGCAGACCTAAACCATTGAAGTATGTCAACATGAAACTTGAGAAGTAAGGGTAGAGGAGGGTGGAGGTGACAGAAGCTATGTAAGAAGGAAAAGGAACAGTATTGTTCAGAGTGGATCAACCTGTGGAATGTGACTAACAGGTAACACATGCCAGTGAGGATGTGTGATAATGGTTCATTTATATACTTATAGTATACTTATAACATATGACTTGTATTCTTGTTAGAAAGCATCCCAGGTGTGGCTCATGAAGTTGGTTGAGTGAATGCCAAAAGACCAAGTATGCAAATACCTAAAGATAGAAAGATAAGGTTTGATTTATTTTACATTTTGTTTACTCTATTTTTTAATAGTGCTATGACTAGTCTATGTGCTAAGATTACTGTTTGTTCATTCTCACCGTTTTGAACAACTATTTAGTGTTATTGCAGTTCACTTCAATAGTACTGCCGTGTGACAAATGCATGTTTAAAAGTATCAGTAATTCATGTATTCTTTCAGTTAACAGAAAACATTCAATTTGTCTCGCTGCAAATCATATCAACCTTTCTAATACTTTTTTTTTTTTTTTTTCTTGTCACAACAGTTACTTCAACTGAAGTATTTTTCCTCTTCAGATGAAAAAATGAACAAAAAAACAGATGAAAGAGACTTTTGGAGGAACTCTTGTCAACTTTAAGAGTGACTGTTTAACTTCAAGCAGATGCTCAGATGTCTCTTGGTTGCTTTTCTCTGGATTTCACCTCGATCTAAACTTCAGTCATGGGAATCTTTCCCTTCATGTCTAAGTTAATGAGGAAGGGGAAGTATCTGTTTCTTCTGTTGTTGTGCCTTTGCGTTGTAGCATGGATAGCAACATTCTCAAGTGATGACAGCGTTAAAATTGCCCAGGAGGAATTAAATCTTCCTGACGACGTTAAGAGTGGCGGCGGGTTTCGTCAGCTGGAGCTGGAATCAGAGATGATGCAGAGCATGGAGGAGCATGTGGAGGAGCGTGTGGAGGAGCAGGATCCCAAACAGAGCTGCCCAGAGCATTCACCCCTGCTCCGTGAGTATGCTCTGACTTTGTTTTTAATAATTTTCTTGTGGGTTAATCTTTACTGAAGGTGTGTTCACACTTGACAGGTTTCGTTCGATTAAAACAAACGCTGGTGTGACTGCTCTGTTAGTGCGGTTCATTTGAATAAGTGTGAGCGCTTCCATCCAAACCTTGGTGCACACCCAACAAACAGACTGAGACCCCGGGGGCTTCCAAAACGAACTCTGGTGCCTTTCGAATTAAGGGTGCTTTCACACCTGCCTCATTTAGTTTGGTTGAATCACACTAGAGTTCGTTGTCCCCCATGTTGTGGTTAGTTTGGGCAGGTGTGAATGCAGCAGTTGCACTCGGGTGCAGACCAAACAAGTGTACTCTCGGTACGCTTTCAAATGAACTCTGGAGCGGTTCGCTTGAGGGTGTGTTCACATTTTAGTTTGGTTCTCTTGGTTATTTTGGTCTGGACCAATAAAAGAAAATAATACATTTAGTCCTGGTTCGCTTAGCATTCACACTGTCATTTTTAAGACCACTGAACATCCAAAACAATGCTGTGTTCTGGGCTAAATGCACTCGTTGTATGTGAGTAGATGATATTTTGACCAGCTGAGAACTCCTGAATATGTCAATGTCAATGTCAGCTTTATTTGTATAGCACTATTCAAACAACACAATGTGCTTTACAACATCTTGGTATAAAAACAAATTAATACAATATTATTAATAACAATAATACACACATTAACAATAATAATAATTCAAAAAAAATAGTTTATAAAATGTGTAAAGGAGTCAAAACGAAGATCTGCTGTGAGGAGACGTGGTTCTGAAGCCTGTACTGAACTGTAATTAGCAACATAGCTCCTATGATGAGAAAAAACAGGTATGCTTCAGCATTCTCTCATTTTAATGGTCACATCTGGTGACATCATGTCCTGTTTTTTGTTCATTTAGATGTCTTTGGTCCGTGTTGCATTCAATGGATAATCTTCCTCAAATCTCATTTGTGTTTGTGCCGTATAGCATTGGAGACATCTTCATTTTTGAAAACATACCAAAAAAAAAACAGCTCTGAGTCTTCTTCTATAATGCCTGATGAGTTTGGAGAACACCTGACAAGAGATCAGAGACCGTTCCTTCATACAGAATCTCTCCAGATCCTTCAGATTCCCAGCTCCATGTTGGTGCTTCTTCTCTTCAGTTCACTCCACTCATTTTCTTTAGGGTTCAGGTCAAGGGACTGGGACGGCCATGGCAGAAGCTTCATTTTGTGCTCAGAGACACAATTTTGTGTTGGTTTTGATGTTTGTTTTGGATCATTGTCCTGATGGAAGATCCAACCACGGCCCATTATAAGATTTCTAGCAGAAGCAGTCAGGTTTTTATTTATTTATTTATTTTTTTATCTGTTGGTATTTGAATCCATGATACCGTGTATCTGAACAAGATGTCCAGGATCTCCAGCAGAAAAATAGGCCCACAACATTAAAGATCCAGCAGTATATTTAACCGTGGGCATGGGGTACTTTTTATCCCTCTTAAACCCATCTGGTGGGTTTGCTGCCAAAAAACTCTTTTTTTTAGTTTCATCTGACCATAGAAGCCGGTCCCGTTTGAAGTTCCAGTCGTGTCTGACAACTGAATATGCTGGAGATTGTTTTTGGATGAGCAAGGAGGATTTTTCTAGAAACCCTCCCAAACAAATTGTGGTGATGTAGGAACTATTTCATACATTTTTTTTTTTTTTTTTTTTTTAGACTTTCTGCCCCAAGACTCAACTAATTTCTGCAATTCTCCAGCTGTGATCATTGGAGAGTCTTTGGCCACTCAAACTCTCCTCCTCTTTGTGCATTAGGATGATTTAGACACGTCCTCTTCCAGGCAGATCTGTAACATCTTTAGTTGATTGGAACTTCTTAATTATTGCCCTGATAGTGCAAATGGGGATTTTCAATGCTTCAGCTTTTCTTACAGCCACTTTCTATTTTGTGAAGCTCAACAATCTTATGCCGCACATCAGAACTATATTCTTTGGTTTCATTCATTGTGATGAATGATTAAGGAAATTTGGCCTTAGTTTTTCCTCATAGTTGTACTCCTGTGGAACAGGAAGTCATGGCTGGACAATTTCACGCTCTTAATCACCCTGGTGTGCTAAAAAAACATAAATATGAATTGGAATATACTTCAAAGATATTTTACTCATAAGAATTTCTAGGGGTGCCAATAATTGTGGTCAACATGCATTGGAGAAAAACATTTATTTCATAATGAGATTTTCCCCCTCTTTCAATTGTTTTACTTCAATGAAAGGTTTGAATTTTGTGAAGTTTTTGAATGAAAGATCAAAAGGATAAACAATGCAGATTTATTTTCACAGCTCATCATTTTACAGCAGATTTAGTTTACAAATAACCGATAGTCATGACCTAAATATGATTTTTATTTACATTAATTACTATAATTTGGCATTAGTGAGTTATTTTTCACGCACAACAGTCAAACTCAAATTTGGTGAATTGTTAACTCGCTTTGACCGGAGTGAGTTGTTGACTCGAGAACAGCTGCAATCAGATCTGTCCAATTCATGAATGAATCATTCAGCGTGATTTTTGCAAACTGATTCAACCGGTTATTTGAAAAAAAACCCTGCTCTTTTACAAACTGGACATTGCTATCGTGTCTCGGATCGGGTGTCAAATTCTTCAGTTTGATATAACAAGAAACAATATGTTTTTATGAAGTATGATAATATGCTTTGGACTGTGGTGAAGTAAAAGTAAAGTTTCCCAAAATAAAAACTCTTCTAGAGTACATTTTTCAAGTATCTGTACTTAAGTACAGTAACGAAGTAGAAGTGCATTTGTTACTGTCCACCATTGAATCTCATTTCGTGTTTCATTGATAAAAGAAATGATACAGATTTGGTATACGTGAGGGTAAATCTTTTTTCTAAACATAATTATTACTTTGGAAACCTTTAGATCTTTGCAAAATGAGTTGATAATACTGGGTAAAGATGTGAACCAAGACACTGCAACTCTGAGAGAAATGTGTGAGAATCTCACAACCACCTCCATGTGAATGTCAATGTTTACATATTACTGTTTTTTTTCCTTCCACAGCTGCTTGCTAATTTGGGCTTGTTTCCAAAGATGGGGCCCTGTAATTAATGTGGGCCCCAGCTGGTGCTGTATTTAAAGACTGCACCTGGGATGTGGGCCTTTCACTTACTTGTGGTCCTGTTTACATGCGTGTTTATTTTTTTCTGCTTTTTCCGCTCCACAGGAGGTTCTTTAAAGCTGTCATTTGAGCCCTCGCTGACAATAGAGCAGGTAGAGAGTGAAAACGAGGAGGTCGTGGAGGGTCAATATAACCCCTCTGACTGTACGGCCAGACAGAGTGTGGCCATCCTTATCCCTCACAGAAACCGAGAGAAGCACCTGCTCTACCTCCTCTACCACCTTCACCCTTTCTTACAGAGGCAGCAGCTTCACTACGCCATCTATGTCATTCACCAGGTAGGCGAAACTCCCATTAGCTCTGGCAGAAAATGAGAGTTTTTGTAGTGATATCATATAATCCTTGTTGCTAGGATTTGCCAATGAAGCTTCGAGAATGACTTTCTTGATGTCATTTTTAGAGGGTTCAGTGTTTTTTATGAGCATGGGACCATTTATTGGTTCTATACCGTCAAGACTTAAACATAAACGCCCTCGTCATATGTGAAATGCGTAACAATGTTTACTTGTGGCTTTGCTTCGGGGTCCATTGTAGTTTGCATTGGCCCATCCTTAAATACGTCTGTTTGCAAAGTCTGCAGTACGTTGTGACACGCATTCACCAAACAATCAAACTGAAATGACCAAAAATATTAAAACTCTCTTTCCTCAAAGTCCATTTGGAAGCACACTATTTTTGTTCTTCAGTTATATACAAAAACTGGAATGATAGTATGTTGACTTCTGGTGTTTAACAACAGTATTTGTCTCATTATTACACTGGGACTGAGTAAACCAAATTTCTAACTACTAAATTTCCATTTTTGACATGTAAATGAGGGCAGTTATGTGATAGTGTGTTTAGTCTGATAGTCACAGATTTCAAAACGGGTTGTTTTTGCAGCTTAATGTCAACATATTGTCTTTTAGACTGAAGAGGAATTTTTTAGTTCTGAAATGTTTTCATATTAAACTCAGCTTTCCACATCATGATACGGTATGATGCCTTTAACAACAGCAGAGAAAAGTACCACCAGCTGATGCTGGTAATATAAATATGTTACATTGTACAATTTTCATGTTGAGGAAATGTAAGGTTAGGTAAAGTAAAAATGATAGACGCTGAAGCTCAAGGTCTTTTGAAAGGTGTACCTGCTGAATTCCTGTTTTCTTCTCATGTCATGAAAGAATCTTAGTGTTCCCATTCTAGTTTTGCCAGTTTTGCGGTTAACTCTTGTCAGTAATTCTGTTAAGCTTACAACGACAATTGTTTTCTTGCTAAAAATAACAACTCTTTAAAGGCCCATTCACACCAAGAATATCTATAAAGATAACTATATCGATAACTATATTAGCGTCACAGATATCACTCTAAGCACGTGCTGCAGTTTTGTCGTCTGTCACTTTAAATGCTTGAGTTCTTTAAAGCAGGATGGATTCTGATTAACTTTCATTATTTTTATCATTCATCAGCTGGAAAAAAACGTGAAAGTGATTCCAACTATATTGTTTCTCTGTGCCATTATCGTTATAGTTGTGGTTTGGACTCTAGAATGATTTTTAGAACTATATCTTTATAGTTTATCGTCCATGGTGTGAACGGGCCTTTAGTCTTCGTGTCACTGACAGTATACACCTAAAGAAGCCATTTATTCAAATAATTTCTTGGATTCACATTTATGGTTTTATAAGCATATTTCACACATCAAAAATAATTTCTGTACTGTAACACAGTATTTACTAATGTTAAAACATTTGTCTTTTTTGGTCCTTTACTTTTAGTCCGCTTTCCATTCTCACTGGTGTTTTTTGAAACCATATTACAGTAATATAATATTATTATAATCATGGTCAGTATTGAACTACTTTGCATCAGTAATGTTTTCCGTCGTAAATTCTTCACTTTCAAGTAACCATTGATCAAACCCATAGTGTATGTGATATGCTGAAGTATATACTGTTATACTAAAGTATTGGTGGGGGAGGGGGTAACTAAAAGTAGTAACACGACTAGTTTAACTCCATTTTTCAGTAGTGAGATCAGTAGTTCAGCTGTTCAAAACAAGATTACTTTCCAGTGTGACAAAACACAACATCACCTTTTTATAATACTGAACACAGGATGTAATAATCAAACACTCACCTAAAAGATCCATTCTCTCATTTGATGCACTGGAGACAAACCCATTTTTCATAAATTTGTGCATATGTGATAATAGTTTTTAAGCATATATTCTTCCTTCTGTTATTTTCATAGAAATAGAGTAAGCTGTTCATCTCCTCTGACATTGCACATTCCTAACATTGTATGATGTAAAGTCAAAATAATGTTGGTAATTCTGCAAATGTTAAAAGTGCTTTGTGTTTAAATGCATACTTTAGTGTGAACAAACCAAGACTGAGAGTGACAGGCCAATGAGAGTTTGCAGACATAAAAATTACCATATAATATTTCTACACTTGCCTAAAGTTTCAAAATGGAGATGCATGTTTGGAATTTAAAGTGCACAATAATTGCAATTAGATTAAATCGTCCTGACAGGCCTAGTGTTGGTCCTTTTAAGTTATGAAATACTGGTGATCTAAAGGAAGTCACAACAAAAGATTTGCAAACGTCTTAAAACTGTGTGTATAATGTATGTCTCTTTGTCTTGTAGGCTGGAGATGCTACATTTAACAGGGCAAAGTTATTAAATGTTGGCTACCTCGAGGCTCTGAAAGACCAGAGCTGGGACTGTTTCATCTTCCATGATGTTGATCTGGTTCCTGAAAATGATCATAACTTATACATGTGTGGGGAACAGCCTAAACACTTAGTAGTGGGGAGGAATTCCACTGGGTACAAGTGAGTATTAGTGTCTTCATTTAACAAACACATTACAGAGCATTCTGGGATTTGAACCAATAACATTTGGGTTAGAAATACCACACTGTAATGAGTTAGGAGAAGGATTGGGTATCTTTTGAATTTTAGCTATTCCGATTCTGCTTATCGATTCTGATTCTTGTCAATTCCTAATTTTGATTCCAGTTAGGTAAAAAATAACTTATAACATATAACACATCAACAGGCTAAAGAACACTTAGACAAGGAACTTCTGCCTACGGCAGACAACTAGCCTAACTAATGCAAATTTCAAGCATTATTAAAGACAAGTAAACACTCAGTAATTAAAAAAGAGCTAGTATTAAACAAATTAGCAATCGCACAAATAAATACAACTGAACAAAGATATGATTGAAATAAACAGTGTTTTAAGATTCAGGTACAGAAACTGTAATCAAATGTAAAATAATACTGCACTTTATAAATAAAATATACATTACAAATACAGTTACAAATGTTATTCAGTCAATAACAGCGAGTGAATTTTCTCTTTGTCTTTTGTTGTTTGATTAACGTTATTATAGAGACGGCAGCAGACATTTTAGGCTGCTGTCACTTTAAGAGCTGCACTGATCCAATATACTGTTATGCGTTTACTTTGTCAACTGTTTACGTTTACTTAAGACATAACCGACTGTGTTTACAAGGATATTTTGACATTTTTTGTGTGTATTTGTCCGTTCAAGTGCAAAAATAAGTTTAGGGAAGGGCAACGTCGGTCCTGGAGAGCCGCTGTGCTGCAGACTTCAGCTCCAACCCTAATCAAACACACCTGAACCAGCGAATCATTGTCTTCAGGATTACTAAAGCTACAGGCAGGTGAGGTTTTTTTTCAGGGTTGGAGCTAAACTCTGCAGGACAGCGGCTCTCCAGGACTGACGCTGCCTACCCCTGAATTAGACCAATCTACATTTTTATGTAACCGACTTCAAAAAGTTACGAACATCCTTAAAGAAATAATTATGACTAACTTGTAAGACTAGTCTTAGCAGCTTATGCAACCAGCCCCAGGTCATTTACTTCTCTAGCGAGATCTGCTAGGTACACTTGCACACAGTTTTTAAGGTAGTTTGCAGGTAGGTTGTATTAAAGGGATAGTTCACCCAAAAATGAAAATTGTCATTATTTACTCACCCTCATGTCGTTCCAAACCCGTAAGACTTTCGTTCATCTTCAGGACACAAATGAAGATCATTTTGATGAAATCTGAGATGCTTTCTGTCCCTCCATAGACTACGCAACTATCACTTTGACACTTCAAAAAGTTAGAGATTGTAAAAGTAATACATATGAATTGAGTGGTTTAGTCCAAACTTTCTGAAGAGACTCGATCGCTTTATATGATGAACAGATTTAATTTAGGCTTTTATTCACATGTAAACATTCATCAGGAAACAAACAGAAGCTCAACTGAACCTGCTTGATGCGCAAGAACAAACCTCTTCCGGAAGCTCAAACGTGCTGCATAACACATGAGAATGAACCTCATTGGTTCTCACACGTCAAGTGAACATGCTTGAGCTTCTGTTTACCAGAACTGATGTGTGAGTTGATGAATGTTTATATGTGGAAAAAATCCTAAATTAAATCTGTTCATCATATAAAGCGATTGTGTCTCTTCAGAAAATTTGGACTAAACGTTCAATTTATATGGATTAGTTTTACGATCTCTAACTTTTTGAAGCATCACTGTGTCAGTTGCGTAGCTGTCAATGGAGGGACAGAAAGCTCTCAGGTTTCATCAAAAATATCTTCATTTGTGTTCCGAAGATGAACGAAAGTCTTATGGGTTTGGAATGACATGAGGATGAGTAATTAATGACATGATGAAGCATCTCGGAGATGCTTAAAGGTGATTCTCCATTCTCCATTAGTATTCAGCTACATCGAATATAATGTACCCTAAGTAATTTCTTAATTGCATCAGTGAGTTATTTTGTAAAATGCTATAGTTCACTTTTTGCCACTGACTTCCCAGACTCCGATACAAAGGTTACTTTGGAGGGGTTTCAGCCATGACAACGGAGCAGTTCCACAAGGTGAATGGCTTCCCAAACTCCTACTGGGGCTGGGGTGGAGAGGACGATGACCTGAGAATAAGGTAAGACAAACTTAGAAGGACACATTAAGTTTTGCACAAGTACTACATACTGATTAAAATCCACTGACTACTATATGTGACTATTTTTTTTCCTCAAGTAGACAAAATGACCAAAATGCTCATCCTTAACAGGCTTTCTTAGTTGCAATGAAATGTTGCTTTTCAGTTCATATTGACAACATTTTGAAAAGAATCTAAAATATAGGCACATGTAGCAGTTTTGAAGTGAGTTCTCTTACTCGTTTGGCTTGATGTATGCGTAACAAATATGGCTTGATCCATTTTTGTTTTTAATCATCAAAACCCACAGAAAAGGACATGAAAAATGCAAAGCCAATTTGTACTTCATGCTGTATGAAGAGGAAAGTTTGTTTGAGTGAAGGGAAATGTCCACTGCCGTGGTACATTGCTCTGAACATTGCTATATTCTTCCCATTGTTGATTTTAATAGAACCATGTTTTTCAGGGTGCAACTTCAGAAAATGACAATAATTCGGCCATCTCCGGAAGTGGCGCGCTACACCATGGTCTTTCACAAAAGAGACAGCGGCAATCAAGTCAATAAAGACAGGTCAGTTTAAGTTTATAAGAAATAAATGTTGCAGTATTAGAGTGTTATTCTGGTCTTGCAAGAGACCACAACTAAAGTAAGGAGAGAGCATTCATTGTTAAATTACAGCTGATTTAAGGAAATGAGATTGATACATCCAGTGTCTTACAAGGTCATCATACTAAAACATTATGATTTAGATAAAATATGTACTGTACAAATTATAATCTATTACAACAGTTCAAGTATATTTCCTGCCCAAGAAAAAATTCTCGGTGGCACCTGCTTGAGCACTGATGCCATAGTGTGGTGTTATACAAGCCAAACAGGGATAAAGTTAACTTTTTCATTCACCAGCAAATTTGGCTACTAAATTTAAGTTACTAGCCATTCAGAAGTTCTACAAGCCAAAACAAAAATATCAGAAACAAACCAGATTATCAAAGCCACAACTTTTATGTATTATGATTATGTATTGTGGACTCTGAATCATTAAATTGCTTTGTTTCACAAGTTTTACAACATTCAATGATGATTTGCAGATACCATAAAAATGTTGCAAAGTTCTCTGTGATTTCTGTTTGTAAAACAGCATTTCGTTGCTCCAAATATAACTCACCCTAAAATGAATGTTTAAAGGGATAGTTCACCCAAAAATTAAAATTCTGTCATCATTTACTCACCCTCATGTTATTTCAAACCTGTAAGACTTTCGTTCATCTTCAGAACACAAATGAAGATCTTTTTAATGAAATCAGAGAGCTTTCTGTCCCTCCATTGACAGCCTACTCAATTGAAAGTGACGCTTCAAAAGTTCATAAAGAGATCGTAAAACTAATCCATATGAATCGAGCAGTTCAGTCCAAATTTTCTGAAGAGACCCGCTTTATATGAAAAACAGATTTAATTTAGTCTTTTATTCATTTTATCCGATAAGAAGACATGCACATAAACTATGATGGAATCACATTTACAGAATAAATCCCTCGTTCCACCACACGAGCGTTTACATTATGAAAACAATCCGGTCCAATGCGTTTTTGACTACCTCTGGAAGTGGTCGAAAGTGGACAAGCTCAAAACATTTTAGACCCCGTTTACACCTGGATTTAGCGGAAATGGTGCTTTATTCACAGATGTTTTATGCAATAAAGTTAAGTTAAATTCACAACTTTGGATGGAAACATAACTAATGAAGAGAAGCGTATTTAGCGTTGTCCACTTGTGATCTGATCGACAAAAATGCATCTTAATACCAGGTGTAAACGGGACTTTGACGCTTTGCTTTCACTTTGCCCAACACAGGATGCAACTGTTACGCCGTACTCATCAGATGTGGAGGAAGGATGGTTTGAATTCCTGTTCCTACAAGGTTGTGTCTATCGACAGAGCGCCACTCTTCATCAACATCACCGCGGACATTGGCCAGCCGGAGCGTGATCATTGAGCGTGCCATGTGTTTAGATATTGAATTAAGACATTTTGCATTGAAACAGCATTCACCAGTGCCTGCCAGAGCTAATATAGGTGTTGTTGCTCCACACCAGGTTGCACTATGGATCTGTCCTTTGGACCTATAAGATAATATGGCCAGAATACTGATCAAACACTACTTTTTAAGTATTACAGTAATCGAGTAGAATTTAAATAGATTCATCAGGTATAGCTTTCAAGGTTGAAAAAAAAAAAATAACAATATTCATTATTTCTACATATAATGCATTCTGTATGGTTTGTATTCATTTAGGTCATCACAGAATATGGCAAAACATCTGGAAGTAATGGAAAACAAAAGAGCTGTACCTGACTGGTCAGTAGAGATATGTTGTTATGTACAGTAGACTTAAATATTGATATAGATATAAATAGATGTGGGCGGAGCAGATGTACTTTACAACAAGTTTGCATGTTCTATGATGTTGATTCCAGATGAACATGCTTCTACTATCTGTCTGGTGGAAGCTTGTAGATATTTAGTAGGTGTTTGGGTCCAGGGATAATGTTTAATCGGGTCAGTTTCATTTCAGTGAAATGTAGCTGTAGATGGGTTCATTATTTTACGTTTAGGCCATTGTTTAAGACAGAACGGCTGTTCACTCATAAAACTGGGTGGTGTTAATTTACTGACTTTATGATCAGAGAAAAAGAGACTTAGCATAATATCATATGGTGGGCTGTCCTGGCGGGGTTTATATATAAAAAACTCTTAAAGGGGATATATCATGAAAATCTGAAATTTTCCGTGTTTAAGTGCTATAATCGGGTCCCCTGTGCATCTACCAACCCAGAAAACATGAAAAGGGACAACCCAGTAACTTTGTTTTGGTAAGCCTTTTTCTGCAAGCATGTGAAAAAACGAGCCGCTCAGATTTCGCTCCCCTTGTGATGTAGTAAAGGGATCTTATTATAATATTACCGCCCCTTAATCTGCACGTTTCCACCCACGGCGCCGCCATTTTGTTTTTGCAAGCAACAACGGTGTACCACAACACTGGTCCTGGAGTGCAGCTGTCCTGCACAGTTTAGCTATAACCCTGATCAAACATGCACCTGAATGAAATTATTGAAATTACTAAAGCTACGTGAAAGAAGGTAAGTTGGGTCGGAGCAAAACTCAGGACTGCAGGACAGCAGCACTCCAGAACGACCGTCCCTGAGCTGTGATATGTCTCAGCTATGTGAACATTATATATGAGTCTCCATAAACTGCTGACATCTGAGCCATTAAGGATGCAGTGGTATAATTTTATTTATGAAGGGAATGTGTCCAAATAAATTCATTTACCAGTATGTGCACGACTGCTTTGCACACGAGGGTCAGTAAAACACAGGATTTGCACATAAGTTGATTCTCAAAGATGGATCGATACCAACTGTTCATGATCCAATTTCATATATATTTTGTGATGTTTGTGCAAATTGTCTTTCTGAATGCGTTTCTTTAGCACGTTGCTAACGTACCGTTAAATGTGGCTAAAGTTACCATTGTTTCTTACTGTATTCACGGAGAACAGAGCCATGTCGTTATTTTCATTTTTAACCCGAAAACACTTGCAGTCTGTATAATTCATAAACGCATCTTCATTCTTATTGAGTCTCTCCAACAGTGTGTAGCTTTAGCCATGTTAGCCGTGCAGCACACTATCAAACTCATTCAGAATCAAATGTTAGCAAACATCCACAAAAGACATGCCATACCTACGTGATCTGATATGCTGCATCACGAACAGTTTGCAATGATCCATTTTGAGAGTTACATTTGCTGTGTGAGCTTCTCCTGAATTGTTTATGCCTCAGTGTATTGGAATCAAGAGCTTAGGGGCGGGGAGCATGAGCTCATTTGCATTTAAAGGTACACACACCAATCAGCGCATTTTTCTCCCACCCAAAAATAGGCAGTTTAAAACATGGTATAATAAATGATCTGTGCGGTATTTTGAGCTGAAACTTTACAGACAAATTCTGGGGACACCAGAGACTTATATTACATCTTGTGAAAAGGGGAATAATAGGTCACCTTTAAAACAACTCATACTTTCCTAAAGCTGAGTCTGACTAGAAACTGATCTTGACAAGCTGAATTTCAACACAATATGTCAGTGTATCTTATCAAACCAACTGATGAGTGTGGGGACGTGAATGTAAGTTTGGATTTTATGTGGACAATTATGAACTCCAAGAATCTGTATAGTTGGCCAGGTCATTATCTAGTGTTGTTGAAACTTGACAAACAGAAATCAAGCATTCTGTATTTTTTTTCCAGACATTCTAGGTTAAAACAATTACACAACTATTAAAGTGCATGAAGATCAAATAAAGTAACAATATACTTATTTTTTATGACCTTTTGTCATAATTTTTTGATTTTTTATTTCCTGGTATCATATTTGCTATCGCATCTTTACTTTTTTTTTACTCAAACTTTACATTCTGTGGCACACATTTAAAATATTTGGGTGTTGTACCTGTGAACATTATATGAATTTTATACTGTGAAAAAAAACATGGGCAAAGGTTTGTGAATATTAATCAGAACTTTCCACGAATAGGGTGAAAATTGGGATCCCATTACCATTTGTACAGTATAGCAGTAAGGGCAGAAATCATGTTCTGTGAAGTGGGAATTTATATTTTAGATAAACTGTTAACTGCCATAAAATTACCACACGAGTACCTTTAAACCCATTGAATATCTCTACAGCCCCCTTGAAATGATTTAAAAAAGAATTATAGTATAAATAATATATTCAGTTTGACATCCTGAGGTTTTTCTGAAGGTTGAGCACTGATAAATCTTTGTTGAAAAGGAAAAGGAAAAGGAAACTTTTTGTAAGAGTTTCATGGCTGTTTTTGTACCCTTTTCATGGAAAGTGCTTTCCACTCATGCAGTGTTGAACCTGTGTGTGATATTGAAAAATCCAGTTTGATGATGTTAATACTCAATAAAGAATGACACAGACTGCAGTTTTGTTTTTTTAAATAGCAGGTTTTTGGGTTTATCCCTGTAATACCATATATGAGCAAAGCATATTTACTACTTGTATTATTGTTGATTGGTCGTGATAAATGTAAATAAATCATCACAAATAACTTTATTATAAGAGGAGGACTACCTCAAAGTAATGATGTTGGACATTGTTATATATAAAATCCAAAGTACAAATCCAAACCCTTTGCATTTTTTTGTGCTTTAAAGGTGCATTCAGTAGTTTTGGTGCTAAAGTTTTACTCGTTTAGGAATAAATATTGTTTCTGTTAAGAGTCATATGATGAGATGAGATCTATTCACAGATTACTGTAGATCTTACTACTCCCCCTAGTGTCATTTATTGGAATATTAACAGAAAATATACTGTATATATAAATGGAAACACATCTGAAATCAATATAACAAATACTTATTAACTAAAAAAATTAAAGCGGTAACTTTCAAAATTATTCATATAAGATATCAAAATATGTAAAATTAAAATGATAATGTGTACTCTGTAAAAATTTATTGCATCAAATAGTATATATAACAGTGTTACTTTGAGATCGTCCTCTTATAATACATTTTTTTTGTGATAAATTATTTAAATTTATCATGACCAATTAACAAAAATATAAGTAGTAAATATGTTTAGATCATATATGGTATTACAGGCATAAAATCCAAATTCACTCAATCGTTTTCATTCACTCCTTCAAGTGGACTACATTTAGCGGACTAATATAAGGAAGTGTGAATGAGGATATATAGGGCACAATTTCTTATACAGTCATTGTCTCTATATTTTAGTGTTTTAAATCAGGTAGGCCTTGTCCTAATGATTAAAGAAAAAAGGTAAAAACAAACACCGAAAAAAAGTTTGATCATGGGCGATCTGCCTCTCTCTAGCTCTCACATTAGCTTGCATTTCTCCTCTCTGCATTGGATGTTGGGAATATGGTCCTTCTGGGAAGTTCATATTTACAAGTTGGGAAGTCACAATTACGATGTCAGCAACGTTCATATGTCTTTCGTCATTTTTTAACTCTGCTTCTAGAAAATGAAGAACAAAGAATGCACATCAGGTGTGTTTTGCTTTATACTGTATGTTCCCTTTCGATACGGTTCACTCACATTGCGTCAGTGTTTTCTGATGCTTGTAGGGAAAGCTCTGTTTGTCTCTGAATACTGAAGCCTGATTGGTTCACGTCTGTGCACCTACACAGACAAATGGCTTTTCAGCCCGCCAAAATGGGCGGGGCCAACTGCTAATTTAAGTCGCGCTAAAAAACAATTTTAGTCAGAATTATTCTCCTTCAAGTTCAAAGATCATCTCCTCGCTAACTCAGAAGAGAAAGAAGCTTTTTTGCTAACCGTAAATCAAGCTTCGAGAAGGCAGCGGATTAGCGGCGCTTCTCTGCGGCTAACAGGTGTCCTGACATTTCATCCTACCCGTCAGACTGTCCTACCTGAGCTTACTGCGCGTGCACACATCAATATTACATCACTGTTGTCATGATAAATAACACAGAATTACTGTATTTGCATTGTTGTAGGTTTAGGGTTGGGGTAGGTGTAGACATCAATAAAGCACAATTTGATAGGTAGCATTTTTCGCTGTCAATTTGTACTTGTTCTAACAAATAATAATGCTATATCAGATTGTGCTAACACCACTGTACTTGCATTATTGTAAGGGTGGGTTTAGGGTTAGGGTAGGTGTAGATGTTAATAAAACCTTAAACCGCATTAATATCATGCTGGAAGCACAATCTGATAGGTAGCATTTTTCGCTGTCCAACTCTATACGAGCAAATTTCTTGATTAAAGAGCAAATTTAGCGATGTTTGATGCAAAATGTTGCGTCATGAGTGTGGCTCATGCAGTGCCCTATTGGAGTGAGGGCCACTAGCAGAGTGTCTAGCAGATCCTTGCCGTCCACCTTTGCCAGGTTCTACAGCCTAGACGTCCCTGCTCTTCAGGCACGGATATGCTGGTAAATTAGGTTTTGAAGCTGGTATGCTGGTTTATGCTGGTCCATGCTGGACCAGCTTAGGACCAGCACTTGACCAGCTCACACCAGCATACCAGCTTCAAAACCTACCTTAACCAGCATATGCTATTTTTCAACAGGGCAGTCGCTCCCTACTCTTTGCGATCATTCCTGATGGCATCATACCTCATAGGCTCCAGTTCCAGACCCGAGCCCATCTTATCGGATGTACTTTAAGTCCTCTATCTTTCTAGTAGCCTACCATGGGGCCCTTGGCATCAAGCACCCCCGGGCTACGAGCTCGCAGGACAACCTTCCATTCTTCGCTAGTAGCATGGCGTTTTGCAGTGCGTTCCACACAAGCATCAAAAAACACTGACGCAATGTGAGTGAACCGTATCGAAAGGGAACGCTCCAGTTACTAACATAACCTCGGTCACTAATGTGACCCAATCAGGCTTCAGTATTCGAAAAAAAAAAATTTAGTTTTCCCCGCAAGCGTTAGAAAACACTGACGCAATGCACTTTTTGCCATTGAGATGACTTAAAAAAAGTGTCCCAATCAACCTGAATTCTCATGGAACCGAGGTAACCTTAGTAACCAGAGCGTTTTATTTAATTTATGAAGCCACTGTAAACTTTATCATTACATATTAGCCTATATTGTTATATTACAATGCTGTCCTATTTTGGGCAGGCAGTTAGCTTATTTTGTTGTAAATAAAACAGCTTGATAATGTCACTGCTAAACCTGTAAGTATTGTGGTATTCCGCCATGTTTGTCACTGACACGCTCCACTGTTTTCCCGCCATTGATGGAATTTTCTGTCTTTCCGTGATTTAACTGTTATACGTTAGGGGGCGCTATTACGCATCTTCTGATAGAGTACAGAATCTCTGGATCAAAGCACAGGAAAAAAGCAGAAACAAGAAATAAAAGCATTGTTTATGCATGTTTTAGTCTTTAAAAAACTTAATTTTCTCAACTTTTTGTTGTAAATGTTGCTTTTTTATGAAACTTTCCCACATTCAAGTATTGAAAAAAAAAAGAAGAATGCTTGAAGAATAAAACTCTGTTCTTTCTTTTGATATGTTGCATGTTCAAATATTCATACAACAAAATATTCTGGGGGCCATTAATTTTTTGTGAAAATTATCAAAAATGCTGGTGGTGACTGGCAACTTTAAAAAAAAAAAAAAAAAAAAAAAAAAAAAAACGCTGGCGGGTTCATATGCATTCAACTCGTAAATACGATTTTTCCGACATGACTTGAACGCACCATTAGTGCTTCAGCGAATGTATGAATGATCAATTTTAGGGCACAAAATGGCCGACAACACTCTCTATAGTGCACTACAGTATGTAGGAGATAGGGAGTGATTTTGTACACAGCACAAGGTTGCATCCGATGCATCCTCAGTATCAACAACACATCTGGGTAATTTCATGCATCCTCTGTTTGATGACTGGAATTGAACTTTGGCGGTTGATGATGGCATAGAACAAGACTCAAGACTGTCTAAGAACACATATTGAGAAACAGGCAGTGTTCTTCTGTTGGAGTAATGAAACTTGTTTTGGCAAAAGAGTGTATAGTAGCAGTGATTGTCCACTCCCATAAAGCTCCTCAGTCTCTAACTACTCGTATATTTGCATGTATATTAGTATTTCTCTCCCTCTCTTTTTTTTTTTTTTTTTTTTTTTCTTATTAAAGCATTTGTTATTATATTCCCATGGAGAAAATGAATGGGAAAAACATTTGGAACCAAGGCTATTGAAAAAGTGGGCAGTTTTCACTCTATTACATCATGGGCTGAGATTGTCTGACACAAGCATCTGATTGAATTCTCTCTTTGTTGGCTTCTGTCACATGATTCAGGGCTCCCCTATAGGAAGAACAACCTTTGGCACATGGTGGCCAGACACAAAAAAGTGTCTGTTCTTGTGCTCTAAACGCTTTAATCAGTGGTCTGATTTTTTTTTTTAATGCCATATTTGAAAGGATCCCTTTTCTGTCTGTTGATACTAATACTTTCTGAGCCTGCTAGGAAAAGCCATTAGAAGAAATGTTACTGATAAAGCTGCATTTGTAATGTATCAAGTAAAAATAGAAGCATATTTTCCCCATCTTTTACTTTGTCTGAATATTTCTTCAATTATTTTTTTTATTATTTTATTCAGCAAGGATGCATTAATTTGATAAAAGCAAACAAACAAACAAACAGTAAAGACTTTAAAATGTTACAAAAAAATCTATTTCAAATAAATTCATCAAAGAATTCAAAAGAAAATGTATTGTGGTTTCCACAAAAATATTAAGCAGCACAACTGTTTTCAACAGTGATAATAATAAGCAGCAAATCAGCATATTAGAATGATTTCTGAAGGATCATGTGACACTGAAGACTGGAGTAATGATGCTGAAAATTCAGCTTTAATCACAAGAATAAATTACATTTGAAAACATATTCACATAGAAAACAGTTAAAACTGTAATATTAAATTCAAAATATGACTATGTTTTTACCAGCCTTGGTGAGCAGAAGAGACTTCTTTCAATACAATATAAACATTTTACCAACCTCAAACCTTTGAATGGTTTTGTACATCGACAAATCTGCTCTGAAGGCAACCTTATCTTCCATCACTTCTCTGGATAACATTTTCATCTGCAGCAGAAATGTGCGGATATTGTGTTACTGTCTACAGTAGATAGAGTCAATCACAGGCTTGGAATCTGCTATGCAAAAAACAAAACAAAACAACAACAACAAAAATCCACAGTATACTGAGGGTTGGGGTTAGAATCTGCCCTGGTACTTCTTTGACCATAAAAGTTTAGCAAAACCTTTATAAATGAAATAATTAAAAAAACCTCCTGACATTTTCTCACACAAATGGCAATGAGAATGAACCTTTTGGACATATAAACAGTTTTAACATAGAAGATAGATGCTCCCTTATCTTTTATGTTAATAATGTCAAGGTTACTGCTTGTGCTTGCATGGCCAAGTTTGTCAGCATATACTGTCCCAGATCTTTTATACTTCCTTCCTCTCAGATCACAGCAAAATAACACTTTGCTGGCTGTCACACACATAGATATGCAGTATATGCATAGATGCCTCATTAGCGGCTGTTTCTATGGGCCGCGATATGTAAGCCGTCCACCATATTGGAACGGTCAAAGTTGGTCCGTGAACATTCGAGAGCAAGTTGACTTGAGTGTCTGCAACTGTAGTTAGGCACATGTATGAATATTTATATTTGCAATAGACTTCAGCAGATGATTTTGCTAAACTAGCACAATACAAGACAAAGGGGTTAACTATCACGACATTACCATAGTTTGAAAACCTGTAATATTGAGTTAATACAAACAAACACATTCTTACCAGTGAAAGGTTATCCCATTTCTTTGGGAATTTAAGTCTTGGCGGTTTCACGACCAGAAGCTGCTCAATATTGTGGCATCATTGATTCTTACTGTGAGTGACGACACCCTGACTGTTCCAAGATGGCGGGCGCGCCGACGTGTCTGGAGCTGTCGAATATGGCATCTACGTATACTTATGTATGATCACACACGTATATTTCTCTGAGCAGCTAGCATTTTATGTATTCTAAATACACATTTTCACACTCATTCGTCAAAATTACAGCTTGAATGAAAATGATGCAGAATAATAAATATTCTATACTTTGTTCTCTTTAAACATCACATCTCATTATTTCATATGCTCCAGCCCCCCGCGACCCTAATATAAGGATAAAAGCGGTTTGGATAATGGATGGATGGGTCTCGTATTTCAAGCATGTTCTTCATTGACTTCGTTGGTAACCAATTACACTAACTTTTGAAAAAAACTTGTAAATGGAAAAAATGGTGATCGCAGTGTGATGCTGAGCAGGACAGTCAAAAATCGCTTGCATACAGTAAATTTTGAAATGGTCTGTAGCTTTTTACTCTCTGTTTACATTATCATAATTTATGAAAAATGTGCTCTTAGAAGAAATGGTTCTAGAACCACTGAAAGTGTCTTGGAACGCGCAGCATTATTCAGTGTGTTGACGTAATTTCAACTGAAACAGGAAGACAGGGCGGGACATATCGAACAGCTCCTCCCCTTTTTTTAAATAGCCAATAGCGTTTCATTTATATCACAACTCGGCCAGAGCCGTTGAGCTCGGTAAAACCTCAAGTTTCCTCCTAATCTTTTAGGATCATGCAATCATTTAGACATTTCTCCTTATATAGAACCTTTTTGGCATAAAGTGTTCTTTAAAGGATTTTGTGGTATCACGGATATGTTATCGTGTCTCTGGACCAGAGCAGACTGCGGTTTGCGTGACACTAACATGAAACCAGACTTCATTCGCCTCAATGGAAAGCATATTTACACTGTCTTAATCGTTCCCGATCCCCTATATAATGCACTATGTGCCATTCACCATGTAGACAATAGTAAATGTGTGAACAAGTGACCTATTACAGCCGCAGCTTCAGCGCCTGTAGGGGGCGGGACGCTTTAGATTCTAGAGAGCATTTGATTGGACAGAAAATCTGATGAGAAGCTGAAGTGCGATGTGATGTCATGAAAATCTGTGATCCATTTTAGCAGAAGTGAGAGACGGTTAGTTTTGAATGGTTATATCTCCTAAATGTGAATTTTGGCATTGTTTTGGAACACGCCAGCTTATTCATAACCTTAAGGCTAACATATTCATACTAAAAGCTAAAACACTGAAATTTTGATTTCAGGGGGACTTTAAAGATTCTGTCAGACTCTGGTTTAATAAATCTCATTTTAATTCATTTTTATGAATTAAGCAGCTTGTAAACATACTTTATCAGTAGGAAAAATCAAAATAACCTGTTAAACATTAAAGTATAATGCAATCATTTAGACATTTCTCCTTATATAGAACCTTTTTGGCATAAAGTGTTCTTTAAAGGATTAGTTCACTTTCATATCAAATTTTCCTGATAATTTACTCACCCCCATGTCATCCAAGATGTCCATGTCTTTCTTTCTTCAGTCGAAAAGAAATTAAGGTTTTTGATGAAAACATTCCAGGATTATTCTCCTTATAATGGGCTTCAATGGCCTCCAAACGGTTGAAGGTCAAAATTATAGTTTCAGTGCAGCTTCAAAGGGCTTTAAACGATACCAGACGAGGAATAAGGGTCTTATTTAGCGAAACGATTGGTCATTTTCAAAAAAAAAAATCGCCTTCCAAGTGCTTCCGCCAAAACCGTACTTTTGTATTCCTCAAAAAGCTTACGCTGTATGTCCTACGCCTTTCCTATTCAACTTACGGAAAAAATGTAACTGGCGCTGCGTTCGTTCCGTAAGTTGAATAGGAAAGGCGTAGGACATACAGCGTAAGCTTTTTGAGGAATACAAAAGTACGGTTTTGGCGGAAGCACTTGGAAGGCGATCATTTGTTTATATAAAGCATATACATTTACATTTTTTTTCGAAAATGACCAATCGTTTCGCTAGATAAGACCCTTATTCCTCGTCTGGTATCGTTTAAAGCCCTTTGAAGCTGCACTGAAACTGTAATTTTGACCTTCAACCGTTTGGAGGCCATTGAAGCCCATTATAAGGAGAATAATCCTGGAATGTTTTCATCAAAAACCTTAATTTCTTTTCGACTGAAGAAAGAAAGACATGAACATCTTGGATGACATGGGGGTGAGTAAATTATCAGGAAAATTTGATATGAAAGTGAACTAATCCTTTAAAATTGAGCCAAGAACCTTTAAGGTTTCTATATTGAACCCCACCGAATCTTTTTTTCTAAGAATGCTATAATGATGGATTTTAAAAATTCTGGGACAAGAGTAAAACAATAAAATCTATACATTGAAAAGTAGCAAAAACTATGATGGAAAAGTTTCCAAGAAAACCTGGGAAAAGGAATCTCTTAGTTTTAATAAAAATCAGCCCCTGGGACATAAAAGTGCCTGTAGTTGCAGAAACACTCAAAATGGCTAACAAGCCGTGGTTAACGGGAACCTTGTGTTTTCCCCCTCTCTCATCTGCTCTGTAATGTTCTCCAGTTTTTTCCTGCACCCTCTCTCTGTATCTTGTTCTGCCTTTCTCTCTCTCCCCATCTTGCTGTCTCTCTCCCCAACGTCCTTCTCTTGGTCTGTTTTTGTTTTCCAAACAAGGTTCCCTTTACAGGAAATTGTGTATTCTGGAAGCGTTCAGGAAGGCAGAGAGCAGGTTTCCTGTTGGAGCCATGGCTACAAAAAAGAAAAAAAGGAGGGAGGAAGAGAGAAAGCGGGGTGGTCGGGGGGGTTGGGTGAAAGGGGTTCAGTAATGTCCAAACTGGTGAAGAAAAAGCAGGCAGTTATTTCTCTCCCCTCCCCTTTGCTCCTCTGCCCTCCCCTTTGCAAAAAGTTCTGACATTTCAAGCCTCCACTCAACACCAGCACGCGATGACCTCCTGAACAACGTGGAACGAAAAGGATGGATGGATGGATAGATAGATAGATAGATAGATAGTTAGTTAGTTAGTTAGATAGATAGATAGATAGATAGATAGATAGATAGATAGATAGTTAGATAGGACAGAAAAGTGTCTCTTCTGCAAAGCTTCTTGGAGGGGCAGAAGATTGTGTCGTAACTTTTCCCCTCAGACGTGACACAGAGTCTCACCTCACGCTCTGTTCAGGGGCATGAGGGAGGAGAGACCCTGATGATGAAGTGACGTTGGGCGTGTACCGCTCCAGAATTCTTCGCCCACACCAGCTCTTTGGTGGCTTAGTCAAGATGTGAGCGGATGATTTCTTTTGTTTGACACTGTGGACTTCCTGATTTGGGCTTTTCTTTTTGACTTTGACCGCATTTCCCCCCTTCCCATCCCATGCGTTGTGGGACCAATGGTTGATTTTAAGGTGTATTTACTCTGATCTGGATACGTTACTGAAGCCTGATGAAGAATAAGGCTGCCAAGCTGAAGTCCAAAAGGAAAGGAACTGAAAATGCGTTCGGCTGTGACTTGACTGAACATCTGCAGAATTCAGGACAAGACGGTAAATTCCTCTTTTCCACACTCACTCCTCCTCTTGCCATTCATATAACGGGCTGCCCCTTTTTTTCAAAGCCCCAGCAGTCATAATAAGTTTACTTTATTACGGACCCACACCAGAGCAGCAGCCTGGGCCTCTGCGTAAACATTAGCTACGTGTAATAAACCAACACCCATTTTCGCTCACCCAGTGCTGGTTGAATGATGCATCTATGTTTTTGTGCAATTGAAAAAGAAGGTGCTTTATTCAGTCGGGCTACAAACTTTTGAGTCCTTGCGGTGGACACTTTTCCTCTTGCCTAAAGCTATTTAACTGTAAGGTATTGCCTAATAATCTCCACGTTGGGTGTGTTCATGGGTATAAAACAAATCTGGATATAATCTTAGCCTGTTTATTGCTTAGATTTACCAAGTACACATAAGCATTAAAAGAAAATAAAGAGCAAAGGAAATGTTCAGAGGAAGAGGAAGGGGGAAAAGAGGAGGAGAAAAGGGAGGACTAGATTTTAAAGATATACGTCATATTAAATGCAGACATTCTGTTCATGAAATATCACTATATTTCACGTCGAAGGCTGTTTAACTTAAAAGCACGGTTCCTCTAAAAGTGATTGTGTATTATTGAGAATATCACTTAATTCATGTCCGATATGCCATTGGACATTCTTCATTTGTTAGCTCAAAGTTTTTGTTCCCATCCTTAAAATAAATTTCAGGGTGTGTTACGATTATACATTTTTGATGGGTATCAACCGTAACAGCATATGATTCACCTCTTCAAGCAGCTTTTCCTAACATTATAAGAGACGAAACACAATACTGATCTCGAAACAGTGTGATGCCACCCATAGTTTGACAGATCCATGTGACTTGACCGAGTTCATCTGAAGCCTGTAACTGTGAAACAGTCTTTTGTTTAAGATCCTGTCTGCTCACATGTTTTGAACACTGAGGCAAGCAGAATGACCGTAAACACTCTCAAGATATTTATCGGAAAGCTTTTTTTTTTTAAAACTGTGCAGAGAATTTGATTCTTTTTCTGTGTTTAAGTAAGATTATATTCCTTTTTAATATTGTTTACATTTATTTATTTATTTTACTTTTCACTAAGAAATCACAATTGTTAACAATTATTACTAATGCTTAAATCATTCTTTAATATGACTCTAAAACATGGGTTGTTTCAACCCATGGTTGGGTCAAATATGGTCCAAAAAAAACAAACAAAATAACGACTTTATTCAACAATATCTAGTGATGGGCGCTTTTTTAAAACACTGCTTCATGAAGCTTCGAAGCTTTACGAATCTTTTGTTTCGAATCAGTGGTTCTGAGCGTGTATCAAACTGCCAAAGTCATGTGAACCATTAAAAGTTCGAAACGTTTCGAAAGACTTATGACATAACGAAGCCTCGTTTACTGAAATCACGTGACTTTGGCAGTTTGATACGCGCTCCGAACCACTGATTCGAAACAAAAGATTTGTAAAGCTTCAAAGCTTCATGAAGCAGTGTTTTGAAATCGCCCATCACTAGATATTGTTGAATAAAGTCATTCGTTTTTTTTTTGTTTTTTTGGCGCACAAAAAGTATTCTCGTTGCTTCATAACATTAAGGTTGAACCACTGTAGTCACGTGAACTGTTTTAAATATGTCTTTAGTATCTTTCTGGGCATCTGAAAGTGTTAATTGTCTTGCTGTCAATGGAGGCCTCACTGAGCCATCGGATTTTATCAAAAATATCTTAATTTGTGTTCTGAAGATGAATGAAGGTCTTACAGGTGTGGAACGACATGAGGGTGAGTAATTAATGACTGAATTTTCATTTTTGGGTGAACTAACCCTTTAAGCATCTTATGGAGTTTTTTCCCATGCCACAGGTGCCTTTGGCTAGTGATTTTTAGACATTGTATGAGCATAAAATGGATTTATACTTTCTGGATAGATATGAGTGCTAAGTAATATCCATCAACTCTGTTGTGTGATATCAAATAGTGTTTCGAAAAAGGTTTTTAGCAGGAGTTGAGCAGGAAAGTCAGAATACATTTTGGATGAATTCTTATATTCACCATCCTGAAAGGCCTACTTTTTACTAATTTACTCATGAATTTCTAAGACAGTTTTGCAAGTTAAGCTGGTAAAGAAGCCTTGTGTGAACACCAACACACCAGTATCCCATATGTGAACCGCCATCCAAAACACAACATGTGTTGGTGTTTTTAGATATTCTTTACTTTTCACTGTCAGTATCTCCTTCTACTAAATACAACATATGAAAACTAAAGCAGGATTTATCAATGATTGTAAAACACTCAAAAAGTATCTCTCTGACCGGCAGGTCAAAATGAGAGCTTTTCTTAGTCGCCTTCCTTTCACAGAACAATCATTCATTCATCCGTCCTGTTGGAGGTCTTCACTGCATCCCAAGCAGAATTTCTGAATAGTAAATGATTTGGGTTTTCCCTAAATTCCCAATTTTTACTTTCCTTTCTTTAAGTTTATTTTTGTACTTTCTTTAATTTTCTTAATGGCAACTTTTTATCTCACAATTCTGACTTTTTTTCTTGCAATTGCAAATCTCACAGTTCTGACTTTATAACTCGCAACTGTGAGCTTATATCTTGCAATTCTGAATTGCGATTTGTAAACTTGTAATTGCAAGAAATAATATCAGAATTGGGAGATATAAACTCGCAATTGTGAGTTATAAAGTCTGAATAATTATAAAGTTTATCCCCCGGTTTCACAGACAAGGCTTAAGCTAGCTCTAGACTAAAATGCATGTTTGAGCTGTCTGAACTGAAAGGAATTTCCACTGACATATCTTAAAATATATCATTGCCATTGTTTTGTCTCAAGATGCACACCAGTAATGTTTTCTTCTAGGGCATGTTTATAAAAGATACTTAAATACCTTAATTGAACTAAGGCCTAATCCTAGCTTAGTCTAAGCCCCGTCTGTGAAACCGGGCCTAAATCTCGCAATTCTGACTTATTACTCGCAATTGTGAGCTTATATATCTCACAATTCTGAAAAAACAAGTCAGAGTTGTGAGAAAGTCAGAATTGTGTTATAAACTTGCAATTGCAAGAAAAAAGTAAGAAACTCCAGTTAAAAAGGTAATTGCGACTTTTTATCTCACAATTCTGACTTTATTTCTCGCAGTTCTGAGTTTATAACTCACAATTCTACATTTTTTTCTCACAATGCTGAGTTTATTTCTCACAATCTGAAGAAAAATTCAGAATTGCGAGAAATAAAGTCAGAATTGCGAGATATAAAGTCAGAATTGCAAGAAAGTCAGAATTGTGATATAAACTCGCAATTGCAAGAAAAAAGTCAGAAACTCGCAGTTTAAAAGGTAATTGCGACTTTTATATCACAATTCTGACTTTTTGCGAGTTAATTGTGAGCTTATATCACACAATTCTGACTTTTTTTTCTTGCAATGTTGAGTTTATATCTCAATCTGGAGAAAAATTCAGAATTTGGAGTTATAAACTGAGAATTGCGAGAAATAAAGTCATAATTGAATGACAAAAAGTCACAATTACTTTTATTTTGTTATTCCGTGGCGGAAACAAGCTTCCACAGGGGATGTGCTTTGCTATGTGTGTTGATTTTCAGTTAGGCTACTCTAGGTTGATCTCTCTTTATTAATTTTTTTTTTTTTTTTTTTTTTTACATAAAGTTCTGTGATACACATTTAGGTAAAAGATTTGTGCTTCAGTTTTTAGATAATGGTAGATTAAGTATGGGAAGTGTAGACTTCCTCAGACTCTGGATGGTTAATTGGTTCAGGGGTGCAATTGCTAATGTTTTTTCCTACAGCAAGAGGGCTATTTCATTATTTTAAATGATTGGGAATATGTTTTTAAAGCGAAGCACTTGAATAAGCATTCTTTCAATTCTCTTTAGATGGACCAAGACCCATTGAAGTGCCTGATAATTTATTCTGTGAACAAAGTATTTTGCATTATGCTTAAAAAGTGTTAAGCCTACTACTCTATAGACCTTATGTAGCCCCACCCCTTTTCAGTGCTGCGCTCGTTGTGTTCTGTCATCTGGTCTGTATTTCCAAAAAAATGTTTTTTTAAAAATTGTGTTTTTTTAATAAAATGCTAAAATTAACTATAAGCTGTGGCCTAGTGTTTAGTTCACATGCTCTGATATATTTAAGGGATAGTTCACCCAAAAATGAAAATTATCCCATGATTTACTCACCCTCAAGCCATCCAAGGTGTATATGACTCTTCTTTCAGACGAACACAATCGGAGATATATTTAAAAATATCCTTAGTTCTCCAAGGTTTATAATGGTTGTGAATGGGGGGCCATGTTTTGAAGTCAAAAATAATGCATCCATCCATAATCAAAGTAATCTATATAACTATAGGGGGTTAATAAAGGCCTTCTGAAGTGAAGCGATGCATTTTTGTAAGAAAAATATCCATATTTAAAACTTTATAAAGTAACGAGCTTCCGGCGGACAACTGTACGCAGAATGCGCAAGTCGATTTGTGCCAAATGAATAACCCGTGACGTGGCGTATGACGCAGGATGTAGGAGTATCGTAAGCTTGGACGCCTCTCGCAGTTTAAACAAATAGGGCTGTGCAACAAACTCAAGCTCCTCTTCTCTTATATCGAAATCCTCCAAAATTTCTCTTTAAAAACTATTGTTTTAGACTATAATCTGTGACTGATGATTTGTTTTGCTCTGAGTTTCCGCGTTCGTCATTACATTGTGCGTCAGGTCAAAGGATGATACTCTTCCGCTGCAAATCGACTTGTGCAGTATGCGTACGGTCGTCCTCCGGAAGCTAGTTATTTGAATTTATAAAGTTTTAAATATGGATATTTTTCTTACAAAAATGCATCGCTTCGCTTCAGAAGGCCTTTATTAACCCACTGGAATCGTATGGATTACTTTTTTTTATGGATGGATGCATTATTTTTGACTTCAAAACGCGGCCCCCCATTCACAACCATTATAAACCTTGGAGGACTAAGGATATTTTTAAATATATCTCCGATTGTGTTCGTCTGAAAGAAGTCATATACACCTAGGATGTCTTGAGGGTGAGTAAATCATGGGATCATTTTCATTTTCAAACTATCCCTTTAAGCCTTAACGCTCATGATGAGTTCAAGTTTGGTTAACAATTTCCTGATACCATATCCTCAAAATTTCCTACATTTTCTCAAGTGTTTCTGTCCAACAACAAAAAAGGCCAATAAATGATTGAATTTTTGAAAAATAATAATAAAATTAATAACTAAATGTAATTGTGGCTCAGAATTACTCTGAGGCCGAAACAGGCTTTAATACAAAATAAACTGAAACAAACTCCAATAAAATCAGATCCAAAGTTTCAAAAAGAACCCAAAAGTTGCATGAAAGTAATCCATAGCAGTTTCTGAATCGATACAATCACCTTGTATAATGAACAGACCAAAATTTGATTACTGTCAAATCAAATAACACGATGACATCAATAATGATAACATGAAACCTCATTGGTTCTTGCATGTTGTAACGTCATGACAAGTACGAAGGAGGTTTGATGCCATTGACGTGTCAACATATTGAATCTAGGCCCTGTCTTTTTGGCTAAAGGGAAGAAAAATGTAATTTGGAAAGGGGAATCAGCTTGAGCATCCCTGCGACCCTTCATAGGACAAGTGGTTTGGAAAATGCATGGATGGATGGATTGTAGTGGTGTAGAAACAATTTTCATTCAGAAATTGATAGTAAATTTCATGATTAATTACACATAAGAAATGGCATAACATTGAGTTAAATGTGAAATTTTGAAGTACAAAGACTGAAATATTATTTTCTTGTCAAATGTACTCCAAAAATCTTAAATAAAGGTTATAAAATTACTTTTACTGTGATAAACCTGATAAAAATGGTATCCCATCATGATACTGTCTGTTTAGTGTCCTCTAAACAAACCTAAACAAAGCTTAAAGATATCATGGCTGAAGGTATGGTTAGGAAGTGATGAAGTTGGGTGGGAACTTTCCAAAGGCCTTTTAGAATAAGAGGAAGTGTCATAAGTAATACCAGCTGCAAGGCCTGGGTGTGTCAGGTTTCCTCTGAAACAAACAAACCATTTTTAACTTCCTGCCCTGGCCCACCTTCTCCACAATAAGCAGCCTGACAGGATAAAGGAAGGACGATGTAATACTGTAGTCTACATAAAACACTACAGTTTCAAAGAGAGACAACAGAAATACACATACAGACTATTTAAAAGGTTAATACACAAAGAACACTGACTTGAAATATGTTTCTTATATATTTTGCAATGATGTATAATAGTTCATGAATATTAGACTACTTTATTTATGTAACCAAATTGTAATAAATATTTGGTTTACAAATGTTTGGTATATATAGGTGTCTCTTATTTGTTCCTGGGTGCATAACAACTGAAGATTACTTCAAAAGTATTAGCTTTAGGGCATAAGGTTTGGGGCTTTTTGTCCATATTTTTCAATATTTTCTCACACAAAGCCTTGCCAAACTGCAAAAAGCTACACACCCCAAATTATCTCAAATATGACTCTTCTAGAGTTTCTCAACAATGTCTCAAACTGTGTTCAAAAGTCAGATTTCACTATTAACTTCAACGTTCCTCAAGTTTTTCCAAAAAAATCTGAGCTTTCTTACACATTAATAATATAGCCCTATATTTTGGTATGTCAATAATTGTCAATCTTGTAATTGTTAGTTCTTCTTATACTTATTCTGCCATTGAAGTCAATGGCAGCCCATAGAACTGTATGGTAAAAAGTTTTGCACATGGACAGAGAACAGCCTGATCGTCTTTAATTCAAACCACTAAATACTGAAATACTGCTCAGTATTTCAATTATATTTATGCTGCTAATAACTTTTGAACTGTAAGGCCTAGAAACAGCCTCGTCACCTTTTCATTTATTGCATTTACTTTAGCGTAATGCTTCTACCATAGACCGTAAAAAAAGATGGACGACGCGACGCCGCTTCCTTCCATTGTAATGAATTGAATGTAAAACGTACGACGATGGGCTTTGACATGTTACGCAAAAGCATCAGTTTGGAGCCTGGGCATGCGCAGGAGGAATCGTCAGTGGAGCCCGGAGGCGGAGTCGCGGTATCAAACTTCCGCCCAGACGACTGCGTCATCATTGATGTATTTTAAATAGGCTATATAAATTATACACAATTTAAAATTCTACCTATAAAATAATGAAACAGCAAATTCAGTAGATAAACTCAATATAATATGCCACTAGAAACAACTCTAAAATGTCATAAACGGTCCTGCCATTTTAAATAAAGTTGAACTAACCTTACAGGAGATCGATTGCTGTAGACAGTGCTCTACAATTAATTAGAGTAGGCTATCATTAGTTTTGTCCTGCTAATTATTATTTTATACCCATAAAAATAATTAGTAACTGCCAGATAACAATCACCTGCTTTTTCCCGACATGGCTAACGTTAGGCGTGTTATCTTAACTAATAACATTTATTAATTCGCTTATAAAGCCCACATTTACCGTTACCGAAAAAAGTTCAGTGATCCGTCAGATCCTGTAGGTCAGTTTACTGCTGAACAACTCATTTTGTCGGTGTGAAATAACACAGAAATCGAAAATTATTAGTTAGTTGTATATCTTCAATCTCCCCTCGAAGCTCCGACAGTCCTCAGAGAAGCTGTCAATCACAACTGTCAATCATGACGACACGCCCCGTTTCTATAGCATCAAATTGCTAGCTAAAATCAAACTTATCACAAAAACGAACAATTGAATATATATCAGCGTGATAACAACTACCTTAAATGACCAAAACCATCTTTCGGAAAATTTTATTTGAAGCGTAATTTATTTTTTTGTTTTGACTCATGTCCCGTTCGCTTGCATGGAGAGGGCGAGGTTTATGACCTGTACTGCATCCAGCCACCAGGGGGCGATCAAAGAGCCCGCAGCTTCACTTTTCAGGACGTGTGAGGCACACCCGGCTTCTACACTTTAGCGCATTGCTTCTGCAATAATAACCTGGTGTGCGTTTCCAATACAACAATGTAACTTGCTTTGTTAGTATCGTTGGATGAATTAACTAATCACGACTGTTTCCTGAAAATGTGGTCGCACTTCCAGCGTTTGATCCATGTTGGTTCAACAATATAAGACTGTCGTTAATGATGTCATGCGCAAGTGGTGAAGTAACTAGTCAAGATCACAATTAATGACAGATTATTGTAGAACATTTGCACAAACAACAGAAATCCATTAATTTTTTTTAATAACTTTAACAATATTATGTACACTTTACACATTCAGCTTTCTCCAATGTACTTTCTCTGAGATGCTGCTGTAACAAACATGGCTTCTGAGGACAACTTCATTATTTTCGTTCCATGTCATTTTACTTTATTTGATGTTTGGCTCATCGCAGGTTCCCTCCCTTAAGGCCCGTTCACACCAAGGACGATAACTATAAAGATAAAGATATAGTTCTAAATATAAAATAATAGCAGAGTCCATTTAAAGCGGCAAATGACAAAACTGCAGCGCGGTTAGAATAAACAGAATGATATTGCCTGCTGGTCTGGAATGGATAAATGGATATAACTCTTAAACGGAATGAGATATTTTTGCCAAATTTGACGCACTTGTGTAAGGGCTCAGTCTAAAGACACATAGAATAGTAGCAGGGTACAGCAGGTCACTTAGAGGCACTGTGCAACAAAACATGAAAATGACTTTAACTAGAGTACAGTTTGTCCGAATGACTTTAAAATTGGCATGCAGTGTCTTTGTTGGAGTTGCTATCATAATCCATGATGATAGATGTCATCTTGAGATACATGGTCGGCATTTTGATGGCAAGATGTCAAAAAAGATCTGATTACATTTTCTGCCAAAATGGCTTGTTCCTGCAATACTGTACATAAGATGAAAAATGGCTGTAAAAATGTTTTCTGTGACCAGGGTTGCCAGGTCTGTGCAACAAAAGTAGCCCAAAAATAGCCCAATGCAATTTTCTCCATCGGGCGGACGAATTCTCCACTGAATTTTTATGTCTGGGGGGTGTTTTCTGGGTGTTGGAGCACCAAAATCATATGTACGGGGGTGGAAATCAACCCACGGAAAAAAAATTACCTGCAGCAACAGCTTAAAAGTAGCCCAATTACACGGAAAACCCCAGGTTTGGCAACACTGCCTGTGATGGCCATGACTGTCATCAAAGCGCTCGCAACCAAACCATACATGTTTTTTCCCAGACTCAAAAAGAGCAAAATAGCATTTTATTATAATTATTTAATATCATCATCATCATTTATAAGTCCTTAATGTGTAACACTTTTTTATTCAGCGCCTTTACCATGCAGCCTTTTCTGCCGATTAGTGCGATAGTAATAATAGATGCATTACAATTAGCATTTTCACAATCAGTTTGTTGCAGTTGTATTTTTACAGGTTTAGTTGTTTTCATTATTTCACTTAATCACTGAATAATCATTTAAAAGAATAGTTTGTCATTTACTCAGCCTCATGCCGTTTTAAACTCATATGACTTTTTCTTCTGTAGAACACAAACTGAGATATTTTTGAAAGCTTACAGTGACTAGGGGATGCCAAGCTCCAAAAAGGTCAACAACCAACAAACAAACAACATCATAAAAAGTCAATAAATCAGTGCTTAAATCTCATTCATGCTCCATACAGTATATAGTATTCAAACTTACTGCATGCAGACATGTCAGGTTGCAAGACAACACTGGTACTCATGTGTCTTGACAGATCATGACACGCAGTAACTCCTGTTATAAAAGCCACTTTTGCACCCGGAGAAGGTCATTTCTCACACCCGAGGCTTATAAAAAAAAAAAACAATTTAGCACACAAATCTATCATGTGGCCTCAGAAGAATGTAGTGCAAAAGACATATACTTATAATACTTTTATGGTATTATTTTTTCTACTTTATGCTTTTATTATATGAATAAGATCAGCGTGAACATTCTTCAAAATATCTTAATTTGTGTTCCTTGAAAAAAGTGAATGAAGTCATGAAGGCTTGGAATGATATGAGGGTGAATAAATGATGACCAGATTTTCCTTTTTTTGGATGAACTTTCAATAAATTAAGCTTTTTTGATATATCTGAATGACCATTGATGAATTTGTCCTGTTTTTGTCTAGTTCCTCACGTTCTGAAGACTTGCGCAGAGTTCATAGAGGAACATGGGATTGTGGATGGAATCTACAGACTCTCAGGAATCACATCCAACATTCAAAGACTCAGGTTGGCCAGTTTTCAGACTCAACACCTCATGCATACAATTGTGTTTTGGATGGTGGGAAACCCTTGCTTATACATCATTTATACAATCAATTCTTTGTGTGTTTCTCTATGTGCGCATACAGACAGGAGTTTTGCTCTGAGCTCTGTCCTGACCTCACTAAAGAAGTGTATCTTCAGGATATCCACTGCGTCGGCTCTTTATGTAAGCTGTACTTCAGAGAGCTTCCCAACCCTCTCCTCACTTATGAACTCTACAAAAAATTTACAGTAAGTATGTGAGCAAGACAACAAAAGGATGGGCTAAACTAGACTAGAATAGCAGAATGATAGATTGCATCTGATACAGTGGCCTAGTGTCTTAAATAAAAAGTACAAAAACATTCAGTATTTGGATACAAGTGACATTTATCATAGGGACAGCAGATACAAAACTATACAAAGATATAGTACAAAGAGGAAGGGGAAAAGAAAGCAGCCAAATGTAGACAGGACAAGAGGAGACAAAGAAGTTGAAAACACCTCAAGAGTTCAGTAATGCAAAGATAGCAAAATCTTGTTAATCAGGCTTTTGAGGAATAGGTTCAATAAACTGTTCCATTAAAAAAAAGTCACTATTAAATGTTAACTATTAAAATACTATTAGTCATTTGTCAGGCTTTACATGGTTAAAAACAATAAAGGTTTATGGTCTGTGCTCATATATAGTATATTAGATAAACATGTGTAAGTGTTTCCTACAAATAATAGGATACAAGTTTAGGATTAGTTCCATCTGGACCACTGCAACCACCAACTACCATATTTGAAATGATTATTAGCTAAATACAAGTGACTTCCAGCCACTATTGATAGATGTGTGTCCAAACATCAAAAACATTAAAAAACAATGTTCTCCTGCATCCAGGAATTAATGTTCCTCCATCTCTATTTTTGTGCAAAAGAATGCGGTGTCTGTTAAAGAGGAGCAGGAGCAACTCCGAAACATCAGGAGTGTCATAAAAGAACTTCCCGTTTCACACTTCAGGTACAGCTGACATTATTGTGGTTTATTTTAATATGTGGCTTTATTCTGTAAACTTTATCTGTCTTTATTTACACCCATGTCATTCCAAACCTGTATGACTTCCTTTCTGTTTGGAACACAAAAGGTAAAAGTTCGAAGAATATCCTTGCGAGTCTTTTTAATATAACTGAAGTTAATAAGTATTGGGACTGTCAAGCACCAAAATGACAAAAAAGCATTATAACATTTGATGGGCCCCACTGACTTCCATAGTGTGTGTGTGTGTGTGTGTGTGTGTGTGTTTCATACTATGGAAGTCAATTGGGCCCAAAAAGTGTTTGGTTACCCATATTCTTCAAAATCATCTTTTGTGTTCAGCAGAAGAAAGAAATTCATACAGGTTTGTAACAACTTGAGGGTGAGTAAATGATGACAGATTTTTCATTTTGGGTGAACTGTCCCTTTAAGTCCACTTGTCATACTAAGAAGAAACTGTGCTTCTAACCACAACTTGGCGATGCTGTTTACGAATGTTTGTTATTGTGAATAACGATTTAATTATCAGTCTGTTCATCAGACTAAGTTATGACTTAGAAAGACTTAATACACAAGTCATATTAATTACTTTTATGATACTTTTAAGGTGTTTCCTTTTTGAAGATTGCAAGCTCTATTCATTGAAATTGCATGGAAAAGAGTGCATTAGTCTTATATTCTCATTTTGTTTTCCAAAGGAAAAGAGTAAAGGCCCGTTCACACCAAGAACGATAACTATAAAGATAACTATAACGATAATTACACTATATTGCCAAAAGTATTGGGACACCCCTCCAAATCATTGAATTCAGGTGTTCCAATCACTTCCATGGCCACAGGTGTATAAAATCAAGCACCTAGGCATGCAGACTGCTTCTACAAACATTTGTGAAAGAATGGGTCGCTCTCAGGAGCTCAGTGAATTCAAGCGTGGGACCATGATAGGTTGCCACCTGTGCAATAAGTCCATTCGTGAAATTTCCTCACTAATAAATATTCCACGGTCAACTGTTGGTGGTATCATAACAAAGTGGAAGCATTTGGGAACAACAGCAACTCAGCCGAGCAGCTGCATCCGAGCCTTACATCACCAAGTGCAATGCAAAGCGTCGGATGCAGTGGTGTAAAGCACGCCGCCACTGGACTCTAGAGCAGTGGAGATCACGCTTCTCTGTCTGGCAATCTGATGGACGAGTCTGGGTTTGGTGGTTGCCAGGAGAACGGTACTTGCCTGACTGCATTGTGCCAAGTGTAAAGTTTGGTGGAGGGGGGATTATGGTGTGGGGTTGTTTTTCAGGGGTTGGGCTTAGCCCCTTAGTTCCAGTGAAAGGAACTCTTAATGCTTCAGCATACCAAGGCATTTTGGACAATTTCATGCTCCCAACTTTGCGGGAACAGTTTGGGGATGGCCCCTTCATGTTCCAACATGACTGCGCACCAGTGCACAAAGCAAGGTCTATAAAGACATGGATGAGCAAGTTTTGTGTGGAGGAACTTGACTGGCCTGCACAGTCATGACCTCAACCCGACAGAACACCTTTGGGATGAATTAGAGCGGAGACTGCGAGCCAGGCCTTCTCGTCCAACATCACTGCCTGACCTCACAAATGCGCTTCTAGAAGAATGGTCAAAAATTCCCATAAACACACTCCTAAACCTTGTGGAAAGCCTTCCCAGAAGAGTAGAAGCTGTAATAGCCGCAAAGGGTGGGCCAACTCCATATTAAACCCTACGGATTAAGAATGGGATGTCATTAAAGTTCATGCGCACGTAAAGGCAGGCGTCCCAAAACTTTTGGCAATATAGTGTATATATGCGTCCACACCAACGAACGTTAACGGTCTGATTATTCTAAACTCATGCGCTGTGGTTTCAAAGTGTACAACATGTTTTTGCTGTTCGTGTTGCATTTACACGGCTTTGCATTAACCAGCAGATGTCCTCAGCATGCTATGTTTCGAGTGAATAGCTAGTGCAATCGATCTAATCTAACAGTGAATTTTATGGAAGCCCGTTTCCGCCACTAAGTAAAAAAATAAAAACAGTAATTGCGACTTTTTTTCCTCACAATTGCGTGATATAAAGTCAGAATTCTGATTTTTTTTCTCTCGCAATTCTGACTTTATAACTCGCAATTTTGAGAAAAAAAGTCTGAATTCTGAGATATAAACTCGCAATTGCGTGATATAAAGTCACAATTCTGACTTTTTTTCTCACAATTCTGACTTTTTTCCTCACAATTCTGACTTTATATCACGCAATTGCAAGTTTATATCTCGGAATTCTGACTTTATATCACGCAATTGCAAGTTTATATCTCAGAATTGTGACTTTATATCACGCATATAAACTCGCAATTGTGAGATAAAAAGTCAGAATTCTGAGATAAAAAGTCGCAATTACTGTTTTTATTTTTTTATTTAGTGGCGGAAACGGGCTTCCATAGAATTACCTGATGAAGTCAATAGTGGAATAAAAACATCACCTAGTCTTTTTCACTGCAATTTCAAAGGAAACAAGACAATGTTGTCGAAACTAGCGCTGGATACCTGAGGTAATTTTATGTTACACTGTTCGGTAGCCTGGCATAATGATTTCATCGTTAATACTTCTCACCATTTATTCCGAGGGTATGACTGATTGTTTTCCATATATCCATTTTCTTTAAAGTATCCTTGAAAAGGGGGTTTGACTTCAAACAGTGGTGGCTTTTTCTGGACCTTGGCGATTAACTTCTCCGCAATGTTGTCTGCCATTTTAAATGCGCGAGCCCTTAAATGAGAATGGATTCTGATTGGCTGTCAGTGTTTTATCGTTCAACAGCTGGAAAAAAATCGTTCTGAAAGTGATCCCAACGATATAGTTTATCGTTATAGCTGTGGTGTGGACAGTGCTATTCTTTTATATTTAGAACTATATCTTTATCGTTATCTTTATAGTTATCGTTCTTGGTGTGAACGGGCCTTATGTCATACAGGTTAACATAAAATAAAAATGTGCAATATTTTTATTTACAGGTGAATTGATCCTTGTAAAAATACCAAGTCAAAGAATGTAAACTTGAAATTAAATAATTTTATAGATTTTTTAATTACGTTACTTGAAATGATAAATATAATTTACAGTTACTCTGAAGTAATAAACATTAAATTAAATACAAATGGCTTTATGGCTGTATTTTGTTCTGCTTTCCTAGAACTCTGGAATACCTCACCAAACATTTGGCACATTTAGCTACCCTCAGTCACCAAACCAACATGCACGCTCGCAATCTTGCCCTGGTGTGGGCTCCAAATCTTCTTCGGTGAGTCTTGCAGCAGTTTTACTTTCATTTCATATACTAATTATCCATTGTCTACATAATTCTGTATAACACAAAGAGTCATATAACTGGTTATACCACAAATATGTGAGGTCTACAGTGAACTTGCAGAAGTAAATACAATTATATAATTATCATATTCATGGTATTATTATACTTGTCTGTTGATGAATGATGATGATGAATAGGATACGTTCTTCAAGAGGCATTCATGCTACATGCTATTATTCCTCACAAAGATGGATGATTTATTCATTATCTTCATTGCAGTCTACCAAATAAACATGCTTTTCTAAGTACTCTCTTTTCTTTTGGTTTAGCTCCAAAGAGGTAGAGGTGCCCTCCTGCAATGGTGATATAGCATTTCAGGAGGTGCGGGTCCAGCAGTCAGTTGTGGAGTTCATTCTCAACCACACTGAGCAAATCTTCAACCAGGAAGTTCAGTCCTCCAAGTCCAGAGAAGGTACATCTAGCATTAAACTATTGTAGCATTAGCCTAATAAATGTCAGCGTCCTGGTAGCATTTTTTATTGCCTTTTTGCCCCCAAAACGCCATTGTTGTGTAAATGAACAGCCAAAATGCATAAATGTTTTCCATTTTTAGTTGAAAATGGTGTTGTGTAAATGGCCCCTTAAAGGGGGTCGCACACCGGACGCGAAGCTCAGCGCCACGCAGCGCTGCGCCACGTCTTTAAAATTCGAACGCAGTTTTCAATGAGTGTACGCACACCGGCGGCGACATTCGGAGCCTGTCTGCGGTGCCCAGCTACGATTCAGGAAGTTGTTCAAAATCCTGCCGCGCCACAGAGCGCCATGTACATTGTTTTACATTAAATTTATATTATATTTCTCTCAAATTGTCGTTAATGTACATACTGACTTCACCCTGTGCTGCAAGATGCATCAGTTTTACATCTGATACATCTGAGTCCAAATTAAACTATATGGACAAAAGTATTGGGACACACCTCTTAATTATTGAATTCAGGTGTTTTTAATCAGACCCATTGCCACAGGTGTATAAAATCAAGCAACTAGGGGTTTCCATGGGTTTCCATGGCCGAGCAGCTGCATGAAAGCCTTACATCACCAAGTACAATGCCAAGCGTTGGATGGAGTGGTGTAAAGCACGCCGCCACTGGACTCTGGAGCAGTGGAATCGTGTTCTGTGGAGTGACGAAACACGTTTCTCTATTTAGGTGACTCTGGGTTTGGCGGATGCCAGGAGAACTTTACCTGCCTGACTGCATTGTGCCAACTGTAAAGTTTAGTGGAGGAGGCATAATGGTATGGGGCTGTTTTTCAGGGGTTGGGCACGGCCCCTTACTTCCAGTGATGGGAAATCTTAAAGGAACACTCCACTTTTTTTGAAAATAGGCTCATTTTCCAACTCCTCTAGAGTTAAACAGTTGAGTTTTACCGTTTTCGAATCCATTCAGCCGATCTCCGGGTCTGGCGGTACCACTTTTAACATAGCTTAGCATAGTTCATTGAATCTGATTAGACCGTTAGCATCTCGCTCAAAAATGACCAAAGAGTTTCAATATTTTTCCTATTTAAAACTTGACTCTTCTGTAATTACATAGTGTACTAAGACCGACGGAAAATGAAAAGTTGCGATTTTCTAGGTCGATATGGCTAGGAACTATACTATACTTGGTGAGCGTGCCTTGCAACCATGGAGACATTTGTGAGAGACGCTGCGTAATATCATTGCGCCTGCTGCACCCATGGTACGGCAGCAAAGTTCCTTGATTATTACGCTGGAATGAGAGTATAGTTCCTAGCCATATCGACCTAGAAAATCGCAACTTTTCATTTTCCGTCGGTCTTAGTACACGATGTAACTACAGAAGAGTCAAGTTTTAAATAGGAAAAATATCTAAACTCTTTGGTCATTTTTGAGCGAGATGCTAACGGTCTAATCAGATTCAATGAACTATGCTAAGCTATGCTAAAAGTGGTACCGCCAGACCCGGAGATCGGCTGAATGGATTCGAAAACGGTAAAACTCAACTGTTTAACTCTAGGGGAGTTGGAAAATGAGCCTATTTTCAAAAAAAGTGGAGTGTTCCTTTAAAGGAGTGGTTGATTATGATTTAAATTTTTTAACTTTAATTAGTGTGTAATGTTGCTGTTAGAGCATAAACAACATCTGCAAATTTACGATGCTCAAAGTTCAATGCAAAGGGAGATATTTTCTATTAAAGAATTTTCTGTTTAAGGACTACAACAAACGGCGGGTATGGACTACAATGAGCTTCTTCCCGGGTTAGTTACATCAATAACACTAAAATTTACATAAACCCTGCCCCAGAGAACATGCAACAAAGGGGGTGAGGCCATGTTGGGCTGCTTTAGAGAAGAGGAAGAGTTGTTGTAGTAGAGTGTTGTTACCATGCCGTCATTTTACGCCGGACTGCTTCACAAACGAGGGTCAATTCAACACTGGATTTGCACAAAAGATTAACATGACGGCACATGCTTGTCGATGAGTTGAATCAACTCCACAGCAACTACATAAATTCCTGAGTCTCTCCATCAGTGTCCGACTCTGGTTTGAACAATGTAAGGCTGAACACCGTTACTGACAATCCTCATTTTGGCTGTGTGAGATTCTCCAGCTTTGATGTTGTTGAGTATCTGAAGCACGAGCTGTTAAAGCTCCGCCCTCTCCTGGAAAGGGGGCCGGGAGCAGCAGCTCATTTGCATTTAAAGGGACACACACAAAAACGACATGTTTATGCTCACACCCAAATAGGGGCAAATTTGACAAACTATAATAAATGATCTGTGGGGTATTTTGAGCTGAAACTTCACAGACACATTCTGGGGACACCAGAGACTTATATTACATCTTGTAAAAGGGGCATTACCAAGCATTTTCAGCATACCAAGAATTTTCGGACAATGCTATGCTTCCAACTTTGTGGGAACAGTTTGGGGAAGGCCCATTTCTATTCCAGTGTCCCAATACACAAAGCAAGGTCCATAAAGGCATGGTTGGATGAGTTTGGTTTGGAAGAACTTGACTGGCCTGCACAGAGCCCTGACCTCAACACCATTGAAAACCTTTGGGACGAACTGAGATTGCAAGCCAGGCCTTCTCGTCCAACATCAGGGCCTGACCTCACAAATGCTCTACTGGATGAATGGGCAAAAATTCAGGAACACTCCAAAATCTTGTGAAAATCCTTCCCAGAAGAGTGGAAGCTGTTATAGCTGCAAAGAGGGGACCAACTCCATATTAATACCTATGTATTTAGAATGCGATGTCATTAAAGTCCCTGTTTGTGTAATGGTCAGGTCTCCCAATATACTTTTGTCCATATAGTTTATTTTGTAAAATATATATTTTGTATAAAACAAAAAATGTTGTCGGTGCTGATAGCCTCGTGGGCAGCACGCCGACATATAGCGCCACTGAGTTCGAGTCCCAGCTCGCGGACCTTTCCCGATCCCGTCCCCCCTCTCTCCCACTTTGCTTCCTGTCTGCTTACTGTCCTATCACAGTAAAGGCAAAAATGCCTAAATAAACAGGTTACGTTGTGGGATAACTGGCGCAATGTAGTCACAGTGAATGGACAATGCACCGTATTTCTAAATTAGCTGAGCTGTGAGCAGAGATGCCAAATGTTGTTAGTACATTCATGTAAAAACCTTCATTCATAAATGAAATGTGTAATTTTTGAATGAGAAGGGAATTAGTGAGATGATCTTTTTTTTTTTTTTTAAATGTAAACCATCTGGGCATATTCTGTAACCATGCTGTACAAATCAAAACAAAATATACAGTAATTGGAAATTACAGCTCATTAAGGTAATTAGCATATAGTTGTAGTCTATGCTCAGCGGAAAGCCATGCGGTCTGACACAGCTTGTAATAATTTGATCAGGGGACTTGTGTGTTTGTTTTAGCCCAGCCTGCGTAAGGCTCTTTTCTAATAACACTCCTATTTAGAATTCTGCCTACGAGTGTGGTGACCAGAAATAAAGTATGTCATAATAGTATGAATGTAATTACATTTGCTGAGAACGTGCAACTACTGCACAACAAAATGTTCCTCTGGGTCTTTGCATACATTAATAATTTCTTCTAAATAAGTTTTACAGTGCTATTCGTGACAACTTTGATGATAAAGTCAGGAAATGAGTCTTATATTTGGAGTGGGGTGTATACAATGGCATGAGATCTGTAGCCAAAAATGTACCAGCAAAACAATAGGCAAGTTACATACAAAAAAAGCACAGCTAATGGCCGCACACATGCAATTGTGTTGTTTAAAAGTGTTCAAGGTGTATACAGTTGTCTACCCAATGTATTTTGAGTAGATACTGTAAATTCTGAGTAGATGTATGATGAAAACACGGTATCATTAACTAAAGCTAAAACTATTTATAACATGTTTGTTAATTAAAATAAATCTTAAATATAATAAAATATAAAAATAAATATTCGAAAATTAGAAATGTTGCCTAGGAAACTATTTAAAATAAGTACAAGTTGAATTACTAAATGCAATATTTAATTTTACTTTAATAAATGTAAATAAAAACTAAAACTGAACTTAAAATAAATTAAACCTAAATAATATTAATGCAAATGACAAAAGGACATGACAAAATGACTATAAGTTGAACTAAAACCTGAAAACTGAACGTATAAAAATAAAAGCTAATTCAAAATGTTAACTTTTTCCCCGTCAGCATTTTTGATAATTGTCACAAAACTTTCATGGTCCCCAGAATTTTTGTATGAATATCTGAACATGCAATATATCAAAAGAAAGAACAGAGCCTCTTCTTAAAAAACAAACAAAAAAAAACTTTTATTCTAGCTTAATGGATTTTTTTTTTTTTTTTAACAAAATCTGAATGTGGGTGAGTTTAAATTTAGCTGAGAAAATCGCGTTTTTTGTCAAAGACTAAATCGTGCATAAGAAGTGCTTTTTATCGATTGTTTATGCTTTTCTTCATGTGTTTTGATCCGGAGATTCTGTACTGTTTCAGAAGATGCGTAATAGCGCCCCCTACCGTATAACAGTGAAAACACGGAAAACATTCCGTCAATGGCGGGAAGCGTTGTCTCATAAATGATGGAAAATTACGTGAATGGCGGGGAAAGAGTTAAATAAGGTATAATCCACGGCTAGCTGTGCATTAAACGATTTTAATGAACGATGTGGATATGTGACTGTGAATTACCTGCGTCTGTGCATCCAATGAAGCTGTGAGTTGAATTCAAAAACAGCGACGTTACAACGTCCTTGCTGAGTAATATAATGTAACGATTCAGTAGCGAAGTTAATTTATCAATAAAAGTTGCTGGACAGCGTTGTCAACAAGTTTCTGTGCTCCTGTTTCTGTGTGTGTGTGCGCGCGCAACAGCGCAATCTCCGTGTGCGAGTGACGTATGTGTGTGCGCATTAATATAGAGCGGTGATTAAACTGACCGGTGCATTAAACGGTTTTATTGCACACCTTCCAGCCAATCAGAATCGAGTATACAGACAAACCACTGTGTAATAAAAACTATAATATAAATAATACTAAAATAACGCTAGATGAAAATACGTTTCGAATTGAAGTACATGTGTGCAGCCATGACTTGTTTGACGATCTAGAATAAGTATGTGTCTTCACTCTTCACAGGCTTTGACCTATTTTTAGTGATGCAGAATCTTTTACTCTTAAGACATGCTACATCAAACATGTTTTTATGGTTTTGCAGGCCTTAGCATGGCCTGTGGGGAGAAGTACGCCACCTTGCCTGCCAGCACACAGTGTGGCCCCATGAAGCTCATGAGTCTTGAGGAAGCACAGGCTCGCTCTCTCAGTCCCAACCACCCAGTAATGAGAGAGAGGCAAAGAGAGAACAGCCTTCCAGATACCAGCACTGCAGCAATGTATCATACAGTAATAGATCTGTCTGACAGCAGGTATGATATATACCGTACATTTCTGCACACCTACACACACTCCCTAACGTGTACTTTAGGTTTAAACATTAACAGTGTTGAAACTGTATACATAAACGGTCACTATTTACAGTAACCAAGTAATGCTTTTTAAGACACAGAGAACAGAATTTCTTAAATATTTCCATTATATTCTCAAACATTCTCACAACACAGAAGAAAATTCTCAGGAAAATCTAAGAAGTGGAAGTCCATCTTCAGTCTTGGACGATCTGTCATCGACTCTAAAGGGAAACTGAGTCGCAATGGGAGTGTGTTTATGAGAGGCCAAAATTCCTCAGGTAAGAAAGAAAGAAAGTTTCTTTAAAACATCCAAAAAACAAAACAAACAAAAACTACATGGGTTAAGGTTGGGTTTAGGTTAAAATAAGTCAGGTTTAAAATCACATTAAAATCCGAACACAGGAATCGATAAGTGGAATCGAAATGTGCGTGTCCTGGTTCTCATACCAAACCCTATTTGTGAAACGGCTTTTCAAAGAAGAAAAAAAGTAGGGCGGGACTTGATTTTGTCTATTGGGAATTGACAATGGGAGTGTGTTTATGAGAGGCCAAAATTCCTCTGGTAAGAAAGAAAGAAAGTTTCTTTAAAACATCCAAAAAACAAAACAAACAAAAACTACAGGGGTTAAGGTTAGGTTTAGGGGTAGGTTCAGGGTTAGTACCTAGTTATTACCCAGTTATTGCAATTACTATAATAAGAACATAGTATGTACATGGGGAACAGGACTGTAAAATAAAGTGCTAACAAAGGTTTAGTTAAATAGTATTTTTGCTTGATGTACAGATGTGTTGATGTGCAGAACGCATACTAGCTTTCTATACTGACTGTAGAAATTACTGTGGGTTTTGTTATTTTTTCTGGTGTTTTTTGTTAGTACATACCAGAAAATATTATGCATATTTTAAAAAGACAGCACAATAAACATTAAAATCGGCATGAAATAGAATTTGTGATCGTCTTTTCTTCCCTATTGTGACTAGGGTTGAGTATCGTTTAAATTTTAGTGAAATCAAATGTAACCAAATGTAAAATAACACTGCACAGATTTCTTTTTATAAATAAAATATAAGTTAATCCTTATTAAAGTTACAAAAGTTATTCAGTCAAGGTCAGTGAGTGATTTTCTTTTCTTTTGTTCTTTGATTAACGTTAATGACACAGACAGCATCAAGTATATTAGGCTGCTGTCACTTCAAGAGCTGCACGGATCCAATATACTGTTACACGTGTTTTCTTTCTCAACTGTTTACATTCACTTAAGTCATAACCAACTGTGTTTGAGGATATTTTGACATAATTTTGTGTGTATTTGCCCGTTCAAGCACAAGAAGATGCGAAAGAGAACTCAATTCAGTATTCACACACCATATGAGAGGCGGTTTTTGTGTGCGCGCTTTGGATGTGTGTGCACACATGTGAGTGCCGAAATGAGTTCTCTTTCGCGTCTTCTTGTGCTTGAATTGTTTAAAATCACATTAAAATCCACACACAGGAATCGAGAAGTGGAATCGAAATAACCGTGTTCTATCGAATCCACGGTTCTTGGAAATTTTTAATCAGTTCTCGTACCAAACCCTATTTGTGAAACGGCTTCTCAAAGAAGAAAAAATGTAAGGCGGGACTTGATCTTGTCTATTGGGAATTGATTTGTGGTTTGCTATTGGGTCGATCTCATGTGAGTGACAGGTTGTCCCACCCTCAAAATTATATTTTCATATTATAGCTAATTTAGCATTTGTTTGTGATAAAATTAAGTTGTGAAAAGAGAAAAAAAATATTATTATATGTTTTATGTTTGTTTCCTCTCTTAAACAGAAAAACCTGCTATACGGCCATCCAAAAGCATGGACTCTCTTTGTTCTTTTCCAGCAGCAGGTGGGGCTAAATCTCCATAAATATACTTACCTTAGTGTGCTGTCACTTTTCTTTTTCTTTCTTTCTTTCTTTCTTTCCTTTTTTTTTGCTTAAAAAAAATGTAAAACAAAAGGTTTGTACAGATACATATATAATAAATGTATATAAAAATATATTACATATTAAAAAGAAAGTAATTAATGCACTACATTAATTAAGGTGTCAGTGTGGCACATGGCCTATAGGCAAAGTAAGTTTCATGACATATTTATATCTCAAAGAATGCTTGGTTTTATCTGTTTATTAGTTTTTGCTTGACTGAAATATAAAAAGTAATAATCCTTTAACCAACTTGTTTCAAGTAGATGTATCAACACGGTTGATGGAAGGCGGATCATATTAAAGGATTAGTTCACTTTAGAATTAAAATTTCCTGATAATTTACCATGTCATCCAAGATGTTTATGTCTTTCTTTCTTCAGTCGAAAAGAAATGAATGTTTTTGAGGAAAACATTCCAGGATTTTTCTCCATATAGTGGACTTTACTGGAGTACAACGGGTTGAAGGTCCAAATTGCAGTTTCAGTGCAGCTTCAAAGGGCTCTACATGATCCCAGACAAGGAATAAGGGTCTTATCTAGCGAATCGATCACTCATTTTCACTCATAAAATAAACAAAAAAATTTTTATACCACAAATGCTCGTCTTGCACTAGCTCTGCGATGTGCCACGCATTACGTAATCACGTTAGAAAGGGTGAAAAACTCCATCTCATTTTCTCCTCCAACTTCAAAATCGTCTGACATCATTGTTGTACCTTTTTTTGTAAAGGCCGTTTGAGTTAGTCTTTGCACGTTCGCTTTGTAGACACTTACGCCACGCGTGACCTTTCCAATGTGATTACGTAATGCGTGGTGCATCGCAGAGCGGTGCAAGACGAGCATTTGTGGTTAAAAAGTATATAAATTTACATTTTTTTAGAAAATGACCGATCGTTTCACTAGATAAGACCCTTATTCCTCGTCTGGGATCATGTAGAGCCCTTTGAAGCTGCACTGAAACTGCAATTTTTGACCTTCAACCTGTTGATCCCCATTGAAGTCCACTATATGGAGAAAAATCCTGGAATGTTTTTCTCAAAAACCTTAATTTCTTTTTGACTGAAAAAAAGAAAGACATACAAATCTTGGATGACATGGGGTTGAATAAATTATCAGGAAATATGAATTCTTTAACTAAGGTCATGCTTCATTTGACAAACAGTTTAAGTTTAATGCTTTATTTTATAAATTCTAATTAAAAAAAAAAAGTTTGATATTGTATGTCATGTCATACAAACACATACATCAATTTTTAAGTGTGGCTTAAGTGCAAAAATACTTTTTGGGACTGCCAGGTATCACCACTAGTTTTCTCTTTTTCACTCCCATTCAGATGAGGACAAAGTACCAACAGAAGGAAGCAATGGCATCTTCAACCCAGTTCTTAAATCCCGAACCCTGGGCTCAGATATCAACTGCAGCCTGAACAAAAAGGATCCAAAATGGGACTTAGATCCTCATACAGCTTCAGGAGGATGTCTGAGTGAGAAAAGAGAAGGAGCATTAAATGCCTCTTCTTCATCACCATCTTTATCCCCACTGCAGAAAACTCTTCCAGAACAGCTGAAAGTTTTCAAAGGTGACGACCGCAGTGGCTGCCAGCCCACATCTCCTAAAAACCGTCGGATGTTGTATTCTGGATCTGCCAACAATGGATCGTCTAGACCGTCTTTTCCAGGCAGCCTGTTTCCGCTGGAGTCATCACCACGGCACCAGCGGAAGGCCCTCAACATTTCGGAGCCATTTGCAGTGTCTGTACCTTTGCGTGTGTCTGCAGTTATTAACTCTAACAGCACCCCCTGCAGGGCACCGGGCAAAGAACGGGACAGGGGTTTAGGGGGACTCTTTAAGCCTCCTAAGGAGGCAGGACCTCTGGAAGCCCATCGCAGTGAAAGCATTGGGACTGCTGGATTCCCTGTCCACATCAGTAGCAGCAGTGGGAACTTTACATTCACAGACTGGGAGACTGGACTAGCAGGTCACACCAACAGTACTGGGTACAGAGAGCACCCGCTCAGTGACAGCAGTGGAGGCAGCGGATGCAGTATCTATAGCAACAGCAGCTCTTTCCCCATGGAGAAGGAGGATCAGACAGGGGAAAGAGATATTACAGATGCGATCACTCTGGGGACAACAAAGAGTATGACGATTTTAGTGTGTGTGTGTGTGTGGTCCTGGTATTCCCTACGTTATGGGCACCAAATGTCCCCCAAAGTATAGTAATACCAGTAAATTTTGATCTTGTGGGGACATTTTTTGATCCCCATGAGGAAACAAGCTTATAAATCATGAAGGGTTTTGAAAATCTAATATTGCAGAATTTTTTTCTGTAATGGGTAGGTTTATACAGAATATACAGTTTGTACAGTATAAAAACCATTACGCTTATGGAATGTCTCCATAAAACATGGAAACCCAACATGTGTATATGTGTGTGTGAACATAAGTGTATCTTAATTTAGTGAGAATTATTTAAATCTGCATTTGTAAGCTGATTAATTACATTTTAATATAGAAAATACAAAGTTAAACACTGACATACTCTTTTACTCTTTCATTATCATATATTATTAGATATTGAGCAGTCAGATGAAGTAGAAAATAACTCAGATCTACATTTTTACAGCAATAACTTAGAGGTGAGGTGTGTAATTTTTTCTGTGTTAGAATAGCTTAGAGACGACTAAAAGTACAACATCTGTAGGTTGTAAACACTGTGGTGCTTTCACACATTGCCTTGTTTTGAATCCTGACCACTGCCTCAACCGATGGCGTGTGTTTGGTCTGGACTGTCAGATATCTAACTAACGGCAGATGTGGGAAGTGTTCGGCAATCACATTATTTTTGCCATTCTGTTTGGTGCTAGTACCGCATAAATTACACACTGCACCTTTAACTCTACTACCCTAACTGATTATTACATTGATTTATCTGTACTTTCTCAGGTAAGGACGCAGAAGTGAGAGAGCTGATAGCCAGTGTGGAGAATTTTGAACCTCAGGTGTCATCTGAGACTAAAGCAATAGGGGAAGAACTGGAAACTACATCAACACAACAAGAAATGACAAAATTGGACAAACTGGTATGATTTGAACTGATAAAACACATAGGCCATCTTTGAATTGTACCCCTGTATTTTTACTAAGATTGAAGTACTACTAGTTTATAACAAGACCAAATAATTTAGCTGTAAAACTGCCCAAGATGAAAAGATAATAGTGATTCTATTATTTTCCATGTTACTCTATTCCAGTCTATTCTCTTCTGTTCTATTCTTCCTCACGTAACTCCTAATGGGACAGTTCACCTCCAGACCACCACCATTTACTTACCTTCATGTCTCTCCAAACCCATAAGTCTTTCGTGCAACACAAATGAAGATGTTTTTAATGAAACCTGAGAGATTTTTGTCAAAGGCTACGTTCAGACTGTCAGTCCAAATCCGATTTTTGTGCATATCCGATTGAAATCCAATCAGTTTTAGCAAGTTTGAACAAAACAATTTTTTTACGAATCTGTTTCAAGCTACATTCATATATGGTTTGAAATCCTATTCAAATTGCATTTCTGGAAATCCATTTCAGTTTGACTGCTCTGATAGGATTTCACGTGATTTATGTGACTTTCTCACGCCACGTAAAAAATTAACGTCAGACGTTGTTATAGGAAACATGCTGAAAGTAGAAACAAGGTTGTGTTGTTGCAAAGTGCCGGATGAGCAGAAAATGACAAATATAACGGAGACATGTTTTGAAACCAGCGGAGACAACAGCACCGAATAAAGCCACTCCTGCTACATTTCTGCCGCTTCCTCAAAAGACACAATAGTCCAGCGCGGCGGCTACACAATGAATGTCATGTTGTAAATAATGCTGCCTTCACGTGCTGTCGGAAATTTGATAATTCCAACTACTGAAGTCATGATTACGAGCTCATTGCATTCAATTTTCCAAATGGGAGGGCATTCATGTGCAATTTTTACCTAAGAAACTCGTTTTTGTGATAATTCCGAGAGCGTGTGAAGGCCCCATTAGACAACCTCTGTATTGCAAACCCTTCCATGTTGGGGTTGTTGTTGTTTTTGCCGTATACTGTACCTATCAACGCAACATCATTGCAATAGAAACCAATGCAGATATTCCGGAAAACGAAAGAGTAGCATGGAAACAAATCAAATCTGAACAGTTGCGACACACAATATGGACAGTCAATAATTTTAAATCAGATTCCAATTGGATATACAAATAATCAGATTTGGAATGACAGTTGAAACTTAGCCTAAGTTACCAAAACTTTGACGCTTCAAAAAGTTCATAAAGACATTTTAAACATACTGTAATCCATATGAACCAAGTGGTTTAATCCAAAGCTTCTGAAGAGACACAGTGGCTTTATATGATGAACAGATTTAATTTAGACTTTTACTCACATATAAACATTGATCAGTGAACGTACATTAAGCACTCAAATAGGGTAAATGGAAGCTTGACATGTGAGAACCAATGAGTTTTGATCTTGTGCATCAAGGGTTGAGCTTCCATTTACCATATTTGAGTGCTTTATGTATGTTTGTTTATATGTGAATAAAAGCCTAAATTAAATCTGTTCATCATATAATGCAGTCAGTCTCTTCAGAAGATTCTGAACTGTTAATGTTTTGGTGGAATGGGTTTTTAATGGAGGGACAGAAATCTCTCAGGTTTCATTAAAAATACCTTCATTTGTGTTCCAAAGATGAACGGAAGTTTTATGGGTTAGGAATGACAGAATTTAAGTAACCCTTTAAGCTACGGTCTTAGAAAGACCTAATTGTGGCCTCAGAAATATTGTCGGAAAAAATGTCTCTAATGAGTCCTCACCTTGTTTTCTTATTTTTGTTTCTTTGTGTTTGACAGGAAGTACTTAACAAGGTGTCATCGTCTGGCATGCATCTGAAAGTTTCAGTCACTGAGGCTAAAACAAATATGCTAGATGAACAGGTGAAGCCCAGCTTCACCAAGATGACTGGAAATGAGGACAGTCTCAAGCCAAGTGGTCAGGCACGGAGAAGAAGTAGTTTGCCCACAAATACTGTATCATCAAAGGGACTCTTTATAGACCTTACCAAAAACGTAATGTTTGATCATTCTGGTGCTACTACGTTTAATTCTGTCATGAAGCATTTGCCTGAAAGATTGTTGTCATGTGATGGTGGCTGGAATTACTTGGATAATGATGTCGACAGGACAGACCACAAGAGACTAGAGTCACAAAACATAATAACAACCAATCTACACCTTTCCCCATTTCTCCACCTAAAGGAAACAGATATTCTCCAAGATGCAGAGCCATGCAGCGAAGAGGAACTAAGAACAGATCCTGTTAAGGAAGACAACACTTCCAAAAGTGACTCAAGAGATCGTTCAAGCATTTATATAAAATCAGATATTCAGACTGCTCTTCACTCTGACACAAAAGAACCATTAGTAACAAAGGATATTTGTGAAAAAGAAAATAAGGAGGTTAGTGATGAACCCAGGAAACTTGACTTAGCAGGAAGAATCAAGGGAAGCTTAGAAAGACTCTCAACTTGTCTGAACGAACAGCATTTGACATTGGAAATTTTGTATCAAGATGATGTAGACACATCAGGGAGTAATTTGAGTGGTTTGGATCAGGTTGAACCATGGGAAGACTTGTGTTCTGCCAAGCAGTGGGTGACAAGCCCTCTGCACTCACCAAAACTTGAGGATCACTTACCTACACCAAAAGAGACTATGCCATGTCAAGCCATTCACAGCCAAGTTCTTGAAAAGCCAAAAGTGGACGAGTTGCCCAACAGCAAGAAGGATGAAGCTAAAGAACCAGCTGTGCTTCATGACATTACATCATCTCAAACAGAGGCTGCCTGTGAACTTGTAAACTTTGTAAATCCAACAGGAAACAAAAATGCAGACACAGATGTAGCTTGTTTTGCACAGGTAACAGCGCATATTGACAGAGATAACCGCAAGTGGATGGGAGACAAAGATGACGGCAAACTGGAGATTCCACAGGTTAAGATATTGAAGACATTCACTGATCCAGACAAGACCACTGAACTGCAAAACTTGAGCAAAGCAAAACAGAAGCGCTCTTCTCCCTCTCAGAGATTTCATCGACAGACATCTCAAGAGTCCTGCGTTGTGGAGAGAAGTCAAGAAAACATTAAACCTAAACTCAGGCCATGCTCCCTAAACCTTGATTTAGGACACCAAGGTTTCAGAGACATCTCAAATAGTCAGTATCTGAAAAGTGCAAAGCAATCAGTTGCACAGGAATGGGTGACACCTGAATCCAAGCATTGTAGCTCATCCCTAGAGTTGGAGCTATTCCTGAGTGGCTCCAAGGCACCTATGCGACGCAACTCTGCACCAGTCAGCGTGTCATCAGTTCGCACTGCATTCATGATCAAAACCTGCCAAGCTAAAGCTGTTCCAGTTATTCCACCAAAAATTCAATACAGCCACATACCTCATGCCCTACCTGAGGGGAGCACTGATCAAGTCAGTAAAAGTACATCTGAAAAGAAACCTGCCAAGAGCAAGTTGGGAAAAGCAAGTTCTGTACTTCCCCTCCAGAAAGTCAAAGACCACAAGGAGGACCTGCCAAGCCTTGAACAACCATCAGGGGTTCAAAGACAGAAGCCCACAAACAATGCGACATGCAACGAGAATTTCAAACCAACAGCCATTCCAGATCTTCCAGTGTTGAGAAGGAAGCGATCTGCAAATGGGGACTACTTTATGGATCGTCCTAGACCTGAGCGTTCAACACTTCTTCAGAGATCGTCCTTCAGAAATCGCCCAAGACCTCAAAGTCTCATTCTGTTTAGCCCCCCTTTTCCAATCATGGACTACCCTCCCGTAGGGGAAGATGGTAAACTAGTCCTATCTCCCATTAAAGCTGAAGCATCACCATTTGACGTCTATGCAAAAGAACTAGCTGAAAACCTCAAAACTCCCGAGGGGGTAACCTTGCGTAATAAAATGACATTGCCAAAGAGTGGACAAAGGCTCGAGACCTCAACCAGTTGCTTTTACCAGCCACAAAGGAGGTCAATGATATTTGACAACAGAAGTAACAGGCAAATTGAGTGAGATAAGACTGACTTGTAATTGGCCATCATGTGATAACTAGCGAACTTCTAGCTTATCAAATGTGACCGAGTGTCAGTATACCCTATAGAACACACAAACGATGCTTGGAAATCAAGGTGCCGTTAATCTTGATAATCAGAACTGTAAGTATTAAGCTTTGTGTAAAATGCTGCTGCTGCTAAGGATTTATATCAGATTTTTTTTTTTCTCTCTTTGCAAGAAAAACTGAAACATGCCTAAGGATATACCTGGGAAACTCAGCAGGCTCCTACTGTATATGTAAATACAGACTGTACAAGCACATCTCAGTTTGATTTGACTCCATTCCCTTCCTGTGGAACTGAAGGTCTTTGTGTCTGCTGTTACTTTATCATGATTGGAACGTATTATGTTTACAGTTGGAGCATTTATAAATTATCTACAAATCTACATGATGAAATTAGGTGTTCAGCATGCCAGCCAATAAGTTAAAACTATTAAAATAGTTACAATATTGACAAAAAAACAAACATTTATTTATTCAATAGTGTCTTGTTTTGTCATCGTCATACAAAAAATGTACTCTAAAGAGTAAAAATCAATTTGTACAGATGTTTGGGTTAAAAGTCCAATGATTTGAAGATAGTTTAAAGGTCAATGCTCTTGAATAATTCAAACATTGTTTCAGGCTGTGTTCTCTTCTCTGGTGAATATAGTAGATGCAGTTTTTTTTTTTTTTTTTTTAAATATTTCAAATCTCCTGATTACTTGGTTAACAGAAATGTATGAAACAAATATAGTGAGGTTTCAAAAAATAAGAATATAAAGAAACTGCCCATATTTTATATAAACTATAGAGCAGAGAAAATGTATTTTGAAGCAGACAGGGACAAGGATAAAAGATGATGAAGTTGTCAGTTATTGTAACCAAAGAACACTAACCTTGTAATATGCTCTTTTTGTATTCAGTCACATTGGATTTATTGTATGTATTCCATTCTAAACAAAATAATAAAAATACTTAACATGTAATGTGTACACTGTGACATATACTTAAGCACTTCAATGCCATATTTCTATTTGCATATTTGTCTGTAATGTGAGGGTACATATAAAGCAGAAATTAAATATATAGTATGGGAAAATGGGGTATGTTTTGCCACTTACTTACAGTTGTCTTTTAGGCAAATATAAATGATAAAAAATAGAAGCAAATCACGTCTGCTATTTCAGGATGTGTGCAAAAATGGAAAATGTGTGACATAGAAATGTGAACCCTACATAAATAGTGAAGTGAAGAGGTTCAGGGACACAATTTGCTTCATTCTATAGGAGTAAGTTGAATCACTGGGGAATATAGGAGCAATTTACATTTCAAATAAAACAATGGCTATACTTTAATGGGAACAAGAATCACATTGCAAAGTCTTATGTTGCAGAATAATATTCACATTTTCATAAACAAGCCAGGGAAAGCTGTAATAGTATTTGAATATAGTGAAATGATTTAGAATATTTTAATAATATGTATTGCAGTTGCACGCACTGATCACTACTATCAGATAAACCTGACACACTTTACACCAAATACATTGTAAGTCACATTGAGTAAAAGTGTCTGTCAAATGTGTAAATGTAAAGCTAGCTACCATTTTGAAAAAATGATTCATTTAAAATACAAAAATTATTCATTTAAAATACATCTATAAATGCATTTACCAATATGTACGGTTATATTTTTTAGAACTGGAGAAGCTTTGATATAAGACCTAATAATTATATGCAATGTTTTTACTTTACTAACGAATTCTTATCACATGATGTGATGGTTAAAATACATCTTATTCTACTCTTGTTTACTCATTAAATACAAATTAGAGTTGTGTTTAAAAAATACACAATAAACGCAAATAGACAATGTAACTGTGAACTTATTTTGACATTCATTTTTATTTAAAAATGTGATAAACCAGTCTTGAAACACAAGATGTTGCTCCAGAGTAAATGTAAATAACTATAGAAATACACTGTAAGAAGAGCCTACTTTAAACAAAGACTTCCTTTATTTATGCAGCTAAAATACATCATGGAAATTTGAGTACAGAGCAAAAGCCAGCTTGTGTCTGGCAAGCAATTTTATGGAGAATACTTGCAAAATGTGGAAACTAGAAGTTACTTTGTATTATAAAATAATACAAAATATAGATATATAAAATATATAAAAGATATATATAGATATATAAAATATATATAGATATATAAAATTTATAAAATATAGTTCTTTCATATAACAATAACAATCTGAGAATTGTGAGTGATAATGCTAGCATGCAAATCAAATTCTGTGGCTCCGATATCTAGAGAAAGCCTGTCAGTAATTCCTCTCAAGTTACATATTATTTTCAGATTTGAAATATCTGAACTTGCCACTTGAGTATATTGAGATATTTAGGTCAAAGACACTCACAAACTTGATGAATTTGGAAGACAGTTGCTTGGAAACAACAACAATACAGAGTCACTGAATGACCTGCAGCAACCAAAACACCTCATTTAAAGAAATATATAAATAAAAGAATAAACTTGGATTAAATTCCTTGCAAAGCACTTGTTACTTTGCTTTAGAATTCATTATGATTTGGCAAATGTATTGCTTGACTCATCACGGACTTTGATCTTCATTTGCACCTGCAAAAGTTTTTGTAAAGTCAGTTGTGACAGATGGTTCACAGCTATTCAAAAATGTCACGTCTTATTATTAAATCCACGAAATAAAATCATGTTCATAAGGACAAGTAAATAGGTTAAATTGGCTGGACAGTGACTACAATATGCAATATATTTAACAAACTCTTTAATAATAATTCTAGTAAGACTCAAATCAGGCATTATGTTTGAAACAAATCCACACATATATATAAAAAATATATATCTGTAGGGAAGTACAAAAAAATACCTGTTCTAACATGAACTGAAGTGGATCATCTGGTCTATCAAAAACCAGTTTCTCTGTGATGTCCTGAAATAGCACAAATGTGACTGTGAGTGAAAAAATTCAAAACAATCATTCTTGTCCTGGATGATTGGTAGTTAGTCAGAGCTCTTTTTGCTGTAATACTTTAGTAGTTTTATTAAATAAACTGAAATAATTCAATATGTTTTAATAGCATATACACGTAGCTAACCGTTTTACTTGTTATTTGGAAGTTCTATTAGAGCTCTGAATTGTCCTTCGCCATTTTGTGCTAAGCCATTCATCACTGTCTACCATTTTCTTCCTAAGAAAATATATCAGTAGCTGCAGCTTTGTTCTTTCTCACCTGAAATATCTGAAGAATATTATGAGTCTCCATATATTTAACAGAGCGTTCATAAGGATCCGTGAACACTGAGGTACCACGAAAGCTCTCCGCACTCTCGGTGATAAGCAGTTTTTCTGATAGAACAGAATCTGCCATCTCACAAAGTTTATGCTAATGTAGTGTACTAAAAACGACATATACAAAAAGTAAGTTGCGAAGTGTACTTCCGAGTAGCATTATAACTCAAATAGTTAGCGTTCGCTCTTTTAGAAAGTATATCAAATGCATTACCTCTGTTTAAAACAAAGATTAAACTTTGTCTTTAGTCCGTTTTATGTTAATATAGAGAAATGAGACCGCGTATCTCGAACACAACTAGAGCAGGACTGTTTGAAATATCACCCAGTAACCCCTAGCAACTGTATACAAAAGGCTTGGATGATGTCATTGGGCACAGTTCCCTGGGACAGCGCCTTTGATAAAGAATCGTGAGGAGTCTAGAAAAGCGTTGTTAAAACGCAAAAAACTGTATTCGTACGGTCGAAATTGTACTTCTGCAGTTTATGCCAATTTTACGATCTATTTTTGGACAAAAAACCACCTCAGAAGACCTCAGGCTAACGTTTACAATGCGACTGACAAAGGGAAGGAGGGGCTAAACCGCCGTTTCTAGGTTGCAAGTCGTCCTCAGCTGACACCTCGGCCTACAATGGGTGCATTTTATGTAGGGCAGACGGTGTGCGTGTCCCCCGGTGAACCTCTCGGTAAAACGTTGCTGTTCATGTTTATAACCGAAAGGGGGAACTCAACATCAAGAAAAGCTTGCTACCAACGGAAACCTCCTACTAAGCGGAATGATATTATGGAGGAGAGGGATTGTTACATGTGACGAAATATTTACGTGAGCCAAGGTCGAAGAGCTTTTATCAAAAATAATATACAGAACATATACGCAAATATGCGTAAATATGCCTCTTTTGACGTTTGACATCAGAAAATCTGGGATGCGCGGCCGTAAATTAAAATTATATCGCTGCCAAAATCCAGACATATACATATATGTTAATTAGGCTACTGCTCACTGCTATCATAACACTAAGAAACGATCATTCGTTCGAAGGATTGTATTCTTCAAATATATATATATATATATATATATATATATATATATATATATATAACGTTATATATAATGCTTTAACAAAAAACAGCGCATATAAAAAAAAATCACTTAGGATTGAAGGTTGATTATTCCTCGTCTAGACTACAGACGACCGCGCGCGCGCGCACACACACACACCTGTCATTGTCTAGACTGGGGGGTGTCGGGGGGAGGGGGTGCTCTGTGTAGCTGGGGGACTCACTATTGCATTTTGTGTCAGTCACAACGGCTCTGTGAACGTATTGGCGAACAAAAAAAGTTCGGTGTCACTTTTCACGATCTGATTGGCCAGCAATCCCGTCAGCAACTCTCCTTACGTTTCCTTGAGGTCAGCTAGGGACGTTAAAAAATAAATAAATGGGAAAATAGAAATGCGTAGAAAGTAAAAGGCACGGTGAAACAATCTAGCTTGTTGGTCTTCAAACTGACGGGCAGCGTCACCATCCAATGTGGGACCAGATGTAATTTTGAGAAATTTATTGACATCGTCCCTAACCAATCTAAAGTAGGCTATCTATAAATGATCAACATGCAGGATTCTCGGATGACTGGCCTTTTGATCGAGGATGGGACATGGATTTCAGGGAGATTAATTCGCGCCTATAACACCAAATAACATTAATCTCCTGGTAATGTATGCGTTTCTTTATGCTCAAGAATCAACGCGTAAAAGCAGAAACTCCTCAAAAAGGGCGCACCGAAATACTCAACGGAAAACGGTGCACTTGTACACTGACCGATAATTAAGAAACTGAGGATGCGTAGTGTCCATGCTGGTTCAAACACAACAATTGGATAAGGCAGAATAGTTTCACTTTCAGAGCCACAATGGAGCCAGTTTCAACGTTCCTCGCCGCGCGGAAGGGAGGGCGTGCGGCTCACCGATTGGGGTAAAGTCATGTTGAACGATTTATATCGCAACCTACGTGCTTCAAGAAAGTCCATTCTGTTCCAATCGCCAGTAGAAAGGCGTGGCTGCCCAAAATCTTCGACGAATAGTGAAAAAATGGGAGGGCACGAGTGAGCTGCGTGATGTCCTCTCCGAAGGTAGGCTGCAGCGTGTGTTTATTGATGAGATGAAAGAAGATGGAAGTGAGAAATGAAACAAAGTAAGGGACAATATTAATAAACTCAGTCCTTGCCTGGGGAAAACCGGGGAAGCTGTGAAGCGCTGTAGCCACTGGAGAAGAAAGACCCTTAAAGCAGCAGGTAAGAAATAGGGAGAGGGAAGGGAAGGGAGGGGGAGGGTACTTATACCTACTATTTATGTTAGGCTATTTATAAGAGTAATAGCAGTCGTCCCCTAGATATGTGGTGAAAAAAACTTAAGCATGAAGCATATACGAATAGCTCAAACACAAGACTTTAGTCCTTGTTCATCAATATTTCACACATAAAGCAGCTGTGAAGAAAAGAAAACTTCGCGAAATTACATTTAGTTGTGACACTCTGGATTATAGGAGCTGTAGGCTGAGTTCTCTCACAACATCCCATGTTTGTCTGAAATTAAACAAAAAGACTCGTGGTTGTCTGAAGTGACGTCTCAGGTAAAATGACCATATAATTCACTCGTTTTCTACTTGTTTAGCAGTTGGCAGGCTATGACTTTGTATGTAGTTTTTACAAGTAGTATTGTTTTACTAAGGCTGTGTGTTTTAATATTTAGCGAAGTGTTAAACGTAACACTGAACCATGACACGAAAAGCACAATACGACTCAACAGAGCCGCTAGGGACTTCCCTACATACGACCAAAATATTTGATAGAATAACACCGCTCTAACCGTGTGTTAAGTGTCAAGAATCGCCGATTAATGCCCGTCAGCGCCACAAGACTAAATGTTCTGTTTAACTAGAGGAATAGACGAGATAGAAATGGTTATTTCAACATTTCAGCCGCTTATCCTGAGTCCTGGTATTTTCCGGGCTATTGCTAATATTTTATTGACCCCGGCAGATTTGCGCGCTAGCCTCTGGTTTCGGGCTATCTCAGACAGACACAATTGTTACGAATATTTTGTGTAGACGTTGTTAGCAGCTCGGACAAATTCTACACGAAAGTATGGAGTTTTGTAGGGAGTGTATCTGGCGCTTTACCATGTCCGTTATTTGTCATCATTGAATTGGGATACGCAGCCTAACGAAGTGACCGAAATTTTAGTCCTCGCGCCAAGTACGTAAAGAAACCCAAATTTAGTTCCAGTTACAAAAGATAAATGCCCATCTGTTCTGTTTTCTAATGCTTGTACTTACTGAATGACCTCTTTTTGACTCCGTGTTGTGAAGTGCCAGCTTGTTGCCTATAACGCACGCGTTTGTAGGCTAAGCAAACAATAAATCACTCGGCCATTTTAACACAAAAAACTTAATATGGCAAAACAGAGAGGAGCTCTTCTTCATTTTTTGGAGGTTACGGGGCCTTCGAGCTGCGGTCCGATCACAGCGCTGATTGTATTGTTATCTCTGTGTAGTATACGAGACGGCGGGTATGAGAGCCATGGCACTGGCCCGTAGTGGAAAAACACACCAGACACATTTTTCATTAATTTATCATATGCCCTCTGTTTCCCGACGCTGTATTATAAAATGTCTGGCTTATATAATCTGTTTATTTATAGCAAATGACATGAAAAGGTTGTCAGTTATGTGGGGAGATTCTATCCGATGTTGGCTACTTTGATTATTGGAATGCTTTATCTGAACGAATGAGCTGAAAGAAGGAAAACCCTGTTATTTTGCGATATAAACACAAAGTAATAATCTTATTTTAATTACCAATGTTAGCAGTGCGTATGTTTGTTCGCTTTTATATTTTTATTTTTTGGATTTGCTGAGCGCCAGTCTCTCAGACGGTCATTGCGGCCTTGGAAGTTTGACTGCTCCCCTTTACTTATTGATAAAAAAACACAACTTAGCTATATTTTAACGGTCAAATATTCCTTAATTCGACGTTTTGGATTTTTAAGAGTAAAGGAATATGGAATACAAGCAAATTGTTGTTATTAAAAAAGAGGTTTGCACTTGTAAATCATGGCCTCTCTTCTATTAACCCTCTGTGCTGCTCTACGTTAATATATTTGTTGCTAGCTTAAAACTGTTAGCCAACCGTCAGTCTCCTAAACCTGTGGGTGTCTAAATAACATTTTTTTTGTCTTTAGCCTACTTCAATCAATGTTAAATGTCGGCAGTTTCATGATAAAAACTTTCATCTCTTTTTCTTTACATTTCTATGATTCACAAGAGGGTGATGTATAGGCTAGGCGTGCATTAACGTAAGGCAATCGAACTGTAAATCATCATAAAATATTACAGCGTTTTCTTTTTGCTTCTAATATTATTACAAATGCATACTTGTGTCAGAAACAATAATTCTTTTACAATTTTATTTTTCATCTCCACAATACTAGCCTATACTTCATTTTTTTTAGCTGATACCGGCCTCCTTTTCATGTTTTTGTAAAATTCTTCGTGGCTCTGCAGGTAGGGCAACGTAAATTAACTCTTTCTATATCTATGGCAAATTAAGGATTTATTTTAGTCAGCTTCTTTAATGAAAACACAAGTTATAGGCTATTAGTTTATGAATCAAGCTTTTTCCCCACATGTACAAGACTGCTCTGCTTACACGTTGCTCCTTATTATGCACCTGTTTAATTCATTTAAATCCGTTTTTAATCGCGTATGTGTATCGATTTTTTTTCAGTGTTTTATGGATGATTTGGACAGTAGTTAGAATGGGGAGGAGGGCCTTGGCTGCGTTCAGGTTGTTTGTCTGTCAGCGTTAACGTCTTTTAAAGTGCTGTATGCGTGAAAAAAGACTTTGAGATGTATGTTTTACGTTAGTATACGATAGTGTTTACCAAAACCGAAAATAAACTTTTTAGTTTTACTTGAATATGTTGCAAATACAAATACATTGGAAGTCCCAGTCACACTATAGATATCCTTATGCCAGAGTGTCTGCTGCAATTGTTTTCCACGTGTTATTGCACCATAGTTTACTAAATGGGATTTTTCTTATTACATTTCTGTAATGAGTTTCTGTGCTTGGAAATATGTGACACTTTTGTCTTTAAAGATGTTTGTGCAAGTTGTTTATTCTTCAGTGGCTTTATGTTTCTTATTGAGGTACCTTATACAATAAGGTATTGCTGGTAAGTTATATCATATAGCTAAACATTAACTAAGAGCACTGCTTTCCCAAACATGAATTATCAATATGTAGGCATGCATTTTTATGTGGATTATCTTTCTTTTCCCACTTATTTGTTTGCTCTAAATAGTAATGTGTTTATTGGTGCGATAATTAATCTGAGGGGCAAATTGATTGTTGCTTATGTATAATGATTGAGTTGAGTTTAGGCATTATTGTGGCAATAGAGGTTGTGATCATAATATATGTTTTCAAGCATATTTTATTTTTTACATTCATGCTCCATGACCTTTGAACAGTGTTTGTGGATGTGTAATGATACGGCAAAGTGCTTTAATTTCTGTGTGTGATTATTGATTTATTTATTCAGCTCGTGATAGATGCAGTATTAATACATGTAGACTTAGGGTTAGTGGAGTATAATATGAATTTATATTCCTATTCTTAATGTTCACTAAAGTTTTTAAAAAATGTTAAACATTCTTTTGTCTATTTTTGGGGAGATTGAAATGAGAAATGTGGCCAAAAGACAACAAATAAATCACGATCTTAGGAATATTGGGATTCGTGGATCAAAAGAAGGCATTGTGTGCTGTTTATTTTGGAAACATCAAACCCTCTTAGTGCTTCAAAAGTAATGCTCACATGCCACAGCAAGAGACTATTAAAGAGTTTGTCAGTTGCCTTGCAATTGATTATTTGACATAATGACGCTTTAGAAAAATGCGAAATAACAATTAAACAATTACAGGTGTACAAAATTTCAATGATATTGTAAGATGATTGATCACAGTGGGTAGGGCCGTTCTAATTTTACTAAGAATGGTTCATGACAGCATTGATTACTGTTATACTGTTTGCTGTATCATTAGACCAGAGGTTACTAAGTCAGATTACGGGGATATCTTAACCTTCTTACCAGTTTGGATGGTGACCTTCATTAATGTAATTAAATGTCAAGGTCAGATAACTCCTATTTAAGGAATCTTGTGAGAATCAGGAGAATGAGAGAATAAAACAGAGCCAGACACACATGACCAGGTTAACTACCTAGATGCAGAACTGATGCTAGCTATACTGTACATTATAAACACACACACACTTGTATATGTGGTTTACGGGGACTCTCCATAGGTGTAATGGTTTTTATACTAACCCTACCCCTAAATCTACCCATCACAGAAAACTTTAGGCATTTTTTGAATTAAAAAAAAAAACAGTTTAGTAGGTTTACGAGGACACAGGAAGTTTACATTGTAATACCCATTTTATTATACACATTTGTGTCTTCATAAACCATATATACAAGAACACACACACACACACGCAGTGGTGAATGTCCATACAGTTTCAATTGAGGCAAGAGCTGAAAAATATGGTACCTTTTTTCTGTTGAACTGGCATACTGCTCAGCTCACACAAATATATTAATAACCAATCGTATGTATTGTCAGTAGGTGACAGTACTAAGAGGGGAGTTTTTTTTAATTTTTATCTATAGGCATTTGACCTTTTGGCTTTTATTTCTTTAAAATGTGGTTGCAACAGCTAAATTTCAGTCTGACGTGTTATGATATTTTTTTCATATCATGATGATCATGTTATGTTCAGTTTGATTGCTTGGTATCCTGTGTCTGTGTCACATGGTTTGAGGAAATCCTTGACCATAGGATAGTTAACATCACTCCTTCCTGAATTGATATCCTGTATTATTTTAACATAACGTCGATTCTAGGGTTTCAATTATGCGAACATGCATAACAAGAATTCTTTATTTATTCTGATGTTCTGGGCCTAACCAGTAGGAGGAGTCATTTTACTTTAGGGCTGTTTGTGTTGTTTTTTCTTGATTTTCTAAGATAAATCCAACTAATTACTGCTAACACATGAATATGTCAAAATGGCCTTAATATGTAGCTGAAGACAAAACAACAGGCACAAAAACTCTAAAACTAAAAGTCAGAACGTGAAAGAGCTAGTATTGAGTTGAGAGAATTATGGCTTGTTTAGATCCATTCAAATACTGTAACTCATTGTAAGAATTTTAATACATGATGATGTTTCTCTTACGTAGAAGAACAATTTTACATCAAAACTCATGACATAGCCTGAGGGGAAACCATGGTAACAATGGTCAGACACAAGACACAGGCAATTTGTTCACACTTTGATTTTCTCTGCTTTCTTTCATGGGTCTATAACAATAAAAATATATATCCAGCTCTTTTGCAAAAATACATCAGTATTTAAGTTTGCATACGTATAAAATGTAAAAATGGCTTAAAGATGATGCTAAGACAGAAAACGCAAAAAGATACATTATTACACTCAAAACACAACAGCTGTTTTTGCTTTTCACACTGATCTCAGAACAGTTTCTGAGATCTTGGTTTTTGTTGAAGCTATGAAACTTAGATGCTTGTGTTAGCCATTGAGAAAACATTTAGAATTGGATTGTAATTGGGCTGAATTTCAGGGTTTTTTTTTTTGCTTTTAGTGAATGCTTGCAATGTAATTACTTGACAATTTAATCTGAGAGATCTATCAGAATTAGCGAGCTATCCACTTTTCCTAATTGAGCTGAACATTCCCTTACCCCTAGGCTTTATCTTAGAAGAATAAATTCTATTCTTTTTTATTTTACTGAATACGAGGTTAGTCTTGATGAGTGATTTCCTAATTTTCAGACTATTTTTAAGAATGTGGATATAGGGCTGGTTGGACACACTCAGAGACTAGATCTTTGATTCTTGTCGAGTGTGTGATTTTGGGGCAGATACAGAGCTTCCCTCCACGAGTGGGACTTTAGTCGTGAGTGGGAATGCCGTACGCAACAGCTCGCGGGTTTAAAAGGGAATTCTTAATATAGGCCTCGACTGTATGCTAAATCCAGGTCAAAGTTGAAACCCCTTTGTCTTTTATACATGTGCCCCTCTAAAAGTGTAATTGTGCTTCCTTGAACAGCAGCTGCTTCAGTGTTCACTAGTGACGGAGACGTCCTTGCTCTCTTCTCTTGATGCATTCTTCCCACTTGTAACACATCGTAGTTTGTACTGTGCACTCCACGCCGTTCACCTCAGATGACCTGACCGAGGCAGCGTCACCGACTCGCGCTATCTCATTCACACACCCACATAGGGAAAACCAGTTTTAGGCAGCAAGGTTTAGACCTCACCTGGCAGAGTAGTAACATTTACCATTTCAAGAAGAGTTGCTTTGGTACAATGGGGATTTTCCACACTGAGTGTGCCAAGAACTCTTTCCCGCCCTTTTGCATACATAATTGTCAGTCATGTGTTGCAGCATTAACTTGGTGAATGTTTTTCTGCCTAAAGTTCGATGTGAAGTTGCACTTGTGAAATAAGTAAGAATGTATTTTCAGTATGACATTGTCACAGTGCAAAATCACTTTTGCTTTCCCAAGGTTTCTCCGTATTGAACGTAAAGAAACGAGTCAGAGAGTTTGTTTTTGGTACATGCAAATAAAAGCCTTTTCTCTTATATTTTAGTCAGAAGGCATAAGATAAGACGCGCACGTCGCGAGGATCTTTTCAGCATGTCTCTTTAAACACATAAACGAGTACACAGGCATTTCACTGATGTGAAAAATGTATCTTGGATTCTAATAGGGAAGTTGTATGTTTGCCAAGGTGCTTTCGTGTCCTCAGCTAACCCCGGCACTCATATGGTTTTCTACAAGTCTTAGTGAGATCACTGCCATTTCTAAAGGAAAATATCTGGAAATGGTTTGTAAAAGGGAGATGAAAAAATAAAACAGAGGTAGTCAAAGAGTTCTCTCTTAGAGTTTGGCCAAGTTTACTTCTTATTTGTTTACAACCGGGCTGTATAAAACGGGCCTGACGAACGCAAGGGAGGGAGCCGCTTTGGAGCACAGCAGAGCACTCAGAGATAGAATGTCCTCCATTTTGGAGAAAAGGGCAGCTCCAAACGTGTTCACTGTTCCAATAGGAGAAGTAATAACGACACATGGGCTAACAGAAACGGTGGCACAAATGCGGAATCGAGTAAAGGCTGTTTCACACATTACCACTCCACATTGTTAACAAGTCTTTATTGTTACTGGCAAGAATAGTTTTTGAAGACGATCGGTGATGTGGCTGCACAAAACAGTGGAGGATCTGGTGGGACAAATATATAATGTATCATGTTTCTGAGAAGACAACAACTGTCATCGAATGCACGCACACACACAGAGTGTTAGCGAGGTATTCTGTTTAATTCAGTCCAGAAATATAAAACTAAAAGATGATGCATATATATTTATATTTAAATCCTGCTAAAAGAACTACAACATGTAGACTCTTCGTAAAGGTCACGACTGTGTATCTTTATGTAAATATTTTAAAAGGCGTATTCTGTCCCCTGAGACCTCGGTCTTAAAACAGTATCAGTTTGTATTGTGTGTGTTGCTATAGTTTGAGGACATTTGTCTGTGACTTGTGTCTGGTTCATAGGGGAGGGAACAAGCCTCACGTTATTGCAGTGTCTCTATCCAGGTGTTGTTTATCCTACTCTGTATTATGTGGCCATTTTGGAAAGAGCACTTGACGTTTTTATGGGTATGTATGAACTGGGCCAGCTTAAAGAGGACAGCTGCAGAACTGAGGAAACATTTTCAACGTTTTGAAGTAAGAATGGCCTTGATAACTCTGTGCATAGGTGTGCATACCTGTTGCCAGGACAGTTATTGTTGCCAAGGCAATTTTTGGCAGAGGTGCAAGTTTGCGAATTGTTTTCTGGCCAGTAACATTTTTGAGATTTTTTAATCTACAATTTCCTCCCTGATTAGCAAAAACAAGAGAATATGGAATCATATTTTTATACTATTATGAATCATTCGGTAGTACTGTTAGTGCCAATATTGTTGCTAATTTTGCCAATCATGATTTTATAGCATTATATATTTTTTAACCACCAGTGCAAGTTATACAAACAAATATTTTTCTTTATATGTACAGTTATGTTAGGTATATGTACCTATGTTCAGGACAGGTGTAACAAGGCGATTGGACAGAGTGTGTTGGAAATGTTCCTGAATTGTTTTCTAGCCAGCCGAACACTATTTTTTTAATCTGCAGTCTACTAAAAGCAGAGAACAAAGAATTATACTTATATTATCTACTATGAAACATTTTGTAGCGTAATTATCTTTTGATTAGGGCTGCAACAATTAAATGATAATAATCAATAGTAGCTGCGGTCACAGAGCAAGGTACAGCAGAGAAAGTGTGACAAGTATGAGAGCAGTCCATAATAAACGTTTTAAAGAAGGTCATCTAGGTTTCTGGGTCAGGTGCTTTGAGTGCTGGTATTGTTCAGTGCAGTTGCAAGGTTTTTGTTTGTACTTTTTACTGTTCTTATAATGTAAGAATTTGCATTTTGCAAAACAGTGTGTCCCAAAAGTATATGTGTGTTTATATATATATATATTTATATATTTATTATGTATATATATAAATACACATACATGCATGTATATATTTAACAAAAATATATTATATTTATATATAAAATATTTATATTTATATAATATAAATTATAATACATACACACACACACACACACACACACATATATATATATATATATACATACACACACAGTACATGTATACATGTAAATATCTCTTAAATATATACATGTATGTTTGTGTATTTATATATACAGTAAACAAACTTATAAATATATATATATATGTGTATACATATATATATATATATATATATATATATATGTATATGTATATATATGTATGTGTGTGTGTGTGTGTGTGTGGTAGTAGTAGTGTATCCATTACATGATAAAGTACTGTGACGAAAACGTATTAATATGCTCAGAAGAGGGAATGTGTATGTAGAACAATCTATATCTATTCTAACAAATAGGCCTATACAGCATTCATTACATAGACTTCTTTGCACATTGAAGATTACTGGGCTAGATGTGGAATAGCATGTGTTTTAAATATAATACTGAAAATAAAACTTGTCAGTTTTATCAGATTAATCAAAGAATTAATCACCAGAAATAGTTGCTGCCTTACCTTTTAATCACAGTCAGTATTGTTGCTGATAGTGATTGTAATTCTGTAGAATTATATTCTTTAGTAGTTTAGTAGAAAATGTACATAGTGTGTACCAGTGTATGTGTTATACAAGCAACTCTTTTGAGGATGGCATTTACTTGATTATTTTTTTTTTAGAATTCATTTAAACATATGATTGAATTGTTTCCTACACCTTAGGTGTATGTAGCTTGGCCAGGACACTTTCACACATACAGCCTTTTATGGAAAACACATTTTACCATTTAGAGATCATGTGTGATCAGGACCTGTTGAGAAATACTGGTAAGTGAGAAGCTGGAACATTACAGCTGTAAAACTGTATAAGTTAGAGTTGCATGATTTTGGATAAACTGAGAATCACGATTTTTTTTTCTTTTTCTTTTCAAATAGAGATCACAATTCTCCCACGATTCTGAACAGACTAACTAAACTAAATTCTGAACTACACAAAATAACATGTAATTTACTAGAGGTTCTGCCAAAATGTTAATTGCTGCAGTCTATTTGAAATGTTTATTTAATTTGAAAGAATTATTTAAAAAAAAAAAAAAAAAGATCAGTTTGAATGAATAATTCAATGACTCATATTTCACTTCATTACTGGATGAATCAGGGTTTCTGAATGAATCTCTTGAATGAATGATTCAATGACAAATACATTTTTTTAACACTTGTCGCCACCTACTGATGTAACTGATGTAATGATACAATCAAGTTACTTTCAAAGGTGATTTGCTCTATTTTGATCTCTACTGTAGACATCAGTGTTTAATTCCGAACTATATACTTTTATTCCAGTACTTCTGTGATCATTTGGATATTTGTAACATGGAAATAACGATACTGTGTGGTTGAGAAGAAGCTGTTTCATATTTTGATGCCAAGGTGTGAATAGAATTTTAACGTTAAAAAGATGGAAAGCAAAACTGTTACTTATTTGGACAGCAGATGTTGTATTTTACAGCAGTTTAGGAGGTTTAATGTGTCCAAGAGTGTCTAATATAAAGATGTAAAAATTTTTTAAACCTATTGACCTTGACACGATGATATCATTATGTTTGTTTGTTTTCCTGTATGTTAGTTGCACCTCATGACATTGTTGGTCACACTAACTTGGTGCACTAAATTTTTTTTTAATATTTATAATATTTTGATAAAACGGCTTCACTTTTTTTTTTTTCTATAAATTAATAATAAATTACTATGGCAAACTAATTATTTCAGTGAGGCTTTTTTTATTCATTATGACATCAAGACAATTGTAACAACCTGACATTTTTTACTTCATGCCCCAAATGAATTTTCATTGAGAAATGAAAAACTTGTTCATCATCAAGATGGCTTTAAGATGATTCCATTCAAGTCATAGTATGTATGAATCGCATTTCTAATGTATTTTCGAATAAATTAATATTCGGGCAAAAAATTTGTGCCATGTCACTTGTCGTTTCCAGGCAGTTGTTGCCAAGGTAATTTGGCAGAGGTGAAACTGAATTGTTTAGCCAGTCTCACACAATTATACATAATGTTTTTTTTGTTTTTTTTTTACTTTTTGTTGTAAAAGCAGAGAATATGAATAATTTGCATGATTTTTATTCCCTAAGACAAGTGCAAACCCCAGTTTATATACACACATTTGCTAATCTGTTTAAATAAAAAATACTTGACAATTTAATTGATTGTGAAAATAATTGTTAGCTGCAGCCCTATGTTTTAACACCGTTCATGCAGCTGTTCCTGATGGTACTTATAATTCTATAGCACTATTTGTGTGCAACAGTGTGTGAGGTTATACAAGCAACTTTTGTGGAAGGCACATTTTCTAGATGTGCAACTTTTAATTCACTTAAATGAATACTGCAGTGTGATGACCCCTCATCAAAAGGATTGTTCCGAATTTTTTAATTCACACATCCAATTAAGTCACATCCTTATTTTCATTGATAAGGTGGAGAACATTAATGAGATTTTGGCTGTTTCTGTGTAAATCTTGTGAAATGGTTGGCTGTCCTAACACGTTGCAATTGCAACATAGTTATTAATCTGACGACGTAGGGTTTCTAAAGGCCTTATATTTTGACACTGGAGATTTGGCAGACTGGGCTGCTTTATTGGAATTACTAGAAAAAAAAAACAATACCATTGTTTAAGAAAGAAAGAAAGTAATGGAAAGAAAGAGAAAAAGAAAGAAAGAAAGAAAGAGAGAAAAAGAAAGAAAGGTTTCCTGTTTACAGTGCAATGTACTGACAGTGTATTCATTTCCTTGTGTGTAAATACGATGGCAATAGGTATGTACACAGTTTTCAAGCGTGTTCCTATTTGCTATCATTTCAGTCAGGATTCTAGCTTGATTTCATTTATATCTATGTAATTTTTAGTGAAAGATTTTATGCTTTACACCAATTGTTTTCCACTAACCGTAATAAGTATCATGTAATCAGGTCTTGTCTGACACTATGATATATTTATATTTGGGCTGTCAATAGAATAACATTTTTAATTGCGATTACACCCTTTTTGTGCAATTAATCACACACTTATTAAATTAAGCATATACCATTTATCTTGTTTAACATGCACATTTTGTCATCATTTGCTATAGTAATCCATCAGATTGAAGGATTCTTGAATTGATTCTCGCAAAATGTTTCTGCAAGCTTTTATTTCAAGGTAAATTTAGGTGTCTTTCCAAAAAAGGACAACTGGAGACTCCAAAAGAACACCAAGGGCCAGATTTACTAACAGCTACGCCAGCGCAAACCCTCTTTTGGCGTTAAAAAACTACTGTCAGGATTTACTAAAGACACGCAGTGCAAAATTAGCGCTGAAAAGTTGTGGACTGAGTTGTTTTTGTATCTGACCTTATTGCATATGCATTTGTAGGAGTTTCCCTTTCAGATGCAAAATTTATGGGAGGAGAGTATTTAAATGAATCATGCAACGCGATTTACTAATGTTTGAACGCTAGTCAATTTAATGGTATTTGCGCCATTATTTAAAGGTGCAGTGTGTAAATTTTAGCGGCATCTAGGGGTGAGGTTGCGAATTGCAATATAGAGAGGCTGTGGTGGCCAACACGGGACAAAGACGTCGTCTGAGACAGTAGAACAGTGGTTGGCAATAGGCGGCCCGCGGGCCAAAACTGGCCCGCCAGCAATAATATCTGGCCCGCGCCCGCAGCCAGATTATTTTTATAGCGGCTGGTTCTGAAATAGATCTTCGTCTCGTGGTGCCGTCTAATATTATTACAGTGTCTACACCGGACGTGACTTTTTTCGTGTTGCGTTGCGCCACGCCGCAACAGCTAAAAGCTGCCTACACTGTTACGTGACAAACCGACATTGCAAAGCACTTGGACTACATCAGAAACAGAACGGGGAATCCGTTTACTGTCGGGAATGTGTTATGTCGCGTGAATCGCGTCACTCCGCGCCGCATCCAGTGTAGTCAATATCATTGATTATAATGGGTTCTATTATCTTTTGACGCGTCGCATCGCATCGCTCGCGTCCGGTGTAGACACGGTGTTATATTCTTTGAAAACAGCGACAGCTTCGTTGCAGATAAGACACACCGGCTTTTCATTCACAAAACTAGGTAAGAACGCATAGTTGTCTTTCCATTCTTCTTTGTATGCCCTATTTTCGCTGTCAACTTTCCTCTTTAGACTCTTTGACAGTGCCATTTTCTCTCACCAGCTAGCTTAAATGTTAACATCACTCTGCACACGACGTAATAGCATACCTCCATCACGCAAACAATTAAAAAAATGCAGTTTAGTACGCGAGGATGCCAAGGAATAATTCTGAGTGTAAAAGTAGGCTACATCAAATAATTATTACAATAAGTTAGGCTTCATTGTGTAACAAGAAAATTAAAATGATACACATTTATTATTCACAATATGGAAAGAGGAAATAAAACATAGTTTAAGAGCATGACTCAAACATGCCATTAATGGGCTTATTCAAGTCCTCTTTTATTTTTTGAGTTATTTTTATCCATTCCTCATCTCCCACATATGTGTGTTTTAGCAAGGCTGCAAGTTGATGAATGAAGATACTTGCCAGGTCACTACTCTGCTTTATTAATTTATCCAGTGTAAAACCCAGACACCGCCACACAATTGTGGCTTTTTGTTAATGACTGTCCTACTACAGGATATAGATAGAGTAACAGCTCACTACCAGTTACAAAAGATACTGGAACAGTCTGTCACAGGCAATTCTAGTTGCATTTTTCATCAATTAATTTAAATTATCCTTTGACTATGTTCTGGCCCGCCATCTAGTGGCGAAATTTTTTTTTGGCCCGATGCCAAACTTAATTGCCGACCCCTGCAGTAGAGAGTAGCTAGTCAATCGAACGCACTCTGTAGATCAGTTTGTCCATTTAGGGCTACTGTAGAAACATGCCGGTGCAAAATGGCGACTTAACATGTAAGGGGACCCGCGGTGTATGTAGATAGAAATGGCTCATTCTCAGGTAATAAAAACATAACGGTTCATTATGTAAGGTCTTTTACACGAATGAAAACATAGTCATGTTTTCTATATTGCATCTCTGTCAATAGATCCTCTTAAAATTTACACATTGCACCTTTAACGCCCAAAAAAAAGCATGTCTTAACCCATTTTGCGACATGGCTGCAATTGTTGCTGCTAGGAGGAGAAACCACAGAGAACAGAGAGCGCGTGGTAGAAGGGAGAAAATATTTTCCACTCGTATAATTTTTTTTGGAATGCCAGAGGAAGACATTATCCGAACATATCGTTTGCCAAATATGTGTACATGTTTGTCAGATTACATGTAACAAGTTGCGCCTGTGTCGACCCGCACCTGATGAGCATCAACTCTGCTTATTTGCGACCCAACGCTAATTTGCATTGCTCTTGGTAGATTGCATTGGTCATTATGTGAATGATTTGACTGCGTCTGTGTTCTTTAATTTGCACGTCAACAGTAGATCATGCGCAAAACTTGCCACTCCTTGTTGAATTGCGCTCTCACGCTAATTTGCCCCGTTTGGTAAATCTGGCCCCAAATAACCAAATGATATGAGTCCATATAATTCATAGATTTATGCACATTAAAGCACCCATGAAAAAGAGAGCATTGCAGAAAAGACTTTTCAGAATTCACAGTGTATAGTATGTGTACAGTGCATCAGCAAAGAGCTTGTTTAAATTTAAGACAAGTCAAGTTGCGGTACCGAACAGGATCACATATTTGCGCATCAATATAAAAGACTCGCGCATGCTTACTGTACGACTCCTTTATGTCACCGCAATCCTCTTCCATCAAAACTTTACTAGCGAGACGCTGGTTTGCTTTATTCAGCCGAGAAACGTAGTTTGCATATCATCTGGCCATACAGCGGTGGGATGTTTTGACGTTCCATTCAGTCTGTATTTCAAACAGTGCAATATGTGAGGGCTCGCACTCTTCAGAAACAATGACAGAAAATTACACAGCTCATGTTTTAAAGCGAAACAGACACTGGAATGAATAATTCACTGAAAACACAACGTAAATCTCTATTCTCTCTGTCATCTCTGACGTAATCAGCCTGGTTTACGTCACTATAGCGCTGTTTAGGACTGATTGTTTGAATGACTTCGCTTAGTGGATTGTTAGACTGAAAACTTTCCTGGAGTTTAGTGACTTAAAATGATCTGATTGCAAACAGAGAAGTGAAATCAGGTTAAAGGGTTAGAATAGAAATTTCCACCTACCAGAATTACAGGTGCTTGTGCCATTGTAGATGATAAACTGCTGACTTCTGTTCTCTAACTGCGTGACGTAAATTACATGTGCTTCCGTAATTTATTTGCATTATTTGCGTTATTAATCACATGCATTAACACATTAAGGTTGACAGCCCTAATATCGATTGTATTTTATATATACAAATATATACTGTATATATATATATATGAAGAGTTCAGATGCTAAAACCTCTATAAGTCCGTCTGACATGTTTTCTTTTAAATGAGCATTTTTTTAGCTCCTATGTTTAGGTTCAGTAATTTCACTTTAATGGCAATGAAAAGGTTAGTCAGTTGCTGAAATGCCTTATTTTCAAAAATGTCACTTTAGTCAATTAATTGATAATTAACAAATTTGACTGTCTTTTGTCGCAAAACCAGCGAAGTCCATATGTGCTTTTTTTGCGAAAACCTCTGAGTCCACCTCTTTGGACAGCAAGACATAGTAAAATGTCAGTTTCTGTCAGTTTTACAGCAGCAATAGTAACACTGCTGTGTTTACTTGCTACTCACGAAATCCTGTCATTGTAAAAATGGACAAAACGTGATAAAAACTTGCAGCTCGGCAATTGAAAGCTGGCTCATACGCACACCGTCATTCATCATGATTCGATTTGCATCTTCCAATTGGTTCTTCTGTGGACTTAGAGGCTTTTGCTGACAAAAGGTTTGTTCGAGATGCACCAGCGCTGCGCAGACCGATCGGCGTATGACATCAAAGTACCGCGAGAGCGATTGGAGAGCAAACGACTCCTTATGCTTTTGAATCGCTCTTCCGATACTTGTCATACGCGATCGACGATGCATCTCGAACAACTTAGGCCCTGTCCAAAATGGCACACTTCATATGCACTTTCGGTCTTGTGGACTTACAATGGCTGCTGCGTGCACATGTCCGTTAAGTCCATGAGACCGTAGGGTATCCCATTTGTCAATTTTAGGTTTCAGAAGGCTGGTGGCAAGCGCCCCCTTTGCGGTCAATATGTGCCCTCAATGCGCATTTTTGCAGAGCCCGCACTGAAGTGAGCTCCGCAGCAGACTTCTTCCCGTAAGTCAAAGCGGCGTTACCTCACGAAAGCACGGACTCGTAGGAAGACCGCAAGTGTTTAGGGTGCCATTTAGGACAGGGCCTTAGCCTAAAGGGAAGTGGCGTTTAGCGGTTTCTGCCAACGAACCGGTATTCTGAATGGGCTAGCGCTGGGATTTAGCGGATTCGAAGCGAGTATGAAGTATTTGACGAACGTATACTATGTGCGGAGAGCATTCGCTCATTATCTCATTTTTGACGGGGGTGGCGTATAGCGGCTTTTGGGTTAAGACATGTTTTTTTCAGCTCTAAATAATGGCGCAAACACCAATAAATTGACTACTATTGAAACCTTACTAAATCATGTTGCTTAATTTATTTAAATACTTTCCTCCCATAAATTTTGCATCTGAAAGAGAAACTTCAACAAATGCAGATAAGGTCAGCCGCAAAAATAACTGTGCAACTTTCATTGCTAATTTTTCACTGTGCGTCTTTCCTGACGGTAGTGTTTTTAACACAAAAAGAGGGTTTGCGCTGTTGCAAACTGTTAGTAACTGTACTGGCCTGTACTGTTTATTTTCCAGTGCTTATTATTCAGGCTGATTTTTTTTTGTCATTATTTTTATAGCACATATCAATATTAAGAAGAGGCGGCTCACTGAGCCATAGGTGGAGCGTGAAGTCCAGCTCCCCCTTCTCTAGATGTAATTTGTGCGTAATGGGTGGAGCTAGAAGGTCCAACCATACCCTAACCCTACCCATAACTCTACCCATTAGATCCACAGAGATGGAGCTGGATGTCATTTGGCTTTGCAGTGAGGATTAAAATTTCCTGATAATTTACTCACCCCCATGTCATCCAAAATGTTTATGTCTTTCTTTCTTCAATCGAAAAAAAATTAAAAAGTTTTTGAGGAAAGCATTCCAGGATTTTTCTCCATATAGTGGACTTCACTGGGGTTCAACGAGTTGAAGGTCCAAATGTCAGTTTCAGTGCAGCTTCAAAGGACTCTACACGATCCCAGACGAGGAATAAGGGTCTTATCTAGCGAAACAATTGGTAATTTTCAAAAAAAAAAAAAAAATTAAAATTTATATAATTTTTCACCACAAATGCTCATCTTGCACTGCTCTGCGATGCGCCAATGCATTACGTAATCACGTTGGAAAGGTCACGCGTAACGTAGGCGGAAGTACCGCGGTAGGGCGAAAAAAATCCATCTAATTTTCTTCAAAATCATCCGACATTGTTGTTTTACCTTTGTTTGTAAAGGGCGTTTGACTTAGTCTTTGCACTTAGTCATTCGCTTTGTAAACACTTGCTTGGTACTTCTGCCTATGTCACGTGTAACCTTTCCAACGTGATTACGTAATGCAATGTCCAAATGTCAAATTTCCACAATGTCTTCTGCCATTTTCAATGTGCGAGGCCTTAAATTAGAATGGGTTCTGATTGGCTGTCACTGTCAGTGTTTTATCGTTCAACACCTGTGAAAAAAAAAACGTTCTGAAAGTGATCCCAATGATATCGTTTCTCTATATCGTTATCGTTATAGTTGTGGTGTGGACTCTGCTATTCTTTTACATTTAGAACAATATCTTTATCGTTATCTTTATAGTTATCGTTCTTGGTGTGAATGGGCATGTTGTGATTTGCTGTTCTTTCCTTTGTTTTGGCATTTACGGGGTTAATGCGTTGGATTATCGGATACAGAAGAAAGTACGTAGAGAACGCTGCTTTTGTGATTGTTTTGATCGAAGCCATTCGCTGTAATCCTGAATAAAAGCTTCAGTTTTGTCATCAGAAAGACATTGCAACACGTTTCATTTTATTTAAAACACGACACTGCAAATGACAATGTATCCATTTTTCACTTTATCGAAAAGGATGAACTATAAATAGCCTATAAGAACAATAGTGACAATCAATGGTACATTCAATCATAATTACATTTACACAAACCGCCACAAGTCATCCTTTGTCAATTAAAACTGTGGTAACTCCAAATATTTCAACTTTATTTACAACCAAGACTTATAAAGCCTATGTAATTTGCATAAATGTTTCACATTGTTGGCAAATGTTTCAACTATGTAACAAGATATTTTTCAATATCAAACGTTTTTAAAACAATTCCACATGTGTAATGGCAGAGACGTTGAAAATTATTTTAATATGCAAAAAACCAATCATAGCAGTGGGCGTTTAGTCTTGAATGCGGCACGCCTATCAAAATGGAGTGTTCGAAACAGAGGGTCAAAACCAGGATAGAAAATAGATTATTACTTCTACATTGGGATGTTTTTGGTGTAAAAATCTTGATAACATTATAAGTGGACCTCAGTGAACATTATAAAATAAAATAAAAATGCAGTTCATGTCCCCTTTAATGTTATAAATTAGGCTATTTAGCTATTTTGGATCACCATCCATTGATTAGAAAATGCTGATTGCTGTTGTTATAGTAGGTCTGTAATAACATCCAGAAGACAGAGAAATATGGCGTCTGCTTAAACTACAGTTTACAATGTCCTAAGCCCATAGTAATGAAGACCAGCTTTGGTGAAGCAGGCTGAATGCAGAGTCCATTTTTATTGGCTGAAGTGTGTTTGCTCTGACATACAATGCAAAACAGCCATTTACAACTAAAACCTTCACATTCCCCATTGATGCCATGCAGAGAGGGTCTGACGTTGCAGATTGGGAGTCGAGTGTGAACTGAAGCACTAGTGGGTGTATCGCCACTCTGATCTTTTTTAGGATTCTCATGACTTCCTGTTTCTACCGGCTATCCCTCTTTTGCTCATGATTTGATTTTTTTTTTTAATTTGCCAGTTGCCATGGACATCTGTACCAACATGATAAGACTGTAATTGTACCAATATCTGCTCCAGGGTTCGAATAATTTTGAAGACCGTCACATGAACAGTCAAATGGTCCATCTTGAAAATATCTTTGTGATATATTCAGTTAAATTGGCATAGAAAAAGAGCCCTGTGACAGGCATTTTTCTCTCCTTTTTTTTTTCCTTTTACAATTTTACACCAAATATAATGCAATAGAGCTATAGTTAATAGAAATGACTGAAGAGTTGCCTTTGAATGGGAAAAAAGCATAATGAGGGGAAAGGGAAAGGGAAACAAAACATAAGCTTGCACGTTTGTGGAATTTCAATATAATATATTTGCACACGTAATTCTCTATATGCACTGAATCACAGCAAACATGATAAAACATCAACAGAGCAAGTTATGTGATCATGGTGTACTCTACACTCTAAAAAATGCTGGGTTAAAAACAACCCAAGTTGGGTTGAAAACGGATTAACCCAGCGATTGGGTTAAATGTTTGCCCAACGTGCTGGACAGTTTTATTTAACCCAACTATTGATTAAAAATGACTATATGTCTGAGTTAAAAAGAACCCAAAATAGGTTAAAAATTAAAAATCAGACACATAATTACTAGAGGCAACAATAATAATCAAAAGGTGAACATTTATTAATAAGCAATTTAATAAATGTTTATTGTTTATTATTCATTAAACTTATTAATAAATGTTCATTTATTACACATAGTAATAAATGTTAATTTTCAGCATATTTTGGGTTCATTTTAAGCAAGCAATATAGTAATTTTTAAGCAATATTTGAGTTAAATAAAACTACCCAGCAGGTTGGGCAAACATTTAACCCAACCGCTGGGTTTTCTCCATTTTCAACCCAATGTGGGTTGTTTTTAACCCAGCATTTTTTAGAGTGTAGTGTTTTTATAGTAATAATTTTTAAAATAAAGCAAAATAACCTTATTATTGATACAAAACCTGCACTGGTTGGACTTTCAGAGACTCCCTATGGTGGGTCTATATGCTGTTTATGAGTATTTATGGCATTTGATTGAATACCAATACCTGGTAAGCCAATTAGCAGTAGTTTGCACAAAAGCAGGAGAAATTTCATTTTTAATAAGCTGTGACTCAGAAGTGCCATTTACCTTTTGCAATATTCAGAAAAAAAAATGTCAATGAACAAAACAAATTAAAACCACGATTTTTTTTTTTGACAAAAATAAAAACCATATTGTGTTTCACCAAAAGAAGGGTCAAGTGATTGTTTGGTACACAGTAAAAAACCCAAATCCTAAAGTCTGCATAATGACAAACTATATTATAATACAGAAGAGTAGGACTCATTTGACAGCAAAACAAGAAGAAGAGCTTCAGATAAAGCAGGAACATGCGTAACTTTATGATTAGATGGCAATAGGCCATAAACACGCAATTTAAGCTTCTCTCCGGAAGACTTTCTTGGCACTTTGCCTGAAGAGCGTGGGGTCGTTTTAGGTCAGGCCTGGTGTGTTGTTGTAAAGGAAGTGCCGAGCATTCGACTCTCTGTATTTCACTTCCTTGTTTTTCACGTGCCGGAATCACATTTGAGAAATCAGACGGCAGAGCAGTGGAAGGTTGAAGAGCATGTCAAAAAAAAAATTGTAGGTTTTCATGTAAATCAGCAAACGCGTTTTGTGCATCTAAAATGCACAAGGAGTCGCCACACACGCTCACTGGGGATCAGTCTGAACAGGTCAGGATGTTTAACATGGCTTGTTGTTTTTTCGCCACATTTGTTTACAGCATTATTTGTTTGCTTTAGAAACGAATGATATTCTTGTTTTAAAAGTCTATGCATGTAGGAATTCTGCTTCTCACGTTTTGCATTTGAATGGTATAAAAAGCAAAAGACTTTATCTTCAAACAATCACAAACTGTTTTAATTATTTTTTTTTTTGCTCCATTAATGTGCATCCTGTACTCAATTTGTGCATTTGTTGCGCGTTAAAAGGGTTCCCAAAAGCAGTTGCTCTACATTTAGTGAAGCCGCCTATTCAACTCAAAATGAATGCTTGCTAGCTAAATAAATAAATAAATAAATGATGAATGCCGCCAGGAGGACGGCACATATTTTGTCATCTCATTCGGCGACTGGTAACAGTCCGTTGTTTTAGCTTGCTTAGGAATGTTTGTATTGCACAAAATCATGAACAAAAAAAGAAAAGAAAAAAAGAAAGAAAAGACAAAAGTGATATTTTATTCATTAGGACTGTCTGTCTTTGTGTATTCTCATGCAGTCTGGTCTGCATTTATATGCTAACATAATTTACTCCTCTAACCTAAGGCAGAGTTTACCATCACCTCGACAGACCTCGACAGAGTGTGTGTGCAGCCAGTGTTACTAATATCTCATGATGAATGTGAGTGTGTGTGTGTGTGAGTGAGTGTGTGTGTGTGTGTGTGTTGATTTCAGATTTACTAAGAAACATGGGGAGCCATTTCAAAATGTAGAGACCTCTCTCTGGCTGTTTTTGGGATATAAATCTTTTTTTGATGTAAATGTCACCTCTTCTTACCAGTAAATATAATAAATGAACAATACAATATTTCTTAATGTATGTAGTTATTGTTTTCCACAAACAGCAACAGCATTTTCTTTTTACAACTGATGCGCTGTGTAGGTGTTTTTAATGCAAACCTGCCTGTAAGGTTCACACAATTGGAGCAAAGGTAATTAAATCCTGAGATTGATTGATCATTTAGTTATTCTTTTATTAAGGATGTTTTTATGGCATATTATTGTCTAATTTTAAAGTGCAAGTAAGTCGAGTTTTACAGGGCTGTTTTGTGATACGAGTATTGCAATTGAAGGATTGGTTATGCAGTAGTTTATATGCTGTCAGAAAAAAAAAAGTGCAAAAATTGTACCTTAAGGGGTACAACATCTTGTCACTGGGGCAGTACCTTAAAGGGATACCTTTGTACCTTATTTACCCCTAAAAGGTGAAGGTTAATAGCTAATATGTACCCTCAGGGTACTAATATGCTCCTTTTAGGGGTACAGAGATGTCCCTTTAAGGGTACTGCCTCAGTGAAAAGCTGCTGTACCCCTAAAGGTCCCATTTGTTCACATTTTTCTGAAAGCGTACTGTTGACTAGATTAAGAGATGAATGCTTAGGAATGAAATGGAGAATGAATGGGAAAGCTGGTTGAAAATCTGCTATCTGGGGTGCGGTTCCCAAAAGCATCGTTAGCCAACTAACATCGCATGGTCCGTTGTTACTAACATAGTTCAACGATTTGGTGTTTCCCGAAACCATAGTTCAAACGAACATTCGCAAACTGCATCGCAAATTTGTGTGGTTGGAACGACAGCTCTTGAGCTGTGGTTAGAAGCATAGTTTCTTGTAGGGATGCATGAGGTATCGGCCGATATATGTTCATTTTTAATGTTATCGTTATCGGCCAGATAAAAAATTCGGCCAAGTCGATAAATAATGGATTATTTCCTTCAGCTGAGACACTTCAGATGCGTACTATTCACCATAATGGTTTTGAATTGCTTGAAATATGATTGAAATCACTTCAAAAAGAAAAATACCGTTAAGTGCAACATGTGCAGCGCAAGTCTGGAATATACGCTACATAAAATTATAATGAGAACATTATAATTGTGTGCTTGGGACATGGCTTTTAATAGTGAAACTTTTGTTTTTGTAATCAGGCTCTCAAACATTATACAAAAAAATTATTTTAGATTTATCAGCCAATATATCGGTTATCGGCTTTCAAATATAAAGAATTATCGGTATCGGCCAAAATTTTCATATCGGTGCATCCCTAGTTTCTTGTTTTTATGACATGTGGACTTAATAAATCATTACCTTGAGCAAAATAAGCAAGATGACATTAAGTACAATGTATATCTTTTATTTCGAAGATATACAAATGTCATTTACATATTTTAAGCACCGTTTTTGAAGAATGCACATGTGCGTACGTGCTCTGGTACGTAAGAACGAGCCTACGATTGAATCTGGAAATAAAGCAAAATAACTGAGAAAAATGAGAATTAGTCCTCAGATGCCATGTCTGTAATTTATAGCAAAAAATCTAGCATTAATTAGATCTCAAACAGATTCATTTAAAGAAGTTATTACTCCACCACCTGCATGACATCATTCACCAACGTGGCTGAACGACAAGTTTGCGACGATATGGTTTTGGGAAACATTCGTGACTAGCTAGTTGATTTGTTCAACGATGCATCGTACTGTGGTAATGAAGCAGTAAGTTACGTCGTTGTACGGGAAACGCACCCCTGGTTGGTTTCACTTACATCTTTTTGCATCAACCCTATAAAACGGTGTTTGACCTATATGTTTTTTTTTTAAACTGATTAAAGATCAGGTTGAATGATGGCCAGTGTAACGCCCTTATGAGTTCCAAACGTCTGAGAGCACCAGTGAAAGTGCTTCTAATTTCCCCCCCTAATATTTTCGTTACAATTTATATTGCCTAACAATTTCACAGTTTCTCAGTGTTTGGCATTTCCTCCTTGTGCTTTAATGACAGGATGCACTCAAGCTCCACAAGTTTGTGCAAAGTCTGATGATCCATGTTGTCAAAAAATTAGCTTAGTAACTAATAGTGTACAATCATTTAATGTCATTATTAAATTAATGTTAAAATTACTGTTTATTTTTTAGGTTAACATAAGATTTTGGATCAAGAGTTTCAATGTGGTCTCAGAGTTTTGAGCCCTGCGATTCACTGTCAGCAATTAAGAACTAATAACTGAATTTGCATAAACACTTATTTTTTATTACTCACAAAATAATAGAAAATGTAAATGATAAATAAACGAGGCTATTGGACTGACACTAGGTCAAGCACAGTAATCGGCCGATGCAATTCTCAAAAGATCGCCTGATTGATCGATCTAATAATAATTAGTATGTTTTAATTCTGCATTCAGTGGATTTCCTTTAGAGAAAGCGAAAATTTTTTGGAATATCGAGATTGCAACTCAGTGTTGCATGTGTGTAGTAAGGACATTTTGTGATTTTGACCTTGGCTAAAACCTACAAGCAAGGAAAAAGTATGTCACACAGAGTATCAGTGATTCATTGGATCTGAATTATTCTTGTCCATAAATCTAGACAAGATAGACACTGCCAGTTTCATTATCTTGCCTTGTTTTTTTCTTGCTTCCTTCTAAGTTATTTTTTGTGGTTTTTAAACCTACTTTCACCGAGAGCGATATGGCATTCTGTCACTTGTGATGCCGGCTATTGACACCTATAAACAAACAGCATGGACACAGAGACATCAAAAAGCACTTAGTATTTGAAAAGGAAAGCAGGTCAGTGTACCATTCAGCATCATTAATATATTTATGTTGGTTTTATATATGAATATAGTTTGGAGGCGTTATAAATAAATTCTCAGCACCACCTCTCACTCTTATTGTTTCTGCTGTGTGCCATTAAAGACCAGGCTCAGAGGCAAAGGACAATGTGTGAATGCCGAGCATTGTAAGTCACATTTGCATATTTGAGATTTATATTATTCAGATGCTTGACATCCTTTCCCAGAAACCCCCTCCCTCCTTCTCTCTGCCCGACACCCCACCCTCACCTTTTTCTTGCCTTGCCTCTCTCTTTGTTTTCCCCCCATCTCCCCCCATCCCTGATAAAAATGATTTCCAGTCACCACACTGCATGCTTTATGAGATGGCCGCCTCATTAAAAAGCGTCTCTGATTAACCTGGATTTCGGCTCCTTTCTTACTTTTTCTCTCTGCCTGTCCGTCATCTGCGTTATTATTCTTTTCTTTCGTCTCAGTCACCCTGTGCTCTTTGTCACCACAGCAGGGCACAGCCGTCTGAGCGTCTTCCAGACAAACTGACCTCTAGGGACGTATCGACAGTTTGTGTTACTGAGTGACAGACGTATAGAGCCACAGAGCGACAGTGACAGAACACACAGAAAACGTTTCCTGTAGGCTCTCAGCAGTTTTTTGTTATAAATCTCAGAGAAGATTCCCTCCTAAGATTAGAGATTTTTTGGGAGAGGGAAAACAAGGGCGGTGAAGGGGGTGCTTATGGTGGAGTTTTTTTTTTTTTTTTTTCCGGAAAAAGGGGGTGGGGAGGGATCTAATTAATTTTGAAGGATCATCGGCCCCTTTCGTCCAAGGCAGAGAAAGAGGCAGGGCGGGAGACGGAGGGGTGAGCGAGTGGGTGGAGCGAGTCTGAGGGAGAGAATAAGTGAGACAGGGGAAGGCGGGGGGACAGACAGACCCCTGGACTGATTAGAATTCTGGGCAGGTAGCAGGCGGCTGCTGTGCACCCACTGTGGGCCAGGCAGGAAGGAGGGGAATGGCTGCCCACCCGCCCGTGTGTGTGTGTGTGTGTGTGTGTGGGGTGATCTCTGGGAGGAATTCTTGACGTTCAGGTTCCTTGCACTTTTGTTACCTAATTTCACCTCAGATCACTCCAAAGGTTTGTAATATTTCAGGCAGTGTTTATGAGAGAAATTACAAAACTTAGATCACCAGTGTGTCCCAGAGTTCCAGAAATGATGTCATTGCATGGTGTACACTCTTAGAAAAAGATTCCGTGGGGTTCTATGTAGAACCCAAGGGTTCTTGACTCAGTTTTAAAGAACACTTTGCCAGAATGGTTCTATATAAGGAGAAATGTCTAAATCATTGCATAATACGGTAACACTTTACAATAAGGTTCATTAGTTAACAAGAAGTAATAATGAACTGCACTTATACAGCATTTATTAATCTTAATGTAAATTTCAACATTTACTAATACATTATTAAAATCTTGTTAACATTAGTTAATGCACTGTGAACTAACATGAACAAACAATGAACAACTGTAACTAACGTTAACGAAGATTAGTAAATACAGTAACAAATGTATTGCTCATGGTTAGTTCATGTTAGTTAATACATTAACTAATGTTTAACTAATTAACCTTATTGTAAAGTGTTACCCATAATACTTTCATTTTTAATGGGTTAATTAAATTTTTTCTAGCAATTACGAGCTGTTTAATTCATAAAATGTAATAAAAAATTAATTAAAACAAAATTTATTTAATTAAAACTAAATCCTTAAGATGATCCCATGATGAGAACCTTTCCATGAGCATAAATAGCTGTTTTGATAAGTAAAAAACAATTTTGATAAGTAAAAAATCTCATGGCACACCACTATATAAAAATATGACAAAATTGCACAAACATGCATTGCTTGAAATGGCATATTACAACTAGATATTATATTAAACGTAGTACTCACATTTAATGTAAAACTTGAGCTTAAGTCAGATAGGAACACAATAAGCTTATAGTATGATGTTTGTTGTTGGTGATGATAAAAATAACAAATTTACATATCATCGCTGTCGGGCGGATACCTCATATTTAATTAAACACTGTCATCAGAGTTGGTATTGTGGCTTAATATAGCTATGGTCAGACACTTGCATGTGTCATTATAATATTAACATTTTATAAAAAAAAAAAAAAAAAATCAAGCTCAAATGGAGTTACGAGGTTTTAGACCAGCGAATTCAGATATATTTTGTCACTCAGCCGCATCTGAGGCAGTAAGTGCATCGCATTACGTTTTCATCAGCGTACAGGATATAAAGTTTATTGTAGCTATATAGGTGCTCAGTTTTCTTGTTGAAATCTCATGATCAAAATCTCATAATAAAAAAAACATGAAGCGCTGTGCACAGGATATTTAAAACAGTATATTTGCTTCAACTAGATTCTCAGCTCTTTAAATGTTAGCCATTATGGACACAGTTTTTCTTGAGTAAAGAAAACGATGTACTTATTCAAACATCATTTCTTTATTTACCCTTGCACTGCAATCAAGCAGAGATCTCCAAACTGTGCGCGGCACATTCTAAATGGAGGTGGGGCGGAGTTATGACATTTGACTGACAGTTTGAGGAGCCAATGGAGTTACGAGGTTTAGTCACAACCTCTTTTAAATGCTTTTTATTGGTTAAATATTTGTAAAACCCGCATACAGATGTAAAGGATGACCAATATAGCATTATTTTATAAAACAAAAATGAGAAAAGAGATATGAGGTTTCGGCCTGACAGCACAATGATATATTCTTATTTGTAGCATTTACTTTTACATATTTTTTTGGAATTTGATCATATTCCACGGCACACCTGACAACCTGTCACGGCACACTATTGTGCCACGGCACAGTGGTTGGGAAACAAAGGCTTAACCATTCCATTGCGATACGGATTATTTTCCACAGTGGGGCTGATAATGGAGCTCTCTGGAATGTAATACAAATGCGTCAGTCAATGCCTTGGTAACGCAGGAGTTTACAGACGTTGTGAGATGTAAATAGCGACCGCTTTATAGAGGATGATCAGATATTTCTATTATTCATTTGTGTTTACTTTGCTCAAGTAGTTTGCTTGGCCAGCTACAGAGAAACTGGTAGTCAGCCAGTGACCAACCCAATATCACTACACACATTCCACCAGCGCGGTTCAACTCAGAACTCCAGGCCGAGAACGGTTTGTAATGTGCCGAACCAAGCTTAAGTGGGAAATTTAACTGTAACCGTTCCTTGCCATTCTTAGAACCGTTCAGCCCGATGGTGGAAGTGACTAATGTATCGCAACAGTAGGTTCTGCTAAAAAAAAGTCCCATTCATTTAATAGTGTAATTTGCTTTTAAAATACTTTCTTCTATACACTCTTAATATGCAGAGACAATTACAAACACTGTGGCTCTGTGACACTTTTAAAACATTGTTTCGTTTGACTCTTCCTAGCAGCCTGGTGTTGAAACATGGCATGTGGCATGTGTTTAAGGCTGTTTGACTGACCAGGGGTTGTTCAGGAAACCTGTATGAAAACAGTCATTATTTTTGAAGTTGTTATGCTAAGCTAGTGGCACAGAAATTATACTCTAATGTAACAACATCATCCATTTAAGACAGACCTACATTGAGCTCTGAGGTTAAGTAATGATACAGCCTATGCCTCTGTTGAAGTCCCAAATGTTACTTCCATTTTATGCAAATTATGTGAAACAGTGAAAACACAACAACAGTGAAAGCAAATGATACATTTGAGTCATTCTCGCTACACTCTCAAACTACTCTATTTGTATAGACCTGTATCTAAATATTTAGCTATACACTTGTAAAAAAGAAGTACTCTTCAGCAGCACACTTTTAAAAATAGTACTTATTATGGAAAGAATATATTTTAAAAGAATATATTTAAGTGCGAACTGAATGTATTGTTTTTGGACACTTATCTGCATGTTAATTGCAATTAAATAAAAATGTATTATAGTTTAACTTTAAAAATAAATGCAATTAGCTGAACTTTAGAGTGCTTTTTTGACCCACTTATAGTAGGACTAAAGTACATGTAATTTTAAAATTATTTCTATAGTTTTTGAAATATGGTTAAAGTGTACTTCCGAATCAAAGTACTGAGACAAGCATGCAATTTCTATTGAAACTTTTATGTATTTAAATATCTTTGTAATTACACATTTTGTAATGATGAAGTTGCAATTTAGTACATTTTAAAATGAAATTTAAATGTAATATTGAATAACACATTACAATTAAAATTGCAATCAAGTACATGCGCTGTGCTCATCAAAATAAGTGTAATTCTTTAAAGCATGACAAAAAAAAGTAAAACAATGATTTAAATTGTACTTGAAAGTAAAACTTTAAATTTGGTCACACTTTATATTTATGTCAAAAAATAACTGTGTTCATCATGTATTTTGCTGCTCTTGAGGTGGGATATGGGTAAGGTTAGGTGGTATGGTTAGGATTAAGGGTTGGTTTAAAGGGTAAGGGAAGGGTCAACAGTGTTATTATAGACGTAATTACAGAAATTCATTACAGATGTATTTATATGCAGGTATTTTTAAATACAAGTACAATGTAAAATCATGCATTGTAGGTAAAGACACTTGGGGGACCAAATTTGATCATAATACAATGTGCACTTTTTAAGTGTACTTACAGTAAGTGTGTTAAGAAACATAGTTGTGAAAGTGTACGTACATACACTTAAGTGGCCTTTTATTTAATTTATATTATCTGCAAGTTGTTTTTTAATATATTTTTAAGATTTGAAGTACACTACAAGTGCACATTCAGTACAATTAAACGCTTCTTTTTCACAAGGGTAAACTTGCAAAAATATTAATAAAATAATATTGTAATCAATGATTATAAATAACTCATTTTATATTGTCATTTTTTAATCAATTATGTCCTTCACAATACTTCATGGGATAAGTAGTTATTTCCCTAATAATTGAAGTATGCAGTCTTGTCTTTTGTTCTGATTTTCATATACTGTTTTGCTTCAAATCCACGTTGGTCATGTTGTGATTCATTTCAGAGCTGGTTGGTTTGGTTCAAGGCTTAGAACTCTTTTCTGAAGAATTTTTTGAAATCCGTAAAAATACTTGCAAAATCAAGGCCACCAAAAAATTGGGCAGCCACTTAGTATGTAATGTTATGCTTCACGAAATATATGAAATATTCGAGAGGCTAATGGAGTGTTTTGTGAAGCTTTTATGTCTGTTACATCTAATGTACCCCTAAAAAGCTTTTGAAAGATCTTCATACTACGCGCCCTAATGAGCTCCTTTTATTAAAGTCTCTCTGCACGCATATGTGTGCGTGTTTATCAGGAAACGTTTACCTCCTCTACCCATATCAATATGTATGAAGTATTCATTGTTGTCTGTACTGTTTGTCATGATGCATGGTATAGACAAAGCACCTTTTCTTTTTGTTTATACCGAGAACATGGCTTTGATCATGGCCTCTGTTCTCTGCCATTTATATTCATATGCATATATTCTGGCAGTGTGGATGGTGATCAAAAGGATGTGCACACAATATATGCAGTACAGTATGCATCGTGGACTACATTAGCGTTAATTCATCACCTTCTGAGGTCTTGTTACCATGATGCTGTTGTTAATTAATGAGTATTTTGATGGTGATGATATGAATAACAACATTACAGCTACGGTGTCTATAAAATAACACATGGCAATGCTGGACTGCTGGCTAAGAAAAGCATAACTATGATCGTTGTATAAAACTTTGGCGTGTAAATGGTATCATATATGCTTCATATATAGCATGAACATGAATGATTGTGCAGCTTATTAACGAGAGGTATGATATTACTCGTTGAAGTGATTGGACAAATGATTTCTTGTGAAAAAGAAGTGCATTTAATTGTATTGAATGTGAACTTGCAGTGTACTTCAAATCTTAAAACTATATTTAAAAAAAAACTATACTTGCATATAATATAATATTTATCAAATAATGGGCCACTTAATGGCACACTATGCATATGTCCGTCTTTTGCCCATGCCTGTTTATGTCATATCCGTAAATAAAAGAAAGAATGTCATAGTAGCATGAAGCCCCAACAAATGAACGTCATACCAAAAAGAGTTTACAAGTAAAAATGGAAAGTGACAATATCTGTAATAAAGCACAAATCAACATAGTTTGCTTAGCATCACATGCAGGGCTTGACATTGACTTTTTTTGCTCACCAGCCACTGTGGCTAGTGGTTTTCCAAAGTTACTAGCCACTCAGCATTTTCACTGGCCACAATTTTGACATCGATACTATGGGGAAAAACTGCCATATAGATATTTTTAATATTATCTCATAATTTGGCAGCAGGTATATTAGGCTGCTGTCACTTTAAGACCTGACGCACAGATCCATTATACTGTTACACATGCGTTTTATTTCTCGATTGTTTACGTTCACTTAAAACATAACTGACTGTGTTTATGTGAATACTCGCCAAGACCAGCATTTTGACATTATTTTGTGTGTATTTGACTGTTTAAGCTCAATAAGCAGTAAAAAATAACTAAATTTAGTTCTGAGAGGCGGCTTTATGCGTGCGCACTTTGGGTGTGAGCACAAAATCTGCGGGAATGAGTAAAATTATGCACAGTTCGCGCAATCCCAATGCTGAAATTTGAGCCTTGTAACAGTAACAATGTTCATCCGGAGCAAATGAAACTAGTGAGTGAGGGGAGGAGGGTTTGTGTGTAAACTCGCTGTCAGAGAGATGAGAGAGAGAGAAAGCGCAGCTGGTATCGTGTATATATTCTGTGGAAAATGAGTATTGGAAGCGTTTCAGATATTTCAGTATGGATATTTTGACAACATACATTGCACTTAGCTTATTATTTCAGACTTAGAAAAGAGGGATCTGAGCCCTATCTACAATCCAGAATATCATATAGACTTTTGGGTTGGCTTTTTTGGCAACAAGCAAATACCTAAAACGCACTATAGCAACTACCAGAACACTCTAAAACCCGATAGCAACGTGCTAAAAACTATTTTGCACAAGCAAAGAACACATTTTTCTTCAGAAAATGTGAAAATATAAGCTGACTAGTGAGCGATTTTTAGACTCAAGGTCCCAATTCACCATTCGCAAATACCCGCCTCCTTTAGTTACTGTTGCTGTGTCCGACAAGCTATGCCGATCTCTCGCCACACATCATGTTCTCACGCAGTGAAAAATACATCGCGGAGCAAAGAGGACACTGACAACGCCTCGACAGACAAGACAGAGCAGGCTACTTTTGATATGAGTCTCAAATTTCAAATTTTGTCATTTTTAAAGAAATTTAAACAATAAATACCGTTTTGTGGCTCTTTAATGTGTTGTGACAGATTCTGTAGCGCCTTAGTTCAAGCGGCTCGTGAACCGATCATCTCTTCCTACTAGTTCATTTATAGCATCAAATAAACATGAATGAACATCATAAGGAATGTTGTTTCAATCGCGGAAAGACGTCAGTACACACCATTTTTCAAGTTCAAGTCCACCTATGTTAACTCCCCTGACTGCTTTGTCGGACAAAATGGCGGATTCGGCGTTATGATTGGTTAGATCGCCTGTCAATCAAACTCCTGGCGAAGGGTCAGTTCACGTACTCATGCACTATTCTATGCCGTTTTGTAGTATAAATAGTGCGAGTGGTGTGTTCACACTGAAAATTCCAAAAATAAAAAGTGCACTTTAAATACCCGGATGATGCACTTAATTAACGGAAAAAACGAAGTGTGGAATGTTGGACACTTCATGCACTCAACTGTCGCAGCTTTAATTACGTAGCGGAGGGAGAGGAGCATCAGACTCTGATGATGAATGACAGATGACCTTATAAATTAACAGCGATTGAGTACATAGTGTATTAGTGCATAGTGTACAGTGCATCATTTGGAACACAACTTGGGTGTTTTTTGTAAAACATAATAAAAAGCTGTTTTCCCACAAGGTAATTTTATTGTTAGAATATGTTGTGCTTTGTGAATGGGATTGGTGTTGCATGCATCGTCTTTGCCATCGGCATAATAAAATGTAATAATTGCTCCGTGTAGAGATGGTGACGCCCCGGTCCCTCAAGTTAGAATGTTACACATCCAGGATCAGGGTCAATCACTGAGAGACATAGAGCTATTTCAGCTTGAGTAAATGTCTGATTGTAGGAAAAAAACGAATTTGTTCATCCATGATGCTGAACGAGGTTAGGACGATTCCAGGGGCCCTGATCAGAGAGGTGGCCCGCCTGGAAACAACCAGCCCGCTTCAAATTTAATATCAGGTTGATCTACAATGCCTATCAAAATGAGTGTCTATCAAATTAGTGTCTTTTAAAATCAGCATCTGGCTGGAATGATGGTGGATGGATTGGGGTCACTGTCATTAGTACTTGATGTTTTGTCAAACAAGCTGCTGGACAGATCATCTAATGTATTTATAGTAGCCTGTTTATATTAATATTTTTATTAACTAATATTTTACATTTTATTAAGTGGCGATCCAATATCAAACACAATTTCAAAATTGCGTACTGTACAAATGTAAACAAAAATGTGGTTAAAATTTATTCTTGCTTCAAGTGAATACATATTTAAGGAATATTCTGGGTTTACTACAAGTCCAATTGATAATGGTCGACAAAAAAATAGACAAAAATAACTTTTGACTAATGACTGACTGGAAAAATGAAGAGAACAACTTTACAGTATTATAATTAATGTAGTGCTTTAATTAAACTATTAGCTTCACATTTCTGCCTTTAAATCCTCCAAAAAATGGCCCTATTCACTTTATTGTTAAGTGCCTCACCATAATCTTGATTTTTTTTTTCTTTGTGGTGACCAACATTATGCCACAAATACTTAAAGGCACAATATGTAAGATCTTTGGATTAAAATATCCAAAAACCACTAGAACAGTGTTATATATTTTGTTGATTTGTGTGCTTACATTATCCCAGGTGTTTCCAAGAATGTTTAAATCCAGAGAAATAAGCAGTTTTAACCAGGACACAGACCTGCGTTATCCTCGATTTCCTGATTTTTTTTTTTTTTTGTAGAAACCATGGAAACACCAAAGACGCTTTAATATATTATATGTTTTATTAGACAAGGGAACAACTGTTTGGATACATTTATAGACAGAAAACTAATCATTGTTATATAGCTCAACACATTTAGTCTTATTGTTTGAATCTCGTTTTCTTGATTTTCCGCGAGTACCATGTTTTCACCATGCCTCAGAGACAACACTATTTTGTCAAGTGGCTAACATAGCAGAATCAGATGCAGCTTTATTTTTAGTAACAGCAATACAGTTTTTTTTCCGTCATACAATATGTTTTAAAATTAATTGCATGCCATTTAGCAACACAAGCCATCCAGCATTTATTAATATGATATTCTAATATCGATCTATCTTACTGCAGTGTGCAACAAGTGTCTCATAGCAGCCACTGAGCGAACGCACAGAGTAACGTTATAACATCATTTTCAACACACTCAAATGTATCTAATATGATAAACAGCGCTGCTTTTCCCCATATACGCTTCACCAGAAGAAGCGGAAGCATAATAAAAGGCATAATAAAAGTTCCGCTGCTCTCGAGGCGTGTCGCGCTCGTCTCTCATTAGCAATCTCTCCAGGGGCCTCGTTCAGCTCACACAGCACTTGGCCACATGATTTCTTCCCGAGTCCCGTCGGATTCTTTTCCACCGGCTGTGAGGTGAAGACGACATCTCTCATGAGTCCGCGCTCAATCTTGGCGTCATCAAGTTACATCTTTGTTTTGAATAGGCGACCTCTATTGGCGAAAAATTACATATTGTGGCTTTAACATGTATTGAACCCACAATACTCTTTAATGTAGTCATTTTCATTTACCTTGCATCATGGTTTACACAATGACTCCATGTTGGGATCTGCCTAAAATGTGTAGCTTCTGCCAAGTAGCAGATCAGTTTGCATCAAAATTTGCGCCACAGATCTGAAAGGATGCACAGCCTTTAGTGCAACAACAAGAAGATGGGTGAAACAATTTTGCCTTCCTTTTAAAAGTCTGTTTATTTTGCTATCTTGACTATGCTCAGTTTTTTGGGTCATGACCAACCAGCCGAAAACCACTGCCACAAAGCACCTACAATTAAAGTAAAATTACTCATCTGTTAATTTTTATGTATTTAAACATTTGGTAGGTTTAGCACTGTTGTAACTTGCATTAAATGTCTAGTCATAACAGGTCATAGCCATCCGTTGCGCAAAAATTTAGTCAAAGCTGATGAACAAAATGCACCATGTTGATATATACAACAGTTCATTCATAGCATTGCAAGACAATATAATGGATGACGCATTAACCCTTATTTTTTATTTAAAAGTACACTATGTAACTTTTGGCGCTCTACATTTAATAAACAAAACCACAGTTTGGAAGATGAATTCATGATGTACTCGCTCATTATATAAATGTTGTAAATTTTGAACAAAACAAAAGTTACATAGTGTACCTTTAATGTCTTTTGATTCCTAGTGGTTTATTAAGCTTGAGTGTGATGATGTTTCACTGCATGAAGGGTTAACGCAAGGCGTATCTGGCCTATATTATAGACTTAAGTTCATGGGCATTTTGTAATGTTATCTTACACAATGCCTGTGCTGCAATATAGGGAGGATGATTTTTGTGGTTGAAATGCAAGGGCACAAACTCCAGTAAAACTCATGCCAAGCTTAGCCTGGTATTCACAGGTGTAACGATAAGAAATAAATAGCAGCATTGTTAATCAGAGCACAAGGGAGTGAGTGACTAATACTGTATCTCTGAGAAAGTAACAAATGCACAGATAAATATGTGAGGTTCGGAAATGCAAAGTGATATGACCATAATAAAGACCATGGTCAGTGGAGCTTTGATCCATTAAAGACTTTTCAGTGGTCATTATTTTCAGTGGTATTATTTTTCTTTAGTCCAGTGTATGAGTATATGCATGAGAGATCTAATATAATACAATTTGTGTTGATTTCTAAGTGTTTTGCTGGGTTTTTTAAGATTTGTTTTTGGCGTTTTTGCCTTTATTATGATAGGACAGGAAGCAGACAGGAAGTGAAGTGGGGGGGGGGATCGGGAAAGGTCTGCGAGCCGGGATTCGAACTCAGATCGCCTGAAGCACAACAACGCTATATGTCAGCGCTGCCCACTAGGCTATCGGCATGATGTGATTTTTCTGCTGTGGGATTCTGTCATTGTAATTTTAGAATGTAGGCAGTCTAGTTGGTTTTAAAGGGTTAGTTCACCCAGAAATGAAATTTCTGTCATTAATTACTCACCCTCATGTCGTTCTACACCCGTAAGACCTTCGTTCATCTTCGGAACACAAATTAAGATATTTTGATTAAATCCAATGGCTCAGTGAGGCCTCCATTCACAGCAATGGTACTTCCTCTCTCAAGATCCATAAAGGTACTAAAAACATATTTAAGCGACGAGAAAACTTTTTGTGCGCCAAAAAAAACAAAATAACGACTTTTCAACAATATAGTGATGGGCCGATTTCAAAACACTGCTTCGGATCTCCTGTCCAACGGCTAAACTGCTGAAATCATGTGACTTTGGCACTCCGAATCACTGATTCGATTCGTAAAGCTATGAAGCAGTGTTTTGAAATCGGCCCATCACTATATTGTTGAAAAGTCGTTATTTTGTTTTTCTGGCGCACAAAAAGTATTCTCATCGCTTTATAATATTAAGGTAGAACCACCGAACTCACATGAACTGTTTTAAATGTGTTTTCATAACATTAAGGTTGAACCATTGTAGTCACGTTGACTATTTTAACAATGTCTTTACTACTTCTCTGGACCTTGAATGTGGTAATTTTGTTGCTTTCTATGGGAGATAAAAAAAAAAAAAAACCTCTCGGATTTCATCAAAAATATCCTAATTTGTGTTCTGAAGATGAACGAAGGTCTTGCAGGATTGGAACGACATGAGGGTGAGTACAGAAATTTCATCTTTGAGTGAACTAACCTTTTAAGAGGGGTTCATACTGCCAGTGATTCAATTTCGAGACCGATATGTATTTTTCAAAAACTGCCATACCGGTGTCTCTATTCAATGACCATGAAGCGCTATGTAGAGCGTGTAGAGAGCGGACTTCTATTAACTGCATACCCTTCTTACAGTAATGGAAACAACTTTATAACACAACAATAAATAACTCATAAAACGATCTCTCTTTAATACTGCAAATACCATGTAGAGCCACATGACTTCCGCGATGCAGAAAACATGGATGAAATCACAGAATCCAGTCACAAATAGAACTTAAAACTGAACGTCACAGAATTTGGCAATTTTTGGATGAATAAATCAAAAGTCTGGCTGTACAATGAATCAGATATCGATACGGACTAGTGTCTGTGAATATTAAAGCTAAAAAAGACTGCTATTGAAATTTGAAGTCTGTATGAATGAGCGCTGCATTTTCGTCTACTACTACACATACTGAAGCACGCGTGACGCTCGCGATGATTTCAGTGTCTGCTGTCTCACTCACTATACATGAACTTCATCTGCAGAGCTGCTCTTAGAGTCACTTTATAAACATTTCACCATTTAATTTGATAAAACTATCGACATTTGTCGTATCATATACACAGGAAGTCAAAGGTCTTCACGACCCTGTCAAAATAAAAGTTCGGTATAACTTGAAATAATAGAAATATACTATTGTACAAGCAAGTATACTTTAACTAATAGCGATAATAATAATAATAATAAACACCGTTTATTAAAATACAAACTCAAAGGTCTTCATTAAAATGATAGAAATTGCACAGTAAAAATGTAGCCTACTTATTAATATTATTAATTTAATTAAATAATTAAATTATTTGATTACATTTTAAACTAAATTGTTAGCTTTATGAACTGATTTGATTACAATTAATTTTTAATTGTCCTTACAATGTTTATATAATATATTCTCTGTACTCCTGACAGTAAAATATGCCAAAATAAAGGTCCAGTGCAAAAAAACGTGACATAACGTGAAACCCCCTGAATCTTAAAAAAAAACTTGATAGAGATTTTTGGTCAAACCGCCCAGCACTACCAGTGATTCCCCGAGACATCATTTATTTTCAATGACAGCTGGCGATTTGTGGTGATACGAGCAGCAGTGACCGTTGGTGACCAAAGTTGAGCAGAGCAATGCTTTAATGCAGCACAGTAGAATAAAACAGAACGCAGTGACACGTTTGAATATTTTTTTTTACTTACTATCACAGAAATGCAAGAGTGAACACTAACAAATTTCAGTGTCTCATGGGTGTGATAATGTCAGCTATAGAGAATGCAACACATAGCTGCGTCGCATTATGAATTGCAGTCTGACACATTTCAAACGGCAACAAACCACAAATGTGAGCTTGGGTATATAAGAGTTTGCGTGCATGTGCTTACGTTTAGTATCGGTCTTAATCTAAGATGCATTTGAAATTGTTGTATGTGGCACTGCATGTCACTTAACTATGTGCATGTTTAATTCAGCGAGTGATGTCCACTTATCATTGGGGGGGAAAATGTTTTTGTATTTTAAGTGCACTGAATTGTAGAATACAGTATTAACATGCTCTTTTGTTTTCTGCACATTTTGACAAATGTAGTAGGCCATATATTGCATACACAGAAAATGTGCATACTATACACAGTATACATAATTCAAATGTCACCAGTAAAATGGGACAGTACAGCATTATGTTATGACAAACATATTCCATCAATTTAAAAATAGATTAAAAACAAACTAGTTTTACAGGTTTTGAATACTTTAGAATTCTAGAAAATAAGAGATTTCTCAGTTTTGGTGCAGAGTGTAATTGATCTTAATCGCATTTTTTCACTCTATCTTACATTCAAACAAGTATATAATAAACTACTCATCGGTAATGCTGATTAGCGAGCAAGTTTGGCGAGTAAGGGGGAGGCTTGGCACCTGGCATGTGTTGACGGTTACTGGTTACTCTCCACACAGACACACACAGCTATCAGGCAAATATGGTGTGGTCTGGCAAAGAGAACAACTTGTATATTCCAGCTTGAAATGGTTATGGCTTATGACATTTGTAAAGCCTTCCATCTTGATTTTTTTTTTTAACATCTACTTTTTACGTTTTTGTTCATATATATATATATATATATATATATATATGAAAGTGACTAAACAAAAAGAGAGAAATTTTGTCTTATGGGTGCATGAAAAACTGAAGAGATTTTGAGAATTCAAAGACTGCATTGTTTGTTGAAAGGTTATCTGTGAAATTCAGTGTTGCATCTCTGAAGAAAAAAAAACATTTTTAATTGCATGCATCTGTGCTGTCTGCTTGAGGCGTGCAAATACAATGGAAAATATGCATGGGTAAATAAAACTAGTATTTGAAGAAACAGACATCAACCTTTTCAACAAATATCAACATTTTCTAAGGAAATATTAGAATAAATCAGAGATGAGTAAATACCTAAAATGACTGTACACAGATTGTCATATGCCATGTCTGATTTCTCCCTGGCAACAAATTCAGCTTGTAATTTGTAATGTGTTGGAAATTGTTTTTTCATGAGCTGTTTGTCACAGTTCAGTTCTAAGCTATCCATTAGAATAACATGAAGAGCTTTTTAAAAGTTTGATTAAAGCCATTTTAACTATGTACTAACATCTAAATTAATCATTTGATATAATGCACTTATTGTGTACATATATGTTTTTAAATTGTACTTATATTTTAAAAAATACCTGCATGTAATTCCATCTTTAATTAATTTAATCTATAGTAATTACATCTATAATAACACTGTTGACCCTTCCCTTACACCTTAACCCACTCTTAAACCTAACCATACCACCAAACCTGTCCCTATCCTTACCCGTATCCCACCTCTATAGCAGAAAATGTGTTTTGCAATACAAAATCAACACAATAATAATTATAAATAATATTTATTTATATAAGCATGTGTTCACCATGGTTAAGGAGTGTTCCTAGGCATTAAAAGTATAGTTCATCCACAAATAAAAATCTAATTATTTACTCAATTACGTCATTCCTAATGCTATTATTGTTTTGTGGAATACAGCAAGAGAATTTTTGAAGAATTACGACATACTACGACAATGACAAAAACACAATAAGTGTCATAAAAGTTGTTTAGTCTTCTGAAGCCATTTGATGGGTTTGCGTGAGGAACAGACCACAACTGCTAAAACTGACCACCTCTGCTAAAACTGCTGTCAAAACTTTTAAACTGTTATGTGGAAATGAGCTGCATTAGGGTTCTTAATTTCTCCTTTTGGGTTTCATAAAAAAAAAAAAAAAAATTCAGTTAATATGCGCAGTATGCACTTTTTCTGAACATGTTCTTGCGCTTAAAGACCTCATGAAATCAAAATCAAGGTCTGTTAGCTTTTAACCATCATATGTCATCATCAGGCATGTGATCAGCTAAAGACAAAAAAGAAGGACTGCTCCATTATTAGTAGTACATTTTTATTAAATAAATAAAGAAGAATACATACTATTGTACTGTAAAATTAAAAAGTTAAGTATTTATAATAATAATAATAATATTAATAATATTACATTATAACCCCCAAACATTTTTTTTCTCAGATTTACGCGATTCACGTGGGTCATACTTTTAAGGTCGGAAAATACAGAAACCCGTATAAATATGGAAAAATCACAACCCTGCATCATATCTTGTTAACAGGGGCATAGACAAACTGTATGTACAAAAAAAAAAAAGCTCTCTTTAATGAGAATTTTTTCCACCTGTAACTGACTAGCAACAGCAAGTAACAAATTCATATTTTTTGAATGTTTAAAATCCCTTTAGATACTGTATGTTCAAAATGCTCATGGCGTGAGGTGCAAAAAAAAACCTGCTAGACATGACGGCAGTGACTAAAGCCATCTGTACGTAAACACAGACCATAGCTGTGTTCAGAAAGAAACACATGTAGACTTGAAATTAAGCTTTTATCCCCGAATCACGGGACCAGACACCAGTTATTTTGCCAAGAGATCTCTTATTTATTATTATATGTCAAGACATAAGAGAGAAAGACAATTTAAGTGGATAGATAGTCTTCATGCTCAGCTTTCTCTGAGTCCGTACACAAAGGTTGGGCATTTATATGCTGACGAAAGGAACTTACATTATCCATTATCCTAGAGAAACTTGATTTTCAGTCGACATATGCATTAGTGGAGAACATATGCTACATTGCATATACATTCCAATGTGGTTAAAATAACTCTTGACGTGACCCTAAGATATGTTTCATGCTCACTCTAACTCATGCACATTAAACTTCACAAAATACATAATACAACTGATTATGAATACTAATAAAGAATAATAAGACTGAAATAATAAAATTTTAGTCTTCATGCTTGCAGTATGAACTGTTTTTTCTTTCTTTTTTTAAAAAAAGTTAATAGTGTTATTAACTAAAAAGTCATAGTATGCCACACTGCTTGTCATATGACCTCATTATATGTGTAATATAATTTAATTTGGTGATTTAGCATTTTGTGTATAACTATCCAATAAGCAAAAAAAAAAGTTTTTATTATTTTAAGTGTGCTCTTTTGTGTACTGAACATTAATTAAAAAATAGTGCAGGTGTGCAATGCAAGAATGTAGGCTGTTTATGGTTGCCAAGCAACACGCCAACTTGGCGCATTAATATAAAATTTGATTGATGTGTGGTCACAGGTGTGCGAATACCGGTGTGTGAATTTTACAACAGCTTTCGAGTGTGGCTCATCCAGAGTCGGATCTATTTGTTTAATCACATGTTCCACCCCAGCATCTATAACATGTTTGTGCTTTCAATGATAAAATGATTGTCTTTCGTCATCCTGGTGAATGCTGAGGATATTACAGAAAGAATAAGAAAGAGAGAAAAACAGGAAAGGAGAGAGAGAGAGAAATCTTTGTTAGGATAGCATCATAGCACCACAGCTGCTGTTTTGACTCGATGGATGGTGACTGTGACCTACTGATGCTGGATCCATTCACAGGGCCAGAACATGGGCATGACACACTGGTCTAGACAAAGACTAAATCGAATCTCAGGCTAACCACTTCACTGCATGATGAGGAGTGAGAGAGGGAAAGCAGTTGAGTTAGGGAAAGGTAAAGGTTCATCAAATCTTAGTTTAGTTACATATGAAATGCTGCGATCTGACAGTGTCACGCTGTGCCTGTCCTCTTCCATGTTTTGAATGTAGGTTAGGCCTTTCAAAATAAATAAAAATGTATAGTAAGCTCTTATTGTGGAAGAGCAAGGCCTAAAAATGGCTTTGAATCATCAGTGTTCCTGCGTCACCAACTAGAGCTGAAATAATTAGAACTTAAAGCCGGCATGAAACGGAAGTTGTGACGTATATCCAAGTGAAATGGCTCAGGGTTCCCGCGTCTTATTTTTACTTATGAGATTTCTTAAATTTTAGATGACACTTTGACTTAGACATATCTAAATCTAATTAGCGTACATATTATTTTTTATTATTCTTTCTTTGTGGATTTGCTTGTTCACATGACAATTCGTGGCATCTCCTGCACACAAAAGGAAGAGAGAAGCAGAAGAAAATGGGTCAATGTCAGTTCAGTTGTAAGTTCATTCTTTATGTGATATCTATGATGATATTGTAATTATTGTTTTAACAATGTGCGAGCTGACATCAAGTTTGTCATTCACACTTTCACTGCGTGATGTATGCAGTTATATGCACTTAAAATTCAAGATACACAGGCATTTCTGCCCCGATGAGTTTTTGTCTTATATTTATATCATTATGATGTAGTACAATATCACATGAGCAAGAGTGCTGTTTTCCCAAATATCAGCACGATTGCAAATGTGATATTTATTTTATACAATAGTTAAATGAACAATAAGTTAACATTGTGAGTTACATTTTAGACACAATATTGTTTGTTTTTTCTTTATTACGGCTACGAAAATTTCAAAATGAAACCACAGCAGAACAGCCTCCGTGTAACAGACAGTAGTTACATTTACATGGACACTTTTTCCTTCAATCTGAATGAATTCGATCCGATTGATGAATCCGAACGTAGTGTTTACATGAATGCTAAATAAAGTGATCGGGTTGATGTGCACGTTTATGTGTCTTCTGGTTGAATTTAATCTTGTGAAATGCGCACACTACACGAATATACAGAGCTTTGTGCTGTTGTTGCATACTGACCATCTTCATTTTTCTTTGTTTTAAAAAGCAGACTTAATATTTATCTATTTTGGGTCCTAATTAGGCGACGACGAGCACATGAACCGTTCGTGCTGCTTGTATTTATCAAGCAGTAAAAGCGCCTTTTCCCGAGCCCAAAATCAGTCGTCTGTGGATGAGAGTATGAAACAAGGACTGGTGGGACGTTATCCTGCTCCACTTCACAGACGATGAGTGGAAAAAGAGTTTCAGTATGACAGGACACTCATTTATGACACTTTATTCAACGGGAAGAACAGCTTGTTCTGCGCGTCATACGTCATTACGCTATATCTATGTCATTGCACATGTGCAGTACTCTCCAGTTTTGGTTTGTTTTCAACCCGATCAAGTGTTTACATGTCCTCTCGATCGGATTACAAAAGGAATAAACCACCCCTTACAATCCGAATGAAATTGTAATCAGATTTGGCCAATTCATTCCGATTGACGTGGTTACATGTGACTTTTTCATTCCGATTGTACTACTAGTCTGATTGCAATCGGATTATTAGGGTCTATGTAAACGCAGCTAGTGATGATTTTTTGTTTTTTACTGACTGGATCCGCGTTTTGAATGAATCAGCTTAAAGGGTTAGTTCACCCAAAAATGAAAATAATGTCATTTATTACTCACCCTCATGTCGTTCCACACCCGTAAGACCTTCGTTAATCTTCGGAACACAAATTAAGATATTTTTGTTGAAATCCGATGGCTCAGTGAGGCCTGCATAGCCAGCAATGACATTTCCTCTCTCAAGATCCATTAATGTACTAAAAACATATTTAAATCAGTTCATGTGAGTACAGTGGTTCAATATTAATATTATAAAGCGACGAGAATATTTTTGGTGCGCCAAAAAAACAAAATAACGACTTATATAGTGATGGCCGATTTCAAAACACTGCTTCATGAAGCTTCGGAGCGTTATGAATCTTTTGTGTCGAATCATGATTCGGATCGCGTTAAACTGCCAAACTGCTGAAATCACGTGACTTTGGCGCTCCGAACCGCTGATTCGACACAAAAGATTCATAATGAGAAAGGAAGCCTGTGTTTGGAATAGAAACTCATGCTGTCATGATTTCTTTTAATTGGTGTGCCCTCAACTTAGATAGTCAAGACTCGAAGACGATCCAGAGTTGTTAAAAAAAAAAAAAAAACCCTGAGAAATATGACATTGTCATGTCATACTTGTGGTCATCTTGTAAATAAGATTGTTTCGATAGTAGTGTCCTACATTTTGTCAGAGCCTAACTACAGCTCTTGTTAAATTCAGCGAGCGGGGCTCAGTTATCTTCTCAAAAATCAATAGTGCTTTTTTGCATTTTAATCCTACTGTTTGTAAAAAATGTCTTAATATTTCAGAGCTCAATTCAACTTTGCATCATGAAAAAGATGTTAATACGACCCCCCCCCCCCCCTTTTTAAAATTTCTTTACGTATTTATTTATTTATTTATTTATTTATTCTCATCTCAACGCATTTGATCACTATGCTCTTCTCAATTTTGCCATTTCATCTGAATATCAACGTTTATAAGATTGAGTCATTTTGAGGGTAATTCATCTAATTTTGCATCTCTGAAAAGTAGTGATCTGAAACACTGTATTAAGTTGAATATCAAAGTTTTTTGTGTCTGTTTTTTAATGAGGGATTTGTGTTTTTAGATTTGTGGAGTACAAAATACTGTTTTTATTCTGAAGTGAAAAGATAAAATTACACACAGAGAATTGGGACAGAAGCACCTGAGTGACATGTTGTTATCAGTGTTATTGTTTTTTTAATTTAATACTTATTGTAGTTCACGGGGTTATTATTCAATAATTCCGTGAATTAGATGTACATTTCAAACATCTTTGATATGCATTAAAACCTATAGGCTAATCGATTGAAATCATTCCATAGTGTTGCTATTATGGCATATCTTCAGTTTAAATATGGGCAATTAAATATGTATACATTCATATGCCTGTATATAAATCATAGAATAAATTTACCTTTCAGATGAATCTCTTTTTCTGGGATTCTGCATTGTCTGGCATTGATTATTCAATTATTCACCTAAATTGTCAAAACACAAATCAAAATGGATGATTTATTGTTTTATTTCAGCATCTTGCACATGCCTATGTCTAAATGTGTTACAATTGAAAAATAAATGCACATTGTTCTTAAGGGGTCATCTGACCCTACTAATTGTGGTTTATACAACTTATGAGACAAGGTTGAGTATATTTTCAGTATTTGCAGTGTAAACTTAATGCATAGTGCAAAAATAGTATGGGTAATGTGAATTCATAACATGCCTAGAGAGTGGACATTAGGTACTAGCCTTGCATGATCAGAGTTTGAATTGATATGAAATAAAATAGGGCTGACTTCTTCAGTTTAATTGGTGAAATAAATCAACAGACTCACTTTTCTTAACCTCAGATAGAATGTGTGTGTGTGTGTGTGTGTGTGTGTGTGTGTGTGTGTGTGTGTGTGTGTGTGTGTGTGTGTGTGTGTGTGTGTGTGTGTGTGGAATGAGAATGTGATCGGCTGTGGTGTAGAAAGGATGGGTGTGGCAGGCTGACTGACCATTCTTTCATCTCTCTCTTGCATAATAACACCTGGCCCAGTGAGCATATGATTTCTCCTTCGGCAGAGTTTGACCCTGTAATTGGTGGTGAAGTGTGTCCACAAGCCTGTCACAAATGTGTCTGTGTGATAACCCAGATGGAACTGCTTCCTGCCTCCGTATCTATAGGCAGGAAGTTACAGCGTTACAACCACCTCTTCATACTGTAGGTTTACAAAGTGCAAAGAATGGAGGATTGATGTTTTTCTTAAGGAGGCATGGTGGAAAGATCTGTGTTTGCCTTGTTTTGGGTTTATGCCAGTGCTTTAGGGATGCATTAATTCTGGTAAAAAAATAAAAATAAAAAAAAATCAAATTGAGATTATTTTGACAAATATCATGATTGAGATTATAAATGCGATCAGGGCCAGGTGATATACTGAATATGAGTACCTTCCTTGTCCTAGTTTTTGTGAGCATGAGAGTGTTAATACAGAGATGCTGTAATAGCATCTCTTATTTTAAACTTTAATGGAAAAAAAAGCTATAATTTACTAAGTTTGCATGCGAAAGTCTGCATTTTCATTACTAAAATAAATGTAGGTAAATACTGTTTATTATTACTATGTAATTTTACTTTGGGGCATATAAATAATGATTAATTTCTTTTCACAAATTTTAAATTTTATACTTAAAAAAAAAACCAATCATGATTTTTCATGGCCGATTCCAATTTTTTACAAGCATAATGGTCGATTCCGATATGGGTATTACAGGCCAAACTGGCATTTAACAAAAAATATCTGTAGCTATTTGAAATGAGAGGCAACCACTGCGATCATGATCCAAACAAATATGCTACACACATGTAGCATGAGCAGTTGTTTTTGTTTTAAATTAGATTGTATAATTTCAAGATTTAAAGCAAAAACCGAATGGTCTGACTTTAGATTTGTGAAATTATGCTACATAAGACACGCCTGAACAAAACAAAAACAGCCGACGCACTGAATGAAAATGCAAATTCACTCTCTGCCAGTAGGTGGCGCTTATGGAACAGCAGCGATACAGCACTTCCTTCCTAAACTTTGCCTTCAGTTGCCTTCAGAGATATATTCATAGAAACACCAACACCAATTCAATATTTATATTTTTCTTCCTATATTTCGTGCATCGCGAACAGCAAGCTTGTTGTGCCTGGTACAGTATTTTTACTGCTGGCGCATCTGTGTTCTCTTCTTCTTTTATGTGTAGTAACCGTTTAATAAAAACAAGAAAGCCAGTGTTTACAGTGAATTTACAACAGTTAGGAGTACCTAACAACGCCCCTGATCTAAAATCACTGTAAACCTTGTCTTTTTGGGGCTTTCTGCTTTACTTTGCTGTAGGCAGAGGGTGAACCAATTACAGGCTAAAGCTTTAAGTTTAGGAGGTGAAAGCCTGTTATGAGACGCTTTTGTTATTTGTTAAAAGATTTAGTTCACACAATGTCGTTTCCAACCCGTAAGTTCATTTTCGAAACAAGAAATGAAGATATTCTTAATGAAACCTGAGAGATTTCTTTCCCTCCATTGAAAGTTTACGCATCCAAAACTTTGACGCTTCAAAAAGTTAATAAATATATCGTAAACAAAATCCATATGAAAGTCTTCTGAAGAGACACAATCGCTTTATGTGATGAACAGTTTTAATTTAAGTTTTTATTTACATGCAGACAACAACAATCTAATCAATTTCTGATGGACAAATCAAGTCCCGCGACTCCCGCCCTACGTTTTTTTTCTTGTTCCAGTTGGATATACATCACAATAGGGAAGAAAAGACTATCGCAACTTCCATTTCATGTCGACATTAACATTTTTACAATGGGTGCATCTCAATCAGCTCCCTTAGTCATGAATCAGTATATCATGTACATGAATTCAGGCACTGGTAAGGACAGTAATGACCCTGGCTCACACTGGGACACTGATGGTGACATGACAACGTCCTTGTAAAACATCACCACTGGTGATTCGCTGTAAAATACAAAGACCGACGGCCTGTCTAGACTTAAGGTGCGGTCACACTGCACTTTTCATTCCATTGACTTCCATTCATATGGCAAGCTCATGTTTCGCTGCGTTCCAGTTCAAGTTTGGTGAACTCTGACCTGTGAATTCACATCACGTGAAGATGTGTGACCAGTAGAAGATCGATACCTCACGGCATGACCTCTTGGCTGAATTAAAAGAATGATATTTTTGCAGTAAAGCAAGATTGTATATTTTTTACATTTTGAGTGTATTAATCTTTGTTATATGTTGAATTCATGTTTCTAAAAAAATATGCTACAGCGCGTGACGTCATATCACGACCGTTGCAGTGTCCGAAGAAATTTTGCACGCTCAATGTCAAGCCAATCAGATTCGAGGACTATAATTTACTGTTGTATAAAATTAACAGGCTTTGATTTTTGGGTGCTTGTTGCTTGCTTGTTACAGTTTTTTCTTTTTCAACTGCTTACACACATTCTCAAAACTTTGCCTCTTTTTTTTTTCAAAACTTTACACACAAATCCAAGAATTGCACACACAAAATGCCTCACATCTCTTGCAAAATAAAGCACTGCATTCAAAATATCACAAACACATTTGTCTTAAGTTGCAAACACCTTAAATGCCATAATATTCTATTTTTGGATATATCATATACACACAGTTATTCAAAACCTAAAGCTCTTCTTTCATGAGCTTTTATGTTCATTTCTGTACAAGATTGAAAGTAATTGGCAGAGAGATGTTGAAAAATTCACTGTAAACACGAAAGCAAGATTGAAACCAAACTATTTATTTTTTTACTGTAAGCATTTGTGGTTGTGAATACAGTATTACACAGAATGAAAGAAAAGAAATACATCAACCATGTGAAGTTGGACAGAAACAATGGTTGTGTTTGAAAAAGGAAATCAAGATACTTCCTGTTAGATTTTTGTGTGTTACATAGAGAATTGTGTGTTGTGTTTTGCAAAAAGTGTTTTATGAAACTGAAAACTAAATCGAAGGCTGAGAATACGTGTATGGTTTTGCAGATTTGGCATGTAGTTCTGGTGTTTGAGTGTCAGGTTTCAGAAATTGTGTGACAAGTAAGGATTTTGTGTGTATGCAGTTGAAAAAAAATGTAATTTGATGAAAAAACATGTATTAAATGGATGTAACTTTATTACTCAGAAAAGGTTAATTCTCCCATGTTGCACACACAAAAAAAAAGCATGCAATAAATGTTCTCTCTGCTTTATTTGCAGGGCGACATTGATTCTGCATGAGGTTAGATTGTGGCTGGACCGAAATGAAATGAGTGGCTAACGACTGACCTCTTCCGCTGCACCACCACCACCAGCAACCTGTAGCATCTAACCAGTGCCTCTTCACCAGCCTGATACACCAACACACCCACATACACACAATTACCTAACAGAACACCATCAGACTGTAAGTTCCCCAGCTTCAATTCATTTCTCTCTGGTTGATTAATGCTTAATATCAAACTGTTTTTCATGTTCGTTTGTGCAATGTGATGACCTACAAATATAAACACCCTCTCTTCCTTCCTTCTTTCTGATATTAAAACATTACACAGAAGAAAAACCCATCTGTTTGCACCATACACTTTGTGTGTTGAATACACACATATAATATAGACATAACTGTATTTGGGTGAATCTGTCAAGAACATGCCTGGGTCATATTTCACATCAAAAATCTAAAGAAAGACATAAAATTTTATGTTAATAAAACAAAACCTATTTTAAAAGCATTAACATTTTTTTTTGTATTGTGACATTACTGACATTTGAACATTTCCCTTTCAAATTCTCAATTCTCAATTCTCATTGTCACTACTATAATGGGAAAAACTTATTTGATGTGTATATTTTATTATACCATGGTCTGTCTAAACACACAGTTCTGAATGGATTAGATTTGTGGAGGAGAAACTGATCCTAGACCAGCAATTACAGGAAGCATACTGAATCCTCTATCACTAACATCTGTAGTCCATGTACTGTATATACACCTCATCCCCGTGGTCAGGGAAAGGCTTAGCTCTCACTCTGCCTATGTTTATTACAGTAATGAGAATATAATGAAAATCATCATTGAAAATAATGAGAATTACGTAAAATCTCAGAAGTAAAATGGATGCATCACAGTAATGAGAATTTGGGGGAAGGGATGGGGAATGTGCTTAATTGTCAAGAAAATAATGGCATAATACTTACAAATGATTGTGGTCCTAAAATATGCTTCATTTTCTTTATGCAAAATATAAATCCTTATTTTTTGTTCTCTTGATTTTAGAGTTAAATATGTTTGCTTGTCATCGCTTTTGTGCTCACTACAGACGCACACACATAACTGCCATCAAATTGCCTTTTTCTTAGAGGGATACCCTTGTGAAAAACAAGTACACTTTAGCATACTTTCAAAAAGAGTACTTGTTATGGAAATAATATACTTTAAAGGAATTTACTGAATGTGACATTTTCGAACATGTAATTGAATGTTAATTGCAGTTAAATGAAAATGTATTATAGTTTAAATTTATATTAAATGATGAACTTTAGAGTTTTTTTGGCCCACTTAAGTAGGACATAAGTACAATTTCATAATTACTTCTGCTGTCTTTGAAATATGGTTCGAGTGTACTGTTGAATGTACTGACAAGCATTTATAGTAAACTAAAATATACATTTCTATTGAAACTTTTATTTCATGTAAATACATTTATAATTACACATTTGTAATGATGAAGTTGCAATTAAGTACTTTATAAAATATATCTTTAAATGTAATATCAAAAACACGCTACAGTTAAAATTATAATCATGTACTTTACATGTGCTTTAGTATGTTATTCAACACATCAAAATGAGTGTACTTCTTTAAAGCACCACAAAAGATAATTCAAACATAATTATTTAATTTAAAGGCCCGCTGAAGTGTCTTGGAACGCGCAGCATTTTTCAATGTGTTGATGTAATTTCAACTGAAACAGGAAGACAGGGCGATATATTGAACAGCCCCGCCCCTTTTTTTAAATAGCCAATAGCGTTTCGTTTATATCACAGCTCGGCCAGAACCGTTAAACTCCTTTTAATATCTAACCGTTTATCCTCTGAATCTCCTCTTTATCACTAAATAGAGCATTCTGTGCAGAATTCAAATGGGTCCGATACCTTTCGTGGTCTGAGCCGACTCACGGATATAATCCGCTCTGTGCTCTCGTGTCCCTGGGCCAGAGCAGACTGCGCTCGCGCTGCGGCGGTTCACTTTATACTAACGCGAAAACGGACTTCATTCGCGTCAATGGAAAGCATATTTACACTGTCTGAATCGTCCCCTATTCTCTATATAGTGCACTATGTGCCATTCACCATGTAGAAACTAGTAAATGTGTGAACAAATGACCGATTTCAGCCGCAGCTTCAGTGTCTGTTGATAGTGTAGGAGGGGGCGGGACTTCAGATTCTAGAGAGCATTTGATTGGACCAGAAGATCTGATGAGAAGCTGAAGTGCGATGTGATGTCATGAAAATCCGTGATCCATTTTAGCGGAAGTGAGAGACTGTAAATTTTGAATGCTTATATCTCCTAAATGTGAATTTTGTCATTGTTTTGGAACACACCAGCTTATTCATAACATTAAGGCTAACATATTCATACTAAAAGCAAAAAAACTGAAATTTTGATTTCAAGGGGACTTTAATATAATTTCTTTAAAGAAAAACATTTAATTTGAAATTATTACAAAGTGCACATTTTTTAAAAAGTGTCTTGAGAAACTTAGTCATAAATGTGCTCTCTTAATTAATATTATATTATCTGCAAGTTGAGTTTTTAAATATACTGTTAAGATATGAAGTACACTACAAGTGCACGTTCAAATGGTACACTTCTTATGCACTTAGGGTCTTGTGGAGTTGCAATGGCCATCGCGTGCGTGTGATCATGAAGTCCACTAGACCCTAGGCTGTCTTATGTGTCATTTTAGGTTTCAGAAGGGTGCTCGTGAGCGCTCCCTTTGCGGTCAATATGATGCACATTTTTGCCGAGCGAGCTCCGCGGCAGACTTCTTCCAGACAGTCAAAACAGCATTATGTCTCGAAAGGAAGACCCTGAGTGTTTAGGGTGCCATTTGGGACAGGGCCACAGTTAAGTGCACTTCTTTTTCACAAGGGATCCTGTAGCAATGTCCTGTGCTATGAACTACCCAAAACACCCTAGGAACCTCATAGCAATGCTCTACAACCAATCAGATTACTTTAGCAACTGCATAGTAACACCCACAGCACCCTAAGGGGCCGTTCACACAGAACGGGGTCTTCCAGGGTCTTGCTTCCTACCATGAGAACCTCATAGCTAGATGTTACACACACACACACGTTGGGTTTCCATGTTTTTTGGGGACTTTTCATTGACATAATTATTTTTATATGTACAAACATTCTATCCCTTAACCCTAATCCTACCAATCACAGAAAACTTCCTGCACTTCAACATTTCATAAATCATTTAATATGATTTATAAGCTGTTTTCCTGATGAGGACCAAAAAGTGTCCACAAGGTCAAAGATTTCTGGTATTGCCATCCTTGAGTCCTTTTGTCCCCATAAAGTACTGTAGGGAATACCTGAACTACACACACACACACAACGGATTTTACAAAAGCTTTAAAGTTTTACAGAAACATGTCTAGACACACAAGTACATGGTGTTTCTTTGTTCTCTTATACAATACTTTGCCTCGATAACCTTCAAAAATGATGCCGTTTCCTTGCAGTTTCATCCCTTTTAAGGCTCAAAGGTTGCATACTTGAAGTATGTTGTTTGCTATAAATCCTAAATGAATGGTCTGTTCTGCTAACCAGAACGCGCTTTTCTAAAAACGCGGCACTCAAGTTAAAATCAGTTCAACTTTTAAAAAACATGTCTCGAGACCTTGTGTGTTTTCCCCATTCCACTGTCCGCTTCTTGCGTTTTTCAAAGCAAAAACACATTCTGTGTGAACGAGCCCTAACACCTAAAATCTAAAAAGGGTTGTTAGTCTATTATTTTATTATTTTTAATTATTCATTACAGAAGACCTACACAGTGATATCATATTTTGTTGCCCGTATTTGTTTCGGGTTCCAACATAATTTTGCACAATCTTACTGAAAGTGCCGTGTGCTAGTTCAAATAAATCATGCTTCTGCAAGATCATCATCAGTTCCTTGACTAGCCCTTTGCTTATCTAAAGAAACAGATGCATATACCAGTAGCAACATTTACACATTGTGCAATCCAATTCAAATGAACTATTTTGCAAAATATTGCAATCCAGTGACATGTTCACTGGTGCGAGGGCGGGGCAACCTGTCAATCACATGAGATCCCACAATACAATCAATTTCCGATGAACAAAATTAAGTCTCACTCTACATTTTTTTTTTTTCTTGTTCGAAAAAGCTGTTTTATGTCACAATAGGCCAGCAAAGACTTGCAACTTCTGTTTCATGCCAACTTTAAACATTACCTATTCGCATCATGCTGCAAATGTAAAAATTTGGGTTATGCATGTGTTATGTAAGTGTATAAAGATATATTACAATCGTAATCAGACATTAGAAATAAAGAATGGAAAAAAAAATTAATGAAATGTAATTTTTTTATTATTATTTATTTAATACTAAATTTCAGGGTCTTGCTGCCTACCATGAGAACCTCTTAGCTAGACACACACACACACACACACACACACACACGTTAGGTTTCCATGTTTTATGGGGACTTTTCATAGACATAATTATTTTTATATGTACACACTGTATTTTCTATTCCCTAACCCTAAACCTACCCATCATAGAAAACTTTCTGCACTTTTACATTTTCAAAAAACATCAGTTAATATGACTTATAAGCCGTTTTCCTTATGAGGACCAAAAAGTGTCCACAAGGTCAAAGATTTCTGGTATTGCCATCCTTGGTACTGTAGGGAATACCTGAACGACACACACACACAACAGATTTTACAAATGGTTTAAAGTTTTACAGAAACATGTTTACACACACAAGTACATGGTGTTTCTTCGTTCTCTTATACAATACTTTGCCTCGATAAACTTCAAAAATGATGCCCGTTTCCTTGCAGTGTCATCTTTTAAGTCTCAAAGGTTGCATACTTGAAGTATGTTGTTTGCTATGAATCCTAAATGAATGGTCTGTTCTGCTAACCTGTCTTTTCACATCCCTTTACACCACACTAACATTTAAATGCTCTTGAAACCATTTCAGTGTTTTCTTAGGAATAGTAAACACTTGCTATTTTAGAGTTTGCTATTGTAATGAGCTAAGGGAGTAAGGCATGGTACCAAAATGACAATGCATAAAACTAAGAAGTGCTCAGAGAGTGAATGCACGTGGAAAGGGGTGAGAGAAATTTGAAAAGGAGCAAACAGTGTGTGCTTTCAACTTTCGTTATGCGTGTTTCTGTAAGATGACGTTTTGCAAAGAAAACTAATATCACTACTGTCCACAGAAATTACAATCGATTTTCAAAAGTGTTTAAAAACTCTGGGCATTTTTAGGAGTTTCAAAGCCTTGTGTTGAAAAAGGGTGCAGCACCTCATAGAAAGTAGACATTTTGTGTTCTCTCCAAAAGTGTTTGTATAGACAGTTGAGTGCTTTCAAATGCAGACCAGCATGAATGTGAGCTCCAGAGAAGTCTGAAAATAATTCATTGCATGAATAATGATCCCGTGGACCCATCATAGCTTGATTGATTTGATTTACTTATTTTTTTTATTTCATATGTAACGCAAAAGCGAAACACATGCTGTATGTGCAGACGAGTGCTGGCTAGTTCACACACCGCACACTAGCTCAAGACCGCCCTCTGTCTGTGAAAAGAAAAGCTTTTTTAGGTCACTGTTTTCCAGCCACTCCACTTTTCATAAATAATGTCTCCAGTGTGCTAATTTGTGATAGTTTAATGCTGTTTGGTAGGATTTACTCAAATGCCCTGGCAGCGCCACCTGTTATGTTGTAAAGAGCGACATTGATTATTCAGTGTGTTTTTCAAGCTTGTTGCTATTAGGATAAAGCAGGGGTTTTCAAACATGTCCTGGAGGACCCCAAGCACTGCTCATTTTGGCTGTGTCCGAAATCACATACTCTCTTGAGTAGGTACTTATTTTGAATAAGTAATTTCTTCATGACCTCTAAAAAGGTACGTTCTATATAGTATGAGTGTGTGTAGTATGAATGTAATCTGGATGTACTACATTCGCCTTGATTTCATTATCATGTGACCTACCAGCGTCGGTTACGTCGCATCACTGCCATTCACAAATCCTCTCCCGTGGCCTCATGGGATAGTAAAGTGTCCATCATATGCACACTTCAGAATTATGCCGGAAGTATTTCATCCGGGTACTTTTTCCCTAGTCTTTTATGAGTACTGTGAATTCAGACATACTTCTTTTGTCACATACTGTTTTTCACCTCCTATACAGTAGGGAAGTATGCGATTTCAGATGCAGCCAAACTGTGGCTCCCTCATCTAATACACCTGATTCAACTTATCAGCTCATTAGTAGAGACTGCAAGAGCTGAAGTGGGTGTGTCAGAGACATAGGCTGTGCCCCCTATACCCTTGAATAGGCCACTATTTGAAGGGACAGCCGTTTGTAGTGGTGTCCATAGTGGACGTTATGGAGTGTACTCATTTAATGCACCACAATAACAAGTGTACAACTGATGTTCTCTCAACGGCTAGAGAATACCCACAATGCATTGTGAGGGTCGCAGAAGATGGCGCCCACAGCTAAATTATCCATCCATCCATCCATTTTCCAAACCACTGGTCTAATGTGCCTACAGCGTAATATCATACAGGTATAAATTCCTTTTTAATTGATTATAAAATTGTTTAATTAAGGTTTATACATAGTTTCCATGACAGAGTTCTAGATAAATGTTTTCATTACTACTAAGTTTCAAATGATTATTACACAGCAAGCGCAAACTATGTAAAAGCGGCAGCCCTTCCAGTGCACTCAGTGTCCGAATTCCTGCACTCGTTTTCATTCACCCCTTCAAGTGGACTATATTAGTGGACTAATATAGAGAATAATGAAAGAGTATATAGGGGGCGATTTTGAACACAGCCATAGGGTGCTTCTCATGTCTTATTTGTGCATCCTGAAACGAGGTGTGTTTAGGCACATTGTTGGCGTGTTGCTATTTTGAGGTAACTGAAATAGACTGCGCCATTGACCAACTGAAACCTGATCTAAAGTCAATGCTGCAATATTTGTTTTTTTATTTAAAAAGCATGTTAGTAATAAGCGCCTATATGCAGGTGCACAACTCTGCTTATTACACACACAGCAGCACACAAACATGCCAAATATTAAAAATAAAAGGATTACAATGTAAAAGATTATTATTGTGTACATAACGATTAAAATGCTTTGGTGGAATCCGGCTTGTCCAGTAGATGGTCTGCTCGCGCACTTTAACCTCGCGCACGAGCAGATCTGTTTCCTCACTAGAGGAAATTCCGCCATGCAAATAGCGAATCCGCCAAGGCACGAGCGCAACTGGCTTAAAAGGGAATGGGAGATGAGACTCTGATTGGTTTATTGCAAAACACACCCATGACTCATTAAGAGAATAGGGACAACCCTTTTAGACAATGCGCAGGGCACGCGGACCATTGTTTCCTTCCTTAAACTAGCAAAAGTGGAATCGGACACGCCCTAAGTGCACTTGTGCCGTGCGCTTTAGACCATTCGCTTTGATCGTTAAAATAGGGCCCTTAGTGTCAGTACTACATTAAACTACTATATATAATGTTGAATATAATGTATAATAATGCAATGGGGGAATATTTGTGGGTCCTGATAATGCCAAATGTCTTATGTTACCAGTAAAAAGTGGCCTACATTATTTTAAATATATCTAGTCAGTGACAGAGTGCAAACATATTAATCTAAAATAAATCTGTTTCTTTTCTTGTCCTGTGCATTACCAGCACCAAGTCCAAGACTATTCATTTCCACCCCCAATGTAATACCAAATTTAGCATTTTAATCAACAGTACATTTTTTGTTATTCTTTTACCATATGTCTTGGAGTATCGCAATAATATCGTATCGTGAGTTCAGTATCATGATATCTATCGAATCGTGACATAAGGGTATTGTTACACCCCTACTCGAGTGTCACTTAAAAGTGTCATCAGCTGCACTCTAGGGATCTGGATCATATGGAAGCCAGGAAAACTGGCCCACATGACCCACATGACTATGCTATGGAAAACTTTGAAGGTCGCACATACAGTACTGTATGCTATGCTGTTTATCTTATCTCATTTCACAGAATGGTACACAGCGAAGAAAACATTCATCAGTCACTGAATGGTACAATCATTAATCAAACTGCTCTGTTCTGTGTACATGTACACTTTCTTGATAAATAGGATAAAATTTTCTTTTTTAAATAGACTAGTTGGCAACATGCTACAATTAAATAAGAAATCAGAAGGTTTGATAATTAAATTGTGGCAAACAAATGAGATGGGTTAAACCCTGGGAAAGGACCCAGATGCAGGCTTATTGGGTAATGGGTGATAACAGAAATGGTATAAGAATGAGAATTTGTAACGGGATAGTCAGATGATCAGCTGGCATCTCGGCTTTGATTTTTTTGTCCAATATAGTCTTTTGGTATCTGGAACTTCTTGACTTCGAGAGATTTTTTTGCTAAGAGGGAAAAGACTTCATTATTCCACCCGTTACTCGCCTCCTCGCAGTGCAATTAGAGAATCGAGATCTCCTTCAAGACGACTGACTTTGATTGGTTTCCGGGTCACAGGCTGGAGGGGCGAGGAAACGAGGAAGCTTCAGTTTTAGTATTGAGAAGCACCCATTACAAAATGTGCAGTGCTGGGGGTCTTCCAGGACAGGTTTGAAAACGCCTGGGCTAAAGGTTAAAATACATGTTTATAGTTTAATATCATTTCATGACATGTAAATAAATGTGTATCTTTAAGTCTTATATGTGGTGCCCTGATCTAGATAATTTATAGATTTGGAAGTTAGGCATTGTGGAATTATAGGTTTTACTGGCTAAAGGCCCGTTCACACCAAAGACGCTAACTATAATGATAACGATAAAGATATAGTTATAAAAATAAAATCGTTCTAAATATAAAAGAACAGCAGAGTCCACACCACAACTGTAACGATGACGGCACAGAGAAACGATATAGCTGGAATCACTTTCATAATTATTTTTTCAGTTGACGTACGATATAAACATTGACAGCCAATCAGAATCCATCCTGCTTTAAAGAGCTCGAGCATTTAAAGCGGCAAATAAAAAATAAAAAACTGCACACTTAGAATAAACAATGATATCGTCAGATGGTGTGGACACTAATATAGTTAACATTATAGTTATGGTTCTTGGTGTGAACGGGCCTTAACAGTTGTGAATTGCCTTTAATTTTCTGTCTTTAGGTTGTCATTATATTTTGTTTTTAGCATAATTAGTAATTTTGATACTTTGTTTTACTTAAAAATGACAAATAACATGGACGTAGTAGTTATTATGTAAGGGTTAGTGTGTAGATGCAATAAATGGTCACCACTTTCATTTGCCTTCATTAGTTCGTTAAATGGTTTTGTTGTGTGACAATACTAAAAGTACAAATACAATCATATTCCATGCAATAATTCCATGCACTATATTAATATTACGTATGAAACTGCATGCATAATTTATACAAACAATTAGAAAAGAGTTCACCCAAAAATAAAAATTTGAGAGCATTGCATTGTGGGATACGATGTTCTCTGCAGTGTTTGCAGAAATGTTTGGAATAGAATACTAGATTGGAGAATACTGAACACTATACGCTCTATTTTACTTACTGAGTTCTGAAAGGAGTGAGTGAAAAATATATTATTCCTCAATAAATGTTTCAAACAGTAGTATGCTACATAATAATCACATGACCTTGACAGATGACCTCATTACATTAAAATTTTGCATTATAAATCCATATGTGTGGGATATATTCCATGCGGTAAGCTTTGTTACTGCTCATTTTGACAAACTCTTCATAGTATTTTCTCTTACAGAATACATATACTATACTGCTCCTTGAGTGCCACTTTCCTGCAGACTTTAGCTCCAGGCTGTTTCAACATAAAAATATAGATATATTGCTAGCCTACATAAAATAATCACATGTAAATGTACTACCACACTTCTCTTACTGTTGCTGCAGTGTATAGTACTGGGGTGTACAGTAGTGTAGCTCTTAAATAAATTCTTAGGATTTCTTAAATTTTTCACAGCACATCAACAGGACATTGTTCTAAAATCACAGAGACAAAGTGATACTCTCTGCTGTTTGCTACATTCTAGCAAACAACATCCCATGACCATTTTGTCCATAAGATATAAACAGAAAATGAATGCACATTCTACAGAAAATGAACAAAAGCTATTAAAGGCCATACACATTCCATAAGATCCTGCCAGATTGAATCACATGTCTGTGGTTATCAATGGTTTATTTTTTGGCCATAATCAAGGGAATTAAAGTACAGGCCTAAAGAAATGGCAATCTCTATCTATGCATTTCACAGCCTACGCTTTGTCTTCATGATTTTTGAAAATAATGTTCTCCTATCTTTGTGGCAAATTCTTGGGACACTCTTTCTGTTATCTATTATATCATCATATATCTAGTATTTCTATTATTTTGTGTTTTCTTAAATCATTATATTAAATAGATTTTCAGAGAAGGGTATAGCTGCAGCCTAGAGATCTCCACATGGGGGTGTGGCCTCCTCCCATTGACAGACAGGCACATGACATGCATGTGTGATTTTTTTTCCCTCCAATCCATTTCAGGGCAAACTCCATCCCGCAGCCGATTCTTAAGATTTTATTGGTCATGGTAATCACAGATCTGATTTCCTACAGTGCTATAACCACGAGCTCTGGGCTCCTCTTTCATGGAGCATATTTATCTGTATCGGCATATTTATTTATACACTCTAAAAAACACTGGGTTAAAAACAACCCAATTTGGGTTGTTTTCAACCCAAGGGCAGGGTAAATAAAGAACAGAACACATGTTGGGTTACTTTTACCCAGCAAATTGGGTTGTTTATTTAACCCAACATAATGGGTTGATTCATTTTTACTATTATACTAGCTTTTTTGTTTTGTTTTGTTTTTTTGTTTAAGGATTAACTTAAATCCTCTAAACTTTTTTTTTTTAAATACTCCACAACCACTGGTTTGCATGATAATTCCTGTATTTTTGATAAAATTTTATAGTATAGCATATTTCATATCGTTTTAATACATATTGCCCACATTTAAGCTTGTTTAACAAATATTAGAAGTAAAAATGAAACATTTAGAAGTAATTCCAGTGTAATCGATCAGTCTCTGTTGTCCTGTTTCCACCATAATGGCGCTGGATCTCGTGCCGGAGATGGCTCGCGTTCGGTGGGGGAACTGCTAACTTCAGACCGCCGCCGTGTGTTTCACTCATAGCCGAAAAATGCTGACTGACTCCATAATCTGTCCATAAATAATCAGTGTACAATTCTGAGAACATATTTTAACATCCTAAGTATTTATATATTCTGTATCCCACGAAAAGGGGACTCACATCGCACCCCTGTATTTTGCTTTGCATAAAATTAAACAATATACAGAACAATAACGAATTTTTAGATAAAATAAAACGTACACAAACCTGTATTTTACCGAAAACATGCACCAATTTGACGGAGCTGCACTGCTCTCTCCTGAAGGGGTCGCAAAAAGCCCGCGATAAATAACTCAACCCCTGGGTTGTTACGTCTGACCCAGGATCTGGGTAAAACAAAAACTACCCAAACACTTGGTTAGTACATCTGACCCAGAAGCTGGGTAACACAAAATCTACCCAAACACTGGAAAAATAACCCCAAAAAATGACCCAAAAGGCTCAACCCAGGAATTGGGTAGAAAAAAATAACCCAAGATTTTTTAGACTGTATAGCATATTTTATAACTTTTTTGTTCTAATATCAACTAGAAACAATGCTTAATTTTACAAACATATATTTTGAAATGTAAGTCAATGACAAATGGATGAGGCCAGAGCCAATAGCCAAAGTCTTTGCACTTAGAGGCCCCGCCCCCTTTTGGAGGTTCTGCCCACTTTTGGAGTTCACGCCCTATTTTGGAGATCTCCGGTCTGCAGTTATACCTACTTGGTACTTGGCAGTTAAACCTCTCTAAACAGGTCCTTCAGGTTGAAAAACCACAATTCAACAATATTGATCTAGAGAAAGTTTTTAGTATTTGATGTGATTTTAGTTTTGAGTATTTAATTTTTGTACAAATACTGTAGGAATCAATTTTGAACATACAGTGACACCAACATACTGTGCATCCACAAAAATGACCTTAGCTCCAATTGGTTAAAAGTCAAAAACAGCTGTAAAAGTTCCTAGAAAAGCAATTATTATATTTTTTTTGCAGTGAAATTCATACATTTAGCTTACAGCAGCTGACATTTTAAGTGCAGCTTACAGTCCATATTTTTGAAAAAAAATCACGTAATCATTTCTGTTTGTGTTTGTGTCTGCCACACAGGTGACATCAGGTGCAAGGGGATGACCGAACGCATTCACCACATTAATCTCCACAACTTTAGCAATTCTGTACTTGAGACCCTCAATGAGCAGCGAAACCGCGGGCACTTCTGTGACGTGACTGTTCGGATCCATGGTAGCATGCTGCGAGCTCACCGTTGTGTGCTGGCTGCAGGCAGCCCCTTCTTTCAGGACAAGCTGCTCCTGGGCTACAGTGACATCGAGATCCCCTCTGTGGTTTCTGTACAGTCCGTCCAGAAACTGATTGACTTCATGTACAGCGGCGTGCTGCGGGTCTCCCAGTCCGAGGCCCTGCAGATCCTCACAGCTGCCAGCATACTTCAGATCAAGACCGTTATCGACGAGTGCACCCGCATTGTTTCACAGAATGTTGGCATTGCTGGATCTGGCAGCTTTTCCGTCGTCCCAGGTGACTCGGGGCAGGAGACACCACGGGGAACTCCCGAGTCTGGCACGTCCGGTCCCAGTAGTGATGCCGAATCAGGCTACATGCAAACATCTCACCAGAGCCTTGACCGCGTTTATTCCTCGCTTTATTCCAGCTGTCCTGGGTTGGGCCTGCAAAACGGTACCCGTGGAAATCGCTCCCACTACGCCAGTTCTGCGGTGACCGCCAGCTACGACTCACCCCTTCAACTACAGCAGAAGGAGGGAGGGCAGGACCCTGCCTGGATCACACGCATCCATGAGCGTTCGCAACAGATGGAGCGCTTCCTGGCCACGTCGGAGACTACACACTGCCGTAAACAGCCTCGTCCTGTGAGGCTCCACACAGGTGATATTCACATCAAGCAGGAACAAGGGGACGAGTACAATTGCTACGGGCTTGAGGACTGTCGTGAGGACAGCGAGCAGCTGGAGTGCATCGAAAGTGAGCCCAAAGGCGAGAGCTTCGACTCTGGCGTCAGCTCTTCCATTGGCACGGAAACCGATTCTGTCGAACAGCCTTTCTTGTCTGGGTTTGCTCGAGACAATTGTCCGAATAAAGGCCAGCAAGGTGAGCGTGGAACCCCAGTGCAGATCGAGGTCAACGATTCATCTCCCGAGCAGACCCAAGAGTCGGTCGAAGACGGTAGTGGAAACGGTCCTTCTCAAGAAAGCGGTGAGCTTGGAATCAATCAGCCGCCTCAAGCCAACCTAGCAACACCCCAGTCCATGCCAGGTGGGCCATACCTGCGGCCAGGTGAGCCACTTACCAGCAACCTGCGCATGCCCCTCACCTTGACCAGCAACACCCAGGTAATGGGAACCGCAGGCAATACGTACTTGCCTACACTCTTTGCAACCCAGTCAGCCAGCGACAACAAGCCTTTCCTCTTCAGTCTGCCCCAGTCCATTGGGAGTCAGCAGCCCCAATTTGTGGCAGTGCCCTCTCCGAACATGCCTCCATTCCCCAGTGGACTGACGGTGCCACCCGGTGGAAGTCAACAGCAAGGTGGTGCGGCAGTGGGACAGCATGGGGAAAAGAAGCCCTACGCATGCACTCTTTGTTGTAAAACCTTTACTGCCAAACAAAACTACGTCAAACACATGTTTGTGCACACAGGTGAGTACCCTTGACCTTCATCTCTGTATAATGCATGTACTGTGTGTAGTTAAGTTTTATCCAATTATATCTATAAGCTTTTTAAATTGCTTTTACAGAAAAGCTAGTCTGAAACAATTATGGTAAGCTTTTGATTCTAGATGGATAATTGGCAGCAATTATTAATTTCACTGTGAATCATCCTTGCTGGCTGTTCTCTGTGGGTTAGGTATTATATTATAAGCAACCCAGTTTAACTAACATTTGTTAGGACCTCAAAAATATTGATATGATTCTTCATTTATTGGGCTTACAGACACAGCTCAATAGAACCAGAATATGAAAAGAAATGAGGCGGTGTATATTTCAAGCCTGAAGGAAGGAGTCCCTATGCCATGTCGTGGGTGCACCCCTACTAACAAATTAAATAACTGTTCAGTCAGTGCATAGCTTTAAGGTAGCAAGGTATAACAAATGTGCTGAGTTCCTTTCTCCTCACTTTGGAAACCACAAGTGGGATTTTTGCTGTTATAAAATGCATACAGTACAAGTGGTCGTGTGAGTGACTAGCCACTTAAACCTAAGAGCAAAAGCTCTTAACACATATCAGCAGCCTATTAACTATAATTTAACAGTTATTAAGCAAATACTTTATTATGTTCTGTACGTACCCTCTTGAGGCATGACAAGCCATGAGACCAATATGATTTTTTATCTTGAGTGCCAAAAGGCCTTTCTTGTCTATACTTAAAAAATTATGATAACTGCCATGGTCTATAATTAAAGTTTTTACTTAATGAACTTGGGCCTCATTGGTCGACACAGGATCGCCAGGTCAATTTATGACTCCATGAGAAACATCCTTAATAGCTGTTTTCCCTTAGGCAAAGTCTAAGCTTTACACATAATACACTCAAGCTATTTGCCAAACGCATGCAGTTTTGTCATTGTATGTGTATATATATTATATATACACACATATTTATGTATGTATATGTAGGTGTGATCTTTTCTCAGAAAAAGTCTGCACCAATGTTTTGACTTGCCACAGAATCATTTGCATATTAGGAAGGTGTTTTTTATGCAAACCAACTTTCAATACATCCTTAACTCTTTCCCTGCCAGCATTTTATTTTTAAATTGCCAGCCAGTGCCAGCATCTTTGATCATATTCACCAATCTTTCACGGCCCCCAGAATATTTCGTTGTATGAATACAGTATGTAAACAGTCAATATATAACAATTTATTATATATATATATATATATATATAACAATTTAGTTCTAGCTTCATTCAGTTTTTTTTATCAACACTTGAATGTGGGTAAGTTCCATTAAAAAAAACATTTAGAACAAAAACCTGAGAAAATCTGATTTTTGTCAGACTTCATCCAGATCAAATTCAGAATTATGATCAAAACGTAGATCGAGTTCATCGACACCCCAAAAGCTTCACAGTCCTATACCTCTTCCTGGGTTCGACATTTTTCTCGCTAACGTTAGGCAGTTTTGATTGATATATGCTGCTGAATGTTTGATGATCATGTTAGCTTATTTGCGCGCGAACAACTTCTATCCACTTCTTCTTGGCTGTGTCTGAAATCGCATACTCTCTTGAGTAGGTTATTTTGAATAAGTACTTACTTTGTGAACGCTAAAAAAGTATGTTCTATATAGTATGATTGTGTGTAGTATGAATAAAAATCGGATGTACTACATTCGCCGTGTTGTTAATATCATGTGACCTACCAGCGTCAGTTGCGTCGCTTCACTGCCATTCACAAATCCTCTCCCGTGGCCTCATGGGATAGTAGTGTCCACTTGGTGCCGGCCCTGACATCATATGCACACTTGGTCATCCAGGTACTTTTTGCCTACTCTTTTATGAGTACTGTGAATTTGGACATACTTCTTTTGTCACATACTGTTTTTCACTTACTATATAGTAGGGAAGTATGTGATTTCGGATGTAGCCCTGCCCTGCATCCCAATGTGCATACTATACATCCTAAATAGTATGTGAGATTGCAATAAGTGTGTCCCAAAACATAGTATTTTGAAAAGTGTATGCCAAAAGTCCCCGGATGGTCTACTATTTCCGGTAGATTTTTGATCCGTGCACACTATAACGACTAATATTGCCCACAACCCATAGTGCTTTGGAGGAGGATTCGAGGATTCAAACACAAGTAAAAAGTACAAACATGGTGGGTGTGCGCAACCGACGGTTAAATAGAGAGGTTTAGATAAAGGGGATTGAGTGACTAATAATCAACATTTAACCTGATAAAAACATTTATTTAGTGTTATCCGTGTTATATTTAATCTGCAACAACAATGTGGACTTTTATAAAGATCCATTTGGCCATTATCTTTTAAATGCATCATTATGCAAACACATACTTCTTTTCTCTCCAATACAGTAGGAAATTAAAATAAATGAAATGTGGAGGATTTTAACTGGCAAGATGATTGACAGGCCAGTTTACAGTGACAGGATGCATGTAACTATGCGACAGCATCATAGTACTGTATGTCCCAAAGCTTGTCTACTCTTCTGCTACACACTCAAAAGTATGTACTTTTTCTTCACAAAAAGAGTACATTCTTTTAGGGTGTAGTACAAGTAGGCGAATTGGGACACAGCACTGGATGCGTAACAGCGCCCCCTACCATATAACAGTGCTTGCTGGAAAAACTCATCAGTGTCAGGGAAGCATTCCCAGGTGAAAAAAAGTACATTTCTATAATGTACTTAAAGTGCTCTATTTTCGCGCACTAATTTTGTACTTAATATACTAAAAATTCTTCTTTAGTACTTATTTAATTTAATCTATCGGTTCAAGTGTACTATAAGTGGTATCTAAATACATTTTTAAATACAGAGATAGTATATTAAAAGCACATTTTAGTTCATATTTCATGGTGTCTCAAAATAGCACAGTTGAGTACACTTAGATGTTCTTAAGATTATCTTAAGAAGTACTAAAGAAGAATTTTTAGTATATTAAGTACAAAATTAGTGCATGAAAATAGAGCACTTTGAGTACATTATGGAAATGTACTTTTTTTTCCCCCACCTGGGTTGTGTCATAAATGATGGAAAATCCAGTCAATGGCTGGGAAAGAGTTAATAAACCTGGGGTTGGCAGTGAAATGTCCACTTGTGATTCTAGTAACTGTTTTGGAGTTACTTCTGGACAGGAGACTGATTTTGCGAACTATTCTGAACCCTTGTCTTGAGCCACACAGTTCTGAAGCAGCAGCAGAACAAATTGGTCTCGCACAGTAAAGTACCCAGACCACAAAAGTGCATTCAATGTGGCAATGTTAAGTTAAATAAGATAATTAAATTTGACACTGTGAACTGCTGAAGTACATTACTATGCAATAACGATCTGTCTTCAGGACAAAATGTAGTCTGTGTAATCTTATATGTTTATCAAAAAAATCTGACTTTGATCCTTGATGCTGCCATAAGCACAGCTTTTATCACAACAGATGTTATTGCCTGTGGGCTAAAAGATTGTGGCTGCCAAGAACATAAAAATGTAAATAAATGGTCATGTATGGCCTTTCAATGGAAATGATATAGCTACTATATACTGCAGAGTTTCCAATATTTTTAAGTATAATAAAAATTTACACCGAATTACTGTAAGTGACACCATAATTTGGTGAAATTGATTTTTCATTTCAGAAAGGAACAGCAATATACATTTAATTTTTTTGCACTGTTCTTTTTACTTTTCTGCCATAGTTCTTTATTTTTTCTACTTTTTTGTAAATTCACTTTTCTTGTTTTCCGTTTCTTTTATGGTAAATAATGTATTTCATATGTTCTGTAAATTTATGGCACAGACCTACGCCAGTTTGTACCAGCACACCAACATGCATAGTAAAATTACAACACAGTTGCAGTTATTTTTAATTAATTAGGCTATTAATGCTAACAGTGCTTCTCAAAATTTCAATTTTCATTTAAATACCATGTAGAAATTACTGCCCTACAAGCGTAATGCGATTCTCGATGGTAATAATGACCATGAAAAATGTCTAAACTTCCACTTTTTTTCCAGTTCAATCTAATTTAAATGAAAGCGTATATAGTTTGAGTCAGGGTCTATTCATTTAAAAAATATATAACATATATCAAAATGTAATTCATACACAGTGACTTAAATACTCGTCTATGATAAACATGTTTTCAGATTTTGTTCATCAGTATCATCAAATCAATATTCATTTTGATATTTTTGTGAGGCAAATTACATAAGGTAGAACCACACCTAGATCAGTAACACTTGTGTAATTCATGTATAATGCATTATAAAGGTATTCATAATGTACGTTATAATCCTTTTTTTTATTATAAATAATTGTAACCAAAGTTAAAATGCATTTGCAGATTCCTTGTTACATCTGAAACTGGTTGTTTGTCATGTGTTTTAATGCATTATACTTTCTAAAGAATAGATAAGTATTATAATGTGTTATACTGTGGTTACAAGTATTCATGAGACCATACAATGCATTATAAGGCACATTACAAGGCATAATTAGTGCATTAAAAATACTTTTATAATGCATTATATATAAAGGTTTTAAGTAAAGTGTTATGTAAACGCTTTATGTAACTTTAGATTAGTTTCATAGACATCACTGGTGCAAAACATGATCCTGATGAGAAGAGGAACGTGTATAAAATTTCAATGTAGCTTAAACATGTTGGCTGTGCTGGGCTTTCAGATTTCAAAATTTTACATTACTGTTGCTAGGCAACCACAGCACTAATTAATTCCATAATTAAGATTAATAAATTTAGCAACATTAGTAACCTGCATGCAACTTTTCAGCAAAACTTTGTCAACTATTATTTTGCCATTTAAAATGATATGAACAGAGAATTTCATGTCAAATTTTGTGTGAAAAGGTTCACAAAGAGTTTGAGAGGTGTTATTAAAAATCTAAATGCAGACATATTAGTTCTTAATAAAAGACAGAGGAACATGTATGTGTGAAATTCCAGGTCTGTAGGTCAAACAAGCTCTGAGCTTTCATAAATATAACGTACACATTGCTAAGCAAGTGTCTGTTTTATACTTATTACATGTATTCATTGAAATTACCTGCATGCAAAATATAGTAACTTTTCACCATACAGTGACAAAGTCCAAATGTGTTTTAATATCACTGTTAGTATGATCACTGTATAATATCAGTCTTTAAATGCAAGACATTTAAAGTGTACCTAAAGTATACTTGCAATAGTTCCACTTTAGCACAATCAAATATAGTATATATATCTTTATATCTTTAGTTGGACCTCAGCACTTCTTCCGGATAACTAAAGTGCATTAAGTACAAAATTAGTTGTTCCAGTTTAGCAGACTTTAAGTATATCAATTTAGTACAATTGCAGGGTATTTATATTAATTACATAAATATGTAAATGTATTTGTAGTGTATTTCGCATAAAATAAATGTATTTCAAATAGTGCTGTCAAATCGATTAATTGCAATTAATCGCATCTAACATTAAAGTTTGTGTTTACATAATATATGTGTGTATCAGGGGCGTTTCCTCCTAGGAGGCAAGGGAGGCAGTGCCTCCTCAAAGAAATTGGATGAGAAAATAATACATACTACAAAACTAAAACAACGCAAATATTAAAAAATGTGACATTAAAAGGTGTAGAAATCACTCGTTTTTCTAAAGTAACACTGTCCCACAGCATCACCAGCAGGTAATGTTACCACGTCTCTCTTGCCTCCTCTGAGCCCATTGAGATTTAACAGACCCCCTAAAGTGTGCGCTGGGTTTGATGGGGGGGTAACTGAGAATGAATGGGGGCAAGTCATGAATGGGGGCAAGCCTCCATCGCGCTATGATTGGATATGATTTGTTTGTGCGATCGCCTCTTGTTTACGTGCGTGTTCCGCGTTCACAAATCAGTCTGAATGAACAAAATGATGGCGTTAATATGGGAAGACTAAATAAAAAGTAAGTAAACAGCTCAGCTACTTAGATATCCCCACTGTGTCACATCAAAATCAAACATGAAATTGCCTGAACACATGATGACTGTTTTTTGTTTTGTTTTTTTAAATGGGCAGTCAGCTTGGTAAAATTAAAGATACATCTTCATGTCTATGACCAGTGTTTACCGAGATTGATGACTGATGATCCAAAAATAAGTTGACTATTAAAAAGAAAAGCTGAACATCAGTTCACAAATAATTTGTTTAAATTGTTACTGGCTTTAGTTATTATTTTGGAAAAACTGTAAAGAAAAAAAAAGGCTTAAAACATTTTTATACTTATACATGGTATTAATAAATAGAACATTAATTACATTGTTAAAGTAAAAATACAAAATAGAATTGTATGTGGTTTCTTTTTGATGTTAAGTAATGTTTATTTAACCAGGAAAATATGACAACATTAAGTGTAACATGGACATGAATTTACATTTGATTTATAAAAAAATAAAAAAAGTAAATAAAAAAAACTGAGGACATTGCCTCCTCATTTCAGAACACCACTGGTGTGTATATATGTATATATATATATATATATATATATATATTAGGTTATATTTGTATAAATAGGCTATAATTGTGAAATTTGAAAGTGCAGTCAAAACGATTAATCGATTTGTCTGCACTTTCAAACATACACATACACACATATATATAATATATATATATATATATATATAAATAAAATAATATATACACAAATATTATGTAAACAAACTTTTGTTAGATGCAATTAATCGATTTGATAGCAATTTCAAACACACGTGTGTATGTATATAGCATGCGTACACACATATAATATATATAAATATAATAATATATACACAAATATTATGTAAACAAACTTTTATGTTCGTTGTGATTAATCGCGATTAATCAATTTGACAGCACTTTCAAGTTTCACGATTTCAACAATACATTTTCAAATACATTTGACACAATTTCAAATTCACTTTGGTATATTTATTTTTCACTAGGGATATGATAATGGTTTATGCAAGAGGCTTTAGCGAATCGTTCCTTCCTAATGAGTCTGTGCTCTGTGCTCTTTCAGGTGAAAAGCCGCACCAGTGCAGTATCTGTTGGCGTTCGTTCTCGCTGAAGGATTATCTTATCAAACACATGGTTACACATACAGGCGTCCGAGCATACCAGTGCAGCATCTGCAACAAACGCTTCACCCAGAAGAGCTCCCTCAACGTCCACATGCGCTTGCACCGCGGAGAGAAGTCCTACGAGTGCTACATCTGCAAGAAAAAGTTCTCCCACAAGACCCTGCTGGAGCGCCACATGGCCCTGCACAGCACCGGAACCGGGGTCTCCGGGGTCAGTGCCGCAGGAAGCGCCGGAGGCCCCGCATCCATCCCGGTTCCGATGGCCGTTCCCGAGCCGGGAGCGGGAGTGGTGGCCCTCGCCATGCCGGTGGGAGCGGGCGGAGCAGGGGGCGGAGTCGGAAGCACCGGAGTGGGTGTCGCTGCGGAAGCAAGCTGCCAGGAGGGGACCACCTACATGTGCTCCGTGTGCCCTGTCAAGTTTGACCAAATCGAGCACTTCAATGACCACATGCGCAAGCATGTCTCCGACGGATAAGTACAAACAAAAAAACTTACGTAAAAAAGAATGAAATGATAAAGAAAACGGCACTAGATTTTTTTTTCTTATATTGGGGGCATGAAGAGTAATGAGTATAGACACTGGCACATTAAGTTTTCTAGAAAAAAAGAAGCGTTTAATTTCTTTTCTTTTCTTATTTTTTTTTTTGTCCTTGCTATTCTTAAAGAATAAAAAAAGATGGTGGCCTTAAGGCTGTGTAGTTGGATAATGATCCACTGGCTGGATCCATACTACTGGCCTCTAAATGTATGCTTTCCTTAAATACTGATTTATGTGTTGAACACTACCGAAAGGCCTGCGAAAGAACACACAAGAAAAAAAAATTCACATGCGCGCACACACTCAGACATACACAAACACATATACACATACCAATGCATGCACTCACACGCACAAACTACTTATACACACTTATATATGGTAGAGGTATTTTGTACGTATGTGTATTTGTGCATGTGAGCGTGCGTGTGCACAAAAATAAACATTGCAGTGAATTTTTTAAACTTGTAGATCTTTTCCCATGTAGACCGTATTGGACACTATAAGCGTCCAAGCTTACTGTGGTATAGATTATAAAAAAAAAAAAATTATTAAAAAAAAAAAAAAAACGAGAAAAAAACATTTGGCTCTAGATTCATTCTAAAATATTGATGGTCACATGTTTGCCTTTTTACGTGCGATAAGAACAGGAGAGTTGTTCAATTTGACACTGGGTTTTTATTTATTATTATAGCATTGAGGGATTATGATGTTGATGTTGTCAAGGTACAAGCCAGTTTTACTAACTGTACTAAAATGGGAATTGATGAATGAATGATTATTATGACATTTTTTTTCTCCCGCCACACTTTTTTGATGGTTCAGGTCAAGTTTACAAAAAAAAAAAGTTTATCAATGACAGTATTCGAGCAAAAACTTTGAATGCCGTTAATAATTTCCAATTCGTTTTGCATACACTGCCAGTTAGAAGACGACTGTTAGTTGACCTCTTCCGCTTCAAAACGAAATGTGATATAAAGTTTCGAGCAATTGATTTATTCTTTTCATTTGCTCCATGGTTCTGTTTTTTATCTTTGGAAAAAAAGAGAAAAAAAATGGCAGATTTTAGTATGCAAACAGGCCCAGAATCCAAGTTAACTGCTGCTCCTCACGTGCTCACTTTGAGACTGTTATCAGCTGTAGAATCCAACGTCATGTGGATATTTCTCTAATTATTATTAGTTCTCAGTGAACATGGGAAACGTTAAGCTATTTGGAGCCATGGGCTAGATTAGATCAAAAGTGAACTGGACAGGAATAACCTCCTAAATGCGTAAAATGATGTATTTCCTGTTAGCGGCGACTACTATGACTCAGTTGTTTGAGCCGGTGGGGTGACTAAAATGCACTACTCCTGTTCCTAAAGCCCCACCTAGTGGCTCAAACAGCCGTCCTTGTTTTTTGCCTGATGGGAAATACAGATGGGGAAGGACATAGGCAACAGAAAAAAAAAGAAAAAAAAAGAAACATCTACTGAACCACAATAAAATAAACACGGTCATTCTACTTTAATATACCACAGGGAGAAAGCTCTCCAAACAATAAGAAACATTCCCAATTTTACCGATATCTAGACATTGTGTGTGTACTTGGGAAGTGAGTTAAGAAGGTTGTATTTTTGGTGTTACGTCACTCAGAAGCTCTGTGTTCATATTTGGCTTTGTTATACACGTATTTTATGGATATAAAAGACTCATCTGCCGTGCAACTGCAATCAGGCAATTTTGCTCACTTATCTGAGTAGATACACCTTTGAAGTGTCGTTAAAATGATGACAAAATGTATCAATCAGTTTATTTAGACTTTTTTCCATTTTGGAATTTGGTCGCATAAGTTGTAGGTTTGAAAAACAGTGCTACTTTGCACATTTACTTCAAAATCCTGTGCTTAAACGTTGAATTGTTTTACTTAAGAAATTAAATTCTATGATTTTCTCTTTTTATTTTCATTGTTTATAAAGGAAATATCTTTTCTTAAAAGCTTGATAAGAGGACTGCATTGTTTTCTTGCATATATGTTGCACTGCTTAAACCAATAAGTGCACTACTGTTACCAGAGATGTTCTAGTTTTTAGAGATAATCATTTTTTTTTTTTTTTTTTTAATCAAATATTTGGTTCTATAGTTCACTTGTGTTTGAGTAGCTTTGTTCCTTTTTTTTTTTTTTTTTTTTTATTAGATGATTAAATTTTTCTTGGCTTTGTTATCATCACTTGCTATTGTATTTACTTTGTGCTGTTTATGCAAGTTTTTTCTTTTCTTCTTTATTTATATTTAAACCATTGTGAGCTTATCCCTGGTCAGATCCTAATGATGTATTGCTTACACCACTTCCATCCCTTCCCACATCCCAACACCACCCCGATGCAGTTAATTCATTCAAGCAAATGCTCGGTTTTCTTCTCATTCATACCAAACTAAAAAAACAAAACAAACATAAAAAAAAAAATCCATAAAACCACAAAACCACATTTAAAAAAAAAAAATTGTAGTGTGTGCCTAAATATATGATAAATGTCTTTTAGAACAAGTAAGTTTCTACGAGAGGGTCGTTGTGCAAAGCTTTTAGTGCTGTCTAGGGATCAAGCACATTTATGTATGTGTTTGTATGAGCATGTGTGTGCAACATGTTTGTGTGTGTATATTCCTCTATGTGTGTGCTGTACAATTTGTGACGCCTGAACTGTAGGGCTTCCTTTGCAATATGCAGTACAGGTACGGCAACAGTGACAACATGTTATTTTACACACTTAGGAGTGCATTTGGTAACTTTCTCAAGAACAATCATTACTATATTCCCTACAATAAATAACATGAGGAACATGATGCTGTTAAGGCCCTTGCTTTAAGTCTGAACGATATGATCTGGCCTAACCCAATGCTGTCCCGGTGAATTCATCGTGCTGTGAGACCAAACGTCGCTTTTTACTCAATTTTATGCTGCAAAGCTTGGCCACAGGCTGTTTTGTATCGGTCTGAGGTGTTGCCTTAGACTAGCGTACGTGTTTGTTGGTCATTTCGAATCGAGTTTCTTGTTTTTTGAGACCTGGTGCTTCAGCTTGCCGTACCATTCGAACAGTTGTGTTGAGTAGCGAAATGAGAAGAATGTTCTGTTGGTTGCATTTGGCCTGTCTTTGGATAATCAAGGTTATTTTTGGCGGTGACACTAGAGCTGTACGATTAATCGTAAAAAGATCGCGATCACGATTCAAACACGCACACAATCTTATTTACGATTTGCCCGTGTCTATTGACAAAATCATACCGGAACCTTTTAAATCTGTGTTCGTGCTGCCGCTGAACCAAAGAGAGAGCAGTTTTGAACCACACAGTAGTTATTTCCAAGGTTGCCAGGTTTTCATAATAAAACCCGCCCAATTGTTACTCTAAACTAGCCCAAAACTAGCCCAATCACGTTTCAGGGGAGGTCCTCCACGTTCCAGGGGGTAAAATCCGCGTTTTTGGCGGGGTTCCCCTGGTAAAATTCATATTCCACGGGCTAAATATCATGTTATTTGGAGTTGCTTCAACCCACGGACATAAAAAAACCACCCGCGGCAACAGTGTTAAAGCAGCCCAATTCCGCGGGAAAACCGCAAACTTGGCAACACTGGTTATTTCTGTGTTACAAATATTCAAATTATCACAGATGCGCTAAGATAAATGTTTACAGTTTGGATATAAACACTGATGTCTACGATAGCGATCAAAATAGAGCAAACCACCTTTTGACACTAACTTGGCGCTTCAAATAACGGTTGTATCAATTACAGCGTTACGCCAGTAGGTGGCGACTAGTGACTGTTAAAAAATGTAGTCATTGAATCATTCATTCAAAAGATTCGTTCAAAAACACTGATTCATCCAGTAATGAAACAAGTATTTATTAATGAGTCATTGAATTGTTTTATTTATGAAATTATTTAAAATAATTCATTCAAATTAATGAAAGTAATTAATGTTTTGTCAGAACCTCTAGTAAATTACATGTTATTTTGTTTAGTTGTCTATTTAGAATCGAGGGAGAATCGTGATTTCTCATTTTTATCCAGAATCGTGCAGCTCTAGGTGATACTCGAAAGCGTCCTGTCTCATCCATTTATAGTTTTGTTGGTTCTCAATTGTTGATATTGTCCGTAGTTTGATGATCCATTATCAGCATAGGCGTATTTTTGAACTACAATATAATTTAGTGTCAATTCAGTCATTTGAATTCACAGAAACATAACTTTATACCAGAGCATATATGTCAGGGGTCAGGCCAACCTAAACATGAACATTTCCACCATTAAAGCACCTAATGAGTGCTACTAGAGAGCAGATAAATCGATATCACTTCCAAATGGTTTGCTAGATAAGCTATATTGTTCAAGTAACATCCTTTTGTGGGGGGAGGGAGGGGATGCATTGGCCATCAGCTGTGTCTTTAAGGATAGCCTTAATCATGTTTGAATCAAGCAACCAAATGCAATATTGCTTGTGAAGGTGCTGTTGCAATTTCTTGCATTTATTTTACACAAGGGAAGGGGGACAGAAAAGCAACCTTGCAATACAGTGTTGGACGATTGTCTAGTGATGGTTATGAAGGACGTACGTATATAGCTACATGCAAATCGCTGATTTCTCTTCTCATCTTGGTATAGATTCATAACCAGGCAACAGTGTCACCGGTCCTTGTATCAGGCTTCACGTCTCATCTCGCTTGTGTTGAAGTGCTAGGAGGCTTTAATGTCCGATATTACTGTTACTCCGTGTTTGTTCATATGTAAAAAGCGAAAAACAACAACTACGACGGGAAGAAAAAAAAAGTTTTATTTCACAGAGACTTTGTTTAGCCAAAATTGTGTAGTTTGTGAAAGTGTAAAAATCTGCACGAAAATGTTTAGACACAATTCAGATGCTTAAATGTCATAGTCTTCGATCCATCGCATCTAGACTGGACACGGTTCTCGTGGGTTCTAAAAAGCACTATGACGATCACTTCTATGGGTAGTTCAGATAGACTTTTTACATTACTTACAGTATATATTTACAGTTCTTAAATGTAGAATTAGCTTTTATTTTTGTTTCTGCTTAAAATGGTAATTTTACAATACATATGGATTTTCTTCAGTGTACAGTATAGATACAGCATTCTCTTCGCTATTACAGTAAGTCTTCTTTTCTCCTTGCTTTTTAACAAAGGTACATTTTTTAAAAAAAATTCTTAATTTATAAATAATATCTATTCCTAGAGTATAGGCTTGTGGGCACAGAAAAGACCTTGGAAAACATCACCAATATTTATGTTTTGCTCGCTTGACAGAGTGAATATTACTTGGAACCGCTGGAATGACTGGTTTTATTGTATACGCTCAGAGTTTTTTCGTAACGTACAAAATATATTGCGCATCCTGTAATACTAAGTGGATCCAGTCCATTTTCCCCATCTCTGTTTTTAAACAGTAAGATTCAATCTAACATTGCTGCACTGAAATCTTTCATCTTGCAGTGTTTCCTTCTTCTAGCAAACAAAGACGTAATATTCTCTACACAACGGTCAAAATAATCCAAAACAAGAGTATCCATGTGTTCATCAGCATCTACAACAGATAGTACTGTAACCAAAACAACACCTAACACTGTACATGTGGAGTTTTACAATGCCTCTCCTTTGTAGAAGAAAAAAAAATGATGAAGTGCCTCTTTTTACAGATCCAAGCTTAATAAAGCTCACAATAATACTGTTATTTTTATTCTGTAATAATAATACAGTAAAAAACAAAACAATATTCACTGCCTAAAATGAAACACACACGCATATTTATCAACTGTCAGACAGATCCCTCTATGAGGCAAGTATGAGGACTACCAGCAATAATAATCACGAAATAGATCTGAAATGTCACAAAAAGGACCACTAATAAGTAAGGGTGTTTTATTGTGTTTTAACCCCTGAAATCACCAAAATGAAGCTTATTTTATACTACAATATACAGTGTTATATTGTGTCCAAAGTGCCCCTGTTAAAATTAATAATAATAATAATAATACTAATAAAAAAAAAGTTTTTGTTTTGATTTTTTTTTTATCCAAACCTGCCTTTATCATTTTTACGATTATAAGTCGCATATTTTAAATGCCCTATTGAAAATGTCTGCCTTTTCCGTATGCAGTTTATTGGACATTTATGTATGTGAACAAAACAAACAAACAACAACAACAAAAAAAAGATCGTTCTTCCTATTCTATTTCCTCTTCTTCCTCTCTTCTTCTCTTAGATGCTGAATTTGCTTGAGATGACATCTTTTCTTTCAAAGATGTTGATGCTATATGCTTTTGAGCAGTTGTTATTATACATAATCAACATAATATTGTGTACGCCGTAATCAATATTGCAATGGTTTATGTGAAAAGAGGTCATTGTTGTTCTGTGATTTTGCGAGATTTTACAGACTAAGTCTGTAAACTGAAACTAGAGTATAGAGTCAAAGCGAGCTGTTTTTTGAAGAATATAACAGAGAAAATGAAAACCGTTTTAATCTTTGTAGTCGGTAGACGACCATATCATACGTTCAATACCAAATTTATTTAATCTTTTTTTTTTTTTTTTTTTTTTCTCAGAGGTTAGATATGTAAGCATGCTTGTGATTACACACTTTTCTAACACTTCTCTTTCTGCGTTACGGCTCTGAATGGTATTCACTATTGATTATATGATATTCTTCTGCTTGTATCATAGGCTCAAATCCAAAGACAAAGCATTTACTCTATTTATGATGACAGAGTTTGTTTGTTTGTTTGTTTTTCAGAAACAATAGAAAAGTATACATATATTTACAGGACAAAGTACAATACAGATTTTAACAGGAGAAGCAAGCAAACATAAAATATCTTTAGATGAATCATATATATATGTGTGTGTGTGTGTATATATATATATATATATATATATATGAAATTTCAGATACAGATACTGCAGTTTCTTTACTAATCACACAAGACATACTTTTAATATTAATGCTGACTACACAAGCACGATTCCCACTTTTTACTGGAAAACGCAAGTGTGCTCATGTCATTTGCATGTTGAGGATAGCGTTTTCTTGGCCACTGAAACCTGGGAGTTCATCTCCCGTAATGAGCCTATAGTTGGGATTTGGAATCAGGATAGTTTGCATGCTTTTAGCGACACCCACGGTTTGAAACAAGGCCACTCAGTGGATTGTATTTAAGGGCCTGAAAGGAATGGAGTGAGGGCCGGACAGATGCTGGTGCTTGTGCTGGACTTTTCTTATCTGTGCGCTACATGTTTTGTGCTTTCTCTATCTTCCACTACCGCTGTATACACCGAAAAGGAATCAATCTGTCCTGTTAAAATGTAATCTTGTCTGCCTGTGTGTCAAGATTGATACATGACACCTCAGTTCATCAGTAACAGTAGGTGTTTGAATAACTACTAGCATTTTTAATCAAATAATTAAGCAGTCAAATTATGTGTAACAGATTTTGTTCTGCTACTACAAAGCCTGACTATAACAGTCATAATGAGGAATTCCTGGTGGAATATAATCTGATGTTGGACCAAAGTCAAGTATACATTTTTACGCATTTCTAAACTTCCAGCACACGCCTACAAATTTCATGACATCAAAATTTTAATCTGTTGATTATATAATATGTCAAGTATTCTGGCAAATACTTTAAAACGCATTATGAAATGGTTTCTAATGTTTCCCTTATGTTTTTGCATGATAACATGCTTACAATCTAAACTAAAAAAATTAAATGTATTCTCAAAAATGACTTGGAGCACTATGAATTTCTTTGATTTTTATTCCATTTTAATTCTACTTCCCTAAATTAAATGGAGGGATTATAAGTCATCCTTAATTAAATGTACACTATGTAACTTTTGGCCCACTAATGGTTAAAAAACAAAACTGCATGCATTTTGCGGAAGAACACTGTTTTGGTTGTGCTTCGGCTCTGCGTGACTGTGCGGATGGATATGGTTATCCTGCTGCTAATAAATCATTCACTACTTGAGAGAGATTTAAGAGTTTAGATGGAAAGGTTCTCAAGCTGACTAGCAGAAGACGTTACTGTAGCTTTACCCATTAGCCGCTTTTCCACCGTCGGGCCGAACGGCTCTTAGAATTGTAAGGAACTCAATTCAATAAAATACCTTTTGAGTAATAAAAACACCATCTCCGCGTCACTTTTACAACATTTCAAATCCCTCAGTTCTCGCCATCTCCAAAAAGCCAATGTTGATTCTTGTTTTACTAAGAGGTCTGTCGTGCTCTTTTTTACCAGCAGACTCTCCTCTGTTCAGCGTTTGTTTAAAACGGGTGATTCCCCGGAGGTTGGAGATTTAGCGGCTCCATGTCAATCTTTCTCGCTCGTTGTGACAGTTAACCTCTGCCACTCCCACTCCAGACGCGCGTCAAAGTAGGCGGAGCAACTTTTTCTCTATTTACGCTTATGACGAGACACGCACGGGCGAGTGACGTACAGTGTGCACGCAATTTCCTGCGAAAACCAACCCGTCGGGTCTAAAATATAAACACTTATAATAGGCGTACCATAGTGAATCAGGGTAACACAAAAACACGTTTTGGAAGAAACAATGATGATGTGTTTACTCATTATTTAATTTTTGTTCATTTTGAACAAAAAAGTGACATAGTGTACCTTTAAATTCTGAATGATGGACAACCCTGCTGTTACTGGTGATCTGAGATGCGGTTTTTGTTTACTCCTTTAACAATTGCCATTTTGGGCAGTGATACATTGGACTCTAAGCCAACATAGCGGCACAGTTTGACTTCTCTATTAATTCCTACAGACTGTATGTGGAAGGTAATACAGATTTGGATTGCTACAATGTGGAACAATGATGTTCAGAAACAGAAGACAGGAGAATATGACACAACACACATTTAGGCAGATCTTTCCTGACATTCATTGACAGTACCTAATCAGTCATACTATATAGAAACTTCTTTCAGCTACACTTTCAACTATGATTTAAACATTATAACTCTCTATGGAAGTACCATGAAACAGCAAATTTAGGCATATTTACACAACTAGTGCATATAATTTAGTGTAGCAAACAGATAGGTTAAAATAGATAATATTCCTAGGTCTTTAATCATTTAAAATGACTCGTTTCATGGAATCTTCTTCATAGTTTTTCTACAGGTTTTCAGTCCTGTAGCAAATATTATTATCTCCATGTATGTCGAATGTTTGGATTCGGTGGCTATTTGATTTAGTCTGTTTCCAAATTAATTTAGACTGACCCACGGTGGATGCTTGCTTGGACTTTAGACACTACTCATTTGGTAAGCACTTATATCCGATCATTCTAATACCATTCTTGTCTGTAATTTTGATCCGAGTTTAATGTAGAATTGAGGAATCGTCACACCCTTAAACACTCCTCTAAAATGGCTTAACAAATCTAGTGAGATTTTCACCACCATTTAATGTATTCATTTATTTTACTGCTTAGCTTAAGAAATATAAAACAACACAAAAACTGCTATTAAAGCCCTAGTTATAGACGTTATTCTGAAATTTGAACATTTTTCAGACATTAATGCTGCAATACAACCGCTCCTTTGAACATGGATGTTTGGGGCCACTCAATTTTTTTTTTTTTTTTTTTTCAAATACAGCATGTCAACAAGAAAACAATATTTTATTTTAAAAGGCTTTGAGAATCTTTGCATGATATCAATAATTTTGGCATAGTTCACCTGTTTGTTTTTTCTTTATTCTTTTATTTTAATGTTTTAACCATTCTTATTGTACCAAATGTACTATTGCTTGAGCAGCACAAAGCAAACAAATTAAATAGTCCAAAGCTCCTAAAGTGATTTGAACGCAATTCATTAAATTACAAATTTTTTTGTGAAGTCTGAAAAGAGTTTATCCACAATATCGACCATAAAGGTCTGTAAAGTTTCTGTTAGCACCAAAGAATTATGTCAATATCAACAGAAACACAATGTGTAAAACATCCTGAAATTTGGTCATGCTTGTGAAATATGTGCATCATTTTTCATTCTGTGCTCTGATAACACTGATGGAAACTCTTTTAAATAGTTTCACCCATTTTTTGATTTGTCAAAGTTAATTTGCTCCTAATATTATTAGCTTCAGCAACATCAAACTAACATCTAAAATGAAAGCAATTGCACTGATGCAAGATAAATAGATTTTCATCATGTTTTTCTTTCTTCCTCATTTCAGCTGCTCTGCTTCGTGCAATGGATGTTAAGATTCACTTGTTATCTGTCAGCATGGACCAAGCGTTTCATTTGTTGTGTTTGCATGTACCTGTTTTTTTTTTTTTTTTTAAAGAGGTTAATTTACCAAAAAATTGACCTTTATAGAACAGCTCTATAATGAAATTTCCAGCGGTGATTTTTGAACCTTAAATTAGATATTAAATCAAATGAATATGGAAATACATGAGAGATTAGTATCACCATTTTATCTTTAAGGACCAAATTCCCTTTTTCCTTTGTAACATATTGTAATATCATATAATCAATGTAAAAGAAGGTTTAATGTGAATATTTGGATGGAAACGCTCATATCAGTATAGTAGAATTTACCCCTTGACAAATAGACAATGTAGTAACATGCCATGGGATACTTCACTAGCTTATTTCATAACTTTTATTCCTATTTTCTGTGCTGTTTTGTGCTGTTTAGGTGACTACATTAGCTGTTTTCAAAAAGATTTGGTATTTTTCACTGTTTAAAGCCATATCTTAAGCCTTGTTTTATTCTTGCACTAGCACATAATTTATTTTCACAACTATCTTTATTTTTATTTTTTTTTTCCAGAAGTTCATATTGAAACATTCAAACTGAGCAAATGTGGAGCTGTTGTAGTAAAGGTATTAAACATTTTACAGTATTCAAACAACCTTAAAATTAAAATCTGCGGTTGTCATTTTCATTTGTGTTTGTCCAATTTCTATTATTGTTGTGAAAAATTTGTTTGCTTTATAACACCTGCTGTTTAGAGATATAGAATAAGGTGTGCGTGTGTGTGCATGTGTGTACAAGGCCATTTTATTTTATTTTTATATGTCAAACACTGGACTAGAATACGTTTTTAAAAAAAAATAAAAAATTGTGAGACATTATTTGTGCGACGTCAGTCAAGCCAAGTCAAATTCTGATTTGATTTGAATAGGGCTTTCATGAACACAAAGCAGCACACAGAATTGTTCCAGCCAAACACATTCAGTTTGTTCAGCTACACAGGGTTGTCTACACTCAACTGTCTCTCAAATGAATTTGACCCCGTTTTTGCAGTTTTTTTTAATCACCCTAATATCATAGAGATCTATTTTTCCCCCCACAAAAATCTAATAAAATGTAAGAATGTTAAAGAAAGTAATTGCATGATAAAATGTCAAAAGGCAAACCACTGAGAGAAACCACTAAACATACAGTAAACCACAGTTGATCCCTGTAGCAATCCTCATTGACTTCAACCCAAATACCACTTCTCAAACCAGAAAAGAATTTTGCACTAAAGTTATTCTTGGTCTTCTTTGATAAATAGCAATAGAACACCTAACATAAACGTGAACCAACCGTGTAAAACAACAAAAGCTTTCTGTGCTCTTAAATTATGCTATTTTGTTTAAGAAAAAAGTGTGATTTGCATTCTTTGTTTATACAGATACAACATCGAAGATGTGTGATGATGCTGAAGCTGTAAAGTTAAAGAAAATACATATAACATGTCCAAGTTGTAGGTACATCAAATTAAATGCTTCCTGTTTCCTCTTGTGATCGTTTTGAACAATAATTGTACTTTTTTTTTACAAGGTAAAGAAGAAGTGGAGAAGGCAGGCTGTCCCAGAAACATGAAGACATGTTTTTTTTGTGTGTGTGTGTTTCAACACTAATGAAATATTTACAGGGGAATATTCATACAGGCCCACTTGCTCGACACTGGAGAGATCTGCGTGTCAGAGACCTTAAATTGAGCGCAAACGTATACTTATTGCTTCTTAAATTAGTTGTTGCTGTTCCTTTAAAGCATTCGTCCGTATACTGCCATGTTTCTGGGACGTTATTTTCTCGTACATCAAAAAGCATGGTCCGGTTTCAACCTATATGAATAGGAATGGTTCTTTTCTGACATATTATAAAGGAAGAACGTGTGAGTGAAGCTGGAACATCAAGCGTTTCTTAATTACAGGTGATGGGTGATAACGTCTAGCAATCATGCATAGTGATGGTCTTTGGTTTCTGGAAATAGTGGCTTTCCTGTTAAAACTGCTTTGTGGTGTTGCCGAGTTTGTCTCGATATGACGCGTGTTAGAGGAAGCATAAGTATGTGCCTTCATGTAATCTTCTTGGTGAGCTTGTTTTTCTTAAGAAGCTGAAGCCAGCCAGTTGTGTTTGCACTAAAAACCAAATTGCTTTTGTGATGTTGGTTATTTGAGCAAGCTTGTTGCGTCACTTTAGCAGTATGCATGAGGGTCAGTTCTAGGGACAGAGCTTGTGTCGTTTGACTTCTAAACTATAGTGCAGCTTAGGAAATCCCCGGAATAAAAGCTCTGCTTTGTTCTGTTTCACATCGTTGGATGACATCATCGCGTCTCGATATTCCATATTCAAAAGAAACACCAAACATATATAATATGACATACCATATACGATATTTAACATGTCTGTGGAAAAGACTGTCACACATTTCTCTGAATCAGTGGGAGTGCATGAGTTCATGAGGTCGCCTCGAGACTATTGGTCATGTTATTATTATTGGTTTGTGTTGCATTTGTAATTTATTTTGTTTTGTTTTGTTTATTGAAACCTAAAAAAGGCCTACATGCTTTTCAGTCTTACAAATGCACCTTATTCTCACCTGTCTGGAACGGACAGGCCTTGTAATATCTCTAATTTAGCACCTTACTACACAGCATGATTTCACTTTATGCCGGTTTTTGCTATACTTCCATGCATATGATTTGAAAGAAAAAATAATCCTTATATATTTTGTGAAAATATTTAAAGGGATGTGCCAAAGTTTGGAGGCGATCTCCCTTGTTTGTATGTTTATTATTACTTTTTTTTTCTTTTCCTTCTGCTTCAGTTATTTCAGTGGTATCTCATGTAACCTTTCTTACAAATGTGTTTAGAAAAAAAAATATTTCAGCAAACAGTATCATTACTTGCCATTTTACAGTAAGCCCTGTATTTTCACGTATATTTACCAGTGATGTGTATTTGTTATTAAACAGAAAATAGCCGTAAAAGCTTCATTATGTTACATAATATTGTGACTTTTTTCGAAAAACTGTGAAGACTTGCATATACTTTATACAGAAGTATTAAGCCTTAATGCAAAAGACTAAAAAAAAAAAAAAAAAAAGAGTGGAAGAATAACTGATTGTTGCAAAGTAAGGATGATTTTTTTGTAAATGTTACCAGCACCTTTTTTGTAATTTTCACTCTCTGAGGTATTGTAAGTTCACTCTGTTTGTGAAGTTTGAATATGAAGGAATAAAAAAAAAATAGTACTTTCCTGTACATTAAAGGATGGGATGATTTGTGTTTTTATTTCTGGACCTGTGGCTGTATTATAGAAACATCCTAACTCACAATCTGTTTCGCAACCATGATCCTATAGAACTTTTTCAATTTCTAAGTCAAGAATTTATACGGCAAGTTTCCGTAATACAGCCCCTGGTGGATTGTGTGCAAATATCAATGTCCATATATCAACGGAAGAAAAAAAGTGAGATTTCATTTGTGTATTTCTACATATCATCTACATCTTTTTTGCAGAAAAGAATAGAGAAAACAAGCAGAATAGCCTGCAATGGAAAGAATCGGTCAAGAGGCCCATCAGAGAGTTCATCGGAAGAAGGGAGGCGACAAGAATACTTTTTGTGCGCAAAAACAAAACAAAAATAATGACTTTATTCAGCAATATCTTCTCTTCTGTGTCATTCTGTTTACGCTGTTTACGTTGCAGCGCTTCCAGGTTCTACATCAGAACGCCAACTCATTATTGGCCGGCTCTTGCGTCAGCATCACATGCATGCGTCCTGCTGCTCACGTGAACAGCGTCGGCCAGTACTGAGCCCACATTTGGATGTAGAACCTGGAAGCACTGCAACGTAAACAGCGTAGGAGAATGACACAGAAGAGAAGTAAATGTTGAATAAAGTTGTTATTTTTGTTTTGTTTTTGCGCACAAAAAGTATTCTCGTCGCTTCATAAAATTAAGGTTGAACCACAGTAATCATGTTGACTATTTTAACTGTTTTTACTACTTTTCTGGGCCTTGAATGTGGTAATTACATTGCTGTCTATGGGAGATAAAAAAAAACAACAACTCTGATTTCATCAAAAATATCTTAATTTGTGTTCCGAAGATGAATGAAGGTCTTACGGGTGTGGAACGGCATGAGGGTGAGTAATTAATGACAGAAATGTCATTTTTGGGTGAACTAACCCTTTAAGAACATCTTGTCAAGGAAGGCAGTGAGTTTTTAGTAGTAAAGAGAAAATGCCATTACTGTATACATGACTGCAGGGCAAGTACATATACATGTCTTACAGTACCATTTACAATATTGACCTTGTGGAGGCATCAAACCTTCATTGATCACACTATTTTTTACACACTATAGATCAGCGGTTCTCTCAACCAGGGGCCGAGACCCACTACACAGTAGTAGGTGACCTCAGCAAACTTCTAAGGGAGCCTCAAGATGACTTTAAAGGGATAGTTATTGCATGATTTACTAATCCTCAAGCCATCCTATATGTGTATATGACTTTCTTCTTTTAGACGAACACAATCGGAGATTTATTTAAAAAATATACTTACTCTACCAAGCTTTATAATGGTAGTGAATGGGACTTGAGATTTTGAAGCCCAAAGCAGTGCATCCATCCATCATAAAAATAATCCATAAGGTTCCAGTGGGTTAATAAAGGCCTTCTGGATGAAGCGATGGGTTTTTGTAAGAAAAATATCCATATTTAGAATCATTGGCTTCCGTTAATGGTTAGTCTAGTTCTGGCGGAAGAGTGACCTCTGACCCAACGTATGACATATTGATGAATGCGGAAGCGCAGAAGAGCAAAACAAAACACAGATCATGAATTAGAAGTCTAAAACAAGAATTTTTAAAGAGAAATGTTGGAGGAGCTTGAGTTTGTTGCCCAGTCCTATTTGTTTGAACTGCGAGAGGCGTCTACTCTCACCTTAGCTTACGCTACTCCTACGTCCTACATCACATGTCAGGTCAGAGGTCACTTTCGTCAGATCTCAACTAGCATACGGCTGTTGCCAGAAGCCAGCTACTATAGTTTATAAAGTTTTGAATATGGATATTTTTCTTACAAAAAAAAAAACCCATTGCTTCGCTTCAGAAGGCCTTTATTAACCCCCTCGAGTTTAAAGGTTTAGTTCACTTCTGAATGAAATTTTCCTGCTAATTTACTCACCCCCATGTCATCCAAGATGTCTTTCTTTATTCAGTCGAAAAGAAATTAAGGTTTTTGAGGAAAACATTCCAGGATTTTTCTCCATATAGTGGACTTCACTGGGGTTCAACGGGTTGAAGGTCCAAATGTCAGTTTCAAAGGGGTCTACACGATCCCAGACGAGGAATAAGGGTCTTATCTAGCGAAACAATTGGTCATTTTCTAAAAAAAAATAAAAAATAAACATTTATATACTTTTTAACCACAAATGCTCATCTTGCACTGCTCTGCGATCCGCCACGCATTACGTAATCACATTGGAAAGCTGCACTGAAACTGCAGTTTGGACCTTCAACCTGTTGGTAACTGTTGAAGTCCACTATATGGAGAAAAATCCTGGAAAGTTTTCCTCACAAACCTTAATTTCTTTTCGACTGAAGAAAGAAAGACATGTACATCTTGGATGACATGAGGGTGAGTAAATTATCAGGAAATTTGAATTCAGAAGTGAACTAATCCTTTAATGGATTATTTTTTATGATGGATGGATGCACTTTTTGGGGGCTTCAAAATCTCACCCCCCTTCACTACCATTATAAAGCTTGGATAAGTCAGAATATTGTTAATATAACTCTGATTGTGTTCGTCTGAAAGAAGATAATACACCTAGGATGGCTTGAGGGTGAGTAAATCATGGGATAATTTTCATTTTTGGGTGAACTAACCCTTTAATGAAGAACAAAAATAAGACCAAACCAGCATTAGAATAAGCTAAAACAACTAAAATATCAAGACATTTCTTATTCTTATTTTAATTTACCCCCTCAAGATTTATTTATTTGTAGAGAAAGTGTGATTTCCAGATACATTTCATAAAATAAATTTATCAGGTAGAAATTGTGTAAAAAAATATAAATTTTAAAATCCTTATCCAGTAAATCATGAATAACTGGAAAACTCAAGGGGCCTTTCATTATTGTTGTGGACTTGTAGTCAAAAAGGTTGAGATCCACTGCTGTAGATATTTCGGGAATGTTGGATTTTATGTCATTTTGGTTGGGTGATGTAAGTGTGTTGCCAAATGTTAGACACGTTCCTGGGTCAACATATTTTGTTGATCCTGGAACAACATTCCTGTCAGTTAATTTAGTCCTAACCATATCCCTACCCCTAAACCTAACCCTACCCATAAGTTATCCCTAAAATCAGAGGGAAATGATATATGAATAACACTGATGTAGAAGCACCTAACCCTGGTTGTAAGCATAAACATAAACTTCCCTCAAATCTGATGATCCAGGAACAGGTTGCCTTTGGTGAAATCAGGTTCTGCGAAAAATATCCTGGACTGTCAACGTTACGATGATTAAGATCCCAACAACTCTTCCAGTCTTTATTTAAAAACATTTTCTCTGAAAGTTTGAGTTAGAATATTTTGGAAGAACCCTAGAGACTGCTGCACACTCCAGCACGGGAGGTGGCGCTATGCAATTTTTTTGTGGGTTCGCAACCCGCTAGTAAACACACAGAAGAATCAGATGTTGGAGACGTGCGTAGTGAATTTGATTCCACCGACTGATATCTTTCAGAATTTCATATAACATGTTGGACTTTCTGAGTTAACGGACATATTGACTTGCGAGGTCTCTGATTCTCTAAATCAGGTCGGGGATAAGAGAGAAATCAACCGTTTTTACGCTTCTACTGGACACGTGGTTAAACCGTGCAGCATGGCCACGTCCAGCTCTCTTCAGAAAACGACATTAAGGTTCGCTCGTGTCATTTTTATCTTGTTACCCATCTTAAAGTAGCACCTTTTCCAGACATCTAATGTGTATCTTTTCTTACATATTAATACGAACCATTTAATTGCATTTTTTCTTTCAAATTAAAACTGGGAAGCTAAAACCAGCACCTAAAATATTAGTGTACGATCGTTCAAGGTCCGTCTTTCCGTTATTGTGAGCAACAACTCTTTTCTCTAGCATTTCTTGTTTTGTATTCCTCCACAGTAAAGGTGTGAAGGTCACTTCCGCTTTGGCTGCTGATGAAGAGGAGCTTCCCATTGAAGATGAACCAGCCATCAGTGCCAGTGAAGATGAGGTACTCGCAATCATCGCTTCATGCTCTTATGACTAGTGTACTAAAAATATGTACCTATTTGTTTTCTATTTTATTCATTTGTTTGTTTTTTCCTGCCACAAACAGTTTGTGTGAAAGTGGTTTTTAGTGCCTGTTGTTTTTCTATTTATCTAGGACTGGGGTTTTTAAACTCTTCCTGAAGACAGGAATGGTTTTAAAGGAGTCAAGACATGATTTATTAAAATTATTATTATTTTAAAATGTTCCTTGAGGTTCACTTATAATGTTTTTGCATTAAAAAAACAAAACAAATATATATGTGGAAAAATTATTATTTTCAATCCGTATTCTGACTCCTTAAGGATCTGTTTTTAAGGGCGTCTCCTTCAAGGCTTTTCAGTAAATGGCTTATGATTGGCTAACGTCGTTGTATCACTATTGCAGGCGAGTTAGTGTTTTGAAAACATTATTTATATAAAACTATCAATTAATACAGACAAAGCCTTATGAAATTGTTCACTTGCAGCCTGCGATGTAGCTGCTGTCAGATCCAGTACCGTTGGCTGCTTCATCTTTCAACAAAAGTTTCTTTGCAACCTAGGACGTCATCAAAAATAGACCATCCCACTTGGTCCTTCTTAAGTTAGTGATTATTAAAGGCTGATTTATACTTCTGCGTCGAGTGTACGGTGTAGGCTGTGTGTAGCACGCGTAGCTTACGGCGTAGCCTGACGTGCACCTCTTAAAAAATGTAACAACGTGTCAATTCTACGCGGACTGCAAGCGCTGTGATTGGTCTGCTAGAACCCCTCCCTCAGGTAAAAAAAACCCGGCGTGGAGCAAGCAGAGAAGAGTGAGCATTTTCAACTTCCATAGGAATGAAAAAACGCTCTGTTTCAGGGTACACACACCGTCAAACTGCAACAAAAGTCGTTGCCTATTTGCCGCCATCACTGCTGAAGCTTCAACGTACATGAAGCTGCTGCTTCTTCAGCTTTTGCCTTGATACTCAGCATGACCGCGGACACTGACTACTAGCAGTCGGCATGCATGTCGACGCAGACAACGACGCAGAAGTATAAATGAAAACAGACACATAGCCTACAGCGCAGAGGCTCCGGCGTAGGTCTGATGCAGAAGTATTAATCGGCGTTAAGGGGTACTATTTGCTTTTGACACGACACTCGCATCCAGTATAGACGTGGGCGGGGCCTGTGTTGCAATGATGTAAAACTATTTGTCGATGTCTTGCTCTAGAGGCAGTCGTATGCTAATATATCTGCCCGTGTGATGTCACAAATCCCACAGTATCCAAACGAACCATTTTTGGAGCTTGGTTAAATAAATGCTTTGTTTAAAGTGAGGGGAAAGTTTATAAGCTATGAAATGTGTAGCATGTTTTAATGGTACAAAAACCTATTTTGCGAAACGTTCAAGGAAAATTTGGTTTCTCATGTCATGACTCCTTTAAAACCCTTAATCTACAGCAATAGACATTAACACCACTATGCAAAATACAATGGGGTCCAAAAATCTGTTACTTATCTTAGTGGAGAAAAAACTGACATGAATTTCAGAATCTGAAAAATGTATATATTGTTTTGATTTTTATATTAAAAAAATGTATCCGTTATTCTAATTTTCTAAAAAAAAAAAAAAATTAAAAAAAAAAAAGTCTTTGGCCAGACAAAAAGTTAAAAGTATTTCATCATTGTGGAGATGTAGGCTGATGACGACTAATCGGCCTGTATCTTGTGAATGCAATGTCCAAACGTCACGAAACTTGGTACACTTGGACAACAGGACAGTTTGAGGAAATATGCCAAATTTCATGAATTTGTGATGCTCAGTGGGCTAACGGCAGATTCTGAATTTTCAGCCATCTCATTGTGAATGACAGGGCTGCAGTACTAATGTTGTCCTCAAGAGAATAATGGATCCTTTTAGGTCTAATCTTTATCCAATTTGAATGGTTGAATTTTTTTTTTTTTTTTTTTTTAATAAGTTATCTCTTTTGGAACGCTCATGTATTTTGCAAGCTGTTTCATCAAACCCTTACAGATACAAGACTGTTGAACTCCACTGTACCAGTGCCAAATTAAGCCACAATGTTTAATTTTCTTGTCATTTTTTGAATTACAGGAGGGCAGTGATGATGAGAGAAAACACAACAAGCTACTGGAAGCCATCAGTTCTATGGGTGGAAGAAAGAGGTTTGAGACATTTGAGATTTATGTTTTTAGTACTGGTCCAAGTGAAATGAAAATGCTTCACTGACAAAAACAAAATTCTGGACAGACTGGCCCAAAATCTGAAAATTGGAATGTTTGGAACATGGAATAAGTAAACTAATTCTAATTGTTAGGGATGTGCCCGAAGCCTAATTCCGTATTCGGAAAGGCACGGAAAATAAATAACGCATTCTACTGAGCCCCTAAAAGGACATGGTTAGGCTTGCTGCGGTAGTCGGTTACATTACAGTACATCAGATTTCACCTATCACATGAAGATAGTAAAGAATGATGACTGACAGGACGATATCAGAGGATTTGGTGCGCAACAGATCCTGAACGTCATTGACAAATATCTTATCTTGTAAAATGTGTGGTCAGTACCGCTGATCCCTATATGCGTGAATGTAACAAAAGTGATTTCAATACCCTGCATATTGATAGTGGTTCCCTGATGCCTGTAAATTATATACAATATAATTACCCAACTGTATAGCTGCAAGAGAATGCAAAAGCATTGAAATATATTTTTTCTGCCCATCTCATATTTTTTCCCATCACCATGTCCCTTTAGGGGCTCCGTAGAATGCGTCATTTCCTTTCCGAAACATGGTATTCGCTTTGTGCACGTCCCTACTTATATTAGGGTCTGTCTGAAAATCTGATTCTGATTTGCTGGAATGTGTGCGTTCAAACCATTAAATGCACAGGTAATTCCAGTCAGTTTAATTACCATGCTAAATCAGTGTGCTGCCATCATTGAAGCACTTGCACACACACAGATGATTGTGCACACAAATTCAGGAGCAAAGAAGAAGAGGTCAGTGCTGCCCTGTGACAGACAGGAAATTTGTACATGCACAATATCTCTTTCCCTCTCACACTCTCATTCATTCTAATTCATTCCAATAAATGTGATCATACCACGCTACTTTATTTTATCTGTAGAATTCTAAATCTAACTACCCATAAATTAAAACAACTATTTAATATATTCATTTAATATTAATATTCATTTATATATTGTTTTTAATATATTTATTAGGGTAAGCGTAACCATTAAGCCCATGCACCCTTTTGACTCGGAAGTCAAATTAAAAAAAGAGAAAATCATATTTTATGCTGGTCGTTATTTTAACAAATCCAGTGATTTTGTTACTTCCCTGACATTTCTTATTGCATACAAATCGCATTTGGCAGTGTTGAGTTGGCCCCACTCATGTGCATGCTGTCTCGGGGACCTCACACAAACACACCCCAAAACTTTGGTGTTTCTTGACCCTTCAAAAATCAACACATTTCTGCAATTTTCAGCCAATTCTTTGGAAAGTATGCTGATATTATGTCAAATAAGAGATATATGTATTGTTTTTTGTGTATGAACAAATAGTACTTAATCATTTTATATAATTTTCCTTTAAATGGAAAGATGAGTTTTAACTATAGCTTTAGCATGCAAACTATAGCCAACACAAGCTAAACTTGAATGGAAAAAACTGAAATGTAAATTACTATGATGCTTAGTCCGCATTATATTTAAGCTCTATGTACGTCATTGTAAACACATCTTACATTTTTCAAGGAAAACATTGTCTTTTTTCACCATTACTCACTGTGGTACCATTTAAGCCCACCTTATTTGTTTCAATGAGGAATCCCTCTAATTACAAACTTTAATGAATTTTCTGAGTGAATTTGTTTAATGATAACATTTATTTGTGTACTTTTACCTAACTAACCTTTTACCTTAACTTACCTTACTTACTACTTTCATTTACAACTATATTTAGATTGGCCTACAAATTACACACATTAATTCAATTAAGATGGAGCCCGTTGTGTCCTAAAGTTCCTTATGTATAACCGGACATAACACGGAAGCCAAGCTGAGTTAAGGCTTCATACTCCGGGCATTGGGGGCCCACTATGAGACCCCCGTAAGCCCAGAGTATGGAGCCCCATCTCGGCTTGGCTCCTGAAATACACCCGGTCAAACTTCCAGCTTGACTCCAGCTACAACTCCAGAGTCGTGCTGACATAAAGCTTCAGACCACCGGCCTGGACCCCCAGCCACTAACACCTACCCATCCCACCCAGGGCTCTAATCAAACATTAGTAAAAAGATTTCTTAAAATGCTTTCCTCTCACTGAATAAATATATTTAAGTTTTACTTCAATAAATTTGTATATTTTGTAAATCAATCTTGATGTGGGTTTATTTGGAACACATGTGGGCTTAAATGGTGCCAAAGTACCAATTAAGCCCATGCCAGACTTCTGACTTTATTCATAAAATATCTTAATTGTATATGCTAAAATGTACATCAACTAATTAATACATTTTCAAATGAGAGATAAATCTTGCATTTTAACAAATTATTTTTCTTAAAACCATGTCAATATCTATAAAAAAAACCCTTAGATTTTGGTGGGCTTAATGGGTACACATACCCTATTATAATAAACATTATTTTTATCCATCCAGTTAAATTTTGTGCTGCAAACATCAATGACTGCTTTAAGTTATGATGCTGGCAAGCGACCATGATATAAGCAGGATAATCCATAGCTAGGTGTGTATTAAAATATTTTTTTTGTTTTTTTTCTTTTGCCTCCACATTGTGCATTGAAATTGTGTAATGCTCTTTTTTGGGGCAAAAAATTTCAGTTGCCAAAGTGTTGTGGCCCTTTAGCAGCTGAGTTTGATAACCCTGAAATAAATCTATTCCCTGCTGTCAACATTTAACTGCTTGTTTACTTAGTATGTTGTTTATTAACAGTTTGATTTTTGTTTATCCAAGGAAAAAGCAGACTGAGCGCTCTGAAGCAAGTTTGCAGGTCTCCGAGTTCTTTGTCAATGCAGAGGGTAAAAGCAGATTGCATCCTAATTTAATCACATCTTGATGTAATTGATGGAACATCAGTCTTAGATTTTATTTATTCTTTTTAAAGGTACTGGAGAGAAAGTCGTCCTTTCTGACCTCCTAGTAACTGTGGAGAAGACCCCAGGAACCTCCAACAAGACCAAGAAACAGCTGAGGAACCTAGAAAACAGTAAAGAGACTTTGGAGCTCCCTCTCAACAAACAGGAAACAGAGAAGGTCATGAAATGCTGCATTTTCAGTTCAGTCACTCACTCTATGATAAACCCAGAGGCTTGTCACTTGTCCAAAAACACTTTCTTCTTTAATCAAAATAGCTTCCATTAGCAATCACCAGGGATGTAATTTCAATAATGTACTCCATACAATCATCAAATTCAAAAGCAAGTAGCAATCAGGGGTGCGTTTCCCAAAAGCATCGTTAGTTAAGTATGGTCACAAGTTCTGCTTAACTCCATTTTGCTTTAGGGAAACGCACCCTAGAATGGGATCAGTGACAATTTATTTCAATAATCAATCACTGGGAGCAAGTCATTTTCTCTTGGTGCTTGAGACTCAGTTTTAATGTGATTTTTCTAGTCAGTTTTATTCTGATGACACCTTTAGCAAAGTCAGGCCACTTTCAGTTTGATTTTTTTTTTTTTTTACTAAAAACAGATCTTACACATTTTACTAGTTGTACCTGTTTTATTTTACTGAATATCCTTGAATGGCTATAGCCATCTAAGCTTGCATGGCGTTAAAAAACTGTTTTTGTTTGTTTGTTCTTTTTATTTGCTGAATTTTTTTCTCTATGTCCACAGATTCAGAGAACCATAGCATTTGGGAAGACCGCTCAAGAGGTGGCTCGCTGGAAGACCATCGTAATGAATAACCAGAGGGCTGAACAAATGGTGTTTCCTCTGAACCAGGAGCCCTTAGGACCTAAACGGGTGGAGCAGATTGTGGCTGGATGGAAGGTGTGGATATTTATTTATTTATTTATTTATTTATTTTTTTGGAACAGCTCATGGTTCAGTTTGTGTCATTAGCCAGGTTTCCATTACAGATTTGTGCAAAACTTTTGCGATATTTTCTAAATGTTGATTAAAAAAAACTATTGCGAAATGACGCCGTTTCCATTAACTGATGTAATGTGACTAAAACTCTCACGATAAGTCATTTTCCAAAAGATACTTCTCTCTGAGAGCTTTTTTTGGAGCGTAATATTTGCCACGGCTTCTGGAAGCATTTCTCCCTCATATATGCTTCCCTGGGTGCTTCTCAATACTCCAGTGGATGCTTCCTCATTTCTTGCTTTGGAAACAAAACAAAATGCAGACGACCAACAATGCCATTTTCGGCAACCGTATAAGAATGATGCGTCTCAACTGATGAGTTTTAAGGAATAAAATGATTGACTGCAGGGGGACTTCAACAAAATCTAGTGCCATCTCCAGTGTATTTTTTTTTTACAAATTTAAACTGCCTATTTAATGCAACTATGGTTTACTTAAGTATTTGTTAATGAGAAATTTCAACAATATAAATGATTCAGCAAATGATTGCGTCAAGTTTATAAATGAAACAGTATAATGTTCACTGTTCTTTGTAAAACAGCTTTAACTTTGAATTGAGTGTGCAAACATTTAGGTAAGTTAATTATAATTTAAAAAAAAGTCTAAAATATGCCTTTGTTTAGGTTAAGTAACATAGTTCATAATTGCCACCACTCATGTTACATCAAATGCACTCATGTTTTCTCATCTTTTTGTCTAATTCATTATGCTTATTTGATTTTTTTTTTTTTTTTACCTATTATGCAAAATTCACTTTTGCATGGTGTTAGGACATAAATGTGTGTTGGCAGTGTGTGTACACAACCACCCTATAATGATAAAAATCCACCCACTCCTTTTTTTTTAATCCCCATAAATCATAAGCAGTGTCTCAGAACAAGCCGTTTCCAGATCCCTGGCAGTGTGACGTCACATTAGCCACAGGCCCCGCCCACGAATGTTGACAGACACTGCCGTTTTAACATAGAACCGCCCTGAGTGAGTTCACAGCGAGTTTACACAGTCTGCCATTGCTGCACTGACGAGAACGTCTCCCAAGCGTTTTAGGTGTTCTGTAGCTGGATGGATTAATCCACATAGCTCTCTCCATTTACTCCCTAAATCTGAGCCGCTGAAGACGAGGTGGATTCATTTTGTTTTTGAAGAAAATGCTCCCTCAACTCTACCGAAATTTATGTCTGCGCGAATCATTTCACACCGGACTGCTTTGTGAACGAATGTCAATACAAAGGGACAATACAAAACATACGTATCCAGAGTGATACTGGATACGGCAGTAATGAAGGTGAGAGCACTTTATTACAGTTCATCGGAGTTGATTTACGGATATAAAGTTTACCAGTTTATTAAGCACCACCCGAAAAGGCATAAGGTCTTTATATATTTGTTTACTGTTAGTTGTAACGAGTGTTTCTGTGTAATTCGCTGTGTATCTTGATGATAATGCAAGGGGGAGAGAGAGAGTTTATGGATAATATTTTATTGCACACTTGCACTGTTTTATTAAGCTCTTACAGTGATTTTTCTAGAGTGAAGACAGACACTTCATATTTTGTGTGAAGTACAATAAACATCATAAAACTCATCGGTAAACTGGCTTGTACTAATATAGTGGATAAAAACAAGACAATACAAGTTATAACCGTAATTGAACTAAACTATACCTGTTCTATCTCCATGCAGCATGTATTCGCAGTTTCTGACATTATAGCGCGTCCTGACTGACTCCTGACACCGGAGAATGAGCTCTTGAAGGCCGAGCGCCGAGCGCAGCAGCTCATTTGCATTAAAAGGGCACACACTCAAACGGCGCGTTTTTGCTCAACCCCAAAAAGTGGCAATTTTAACATGCTCTAAAAAATTATCTGTGGGATATTTTGAGCTAAAACTTCACATACACACTCTGGGGACATCAGAGACTTATTTTGCATCTTGTAAATGGGGGCATAATAGGTCCCCATTAAATGTACTGTACAAAGTTTCAGTGTTACAGAGAATTACTGTTATCTTGAAGTGCAAATGTTTCTTCAATGTAATTGTTTCTTTGCATTCTGAACAGGTGTAACTAAAAACATGTTTGGTAGAAGCGCTTGCTTTTATTTTGTTAATAACTTTGTATTCTCTGTGACAGGCTCAAACTCCTCTTGAACAAGAGATTTTCAAACTCCTGCACAACAACAACCAGCCAGTCAATGACCCTATTTTGACCCCTATCGAGGAGGCATCACTTAAAGCCATGAGCTTGGAGGAGGTATGACTTTGACAATGCCATGTTGACATCATATGAGTTACAATTGCAACTACTACTACTAGTGATTTATATAACGCTTTCAAGCAGTGCTCAGGGTGCATAAACCAAATGGCATGGATCTGCATGTGTGCTTTTTACCACATAGTCCCAACAGAATGTGTACGAGTGGGGAAATAACATGGAAAAAATAATCCACAGCTTCCATACAAAGATTAAGAAGCATCAAGCACTGATCACACTGAAGCACTGGAATTGAGAATGAATCTAAGAATGTCCATTAAATATAATCTGTTTTTAATGGAGAAAAGCATAAGGATTGAGAAGCTTTGGTATGGAGGGCTGCATGATATAGTGAGATTATCGAAATATTGCCAGTGTTCATATCGCAATATGCATGTTGCATTCGCAAGGGCTTGTGATAAGGGCTGTTTTAATACTTCAGAACGCTACGTTTATGGTGATGTAGATGGCTTTAAAAATTATTTGTTATTTTCAGTTTAAATATGTTCAAATATAATTTTAATGGATTTGGTAAGTGCCATTTTTGCTATAATGACAGCATGTACTTGAGCTAGCATGGACTCCATTGATAGGTGTCCATTTCTATAACTTCCTTTTGGATGTTGCAGTTACTATAAATACAATCTGGTTAGGTGGAATCCACATTTTAGGGCAGAATACTGTAGTTTCTTGCACATATGTCAAAATCTCTACCAGTTGACACATTTCTACTGTTGCACTGTATATGCACTTATTTTTGGTGACCAAGCAGCACATTAACTATTCTATCTTTGTTATTAGTCCTACTCATCATCAATATTTCACTTTGTAACAATTTGTTTTTCCTGGCAGGCTAAGATTCGTCGTGCTGAGCTTCAAAAAGCAAGAGCGCTCCAGTCATACTATGAGGCAAAAGCAAAAAGAGAAAAGAAAATCAAGAGTAAAAAGTGAGTTCTACAACAGAATGTTTCTGATGACTTTTTGTCTGTCTTTCATTTAGTTTAACTACAAAATATATCTTACTCAGGTATCACAGGATTCAGAAGAAAGCCAGACGCAAGGAGTTTCGGAAGCAGTTTGAGGAAATGGTTAAGACAAATCCTCAAGCTGCTTTGGAAGAGCTAAAAAAGATGGAAATGTCCAGGATGGAGGTGTGTGGTGAAGCATGGAAAGAGATTATGAAGAAGTGAGAGTTATTTGGGCTAAAATATATTTTCCTTACATGTTTTCACTATAGGAGAGGATGTCTCTCAAACATCAGAACAAAGGCAAGTGGGCCAAAGCTAAGGCTATCATGGCAAAATATGATGATTCGGTAAGTTTATTTATTTTTTATACCAGAATGAGAACCAGAATATGTTACTCATGATTTCCATCCCTTGATATCAATTTCATTACCGTAACTCAATAGTGACATTTGGGTATCTCTCATACTCATCAGGCGCGTAAAGCAATGCAGGAGCAGTTGCAGATGAATAAGGATCTTACACAGAAGATTGTGGTGCTTTCTGATGACGAACATGAAAGTAAGGGCGAAGAATTGGAGACTGTTCCCGATTTTGTGAACGATCCTGAGCCGGTCATTGACTCGGTCAATCCCTGGATGAAAGGCCAACTTACACGTGAAGAGCCTGAGGTCAGCTGCGTCACACCTGAGGATGCTCAAACAGCAGAAGAGGAAAACAAGGAAGAGGAACTTATTGGAGAATTTGAGCGGAAGAGGAGGCTGAGACAAGCTGATGAAGAGGCCTTGACTCCTACAGAAGAAAAGAGTATGAGACCAGGCTTAAAGAAAATAGTTTTCACAAAAATTACAACTCTGTCATTTAGAGCTGCATGATTAATCGTCAAAAGATCGCAGTCTAGATTCAAACACCAACAATCTTATTCCTAAATAACAATTATTTGGCTGTCTGTTGAACCTTTGACAAAATCACACCGGAACATTCAAATCTGCGTCAGTGCTGCCGTTGAACCGAAGCAGTTGTCATGTATGAAACAACTTCACAAACAGTCTTTTCAACCTCACAGTATCGTTATTTCTGTGTTACAAATATTCATATCACAGAACAACTGGGATAAAAGTTTATAGTTCGGATATAAACACTGATGTCTACGGTAGCATTTAAAATAGAGTAAATCGCCTTTTGAAAGTAACATGGCGCTTCATATAACGATTGTATCATTACATTGTTACGCCAGTAAGTGGCGACAAGTGACTGTTAAATGCATTGGTCATTGAATCATTCATTCAAGAGATTTGTTCAAAAAAACGCTGATTTATTCAGTAATGAAAAAAGTCAAGTATTTATGAGTGAGTCATTGAATCATTCACTCAGACCGATTTTTGAATAATTCAGATTCATTAAACATTTCAAATAGACTGCAGCAATTAACATTTGTCAGAGTTAATTAAATGTTATTTTGTTTAGTTGTCTGTTCAGAATCATGGGAGAATCGTGATCTCTGTTTGAAACAAAAAAATTGTGATTTTCAATTTATCCAGAATCGTGCAGCTCCACTGTCATTGTTTACTCGCCCTCATGCTATTCTCCAACTATATAATTTACTTTCTTCCATGAAACCCCAAAGGTAATTATTTATATCCGCTTGTTAGGTAAGGAATTTTGTTTCCAAGTCTAAGCCTCTACTCCTTTTATCTGAGAATACTATTTCAACATCTTTTTATGAGCACTGCTTATTCATGTCAAATATTTAAGCTAAGTTCACAGTCTACACTACAGCCTCTGGGCTCATGGTGTCCTGAACACCAATATTTGAATGATTCAAAAAAGATGAATCACTGTCTGGCCATATGAGATTTTTGTATGGAGATAAAGGTTAAGATCTAGTATTACAGCACGCCGTGAGTGTATATTAGCACCATTTGTTGTTTGCTTTTGGCATATGATAAGGCCTAGAAATGGTGACGCATGACGTCAGATTTAACATGCAGATAATGTCCAAACGATTCTAAACATTAAAAGTAGACTGTCTGTTTTTTTACATAAAGCTATTGGATGTCTTCATAGACTTGTACAGTGCACAAGTCATTTGGACCACTTGACAGCTGTTAGTCACAGTCTATTTTGTTGTATAGAAAAGAGCAGATTTAAAAATTCTGCACAACATCCACTTTTGTGTTGCACAGAAAGAAGTTGTACAGGTTTTCATTGAAATGTGTTAACGCCGAATATTCAGCATGAAAATTCTGTCCTATTTTTGCATGTGACCAATAAGTAAAAAATGGCAGATGGGCTGAATGAAAATGCTAATTCACTCTCTGACAGTAGGTGGCACTTGTCGAAAAGTAGAAATAATAACAGTTACTCCGGGGAAATGCGCAAACTTTGCTTTTCTGACAACTGTGATTTGTCACACAGATGAAAGGAAGTCAAACAGAATTTACATTTTTTTCAAATTAGCATTGTTTTTTGAATTCACTATGGTGTTCATCAAACAACACCAACTTCTTTTTGTCCATGCACTGAAAGTCCACACAACCAACATTTTCAAGCTTCAAAAAGTTAATAAAGATATCGTAAAATTGATCCATAGGAATCGAACAGTTTAATTCAAGTCTTCTGAAGAGACGATTGCTTTGCGTGATGAACAGTTTTAGTTTAGGCTTTTATTCACATATAAACATTCATCAAAACAATCATATAAAGCACATGAAATAAACTGAACAGAACAAACTGCATTGGCTCTCGCACATCAAGCAAGTACGGCTGAGCTTCTGTTTACTATATTTGATGTGTTTATATAGAATGTATTGATCAATGTTTATATGTGAAGAAAAGCCTAAATTATATCTGTTCATAGTGTAAAGTGGTCGTGTCTCTTTAGAAGACTTTGATTAAACCGCTCACGGTCTCTTTATGAATGTTTTGAGGCTTGAAATTTTTGTTTGCAAGGACTTTTAATGGATGGACAGTAATCTCTGTTTCTTTAAAACTATATTCATTTGTGTTTTGAAGATGAATGAAATGCTTATGGGTTTGGAATGACATGAGGGTGAGTAAATGATGACAGTTTTCATTTTGGGGTTAATTAACGCTTTAATCCATTGCCTGTTCATTGAAAAATACTTTGTTCCTTTAACTTCTTGGCAGCTTACTGCTTACTTTTGTAAAATTTCAGGGGATTCACTGGACTTGACATCCTTGAATTTGAATAAAATCAAATGTTTTGACTGGCAGTGTATGTGGTGATTCTCATCCAAACTTTTTGTCTGGTATTCTTTCAGCAGAACATGCAAGCGAGGTGGTTGGCGAAGATGTGGTGGAGATTTCTGACAAGGAGGAGAATGATGATGATGATGATGAAGAAGAAGAGGAGGAGGAGGAGGAGGTGGATGTTTCTGAGTTTAACACCCTTTTCAAGCTTATGAGGAGTGAGAAGACACAGGAAGCGCAAGAAGATGGAGAGGAACTTTTGGTGGAAGGACCGATTCGAGTCAGAAATATGGAAGATCTGGAGGCTTTGGGTGAGGTTTTCGAGCCCCAACCCATTGTTGCTCCATCTCTGCCACAAACATCTGTTGTAGAGGCAACTTCAGAGCCAACTAATAAAAAGAACAAGGAAATCGACCTCAACGAAGTACTCACCAAAGAAGCCAATGTCATCAAAGTTCCCTTTTTGCCAACAGTGGTTGAAGAAGTGAGTGTGTAACCAATAGATTTTATTGAGGGTAGACAACCAATTTTATTTTACAAATGTGAAAACAAGACTGTCAGATGTATAGTATGTTCTCATGGACTCAAACATGGGTTGTGAAAAATAGACCTATAATATTGTGTACGTCCAATTGAATTGTCAACCCTGACCGAGGCCCTGTTTCCCCCTGGTATTAAGATGTGTTTTGGTCAATCGGATCACAAGTAGACGAGGGAGACACATTCCCGTTTACACCTGGTGTTTTAATCCGTCTCTTTTGTCTAATTTCTTCTACTTCTGTCCTGATTTCTTCGAGGGGAGGGTCTATGGGCAGCTAAATGTATGGGTTTTTTCAGATCTTTTGGATGAAATAAGCTCACGCAATTTACATATGAACGTGAAAGAAAACAACAGAAAAATATACAGAGAGCATCAGCTTCAGTTTCTGCTCTGATAGCTGCAAGACCGACTGAACGCTGTGAGTGTGTGTTAGAAATCAGGAATGGTGACAAAATTGTGCTTGCCACGTTTTTCGTCTTCAAACCAAACTTGGGTCTTCAGCCGACAAAGATTAAATCCTGTCTGGCTAGCGCACTTCCCATAATGTTTACGCGTTAGGTCAGTAGGCAGAGAGTAGGCGGTTTTTAGTGGCTGTTTGAACACATTTGACCACATGAGCATTTCCACTACGAAAGCAATCCGGTCGAATGCCTTTTCGACTACCACTGGAAGTGGTTGAAAGTGGACAAGCTCAAAACGTTTTAGACCCGTTTACACCTGTATTTAGTGTCATCTAATTGTAATCCGATCGACCAAAAAACATCTTAATACCAGGTGTGAACAGGGCCTAAGGTCTGTCTTGGTTAACTACAAGAAACATCATTTGCTGCTTTTTCCTGTGTTTAAAATGGTTTCACTTTCTTGTCAGGAGCATGATGAACAGATTTCTATCATCAAGGAGGCTTTTGCTGGGGATGATGTCATTTCTGATTTCATAAAAGACAAAAGAAACCAGGAGGCTGCAGGGAGGCCTAAAGAGGTGGACCTGACCCTGCCCGGCTGGGGAGAGTGGGGAGGTGTTGGTCTCAAACCCTCACGCTGGAAACGCAATAGGTAAGAATGCTAAATAATTTTTATATTTAAATTTCAAAACATTTCTTGTCTTTCTCCCATCTTTGCTTACGATTGTGACGATATACATATTCGTGTACTGAAAATATATTTTTACAATTGGTGTGGAGTGGTATCTTGAGATCTGACTGGATATCATTGGGACAACATGCTGTCCAGGCCGGTAATTGAAGTGAAAGTGATGTGAAGGCCACGTATGGTAACCCATACTTTGAATTTTGTCCTCTGCATTTAAGATAGCTTGGATCACGTACCTTTCCCGCAGCAGTTCCACTATTTTTAGATGCATTTTGTCCATAGAAATGCGTTATTCAGTGCTGTAATTTGACGTGACTGGCGGAAGTTTTCCGTGCACGGTGGGCATAATGACATTCGTTGTCGACACTTTCCATTATCGATTATTAACGATTTTATCGATTAGTTGCTACAGCCCTAGTTGAGACTCTCTGCTTGCTATGATGCGGAATATCCACGGGAGTGTCACTAGTGTTTCATTTCACATATAGTTTGTTTTTGTATTGTTAGTATTTGCTCTGGCTCTTGTTTTAAATGATTTTGTTCCGTTATTATGCTTGTTGTTGTCATCTGTTGACGTTGTACAAGCAGAATGTGGCGGTTGGTCAGTGTTGTATTTGTCCCGCCCCTCCTCCACTGTGATTCCACGGCTGGGTACAAAGTGACAGTGATGAGCGCTGCGTTTTACCCAAAGTTGAACGTTCTTCAACTCTCTGCGACCGGTAAAAAAATGTAGCATGAAATAGACGCTCAGTGCCTCGCCACCATTGAAAACAATTGGAAAAATACGCTAGCCTCGGAAAAAAAACCGCTTTGGTGGACACGCGGACTTAGGCCACGAATGCCCAAGTTAAAGTGAAACTATGGCTTCGAATGCCTGGAATCAAAGTCTTTAAGTGCAAGATGTGCAGTAGGGCTGGGTAAACAATATTGATTTCTCGATTTTAATCGAGTCTCATTTTTACGAACCGATATCAATTCTTAAATCCCAAGAATCGATTAGTCTAGTCTGTTTTCAGTTGATGAATGAACAGAACATTTAGCGCGCCTCCCATCCAATAAATCGCAATAATCTTTGTGCTTTCTTACTTTTGATATGAAGCAAAGTCTCAGATTTCAAATGAAGTCCATCTTATTATGAGATTCAAAAAATAAATACCATTTTGCCGCTCTTTAATGTGGCGTAACAGTTCGCTTTAGCGCCTCGGTTAAAGAGAAGCGGCAGCACGGAGCGCATGTGAACATCCTCTCCTCCGCTTTAATACCAGTTACAGCGCGAAATAAACATGACTAAACATCTGAAGGTATGTTAAAATATACAGTACAACTTACCGAAATCCGTATCATGTCTCGTGTAATAGCTCAATCAGTGTTTCAACCTCGGAAAGACGTCAATAAAACAGCTTGTAAACGCTCGTAATGTCATATTTACCTCAGAAAAACATATTCAGTGACCATAAACTCATTAGTCAGCTAGAAAAATGAACTCTAAAAAGCAGCATTCTGATAAATATAGCTATGCATCATTACATATTCATTATAATGTTCTTCAATATTTAATGCATGTTTGAATAAATCAGTTATGACAGCCACGATTTAAATGTTTATATTTAAAAAAAAAAAAAAAAAAAAAAAGGAATTGGAGTAGAAATATGATTATGTAATTCTAAACTTTATTTATTATAAAAAAACATAATTGAGTGTAATTTAAGTGTTTGTATATAAATAAGTTAATTTTAACCTTCAATATTATAGTAATGTAGTACCAACTGACTCCCATGTGTAGTTTACAGCATTAGTTGAGAGATTTTTTTTTTTTTCCTTTAGAAAATTTGCCATGTACTGTAATTGATATACTACATCCAAAATAATCGAAATCGAATCGAATCGCAAGCATGTGAATAGAAATCGAATCGAATTGTGAAAATTGTGTCAATACCCAGCCCTAATGTGCAGTGTCAATCTGTCATATGCATAACATTATTATGAGAACAATATTGAAATGGAATTTTGTGAGTTCTGTTTACTTTAGTTGCCTGTGTTTTAGCGCGTTGTTTTGGGACATTTTGACTATCACGCAACTTTCAAATTCACTTGTGCATTTGTGTCTTTTTGCATAGATACAATTTAATTTATAATATTACCTTTATGTTGTGTATATGTCTGATGAATCTCATAGGAAGCATTAATTAACCCTCTATCAAAGCAGTTTTTCACTCTCACAACTCAAATGGCAATGCACAAAATTGACTCATTTATAATCTACAGTCTCTCTCTTCTGGCTAAACAGACCCGGGGTAAATAATGGTCACATAGAGGCTGAGAAACTTTGTCCAATCAAACGATTTCTGGTATGAGAATTAATTAACCAGGCTTCCTTGATGCTGCAATGCAGACCACAATATCTGTTCATCTCAATTGAAATTCACACACAATATTCTATTTGAAGCAGTATGAACAAAGTCAAACATCTTAATTTTTTTTTTTAGAAAGCCTTAATATTGTAAATGGAAACTAAACACTACTGGCTATTTTTTTTAAAAGGCATGTGCTCTTCACGTTTCAATTGGAAATGTCAACACTTCAAGGAAAAACTGCGCTCATAAAGCTAATTCACACGATCTTTACTATCCAGAGACAACTATAAGCCATTTGTAGGTTGAATACAATGAAAAACATTGTGTGGCTCTCCAAAAATGTTCTTTTTGTCTGAGCATTTAACGACCCTAAATGGCAACACTGACTCACAAACCGTTTCATATTAAACTCAAGCTATTGGTTGAGTCAAGGGGAGTGTTTGAAAACAGTCATTGTTTTTGCAGTTCTGTCTGGTGATGCAAGTGGTCCAGAAATTACACACTTAACCTTTAACCGTATAGTCAACATTAAATCCAAATTGACCCCTTTACATGTTCTTGGTCTTCCATACACCAGTGCACATTATTCCTGAGGAAAAAAAAATGCACCCCATATAAAACAAATGAACAGAACACCAGAGAATTGGCATGTATGTGATGTAACATTGTATTGAATGTAATCAAGTGACTGTTTATTGTATTCTGCTGTTTTAATGTGGAAATGCAGCTTTTCTAAAATATTACCAATAGTTAATACAGTCATTTAATACTGTTAATATAAAAAAATGGGTTACAACAATAATAACAACATAATGAAACTTTGAAACGTGCTAGAATTAAAGAAGACCCATTATGCCTTCTTACAAAGTCTTGGTTTTGTTTTTGTGGTCGATTTTTAGAATAGTTTTTCATTCTTGAATGTTCAAAAAACACATTTTTCACAGCTGATGTTGCTGCTTGATGTTCTCTCTATGAAGCCCCTCCTTCTCAAAAACGTAATGTGCTCCGATTGGTTGGCTGGATCAGTGTGTTGTTATTTGGTCAAGCGTTTTTGGGAAATGTCACATCCCTTACCATAACTGCAAGTTTTATCACACTACTAACTAACTCAACCAGGCCCCGCCCCCTTATTTGAAAATGCAAAAAAGCATAGGTCCTCTTTAAAGATATATTATGTAATTGAGATCAGACTGTTTCCTTCCTTTACAGAAGGAAAATGGGTTTCAAGTTTGAATGGTTTTAAGTTGACACACTTTTTTAGACAGCAGTCTGATCGTACCTATATGTCCTCAGATCAAAGCTTTATCATGATCCTAACGGTTCATTCGTCTTTGTAGATTTACGGTGAAAATGGCCCCACCGCCTCCAAGGCAAGACCAGAAACTGCCTGATGTCATCATATCAGAGAAGAGAGACGTACCAATCACTTCGCATCAGGTAAACAATCGCCCTCACTCAAATATAGCAGAGTTCTATGAAATTGATATGATTTTGAGTATGACAATCTCATTCTTGTGAATGCATTGAATTTCTGGATTTAAGATGAGATGCTAAACAAAATGGTTGAATTTTTTTTGCAATGGCTAGGAGCTGAATTTCAATTCAACATCTTGAGTGCGGCCAGTTCAGTTCATATGTCATCTCATAAATTGAAAGGAAGCTCAATCCTGCATTTCTCTAATTATTATTATTGCGTTTTTTTTCTTAGGTTAGTTACATTCCGTTCCCCTTTCAAAACGTAGCGCAGTTTGAATCTTGCATCCGTACTCCTATTGGGCATACGTGGAACACACACAGCGTTGTGAAGAAGATAACAAAACCTAACGTTGTCACTACAATGGGTGCGATCATTGAGCCTATTGTAAAAGAGGACTTCATAAAGGATAAGACCAAAACACCAGCAGCTAAAGGACCAGCGATCCTGATGGGAGAACGCAAAGGGGAGAAAAGGGGTGCAAAACGCTCATCAGAAAGAAATCAAAGATCACAGAAGAGGAAAAAGTAACAGACTGGGAAATGTATGACTTCAGTCATTTTATTTGTGAGGAAAATGATTCAAGAAGACATCTCTAATAAATCACCAAACAAACTTTTTGCAATTTTTCTTTTCCACATAAATCAATTTGTTTGTAACTATGATGAATAATAAGTGCACACCCACATCAGACAAGGTCAAACTTTTCAATAAATACACATTTTCTTTTCAACCTTCTTCACATATTCATTTTAAAAGATCCTGTTTTGTTGCAAACCCCAATTAGGTTTTTGATAGTCTCCCCAGCGTGAATGTCTGTTTAGATCAGGGGTTTCCAGTTCAGTCTTCACGCCTCCCCGCTCTGCTCATTTTATCTCTTTTATCTGACACAGTCAGTTGAGAGGTGTGTTCCATTCGACCATATGTGCACTATGAAGTAGACTTAAAAGGGTATTTCTCTATCTTAAGGGAGATTCCAATTCTTGTATGCGGGTGTAAAGTGCGCGAGACGTGACGGTTACAAGTCAACTATCATGATTATGGGTTAAAAAAAGATAAGACATGTTACCAATTTCCGCTTTTCATATTAAACATTGCAACATACATCATTCAGTTTAGGGCTTTTGAATTTGACAGATTAAGTGAAACGTATAATATGTATATGGATACTATATAAATAAAATATTTATATAAATTGATATGGATTACATGTATTAAAGGATTAGTTCACTTTAAAATGAAAATTACCCCAAGCTTTACTCACCCTCAAGCCATCCTAGGTGTATATGACTTTCTTCTTTCTGATGAACACAATCTGAGTTATTAATAAATATCCTGACGCATCCGAGCTTTATAATGGCAGTGAACGGGACCAACGAGTATGAGCTGAAGAAAGTGCATCCATCCATTATATGCCAAATCCACATGATCTGGGGGGGTTAATAAAGGCCTTCTGAAGTGAAGGCTGATTGGTTCCTGCTGTATCAGTAGCCAATGAGCTTGCTGCTCAACCTTTAAATACTTGGTCAGCATTTCCTGTAGCAGTTGCAGCGCTTTCAGAAACCCTCCACCTTCCCCAGCTCCACCTGTATAGATCTGCTACGGGAATATATTTTGAAGAATGTTGCTAACATAACAGTTTGACTTACACTACTGTGCAAAAGTCTTAGGCACGTCAGTATTTTCACCCCCCGTGGCCGTGTCTCCAAGACGCTTGAAGAAACCGACCTGCAAAGCTACAGTACTGTGAGGAGTTTTAGGCACTTGTGTAAAAATGCTGTAAAGTGAGGATGCTTTCAAAAATACTGTCATAAATAAATTTTATTTATCAATTAACTTCTATTAACTAAATCAAATCAATATTTGGTGCGACCACCCTTTGCGTTTAAAACGGCTTTTGTCCAGGTACACTTGCGCATCATTTTTCAGGTAGCTTTGCAGGAAGGTTTCTTCAAGCGTCTTGGAGACACGGCCACTTCTTCTGGATTTAGTTTGTCTCAGTTTCATCTGTTTCTTCATGTAATCACAGACAGACTCGATGATGGTGAGATCAGATCTCTGTGTGGAGCACCGGCTGTTGTCAGACTCCTTGTGCATTCAAAAATCTCACTGGATTATTAAAATTAATGGCAAAATTAATGCTTGGAAATGTGAACTGATATTTCCTACTGACACAGTACAGCAAAAGATATAAATAACTGGCTTCAAACCTTTTTTGGGGGTGAAAATACTGACATGGCTAAGACTTTTGCACAGTACTGTACATTGTATGAACAAAAAAAAAAAAAAAACATTTCAAAATATCTTCTTTCATGTTCCACAGAACAAAAAATATCATACAGGTTTGGAACAAAATGAAATATATTTTAATATCCGGACCTCTAAATTCTGTTTAAAACTTAATTGCATTAAACAAACTATGAAAACCACTTGCCATTTATTTTAAAGACAGCATAAGCTCACTTTTTAAGTAAAACACACCACAAAAATGTTTGTTAGGATTTAAAAGATAATGTAATAGCTTGATTTCATTTCATAATTTTTGTGATAAACTACACCTGTGTGAACATGTCTTCATAAATCATCTTCACTCCAACTGGTTAAAAGTCATTGCATTAATTTCTTTAATATTTTGTGATCACAAGTGTGTCTTAACACTCCAAATACTTTTTGAGGTCATTGTAGGTCTGTACATTTTTTGAATAATAAAACCTTTAATGTAAGTTTCCGCAATTTAAATATAAAGAAAAAAGGCTGTTTATCAAACACCCAGTTCTTAGATCTCCCCATGACCAACCAACCTTTATAACAGCGGGACAGAGCATGAGTCTGGCAAGGAGAATTACAATTTTCCATGCTTATTTCCTTCCCAACAGAGGATGTCTTTGTTTCTTTGTTTCTTTGTCCAGATCAATGACAGATTCCTGAAACCGAGGAGGTTTTTTTCTTTCTGTTTTGAAAAGCGTCTCACCTGACCCCATGTGAATATTTTATGCAAGGGAGGGGCAGCATGGCGTGTTCCATGAAACATCCATTTTGTTCGCAATTGTGACTCAGCAAAAGTGCCTTTAAAAAGTCGAAGATCTGTGTGTGTGTATACATTTGTTTTGTGTAGAATGTTATGATCTCAAATGAGCTGTTAAAAAGCCTGTTTCAGGAATGATGGACGCTGTGTTTTTTGGGGCTGTCATACTACAAGTTTTGACATCTGCTCTCTGCTATCCAAACGGGGCACCACCTTCAACATGTGTGGATATGATGCCGAGGCATGGAGGGATAGCTCCCCAGCCAAACCCTGCTCCGTACACCATCCAGCCAAGCAGCACAACTTTTCAGACTGGCACTCCCATCACAGGTAAGGGACCATTTGAAGCAAATACGACGGGGTCACTACTGTTTTAAAAGCAACATTTCATAAATTAATTCTTGACATTCTACATGAATTTTTTCAAGATCCGCGTGACTGAAACCAAAGTAAACCTCGCTAAACTGTAATTCATCCATATTTGGAATACCAAGAAGTTTTGTGTTATGGAAAACTCCCTCAATCAAGAAATAAAACTTAATACTTAAAACTAGTTTTCCTTGTTTTTTAATTGCATCTTAGTCACCATGAAGTTCGTAACAATCAGGCCAATTTCTGGGAATATTTTAACTGAATTTTTAAGTTATTTTGCAATTGAATTCTCTTATGCATGGCCAAAAGTGATGTCTGGTCTAGAAAAAACTGACATCTTCACCCTTTATTCAAATGTTATTGCTTGGAGTCACTTTTTTATTTGTAATAATGCAATGAAACATGCCAAATAATAATTTTGGCCATGTTGAATTATGAACACATGCAGAAACAAGAGTGAACCAACAAAATATTAATAAATGATTATGTTGTAGTCAGTGTATGATTTTTCCTGTGAGCCTTTTGTTTTTCTAAGCATTTTTTTGCAAATAATTTTGTCCGATAAATAACTTAACCAAGTTTAGTGTTTTGTTCTTTCTTCATATTTTATATATATGTGTATATATATATATATATATATATATATATATATATACATAAATAGTTTTCTCATATTTTAATGGTTTAATTGAACTTCTCTGGGTCATTAAAAACAAATATCCTCTCCAGACATCACTTTTGGTCACTACTGTATATCAAGATTAACGGATCATGGATTGAAAATGTTTGTTCATTTGTTGTTTGTCAGTTGTAATCAAAGGTCCAGACTATAGTGGCGTGCTCCTTGAGGCTCGCTCTGGATCCGGCACAAATGTAATAGGAACCTGGCAGACGCCTCCAACAAACACAAAGTTTTTAGCGGTAAGGATTTCTGTATATCTGATATCAACATTGTGGTGCATACTATAGGTAGCATGATAATACATATGATTTAAAAAATACACAACCACTTGTAATAATTTAGAAATGTTAGACTGCACTGCATGCCTTAGCTTACAGTAACACTTTACATTAATGAATTAGTAAATAATAGCGGGCATCATTTATAATTAATTCTAAAGTGAAGGTCATGGTAACCCATTAATAATTACTCAAAGGGGGGGGGGGATCACACACAGTTTCTGCCAATCTCATGTTAATCTTGAGTACATATAGAGTAACAATGCATCCTTCATATCTCCGCAAAGTCTTTAGTTTTGTCATATTTATAAAAGATAGATACGCTAAACCGAGTCTTTCCGGAAAAAGCCGAGATCCTGGAGGCGTGTCTGCCGTCAGTGCCGTGGGCGGAGCTAAAGAGCGCGTGCAGCTTCTGCTATGTCTGCTAGCCGCGACATCATTATAAATACAAAAGGTTCATGTTGTTTACATTATATACACTTGCGCGCCGATTGCCAACAAAACACAGACATCGGATGCAGCTTTACTCACCACCCGCGATCTGCAAATCCAGCGCCGAACTGGGACTTGTTTACAAAGTATTCATCACCGAAATCCCGGGAACAAACAAACATACGTGCACAACTCCGTTGCTGCCCCGGAAAAACAAACTTCATCCTCTGTTTCCTTGACGCTGGGTTCTTTGGGAAGCTGAAAAGGGTAATCTTTCCCTCACAACCAAAAACACACTCCTTTGGTGACAAGAGCTGCGTCTCATTTCGGAGGCTGCGTCCTCCGGAGGTCGCATTTGAAGGCTGAATACTTCATCAAGGATGTCATATTTAAGAAAAGTAACCGTAATAAAACTGACTAATATTCATTGTGAGGTGTAAAATACTGTAATTTCTTTCTTACGTTGCAATCTAACGGTTATTTTTCTTAAATGAGACCGACAGGGTACCCTTCAAAGTGCGCAGCCCCTGAATTGGGACACAGCCATTGTTGAAAAATCTCTCGGCTTCCGTATCCCGAACGAAACGCGTTGATGGGCGTGCTCTTGCTCTTGTTCTGGGTGATGTGTGTATGCACGCTTATCAGGGAGAAGTGCCTATACAAGGAATTCCGCCCTTTGTTACGTGATAAAGGGCCATACTAGAAAAAAACTCTCCGAAACCGGAAGTAGTCATTTGGCACAGAAATACTCCGTCATATGTACAACTCTTCAACAGTGTAAATAAGTCAGAATGCATGAAATAGCATGCATTCTGACACACACACACACACACACACTTAATTTGGAAGTGAAAAGCATGATAACTCTCTAGTAATGATTTAAGTCATTGTAAGCTTTTGTGGTTTTTGTAAGGTTTTGGATAGTAATTCCGAATGATTTGGTAACACTTGAGTCATTACTAGTGGGTTACCACGATCTTCACTTTCGAATACTGATCCAAATAATTAGTAATTCCTTTAGAAGGATGTAGTATCACTTGAGTCATTACTATCCAAAACCTTACAAAAACCTCAAAAGCTTACAGTGACTTCAGTCAATATTAGTGAGTTAACATGCTTTTCACTTTAGAATACTGATTCAAGTAATTAGTAATTCCTTCTGACGGATTTGGTAATACTTGAGTCATTACTTTTGGGTTAACATGACCTTCAATTTATCTTCACCCCATCTGCCACTCATATCACGCGTTCATAATGACTAACTTCCATTACACTTCTCAATTCTCTTCTGTAAATAACAAACCCAGAGAAATGTGAAACATGAAGCTAATGAACACACAATAAAGATGTCAGAAGTAAATGATTTGTATGTGATTTTCGTGCGATTTGGCTTATTTTAATATTACATGAGAAATTCCACAGGTGCAGCGATTCTTATAAAAGGCTATAAACAAAATATTTCAACAACATAATATGACCAAAACCCACATTAGATCGCATTTGGAAGTTATTGCATACACTGGTTGGTGGTTTAAAGTGAGTTTTGAGTAAAATCATAGTAGTATTAATCGTATATGAGCAATATCACACGAGTAGCCATGCGATATGGCTGTATATAAGCACGGCTGTGATTCGGCCGTAGGTACTGTAATCACAGCGTGCTAATATACAGCCATATCGCATGGCTACTTGTGTGATATTGCGTTTATACAACAGTTCGACGGCACGAGTGTGTAAATAAATAAGAAATAACAACGGAGTGTCTTTAAAACCCTCTTTTGTGAGGGACTACTTCCTTCCGCCACAGATTCAAATCTCAAGTTGACAGTTTGACCAAGCCTTCGTTACTAATTCTAAAACGTCACTTTAGAACTAGTAATGAAGGAATGTTGAGTCCCTTCATTGAAACTCATTGTATTTTGTACAGTATTAGAGAGAGAGAGAGAGAGAGATCGCCTGAGCGAGCATTACCTGTGTCTAATATAACATTCATTCTTCAGGGCGATGTCCATTATATTATATCCATTATAAAAATTTGTTTGAATGTCCGCTGAGGAAAGCGATCTTAGTATTTGTCCTTTTTACAGTTAAACAACAAAAAGTCCCTTTCAATTTACAAAATTTTCTTGCGACTGACTCATTCACTTGTAAAGTTTGCCGCCATCTAATGGCGTATTAATGTAACTTTCACTCAATCCATATTACGCACTAATGGACCCTTTCTCAATACCAAATACAACATATTATTTATATAAAATAATATTTATTGAACAACAATATTTAAATTAACAACAATAGCCATTATAAATGACAATAGGAAATCAACACAATTGTACAATTCAGTCAAACGTACAAAAGCAGTGCTCTACAGATGTAAGTTGAATATAGCCTTAATATTAAAATGTTAAATTTAACATAGCCCAATTTGATTTGTTCAGGAACAAGTAATAGATTAATAAGACCAAAGATTGCCTGTTTTATGTACCCAAAATGAATTATATCTGATGATTAACCACTATATGAGTCAGCGGCAAATCCTCGAAACACTGGCCGAGATGAAGCTGTTCTCGGCGGGTACACGAGCACTGAACAGCCGCTGACAGCCTGGAGCTCGCATCTCCAAAAATGTCTAAACAAATTGTAAAATAGGCACTATGATTAAATATGAGTCATATTTCAGGTCTAAACAACTACATTCTTGCCTAAAAAACTCTTAAAACTACAGTTCGTGGTACAACAAGTGTAGTATTTGTAAAAAAAGAATAATGAAGATTAGGTCCCATACCCGGCAGAGGTGTGAAATGTTTGTCGAGTGAGAACAATAGAAACATGAATGGGGCAGTTCGCAACGCCAGACAGTGTGTTACGACAATACATTAAAATAATATGGTAAGAAATACCAGTTTGCAATATCAAGCAGCATAACAAACTATTTTTGTACAGCTATAAATAACTGGAAGTGAATGAGACCAGAAGCCAGACACATTCAATTTACAAATGGCCTTTTATGTTAAAAGTAAAGTGGATAAATTTGGTAATTGTAGTTACTGAAGGTTGTACACTTGTGTTTCCTAGTGTTCAGGAAACCAGCAAGGTGCCATCACCCATGCCAACACCAACATAAAAAACAACTCCACCCTCTATACCTGGATTCCACCAGCTACAGCAAAAAGCGTCTTCTTCATGTAAGAGTGAACAATAACAATCTCAAATTGATACTACATGACTGTAGGCCTACTAATGATATAAGCTGTAGTTTGTTCAAATTATGAGAAATGAAGAATGTGATATTTGTATGCTTTTTCTCTCTCAAATAGTCCATAGAAATGATTAAAACACTCATTATTTATCCACGACTTCCTTAGGGCCACCGTAGCCCAGCAACGCTCCGTGTTCTGGGTAAATGTGAAATCACCGACTCTGACCCAAAGTGAGTAAAAATGGAAACAATAGGATAATTCTGGAATCCCTATAGTTTTGTACATTTTAAAATGCTGTCACAATTTAAAGAGGACCTACTTTGCCCTTCTACAAAGTCTTGATTTTTTCAGTCGACTAGAATAGGCTTTCATGCTTGAATGTTTTCACATATTTTACATAGTTGCAGCACCTCTCATCTCAGTCTGCTCTGTTTAGTTCTTGTCTCTATGAAGCCCCTTCTTCTGAAAAGCACAATGTGCTCTGATTGGTTGGCTGGACCAGTGTGTTGTGATTGGGCAACCGCTTTGAGCATGTTTGGGAAATGTCACGCCCCTTACCATAACTGTGAGTTTCAACACACTACTGGTCCTGTCCCAAATGGAACCCTAAGCCCTCACAATCTTCCACCGAGTCCACACTTTTGTGACGTAAAGCTGCCTTGACTGTCGGGTAGAAGTCGGCAAAAGTGCACATCGAGGGCGCGTATTGGCTGCAAATTTCATTCTGAAATGTTAAATAACAAATAGAACATCTTACCGTCTTGTCCACAAGACTGCAAGTGCACATGAAGGGCGCTATCATACTCCCGGCGCAATGCGACGCCAGGCGCGACGCAAATGTTTTTAGCTAGTTTCAGCCTGATGCAGTTATCATTTTCACGTCCTGCGCCATGTTGTTTAAATAGCAAATGCACTTGCGCCCATCTGTTCGCATATGGACGTGCTGGTCTGAAAACAAGGTGTTCAAGTGCATTGTTGGCATGTTGCTATTTTGAGGCAACTGAAAACGACTGCGCCATTGACCAACAAAAACCTGCTCTAAACCTGGTCACACCCATTACTCATTAAGAGACTAGGTACAACCCTTTTGGACCATGCACCTGGTGCGCCAACCATTTTTTCCATTGTTAAACTAGCTTCAGACCATGCACTTAGATTGTTAAAATAGAGCCTGAAGTGTGCCATTTGGGATAGGGCCACTATCACCACTCAACCAGGCCTCGCCCCTTTATTTTGCATATACCTTGGGTGGGAATTATTTTAATGAGGAATATAGAGGGTATGCACATGACGTCACTGTCGGCCGTTATGACTGTGGTTACGCTCACTGAGTGGCAAAAAGACTGAATGGCAGCATTGGTTTTCAGCGTGAATGCAGCGAAAAACACACAAAACACATCCAAAGTGGGAAAGAGCTTTGCGATTGACTGTACAAATAGATTTGACAAGAAATCTGAGGTATATTATTACAGACTGCCGAAAGCTACAGAAAATAGAAGCAAATGGATCGCTGCAATTCACAGAAACAACTGGACTCCAGGCGGAGAAACATGGATTTGCAGTTATCATTTTGCTTCAAAATGTTTGATTTTGGGGTAAAATCATACCCAATATATTGTATTGTTATATATTGTTTTGACAACTCATCAATTAAATATTTACCGTCTTATATTCTGCAAAATTGGGTGTTTTTAAATAAACACAAACTATACAAGTTTTAGGGCTGGACGATATAGGCCTATAACATTGATATAAGTGATCACTCCGATTTAGACCTACCTATATTGTATTTATATAAAGTGTTCACAGGCAGATTTGCTTTATGTATTTCCCCAGCGTCGAAATCAGGCACATTTAAATGTCAGGAAACATGATTCCTGGCTGCATGTCAAAATCCATGGATTAGGTTTCTTTGACAAGTTGTAAGGAACACTATTGAGCCCAACCTTTAGTGTAATCGTTTGTTTTACTCGCGTTTTTGCAGTTTCCCACATTAAATCCAATCATGCAGCAGGCTCTTTTGCCAATCAGTCTGGCTGAGGGAGCGTGTTCCGGCGGGAAAGTGATGTCAATGCATACCCTCTATTGTGACGTGTTCATTCCCAGAAGAAAACTCGAGACTACAATGGAGGCATTTCAGGGAGTTCAGAAACAGTGACACCGAGAATACACTCCTGTTGGAGGGACTTTATGCTTTGTAACTTTGCAGATCTTTTTCATGCTCAAACAGCATCATTACATACTAAAGAAAGTTGAAAAAGTAAAAAACATAATAGGCCCTCTTTAATGACATTTCATTCTTTTCTCTCCTAACTATCAGGTGGAGGAGGAACATCATTTGATGTAAACAATAGTGCTGAAAGGATTGCCACACCTGTCCTGATGCTTCTTGTTGTTCTGCTGGCAAATGTTCAATGTTTTGTTGCTTAACAATGATCCAGACTGAGTAAATTTAGATATACAATTTTATTTGTCTGAGTAATATTTAGTGGATAGTTACATGCATATTTAAACTGAATTCTCATTAAAAAAAAAAAAAAAAAAAAATATATATATATATATATATATATATATTAAAATAATGCACTATAATGACATTTTGTGCTTTGGGTTTATTTTGGGTTTTATTTAATTACCAGCTGATTGTACATTATGCCTTGTGCATAAACTTGCTACTCTGCTACTCTGGATTTTGCTACTCTGCTGCTGCATTATCCTGCTAATTACACATAAAAAATTAACAAATAATTAAGAAGGAGACCACAGAGAGGATACACAAGAAACAACAAACTAGCATATTTATGTTGGAAATCAGTTGCCTGGGTCAAATATACAATTGTGTTTTGTTTGTCTGACCAATGGAGGACTGAAGAAGTTCTTAGGACACAGGCACTATTGCAACCCTTTGCCGAGTTTACAGAGGCCCTCTAGTGGGCGCAGCCTTCAGGTTGAGAACCACTTTGTGTGATATTTTTATAATTATCATTAGCATGATGTTAGTTTTCAGTGTTATGCAGAAACATTGATGATTCAGTTATGCAGATTTGGGTGTCATGTTTAACAGTAATTGTCATTCAAAATCAGTTATTGAAACTTCTTATTCAAGACACAACAAGAAATTTAGTTAATGCTTTCATAACTTCAATGCTGGATTACCATTATCAACTATTAGATGGATGACCCACTATCTCCATTAATAAACCACAGCTTGTTCAAAACCCAGGAACCTCAGAAGCTCTGACCAGGTCCAGAAAATGTGATCACATTAGTCCAATATTATCACTGGTCATATTTACACTGTGTAGATTTTAATATAATAAGGTCACATATTCATATGCATAAAGAGAATTTGCATACCATACCAAGTACACTTAATGTTGCAGGAATAAAAATAATAAAATTCTTAATTTAGTATAACTGAGATTCTGTTATAATTTTTAAAATATATTTTCAGTTAGTTTTTATTTTTTTATTTTCCACTTTCATTTTAATTTGTTCATATATTTTTTTCAGTTAATGTTTATTTTATTTCAAGTAATGAAAATGCTTTTTTTTATGGTTTTAGTTAACTATAATAACCTTGATTCTTACTATTAGCTTGCTATTCCAAACCAGGGTTAGTATTGTTAACTAAAACTAATACTATTAAAAAAAGTTCTGTTAATTGAAATAAAGTAAAATATAAATATTAGTTGAAAGAACTTAAACTTAGACTACGTTTATTTACAAGGAAACATTTCTAATATTCATTTAGTTTAAGTTGAAGCATTATTAACTGAAATAAACACTAAAACTGAAATAAATTAAACATAAATAGCGATATTTAAATAATAATAATAATAAAATGAAAGCACATCTTTTATATAACTAGTAGTATAACACAGTCCAGCCTCAGGAGTAAAGCATTCACATGCTTTATGTCCATTCACATAATACACAGGTTTGAACATTTTTTTTCTTCAAACAGTAAACTCTGTGAAGTGTTACATGGTCTTCTTGAGCTCGTCATACAGCACCAGGACGAAGGATCCACCCATGCTTCTGAGCACATTGGACCAGGCGCCCTTGAAGAAGGCCTTGGCACCCTCATCACGTGCAGTCTTCCTCCAGCAGTCAAGTGTGCCGCTGTACATTATGTCAGCTAAAATAAAATAAAAATTAAACACTTAACATCATGACATTCAAGACTGAACATAACCAAACAAACACCAATTTTGGATGGAGCAAGGGAGGAAAGGGGATTGGATATTACCTCCTTTACGCCCAGACTGCATCATCATACAACGGCGTACTGTGTCAAAGGGATACGATATGAAGCCAGCGACAGCGGTGACGGTGTGAGCGATCATCCAGCTGACCACAATATGAGTGTTCTTCGGGTCGGGCAGCATGCCTGTAAAACACAGATCCTTCAACCAAATACCAAAATGGATGCCATTGCTCAATATGGGTTAACGGTTTAGGATCAGCAGCTCCTACATTTTCAAGGTGAAACTGCAAGTCTATTAACAGGAGAAAAGAAGTTCACTTTAAAACTGTCCCAAGTGTTGAGCAGCTCTGATTCTGTGTAGAAAGACAGATTATTATGATTATTTAGCTGGAATCCTGATTGCTGCCAGTGTTCATACACATAGAAAACAATGTACTCAAATTTTAAAGCCTTGGTTCTCCCATGTCACAATACAAAGTCTTTGCATATGAGTGTGTGTGAACGTGCAATAATTAAAAAAAATGGTAAAAAGATATTTCTCAAATGAAAACAATATAAACAATTTATAATATAATAAGTAAAATAATCATGATTGTAGTGCAGCCCTAGCTAAGCCCCTGATGGTGGCAAATTCTAGTCATGCCCCTGCACCATAAAGAGGCAATCTGCCTTATGTCTAACCCCAAAACCCTTGAAAAGCCACCTTTTGCAGTGTCATAGATGCCGAAGTATGCCGCCCTGTAGATGATGATGCCCTGCACAGACACGTTGAAGCCCTGATACAAGCCCTTCGGACCATCAGACTTGAAGATCTTTACTAAACAGTTTGCCAGGCCTGTGAATTCTCTCTCTGCGCCAGCCTTTCCGACATCAGCAGCCAAACGAGTTCTGGCAAAGTCAAGCGGGTAGACCAAGCACAGAGACGTGGCTCCAGCAGCACCACCAGAGGCCAGGTTACCAGCGAAGTACCTCCAAAACTGGGTACGGCTGTCAACGCCATCCAGGAAAATCTTCTTATACTTATCCTTGAAAGCAAAGTTGAGAGCCTGTGTTAGGAAGTACCTAATGACATTGGCCAAGTTGCCTCTCCAGAAGGACAGGAAGCCCTGCTCCTTGGGAATACGTACTAAACAGTCTACAATACCTTTGTATTGTTTGTCTACTGTGATTTGCTTGCTGGCATGCTGGACCTGTAAGAAAATGGCACAATTTTTCAACCAGTTAATGTATATAACATCTCAGCACATCATTTAAACAATTCAAATTTTCTGCATGAGCTTATCGCCAGTTGTCAGACAAATTGTTAGTCAGTCAACAAAACATTTCAATACATGTTTGAACATTTTCATTAGTGTGGGAGCCACGCCCCATGTTAAACCGAGAGTTGAATTACATAGAGAGTGTGTGTGTGAGCGCTTGAAAGACCTTACACCAGTGGAAACTGAGCAAGTCGACAAAAACAGATCGTGTTGATTACAATCTGTTTTGTTGTGTGATGCTGCTCGCTGTCAGTGAATGTAATAACGTACTCGTAATATGTAGCCTACTCGCAATATTAAGTTTTATTTGTAAATATAAAGATACATTTATATAGCTCTGAGACTCTGACTGATTTATTATTGCAATTTTGGTCGACCCTAAAATTAGGCATAGCCTTAATTGACATTACCATGGGCAACTGAATTAAAGGTGCAGTGTGTAAATTTAAACGGCATCTAGCGGTGAGGTTGCGAAATGCAACCCGCGGAAGCTCACCCCTCCCTTTCGAAGCAAAATAGAGAAGCTACGGTGGCCGTCTGGCCGACACAAGTCAAAGATGTCGTCGTACGTTAGCCAGACAAGCAATGAGGTTTCTTCTTACTTCTAACAAAGAACGGTCTCTGCTTCTATTAAACCAGACGACTACTACTACTAATTCTTCTTTGTGAGTATTCAACATAGTGACGATGAAAGCTGCCTCTAAAAACACAAACGATTTAGAAGAAAAACAACATAGTGATGAAACGCACTCTGTAGTTTCGGACTGCTGTAGAAACATGGCAGCGCAAAATGGCGACTTGACATGGAGGGGAGGGGGGGGGCAGCGGTGTATGAGATAGAAATGGCTCATTCTAAGGTAATAAAAACATAATGGTTCATTATGTAAGGTCTTTATACACCACTGAAAACATAGTTATGTATATTATATAGCCAGGGTTGGGGAGTAGCGGAATACATGTAACGGCGTTACGCAATCAGGATACAAAAATCCAGTAACTGTAATTCGTTACAGTTACGTCAAAAAACGTAGTAATCAGATTACAGTTACATTTTGAAAAAAGGGGGGATACTATCAGGATTACAATCGTTTCATTTAAAACTAAATAAATCATTATTTTGCCATAATAACACATATTAAGCGCTGCTTGATTATACAGTATTTCCTGGTTCTGTTGCCAGTGATGACTCACGTGAGCCACCCGCTGGTGCATGCGCAAATAACACCCGCCTACAATCTCCTCAGACGCAGATTGAATCACTGCTGCTAGTTGAAACGATGCTGCCCGCGGGGAAAAACGCTTTCAATTCATGGAAATTTCGCTGCTATTTTGTTTTCAAAGAAGAAAATGCAAACAACATGGTTTTACAGTGCAAACTCCGCCTTCCAACTACGAAAACACTTTCTTTATCAAAGGACTAAAAAATAATCTGTAATACCATACTGTAGCCACTAGATTTCTGAATATCCCTTTACATATATATATTCAGGGCTGTGTATTCCCAAGTTGTGGAAATGAGACATGATTGCTTAGTTTTAATAGGTTTTAAAAGTAACCAAAATGCTAAACATTAAAATTAAAGCAGAACAAACATAAACAGAAATGTTTGATCCGAGCTTGTTCAGTTTGTTTATGATCTGATGTGACTTTTATATTTTTAAGCTCTAAACAACAACAACGATAATAATATTGCAATAGATAATTTATCAGTTTTGTAAAATATTTTTATTGTTGAGACCCATTCAAAAGTATGGAACGTGTAACATTTAAAAACTTGCAGAAATTGAGAAGAAATTAAAATTAAATTTAAAAATGCAATTTATTTATAGTAAAGTTGATCCCCCCCAAATTTCTCTTTCTTTCTGTCTTTCTTTCTTTCTATATATATATATATATATATATATATATATGACCTTTAAGTAATCCAAAAGTAATCAGATTACATTACTTTTATATTGTGGTACTTGGATTACATTATTGAATACTTTTTTTATGAAGTAATTTGTAACTGTAACGGAATACATTTTTAAAGTAACCTTCCCAAGCCTGTATATAGCATTTCTGTCAATAGATCCTCACAAATTTTACACATTGCACTTTTAAATAATACCCCGCTAATTCAAGAAAACGTCTAAAATGCACAAGCACAAAGCATGTTGAATGATAAAGTTCACTTTAACTTAGTGCTGTTAAACTGATTATACAAAGCAAACTGTTTGCTGAAATAGCAAAATATTCGCAGCAACACTGAAATATAGCACACAGTTTTGTCAAGATGCGTGTGAAATGTAGTACAGCAACAGTTTTGGCTCCAGGCGAGTTTTATTTCAGAATCATCATTGGTCCAATATGTTTTTATTATAGGTCTATTATAAAGATAAAGTTATGTCGTATCATTAAGACCTAATACGATCTTATAATGGACAATATTCATAAATTAACATTAACCAAGATGGACAAATGCGTGAAAAAGATATTAATCCATCTCATTTAGAATTTAATTTCCTACATGGTACATATGCAGATGGTAATGTAGGTATAATAACGCGTACCTGAAGGAGCAGCTTGACTCTTTCTATGGGTGCCACAGCAGTCTCGGAGATCGCGGCGGCGATTCCACCTGCCAAAAAGTCCTTGGCGAATGAAATAGCGATCTCACTCATTGTTGTGTGATGCTGCTGGCAAGGCTGTTCGCCAAAGCCATCGAAATGACCGAATTTATAGACGCTCAATGACTTTTCTAAAGCCTCGATCGCGAGATCCAGCGGGAATTCAGTTGTTTTGTTATTGGTTCATCTGTACTTCAGGGAGGAGGAAACCCGACCTCTGTTCTGAAATATTCGGTGTCTGTGGTATTCGGTTGCACTGCCTTCGTGGAAAAACCAGTTAGACCAGCAGGTCAACCAGCATGTCCAGCTCGATCTGTGCTTTGGAACATGGTGGCAGCTGGTTAGACCTCTAAAAACCAGCTTTATGTGAAGCTGCTTTCTACAAATGGTCAATATAGGCTTAATTCTAATAAGTTCTGATAAAACTCAGGCCTACACAAATTAAGCGCACACACAAACAGATATACATCCCAGATTCAGTTCATAAATATCACTGTAACATATCTTTATTAAAAACAATATCATTGTTTGTTTGATATATCATTAATGAGTGTATGACACAGTACCGCTCAGCCTTCAACCAGATTACAGTTCATGTGGAGTACTTGTACACATGTCTGACTTGCATTATATTTGTTGATTCCCAAAATAATAGGGGGAGACTTGAATTTCTCATGTCATATATGAATGAGTCCAGCATTGCACACTCTGAATGTGCCACATTTTGTTTGTGCTTTACTACTTTGAGTTCAGTTTCATCTTCTGTGTTTAGTTAATAGATTCTCGACCTCTGACAGAGGAACAAACCATGGATCTATCAGCGGTACAAATCCTCCTTACTCAAGGGGATCGTCCCCTTGAGGAACACGTGAGTTTTTAGGCCTGACTCACGTGGTGCATTACCCAGACGACTACCTCTGAGTATTTTTCCATGCTGGACTAAATGCACATACAAAATCTCGTCTGCCTGGGAATGGTCCTCAAGGGACCTTCCTACTCCAGCAAAATGGATCCCCCTTCACAGTGGGTGAGGTGGAGCAGAATCTCAACCTCCCTGGCCCTCGTCATGCTCATCATAGACCCCTAACCAGCGTACATGGCCGCCACAGACCCTGAGTCAGCGCTTGTCAGACAGAGGCCCAGTCCAGTTGGCCTGTCTGTACTGGATTTAATGCTGCGTTCCATTAACCTCGGAGGAAGGATGTCATAGCTGGGAATGATGTCACACTTGAGTTGACTGCGGTCCAGTAGAGGGGGGTAATGTCTCATCTTGTTTGAGGTTTTCCATTACTTTGAGTTTTATCCCCTGTTTAGTCCTGGTTTCATTTGTTCCCATGGTTACTGTTAATTGATTAGTCCCACCTGTTCCTTGTTTTCTCCCACATTCATTCAGCCTGTGTATACTGTTTGGTTCTTGGTCTGTTCTCGTTGTGTATGGTGTTCTCTTTTGTTGTTTCCTGGTTCATCCGCTGGAAGCTAGTTATTTGAGTTTATAAAGTTTTAAATGTGGATAATTTTCTTACAAAAACGCATCACTTCGCTTCAAAAGGCCTTTATTAACCTTTTATTATTCTTTTTTTGTTGTTCAAAATGCGGGCCCCCATTCACTACCATTATAAACCTTGGAGGACTAAGGATATTTTTAAATATATCTCCGATTCATCAGAAAGAATATAGTCATATACACCTAGAATGGCTTGAGTGTGAGTAAATCATGGGATAATTTTCACTTTTGGTGAACTAACTCTTTAAGCTGAGTTTTATTGTTTTTAACATGACAGTGTGTTTTAAATTGGCAAGATTTTATTCATAGTACAGGTGAGTTGTAAATGTAATTTTTTTTTTTGTTGTTGAATGTGACAGCTACAAAGGCTGGTATCATGATTTACATGAGCAGGTCAAGTTTTGGAGCAATTTTCATTTGTCCAGTATACTAAGACTGTGTTTTTTTGTAAATATGTATGTAAATTTCAAATGATTTGTTCTAAATTAATGTCTCGTCTTCTCATTTGTGAATGAATCTTTAACACATAGCTTTATCAGTTGTTCTCTTTATTCCACAAAAACAAACAAACAAACAAAAACGACTCCATTGAGTAAGTTTTATCTTTGACATTTTAATTGTTATGGTAAACTTGTAGAACAAAAATGAAACATTTAGTTATTGCATGGTTGCTTCTTTCATAAATTCACCAACACAGTAGTTCCATCACTTCGTGTCAAACTGATCTGATTCACATTGCATCAGGTGGTCAAACATTTTTTGCAATTTTTTTTGTTGTTGTCTGTCTCTAAAATTATGATGCATTGTTTTCACTAAATGCCTCATTTTGAGGAAAAAAGATTTCATGATTTAATATTAAAGCCATTTGAAATTATTTACCAACTCTTTTTCTTTTTTTTATTGTATATCTGAGTGAAACGGCTTCTTGAATGAGAAAAAACATAGGGTGGGATTTGATTTTGGGAATGGATTGGATCATTGTTGTCTGCAATCTCATGGGAGTGACAGGTTGCTGAGGGTAGAGGTTACTGTCCTGCCTTTGCATCATCAGAGAAGAGATGTCGTTACAAGAGGGATGGGGAAGTTATTTTGATTAAAGATTATGAGGGTGTGTGGATAAAAAAATATTTTTTGATTTCATGGTGACTTTAACATGAAAGAGGAAACTCATGAATATTCATGTTTAATCCGGCCATTGCAACCGAATATCTCAGATATTTTACACCTCTAAAATGTAACACCTCTCCTTACAGCTAACAATGAATGCCACACCTCCTAATGTTACTGGATGATTTTGTTTGTATGTGACTATTTTGCATTCTTTAATGTTTTTGTAAAAGCAGGAATATGGAATAAAAAAGAGACATTCTTAAAACCATACATGAGTAATTCTAAAAACTCTAAAAATACGGAGCATAATCCTGATTATGTGAGAGTTTGATTGCAATATGTACACTCAAAACTTCTTTCTTTGTTTACGACTGTTTTAGTTTACACACATACACACAAAAAATAAAATAGTTTACCACTGCTGAGTTACAAACATCTTTAAAAGAATACATTTATCTTCCAGTCTGCCAAACATTGGAGATATGTAGTTTAAAAGCATAGATCTTTTTGTTTGTATGTCAGGTGTCAATTCTCTCCTCTCAGGTGAGAGCTTTCATTTTCCTCTACAAGGAGGTTAGTATTATACTCATTAGTATTATCAGAATTAATCTCAATAGCAATTGCACAGCTGTCATGTGACCTGGAATTATACTCTCAAGTTAATTTTATTTGTATAGCACTTTTCACAATACACATTGTTTCAAAGCAGCTTTACAGGAATTCAAATATAAGTCATAGTCCACATTGAGCATTTTAGAGAGGGGCGATAGGATAGTTTACATTTGGCGAATTTGGCAAGGGGTCATGGTGCATGTGTGCGGTAAGGGAACACCTGTGTGTAACTGAGACTGATAGGTGTTATCAAATGCAGTGAGCCAGAATAGAGTTAAAAAAAAATCTGCTGTCTGCCATGGAGAACAGAGACCTGAGAGTGACTCTGCGTATGTGTGTGACCAATGTGTTCCCCAAGATGAGTGATAAGTGTTTTTTGTTGTTGATTCAGGCCATTGTGTTAGTGTTTCATTTTTGTGTTCAATAAACAATTCCCATCCAGAACCTCCTGGATTACACGGATCTGAAGAAAGCCATCCTGCAACGGGTTGGCCGCAGCCCCGAACAACATCTCCAGTGCTTCAGATCCCTGATCTTGGGGCAGCACAGCCAGAATGTTGCGATCCTATTGGACTTACGATGGCAACCTGAATCGTAACAAAGCACTGTTGGCCAGAGGAGAACTGGCCCCCCGACTAAGCCTGGTTTCTCCCAAGGTTTTTTTCCCCATTTAAACACCTATTTGCCACTTGTCTGCCACCTGATGTCACCTGATAGAGTTTGGGTTCCTTGCCGCTGTCGCCTTTGGCTTGCTTAGTTGGGGACACTTGACATTTGACTTGACATTTGATATTCAACAGTGCTTTGATCTGCCTGCATTCACACTATTTTTTAAGAGCTGCTGTGCAGCCAAATAATGTACCAGTTATCAATGTAAAGCTGCTTTGACACAATCTACATTGTAAAAAGCGCTATATAAATAAAGGTGACTTGACTTGACTTGACCTTGTTTGCCTTCGCATAGTGGCTCTGTGATAACTCACCCCCACCCCTACCACACACATAAAAGTATCTAGACACAACCATCTAGATGTAGCAAAGTTAAAGTCTCAGGGAAGAGGGAAGCGGGAACTGGCAAACGTAACGTTAATCCCAAAATAAACAAATTACAAGCGGCAGCCCCTCATGGACTGCCATCCAGTCCTCCACCAACTGGGTGAATTCCTCCGCGATGCCTGGCAGTGGTGCTGGATAGCCCTCGGCAGATGCCCCTATGACTCCTCCACCACCTGGTGGACAGCTCCTCCAGTTTTGGGCAGCCGGCAGCTAGTCCCCCATTCCCTGCTCCTCGTGTTTGTACTATACATTAGCCTGATTAATATGTTTTAAAATATTGTCATTGTACATCATGAATCATCATAGGACGCAGACTTCCATTTGAAAAGCACCCTATCAGTGGCGTGCTCAGGGGCAGGGGCTCAAACCCTATACATTTCGAGATTTGGGGTTCCTCTGGCTCCATTATGATGACTGCGTCTAGCGTATTACAATACAGTAACATTCATTGAAACATGTATCTTGCATTGTTTGCTACTGAATGAACAATTATTATGCAATTATTATTAATGAGAATGAGGTTTGTCAGCAGTTAAAGTGCCTTAAGACCAACAAAGCAGCAGGCCCTGATGGTATCCACCCACGTACTTTGAAAGTCTGTGCAGATCAGTTGTGTTCAGTTCTTCATTCAATTTTTTCTTGCATATAGAAAAGGTGTGGGAGTTGATGATCCCATACTTTTTATGTTGCACAATATTTATAGTCATTTGGAAACAACTGCCAGTTCTTTTCTGATTTTTCTAGTGCTTTTAATACAATACAACCACATGCTCTGGCTGATAAATTGTCGCGTTTTAACCTTCATAGTACAACTATTTTATCTTAGATTATCTTCTAAGTCGACCCCAGTTTGTTAGGCTGGGTGATAAAATGTCTGACATTATTTTGACTAAAACAGGAGCCGCACAAGGCACAGTTATATCTATTTTCATTGTATACATCTGACTATAGGCACACTCAGACATCTTGTTGTATACAAACGTTTTCAGATGATACTGCCCTTGTGTTTTTTATTAATCAGGGTAAAGATGTGGACTATTGAAGAGAAGTTGAGTTATTTGGTACATGGTGTGATGAAAATTTCCTAAGATTGAATATGGAGAAGACTAAAGAGTTGATCATTGATTTTAGAGGAAATAAAGAAGTGATACTGCCAGTGACAATTAAAGCTCAGAAAATAGAGATTGTTCAGTCTTATAAATATCTTGGTGTCCATTTGGACAGTAAATTAAACTGGAAGAAGAACAGTGAGGCTGTTTTTAAGAAGGCACAATCAAGATTATTCTTCCTGAGGAAGTTGAGTTCCATTGGCGTCAGTAGGAAGCTTCTTTATGTTTTTTTATCAGGGAATCATGGCTAGTGTTTTGTTTTATGCAGTGCTCTGTTGGGGATGTAGCATCACGGCCAATGATAAAAATAGGATTAATAAATTGATTAGAAAGGCTGGTTCGGTTATTGGCCTTAATCCTGATTCACTTGAGGTCACTGTGGAAAAGAGAACAGGGACAAAATTAAAAATGATTCTGTCTTACAATGGTCATCTGTATTTTTAGTGGACTTAAAAGTTCATTTAGTGGAAGATTAGTGATGCCTCCGTGCTCTACTGAGCGATTTAGAAGGTCTTTTATTCCTACTGCAGTTAGGTTTTGAAGTTGTGTAATTCTTTGCATGTATTGACTGTTGTTGTTTTTAATATTTAATTGTCTATTTGTGTTGTGTGTAATGTGCAATGGACCCTTTTCACATTTCCGGGTTTCTCAGAAGCGGAAGTCATCATAGTTGGGTTAACTTTTATAGCGGTGAATGAGAGACTTCAGGGATTAATAAAGTTTTCTAAGTAACTAAATAACAATTTGTCACAAGTTCTAAATTAAAAGGAGATTTATTGTGATCTGGTGATTTTTGACAGTAGCGACGAGTGTATTCGGTTTGGATATTTGAGTTTTAAAAAACATTACAATGTACTTGTGAAAATACTACTACTAAAGCAAATAAAATGCTGTAATTGATCTAATTTTGTGTCTATGGAAAAACTCTGACTTTATCATAGTGAATATCAAAGGGTTTTGTGTCTGTTAATGAGGGTTTCGTGGTTTAGTGTTTTAGATTTGTGGAGTGTAAAATATAGTTTATTAATTGAGTTGTTACATTAGAAAATACACTTATGTATTATGTCGCTGTAAATGCAAACAATTACCATATCAGAGTTGTTCGAACATCATGTGGCCAGCAGATGGACCCATATCAAAAGCCATGAGTAGTTTGAGCAAGCGGACTGATTCAAGAGGACCGCTGATCAAGAGCTAAAATGTATTTGATATTTTATTAGATATTTGTGTGGAAAACTCTTACTCTAATCAAGATGTGTTCTTTTGTGAAGCTATGTCGCATACCGTGTAAATCACAAAATAATTACTAATTTGATTTATTTTTCTGCTTAAAATGTCTCTAAGAAAAAAATGATAAATATAGAGGAAGGGGAGTTTTAACTAGAATCTAAAATATCTAAATGTGAAACATTCCATCAGAGGCAAACAGAATAAAGAGGCAATTGATTGACAAGTGTACGCTCAGCCGAAGGCATGCTATCACATACACAAACATATGCACACACAAACATAAACAGAGGCAGCAGGTGCTCCTACTTGGGCTTTAATTACATGATCTCTGATTCATCTAATTGATATGCTAATGCAGATGTAATTAATGCATGAGAGAGAACATCCGCAACCTCTATTAATTAATGAATAATCATCATATATGGCCTTGCATATTTAATCACAGATGTATTTAGACTATCAGGTTTTTGTTTGATTTTTGTTTTTGCAGAAACATTTTATTGATGGAATCCTCTACAAGAATCACTGTATGTATTTTCAGTATAGAGTATATATGGAAAACATGAATGACAGATTTCCTGAGCCTTTGATGTCCAGAAGACATAATATTAGTAGTAATACAATTATGCATTTTTAGAGAGTAATTTTTACCCATACTATCATTTTCTTGCCAAGAAAGTCACCTCATCCTCTTTTTGCTATTCCTTTTAGGCAGCTATTTTTAGTCTTCTTATCATCTCAGATTGAACCCAAACCACCCAACAATCACTTTCAAACAGCCATCTCCCCCTTTTGTCACCCATATAGGCAGTGCTCATCTGTGAATGGTGAATTAAACATATATCTAATGATATTACATGACATCAAGCATGCTTTTACATCAGTGCCATAGACTGAATGCTGCTTTACAGCTCAGGGTGATTGATGACCCAACAGACTCCAAGACAATTAGCTAGTGGACTTTCCCCCCATTGCTGGGTATTGTGTGTGGTATCCATCTGTCAGATGGTATGAGTTTAATTTGTCATTCAACCAGCAACCGTCTCAGCATAATTAAGTCTTCAGTTAGGCTATACAATTCACCCAAATTCAGCTCTCCCTGTGCAATTTCTTTAAATCACTCCTATAGTTGGGCTATTTTATTTTTATTTTTTGTATAGTAAGATATATTGTTTTCGGATATCATCATTTCTAGCTTTTGTGTGTGTTTCTGTCTTTATTTTCTCTCTCTAGAGCTTACAGAAAGAACATTTTGTTGACAATTAGTACTGCTGCATGATGTAGGCTATTGTGCATTTGATAAACTTTAGCTTGATTTGAGTTAGCCTAATATAAGAATAAAATGCCTAGTTTTCTCATGTTTTGTAATTATTTATTTGTACTGCATCCACCTTATTTTTCAACGCGGAAGTAAATTATAGCCTATTTCTGTGCGAGACTGTTGTTGTTTTTAATATTTAATTGTCTATTTGTGTTGTTTGTAATGTGCAATGGACCCTTTTCACATTTCCGGGTTTCTCAGAAGCGGAAGTCATCATAGTTGGGTTAACTTTTATAGCGGTGAATGAGAGACTTCAGGGATTAATAAAGTTTTCTAAGTAACTAACTAACAATTTGTCACAAGTTCTAAATTAAAAGGAGATTTATTGTGATCTGGTGATTTTTGACAGTAGCGACGAGTGTATTCGGTTTGGATATTTGAGTTTTAAAAAACATTACAACGTACTTGTGAAAATACTACTACTAAAGCAAATAAAATGCTGTAATTGATCTAATTTTGTGTCTATGGAAAAACTCTGACTTTATCATAGTGAATATCAAAGGGTTTTGTGTCTGTTAATAAGGGTTTCGTGGTTTAGTGTTTTAGATTTGTGGAGTGTAAAATATAGTTCCTATAATATAGTAGGCTATTGTGCATTTGATAAACTTTAGCTTGATTTGAGTTAGCCTAATATAAGAATAAAATGCCTAGTTTTCTCATGTTTTGTAATTATTTATTTGTACTGCATCCACCTTATTTTTCAACGCGGAAGTAAATTATAGCCTATTTCTGTGCGAGACTTACGATTCGTTAGCCGCTATAGGGAAATAACGAGAAGAATAAAACAGTACGGTAAAGTGTGGTAAAACTTTTTGCGCAGTGCGTTTATAATTAATACAATACATTACATGATTAATACAATACATTAAAATAATATGGTAAGAAATACCAGTTTGCAAGATCAAGCAGCATAACGCGCTGTTTTGTACAGCTAAAAATAGCCTGGAAGCGATGGAACGGGAAGCGAGTTCAGTTTACAAATGGCCGCTCTTACGTGAAAAATAAGGTTGATAGCATAGATAAAAGGTGGGAGAAAGAGAAAACTGATATACTTTCTGAAGAAACCTCATTAGTTTTTAAATCCCATATACTTTTAGAATTCCCACTATATTTGATCATGATGACTAGTTCCCCCCAGTAAAATATATAGGACATTAGCAAGTAAAAACAGTCACAGTTTCGTTATGATTGTTTTTTTTTTGTTTTGTTTTTGTTTTTTTGTTTTTTTGTTTGTTTTTTTGATGTCACAAGTTGAGACAGTAGTTTGGAAGCATGTTAGTAGATATAAAATATCTCATATCATCAAAAACGAGCACTATAGCTACAAATTTATGTGAAAGTGGACATGTGGCCAAAATTTATTGAATGCGTTTGTGTGAGAGAGACATTCTGTTTTGTTTTGAGAAACACACAAGGGACTCTTTCTGTGTATTCCATCTGCCATTGACGCCCAGGGGACTCAGAGAGGAGGCGTGAATCTGGAAGAGTTATAATGTACCTCAATAAAGGATTTGTCAAAAGTGTAGCAAACGGCCTTGAAAAAGCTTTATCCTCCAAATCCATGGCCCAAATCTTTACCCCTATTTAACCCTCTTTGTCCAAAAAATTCAGCAGCTCAGTAGGTATCACAGCAGAACTTATATGTATTTTACATATGTGTTTTGCAGGTTGTTGGCCATGTTGAAGTCGTGACCACTGAGATAACCAGTGAGGAAAGGCCAGAATGGCTGTTTTTGATCAAATGGTCAATTTTACTCGCTATTGATGAGAATGAAAAAAAATAAAAACATTGTCAACATTCTTCATCTTAAATAATTTGATCATATTCACTGTCTGGTGACAGTTTTCATGAAAACTGTTTGTCTGTGTGCTATACATTCAGGTAGAATATGTTAAGCCATATACCTGCACACATATCAATTTGTTTATTGCGCTAATTAAAAAGATGCTCGTTTCATGCATAACATTAATTTGGTGGTCAAAATGATCCTGTTTTCCTGTGCTAATGACAAAACTCACTGAGGAAGAATGGGGGGGGAAGAGAAAAACAACACCATATCAATGAAAAGTGATATAGGCAGCAACATCATTTGATTAAAAAAATGACTTGTGATCTTCACCTGAAAACAGATGGTTTAATATGTTTATACTAAAAAGTTATTGTCCATAATTACAGCCCTGCCTTTGGTTTGTTTGGAATAACATAAAATTAAAAAATAAACTCTTTAATGATTACTGAAAGGAATAAATAGATGGGAATGACTGAAAAAATGTCATTAGTAATCTTGTTATTTTAGTGCATGTCAGAAATATTTTGGAGGGATAATAATGTGAAAACATGTTCATAAATAGCAAGGTCTGATCTTTTGCTGTAAACTCTGAAAAAAGTGTCTGATTGGAGTAATTTCATATACGAAGACTCCTTTCGCACTGTTTTCGTGAACAGAATCTGTAAAACTCTGCCAAAGTACATACCTTCTTACAAACATGTTCTTAATAAAGTCGGTAAAGAATTAAAATATGGTCTATGTATTTAACAACAAAACTTTTACATGTAAAAATCTACAGTCACTATTTTAATATCAATAGCAAAATGACAACATATAAAAATGTTTACAGAAAAACAAATACATTTAGATAACAATACCAAATAATAGCAAATACAATTATGGTTCCTTATATTAGTCATTAACCTAAAAATATAACTTATATAGTTTTTGTCATTAAATAAGTCAATATATGAGGTAATCAGTTCATAAAACTAAACCTAAATAAACATTTTCTGTTGCTCTAAATGAAAATCCTGATATATATACTTTTAAAAGCACAATTTCAGTTTAGGGATGTGTATCTATCAGTATATGGTAAAAAATAAAAAAGTTTTGACACAATTGACATTCCTTTTACTGGCATCTACTGCGGTGAAAGTCTATTGAGAGCACATGGCCAAAAATGTGTAACAGTCTCATGTTCTCAAATTATAGCTCTTTTGGCGTTTTGTTGGTGGAAAAACCTTTAAGTAACACCATCCCTTTGGCAACCTCCTCACGATCAGAGGCGAACGGTGTGCATAGAGTGGATATCCCAAGGTTCCCAAAAGTGTTTTGAGTATGTCCTTGTTGTCTTTAATCTCTTGAAGGTTTTCTTCATCAGAAGATTAGACAACTGTATCCTTTTTATTCAGTGTGGCTTGAACATTGGTGTCAGTCCAGTTCTGGCCACTGGCTGTAAAGCTTAGGATTGGACAAGATTCATCCTCTACATTGGAGGAACCACAAGGCCTGTCATTGCTGGAAATGAAGAAAAAAAAAAAAGTTATTCCATTATGACAGTAACATGTAGCTATATCAAGTAGATGATTCAATAAACAATTCATAAACTATGCATGTTTGCACTGTAGGAACTGGGAACAATTTAACTCCTTTTTGGGGGGACTAAATTAAGTAGTAGGGTAAAGAGTCTTTATATTTAAGAGTGTACCCTGGGGAAAAAAAAACATTTTTGACAAAGTTAGAAAGCAGATCTGTGAATTTGGTTTCAAACAGTAGTTATACCTCTAAAGCTGGTGCCTCCTGAAGTTTGGCAAACAGGTGACGGTGAACCCTGTGGTCTCAGGACTGGAGCAAAGGCACTTTTTTGTTTGGTAGAGGACGGGAAAGATGAGAAGGGCAAGAGGGAGGACGAGGAACTGGAGCCTGGTACAGTGGGGCTAGATGGCATGACTGGAAAAAAAGGTGTTTCTATTATACCAACATTTTATCTGAGTGTCTAAATTCACTGTATTTCCAGCAGGAGGATTATTAAAAATGATAAATCCTATTCATAAAAAAGGTGAAAAGGGACAACAAAACTGAAACTCACTAGCATAAGGAGAGCTGTTTGGGGAGGCACTGTTAAAGCCAGGTGACCCTGAAACCCCCAGACTGCTCATGGGCACTGCCCCGTAACTCATGCCCCCATTGGATCCATAACCTGACTGCTGCGGGGTCGATGCTGATGGGTAGCCACGTGGTGACAAACTGCGAGTGTATCCTTGAATAAAAGCCAGAGAAATCACAATACTTTACTCAATTAATCAACAAACAATATCAGCACAAAATATGAGGATGTTTGGGGCAAATTATTAGGGAAATAAATGAAAAGAAAAAAACTGCTAATTTGTTTATTCCTATGTGCGGTGTTGGGGGTAACGCATTACAAGTAACGGGTTTTTGAAAATGGGTTTTTGTGGGAATGTTTAGTACTGCACCCAAACAAAATCTTACTGAAATCTCATTTTTTTTTAGATATCAATGTCAAATTTGGAACACAACTTGTTTAGATTTATGGCTTTGATTTTCTCACTGATTTAGCGTAAAACATGTTTTGGAAAATATTTATTTCATATATAAATTGAAAATAGTATTTTTGTACATTTTTCATAACAATACTTCTATAACTTTTTTAAATTCACTTAAAAAAAAAAAAAATTCACTTCAGCAATAACCTACCAAATGCCCTCTATAAAAAGAGGCCAAACTAGTCTGTGCTCCAGAACTTTTAAGATTTATGTCAGTTTCAGATGGAAATTTCATTTTCAGGTCTATGCTCAAAAAGTGAAATGGATTAACTACTTCATAAATGTAATTTAGTACCATAAAATCCTCTAAAAATACAAAATATTAAATAAAAAAACATTATCAAACTAAAATATAGTACATTCATTTAATTGAAATGAAAAATGCTACGCGAGTAGCACCAGAGGGCAGTGTTGCCAAGTCTGCGGTTTTCCCGCGGAATTGGGCTACATTTACACTGTTGCCGCGGGTTGCTTTTCATGTCCGCGGGTTGAAGTGACCTCAAATAACATGATATTTAGCCCTTGGAATGCAATTTTTATCAGGGGAACTCCGTCAAAAACGTGGATTTTACCCCCCAGAATTTTTACCGTGGGACATTCCCCCCCCAGTTTTGAGTAGCAATTGGGCGGGAAAACCTGGCAACCCTTAAATAAAGACTGAAAGAGTTTAATGGTGGTGACGTTGAAGTCGAGCGACTGTGGTGTAGTTCGTTTTTCATTATTTCTGACAATTGTATTTAAGCTTCAGAATTCATAAAAGTTGTGTTCATTTGTTAAAATTATCGTAGCATAAACTTTTGTTGATCACAGAGCTTATTTTTTTGCAATAATTAAAAAGCAAATGAACAAATCCTATCGGGTTTTTGTCGAGGAAACCAGGGTGATGCTAACTTCGGGGTTGGCTTACAAAAATACGTCATCATTGCAGCGCTCTATAAATGTGCTTATTGACATCTATAACACTGAACAAGACTGAATCTATGGTAATTGTCTTCAGGTCCTAACCTTGGCTACTGGTTTGCCCAGGTTCTCCGATGCTTACACCCAGCTGGGAGGGATAAGAGCTGAGGCCCATGACACTGCCATGGACTGGGGAACTTGGCATGGCCTGCAGCTGACTGTGAGGTCGTGGCACGCTGTACAGAGCCTCGGCTATGTCTGCAGCCCGTTTCAGCAACATGTCCTGCAACAACAGAATAGAAAAGTTGTGATTCAGTGCAATACACAACAAAAAAAAACCTATTGGGTGACATCACTTGTGTTAAGCAATTACATTTCTCTCAATATGAACAGGAGACAGACAAATCAATTCAGCTTACAGCCACTCATCACATACAGTGTGGTCCAACGTCTGAGACTTAATATTCAACAATATTATTGATTTGACTGCACTGACACTGGAGGATGAGAACTGAACTGAGCTGGACGATGACATCACTGTTTTCTGCAGAACTAATTTATAGATTAAATGAACTAATTTAATAACTGATGATCTTTACAATGGAACTGAATCAACACTGAACTGACTTCAGCTGAACAATGACACCATTTTCTTTTAGAGCTGCTGCCGAAATAAACTGTTAGCATCATTGAATCTGAATTGTATAAAGTGCTATATAAATAAAGGACAAATAAACAAACAAAAACACTGGTACACTGCCAATAGTTCCAATTTACTGACCCCAAAAGGGTCTTCATCAGGTTAATCAAACACAAAAAATTTGATTTATTAATTAAAACCTTGTCTATGTTGGCATAAAGATCTTTAAAAACAAGGACTGCTCAGCAGAAGCTGCATTTGATGTCAGGAACAACACAGCCTTGTAACTGCACACTTTAAAGAAGTAAATTATTCTGTATTCAATAAGGTATATAGGAATTGATCAAGTTAGAGGAGGGAACATAAACATCTCTTACTTGTCTTCAGTAGACTTGTCTTATAGCTGAATTAAACTTGTTTCATAATGAATGGACTTTACACAGTTATTGAACTGAATTAAGCTGAATAATGACACTATTATAGAGCTGCTTTACAGCAGAATTTGAACTCGTCTCATATTTGATGAAGTTTGCATATGGAAGCATGTTTCTGCCACGGAATAAAACAAATTAAAAGATAATTGTGACTATTTCTCTCGCAATTCTGACTTTTTTCCTCACAATTGCGAGTTTAGCTCTCGCAATTTTGACTTTTTTTCTCAGAACTGTGAGATATAACCTTGCAATTATGAGTTATAAAGTCAGAATTGTGAGATATAAACTCGCACTTGCAAATAATAAAGTCAGAATTGAGGGATATAAACTTGCAATTGCATTGAAAAGTCGCAATTACCTTTTTTATTTTGTATTCAGTGGCGGAAACAAGCTTCCATATTCGCATCATTGAGGGAGACGCACTATATTTACATTTTGCAAACACTGGCCTGAACCAGGATTATGATACAAAATAATGTTTTGTGATTTTATGTTTATCAATAAAGACAGACGGAATGGAAATGTTGGATTGTATGGACTGAAAGCACTTTAACAATTTGAACTGTTGTCATACGCAGGGCAGGCTTCCGTGTTTACGTCCAAATGCCGCCGGTTCAAATTGTTGAATAAAGTCGTTATTTTTGTTTTGTTTTTGCAAAAATATTCTCGTCGCTTCATAACCTTAAGGTTGAACCACTGCAGTCAGGTTGACTATTTTAACGATGTCTTTACTACCTTTCTGGACCTCAAAAGTACAATGTCGTTGCTGCCTATGTGTGGTTCAGAAACCCTCGGATTTCATCAAAAATATCTTAATTTGTGCTCTGAAGATGAACGAAGGTCTTACGGGTGTGGAACGACATGAGGGTGAATAATTAATGACAGAGATTTCATTTTTGGGTGAACTAACCCTTTAATGTTCTAAAAGCCTGAGACCACATTGCAAATCTGGGATTCAAAACTTCGCTAATCAAATAAGAAGATTTGTTTCATTAACCAGATTTCCTTACTTCCACTGAAGTACACATGATGTGCTATGGAGCATTTTCTAACCACGATCTTAACATAATATAGATGGATTTCTGAAAATTTTCAGTCCCATTTTTACCCAAATTGTTACGCTGATAATGTAATTTGAAACAAAATAGAAGCATGTTCACTAGTGATCTCAGGCATTTGGACTCCAATGTATGTGTTCAACACTCAATATTTGCTTCCCATGCCACAGTATTCTTATACTGTATCTACCACATATGTTTACTGCAATTCAGTGGTTACCTGATTGCTGGTGGTATTTCCGTAGAGTGATTCAACAACATCTGCAGCTCTTTTAAGTAACATTTCCTAAAATACAGAAGATCAGTACCAGAGACAGAAGATAAATATGATATCTGTGGGTCTGTTTGTGTGTACTTAATAAGTGTTAATGGTTATATGGGTACACCAGTATTTACCAACCTTTGCCAATTTGTCGGGGTCACCAGGATGTCGAGGGATCAGCTTTTGAAGTCTCTGGAAGCCGTAGTCAATAGTCGGCTCATTCAGCGCTAGAGATAATCATACTTAGTGAGAATCCATTATTTACATAAAAACACCCTCCACATATCTGAATAAATCCCATAGTATGTAGATAATAAAAAGGAATCATGTAAGATATTTATGTATGAATCCATAACCACTCTAGTCCTAAGTGATATTATCAGTCAAAAATTGTTAAAGGTGAAGTATGTAATTTCTTCTTCATTAGTGGCACCAATCAGAATTGCAAACCATTATTTTGATGGTCCACTTTAGACATTCTACTAACTATAAGTAACTTTGCAACTACATGTCAACTTATACTAACAGTCTACTAATACTCTAATGACTGCTATGTAGTTGCAAAGTTACTTTGTACCGTGGACAGTGTTACCACGATTGTTTCCAAACAGGTTTCCCAAACACTCCAACTCCCATACTACCATATTCCATTGTCCAGCCAAACAGGTAGTTTCACACAAAACTTTTATTGGATAAGCCAGAAGATGACATGTTGGGTCACTCATATAAATCTGGCAATGTATTGGTTTTCTGAAAGTTACAAAGATCCAAAGTGCTTCCACTCTTGGGGAAGTCAACCTACAAATGACTTAAGGTTATCTTTGCACTTCAAACGTAGAAAGTAGTTTAACACAGTGGCTCCCAACTCTGTTCCTTGACTTCCCAACACTGCACATTTTTGCTGCTTCACAATTCACATACTATCATATTAGTGTGTCTCAAATTGTAGTATGTTGAAATGAGTATTCCAAAGATACCCGGATGGTCTACTTTTTCCAGTTAGAATCCGAAGTGCAGATCTGTGCGCACTATAATGGCTAATATTGCCCACAACGCATTGCACGTTAGACGAGGATTCAATTAGAACTACAAACACAAATAAAAAGTGTTAAAAAACTACAAATATGGCAGATGTACAAGAACGACGGTTAAAGGGATAGTTCACCCAAAAATGAAAATTCTATCATTTACTCACCCTCAAGTTTTTCTAAACCTATATGAGTTTTTGTTGTTCTGTTGAACACAAAAGAAGATGTTTGTTGGTAACCAAATGTTCTCTGGTCCCCATTGCCTTCCATAGTATGGAAGTCAATGGGGACCAGCAACTTTTTGGTTACCAGCGTTCTTCAAAATATCTTCTTGAAAGTATGTACTTTTTCTTCACAAAAACAGTAACTACTTTTTAATCTTTGTATAAGTAGATGAATTGCACTTGTATGTCTCCCTAATCAAACACACCTGATTCAGATCATCAGCTCATTAGTAGAGACTCCAAGACCAGAAATGGGTGCATCAGACAAAGGAGTCATGCAAAATGTGCAGTGATAGGGGCTCCAGGAACAAGGTTGGGAACCACTGGTTTAACATAATACACTTGTCTTTAAATTTGCAATTCTGCATGAGTGTGGATGTCTGGGTATGTATTTACCTGTATAAATGAAGCGCCCTGGAGCTCCTTTACAGAACTGCTTGGATTTGTAAGACAGCGTAACTTCTACAACCCCTGGAATGTGTCGAGGAGGAGTCTGAACTCGGATTGCATGAGGAGTGATTAACTGCATGAATAATGACAGAAAAAAAGGTTGTTACAGATTCTTGGTACTCAATCCTTGAGCCAAAATATTACAAAAGCTTTCCTCATTAGACGTCAAAGTTTGCTTTAATATACATCTATATACCTCGCTCCACACTAGCATGCTCCCGAACACCACTTGCAGACCGTCAAAGAAGTTTTCCCCAATCACAATGACCATCGCCCCGCCTGTAGTCCAACCTTCACTAGGGCTGATGGCTTTGATACAGGGAGTAGCTGCAGTGGAGAGAGAATGAAAAGGGCATTGAAGATGCAAGATTATTACGCAAGGTCTAATAAACGTCCTAACTGACCACATAGATACTTTGTCTTGCAACAGTATATAAGCAAATTTAGAGCTCCCCTTCTGACTTCATGGTTAAAGGGTTAGTTCACCCAAAAAAATGAAAATTCTGTCATTAATTACTCACCCTCATGTCGTTCCACACCGTAAGACCTTCGTTCATCTTCAGAACACAAATGAACATCTTTTTAATGAAATCTGAGAGCTTTCTGTCTCTCCATTGACAGCTACGCAACTACTACTTTCAAGCCCCAGAAAGGCAGTAAAGAAAGACATCATTAAAGTAATCCATGTGACTCCTGTGGTTTAACCTGGTTTAACAGTGGGGTAGTTTAAAGTGGTAGTTGCGTAGGCTGTCAATGGAGGGACAGAAAGCTCTCAGATTTCATTAAAAAGATCTTCATTTGCGTTCCGAAGATGAACGAAAGTCTTACGGGTTTATGAGGGTGAGTGATTAATGACAGAATTTTAATTTTTGGTTGAACTAACCCTTTAAAATCTTCCTCCCCTTGCTTTTTCTCAATGGCATTTCTTCTAAATCTCACCGTATTCCATGCTAGTCTCCACCGTCTCGTTTGAATCCATTCTGCGAGAGCGACGTCCGTGTTTGGAGTTGTTATGCACAAACATGTTATCAGAAATGGCTAGTACAGGACCATCCACGCTGACTGTGGTGGACAGAACCACCTGTTTGGGATGCAGAGAAAGAGATATTGATAACAAAAACAGTTTGATTGAGGAGATTGATGTAGTTCATAAAAACCTTCATGGCAATTAAAAAAAATTTGATTTATCTTAAAATATGATCAATAATATCCTTGCAATGTTATCTTTAAAAACTGCTACTGCTGCTGATTTAAAATCCATAGTTTTAGCACTTGTCGAATCATTTGTCATAAAGAGCACTACACAAATAACAGCCAAAGAGTGTAAGAAAAAAATGTGATAATTACAGAATATCCCTCTCTTTATTGTTGAAATTATTTGTTCTATTCCTACTCTTCCTTTTCTATGTTCTCCTGTATTCTTATCCCTATAATCTACATTTTTACTTCTTTTTCCATTTTTCCTTTAGATTTTTTCTGTCTCTGTTCTCTTGCTTATCTCTAGACAACAGTATTCAAACCTCGGTCTTACTTATAAATTATGGAGTGAATCATGTGCTCGCAACCATTCAAACTGAGCCAAAAATCCAATGTTAATTGGGTTTCAGACCAAATACTCATGTGGTTTAGATACAGAAATGTTCACCAGATGACTTGAAAAGCTATATTTGGAAAGAAGGAATTGTTCTGTGAGTGGGAAGTGCATCTCTATAGAAAATAAAAATCATTTTTATTCTAAAGACTTTTTTAAAGGTCAAAGTCCTTTTAGGGCTGAAGTTAATTTTGATATATCGTGCAAAAAAGATTGTAGTGTTGAAGATGAGAAAACAACATGACAACACATAAGAGGAACAGACATGAGGGATGCTGCAAATGCTGCTGCTTCAAAAAAATTCTCACTCCAAAAAAAAAAAAAACGGTAAAACAAATGCACAAAAATTAATAAGGAAGGACAGCAGGGAAATGAAGAGTGAGGGATGAAATGTCAGATAGCAGCTCCAGTAGTGAAAGACAAGTGAGAGGAAGTGAAGCAGGAGGGTCCCCAGTGAGCACTTCCTGGGTCACAGAGCCTGACCTGCCCCATCTGGAGCCCATCACTCAAATCTTGACAACTTCCTGAAGCACCTCGCCTGATTTCCTGATGATCCCTGCTTCTGCTGCTTTCCTGATTTTTCTCATGAGATATTGAACTCAAACTCACAATCTCAGTTTATCCACCACTACACTGCAAACAAAACCTTTCTTAAATCAGTAAATTTGTCTTACATTCCAGTAGAAATATCCTTAAAACATGATAAATGTACCTGAGAAGGAAATTGCATACAATTTTTAGAGAATGTGTTCTTCGATTTGCAGACTTTTGTCAATAAACTCAGCAAAAAGGTATAAATTCACTGTGGCTGTTCTGCCTTAAAGACAGCAAAACATTTCTGCATTTTATAAATATTTTATTCACGTATAAATGCTCCATACCTGAAATCTCCTCATGTCTCGGGGGTTCCCTGCTGTTTTCAGACAATTTTGATTGCACTTTAGGAAAAACTTCAAGAAAAATCTGTGGGAAACAGAAGGAAACCAGTTATTCAAGCTAGACTTTTACTGCAGATGGAGAGGGAGAGACTTCAATCCCAGAAATGAATTGTTTAGCAATAATGGCCTACTTCTATTAGTAGCTTTCTTATAATTAAATAAATAAAAAATAGGTGTATCCACTTTTAAAAGGGAGGAGAAAACTCTTCCCATATGTTTTGTTGTTGACAATAGTCATAAATACTTTCAGTTCAAAGTATGTACGACAAGTAGAAGCAGCCAAAATATGCAGATGCCAACTTGACGTGCCCTGATCGTCAAAAAAACAAAACAAAACAATAATAAACTATGAAAAAAACTACATTAAACATTCATTTGCAGTTAGGATAAACATGGTTTCTGTAGACCTTATTGTGTTTTGTGTGCTAAATTATTGACTGCCAAGTACCCAGATAAATTCAAGAGACATTTAGAAATCAAACACTCAATCATTTTGGATATTGTTGGGCCTGTGATACTCTATGATACGTATTTTGTACTCCAATGTAAAGTGAGCGTAAAGTCCTAATTCTTCACTCTACCATCCCACACTCTGTGAACTGTTCGTTTTTGTACAGTTGACAGAAGAATAATAGTTAGGGTTTGTATTGTAGGGTTAGAAATACAGAAAAATACAGGTTTTGTACTTCTTTTTGGAACTTATTGATCGTAGGCCTCATTGATATGGGCTGACGCACCTTTAGGTTTGTTTTTGTTTTTTTTAGGTGAATAAGCTTGAGTGAACTTTTTTCATTGAAAAACTGGGGTGCATCAGCTCAGATTAATGACGCCTAGACTCTAAAAAATGCTGGGTTAAAAACAACCCAAGTTGGGTTGAAAATGGACAAACCCAGCAAATGGGTTGTTTTGACCCAGTGATTGGGTTAAATGTTTGCCCAACCTGCTGGGCAGTTTTATTTAACTCAACTATTGTTTAAAAATTACTGTATTGCTTGCTTAAAATGAACCCAAAATATTTCAGAAATTAACATTTATAAATATGTTTAATAAATGAACATTTATTAATAAGTTTAATGAATAATAATTAAACAATAAACATTTATTAAATTGCTTATTAATAAATGTTCACCTTTTGATTATTATTGTTGCCTCTAGTGATTATGTGTCTGATTTATAATTTCCAACCTATTTTGGGTTCAATTTAAGCCAGACATATAGTAACTTTTAAACAGTAGTTGGGTTAAATAAAACTACCCAGCAGGTTGGGAAAACCTTCAACCCGATCACTGAGTTTGTCCATTTTCAACCCAACTTGGGTTGTTTTTAACCCAGCATTTTTAGAATGTATGATCAATCAGATCCCAAAAGAAATACAAAACCTGCGCTCATTGAAAGAAAACAAGTTGATAAAAAGATTCGTCTAATATTTGGTAATAACGTAGCATAACAGAAATTTATGAGCTATTTTTTGTAGGCTGGTCATTTTTGACCCAAATCACCACAAGTGTAAAAAAAAAGAATAACAATAAATGTTTTGGGAAGTTGTTATACACTGTGTGAGCGAAGTCAGTCAGTTTTAGTCCAATGCAATAACATTAACTAGCATTTTTGGGAAAAAGAATATCTTCTCCGTGTATAAATGACTGAAAAAATGAGGGTTAAATCTCCCAAAAAGCCAAAATCCAAAACAAAGACATCATGGGTCTAAATGACAAATTTGTTATTTGTGAGGTGAACATGTGTCCAGAGGTGTGAATTACTAATTGCACTTCATTCCTATATTTAAACTTATTAAGACCTTCAAAATACAAAGAAACATATTTCACAGTCATCATGAAGCAGATTTATTCTCTTAATTTGCTTTTGTTGCTGACTGGAAAATAATTTGACACAGAACCCATCTTTTCCCTTAACTATAATTTCCAGTAAGTACTCTTTTGCCTCTTGCATGCATGTAAAATTTCATTCTATATCAATCTGACCAGGCTGGTCTCTAGTAGATACGGAAAGAACTTGGGCGCAACTATATGATCACTCATTTATAACTGTTTTATAAGGAATAACAGCCTACAAAAAATAGGGCTCCAGCAATTTTGCTGCATGGACCCCAAAAAACATGTGGATACAGTTCAAATAAAACTGACCAACTAGTTGCCTAAAGTTTTACCATTTGATCTGGACTTTTTATCAAAGGACACTCCATAAACGCTGCATCTGAACCACTATCTGTGCCAACCCTGTCCGTCTTTCTTACCGTATCTTACAACACACTCTTGCGTGCTGTTTAATGCCCGACCCAAGCTCCGCGTACCATTCTTTTCACTTTAACTATAATAAACTTGTTAGTCCTTCATGATATCATAGAGCACAGCTGCAAGCAGGCAAATGAAAGCACATCGGCCAAGCTCACATTAACATGCATTAGTCACTCCCCCACCCACTTAGCATGCAAATCTCTAAGCCTCGCTGCCTTGCACCTTCTGCCATGTATCCATTCACTGCATCATAATTAGACCCATCTTGCATAATTAATTAGGACTCCTGGAAAACCTTGCAACTTCAGCACAGCACCCCTCCATCTCTGTTGTGTCATAAGGAAAAGTTTATTAATAACAATGCAAGTTTTGCACTGCTGTGATATTTTGATTTACTGGAGTAAGGTCTTCACAGTGGGCCAATGATTCATATATTTGGGACTGATATGATTCAAAAATAATACTTCAATATTTCAACATTAACTCTTATTCATTGTCATAAGTAGTTTTTTATAAAATTGTTCCATATATAAAAAAAATTGTATACTGGGCAAATATATAGTTACAGTTGTGAAATATATTTTTTACAATTTTAAATAACTGTTTTGTATGTGGATATATTGTAAAATGTAATTTATTCCTGGGATGCAAAGCTGAATTTTCAGCATCATTACTCCAGTATTCAGTGTCACATGATCCTTCAGAAATCATTCTAATATGCTGATTTACTGATTATGAAACATTTCTGTTTATTATCAATGTTGAAAGCAGTTGTGCTGATTCATATTTGTGTGGAAACTGTGCTTTTTTAAAGGATACTTTGATGAATATAAATTATTATTATTTGAAATAGAAATCTTTTGTAACATTATTAAAGTCATTAACATCACTTTTGATCAATTTAATCATATCCTTGCTGGATAAAAGTATTCATTTCATACCCCAAACTTTGCAATAGTAGCATATCACGGTTTCCAAAAAAATATTAAGCTGCAAAAACTGTTTCTCGAGCACCAAATCAGCATATTTGAATATTTTACGAAAAATCATGTGACACTGAAGACTGGAGTAATGATGCTAAAAACTCAGCTTTGCATCACAGGAATAAATTACATTTTAAAATATATTCAAATAGAAAACAGTTATGGTAATAATATTTCACAATATTACTGTATTTACTGGATTTTTGATCAAATAAATGCAGCCTTGGTGAGCAGAAGAGACTTCTTTCAAAAACATTAAATGATCTTAATGATCCCAAACTTTTAGTATGATTTTTTTTTTACAAAACCAAACCTAATAATTTTTTATTATTTATCAGAAGAAGGTTTTAAATTATTACATTAGATCAGAGAATAAAGAAAAAGCAGCCAAGTTAATGAGTTAATGTCCAGACGAAGCTAAAATATTGTATAGTTTTGGTTTGTTTAACATTTTTGGTCACCTGTAAGTACAGTAATTTTATACTTAATTGGTGGAAGTTACTATTATTTTACTAATTCTAAAATGTAGATAAAGTAATATTAAAGAATAAGTATAGGTATTTCCAAATGTTAAATTTCCATCGTTTTGAAACTGAATCATGAATCATCCTGCGATTTCTTTATAAGATGTGGATTAACTCAAAGAATAAGCTGTTATCTTGATGGTTGTAAGTTGGTATTATTACACTTAAAAATATATTTGATATATTTATCATTTGAATAGCAAGTAATACCCATTACCACAGACAGAAACAAAAGATGAGAAAGAGACTGTTGATATGCAACCATCACTCATCAGTATTTCCCCTTGTCCATCTCACCTCCCTCCCATTTCGTCTTAGAAAAACAAAACAGTGTCATGACATAGAGGGAGTGGGGGAAGGAAAATTAGGAAACCAGATGTGCAGCATCGAAACACTGACATGCTGAAAAGTTTCGGCAGCCATACATCAACGACTGTATACCACATGTGTGTGAGTACAGAGATTCAGTTTTACATCACAACAACATTACATTCAACCCAAATCAAGACAACATAATTTAAGATTTGAACCAACTGTTCATTAGAGATGAAGTATCAGATCGACGTACTGATATTCTACATATTAGATTCATCATCAGCAAATAAGCTACTAAAACAACAAAAACAAAAATCCCAGTAAAATCTCGTGTTGAATCGTGTGTTGTAGGTGAGGATTGTGGGGGAAGCCTCTGAGGGGTTTTGGGTAGCAGAGGTTAGCTAGAGCCGGTCATAAATACTCTGGGCTCCCAGAATCCCTTGGCAGACTTTGGGGCCAGACTGGTCGCGGGGTTAACAGGGCACGTTCCCAACCTCTGACCCCACTAACAGGGCACACATACAGGCTCTAAAAATCAATACCTCCATCACCACATACCACACCAGGACCTTTCACACTTGCTCCCACAACTAAGGAAAATAAAAGCAACCAACCAACATCTTGTTTCATGACTCTTGCCTTTTCTGAGGCAAAAACTTTATTTATATATATATATATATATATATATTTTTTTTTTCAGACAGTTACCAACTGCTCTAAATATAGAGATTTATTGGTCCACTTTAGACATTCTACTAACTACAAGTAACATGTCAACTTAGGCTCTGTTTCCACCTGGTATTAAGATGCGTTTTGGTCGATCGGATCACAAGTAGACGAGGGAGACACATTCCCATTTACACCTGGTGTTTTAAACCATCTCTTTTGTCCACTTTCAACCACTTCTGTCCTGATTTCTTCGAGGGGAGGGCTTTTTCAGATCTTTCGATCTAATGGACGAAATAAGCTTGCGCAATTTACGTATAAATGTGACCGGAGATGATGGAAAACATAGGGAGAGCATCAGCTTTCGTTTCTGCTCTGACAGCCGCAAGACCGTCCAAACACTGGGTGTGTGTTAGAAATCAGGAATGGTGAGAGAACATTGTGTTTGGTACATTTTTCATCTTCAAACCAAACTTGTGTCTTCGGCCGACAAAGTTTAAATCCCGTCTGGCTAGCGTGCTTTCCATAATGTTTACGCATTAGATCAGTAGGTGAAGAGTAGGTGTCTTTTGTGTCAGTTCGAACACATTCGACCACATGAGCGTTTCCACTACGAAAACAATCCAATTGAATGCGTTTTCGACTACCTCTGGAAGTGGTTGAAAGTTGACAAGCTCAAAATGTTTTAGACCCGTTTACACCTGTATTTAGCGTCGTCCACTTGTGATCCGATCGACCAAAACACATTTTAATACCAGGTGGAAACTGGGCCTAAAACATTTTGAGCTTGTCCACTTTCTTTGTTGACCGAAGACCCAAGTTTGGTTTGAAGATGAAAAAATTAAAACGAATTTCATATTTGCCATCTCTTTTGCTTTAATGATAGCATGCACTCCAGCTGGGATGGACGTAAGATGTTTCCCAGCATATCCTGAGAATATTCCAAAAAGCATGTTTTGTGCTTCAATTGCAGCAAGGAAGTCTGACTTTTTATATATCAGAGTATGTAGTCATGTCACAGATTTGCTTATTTGTTAAGTGACTAAGAAATTGCACAATATTTTTTATTTATTTAACATTATAACAGTTTTTTGTTTTTTTAGTCATTGTGGTCCTAATCTGTAGTAACTCTCTACTTACCAGCTACTTAGTTGACTCACTTTCTTAGTACTTTTCTAAGCATTTTCTTTTCTTACTCTCCTTCTCACTTGTTGTCCTCCTTATTCCTTATTTTACAATTAGTTTCTTTTCTTATATATGGTTTCTGTAAAGCACTTTGTAAACACAGCAGACATTCATCTGTTTCAGTCACGTGACTTTTTCGGTCATCCACCATATTTTGTGACCATTATCGAGGCAAAGTAAAATGGCAGTGAATACAAAAACACATGAAGAGAGATACCAAGAAAAAATGTTGATCAATGGATTTGATCCATATGAAGTCCCAGAAATCATTATTACAGATCTCAACATACCTATTATATATTTCATCTGTCGAGTCAATATAAGCAGACTCTTGCATATATATATATATATATATATATATATATAGAGATATAGATATATGTATCATGACTGAAACTCTTTACATTTAGGTCCCATTAGTTACCGTTAGTTATTAAATGCAACTGTTCAATGTTAGTTCATGTTAACTCAGGTCCAATAAATAATATGAACTTTTGATATTAATAATCTATTAGTAAATGTTAAAATGATCATTAACTATGATTGATAAATGCTTTATATATATATATATATATATATATGATGTTAAAGATGATAATGATGTTTGTTTATATTTAATGTTCAGTGCTTCCCTGAGTATGTCTATGTAAGCGCAGATTTATTTAACCAATGCAGAAACCAACAAGCAAAGAAAAAAAGAAATTTCTGCACAAGCCTTCATCTTTGTGGGGAAACAAAGGCAGGATAATCTGCATGAATACAAGAGTGGCAGATAGGAGAAGAGAAGGAAAAGATGTCTGCTTAATTAGCCAGTAATGATGGGATCTGACAAACAACATCTGTTTCCAAATTGGGAGTGTGTGTGTGTGTGTGTGTGTGTGTGTGTGTGTGTGTGTGTTTGGGAGGGGGTAGAATGGAGGATGCCAGCACTCACGTTACTGAATGTCTCAAACAGAACAGCTTGATGTGAGTTTTGAGAAAAAAAAAACAGAAAGGAGAAGCATGCAGATTGCAAGAAAAAAAAAATAGAAAGAAAAATAAGTGCCTGAAAAAAAAGCATACTTTTGTAAGGCACTGTATTTTTGCCCCACAGATATTAGAGAAAATGCTTAATTAGCAACCAAGTCATACTGAGACATTTTAGAAATGCCAGTTTGCTGAAATTTACCCTCCGTCTGATGGTTAAATTGATATGCTGTCATGTTTGGGGTTGTGTGTATGCGTGTGTATGTGTGTGTGTGTGTGTGTGTGTGTGTGTAGGCACTGGTGCTTGACTTGTCTTAAATTTCACTAATGAGTTAATGATGCCCCCTGGTGCTAGCCTGGCCCCTCTGTTTGTTTGTGTGTGTGTCTGCTTGCCAGTAATCTGGAGGAGATCCAGAAGATCTTGTCCTCCTTGGTAAATTCCATATGCCTCAACATAATCCCACTTTCTCCACAGTAATAAGTTCCTCCTTTTTGTGTATACAGCAGGATTAAGGATATATTCATCAGGACAGATGCCCCGAATTAGCCTACAGTACTGATCTCATATCATAGATGTGTATTTATGAGAGATCAGATAATGTCGACTCCTATGTCTCTGTATATGTGTGTGATGAATCTGTCAGGACTCGGGTCAGAGTTGATAGGGCCATTGACAGCTTCCCAGCAGGCCTGCTGTGAGCCCTGTCAGTCTCTACTCCTCCTTCCTCCCATTCCCCTCCCTGCCCTCGCTCTCCCCACACTTCTGTCTGCATGTGTACACATTTGCTATGGATTAGTCATGGACATCATATTTTAGCACCATAGGCAGCACTGTTCCTCACAGCGGTGACAGGAATCACCTTTCCAAATCATGCCCAATCAATTGAATGTAAAGCAGATGGACTCCAATCAAAGTGTAGAAACCTCAAACTTCAAAGATGATTCAGGGATGCAAACAAGTTTTTGAAAATTATTTAAAGCATTTTGGTTAGACCTTATGATCTGATCTATTGAGATTTTAAAGGGCTAGTTCACCCAAAAATGAAGTTTCTGTCATTAATTACTCACCATCATGTCGTTCTACACCCGTAAGACCTTCGTTCATCTTCGTAACACAAATTAAGATATTTTTGATGAAATTCGAAAGCTTTCTGACCCCCCATAGACTGCAACGTTATTACCACTTTCAAGGCCCAGAAAGGTAGTAAAGACATCGTTAAAATAGTCCGTGTGACTCCAGCCGGCGTTCTGACGGAGAACACGGAAGTGCTGCACTGTGTTTACTACATGAACAGTGTAGGAGACTGATATGGAAGAGAAGAAATTGATGAATAAAGTCATTATTTTTGTTTGTTTTTTTGCGCACAAATAGTATTCTCGTCGCTTCATAACATTAAGGTTGAACCACTGTAGTCATGTGGACTATTTTAACGATGTCTTTAGTACCTTTCTGGACCTTGAAAGTGGTAATTGCGTTGGAGTCTATGAAGGATCAGGAAGCTTTCGGATTTCATCAAAAATAATTTGTGTTCCGAAGATGAACAAATGAAGGTCTTACGGATTTGGAACGACATGAGGGTGAGTAATAAATGACAGATTTCATTTTAACCCTTTAATCCTTTAAGTTGTACTTTGTACCCCTCTGTATTTTATTTTGGTTATGGGTATTTTTTTATCTGTTGCTTGATTTTTTGATTGCAATTACTGTTTTTTCTTTGTCATTTCATGATCCTGGGCAGATCTTGGGCTTAGTGTATAGTTGTTTTAAAATATAATTAAAAAAGGACTCACAAAAACAAATAATTTAGAGTATTTTAACATAAGTTTGCAACATAACAAAAAGTGAAAAAATGAAGGGACTTGAATAAGGCACTGTATATGGCAACCCGATCTCATGGCAATTCATAAGTATTTTACGAGGTGGCTAATTCGTACGAATTTGTATGACCTCAATTGTACAAATTAGTACATTTTTTTGCTAAATCGTACATATTTTACGAGTTGCCAAATTCATACGAATGACCTACCCCTAACCCCACCCCTAAACCTACCCGTCACTGGGGTTTAGACAAATCGTATGAATTTGTATGAGTGAGGTCGTACGAATTCATACAAATTAGCCAAGAACTGCTGTTATTTTTTGTTCTGCCATCTCTTCACTTGTCTTATAGTTCTCACTCTTGGTGATGTTGCTGAACATTTTCCCTTCAGGATCAGTTAATTGTCTTTCTCTCTATTGATCCAATAGTTTTGCACTCCCCTGGGTTTGATTAGCAAAGTGAGAGGGGACAGATGGTACCACTGTGATTTTTTTTTTCCAGAGCACTCACTGCAGATAGAACTAAGGATGCGAATAAAATGCTATGTCAGACCAGTCTTTAAAACAACAGCCCCAAGTTTGTTGATGCTTGTTTTCGAGTGCACGTCCTCAAATTGCTAAATTTGAGAATACAATAACCAGTGGTCCAAAGTTTGTTGCTATTGTTGTTGCTTTCTGGCATTTTTTAATTTATAAATCCTGAAATCAGGATTTCATTCACTCAAAGGTATATTAGTATCAACATTAGTAGGAGGACCTGTATTTATTACCACAACCAAATTCTGTGTAGATATTACAAACTACTCATTTATTAGCAACATTTTCAGTAATCACCAAGACAACATTTGGAAACAGATTTGATGGTTACGATAAAAGACAAATAAATACACAAGCATACCAATCCAACAGCATTGTTCTTTTGGTAGCCTTATTCTATTGATAAGATTATACCATATTGATTATTTTGTTTGTTTTAACCTATATAGATTGAAAACACACAAAGCCCACCATGGGATTGATCCCTATTCAACCCTGTCCTTCTTTTCAACCGTTCTTTTTCAACCCCCACTAGTCGTATGCATCCATTTATTGAACCTGTGTGGTACTGACCTGCTACTCAAGCTGTTACTCCATACAGCTGTACATTTACTACAAAGGTTAAAAGATATATATGCCAGGATTTTCAGAAACCTTTCTTGACCTATGAAGCCATACATAATTAGTGCTTCTACTTTGCCAAACTTTTCCTAATCCGATTTAGGCATGTTTTGCATAACACTAAAAACAACTGAAAATAAATTGACACTTATGAGATAATGAAGCCTCGTTTACTGAAATCACGTGACTTTGGCAGTTTGATACATGCTCCGAACCACTGATTCGAAACAAAAGATTAGTAAAGCTTCGAAGCTTCATGAAGCAGTGTTTTGAAATCGCCCATCACTAGATATTGTTGAATAAAGTCGTTATTTTGTTTTTTGGTGCAAAAAAAGTATTCTCGTCGCTTTATAACATTAAGGTTGAACAACTGTAGTCACATGAACTGTTTTAAATATGTCTTTAGTAGCTTTCTGGGCATCTGAAAGTGTTAATTATCTTGCTGTCAATGGAGGCCTCACTGAGCCATCGGATTTTATCAAAAATATCATAATTTGTGTTCCGAAAATGAACGAAGGTCTTCATTTTTGGGTGAACTAACCCTTTAACTAAACCCTTTTTACAATAAAAAATGTACATAATTTATATATTGTTTTTATAAATGATGATGATAGCACCAGATGTCCCTGACTGGTTTAGTCAGAGTTACCTCTTTCTAGGAACGAATATGTAAATCAAGTATAGATCAGTGGTACACACACACGGCTCGTGGTCAACATATGCCAACCAAAATGTTCAAGAACATATTATCCCTATGAGACAGTAGCTTTCATCCACAAGATTAAAGTATGTGGCCAGAGCACATGGGTGGTATTGATCCGTCATGGATTGTTGGATTGACTAAGTTGGTCTTTCAATCAATATGCACAAGCACATGATAAGAGATACAATCATATAAACAAACTACAACAGAAACTAATGAAGGTTTTAAAGTGCAAAAAATCATGTTTAAAATAACATATGGACAGGTAAAAGATAGGCCAAAATCTCTGGCAGCAAGAAGAGCCAAAGGAAGATGTGGGGATCATAATGTGACAAAAGCCTCCTTCAGCATCAGCTGAGAGCTATTCTCTCCCCTTCTGCTAATAACTGGATTAGTTGTGGAGGAAGAAAGGGGGTGGAGAGACAGACAGACTGAGCAGCAGGTCCAAACAAAACGGACACAGATTAAAAAAGGAGGGGGGTGTAGGTGCTTTGGGATCCCAATTCCCACATGCACTGGGGAGGTGTCCTGATGAGGCTGACTAATTATATCAATATTAGGGGGAAAGGTTGTAGGTGGCATAGAAAATGAGAGGGTGAAGGTTATTAAAACTGGAAAAATCTAGTATCGAAAAATACTTGGATATCTCCTAATAAATATATTAAACTCTCATTTGTTGGTTTTAAAAAGTTGTCTTTCAAACAACAAATGGTAACATGTAGCCAATAAAAAGAAGATACTGTATGAATCTATCAATGATGTTGCACATCTTATATCCACAACAGGCATTTTTTACATATTCATGATTTAAAAAAAAATGGTACACAATACATAAAAAAACAAAAAAGCCAACCAGTTTGTTTACTGTTGCCAAATCTGAGAAGTATCATGCACTAATGAGGCAATATATAAGCTTCAGCAAAAACAAAACAAAACATCTGTCAATACCAAACTTGGCTGTCTAAACCCTTCATTTTATGAAAACTCTGGGTAAGTCTGACTTTGTTTTGGTGTTTGAAAGTGATAGAAGGAACAGATAGGACAGAGCGAGAGAGAGGAGAGAAGAATCACAGAGAAAACTATAAAAACAGATGTTGTGCTAAGGAATTCTGGGAAAATCTAAGAGACAACCATCAATTTTTTTTCCACTCTTGACTTGAGAAAGTTCGAGCAGATCCTCAGAGACGTTTTATAAACACTGTTAGCTTGAACAGTGGGGGGAGAGAGGTATAGAGGGATATCTGAAACTATATTACACATATCTTTGAAAGATAGCTTGGGGTGAACAAATTGTGGGACAAAGAGTGATTTAGTATGCTTAAGAGAGCAAAATAACTAGCATCTAAAGGGTTAGTTCACCCAAAAATGAAAATTCTGTCATTAATTACTCACCCTCATGTCGTTCTACACCCGTAAGACCTTTGTTCATCTTCAGAACACAAATTAAGATATTTTTGATAAAATCCAATGGCTCAGTGAGGCCTGTATTGACAGCAAGATAATTAACACTTTCAGATGCCCAGAAAGCTACTAAAGACGTATTAAAAACAGTTCATGTGACTACAGTGATTCAACCTTGATGTTATGAAGCGACGAGAATACTTTTTGTGTGCCAAAAAAACAATATAACGACTTTTGAATTCAACAATATCTAGTGATGAACGATTTCAAAACACTGCTTCATAAGGTTTACGAATCGTGTGTCAAACTGCCAAAGTCACGTGAACCATTGAAATTTCGAAACGTTTCGAAACACTTATGACGTAATGAAGCCTCATTTACTGAAATCACGTGACTTTTGCAGTTTGACACGCTCCGAACCACTGATTCAAAACAAAAGATTCGTAAAGCTTCGAAGCTTCATGAAGCAGTGTTTTGAAATCGCCCATCACTAGATATTGTTGAATAAAGTCGTTATATTGTTTTTTTGGCGCACAAAAAGTATTCTCGTCACTTCATAACATTAAGGTTGAACCACTGTAGTCACATGAACTGTTTTAAATATGTCTTTAGTAGCTTTCTGGGCATCTGAAAGTGTTAATTATCTTGCTGTCAATGGAGGCCTCACTGAGCCATCGGATTTTATCAAAAATATCTTAATTTGTGTTCTGAAAATGAACGAAGGTCTTATGGGTGTGGAACGACATTATGGTGAGTAATAAATGACAGAATTTTCATTTTTAGGTGAACTAACCCTTTAACTGTTGTATTTATGTAGTGAGTAGAAAATAAGGGTCACACTTTAGTTTAGGGTCCAATTCTCACTATTAATTAACTATTAACTATGACCTTTGCTTCAATAAACTCCTAATTACTGCTTATTAATAGTTAGTGAGGTAGTTGTTAAGTTTAGATATTGGGTAGGATTGAGGGATATACAATATTGTCATGCAGAATAAGGCATTAATATGCGCTTTATAAGTACTAATGAACAGCCAATAACCTAGTAATATGCATGCTAATAAGCAACTAGTTAATAGTGAGAATTGGACCCTAAAGTGTTACCAAAATAAGTATTGATCCTTTCTCTGCAATAAGGCAAAGAATAAAGAAGGACGGATGTGTTCATTCTCAAACCCCAAATCACTAGCTATTAAATCAAAAATTACTTACATTCTTTACATATAAACCAAACTTTATTGGTCAGTTTGGCTCTAGTTTTAGTATGCTAGTCTTAGGACTCACACGCCAAACTCCCTTGAGTTTCCTCAAAAGTATTATTTCTCAGGTTTTCCTTCCCTTTAATCACACAGCTTGCACAAAAACAGGATAGTGTGAACATATAAATCACTCAAACTCGTGTGCAGGAAACTAGAAAAGTTTTGTAACTGGACTTACCTGTCAATGATGACAGGGTCGGACGGTGTCTCATTGCGATTACCGCAGCTTTTTTTCTCACAGCAGCGACTTTGTATGGAAAAAGAGAAGATAATGAATTATTAAAACTTGCTCCATAAGACCACCACAATTAAGACTCAGAAAAAGGCAGGCCGGCAATCTGTCACATTGATTGTGAATGATCAAGCTCAATCCCTGCTTCTAAAGCATACACACACAAACACAGAGCAGACAACACACACACACACACACACCGTTGGTGGACCTCCTGTCTGTGCAGGGCACGTCCCCCCCCTCCCACACACAATCCCCCCACCTCATGCACCACGCCACCAGCATAACAAAAGTGCCCCCCACCCCTGGCCATCTGCCTATATGCTTTCTCCTTTCCCCCACCCCACAGTCCCCCCCATCAGACAGAGTCACTCCCCAGCTGTGTCGCCTGCCCTCTGCACCCCCTTCCCCATCAGCTCTGTTATTAACCAGCTGTGAGCGCCCACTCGGGCATCTGCTGGCTACACAATGGGGGCAGAGCCAATTCTGACTCCCCCTCTGCCCTCCCTAATGCTGTCCTCAAGCCTGAGGTCACTGCACACCCCCTGTCTTTTCTGTCTCCTGTGACACTTGCTGTTCCTTTTTCTCTTAGCCCAGCTACCATATACTCTCTTGGACATTGTGCTTGTGCTTGTTCCAACCCAGGCTAATTGGAAAAACGTGCCTGTGGCGACATTTCTGCAAAATGAATGATATTACGTTGTGTCTTGCACATTTCGCAACACTTTCAAAGTGAAATGTCAAGTGAGTGGCGCTTAAAGCATGTTCAGTTTTATCCAAAACAGATAAACGTGAATCCTGCAGCGTTTTATTACGCTGGCTGTTGTACGTATCACAGCAGTTCGGAAATAAAATGTCCTGAGAGGTTAATGCTCTATCGCATTTGAAAATAACATACCACCTACACTAAAACTTAAACATTCCCAACAGTGTTAACTAAAGCAGACGTGAGATAAAGTCACATTTACTGGAGCAACCATGCTATTTTAGCTTGCGTCTACAAGTCTTTGAGCTTTTTTATCGTACATGAGTGGCCTACTTCAGACTTGCAATGCTGTACCAGGTGAGCTACAGAGCAAGTTTACCATGTCAGAAAAGCCACATATTTGATTTGCAAGGACTCAAAATAAAAAAAGTGAATTAACTAAATCTTTTATGTTAATTGCTATCAAAATGTATGAGTTAGCTAACTCAATATTTCAAGTAAGGAGCAATTAACATGCATGAGTTCTACAAACTCAAAACTTGATAGTTCTGCTTACTTAAAATTGGGAACATCATAACTCAAAAAATTTGATGTAACTGATTACCTCAAATTTTTTGAGTTAGCCCAACTTATTCGGGTTTATAGTGTATATGGAGCTTGTTCCGTGATGAAAATGTCAAAATGTATTCGTTTACAAATGATTCACTATGGTAAAAGTGTTTTGAGGTCATAATATAGTATTGTTCAAGGAACCGTGCGAAAACAAGTCTTTATTAATCGCAATCTGCCCCTGTAATCATATTTTTTTTGCATGAAAAGGAATAAACGTTGCTGTTTTACTGCCTCTAGTGTTCATTTCAGCTGTAACCTGCAGTGATTTGTATGTTTTGGTACGTGTTTTGAGTTTTGCAAAAATGTGGGTCGAGGCACGTTTTCCCAATGAGCCTATGTTTGCTTGTACTGAATAGAAAATGCTCATGTTTGTTTTGTTCATGATATTTAGGCTACATCTAATTCGTAAACATTTGAAAACAGTTTTCATTTGGAAAAAGCTCTCCGTCTAGCATTATCAAGAGTTTTCCAAAACTTTCTCGTCCACATTGAAACGTCAGAAAATGCTAAAATCATCTTGCTGCACATGCATAAACCAGAACAAAAGGGTTACGCTATCTTTTAAGATGTCCTTGTTATTGTACTGAGTAATATTAATTAACAACATGTACTTACTAAAGGCTTAGGGTTTGGATTAGGGTTAGTTGCATGTAATCATGCATAATTTACTGTTATTAATATAGTAAGTACTTGTAATGTGTAACAAGGACACTGTAAATAAAGCGTTACCAATAAAAGCTCACTGAGCTGATACCAAGACACCAAATTTCTCATGCTATTCTTCTGCCATTAATAATTTTTAAAATTAGCAAAATATCTCACCACTTACTGGTGCGTCTGCATGTATGGTCTAAAACACAACTGCCCTCATGTTAGGACAGCAGTTAAGAGTAAATGTTCTGTTAGCTTTGCAGGAATGTGATACAAACATTGTGTTCATCAGAAAGTAACATTTATCTTTAGCAAAACTGTGAAACAGAACAGCAGGCACATTCCATTTAACCATATATCTATCGGTACAATATATGCATCACATGACTAAACATGCGCCATCGTTTTCAAATACTGTACCTCAGTTTTCACAGACCACACTACAACATGAAAACGCCACTTATCCACTTGTGAGAGCGTCTTCAAAACGTTCAGTTTACGCAGGACAAAAACACCATCTCAGTGTGGACAGAAGGCCAAGATGTAGAAAAAAAAAAAGATGTTTCCAAATAGATGTAGCCTTAGTATCATCTGTGAACACTCTTAACATCATTGCAGGCTTAGAGTGAAACTAACTGTTTTTGGTTAGTTAGAAGAAGGCTGGACATTCAGCATGTTTCCTAAAGATGTATTTCTTTTATGTAAACTTCTAGCTAGGGATTCAAACAAGCTACTACTGCTATGAACATGTTACCAAAGACAAGGTAGCATGCATTATTTGTGCATTTTAGCGGACAGTGTTTGAGATGTTTTGGGCAAATTTCCTCTTCAGGGGCTGAAACCAATCATGAATGAATGTTACTAAATATTGCATGGTTAGGTACATCTATACATTTCTAATGTTTAAGTACCTCCCCTTTTTATTCATGAGAGGGTGTGGCCTCATCCCATGACAGCTAATCATTGCTAAAGTTACTTATACTTATTGGGAGTGTATTTTAGATACACTTTTAAAAATGAAGGTTCCAGTGGGTTTTCACAGCGATGCCACAGAAGAACCATTTTGGATTCAACGAAGAACCTTTCACTGAACAGTTCTTAAAGGAACCATTTTTTATCATTTTAATAATCTAAAGAACCGTTGTCCACTATAAAGAGCCTTTTGGATGTTAAAGGTTCTTCATGAAACCATCCTATATTTTTAAGAATTGTGATTTAGAAGTGGCTGGAGTATGGATCACTGTAGAGTAAATTTGCTGCACTCTTTCAGACATTTTTCAGAAGTCAGCCCTTTCAAATAGCACAATACAGCTATTTTGGTTTGACTGTGTTTTTTACTCACCTGCACATGACCTCATGAGTTAGCAGAACACGACACATTTCTGGATTCTTGTTCTGTCCTTCATATGATATGGGCTGAACCATGCAAAACAGAGTTTAAAAGAGGTCATCAACACAGAGAGCAAAACTAAGAACATGTTTCTAGTGGCGAGAAGACAAAGAAGGTGGTGCATTACCTGTTTAGTGACGGAATCAATGAGACGTGCATAAAGGTCTTGTTCTGTGCGAACACCTGTGAACAAAAACAACAAACAAACCTTGCTGATGTCACATATGTCCCATGCTATATGTCCCAACAGACAGAATAATATCTACATGGACATAAAGATATATATGAGAAGAGAAATTATGAGCATACCATTACTATAGAGGAGCTGGAGTTTGTAGTGAGTTCCATTGTTGGTCTTTTCTCCCGTCTGCTCCTTAGAAGAACAGTAAGGACAGACACGGGAAGGACAAAGAATTTCGATTACGCAAAATTAACATTTAAACAAGCAGGAAAACATACAGGAGTTTGTGGCTGAGTATTGTCTACACAACTATATAGCACATATATTTTTTTAATTACTTTGGTGTACAATACACAAAATCACATATTAAGTGTTTCATCTAAATATAAAAGTTTTATAACTGCCTTTCATAATGCTATTACTATCAAACTTTTCATTTGCATCTCTTCTCATTCAGTTTAACCATCAGAAGACAGATAGCAGGTGCTGTAATGTAAAATGCCTGTATTTAAGTTTTACATGTCATGTGATACTGTAAACCGAGGCTTTACCATGGTAGAGACTGCTAAATTACTGTAAGTCACCCCTCAACTGTAAATTCAGTCATTGGGTACAGTGAAAACATTTACTATTGATTGCAAACTTGCAAAACTCATGGCCGTGTCAAATCTTCAATGCAACTTTTAATGAAGCGATACTATTACAAACATTATAGATTTTATATTAAGTTAGGTAAGTGCATTTTCTAATGTGGCATTTAAAGGTACTAAATTGAAAGAAGATCATACTATTGTGCTCTATGATACAATATTGCATTGTAAAACAATGATTAATAATATATGTACAACTGCACTGAAAGCATGAGATTATGTTTTGAAAAAATGGCTAGTGGTTTTGCAAATGTGATCAGTTTGAGTTTTGAAAATAGGGCTAAAGCAAATTTAAAAAACTGTAATAGGTACTTTTTTTTTTTTTTTTTTTAGAGTTTGAAGACTTGCATAGGCTGTGTCTTGCCAGGACAAGCACAAAGAGCCGACCAAGGATGGATTAAAAGTAAGAAAAAATGGACATAGATAACAGACATGAAGGAAGAGTTGGGAGGAGGGAGTTGATGTTGTAAAATAAGTGTCAGAAGTACAAGAATGGCTTCTCTAATTTTTCTGGATTTCAAATATTCCATACATCCTGTATGTTTTATAAGGTTTTGTTTTCTCTCTTAAAGCTCAAGCTTTAACTCTATAGGAAACATCATCAAAAATCCAGTAATGTTCAATCATGTGGAACATGCTTTAGAATATACCTTGTCCTGCTCCACAAAGTCAACAAACGCTGTCCTCTCCACTTCCACGGGCTGTCCATTGCGATCATACAGTGCCAGAACAAAATGGAAGAAGTTGGACTTTCTGAGATTGGAGGGAGGCTGCTTTTCAAAGTGAGCACGGGATAAGGACACTCCACTGTGGATGTAGGGTTTTGGAGAGTTAAAAAACAGTTTATTTATTCATTTTTTTCACAATTCATATAACTGACCATTTACTGATATAATACCATCTGCTAAATTCAACATAAGTTCAGTACAATTCTTAATGCATGTCTCGGACAAGATAATACTTTGACATATGGAGCTACATTTCCACTCATTCCACCAATAAAAATATCTGCTTGTGTCTGAATCTTTATAACCTATTACTACTGAAGACAATAACAGTTTTAGGCCTAAAAAGTGTGTTTGAGCACATTGTTGTCATGATTGAAAAAATGTTATAAAAGCCTAACTTCGAAAATGTCTTGTTTAATTTTTATTATTTGCTCTCACCATGTTCAATCACTAGTTCTTACATTTTTTAAATGTTAAATCTTTGAAAAAATATCATTTTTTTCTGAACAAACGTTTGTGTTTGCAGCAATATCAGATACATCAAGTATTTAAAAAAGCACAGTGTGCAATTGGTGAACCACCCAAATGTAGCCAACAAATCAGTTTTTTTGTTTTGTTTTTAACAATTATCTGATTGTTCTAATAATGTACCATTTGATGATATAACTTTTGCACACGGACTTCTCTGATTCATTTTGGTAATTTGGTAATTGACTACGAAATTATTTATAGGCCTATAGACAACAAACAGCTGTCTGCATTTTCCAAAAGCATCGCAGCCTTAACCATGTTTTGGTGGAAACGCAGCTCTGGGCAGTTGTTAATATCGAGTCATTTATAGAATTAAATGAGATAACGAATCGACTTATCAAACAGTAGATGTGTGTGTTTTCGTTAATATTAATGCCTATTAGCCTAACGTTATTTAGAGTTACCAGTCAACTTTTAATGATTTGATTTTGAAATTCTAAAATTATTCAATTACGTTCGACAAATCGTTCAATAATACTGGATTAAACATATTCTCAAAGAACATTATGCTGTAGGCTATATTCTTCAAAAGAGCAAGAAATGAAAAGGAAATAAGAACGTCGCAAACAATCGCCGTTCAAGTGACGTGCTCAAGCGTCTTAAAGTAACACCATGAGCCAATACGGGTTTCATTGTGTTGTCTTGTTTGCCTCTTTCATTCGGCTCGTGACTCTGTCACCTCAAGCTACAACAGCACTGAAGGCTGAGATGACGCTATTAATCTCCGGTGTCATTTTACGTCCACCGCCACAAAAGAGACCGACCTGTTGCTGCAGCTATTTTTGAAATGTAATAGCAAACTGGTAGAAAGTAGTTGACGTCTACTAGGCTACTAATAATAATACGCTAATAGCAACCGCATTTTGACAACTCACGCAATTGTTTAGGCTAATAATTATTGACTGCATTTATGCTCTGTACTTTTGGATGGTAATAGTTTAACATTTGTGTAGTAGCCTATGCGTGTTATTTGGGCTAAATTCACTCTGATGACAGAACAGTCAGTAAAGAAATATTCTCAGTCTTTAGATGGTGTTTTTGTATGTAAAGACTTGAACTAATTAAAAGAATTTAGTGCGCATCAATGCAGAATATCCTACCTCTGTGCCGCTATGTTTGCATCAATAACGCCGACATTCCGAACCCAAGAACGAACAGGATCCATTTCGTCTTCAAAAGTTTCCACTTTAAACCCGGTGATGTTTCTTGTCGAGTGATCTGGACTCCCAAACATTTACCACCAAATTTGAATGACAAGGTAAACTCTTGTGCAAAACTGCAGACGCACTTGCCAACAACAAACAGTCAAAATAATCTGAAGATTCTCCTGATGACTCAGTAGATTGATGGAGCGATTTTCCCGATTTTTAGAATACCGAGATTCTCCGAAATAGCCCGTGATGTCCTCTGTGGTTCTTTTTGAAAGTTTTTTGGAAACTTGCTTTCTTGGCGTAGATTTATCCTTTTTCGAGACCCATTCAAACTCTATGTGCGTCGTCCACTCGCTCACCTGTTCTACGGGAGCAACATTCACTTCTCAAATAACGTCTGCAGATGTGCTGCTACAAATAAACCCACTCAGGATATGGATTCAAACACTCACAAGGTGCTCTGAAGAGGTTATGTGCTCTGTCGATTACCCTGTACTGGTGAGGATGGGGATGTACCCGTTTAAAACCATAAGAACGTGATGATGCTGCGAGAGTCTGTTGGGACCTATAGTATGAATGGGTTGCAGAGCTCGAAAAAGAGGAGGGGCAAATCCGTATTTGGAGAACTGAAAGGTCCCCTTTTTTCTGGCGTTCTTGGAGTAACTGACTATATTTAAAGGACATCGCTTACCAAATGAAAAAGTCATTTTTTGATGTAGAGGTCTGATTTCAAACTTCTTAAAGTTAATGACTGTTTGTTGAAATAGCCTATGCAAAAGACATCGCTTACTATGACTACAAACAGGACACATCTTTGGACAATTAAATGAAATTTTAGTGGGGAAAAAATCAAATTGTTTTAATGGATTCACAAGAATTACGTTTAACCTATTAAATAGTCTTGGGCATATAGGACTTTTTTATTTTTATTTGTTGGGGGGTTATGATTATTTTTCATTATTTATTAGGCTATACTATAAAATATGTAAGTAAATGCATCTGTTACAAAGAAAAACGAATCGCAAATGAGTTTGAACGACTGACATCTGCGGGTAGAAAGCAGCAGACGGGCAAAACAATGAGATTTTTCTAAACTTTTTTTAGACCATTTCCTCTCTGTAAGAAGAAGCTTTTCCATCTTTTCTTGCTACTGGATGGGGTTATTGTCTGTGCGTGGGGCTCAAATAACTAAACAATGAATGTGAGCCCCCCCACCAAACACACACCACCACCACCCGGCTTATACCAACCATCTGCCAGCACGCCTCGGAGTCAGCTGTTCACCCTATTATGTGACCTGTTGCGGAATCCATGCACACACTGCAACGTATAGCCTACTCACCGTTTCCTAAATCACTAGCCACACCACTTGTATTTCATAAGAAAAAGGTTGTTTGTTTTGTTTTTCAAAAAACGGCCTCACCGGACACCAGATGTTTTACGCAATGATACTTTTACGAGTATGCAATTTTATACTTACACTCTTAAAAACAACCCAAGTTGGGTTGAAAATGGACAAACCCAGCGATTGGGTTGTTTTAACCCAGCAGTTGGGTTAAATGTTTGTGCTGGGCAGTTTTATTTAACCCAACTATTGTTTAAAAATGACTATATGGCTGGCTTAAAATGAACCCAAAATAGGTTGGAAATTAAAAATCAGACATAATTACTAGAGGCAACAATAATAATCAAAATGTGAACATTTATTAATAAGCAATTTAATAAATGTTTATTGTTTATTTATTATTTATTAAACTTATTAATAAATGAATTAATAAACACATATTTTTGGTTCATTTTAAGTGAGCAATACAGTAATTTTTAAACAATAGTTGAGTTAAATAAAACTACCCAGCAGGTTGGGAAAAACATTTAACCCAACCACTGGGTTAAAACAACCTATTTCGCTGGGTTTGTCCATTTTCAACCCAATTTGGGTTGTTTTTAATCCAGCATTTTTTAGAGTGTACGATGTGATTCGTATGAAAATGTACGATTTGTATGAAAAAAAAAAAGTAAATATGAATCTCCATCCCTATAGGCTACACCAACCCAAAACTACCCCTCAGTAGGGGTAGAAAAAACGAAACGAAAATAAATTTGTAACGCATTAAATATTTTGCGTGAATACGCGCCTATTCACCGCTCTTTTTCGAACTCCATTCATTTACTTGGCCGACATTGAAACACTTTATCATATCAAGAAAGCATTTGTGGGCTAGGCCTGTTGAAAAAAAAAAAAAATTATATTTCCTTCTAAGTTTGAAAAGACGTGATTATTATAAACAATCCATCATTTACAGATTGGTTATTTATTATTAGCTACTCAATACTTTATCATTAAATCTTTACATTCAAATAGCCTAATGTTCTGCCAGCAGGTGTTTATTAGCTGAGCATTAACTTTGTGCATAAAATTATGGCTATATGCAAGAACAGCAAATTTGTGGAACTCTTGGTTCGGTCTATTAAATGTAGGATATTATTTTACGGAACTTGGTTTAAGAACAATACATAGGTTTTTAATAGGTATAATGTGTATAGGTCTTCGTAATGTGATCAATGCGTCGTTTTCTGCAAGACCTATAAATAATAGGCTATAGCATATATACGTGCAGCACACGCCCCTTTCCTGCGAAAAAGAGAATGGAGCGCAAGCCAATCTCAGTGACTATAGATTCAAAAACATTTCAACGTGTCTCTATGGTTGTGAAAGAATAGCAATAATATCATAACAGTGTTAATGTTTTGATGTTTGTCTACACGTGTCCCATCGTTGCAAACATCAGGCTGTCAAATGGTCCAGACGTCACTGAAATAAACTAATTCTCGATTCAATTTATAAAGTTCTGTTTCCTAAGATAATGTTTGTGCACTTGAGCTAGCCTGTAAAGTGGTGAAATTTGTTATTGAAATTTGTCTTGAGGGGAACAAAATAGACCGACTAAGCGTCATTATTTAATAGCCTACCAAAATATTAAACAGGCACCTTGTAAAATCCAGTTATTTCATGTTTTTCTTGATTAATAAGGCGATGTACTGTATGCAAAAGTGATTATTTTGGTTGGATTTACTTTTTTTTTTATCTCAACACCTAGCCCAATAATTTAAACTATTAGCCAATTATGAACTACCAAATTTTCAGACAAAATCCACTTTCCTTGTTCATTTTCCCGATTTTAAGAACACCGAGATTCTCCGAAATAGGCCGTGATGTTTAACCATGAAGTTAATTGAAAGTCACGTAGCCTACTTATAGGCTACATTAGGCCTATGCAAATTAGGCCTACATAATATCTAGGCTAGTTCTCTATAGTGTGAAAAAAATCCATTTGATGCTGGAGAAAAAAAGAAAGAAAAAAAAAAAAAAAAAACAGGAAAAAACGACCGGAGCAGTTCTCCCCTGGCTATAGGCTACAGTTCAAATATAATGTAAATAATTAGTTAGGCTTATGTTACTGTATTGGTTACTGTACTTTAAGATTAAAGAGTAAATGTCTGGAAGCAGTTGCAGTTCATCCTCTGTGAGTTCAAATATACAAGACTGATGAGACGAAGACAGATCCTTGAAATGCCTCATACCCTCGTCAATAACTCGGCACAGGTCATGATCTGAAGATGGAAAAATCAGACTGGGCCTAGAGGTAGCTTATTTGATCTAACGACAAATGAAATTTCTTTCATTAATTATTCACCCTCATGTCGTTCCACACCCATAAGACCTTCGTTCATCTTGGAACACAAACTAAGATATTTTTGATGAAATCCGATATGACTCGTCCATAGACAGCAATTTAACCACCACTTTCAAGGTCCAGAAAGGTACAAAAGACATCGTTAAAACAGTCGACGTGACTGCAGTGGTTCAACCTTAATTTTATGAAGCGGCGAGAATACTTTTTGTGCGCAAAAACAAAACAAAAATAATGACTTCATTCAACAATATCTTCTCTTCTGTCATTCTCATATGCTGTTTACTTTCAGCGCTTCTAGGTTCTACATCAGAATGCCGGCTCAGTATTGGCAGAGGCTGTTCACGTGAGCAGCACTACGCATGCGTGTGATACTGACGCAGGAGTCGGCCAATAATGAGTCAGCGTTCTGAAGTAAAAGTAAAACCTGGAAGCCTGAATGTAAACAGCATATGAGAATGACACAGAAGAGAAGATATTGTTGAATAAATTCCTCTCGGATTTCATCAAAAATGTCTTAATTTGTGTTCCAAGATGAACGAAGGTCTTACGGGTGTGGATCGACATGAGGGTGAGTAATTAATAATAGAATTTTCATTTTTGGGTGAACTAACCCTTTAAAGCGGACAAAATGACTTGAACTTTTTTGAACAAAAAATTTGTTCAATTTTTGAACAATTTGTTTTGTGCAGTCTTTTTTATGAAGCCTTGAACTTGGAATATGGGACAATAGATAATTACACCACTGACTCGCAGTAAGGAAAAGGTGCCAGAACTGTCACTGGTGACAAAATTACGCCCTGGTTAAACAACCACAGGCTCCGCACCCTCCTACCTCTTTTATTAGTCTACATCTCCTCCAGAAGCCTGCGATCGGTGTGTGAGCGGCGCCTCGTGGTACAATCACAGAGAGGCACAAAATCACTTTCCAGAATGTTTCCGTTCTGTTCCTTCTGATAATATTGAAGAAGCTGAAAACTCATCTCTTCCGAGACCACTTAACTGCACCCCGACTCTTCAAAAAATCGTATTATATGCTTTCATTATAACATATCCCAAAGTTTCAAACATCGTCTAGAATTGCTTTGTATTTCTCTCACTTCGCGTCATTAATTGCCTCCTTAAGATGAATCACTGTTGCAGCTACTCATAAGCTTCGGATAAATGTTTGTTGAAGAAGTGTTGTTGTTTTAAAAGTTATAATTTCACTTATTCGTTTTTAATTGGGCTTATTTCATTTATCAAATGTTGTCATGTCAGTCCAAAGAACATAAACGTGTCACAAATTTCAGGCAAGGAGAGAGGGATGTTTCAGACATGCTATATTATTTTTGGTAATGCATAAAATTAACTTAGCATTCGATTTCATCCAGAACGACCAAAATCTTGTTATTAGGCTACATTTAACAATATGTTCATATTGTTATCATTGAGTGTTTATTTACTATTCAGTTTAGTGTACTATTCACATACACGTGAAAATGTTTTATAACAAATGTGATGCTCTTTATTTATATTTCATACACTGTTATTGACTACATAATGCATTTCACTTAGAGGGGAATATGTGATGTCCTTCCATTAATTTGCCACTAGATGGAACTCACGTTTTTTGGTTGTAGGTAGTTGTGGGGTCAGAGAAGTGGTAATGCTGAATGTGTATGTTGTGATGCCAAGTCTGTGCATGTTATAAAGTTAGTTCTGAGGACTCTGTGTTTCTTGTTTACATAAGATGGAATAAAATAAATATAAATTAGTTGTATACCAATGTTCTTTGCATTCAGAATAGGTCCAAAAAGATTTTTAGCCTACTAGTGATACTTAATTGAATGGCAAATTTTACAAGTAACTTATGTATCTTATTATACAAGTTTTCCATAAGGCTTAAATGATGGAATTTCCTATTGGCACTTTTCTAATAAACTGTCTACTATCTACTTTTAATTCATGTTTCTATATCCATTTTCAATATTTGTCTATGTGTAGGCTACATTGTTCTGCATATGCGGTCATGTGAAAAGAAAGTACACCCTTTTGAATTCTATGGTTTTACATATCAGGTCACAATAAAAAAAATCATCTGGTCTTTAGCAGGTCTTAAAATTAGGTGAATACAACCAAAGATGATCAAGAGCACATGACATATTACACTGTGTCATTATTTATTTAACAAAATGAAGCCAAGTACACCCTATGATTCAATAGCTTGTAGAACCACCTTTAGCTGCAATAACTTTTTTCCGTTTCCTGTATGCATCTCTTACAACGTTGTGGAGGAATTTTGGCCCACTGTTCTTTACAATGTTGCTTCAGTTCATTGAGGTTTGTGGGCATGTGTTTATGCACAGCTCTGTGAAGGTCCCGCCACAGCATTTCAGTCAGGATGAGGTCTGGTCTTTGACTAGGCTACTGCAACACCTTTTCTTTTTCAGCCATTCTGTTTGCTGGTGTGCTTGGGATCATTGTCCTGTTGCGTGGCCCAATTTCGGCCAAGTATTAGCTGTCAGACAGATGGCCTCATTTGACTCTAGAATACTTTGGAATACAGAGGAGTTCATGGTCGACTCAGTGACTGCAAGGTGCCCAGGTCCTGCTGCAAAACAAGCCCAAATCATCACTTCTCCACCAGCGTGATGGACAGCTGATATGGACCCGTACCCTCCCTTTGACTGGCTCCCGGTATATGGATGAAAATAATGACTGATGCAGGGGTAGCTACCATCCCCCACAACGAAGTATCCTTGTGGAGGATACAGAGCCTCTCTGTAGATCCTGTTGTTCTTCAGGACTCTGGTATATCATGGACAGAACCTGGATATCCCACAAAAAAGTTAAGGAATCTGCCCTTCCCATCACACACTGCCTGTAACTGAAAGGATGGGAAGAGCTTCCTATTGATGTAGTCCTGGGGTCTTGACATCCATCTATGGACATGACATCCATCTATGGCACCCACACAATGCCCAAGGCCAACCTTGTTAAGCTCTTGGACAGTTGGCAACTTTATGGTCTGCTGGCACAGGGCTGCAATCTTTATGATTTCTGTGTGAACCAGCCTGCACACTGGCACCTGAAGGCCCGGGACAGCTCACTGTGTGAAAGACCAGGACATGGTTATCAGTATTGTTATGTGGTGTCCCCAGCCATGTGGCAACATTCTTAAGCCCTAAGTATAGTCTACTTCGTTTTTTTACGTGTACGCTAGTGTATGCGCACAGTCGAACACACAGCCTTGCAAAGTATACTTCATTTGACTCATACACATACACAGGCGTGTTTTGAGCAATCTCTCGCCACAAGTTACAACTCGCCATGTAAACATCTTTGTATTCTTTCATGCTAGAGTTGTACTTTCTAACCTCTTCACACAATCTCTCGTCTATGTAGGCCTCCATCGTCGCTGTAGCTTGCATGCGTTCCGGTCTGTTCTGTTTATGCAGGTTTTCTTTGACTGCCTTGTGAATCGACGCCCCCAGGGCACGGTTGTAACCTTGTGGATAAACTAATTACTGCAAAAAAAAAAAAAAAAAAAAAAAAAAAATTATATGCACGTGCGACCTGCGCATATAAGTATGCGCGATTACAAAAATCCGGCGGCGGTGAACGGCCGTCGGGCAACGTCGGACCGTTTTTATGTGTTTTTATGCGTCGGCCGAATAAGTTTTCCTGGTGTGTTCTGCACCGTTGGCTCTGGTCGGACACCGTTGGGTATTTTGGGGGGCCGATTCAGCATGTAGAATCGGGGTCGGGCCGTTGGGCGTAATAGCAAAATAGTGAGCAAAAAAACAAAAACAAAACAAAAAAACGTCTTAATAGTGGTTTCATTTCACAGCAGTGACAGTGTCGAAGTTTAGGGCAAACACGATCGTTACCTAGGCTGTCTGTCACCATTAAAGGCAGGTCAATCAGGGAGATGTAGTCGATGCTGCTCCGAAGGGCGCTGGATTTGCTCGGTTGGGCTGTGACAAGGCATGTAGATGAGGGGCAGCGGCTCGTGCGGTCTTGCAGAATCAGAACTTTTATAAATGCAGTTGTCGGGCACGCTTAAAGGTAGGCTAACAAAACAAAACTGCATGCATTTTGCGGAAGATCATTGTTTATGTGCTTCGGCTCTGCGTGACTGTGCGGAATGCAGATGAATATGGTTCTTTCTCATAACTAAAAGAGAGAGAGAGAGAGAGAGAGAGAGAGAGAGAGAGAGGGATTATCCTACTGCTCACAAACATTCACTACCAGGCTATAACCAGTTTAGATGGAAAGGATCTCAACCTGACTCGCTAAAGAGGTTACTGATCCATTAATAGACATGGTATTTCCTTGAAAATAAATTCCAGCACATCGCTACAACAACCATAATGAAATAACCCTTCACAATAGATGATGCTTTACAATGAACTCTGTTAGAAAGCTACATATGACAAATTATCAGTTAAGTTAAATAGCCTACTTTACTCACCTGTTGAGTAAAATGCTATCTTCGTGTCGCTTTTACATTTCAAATCCCTGAGGATCTCCGAAAAGCCAAACCAATGTTGATTCTCGTTTTATTACGAGCTCTGTCACTTTCTCTTTTTTTTACCAGCAGACTCTCATCTGTTTGGCTTTTTTTTTTTTTTAAACGGGTGATTCCCTGAGGTTGGAGATTTAGCAGCTCTGTGCCAACCTTTCTCGCTAGTTGTGACAACTAACCTCTGCCACTCCCACTCCATACACTTCAAAGTAGCCTAAGCAACTTTTCTCTATTTACAGATTTTTATTTATTTATTTATTTATTTTAATGTCATCTCTTTCTCTATTTACAGATATGACGAGACATGCACTGGTGAGTGACATATGCACGCCATTTCTCGCGAAAACCATCCCATCAGGTCTAAAATAAACACTTATAATAGGCTGAGCATAGTGAATCAGGGTAAGTTTTGGAAGAAGGATGATGTATGTACTCATTATTTACATGTTGTTAATTTTGAAAAAAAAAAAAAAAAAAAAAAAGAAGAAGTTACAAATGTAATTGAGAATTGATCAAATTTAAAGGATTAGTTCACTTTCAAATGAAAATTACCCCAAGCTTTACTCACCCTCAAGCCATCCTAGGTGTATATGACTTTCTTCTTTCTGATGAACACAATCAGAGATATATTAATAAATATCCTGATGTGTCCAAGCTTAGTTATTGAGACACTCAATAATAATTAGCAAGCAATAATAATAATAGTAATTATTATTATTATTATTATTATTATTATTCTTACATGCATTACAGCTTAAAGGTTGGCTCTACTGCCATCTTGTGCTGTATTGAAAAAAATGATCTGGAGGCTAAAAAGGAATTATTCAGGATCATCTAACATTGTGTACCGATCAACCTGTCTATGATTATTATTATATTTCCTGTTTTTCTTCTAACAAAATAAGCACATATCCCTTCAATATCTTCCTTTGGATTAAAGGATGTAGCTGCATCAGGAACACACACACAAGCTGACACACAAAACAGAGTATGACTGTAGATTTGACACTAGGATTAGGAGAATTTATTATATTTTATTTGAAGATTATTTTGTGTGGAGATGATTATGATACATAGAGATCAGTGTCCAGCAGGTCAGCTGAAACCTGGGAGGTCCATGATATTTTCTCCATAATTACTTCGATAGTAATATACTGTTTAGATCTTCAAATCCAAATGTAATCTAAGACCCATAAGCTGATAAAACATGAGCCCTGAGATTTTTAATTTTTTTTAAATGTTATCCTTCATTTATTGTTTTTTATGTTTATTGTTTATTCCCAGGTTTTGTTTTTGTTCTGGCGAGGTGGATGTGGTTGTCTTATTTTTAAGATTATATAAAAACCCACAATGCCTGAACAAAAGATTAGTCGAAATTGATTTGTGTATTAGTACATGTTAGATTAATGCAACAATATCCTAATATTTGTTACAAGTTTTGCAAACAAAGGAGATGCTTACCTGTGAAGAATTAGTATTGTCACAACACATAAAGAACTGTTTTATGGCAAAGATACCTATTAATTTGTTAAAGGTGAACGTAAATAAATAGACAAGTGATTTATTTACATAAATATTAATACAGACAATGTGAACATCTTGATAAAGAGAATACAGAGGACACCACACAGAAACATATTGAAAACATTATTTAAATTTGTTCAAAATCAAAATATTTTGTATTAATTCAAACTGACAGGGAAATACTGGACAATCCTAAACTAGCTCTTCACATTTGCAGTCGTGCAAAATAGCAAGAAGAGGAAACATGTTCCATTCGCACATATTAGCTACCGTAAAAATAAGTACCATTAGCACATTTGAGACGACTGACATCAGTTCACCAGAGAGAATATTTTACAATAGTGTTTATGTAACAATAAATGAAATATACAGTTTAGCAGTCGTCCAGATTGGTGACTACAGCTGCTTTATATATGAGGTCAGAAATATCTCCCAGTGAGGTCTGAGGATAGTGTGTCAAAGCTTGTCTTTGTAGTGCTCCATCCAAACTGGTTTGATGTGTAGGAATCACATGGTCCACAGACATGGAAGAATATAAGCCCTGATTGGCAGTACAGTAAGATTTCAGCTGATGTCCAGAGAAACCTTCAGGGTGAGCTGTAAAGCAGTTAATCTGCCAGAGACCGTTCGGCTGGTTTTGGAACGAATATTGAGCCAACCTGTCTGATGGACAATTGGAGAAAGATGACGCTCCAGGTGTTTCAGGGTGTCTGTTCCCCCACTGCAGAACTCCAGGCAGGTCTGGGGAAATAGAGTGTGGGGGTGGAAGATTTTGGGACCAGGGACTCAGAGCTTGTCTAAGGCTTTGCTGATGGTGACACGGGCCTCTGTTGGAATCTGTTGCTTGTTCTTGGACGCCAGAATTTTGTTCTGGGTTTAAATCAAGATTGGTTGATGGAAAGGACGCCACAGGTATACAGCCGGAGCTCACTTCCCTGCCTGGACTCCTCCTTACTAGTGTGGTCAGCTTCTTGCTTTTCATACTGCGAGCCCGTCTGTTTTGGAACCATACCTGCAAATAAAGATTAAAATGTCAAATCAAGACAGACTGAAATCAAAATACACAATATTACACTACAGTTTTAGTACCTGAATTTTGCTTTCTGGGAGCAGTGTGAGCGCAGCCAGTCTCTCGCGCAGCGTGATGTCTGGATATGGCGTAATCATGAAAGCGCGCTCCAGTTCTGACAGTTGCGCGCGGCTGAAAATCGTCCTCTTCCTTTTCCTCTGCCCCTCAGGATGGTAAGTTCTTTCGAGTTCAGGAGAAGACAGCGTATGCTTGGTTGTTACGTCTAAAAATCAAAGTCACTTGTTTAGTAAATTGTTGTCAGAAATCAGGTTCTGCGGTATTGCCATAGAATAACCTTTCTGGGTTCTTAAAAGAACCATTAGAGTGAAGAACGTTTGAATAATGTAAAGAATCTAATGGAAAAGTTCCATGGATGTTAAAGATTCTTCGTGGAACAGTCTAAAAAATGCTGGGTTAAAAACAACCCAAGTTGGGTTGAAAATGGACAAATCCAGCGATTGGGTTAAGTGTTTGACCAACGTGCTGGGCATTTTTATTTAACCCAACTATTGTTTAAAAATGACTATATGGCTTACTTAAAATGAACCCAAAATATGTTGAAAATTAAAGATCAGACACATAATTACTAGAGTCAAAGGATTTTGACTATTGACTATTAAACGAGCAATTTAATAAATGTTTATTGTTTAATTATTATTTATTAAACTTATTAATAAATGTTAATTTATTAAACATTAACAAATGTTAATTTCCAAAATATTTTAGGTTCATTTTAAGCAAACAATAAAGTAATTTATAAACAATATTTGAGTTTAATAAAACTACCCAGCACGTTGGGCAAACATTTAACTCAACCACTGGGTTTGTCCATTTTCAACCCAATTTGGGTTGTTTTTAACCCAGCATTTGAACCATCAATGGTAATAAATAACCTTTATTTTTAAGAATGTTGGTTTATTTATTTAGTTGGAACGTTTTTATAAGGAACGTTCTTTTAGATTATTTAAAAAAGTAGAATAAGAAATCCTATTATTAACAATCCAACAAATTTAATGTGTTTAAACCAAAGTGACGTGCTCACCTGTAAACTGGACCATGTTTGTATTGAAAATAAAATCTCTTTCCGTGTCCAAGGTTATTTTTTGAACTAAATCGAACGACTGGTCAAAAAACAATGCCATAGTCCAGTGTGCACAAGAAAAGTTGAGTGGTCTGAGGTTCCAGTCCTGCCCGCGTCCAACGATGAAATGTTTCAGAGCGCATTTAAACCCTCCTACTTTATACTCGCTCCTTTTCACACCCACACGCTCCTGTCGCCCTTCAAGGTGTCGTATAGGCACAGCGACAGCCTGAATCAGAGAAGAATAAAAATGCTTTCAACTTTGATCCCCCTCCACCCGGCAGGGTAATCCCTCTAGCATGTCTGGCAACTTCGTATACCCATCTCCTGTAGCGGCCGTGTCGACAGGAAAGCAGAGATTCCGATTCTGTCTGATGGGCGTCCTGCAGCTGTCTATCACAGGTCCTTTATCAGGCAAATATCCACACACTTCACCTGTGCCTGTGCCTGTGTCATGTCTCTCAAGTGAAAGGCTCAGGTCAAAGATGTCCAAAAAATTTTTCTACAGAAAATGTTGGTGTTGGATCAAGTTGTTTCAATGCAATTTTTCACTACAAAGTTAATAGGCATATAAAATACAATGAACGTATAAATAATTAAATAATAATACATACAATACTATAATAAAAATCAGCCACTAAAGAGACCAACTAAAATTTCTGAAGATGGACAATCTCACAATGAACAGGGGAATAAATACAAGCGTTTTCAGTTTCTTTCAACAAACATCTTATTAATGATCGAAAAAGTGCAAAGGATTTATCACAGCAATTTGTGTACAGCCTGGTACCACTTTGATAGTTAAAAATTCAAGTAAGCAGGTAAACATAAGTGTTCCTTTATATATATTATTATTTTTATACCTATTCCCTGGATGCGTTTTTCTAATATCCAGGGACATATTATTATCTAAGGATGATATTACGGATTAAGAGCGGTGTACGACGAATGAACAGTAATCTAAACCCGAGATTACTTCAGTAATCTGTGCGTTTTTGAACTTTGTTGGCATGAGGCTCCATCACTTTCAGGTCAATATTCGAAATATTAGAAAGACAGGATTTTTTTTTTTTTTTTTTATCCCAATGCACACTATAGCCTAATATGTGCAACCTTTTGGGTAAAGTTGATATCCATTTATTATATTGTGAAAATGACAGACTTTTTTTGTTTTACTGACCCATTTAGCCCAATACATTGTGCTTAGAATACACATATAGGCCATTCCAGGCGCTTTGATATTAAAGACCTATTGATAGCGACAAGTGGCTACATCAACTGCTGAAAAAGATGAAACACAAACACTGCAAATCTGACTTTTAACCAGAAACACCAGAGGGGGAAATGTGTATTTTCCTGGTTTTGTAGCTAAAGCTGTCAATGATAATACATGGATTATAAATAGCTACTACATGCTTTCTGGAAGGTTTTAATTTTAATACATGTTTTAATTAATAAAAATTCATTACCAATACACAATGAAAAACAAAAACACAACAACAACAACAACAAAAAAACCCACACACACCAGTCAATAGGCCTACTCGAATTGGGGTCGGAAAAAACGCTAGGTAAAAAAAACCACTAATAATTTGAAATTTATCACTGAATAATGGACCCTTTTCACGGACTGTGATGACGCGTTTTAACGGTCATCAGCATCGTAAATCTTGCAAAGTTTTTTATATTTTCATTTAAAAAAAAAAAAAAAAAAATGTATGTACATTTATAACACTATACTTAGTATTGTATTAACTTTTCATCAAATTTCAAAAAAAAAACAAACAAAAAAACTATGAGGGTGTTTATAATACAGCAGCTGTGGGAGTGACGGTAAAGTTGATATCTTTCTCCCTTCTGACTGCCGTTGTCAATCTCTCTCTCTCTCTCTCTCTCTCTCTCTGTTTTTTTCCTCTTTTTGAAAGTTGTGAAAACACTGTTGTTGAGTTTTTCTTTTGCTATTTGAGAAAATGGGGACACAAAAAATATATTTAATGTAGGCCTATTCTCTCATTCACCGCCATAGAATTTTACCCAACTGATGACTTCCGCTTCGAGAAACCCGGACACGTGAAAAGGGTCTATTTGAGTGGTTTTTTTTATTTATTTATGTAAATTAATTTCAGTGTGTTTTCTTGTTGTTGTTGTTAACACTTCATATTACTTTAACAATGCTATGATGGGATCATCTCTCTTCACTATTGTTTTCCACTTTTATTTATTTAGTCTGCCACATATTCATTCACCTTTACAGAAGTCGACAGATAATTAGGCTACTGAACAAGTGTGAGGAAAACAACGTTTCTCTATTCTTTGCCATTCTATTCTAGACCTTTTTTTTTAAGGACTAGCGTGATTTTCAGAATTATTTTTCAATGACTGTCATCAAATTAGCTACGGAATATGAACTTTGTTCCAATAACATTTCATAATAATCACAAATGCCAAATACTTTTCGTTTTAATTTGAAATAGGCCTATAGGCTATTGTATCATTTTAACTTTTTGTGAAATATTTGCTTGAGAAGTGTTGTTGGTGTAATCTTTCCTTCTATAAAATAATATAAAAGTAAAATATTTCTTTCTCTATGTGCTGCATTGCAAAAAATGGGGAGTGAGTATGAACAAGAATGCTCATTATAACAATGCTTCTTGTTTTTTTTTTGTTGTTGTTTGTTTTTTTGGCCACAATTGCAATACATGTCAAAATTCTGTGGCGGTCATGTATGCAGTCATCCTCAGAAAATTATTACAATCATGATCACAGTTGAGAAAACAAACTTTGGAGTTGTGAAAAGCATTGGGCGCGAAAACACCAGTGTAAGGGATTTGCAGAGTTTGTTTCACCAGTGACCACACGGGGTCGCTGTGGTTATATTGACATCATTTTACTGTCGCGTGTCCTTGCTTGGTTCTTTTCACTGTGTAATGCTATCTGTCTGCCCTTTTCTGTTAGGCTATCTTTTTTTCCTCTGCCACATCCATTTTCATTAAAGAATTTATCATGTTTTGTTATTAAAAACAATAGTAGTAGTAGTATATTGTTTAATGAAAAACAATAGCTATACAAGGTATAAACAAAACAGAGTTACATGTAGGCTACAAAAACATTAGCCATAAACAAGCTATTAAATTATATCAAGTAATCTATAGGACAGCAACAACAATTAAACAACAACAATAAAATAAAAACCAAAAGCCTGAGGAAAACATTTAGGCTAGGCTATTATGGTAAACTCTAGTTTTTGACTTTTTTTTTTTTGTGACCAAATAGACATAAGAATTATAGTCAACGCTGAATCCAAGAGTTTGTGTAGTAATTAAAAAAATCGTTTATACATATCTAGAGATAGGCACATTTGTTGTTTACAAAATGTTTTGACAAACACATTCAAAAAAAAAAAAAAAGATGTGAATAACAGAAAGAGCTTTTTTTCCTCGATAGTTTTGAATACTTAGAAAGTGTGCTATTACAAGGCTAACATTTATGTAAAGTTTTAAATGTAACAACTTTTTTATCTTATTTTGTCACCCTACACACGAGGAATATGTTGCGTCATCACGTCATCATATACGTCATAGACGTCTGGCGGGAGTTATAACTCTTCACGCGCCCCATACCTCGAGGATTGTTCTTTTAAAGTTTATTTCGTTTTAATACTCATTTTATTTGTGAAAATGATTGGACAGAAGAGTATTAAGTCGTTCTTTTCGCCAGCGTCCAAAAAAAGAAATCTGGACGAGATTCTTTCATGCACAGGAGATGATGTGAGTAAAACACACTTTATTCTGGTGCGGCTGGACTGAACGCAGACAGTTATCATAATATCGACACATTTCGCCTGAAATATGAATGAAAGTGGTGTTGGTTTATTTTTTTGTTGAACATATTGTCATTCGCGAGCAAATAAGATTTGGCTCTGACTGACACCTCGTTGTACTTTTTCCCCCCTTCCCGCGAAATTTAGTTTGCACAATTCCGGAAGTGGTTTTACGTCACTTGGATAAACGAAAGCTAACGCCGATCACTTCAAACAACATACTGCGAAAATGATAGTGTAAACAAAGTAACTTACATGTCAGTTTAGCATATTTTAGTTGATTATAAATAAAAATCTCACGAATTCTGGTCGTGACTGCAACCCATATCGTGCAGCGCTAATGGGTTACTATATATTTGAATCTATTTCACGTTCTCTATTGGCATCAAAACTTGAGTAGACATTCAATGACATACTAAATAGACAATGTTTTCAAATATAGCTTGTCTTAGTTTTTTAAATGTACAAATGCCGGCCCTTTTGGCCAAGCGAACATGGAATTCAACGAAATACATTAAAATATCGCCTCAGGGGAAAAAGCAAAAGTTGGAGAGCGACGCCGTTACATTCTCACCATCACTGAGTCCTGAGCAACTTGAACGGATCTCCAGAAACAAAAAGGCGGCTCTGGAACGGCTCGCTGCACACCAAGCTGCTCCGGACGGGATCGGAGAGAGCTGGAAGAAAGCGCTCACCGCAGAATTCGGAAAGGACTACTTTAAGTCAGTAAGTGACTGACTAGCACATGAAAAATCATTTTCATTTTAACCCTTGATAAAAGAAGAGTAATACAACATTGTTTCTCTTTCGCAGTTGATGTCTTTTGTTGCTGAGGAGAGGAAAAAACACACCATCTATCCACCTTCAAATGAAGTTTTCACCTGGACACGAACTTGTGACATACAAGATGTGAGTTGAATGTCATGTTCATATGTAAGGCAGGTCGAATTATGTTCAAAAGCATATCGCTTGCAAAGAGATCTTAACTTCTTTATTTTGCTTTTAAAGACCCCATGAAGTCAAAATTAAAAGTTTGTTGTTTTTCAATGTCTATTAGCTTCAGTTATCCCCTGATAGCACATACACTGATCAGGCATAACATTATGACCACCTTCCTAATATTGTGTTGGTCCCCATTTTGCTGCCAAAACAGCTCTGACCCGTCGAGGTATGGACTCCACTAGACCCCTGAAGGTGTGCTGTGGTATCTGGCGCCAAGATGTTAGCAGCAGATCCTTTAAGTCCTGTAAGTTGCGAGGTGGGGCCTCCATGGATTGGACTTGTTTGTTCAGCACATCCCACAGATGCTCGATTGGATTGAGATCTGGGGAATTTCGAGGCCAAATCAACACCTCAAACTCGTTGTTGTGCTCCTCAAACCATTCCTGAACCATTTTTGCTTTGTGGCAGGGCGCATTATCCTGCTGAAAGAGGCCACAGCCACCAGGGAATACCGTTTCCATGAAAGGGTGTACATGGTCTGCAACAATGCTTAGGTAGGTGGTACGTGTCAAAGTAACATCCACATGGATGGCAGGACCCAAGGTTTCCCAGCAGAACATTGCCCAAAGCATCACACTGCCTCCGCCGGCTTGCCTTCTTCCCATAGTGCATCCTGGTGCCATGTGTTCCCCAGGTAAGCGACGCACCCGGCCATCCACGTGATGTAAAAGAAAACGTGATTCATCAGACCAGGCCACCTTCTTCCATTGCTCCGTGGTCCAGTTCTGATGCTCACATGCCCACTGTTGGCGCTTTCGGCGGTGGACAGGGGTCAGCATGGGCATCCTGACTGGTGTGTGGCTATGCAGCCCCATACACAACAAACTGTGATGTACTGTGTATTCTGACACCTTTCTATGAGAACCAGCATTAACTTCATGAGCAATTTGAGCTACAGTAGCTCGTCTGTTGGATCGGACCACACTGGCTAGCCTTCGCTCCCCACGTGCATCAATGAGCCTCGGCCGCACATGACACTGTCGCCGGTTCACCACTGTTCCTTCCTTGGAGCACTTTTGATAGATACTGACCACTGCAGACCGGGAACACCCCACAAGAGCTGCAGTTTTGGAGATGCTCTGACCCAGTCGTCTAGCCATCACAATTTGGCCGTTGTCAAACTCGTTCAAATCCTTACGCTTGCCCATTTTTCCTGCTTCTAACATCAACTTTGAGGACAAAATGTTCAGTTGCTGCCTAATATATCCCACCCACTAATAGGTGCCATGATGAAGAGATAATCAGTGTTATTCACTTCACCTGTCAGTGCTCATAAAATTATGCCTGATCGGTGTATATGAGATGACACATATACTTCGCAAAGATCTCGTTTTGATATGCACATTTTCAACTGGAACCTGTATTTTTGCATTTGCACATCAGCAATGCTTTTCTAAAACGTTTCCAGTCAGATGTTAAATAGACATTTGGAAAACATCTTTAAAGTCGGTGTGAAATGGAAGTTGCGATAGTCTTTTCTTCCCTATTGTGACGTATATCTAAGTGAAACGGCTTCTCAAGCAAGAAAAAAAATGAAGGATAGAACTGATTGGTTGATTGGATGGTGGTGGTTTGCTATTGGTGGATCTCATGTGAGTGACAGGTTATCCCGCCTTCACGCCACCAGTAAACATGTCATCAGAGAAGATATGAGATGTAAATAGCAACCGCATTATGGAGGATGATCAGATATTTCTTTTAATTTTATTAACTTGTGTTTACGTCGTTCAAATGGCGCGCTTGAGAAACCGGTAGCCAGGCAACAGACAAGTGACCAATCCTGAGTGGTGACGTCACTTCACGCACACACCAACCGTAGCCAACCGTGCTGAGAATATTGGGCCAAGAACGGTTTGTGATTGTGCCATGCCGAATCAAGCTGAAGTGGAAATATAACTGGAACATTTCCTTACCGTTCTTAGAACCGTTCGACCAGACGGTGGAAAGGCATCTATAGTCTGAGAAAAGGGTCTGTTTGGGTTGCTTGAAATGGCATCATGCAGAACTTAAAAAAAAAAAAAAAACCCAAAAAAAAAAACACTGTGTCTGGAACCTTTATAATATATTTTTTTTTTTTCTTGTGATGCTAGGTAAAGGTTGTGATACTTGGCCAGGACCCGTATCATGGGCCAAACCAGGCTCATGGGCTTTGCTTCAGCGTTCAGAGACCTGTGCCACCTCCACCAAGGTATTGTCTTGCAGTCGTCAAGTCAGGGTTTATTTTTATAGTACTTTTCACAATTCACATCATTTCAAAGCAGCTTTACAGATTACTATGTTGTGATGTGTATCAATTAGTAATTGATTTGTTTTGAACTATTTGTTTTAAACCAGTGAATTCGGAGCAATTTTGAAATTTCAGTGGTTCGCAGCTAGGGGGCAATTCCTGTGAACCATGAACCAGTGTCTAATTGGTTTTACCTGATCTCTTTATAAATTTGTAGAAATGTTTTATGAAACTTTTGTATAATAAAAATGAAATTTGTAGTTATTGGCCTGATTATCTAAGTTCTCATTAAACAAACAAAACAACCCCTACAGCTGAATAAAGTATCACGTTATACAGACACTTCATATTTAATGATATTAAATCAGTGTTTCCCAACACATTTTCAAACTCTTCCTAATCAAATACACCTGATTCAACTCATCAGCTCATTAGTAGATACTCCAAGGCCAGAAAGAGATGAGTCAGATAAGGCTGGCCACACACTTGAAGATTTTAAGCCCGATTCGGACCCCTGAACGATCGGAGGGGCGCGGCCAGTTTCGAGGCATGTCACAAATGATTTTTTTGTCCAAAAAATGCTCTTGTGTGGTGTCATTATGATTATTTAATTGCTCCTGATCGAGACAGAGCGTCCCCGATCTCAAATCATATATATCAAACATGTTTGATATTTACAACTCTTGATCGGGCTGCCTCTGACGTGGTACCAGCGATAGCCAATGATAGTGAGCAAGCGTTACCTACCGGATGTAGCGTGCTTCTTTAGCTGAAACTTGGCAGCCACAAACATGCCACGAAAATGGTGTATTGAGAAAGAAGATCACCCATATTCTTTTTTTTTTTTTTCTATTTTGTTTTTCACTATAAAGCAGAATGTGTGGCAGGAGTGCCTGCTGACAACGTTGATTGTCCTCCATTTGTTTTTTGTTTTTCTCAAGTCACGTTTGATCTCTCGAGTCTCCGTGAGATCTCTCTCACTGTGAAAAAATTACTACAATTGACAGGTGTGTGATCTCACAGTCCGGTCGAATCATCTAGTGTGTGCGTTCAGAGGATTATAATGCTAAAATCAGCTGAAACTGTCATTATGTCTGTGGTCTCCCACAGTTTTAAAATCGGTTAAGATTGAAAATCGTCTAGTGTGTCCCAGGCCTTAGGGAGACATCCAAAATGTGCACTGTTGGTGTCCCTCCAGGAACAGGGTTGGGAAACACTGTATTAGACAATTTGTTAATTGCAATTAATAGATTTCACTTTAAATAGAACATTTGTAAATGGTGTTTTATATATGTTTGTACTGGGCTTTCATTGCATTTACACTTCTGACCAGCTGATGTCACCAGTGTGTTGTGTTTCAAGCGCTTCATTCATTTTTTGAAGCAATTTGTTCAATTGATTCAAAGTTTCAAAAGGCTCCCATCACTAGGTGAAACTACACTGGGCAACCAGTCCTCTTTTGGTCAGTGGTGTCCATTCCTGCACCTTGAGGTCCAATGTCCTAAATTGTTTTGCTCCATCCTGCTCCTACACACTTGCCTGGAAGTTTCTGGTAATCCTGAAGACCTTGATTAGCTGGTTCAGGTGTGTTTCATTAGGGTTAGAGCTAAACTCTGAAGGACAGTGGCCCTCTGGAAGCAGGGCTAGATATGTTACTATATTGTTCTTCCTCTAAGAATTAAGTGTGTCTGAATTTTGTTCCGGATTTACAGATGAGGTAGATGCAGGTTTAGGTTTTGAAAATCCAGCTGGATCAAGGCAGGCCTGGTGCCCTCGATAAGAACCTTAAAGTTAAGGCTATGTTTACATGACAACGATATACTAAAAATGGAAAAGTTTATCCTTTTGCGTTTTTCATGTACAGATAACAGCGTTGTCAAAATGATCCCCATTCACACGGATCAGTGAAAACGACTAAAAACGCTGTATTCTATTTCTATACCACCAGGCCAGTAGTTGTCCCTTTTGTAAAGAAACACTACATGCCTATAGACTAAACACGTAATACGCATGCGCATGACGTCACCGTTTTCACAAATTTGTGATTTTGTAGTTTACATGGAGATGATAACGGTATCGTTTTCAAAAAATGCACTTTGAAATCTGTTCTCAAAAGATGGAAATTTCAGGCCACCAAAAAGCTGTTGTCGTGTAAATGAGCAGCCAAAACGCATAAGTTTTCAGTTTTTAGTTGAAAATGGTGTCGTGTAAACGTCCCCAAAGAAAAGCAGTCAAAAGACACATTCCTATCAAACATAACACTCAGGTTCTTAACTGTAGAAGACAATTTAACAAGACACTGTTTGACAAATTATATTCTGGCAGCATATGTTTAATTTAAACCTGTTATTTTGAATGTCATTGAACATATAAGCACAAGAATGTTACACATTGTTATAAGGGCTAGATGATTCTTTGTTTATGGATGCAATGATTTTATGACACTTTTGCTGTTCGCAGCTTGGTGAACATATTCAAAGAACTGGCTTCAGACATCGACGGCTTTGAGCAACCTGGTCATGGAGATCTTACTGGATGGGCAATGCAAGGTGTGCTTCCCCTGCTTTCTCCTCTTCATGGCATAAACTGTAATGATGACACTGCAAGATATGTCAAGAGAGACTCTTATGACTCTAATGTGGTTATTGCAGACAAAAAGTGTAATTTCTAAACCAAAATCTGGTTTAGATTTTGGTTTAGAAATTACACTTTGTCTGCAATAACCACATTTCATTGCACAATAAATCAGTGAGAAAAACAAAGATTACGTGGTGAAAGGCAAATTGTGGAAAGTCATAAAATCTAACAGACTGTCAGCCATATTGTTGTAGGCGACGTTGCAACATATGATGCATTAGCGCTTCGGGTGATGCAGTTTGAGTTATGTGGCTGGTTGCAAAAACTGCTTGGACTTGTCTTACAAGTTAGTCATTAATTTTTTTTCTTTAAGATTCCCCACCATTGATGAGTTATTCCGGCAATCTGTTTTCGCTGTTATAACTTCTGAAATAGTATAGTATCTCCGGATCCAAAAACAAGCAAACAAGAGGATCTGGGTAAACCAAAAAGAGTGGATAGAAGTTTCTAAATTCTTGCGCACAAGTAAGCTAATGTAATCATCAAACATTCAACAGCATATAAATCAAAACTGCCTTACAATAGTGAGAAAAAATGTCGAAACCACAAAGAGGCATATGACTGTGCAAGCTTTGGGGGTGTTGATGGACTCAGTCTACTCATTCTGAATTAGTTCTGACAAAGTCTTTGACAAAAACACGATTTTCTCAGCGTTTTTTTTTTTTTTTTTTTTAATGAAATTTACCCCCATTCAAGTGTTGATTTAAAAAAAAAAAAAAATGAGTGAAGCTATAATAAAATGTTTTGCTCTGTTCTCTCTTTTGATATATTGACTGTTTACATATTCATACAACAAGATATTTTGGCCATGAAAGTTCTGTGAATGTGATCAAGATGCTGGTGCTGGCTGGCAACTTTTTTTTTTTTTTTAGTAAACGCTGACAGGGAAAGAGTTAAATCAGTCTTAACATAGAAGCTATGTTCATCCAACTGGCCCCACTGGCTCAAGGTCCTTTCCTGATCCTGTTGTCCTCTCTCTTCTCCCTTTCCTTCCTGTCTTCTCTCACTCTCACTGAAAATATAAGTTAAAAAATTCAAAAGAATATATAAAAGAAATAGAGGAGAGGAGCATTGGCCCAGTGCAAGATGTGAACAAATCAAATTGTAGGTCTGGCACTATTGTTTATTAAGATAATAAGAAATAAAGGGGGCAGTTGTGGCCTAATGGACTTGTAACCCCAAGGTCGTGGGTTCGAGTCTCAGTACTGGCAGGAAATGTAGGTGGAGGGTGTGTATGAACAGTGCTGTCTTCCACTCTCATTAGAGTGGAAGCAAGGCCTAACCTGCAATCACCCCCGGGCGCTGCAGCAAAAATGGCTGCCCTCTGCTGTGTGGGTGTGTGTGTGTTTAATACTCACTGCTGTGTGTGTGCACTTGGATGGATGAAATGCAGAGTATAGGACTTTTCTCTAAAACATACTACTTTCTACTTGAACTCAATCTTCTGAATCAGTAATTCACGTTACCAGCTGTTTTGCAATTCACATTAATTTATCTATTATCCAGCATTTAGTTAGTCTCTATAAGTGTGGTCGTTTTGTAAGTCAGGACAAATGTCTGATCCATCCATTATTTTAAATTTTAAAGTGAGGAAGCAAAATGGCACCTTTACCTGTTATAATTATTATTGGGTGCTACAATTTATCGGGCGCAAATCATAAGAAAATGTTGGCCAGTCCCTCAAAAATACTTTCCTCCCATCTGACCTAGTATGCCCTTTTACAAAGTCATTCGCTGCATCCGAAATCGAATTCTACTCTACAATATTGTACGCGAAAAACGGTATGTGAACAGAGTAGTATGTCCGAATTCATAGTATTCGAAAAACAGTAGGCGAAAAGTACCCGGATGACTTACTACTTCCGGCGAGATTCTGAAGTGTGCATTCGATGGACACTTTACTATCCCATGAGGCCACGGGAGAGGATTTGTGAATGGAGTTGAATGGACGTAACTGACGCTGGTAGGTCATGTGACAGTAACAACATGGCGGATGTAGTACATCCGGATTCATTCATACTACATGCGTTCGTACTATATAGAACGTACTTTTTCAACGGTTGTGAAGTAAATTTAAATTCAAATGTAGTACCTACTCAACAGTACGCGATTTCGGACGCAGCCTTGATTTTGTTTTTGGGCTCTACTAGAATAGGTTTTCATGTCTGAAATTTAAAAAAAAAAACTTTTTCACACATTTTACATTGTTGCAGCACCTCTCTTCCCAGTCTGTCAGTAACAGGGCTGTGTTTCTCAAAAGCAACGTAAGCTTAAGTAGAACCATTGGCACCCATTGTGTCTACGATCAACTTCGCTTACGATGCTTTTGCGAAACGCTGCCCTGTTTAGTTCTTGTCTCTATGAAGCCCCTCCTTCCGAAAACCACAGTGTGCTCTGATTGGTTGGCTGGACCAGTGTGATGTGATTGGTCATCTGCTTCAAGCGTGTTTGGGAAATGTTCACGCCCTTTACCATAACCTCAAATTTCAACACACTACTAAAGCTACTAAAGCAACTCAAGCAGGACCCGCCCCTTTATTTTTGCATATGCCTTGGGCAGGAATTATTTAAATGAGGATCATTGAGACATGTTCGTTTCCGGAAGAAAACTCAAGACTACAATGGAGGCGTTTCAGGGAGTTCAGAAACAGTGACACTGATATAGGGAATAACTCCCGCTGGAGGGACTTTGTGCTTTGGAACTTTGCAGAGCATTTTTATCCTCAAAGGGTTAGTTCAGTCAAAAATGAAAATTATCCCATGATTTACTCACCCTCGAGCCATCCTAGGTGTATATGACTATCTTCTTTCAGCCAAACACAATCTGAGTTATATTAAAAATATCCTGGCTCTTCCAAGCTTTATAATGGGAGTAAATGGTACCCTAGATTTTGAAGCCCAAAAAAGTGCATCCATCCATCATAAAAGTAATCCATAATCGACTTCAGGGGGTTAATAAAGGCCTTCTAAAGCGAAGCAATGCATTTTTGTAAGAAAAATATCCATATTGATATCTTCATAAACTATAATCACTGGCTTCTGGTAATGGTCGTACATGAGTCTAGTTCTGGCGGAAGAGTGAACTCTGACCCAACGCATGATGCATGGAGCCGTATGGATTACTTTTATGATGGATGCATAAAAGTAATCAAAATCTAGGGTACCATTCACTCCCATTATAAAGCTTGGAAGAGCCAGAATATTTTTTTTAATATAACTCTGATTGTGTTCGTCTGAAAGAAGATAGTCATATACACCTAGGATGGCTTGAGGGTGAGTAAATTACGGGATAATTTTAAATTTTGGGTGAAGTAACCCTTCAAACAGCAATTTAACACAAAAGAAATTTGAAAAAGTAAAAAAGCATAATAGGACCCCTTTAATTTAGGCTAATTCTATTGTCTACTGTCGTTATATTGCATAGCCATACAAGCTAACTTGTGCATGTAATGTTTAATGACAACTCCTTTATAAATGTCTGTTGTAGGAGTTCTGTTGCTGAATGCTGTGCTGACTGTGCGTGCACACCAGGCCAACTCTCACAAAGACAAGGGCTGGGAGATTTTCACAGATGCTGTGGTACACTGGCTCAGCACTAACATGGAGGGTCTTGTTTTTATTCTCTGGGGCTCTTATGCTCAAAAGAAAGGGGCTGCAATTAACAAGGTATGTTGGAAACATAGAACTTGATGTGTGTGACTGTTTCAGTTCATAACTGAATATCTAGAATATCCAGCTTAAATATGTGAAAATATATGCCAGTAGATCCGATAAATATTCCAAAACAGTTAAACATTGTTTTCTGATTGTTGACTGGTAGAAACGACACCATGTTCTGCAAGCTGTCCATCCCTCGCCACTATCTGCTCACCGTGGCTTCTTCGGATGTAAACATTTCTCAAAGACCAATGAACTGCTAAAGAAGTCAGGAAAGAAGCCCATTGACTGGAGCGCTTTGTGATGGTTTCCCGGTCTTGTAGATGGAATGCTGTTTGTCCTGTTTCAAAAGTAACCTTTATTTTTTTTATTTTCATTTCCTGCAAAAAATTAATCAGTGTGTTGGTTCTGAATACATATATATTTTTCTTTCCAGTAAATGTTTTCCATACCCGAAGAGTAGGTAAATAGTTTATTTTAATTACTTTTACTTTATCGCTGTTCATTTCCATCTACTTTTCTGCATTTATCCCTTTTGATGTAGTCAAATGTACAACACTACCAACAGTGAATGTTTTCGTGTTTATGTTTGTTAACACAATAAACTATCTTTCTACTGAATGTTATGTGCCCTTGCTTTGTCAATCTAAATTTGTGTTTAAGTATGATAGAGCAGTGTTGAGGAAAGTAACTTTTAAAAGTAATGCATTACAATGTTGCGTTACTCCCTAAAAAAAAGTAACTAATTGCGTTACTCAGTTACTTTTTATGGAAAGTAATGCGACATGGGGACAGGAGAGCTGTCAGTCAATAAATTGGAAAACAAAGTAACTTGCGTTACTCATTTGAAAAAGTAACTGATATTTTGTTGTAAATTTAAAAGTAATGCGTTACTTGAAAAGAGTAATCTGATCACATAACTCATTACTTTTTATGCGTTACCCCCAACACTGTGATAGACTATTAGTGTTTCAAAGACAGATTAGATGATATATCGCAAAGCAGCTTTTTCAGCAAAGAACATTACGGCCCGGTTTCACAGACAGGGCTTAGATTAAGCCAGGATTAGGCCTTAGTTTTTTAGACATTTAAGTAGCTTTTTAAAACGTGCCTTAGAAATAAAACATTACTGGTGTGCATCTTGAGACAAAACAATGGCATATTTTAAGATGTCAGTGCAAGTTGCTTTCAGTTAAAACACCTCAAACATGCATTTTAGTCTGGGACTAGGTTTAAAGGGTTAGTTCACCCAAAAATTAAAATTATCCCATGATTTACTGTGTTATTATGTGTATCTTCTTTCAGACGAACACAATTGGAGATATATTTAAAAATATCCTTGCTCCTCGAAGCTTTATAATGGTTGTGAATGGGGGCCACATTTTGAAGCAAAAATAAAATGCATCCATCCATAATAAAAGTAATCCATACGGCTCCAATGGGTTAATAAAGGCCTTCTAAAGTGTGAAAATGGGTTTTTGTAAGAAAAATATCCATATTTAAAACTTAATTAACTATAATATCTAGCGTCTGACAGACAGCCGTACGCCTCGATTTGCGGCGGAAGAGCAACCTCTGACCCGACACATGACGCAATGACGAACATGGAAGCGCAGAGGATAGAGTAGCGCCAGAAGCTAGTTATTTGAATTTATAGTTTTAAATATGGATATTTTTCTTACAAAAACGCATCGCTTTGCTTCAAAAGGCCTTCATTAACCTACTGGAGCCATATGGATTACTTTGATTATGGATGGATGCATTTTATTTTTGCTTCAAAATGTGGCCCCCCCATTCACAACCATTATAAAGCTTTGAGGATATTTTTAAATATATCTCCGATTGTGTTCGTCTGAAAGAAGATAGTCATATACACCTGGGATGGCTTGAGGGTAAGTAAATCATGGGATAACTTTAATTTTTGGGTGAACTATCTCTTTAAGCCTTGTCTGTGAAACCGGGGACAAATGTTTTGACAGACTTGCACAGTTGTTGCCCGCATAGTGTTTCCCAGTGTTAGTGGGTGTGCTCTCGAGTGAACCAATCGCAATTGATTCTGTCATCGCGACGCAACGACCGTCTTGAGTTCACCAAATCCCTTCAAGTTACAAGTGATAGCATGCTGGCTAATGTTGAGGGCGTGCAGCAAAGTCGGGACATTTCAATAGTTTCTAAAACAATATAAATTAACCCAATAGCAATGGATGAAGAACGTGGCATAATGTGAAGTATCGCCAGTGCAACAATTTTAGCAAAAGTCGAAGCGCCTACTTTTAATATGGCTACTCGAGATGCACGGCAGTACCGAAGGGCTGCTATCAAGCAAGAGCAGGACGACGACTCTGACGCAGAGGAATCGACTATTTCGTTAAAGAAATCTGACGGACGAGAGTCGCAGATCATCCACAGTGGTCATTTTATGGTGTCTTCTCCTCATACCGACCACCCCCCAAAGAAAGGTTACGACTTCGACACTGTAAATAAACAAACCTGCCAGACGTATCATTTCGGAAAGACTAGCACGTCGCATCTCTCTATTGATGCTTCCCTGACGAAGCTCTTTGAGTGCATGACCCTTGCATACAGGTGGGTTGGTTAGTGAACAAAAAAGCAATTTACAAACTGTTTAAGCGAAGGCTTTAGTTGGGCCACGGTAGATGTTATTCCATCATTCCCATAAAGATATTAGCGCACTGCTAGCTGGGCCAAAAGCTTGTAGAGAAACTAGCACGGTTTGGCATTTAATTTCTTCTTAGTCACACAGGAGGTGAAAACATTCATTTGTTGAGGTCTTGAGTGTAGTCTGAGGTGTTGTTTGTGTTTTAGCAAGCTGTTTGACAGCCGTCAATTGCTAGTTTTTTTGTTAGGCACAAATACAATTGTATTAGCCATTTAAAGCGATAGTTCACCCAAAAATAACAATACTAAAGAAAATCTGTCATCATTTACTCAACCTCAAGTTGTTCCAAATCTGTATTAAGTTCTTTCTTCTGCTGAGCGCAAAAGAAGATATTTTGAAGAATGTTGGTAACCAAACGGTTTCTGGTCCCCATTGACTTCCATAATATTTATTTTTTATACAATGGAAGACAATGGGGACCATCAACTGTTTGGTTACCCAAATTGTTCAAAATATCGTCTTTTGTGTTCAACAGGACAAAGAAACTCATACAGGTTTAGAAACACTTGAGGGTGAGTAAATGACAGAATTTTCTTTTTCAACTATCCCTTCAAGTTTGTACTTTGGATAAAATGGCATTGACGTTGATCTTAGTCAGGACATATACCTATAATTCTAAAAAGTGAACCTGTTTACAAAATTAGACGCCACTTTTGTCAGGAAGTGTTGAACATTTCCCCCTTCCAACCATAGCAACCAACTACACAAACAGATAGTTAAAACGTTAGCATTTTAGAAGGAAATGTGACTACAGAAATACAGGTCAATGACATTGCACTTGTTTTCTGATCTGTTAATTTATTAAGAAATGCATTCTAAATTCATACATGCAATTATTGACTTGGAATTTTCTATTTTTTTAGCAAAATTACTAGTATGTGAAAACGTTATTTGTGACTTGCTTCATGATTAAACATATATATGTTCTGATCATTATCATGCTGTTTTAAATGCTTTGATATTTATATACAACTACATAATGTTGACTTTGTATTGAAGAAATTTCTTATATGCTTTTAGTAAAGTACCATTTACAGATTTTAGTTTTGGAAAATAAGCTCAAAATGATTTATCAAGTTTAGTGCTTGCCCAGAATACACTAAATTATGATGAGTGATAATATGGATAAAATGTAAAACCATTTAATAGTAAGTAATTACTATACAAGTATGTTTCATTGGTTACACTTTATTTTAAGGTGTCCTTGTTACAGTATAATTATACATTTGAGTACTGAGTAATAATAATTAACTACATGTACTTACTATAGGGTTAGGGTTAATTGCATGTAATTATGCATAATTTATAGTTATTACTACAGTAACTACATGTAAGGTGTAACAATGACACTGTAAAATAAAGTGTTACCGTTTCATTTGTCATTTTTTGTATTTCATCTTTAATAGTTGAATTTTAGCTTTAGAGAATAAAAAACCCTCAACAGACTTAAAGGAACACTCCACTTTTTTTGAAAATAGGCTCATTTTCCAACTCCCCTAGAGTTAAACAGTTGAGTTTTACCGTGTTCGAATCCATTCAGCTGATCTCTGGGTCTGGCGGTACCACTTTTAGCATAGCTTAGCATAGTTCATTGAATCTGATTAGACCATTAGCATTTCGCTTAAAAATGACCGAAGAGTTTGGTACGGCAGCAAAGTTCCTTGATTATTACGCCGGAATGAGAGTATAGTTCCTAGCCATATCGACCTAGAAAATCGCAACTTTTCATTTTCCGTCGGTCTTAGTACACGATGTAACTACAGAAGAGTCAAGTTTTAAATAGGAAAAATATTGAAACTCTTTGGTCAGTTTTAAGCGAGATGCTAACGGTCTAATCGGATTCAATGAACTATGCTAAGCTTTGCTAAAAGTGGTACCGCCAGACCCGGAGATCGGCTGAATGGATTCGAAAACGGTAAAACTCAACTGTTTAACTCTAGGGGAGTTGGAAAATGAGCCTATTTTCAAAAAAAGTCGAATGTTCCTTTAAATCTCACATCGAGTGATTTAACTGTGCTATTAATTGTCATTTCAAGGGTTGTTCCTTGTTTTCTTTTGGTGTAGGGTTTTCATGTTATGTGAACAATGCAAGTCTGTTGTGCTATTAAATTTAGTATGATAGCAAAACAGTCACTTTAGAAATCCTCAGAAATGGTTCTGTCCTAAATATCCTTTTTTCAGCATTTGTGTTGGCGGTTGTTGTTTTATTACCAAGCATGTTCATCTCAGTCCAACAGCAAACTCTTGTTTTCAGTCAATTATGCTTTCACCAGCATCTGTTCAAGTCAAAGTGTCACGTTTAAATTGACACCTAAATTCTGCGGTTGGTTATCTTTTTTCCTTTTTTAGATTTCTGTCTTCATATTAGAATTTCACAATTCAGACCCAAATTTCACTTTTTTTTTCTGCCTTGTGGAAATCACATGACCCTGCTATCTTATTATCAGATCTTGCTCTCGTATAGTTTTGTCAGAATTAAGTTGTGTAGTTGTATGGACTAAAATGTCAGGGTTTTTTTTCCTCGTTTGGTTGTATAGCAACACAAGGCTTATGGCCAAAAAAAAAAAAAAAAAATGATTAATAGAATTTACATAAATATTTTTAGGGGAAAAAAAAGTGGAGTAACTTTATGCTGTATACTTTATGTATAAATGCTGCATATCCAAAACAAGTGGAACACTTAAGTGTTCCTTATTTACTTTATTGGTCAATCAAGGCTTTGACTTTAACGTAAACTTTTATTTTAAAAGATAAGGTTAAGTTACTCAAATGTTCTTAGACATGTAGTCGAATGAAACATGTTGCCCATACAGCCATATTTCAAAGTAGTACGTAGTAAAGGAAGTTTAATAAGTAATAATAGAGAATAGATCATTGCATTATTTAAAATTACTGCTTCCTGAGGTGATATGACCACAATGCAATGCGATCCTCTCATGAGGATTAACTCCAAGTTTGCACCAGCTGTTCGTGTTTCTTTTCACCAGATTAGTCACATTTGACTGATATGTAAAGGCCTATAAGGAACAAATATTAAACACAACATTAAATGAAACAATACAACAGACTCAAACCAAGTCCTTGGCGATTTATGATGATAATCATTTGAAAATTGAGATAACTGGGATTATTGTGCACTTCAAAATGCTCCAGTTTTACTTAATTTTATTATTTGCATAATGGCAAAATTTTTCAGTAGCCCCTTACTGCAGAACACCAAGATCAGGGGGTGGAGACGGGTAGGTTAAGGGATATGTAAAGTGGGAGGAGATGGATACAGATCCAGGGGGTGGAGATGGGTAGGTTAAGGGATATGTAAAGTGGGAGGAGTTGAATCTGGATCCAACCTCGCCCCCTGGATCTTGTGTTCTGCAGTGAGGACCATCTCAAATTTTGTGGGCTTTTATAGGTCAGACCATAATAATGCGTGAAGTTGAATTTAGGTCAGAAATATTTTATTATTGTCACAGTTTTGTAGTATTCATAACAGCAACACCAACAAATATAATAATGGTCACACTTTATATTAGGTGGTGGCCTTCATCATTTGACACAATTTACTTACGTACATACATTTTGGTGCACCGTAATGATATTTAAAGTACTTGCATTTGGTTAACATTTGTAACTGTAACCCAACCATTACCAATAACTACTCCCTATAATCCCAACCCTGCCTTTACTCCTAAACCTAAAAATGTAGATACGCAGTAAATTCATAGTCTTGTAGGTATTTAATCTTAGTACATAGTAATTAAAGGGTTAGTTCCCCCAAAAATGAAAATTATCCCATGATTTACTCACCCTCAAGCCATCCTAGGTGTATATGACTATCTTCTTTCAGACGAACACAATCGGAGTTATATTAAAAAATATCCTGGCTCTTCCAAGCTCGATAATGGTAGTGAATGGGGCTCAAGATTTTGAAGCCCAAAAAAGTGTGTCCATCCATCATAAAAGTAATCCATATACGGCTCCGGGGGTTAATAAAGGCCTTCTGAAGCGAAGCGATGCGTTTTTGTAAGAAAAATATCCATATTTAAAACTTTATAAACTATAATAACTACCTTCCGGCAGACATTTTTGGGTGAAATATCCCTTCAAGGCCACCTAATGTAAAGTGTGATCATCATAATAATAAATTCAGGTTGACTGGGTTCCAAAAGTATAAGTGTGAATAGTGGAGTAAAGTGGATACAAAAGCAAAATATTTTAAATATTTAGTCTTATTCTATCCCTTTACAATATTTGTGTATCTATGTACAATATATGTATTAAGCTTAGACTGTAAGTGACATGAACATAAATGATTAATTGCAAGTATTTGTATCACAATTAATCACCACCCCAAAATGTCATGATCTGATTGGCCTAACAAACACATATTTGTTCTGTGTCCATAAGTGGAAGGTTGGTGTCACCAAAATGGAAGAACTTCAAAGGCCTCAAGCTGCTGTGGAGGGACAAGATTCGCCTCAACAATGCTATTTGGAGAGCCTGGTATATGCAATGTAAGACCAATAATGAAACATGCATACTGCTTAGAAATGTTAAAATGCAGGACTTTGTTGATTTCTGTCTGCAATGCCTATCTTTTCTGAAGATGTAGAGAAGAGACAGAACCCTGTTTGCCATTTTGTCACACCTTTGGATGGCAATATGGATTCGGGAGTACATCGACCAACAGAGGTGAGTGTCATTTGACTGTACAAGTTTTTTGATCTATAGATCTGAAGGGCTAAAAACATCCATACCTGTTTTTTTCCTTGAAGAATTTGCACAGTTCATTTCTTGAGTTAGATCACTTTCTCTTGGTACCATGTTCTTCTGTTTCCTAGGCAATAGCAACAGAAGGCAAGTACTGGAAAAGGAGAATTGAAATCGTCATCAGGGAATATCATAAATGGAGAACATATTTCAAGAAAAGAGTATGTTTATGTTCCCCTTACATTGAACTTACTTACAGTACTGTGAAACTCAGATGTTATGTATAAATGTCTTATATTTACAACATCAATACACCAGTTAATAAGATTTCATTAATAGCGCTCACAAAATTGAATTTAAAGTTACAGAAGCACAAGGATGAAGACCTGTCCAGCCTTCTCAAGGTAATTTCTAGAATGTTTTCCACTATTGTTGATAAAGCTTTGTTTCAAAGTAATTTTGCATCAAAGTAAAAAGTGTGTGCATGCTGTTATTGCAGTTGTTTTCTTTTATTAGTCACATGAGCTTTGTTGTTCATTTTTAATTAATTCATATAAAGAGATCAGCACTACCTAATAGTTTAGTCAGGGTAGATTAATTTAACACAAATGCAAACAAGACTGTGAGGTGAAAGACATTAAGTCTGTTTAATAGGTTGTACTGTCTTAAGCCCTATTCGGACGGGATTAGTTTTACATGGAGAGATGGGGTAAAGTAATTATTACCAGAGCTTCTCAGTGATTTTAGTCCCATCTGAATGTGCCATCTCAGTAATTATTACAGACAGTGTCAGTAAAGATTACGGCGACTTTTACCTTCTGTAAAAAGGTCTGGGAAAATGACCTCCTCAGGCAATACTAATCCTGCCCGAATGCGAATGTCTGTGTTTGCTGATGTTTTATTATTCTAATGCTTCTCCTCTTGTGTTTTTTGACCTACCTGAGCTACCGTTTGCACACCAATCTTTAGCATGTTTTGATTTCATTTCAGTATGGATGATATCCGACGAAAAAATAAAATGATAAAATTAATAATAAATAAAACCAAATCGCGAAAAAAAACTGCCCATTTTAATATCAGTGTCAGGTAAGAGTAAGATGCTTGTCTAGGTTTCGTTGCTCACTTATGCAGGTTTATTATAAACAGCCACTTCTATAAACTTGTGAAGTTTGCTTAAATAGTTTTTTTTATAATAAATTTAAATTATATTAACAAATAATAAATTAAAAGACGTTACCCTCTGTAATGCCCACGTCTAGAAAACACACTCCCACCTCTGGAATAAACACAGATGTTAGTCCTGTCCGAATCGGTACATGAAATCACAGACGTCGAGTGATTAAAAATTTTTTAACTCAAACATAGTTTGGAAAACTAATCCAATCCGAATAGGGCTTTAAAATCACATCAGGGTTTTTTTTGCAAAGATTAATTTTACAGTGTTTCAGTGGTTCAAATGCTCCAATACATACATACATACATGCATTATATACATTATACATGCATATATTATATATGTATGTATGTAAGAAACTTTCAAATATGGAGTTTTTATAACACCATTCATCCAAACAAGAATGCAGTATGTTAGAAAGTGCTGCAATACAAATGTCCAAAATGAGTTAATTAGAAATTAGCAGAAATCTATAGGCGACAGAGCAACAGTGGAGTAAAACAAGCTTTTTTGAATGGTTATAGTTATGTATTACTATATAGAATATATATTTAAGTTTAGTTTGAAGCCACTAAAGGGACACATTGATGGAAAAAAAATTGAGATGGGAGAAAAAATTATCTTTCAATGCTTTTGCATTCGCTCGCAAATCTTTTGCATTTTCTTGCAAAAAAGTATTGTGTTTTCTCGTAAAAGTATTGCATTCCCACAAGAAGCTTCGAGTTTGCTTGCAAAACATTTGCGTTCCCACAAGAAACTTTGCAAAATATAGTTTTATTTAAAGCCAAATGGAAATTCCAAAAGGCTAAGTCAATGACAAGAATGAGCATTTGTCAAAAACTGGAAGAACCATGAACATGTGATTTGTCTTTATTTTTATTGAATTATTAATTCAAAATCTCAGGGAGTTCTTCAAGTAAATATTTTATGACTAAGGGGTTCGGCTGACAGAAATATTTTGGGAACCCCTGGTTTAACCTTTAGAGAAACATAAAGTCAGTTGTGTCCTAATATGTAGTGCATATGCTGCTAATACACATTCTTGATGCTTGCATTTTACTCTGCATGAACCTCGAGTGTGTCTGTTGACCTGGCCTGCTTGTTGCATTTTGACCTCCCAAAGGGTGCGGAGGAACAGTTTTCACTCTTTGGGGAAGTGTGTCCAGACACCTACCGTGTCCTCTTCTGCCAGGATGAGGATATCAGTGTGGGAGGTCGTCGTAGGTCCCGCAGGAGTCGCGATTCACCTGTTCCAATGGAGATGGACTCCCTTTTTGACATGGACGTGCTCATGTCTGAATTCTCAGACACGCTCTTTTCCACACTGGCCTCTCATCAACCTGTAGCATGGCCCAATCCGAGGGAGATTGGTGAGAAATGACAGTCAAGTTGTCCTTGTTAATGTATTTTATTCTTGAGTAAGATGAACTGACTCCAAGCCCTCCTGTCTGCTTAGCCCATGCAGGTAATGCAGATATGATCCAGCCCGGCCTCATCCCACTGCAGCCCAATCTGGACTTCATGGACACTTTTGAGCCTCTGCAAGGTGCGAGTACAATTCCTCTTGTTAACTTACAGATTAATGATTGACTTGTTGACAAAATGACTAGTTGATGAAGAAATGTTGTTTGTGCAGTTTTGGCCTTACGTCTACTAGGGCTGAGTATTGACACAAATTTCACAATTCGATTCTGTTTCGATTCACTAGCTTGCAATTCAATTCCAATCTCAATCTCGTTTAGATTCAATATGGATTCATTTGGATATTATCAGGTACAGTACATGTCAATTTTTCTCAAGGAAAAATCTCTTAAATAATGTTGTAAACTAATAGAGTGCAACAGTTCCGGAAGTATTTTTTTTTCATTCGTTTCTCCCATAAAGATTTCAAAAACCATGAACCAAGAATGAATCACAACATTACAAACTTTGATTTGAAGCTAAAAAGTATTCGAAAATTGGACAGAAATATAGTATTTTGATAGCGTAGGGAGACCTGACTCTACATCATTCGCGGTGCTTCATGGGAGAGGGCGGAGCTAAAGAGATCTTTTGATGCATTTTTCTTTTTTGTACAGCATTATGGGTAATGTAGTTTTTCACCACAAATGAAAATTTTAAAAATAAGTTGAAGTAATGTGGGCCAACGGCTTCAACAGAGTTTTTACTTCCCTAAACTGACTGTTGCACTCTATACAGGGAACCCTGTCAGTTGGAGCGTTACTATAATATTAAAGGTTAAAATTAACAACTGATTTGTATACAGACCTTTAAATTGCACATAAGGCAGTTTTTATGATACTAACTATATATTAAAAACTTTTGTGATATTTATTTGAAATATAAACATTTAAACCGTGGCTATCTTAAAATAAAAGACGGATTTATTCAAACGTAGATTAAATATTGAAGAACAGGTTAAGTAAAAATATAATTATGTAATATAGTACGTATATTTACCAACTGCACCTCTCTAGAGTTAATATTTCTAGCTACGGACATTGAATGGCTTTAAAATGTAGTGTTACATGACATGTAGTTTACAAGTTGATTTATTGATGTAATTTCTCAGTCATTTGAAACACTGACTGAGAAATTACATGAGACATGATATATTTCAGTAAGCTGCACTGTATCTTTCAACATTCATGTTTATTTCATGCTATAACTAGTAGTAAAGAGGAAGAGATGATCGGTTCATGTGCTGCTTGAACTGAAGCACTACAGAGATCTGTCACGCCACATTATGCCAAAATGGTATTTATTGTTTGAATTTCATGATAAAATTGACATTTTTTTCATATTAATAGTAACAAAGCACAAAGCTTATTGTGATTGATTTAATTAAATTACGATTAATTTAAATTAAAATGTGAGAAATCGATATTCAACCCAGGTTGATATCTGGTATTGTGACTAAATCACTCTTTTAGCTGTTAATTTTGAATTCATGAATCAATCAAACAATTTTGTGGAACATTCTTCATCAAAGTCATAAATCAGTCAGAAATTCAACGAATTTACAACAAATTCACTCAGTCTACTCACTGAGTTAACTCACTGGATCAAAAGTCTTTTTTTCCCCCCACTAGATTTGTTTCACACCCTGCGTCAGCCAGTCTTCCCCTCCACTTCCCCCACTGCCCCACCAGTCACCCCCCTAACCAGCAGCAACTCCCAAACACAGGTAACAATCCTGAACATGCATACACAGATTTGTAGGGCTCTAAGCTCTTCCTGTTTTGTATGCACTTCCTGTCCTCCACCGCAGATGCACAGTTGCTTCATGTTAATTACAAAGCTCTACAGTGTCATTGTAACCCGTTAGAATCGCGGTTACAATTGACAGTAGGGATGGGCTGTATATGGCTTCAAAATAGCTTATTGAGGGCAGTACTAATTTAAAAAACATGTAATTTTTATTATCCTTCTAATTTTGTTAAAGTTATTAACACTTCACAGATTCTGCCACAATTGACCCAGACTTTATATTTTTAACTAAAACATTTTATTAAAAACAATTTAACACGTGTTGTTAAAATTGTAGACACTATTAAAATATGTCTGTAATGCTGTCATGCCTGCAAGTTGTGACATAAAAAGGGGCCTTAAAATTAACATACTGGCATGAGCTATTGTTCAAACAAAAAGTGCATTAAATCCAACATAGGCTCATTGAATAATCTGCCTCTATCTACATTTTTGCAAAACTCCAAAAAGGTACATGTACGTACAATTCACTGCAGTTTCCAGCTGAAATAAACATTAGTGGTAGTCAGGGTTTTTCCTGACTCAAAATGAGGCAGAGGTGGTAAAATCCTTGGTCTGTCTAGGGGGGTCCGGGGGCATGCCCCAGCGGAAGAAAATTTTGTACATTTTAAAGATAAATTCATTAATCTGGTGCACTTTGAGAGTTCAAAATAAAGAGCTCCAACCCATCTTCAGTGTGCAAATTGAACAAAGAAAAAAGTCTGTGCATTGACTTGTACCTGAATCCACTGTTAAAAATAAATCATCCACCTGCCAACCTCCCGATGATATTCTCTGATTTGGATATCTGCACCTGATCATCACATTACTATTATGTATATTCTCAGTGTTAAGCATGATTATATGGTAACATATCACACTGAAGTAGGCTGCTTATAAATTAACATTTAATTAAAGGCACAATATGTAAGATTTTTTTATTAAAATATCCAAAAACCACTTGCATAGTGTTATATATTTCGTTCAGCTGTGTACTTACATTATCCTAAATGTTTACAAGAATTTGTAAATTCAGAGAAATTCACAATTTTAAATAGTGCCTGTCCCTCACTTGTCACTTGTCGCCTGTCAATGACGTAATATCTGCGTTATCTCTGGTTTCCTTGTACTGCATAGCAACATTGACAACAGACGCGGACAGCTGGGTACGTCTAGCGAAACGCTGTTGTTTTTTCGTTCAAACATTACGGACCATGGCAAGCAAACTTTGGGACAAAAGGAGAAATAAAATGATGATCAATATCGGCGTGGCGTTTCCGAGATGGTGAGAGCTTTGCGACAACTTTGACTTGACAGAGCTCGACGCCGCTCTTGCACGTTATTAGACAAGGTAAGCAAATGTAGGCTACATAAGACTAATCAATGTTATACAGCTCAACACGATGAAATGTTAGAATATCATCAGTATGATATTCTAATGTTGATCTAGCTTACTTTTAGTCTCATACAGCCAACAAACTAATACATAGAATTACAATACAACTTTCAACACACTCAAATGCAGTTTAGTATGATAGTGTAACGTGAGACCAAGTGCTGCATTACCTCACAATTTTAATTCGTCAAATAAACTGACCGGGTAGTTCTGTAGAATGAAATGTCCTCATTCCTTTATATCCCCTGGGACTCGCATGTGGCACTGATATCTCTCTCTCATTAGCAATCGTGCCCGCGATTCTCGGCCACACCCTGCTTTATACCACAGTCATGTTAAAAACATTCACTCATCCATAAACATTATTTCACCATAAACATTATTAGATCCATCGGAATGACGACAAGTTCCATGAGTCCACGCTCATTCACTGCGTCATCAATCTACTCCTTTGTAATTGTTTTGAAGAGTTTAGCGGTGAAAAAAACATACTGTGCCTTTAAAATAAGTTCTTCTTTGGCTAAATTACATTTACTTAATAGCCTATAAACACAGGCTTTACTCCCTTCAAACTTAAATTGTCACTGTTTCATTACATCATTGTTGGAAAACACTCTTATCAGAATAATTTCTTTTTAGTTAAGCTTGTGTATGTTTTTAGTTAAAGCTGTTAAGTTATAAAGCAATATCTCATGAAGGGTTTTATCTGTGTGTATAATGACCACTAGGAGGTGCTCTAGGCATGTTTTCCCTGAAGAGAAATACGTTCAGTTGAAAACGAAAGTAAAAGAGTGAGACACTTTTATTGCGTGTTACCGTGAAATGAGTTCCGTGTCTATTAAAATCAACACATTAATGATTTATCTCTCATCCACCCGCAATTAATTGGAATGTTATTTTTTTTATTACTTGGCCTGCCCAACCCGCGGATTATCCGCAGTATCCGTGCAGATATAACCGCGATCCGTGCATCACTATCGAATGGTTCGAGAATGGACAGAGGCCGGGAACCCGCAACACAACCATGTCGGTGAAAAAGGTGTATCTGAGCATGTGACTGCCTGAGTTTTGTCGACAGCCGGAGGCGGCACGAAATTTGACAGAGGCGGCCGCCTCATAATTCTCTATGCAGGAAAAACCCTGGTAGTAAAACAACAACTTAATGTTATGTTAAGTTGTATATTATGATTACAGAGGCAGATTATCGATTGATGAAGACTTATTTTTGTGCTGTTTCTTGCACAATACTGTTATGAACTCAAAACACTTCTACCAAAGTGCATGATTTGTAAACAAATACATTTTGACTGCTGCATCATATAACCAGCTCAAATGTATGACTTTTCTGATGTAGTGAACTTGCTCTGTAGCTCACCTGGTACAGCACTGCATTTGAGTCCTGTGAAACACAAGTCACAACAAAAAAGTTTAGACTTGTAGAAGTGACCTAAAATGTCATGGTTGCTTCAGCAAACGTGTTTGTATCTCCTGTTTGCTTTTGTTAACACTGTCAGTTACGTTTAGGGTTTAGTGTAAGTGGTACGTTATTTTCAAACGTGAAGAAGAGCATTAACCTTTTAGTGCCACTCACCAGATATTTAATTTCCAAACTGCCGTGATATGCACAAAAACCAACATAATAAAAAATTGCCAGTTTCACATTCATCTGTTGCAGATAAAACTGCACACACTTTTAGCGCCACTCATTGGACTTTTCGCTTTGAAACTGTCAATAAACTTACAGGCAATGTAATATAATTTTGCAGAAATGTCCCCACAGTGAATTGAACTAGTGCTGTAAAGTTGATTAATCGCATCTAACATAAATGTTTGTAATATATATACATATATACAGGGCTTGACATTAACACAACCGCCAACCCGCCAAATGCGGGATTTCAGCAGTGGCGTCTAACACAGTCACTCCTACTAGCCACGTTGGTGGGTTGAATTTTATATATAATATATACATTTTTCAGTTGTAGTCATTTAAAAGGGCATCTGAAGTAATAAGTGCAATGTAGTGTTGTCAAAAATATTGATTTTTCAATACATATCCATACTGAAATATCTGAAACGCTTCCAATACTCATTTTCGGCAGAATAGATACACGATACCAGCTGCTCTTTCTCGCTCTCTCTCATCTCTCGGACAGCGAGTTGACACACAAACCTGCCTCCCCTCACTCACTCATTTCATGTGCTCCGGATGAATATTGTTGGTGTTACAGGGCTTGAATTTCGCCATGGGATTGCGCGTATTGTGCATAATTTTATTCATTCCCACAGATTTTGTGCTCGCACATAAAGTGGCCTTGAGATCATTTTCGCTGCTTATTGAGCTTAAACAGTCAAATACACACAAAATAATGTCAAAATGCCAGTCTTGGCGAGTATTCACATGAACATAGTCAGTGAACGTAAACAGTTGAGAAAGAAAATGCATGTGTAACAGAATAATGGACCGTGCACCAGCCACAGTGGCTGGTGAGCAAAAAAGTTCATATCAAGCCCTATACAAACTTGTTAGATGCGATTAATTGTGATTAATCTATATGTAACTTTTATGTTAGATACGATTAATCGTGATTAATCGATTTTACAGCACTAAATTGAACTATATATAAACTTGCATAAATTAGGATTTAGAATTTTTTATTTTTTATTTTGCACTAATCAAATGACTAATCATATTAAAGGAACACTCCACTTTTTTTGAAAATAGGCTCATTTTCCAACTCCCCTAGAGTTAAACAGTTGAGTTTTACCGTTTTCGAATCCATTCAGCCGATCTCCGGGTCTGGCGGTACCACTTTTAGCATAGCTTAGCATAGTTCATTGAATCTGATTAGACCGTTAGCATCTCACTCAAAAATAACCAAAGAGTTTTGGTATTTTTCCTATTTAAAACTTGACTCTTCTGTAGTTACATCGTGTACTAAGACCGACGGAAAATGAAAAGTTGCGATTTTCTAGGCCGATATGGCTAGGAACTATACTCTCATTCCAGCGTAATAATCAAGGAACTTTGCTGCTGTACCATGGGTGCAGCAGGCGCAATGATATTACGCAGCGCCTGTGACCCCCTGCTTGTACAGGGAGCGTGCCTTGCAACCATGGAGACATTTGTGAGAGACGCTGCGTAATATCATTGCGCCTGCTGCAGCCATGGTACGGCAGCAAAGTTCCTTGATTATTACGCTGGAATGAGAGTATAGTTCCTAGCCATATCGACCTAGAAAATCGCAACTTTTCATTTTCCGTCGGTCTTAGTACACGATGTAACTACAGAAGAGTCAAGTTTTAAATAGGAAAAATATCGGAACTCTTTGGCCATTTTTAAACGAGATGCTAACGTTCTAATCAGATTCAATGAACTATGCTAAGCTATGCTAAAAGTGGTACTGCCAGACCCGGAGATCGGCTGAATGGATTCGAAAACGGTAAAACTCAACTGTTTAACTCTAGGGGAGTTGGAAAATTAGCCTTTTTTCAAAAAAAGTGGAGTGTTCCTTTAAGTGTTTTACATTGACCAGGTTAACTCTTAGTTTGTGAAGGGTCAGATTTCTTTGCTTCCAATAAAGCATACAGCAAGCTCTATGGAAACACTCTCAGGTCAATCTGAAATAACATGGATTATCTGGTTTTTGCACAAACATATGTGTCAAAATATTGGATCCATGTATTCGGTCTGGCAGTTTGAATGGAGTATAATAGCTGCAAATACCTATTGCTGATTTTTTTTTTGTGTGTGTGTGTGTTGTTAATATTAATTTAAAGAACAATAATTACCAAAAATGAAGAAACCACTCACTGCTCTTTTAGCTTTAATGAGTATTAATGTATTATATTTTCAACCACATTTGCAAAGTAAATATTGCAAATATTTACTATATGGTCTATCCCTACTTGTTAGGTTTAGTACTTTTTTTTTCTCAAACAATGATATGCACTTGTATGCATTATGCTGATATTCATATCTGTTGTTTGCTAGAATCCCTTGCTGTCATCCATGCCGCTCTCCTCAGAGCTTCCCTCTCTGCCACTGGACTACCGCCTCATCCAGTCTTCTCCACTGCCCAGCCATCTCTCTGTCGCCAACCAGAACAATGGTAATGCTGTTGGCACATCCTACCAACAAGACTACATGCGTCTTTTCACCGAGCAAGTGACCCCCTCCGTCCCATCTCTCCTGCCACCACCAGCTCCGCCTCTCCCACCAACCCCACAACCTCTCCAGTGTGGAGGTGTTTCTACAGTCACTACAGTCCCTCAGCCCACCCCAAGCATCACATCTCCTTCTGTAATAACGCACTCCGCCCCTTCCACAGTAACTCCCACTGATGCAGCCACTACTTTCAGTCGCAGGTCAAGCTTTGAACTGCCTGCTGCACCGTCTCCACAGCCTGCGGTCTCAACCTCTGCCTCACTGAACTCACAGCCAGCCAACTTTGCCTTGCCCAAATCCATTCTGCCTCCTGTTTCTAGCAAAAAAGCCAGACACCCACAGAGACCGATTGTCCCAGCCAATCCACTGCCGCCATCTCAACTCATACTCACAGGTTTGTGTCTCTCCTCAAAGCAGATATTGTAACATGCTCACTAACACAAAAAGAAAAAATTACTGGAAAAAAAGGCAGCTGTGGTTACAAGAACTTTACAGTAGAAAGTACAACTAGGGCTGGACCTAAAATCAAAATCTCGATTAATTGAACATTTTACCTCGATTATGATTATTTTGTTTTTCTCTGTGCGAGCGATCTTCATGTGATGTGCAGCTACTGTCTGTATGAGTGTTTGTGTGCCACAATGCATCAGCACAGTAGCTCAATATAATGATACACATTCGATGGTTTAAAATCGCTTGAATGTCCAAACTGGCAAGCCTTAAAACATACAATTGACAAACTTTCATGAGGACGCAAGCGAAAGTGATCTCACTTTGGGGATCGCACACTGTCCGTTTGTTGACTCCATTGTTGCTTCCATGCCGCTGACTGGACAGGGTGGAGTCACGTGACAACACACTCGGTAGTATGTTTTTAAGGGGAAAGTATTAACATGGTTTAAAAACCGAAATAACCGACATGGGAAAATTACGTCGGTTAGAGGTTCTGAATTTCGGTTTCGATTTACTTTTTGATTAATCGTTCAGCCCTAGTTGCAACATTTTAAATTTTACAGATTGAACTTAAATTTACAGAAAAATATTACCAAAAAATGTATATTTCATTGACTAAAATTGGTTAATATACTAAAATCTTTTTTTTACTTTTAAAATATACTGACATCAACATGATTCAAAGTTCAAAGTAAATACCAATATATAGAAGGTGCGCAGTGGAGCGCACACAAATACAAAACACCAGCATGGTAACACACAACACTAAAATAATACATTAATTTAAAACATAAGCTGTAACAAAACCCTAATGTACATAACTGACAAAGGTTTTCATTGAATAACAATCAAATGTGGGCTGTCACACAAAGAATTCTGGGAATGTCAGTTTACTTTTTTTTTTTAACTGTAAATTATAAGATGCCTTGTTCTTTTTCACTTTCAAGAGCTGTACATTTAACTCTATTTCATTGTAAAATTACATAAAACGTCTTTTTAGATCCATACGTTTTTGACCGTATAAAGTACTGGAACTTACCGTTAAAGTGCCCCTATTATGCTATTTTCAAAGGTTCTTAATTTTGTTTTGGAGGTCTCCTACATGCATCAAAAGTAAAAAATCGCTTTCATTTTCTCACAATGCACATCACCACATTTTTCATTGATTCTCAAAAGACTCATCCGATGCTTCAGTCTCTCTAAATCCCTCCTTTCCGCGAGCCTGCTCTGCTCTGATTGGCCAGACAGCCCAGTCTGTTGTGATTGGTCTACTGCTTACACCGCATGCAGAAACAAACGGCCATTACCATAACCGATTCAGCTCTGGAGGCTTCCGGAGCTCAGCAATTGTATACACTGTAAAGACAGTAATGATGGCGTCAATTTTACCATATCAATCCGAGCGAGAGTCTGATGATGAAACATTGGAAGAACTAGTTATTCAACCTGAACCTCCATCGCAAGAACGACTTGAGCAGGACGTTTCTCAATGGTACACTACTCAGTTTGACGTTCATCATGAGATGTTGCAACTGTAATTCCTCTACATCAGCATTAACAAGTGTATGTCCATCAAACCGATGTGTATATTTCTATTTTATTGCGGTGCACATGTCGGAACATGTGGGAACGTTAGCCAAGCACCAACGTGAATGACTGATGTAACATTAAAGTTTGCAAAACAAATCTTGCTCCATCCTTTATCATTACTCAGAGTAGTAAGAACAACAGACAATCTGCATCAGTGGACACAATTTTAGGTTATAGTGGACCACTGCTGATTTGCATAAGTATTTCAGTAAGACAGTAATAACGTGAGTTTGCCGGTTAGCTGGAGACCTAGCACAATATAAATCACAAAACTATGTATTTTGAACACCCAGTAAAAATATATATACATCAATAATTAATCATACTTACAGGCTGTGATTCTGAGAAACAAGTTGGTCCAAATAAAGTGGCTATTGTCCTATTTTTAATGGCATTTTGTAATGTAATTCTGCTGTTGTATCGCTATAGTAATTTTAACCACCGACTCTTTACATCCTCATCCTTTGGGAGTGTTTACAAAGAGAATTTGCTTTTGCTGAGCAGAAAGCAGCGTCTTCTCGACATGTATACAACACGAACCAGCTACAGCGTTTGAGGGCGGGTCAAAGTAGACGTTGTTCGTGAGCAGCCAATGAAGACCATAGGCAGGCATTAGGCAAATTTGTTACCCAGTGACGTGTAGCCGTCACGGAAGTGGGATTTGAATTCCTAACGACTCATTCAGGCTGTTTAGAGTCGATTCTTTCTTTTGAGAGAGAGTAACTTTATTTATCGTGCACTTTTGGCTTCACAACTTTGCAGATCGTTTACATTCACAGACAGCTACATTACACATTGCATGAAAGGTAATATTCAAAAAAGCATAATAGGGGCACTTTAACCAATTAACAGGTTTTAACTGTAGCATTTTACAATCTTTTACCATTAAAATGACTATTATTTTCTGTGCCATACAGTGATGGACATTTTCATTTATTAGTAATTGATGGAGAAAACCTCTCCCTGTTGGTAATTAAGATTAATTGTGACTGAATATTTCAACCTGTCTGGCAGTTCTAATTAAAACACACATTTACTGCAAACATTGCACAAGCTGTTGATCCACCACAAAGGTACAATGTTAAAAATTCACACTTTTTAGCGTGTTCATCTATTGGTGGATCATCAAATGGATCCCCAAAAATCATCCAGAAAACTGATAGTAGGCTAAATATCAACAACGTTGTCAATGCTGAAATTTGTTCTCATCATGTACATATCCCATCACAACCATTCCCAGGTTCCACCCACGCTGTCCTTGTTACTCCTGCCCCTCTCAACACTGATGTTGTCCCCACCACTGGTATGGTCATTCCCTCCTCCAGAATTCCTTGTGTAAGCTTTTCACCCTTCATGTCCTATCATGTTTGCAATGGGTAGTCTATATAACAGGGTTGTGTATCTTTCAAAATTGATTTAAAGAAACTTTTAATTTCCTAATTTTGAATTGAGGTTGCAAGCAGGATGCAAAATTATAATTCAAATTTGAATGTAAGAAAATAGAATTGAAATTGGATGAAATTTAAAGAACTGCATGTAATGGCTTAGTAATTTTTATACAATTTTCAGTGTAAATTAATCAAACATTATCATGCATGCAACATGTGTATATACACTAGCCTACAGGTCAAAAGTTTGGGGTAGGTAAGATTTTGAAACATTTTTGAAGCCTTTTCTGCTCAAGGCTGCATTTATTTGATCAAAAATACAGTAAAACAGTAATATTGTGAAATATTATTACAATTTAAAATAGCTTTTCTATTTTAATATATTTTACATTCATTTTAAAATGTAATTTATTCCTATGATGCAAAGCTGAATTTCAGTGTCACATGATCCTTCTAAGAAATCATTCTAATATGCTGATTTGCTGAAACATTTCTTATCAATTCTGAAAACAGTTGTGCTGCTTTTTAGAGTTTGTTGATGAATAGAAAGTTCAAAAGAACAGCATTTATTTAAATAGAAATAAGTTTTGTAACATTGTAACACATCCTTGCTATATAAAATATTAATTTCATTTAAACAAAATCTTACTGACCCCAAACTTTTGAATGGTAGTACATGTTTTGGTCTGTTAGCTTAGAGGCCATGTCTGCTTCTACAAGTTAACAATCAACTCATGCACATGTTAGTATTTCTCTTCCACAAAATCAGACCAAAAATGATTTATCTTGCACTCATGGATGCATTTAATGAAATGCTTTCTAGAGTGACACAACTCTCTCCCCTTAAAGGGTTAGTTCACCCAAAAATGAAAATTCTGTCATTATTTACTCACCCTCATGTTGTTCCAAATCCGAAAAAAAACTTTTGTTCATCTTTAGAACGCAAATGAAGATCTTTCTGGTGAAATCTGTGAGCTTTCTGTCCCTCCATAGACAGCTACACAACTACCAATTTGACACTTCAATAGGTTCATAAAGCGATCTTAAAACGTATCAGTATGAATTGAGTGGTTTAGTCCAAATTTTCTGAAGAGACACAATCGCTTTATATGATGAACAGATTTAATTTAGGCTTTTATTCACATATAAACATTGATCAACGAACATAAACAGAACCTCATTGGTTCTTGCGGAAGCTCAAACGTGATGTGTAACACACGAGAATGAACCTCATTGGTTCTTGGTGAAACTCAAACGTGCTGCTTAACACGAGAATGAGAATGTTTGTTTATTTTTGAATAAAAGCCTAAATTAAATCTGTTCATCATATACAGCAATCGTGTCTCTTCAGAAAATTTGGACTAAACCGCTCAATTCATTTGGATTAGTTTTACGATCTCTTTATGAACTTTTTGAAACGTCAAAGTGGTAGTTATGTAGCTGTCAACAAAGGGACGTGAGAGTAATTAATGACAGAATTTTAATTTTTGGGTGAACTAACACTTTAATAACACTTGTCTCTGACTAGCAATAAGTAGCAAAGGGTGCACAGCTGTGATGTAAATTTAAGGACAAATTTTATAAAAGTAGACAAACTTTTTTTTTTTTTTTTAAATGCCCCATCCCAACTTCCTAATTCAATAGAACATAGGTCAACGGAAGAGAGAAAATTGTGCTTAAACAGTTTCTTGGGAATTTTTAAACAGAAAAGTTTTCTAGCCCATTTTTCTGTAGTGTGACTTAAATTTCTTCAAAATTCAATTCACTAAATTTATCCTCCTATCATTCTATTTCTGATTCATGAATTGAAACAAGAGCCAATTCTTAATTTTGAATTCTGCCCAACCCTAGTAAAGAATCATTTTGTCCCCAAGCAATGCATAATTACAATAAAAAACATACACACTGCTTTGCAGGTTTCTGCTGGTTTTCATATTCTCCCTCAGACACAGAAGTCTCCCCAACCAATCGTACCCAAAGAGGAAACTGCCACAACTGTATCCAACAACAAGACATCAGTACAGTCAACAAGTACAGGTTAGATTCAGCCCAGTCTCCTTCAATTTATGCTGAAATTGCTTTGTGTTTTTGTCATTGTTTTGTTTGTGATTCACTAAATTTAGGGTTCTGAGCAAGCTTTTTTCCTTTTTCTTTAGCACACGACGGGCGGGTCTCAGGTCAAGGGTCACCATTGGGACCAGAACAGGTACCAAGCCCCCAGTCACCTCTCAACACCAGTGCAGGCATGGGCAAAAATGAAGCCTGTAAGGTACAGTTCATGAGATTGCACTCTACTAATGTTGTCCAACTGTACATTGATGCAATGTATCCTGAAATTCAAAAGGTTAATTTGCATTACTAACAACTCCCTTATTCGGCCTGTTGAGCATAATTGTCACAAATTTTGATGTTGAAATATCCATATCTCTACCATTTTCTCAGTCTGTTTCTGTTTGTAATTTTTTGTCATTTGCTTTGACAGAGTCGCAGAGTTACTCACATATCTGCTGAGCAGAAGAGGCGATTTACCATAAATGTCTGCTTCAAGACATTGTGTAATCTTGTGCCGACTCTCAAGTCTCAATCAAATGTAAATCTGCATTCATCTTACTTACTTGATTCTCAAAATCCACATTAACTTTTTTTTTTTTGTGGAGCATGTAATTTGTTTGAAGTTGTCTCTGCACAACTGTAATGGGAGAAGGTATTTTAAAGAGGCTGTATGATCATTTAAAAGGTCATTATTTTGTTTATTGGGTGTACTAGAATAGATTTAAGGATTAGTTCACTTTAAAATGAAAATTACCCCAAGATTTACTCACCCTCAAGCTATCCTAGGTGTATATGACTTTCTTCTTTCAGACGAACACAATCAGAGTTATATTAATAAATATCCTGATGTATCCGAGCTTTATAATCGCAGTGAACAGAGGCAACAAGTTTGAAGCTCAAGAAAGTGCATCCATCCATCATAAACATACTCCACATGGCTCCGGGGGGTTAATAAAGGCCTTCTGAAGCGAAGCGATGCTTTTGTGTAAGAAAAATATCCATATTTAACAAGTTATAAAGTAAAATATCTAGCTTCCGGCAGACCGCCTTCCATATTGAACTTACGAAGAAAGTGTAACGCCTCTCGCAGTTCAAAAGGCTTACGCTACGTCCTACTCCTTCCGTATTCAACTTACGAAAAAAGTGTAACTGACGTGACGCGAGTTATTGGAAGGTGGTCTGGCAGAAGCTAGATATTTTACTTTATAACTTGCTAACTATGGATATTTTCTTACACAAACACATCGCTTCACTTCAGAAGGCCTTTAATAACCCCCCGGAGCCGTGTAGAGTATGTTTATGATGGATGAATGCATGAATGAGCTTCAAACTCGTTGCCCCCGTTCACTGCCATTATAAAGCTTGATATTTATTGATATACCTCCGATTGTGTTCATCAGAAAGAAGAAAGTCATATACATCTAGGATGGCTTGAGGGTGAGTAAAATGAAAATTACCCCAAGATTTAAAGTAAACAAATCCTTTAACATGCTTTAATGTAATTCACATACTGTACATTATTGCAGCACCTCTATTCCTAGTCTATTTGAAACACTCTGATTTCTACAAGGCCCCTTCTTCCAAAAAAAGCCCAGAGTGCTCTGATTGGCCAACTGACCCAGTGCGTTGTTATTGGCTCTCACCATAATACCATAATCGCAAGCTTCAGCTTTGAAGGCTTCTAAAGCAATTGTAAACACAAACAGTTAATAATGTCTTGGGTTTTTGCTATATCAGTTCGAGTTAGATTTTGAAAATGCAGATCGATCAGAACCAACTTTTCAAGCACGGCCAGAGCCAAACGAATCAGAGTGCATATGGCTTTGCTGGGCATTATGCTAATATTTGACACTGTGATGTAGACGTTTGCAGAAGCAATCTGGACTTCGCTCAAGGTGTTTTAGGCAAGTGTTCTCTGTTAGAATAAATTTGTGAAACACTATGAGCTTTGCAACTTTGCAGATCTTATACAGACACTTTGCACACTGAAGGAAAAGGAAAACATTAAAAAGCATCATATGACCTCTTTAATATTGAAAAATAATGTAATTACTGTTTAATTTTGGCACTTAAACAACATCATACGCTAGTGATGTAACTTTATTTTTTGTCACCCATATCTGGGTTTTCAGATCAGTAATGCTGCAACACTTCAAAAGACAGTTGAGTACATTGGCAAACTACAACTAGAGAGACAACAGATGCAGGAAGAGACCAAGAGATTACGAGAGGAGATTGAGGAGCTTAATACATCTATAAGGTACGTTTATTGTGATCAAGTGTTCATTAAAAGTAAATATTGGGAACTAATTTCTTTTTTCTATTAACTATTTGAATGTATTACATTTGGAAATTCTTTGAAAATGAACTATAAAAAATGCCCATTATTTATTGTAGCTTGTGCCAGGAACAGCTTCCTGATACAGGGGTTCCCGTCGCACGCCATCGCTTTGACCACATGAGGGAGAAGTTTGAGGACTATGTGAAGAACAGAACTCTTCAGAACTGGAAATTCTGGATAGTATCCTTAAGCCTGAAAAGATTGAACTGAATAATCAGAATGTTTGTACTGGATTGGACTCCTCCACAGGCTTATTATTTTCTTTAATACACCTCTCTCAGTTTAGTGTCATTATTCAACCTCTGTTTGAGTCCTTCAATGGGACAGTGTCTACCACCAACAACACGGAGCTGTGTGAAACCACCATGCAGTGGCTGGATCGTTACTGTGCCCTCCCTGTCCTCCGACCTAGTAAGTTCACAATTCCATTATATTGATGTCAGCAACTGAAAACTTTTTCTTTGACTGGACCGTAGTAGTCTTGCGTAGCCAGACTGAGGGCTGAAGGTCTGGACTCCATAGCAGCTTTCATTGGCCAAAGACCGCCCAAGAGGCCGTCTGACCGACATGTAAAGCAACCAATCACAGTTTGTTTTGTTCAGCTTCATGTTTGGGGGCGTGAAAATGTAAAGTCGATGTCCCTACAATAACAGAAGAATGTTGTGCAACTTTACTGCAACAATGCCGCCACGAACTTCACATATTTTTGAGAATCCAGCGTTTAGTTGATCCTGATAAGCGCTCATAAGCTATGTTTCCATCCACCTGTTTTTATGAGCATTTTGTGATATCGCATTAAAAAATGCTGGATGTAAACGCCATGAATATATAAATTCTAAAAATACACATAAAACGTATGCGCTCAAATGATTTGGATACATTTTTAATGTGATACGAACACATGCGCATATAACTATAATGGAAACACTTTTACCGAATAAATTCCTTGATGCACATCAAAAAAGACGTGACTATGCGATGGGACGGCATAACTGGACCAACCAGCGGACCTATCTCGTTGCACAGCATCTGAAATGTTGTTTTGGTCATTCTGTAATGCCTGAGCAAAGTCTGTTGTTAAAGTGGTTCGGTTTAATTCCCTCCCAGAAGCGCCTCACACGATTGCGTTCACAAGCACCAGGCATCTGAATGCAAGATAACATGACAGCGTTTATTGCGTTTCGTCTGCGTGCTGTGAGGCGCAAGTCATTTATTAAATACGAAAATTATTATATACAGTGGCTTCTATTGCAGCAACTTCCAATTTTTCTTAGTGATATTTAGCGCCAGTTTATCAGGAAGTGACTATTTTGTTCTCTTCGACTTACTGGATGGAAGCGGTGCTTTATTCGCAAATGTTTTGTGCAAATTTGTGCACAAGTTAAATTCTCAACTTTGGATATTGTCACAGTTGTAAATATGACGGCAGGGTGAATGTTGAGACAGAAGAGTCCACTAGGTGGCAATATGCACAGTTGTGATGTACCTTGCAGTAGTCGAAGAAGAGTGCGTAAAGAGTAGGGCTGCACGATTAACCCAAATGAAACTGAAATTTTGAATATGAAACCGTGAAGGCTGCAATTTCGCAGTAAATGCTACTCCGTCTCTGCAAGCGCTGTGAGTTTGTTTGAGTCACATATAATGTGCATTTGAAAAAGCAACACGCGCCAAACATCTTTACAAACTTGTAATGAGAAGTGGTTACAAACCTGTTGTCCAACAAAAGGGAACCTTTAATGACATGTTTACTCCAAACTTACTATATAACGTCATCTGAGTTTTTGAAATAACTTCCTTTTGTGATCTGACGTAGCTTCATATCACAGAATGAGGCAGAAATTATATTATTTTATAGTATTCTAAAGGCTATGTCGATTAGCATTGCATTATAAATATACCTTATTCTTATGAAAAAACCTGAGATGTTTAGAAGAACACAGATAGACCATATATTGTCGCAGTCGTATATTTATTGTCTTCATGTTTTATCAGTCAAAAAATGTCTCTATCTGCATTTTATTCTGATATACCTTTGTCCATATAAGGAATTTCCTGGAATTTCATAAGCTTTATGGCTTCTATGAGTCTCACTTGTGGACTTTCTGCTCGAGGGTGCCCTCCGGCTTCCAGTATGAATGAAACACATTACATTACATGTGTGTACTCATTAAAGGGTTAGTTCACCCAAAAATGAAATTTCTTTCATTAATTACTCACCCTCATGTCGCTCCAAACCCGTAAGACCTTCGTTCATCTTCAGGAACACAAATTACTATATTTTTAATGAAATCCAAGAGGTTTTTTATCTCCCATACAAAGCAATGAAATTACCACATTCTAGGTCCAGAGATGTAGTAAAAATATCGTTAAAATAGTCAACGTGACTGCAGTGGTTCAACTTTAATGTTATGAAGCGACGAGAATACTTTTTGTGTGCAAAAACAAAATAAAAATAACTACTTCATTCAACAATTTTTCCTCTTCCTTGTCAGTATGCTACGCAGTTGACGTAGTGAACGCAGTGTAGAGCTTCCCTGTTTTACGTCATCGTGCAGCCCACGTAAAGAGCGATACAAAACAGTAAAACAGTTTTTGTTTTTTGTTCTAAACTTTGCATGCAATGGCGGATCCGCTACTTTTCTTCTTCTATCCTTCCAAGCGAATGTCCTGTAAATGACACGACTCAGTGCTGCTCTCTGACATCTGGTAGAGTATAAAAAAGCAGTTGTACTGCGCATGTGTGGAACGCGTCCATCCGCGCTCGTCTACAGATGAGTATGCTTTGAAAGCTTAGAAATGTTAGTAATAGTGTATTGGTGGTTTCAAATGTACAAACTTTTTTTTCTTGTAACCTGGTGCTTTCTATTTCTATATTTCCTAATTTTGTTGTAGTGTCTTGTATATCTGTGTATTATGTTCACTGTTTTCTCTCAACGTCTTTGTGTTTTTTCTGTATCCTACAGTGGTACTCAGGACATTACGACAGCTCTGTACCAGCACCTCCATCTTGAACGATCCCGCACTTTTACCTGAGGAAGCCAAAAAAGCTGTTCTCAACCCAAAAAAACATTCCTCATGATCTTAGTTTTAACTCTCCGACATCTAAAATGTGATTTTGAGAATTTTTATCCAGGCATATCAGTCTTTGGGAGCCTTGAAAACAATACCTTTTGCCTGTGGTGAGGTCTTTGCTTTGTTGTTACTCATTTAGCTCGAACTCCATTCAAAGTGGTGGAAATGCAAGAGAACTGCTTGATTTGTCTTAAATATGTTCATAGAAGTGTTGTGGACAAAATGGAGAACTCCACGTACATGGTCAAATCCCTTTTGTATGCTTCTCTTATGTACAGGAAGATACAAATGGCCGCTCAGCCTTGAAAAGAATAAGCTTCCCCCCTTTTTTTTTTTTTTTTTAGATTTTAAGACAAGAAATGACAAACCAAAGTCCATCTCTCTTGTTTACGTTCATCATCTTGAGAGGCATGTCTCCAAATTCTTTGTGTTTCTCTGACTGTATTGTTTTACTAGAGCTGTTGCCTTGAGACTTTATGGACTTTACCTCTCAGGGTGTTTTTTTGTTTTGTTTTGTTTTTTCATATGTTTGGGTGTCTTCCATATTTAATGCTGTTATTATTTAGTGCCCTTTTGGAAATTGATCCTTTGTTCACCCAAAAACTGTAGCACCATTGAACAAATACAGGATATTTGAAGCATTTAAGTGCATGGACAGATGCATGGGCCTGTAAAACTGTCTGCGAAAATGACAAATAGAAGTACAGACACAAATATTTATATTCATATAAGTGTGAGGTGCATTTGTTGTTTCGCAAGATGAACATGTAAAAGACCTTTTAATAGCATTTGATTGGCTGATTAGTGTGTTTTCTCTCGGGGAGGACGTCTTAATATCAGACACCTGATTTCAGCAGTTGATATTAAACGGCCCACAGGTCTAAAATGTAAGGACGTAGCATCTATTATTACATATTAAAAGTTATTTTTCACTGTGTGCTCTGAATGCTGATTTGCTCAACATTTTGTTTCTGCATTTACTTGGTGAAAAAAACAAACAAACAAATTAACCTTTCCAACTATGGACTGTTCCCAATAAAAATATAAGATTTTGCATTCATTTATATGCAAGGCATTTGACTAAATCATGTCATTTGAATGGAAAGCTGAAGGGTATTTTCAGTAATCTGAGCAAAGCAGGTCAAGATAGAATTAACTTATTTACAGTACAAACAGTGCTGTCTTCTATTAGTTCAGGCTTCACGTTCACAGAGTGAAACCAAATCATTTAAAGGGTTAGTTCACCCAAAAAATGTTAGTTCACCAAAAAGATTCTGTCATTAATTACTCACCCTCATGTCGTTCCAAACCCGTAAGACTTTCGTTTATCTTCGGAACACAAATTAAGATCTTTTAGATGAAACTTTGACGCATCAAAAAGTTCATAAAGAGATCTAAAAACTATTCCATATAAAGTGAGTGGTATGACGAACAAACCTCTTGCTGAAGCTCAAACCTGCTGCGTAGCATGAGAATGAACCTCATTGGTTCTTGAGGAAGCTCAAAAGTGATGCGTAACAAGAGTTTGAACCTCATTGGTTCTTGCTGAAGCTCAAACGTGATGCGTAACATGAGAATGAACCTCATTGGTTCTTGAGGAAGCTCAAAAGTGATGCGTAACAAGAGTTTGAACCTCATTGGTTCTTGCTGAAGCTCAAACGTGATGCGTAACATGAGAATGAACCTCATTGGTTCTTGCGGAAGCTCAAAAGTGATGCGTAACACGAGAATGAATCTCATTGGTTCTTGCGGAAGCTCAAACGTGCTGCATAACACAAGAATGAACCTCATTGGTTCCTGAGGAAGCTCGAAAGTGATGCGTAACACACGAGATTGAACCTCATTGGTTCTTGCAGAAGCTCAAACGTGATGCGTAACACACGAGAATGACCCTTATTGGTTCTTGCAGAAGCTCAAACATGATGTGTAACAGGAGAATGAACCTCATTGGTTCTTGTGGAAGCTCAAACATGATGTGTAACAGGAGAATGAACCTCATTGGTTCTTGTGGAAGCTCAAAAGTGATGCGTAACAGGAGAATGAACCTCATTGGTTCTTACGGAAGCTCAAAAGTGATGCGTAACAGGAGAATGAACCTCATTGGTTCTTGTGGAAGCTCAAAAGTGATGCGTAACAGGAGAATGAACCTCATTGGTTCTTACGGAAGCTCAAAAGTGATGCGTAACACACGAGAATGAACCTCATTGGTTCTTGCGGAAGCTCAAAAGTGATGCGTAACACACGAGAATGAACCTCATTGGTTCTTGCGGAAGCTCAAAAGTGATGCGTAACACACGAGAATGAACCTCATTGGTTCTTGCGGAAGCTCAAAAGTGATGCGTAACACACGAGAATGAACCTCATTGGTTCTTGCGGAAGCTCAAAAGTGATGCATAACATACGAGAATGAACCTCATTGGTTCTTGCGGAAGCTCAAAAGTGATGCGTAACATACGAGGATGAACCTCATTGGTTCTCACACGTCAAGCAAACATGCTTGAGCTTCCGTTTACCAGAACTGATGTGTGAGTTGATGAATGTTTACATGTGAATAAAAGCCTAAATCTGTTCATCATATGAAGCGATCGTGTCTCTTCAGAAAATTGGGACTAAATCGCTCAATTCATATTTTATGATCTCTTTATAAACTTTTTGAAGCGTCAAAGTGTCAGTTGCGTAGCAGGGACAGAAAGCTCTCAGATTTCATCAAAAATATCTTCATTTGTGCTCTGAAGATGAACGAAAGTCTTACAGGTGTGGAACAACATGAGGGTGAGTAAATGATGACAGAATTTTCATTTTTGGGTGAACTAACTCTTTAAATTCACATTTCTTTTTCATCTGAACCTTCGGTTTTAAAATGTTTGACAAACACACTATGGAGGATTTCTGTTTTTTTGTTTTTGAGTGAGTTCATAAAAACTGTGTTAAATGCCGTGTTCTTGCCTTACCCCAAACCTTCATAGTAGGCCTACAATAATAATTTGTATTCAGAGCAGTCAGGTTGTATTTGGTGGCATTTGAAAAATTCACTGCTCGCAACTACAAAGGTGCAATATGTGTTTTTTTTTCTTCTGTGAATCTCCACAGAACTAATCACCGGTTAGAAATGTGTCCCAGTGTTGTCTGACTTGCTCTGAATGTCAAAAAACTCAAGGCGCCGTGCCAGCCGGTGCAGTTACTCTCCTCCACTGCGCTGACTAAAGGTATGATGGTAACTAGCTGACGATACATCTTAATGCTTATTGGTTTAAACAATCGTGATGTTATGTTCTGTTTTAAAGTGTTTGACTTTTGACTCTATCATGTTTAATGTGTATAAATTCTCTGTGGATATTCCCAAACACTGATAGTGCATTCTCTTTAGGCATAAGTTATCATAGAGAAAAAAAATCTGAAAAACGTGTCTTTTTTTTTTCTTTTTTTTTAATAAAAATAAATGGGAATAAACATCATAATAAGCATACTTTGGGTGTCTTGTTCATTTTTATTTACATAAAGCAACAAAATTTTAAATTATTTCCAGTGTTATAGAGTGCTGCAGGGATGACGTATTTTTGTGGGCTGGAAACTAGTCATCATTTTAGCACTTCCGGTTCCATTGTCCTGAAATCACTGGGGGTTTTTGAGTGTGATTTTGTTTGAAAGCCTGAAATAAGGTCTGAGGTGAACACAAGCTCAAGGTATTTTCACGTTTTATTCTACGACATAAAACACACCAGTATACCCCACTCATGATATTTTAAAGCTGTTACTTGTCTTGAAAAAGGTGGTTGCTAACAAGTGTCAAAACGGGACTACAGAGGTTGTCAGGACATTAAATATCACACCAAACATCTACCCATTAGTCACTTTCACAGCCTTGTTGTGTGTATAATCCCGCCTCTGCAAACCATCTCAAACTTTCATGGATTTTTTTTTAATAAAGTCTGAAAGAGAAAGTCCCTTTCAAGGAAAGTCTGTTCACTTGACATTTTTTTTAATGAAAAGAAATTAGTATTTGACTAACAAATTATATTTTTAAAATTATTTTAAATTTTAAAAAATATTTTTGTTAAATTTCAGTCAAAATATTTGAGAATAGAGAAATCATACTGATTAATTTTGAGAACTACCATTATTGCAGTTAACTAGTCTGATTTTTTTCAAGCATGCTTTGACATGGACTGTATAGTGTGTTATTGTGTGTTTTTGAACAAAATAAATTTAAGAGATCTGTTTAATGTTTTTAGTGTTTAATGTTCAGTTATGTTGGAATTTATAGGGGTTTCTGCTATGTTGCTGCCCTGTAAACCTGAATAAGCTGGCAAAACTCAAAAAATTTGAGGTAATCAGTTACATCATTTTTTTTTAAGAAATTCAAAGTTTAAGTATGCAGAACTGGCAGATTTCAATTTTGTACTCATACATTTTAATTGCTCTTAACTTGAAATTTTTGAGTAAGTTAACTAATACAATTAACTTAAAATCATGTAATCTCAATTTATATTTTTAGTAGTGGAAATTTAGCTAGAAATTTAACCTAATTCAGGAGGTAACACAATGCTTTGATAAAACTGAAAGAGTACGGCAATATAGAAAATATATCATATACCTTTTATCAAACTAAGCTCATGCTCCACTCGTCACCATAATGGCAACCCCCAAAAAACCCGCATAACAGAAACTCTTCTAAATTGGGAAAGCAAAGCATTAAACACTACTAAATCCCCCACTTATCATTAATCTTGCACACACACACACACACACACACACACAAAACATTCTCCCTTTCGTGTGTCATGGCAAAACATGCTGGGGAATAGAAATCCCAGCACAGTTTCAGGTAAATTTAAGTTTGACTAAAGTAAAAGAAACAAGTTCGTTAAACTCAAAACAATGAAACAATTCTGATTACTTGAAATGTGTCAGTTTAAAGAAAAGAAAAAGAAAGTTCTAAATACTCATAAAAGTTAATTTAATTGAACTAATTGGTTTAATTTGAGTTTGCCCTACTCAAACCAATTAATTATTTTCAGCGTTACGGTTTACAGTGTGTTTTAGGGGGTTACCATTGTGATAAAGAGGGACGGGCCAAGAGATTATGATTAAGACCATAAAGAAACTGCATGTTGCTTTATATTAAAACCGTGTGTGTGTGTGTGTGTGTGTGTGCACCATTGCAGTAATACTCTCTAGTAATGTTAGCACATACCACAGACTGCGATTTCAATGGAAGAGGAGTAATTTAATTTCAAATAATAATCAGATGATGCATGCACTGTCTATTCCAATGTTCAAATGCTCAGATATCATATTCAGCATGATTTCATATGACATTGTCTGTGAGAGTATACAAAAATGGAATAACTTGAAAACAAGCATAAGATCTCAAACTTTTAAACATTACAGGCCTCTTTCCTTGACATGCAGAAATAAATAAATAAATAAATAAATAAATAAATAAAACACAATAAATAAAACAAAAATAAATAATTTCTATAAATAATTGAACCAGCAAAGACCGTTTAGCAGTTCTCTATAGGTTTGACAATCCATTTTAGAAAAAGCACAAGTATGCTTCTCACCTTTTCTAAAATAGGTTTCTTATCTTTCTGGAAGACTACCTCACAGATATTTGTTAAATGATCGCATTTTGCTTTTCTTAGGTCCTCAACATGCCTTCTGATAACTCGCAGCTTGTTGCGTAGCTCGTTGTCTAGTACGTTGAGCTCAGATGCCGCTTGTAAGTAAGAGCCGAATGTGCAGATGAGAGTGCAGTTGAGGCATTCATGCTGCTCCGGCTCCGTAATGTTTCCAACCGGGTGGTACTGTTTCCTCATGGCCGATGCAGCGACCCTCTCCTAGGGGGAAAAAAGACAACCAGTCACTCAAGTTTTTCCCTAAAATCTGTGCGACACCATCATATAAACTAAACTGTCGAGAAGCCAGAAGAGTAACTGTTTTATTTCATTTCCTGGTTCACGGCAAGCAATGCTTCTTATCTATGCCCTAGATAATGTTCTTTATCAACCCAATAGTAGACGACTGCTCAAAAAAGAAAATGTTTGTTTATGCAGCAGAAACAAGTTTTTAAAAAACTCACCAGATGTGCCAGCGCATCTTTACCCAACCTTTCCATTGTATGCGTACCCATAATGGATGCAGATTGATTGGTTTGTAGCAAAGACAGTAGCAGGAGTAAACCTACAAATGCAAGAGAAACATTCAAATCACACAATTTAAAAAAAAAAATGTACTGCCGTTTCATTCTGTTGAAGTTACAAATGGTAACTCTGATGCTGAGACAATAAGTATGTGCTACATGAACTCGACTTCATCTTGTGCAACAACTTTTAACAGTGCCTCTTTCCTCGCAAATTAAGTGTAACAACTTACAGACAATGTTCTGTCTCTACTAAATTTGAAAAGCAGACTTACCAGCGGTACAAAGCTCTTTTCTGTAAGCCATGTCGAGACTGTTTGTTGATGTGTGTAGATGTGTTTAGCCATATTTATGCTGTCAAATTGCTCATCACTTATCAGCTAATCTGCATCTAATTTACTAATTTGGGTTTTTACAGGTCTGATGCAGTGTTGATTCACTAATCCTTTGGAAAGTTAGTAATAGGATGACTTTTTGGTGCCTTTATAATTTACAGTTAATCAATTTTTCAGTATAAATCTGTTTCAATTTTCAGTATAATTCTGTTTTTGTCATTTCATGTATATATTTATTTTTTTATCCTTTTGTTGTGTGTCCTTTTTTTAAACCTGAAAATCTTAATTTCGATTTAAAAAAAAATGTTAAAAAAAGACACTAAAATAATGATGTAAACATTAAACAACATAAAATGTATAACATCAGAAATTATAATGTGGCATATGATGAGAGGATATTTGCACCTAAGGGCACACAGAGATGGATGCTCTTTACCAAATATCTGTATTTAGCGGTTTTTATTACAATATTCATATATAACAATATTTTATTTTGCACTAAGTGTAACTAGTAGTCAGATGTTAGAGCAAATTGTGGTAGATACTATTTGAACCTCAATGTATTGTAGTAGGCTACATTGAAAAAACAGTGCGCAATAATAATAATTTAGTGTATATGATTATTGAAATCATAAATGCCTTTGGGACCTTACTTGTCCTTGTCCCTAAAGCCCACCCCTACACTAACCCAAACAGTACTTAAACTGCTTATCAGTAAAAGTGTCCTTAAAGTACCAGGAATGAAGTTGCAATTTTAAGTGTAGTAACTTTATTTATAGGCCTATTAATAATCTGTTAGACACTTTTTTCCCATAATATTTTATTTATTTTATTTCAGATAAACACCTTTCCAAGCTGATATGCGATTGCAAAAGGAAGAAGAATTGGTTCGGGGTTGGTCAGGTCAAAAGCTAAATCCACTGTCTTTACTCTCCTGTTACTGTTACCAGAAAGGTTTCTTTTGTCACTTAGTGCAAATAGACACTACAAATATTGTACCATGGCATTGTACTTTTTTACAATGTACAATACTCAATATTGTACATTGCTTACAAAGATCAATTTAAAACATTTACCTGAGAAAAGAACAGCCATGTGCTCCACACCTTCTTACCTCCACTTGTCATGGTACCATCACAGAGGGGCACAAAATCACTTTCCAGAAGGTTTTCGTTCACTGTTCCTTGCTGGTGGAATGATCTGAACACCCAAATCCCTTACAATATTCAAGAAACAGCTGAAAACTCATCTGTTCCAGCTTGAAATATTCTAGACATGCAATGTTTTGGGTAACACATTACAAGCAGGTGCAGTTCTTGGCAGCTATAGAAGGGTGGGCTGGCAGATATCCTGGGTGTTTATTTATTTTATTTTTTTTTAACAGTAGATAGATAGACGGACGGACAGACAGATAGATAGATAGATAAATATCTTAATTATTCTTAAAAACTGCTTATTTATACTGAACATTTTATATGACAGCTCTCCATGATATTTTTTTATAATATCATGGATATCATGGATATTTTTTTATAATATCATTTTATTTTTTATAGTTTTTATCTTATTTTCACTTTTCAACTGTCCAGTGACAATTCGTAAAGAAAACGCAGAACACGTTTTCCCATTCCACTGTGCTACTTTTTCCATTGTTTTTCAATGTAAACATGGGCTAGACTGACGTGTTTGACAGTTGCGCTCGCTTTTTTAAATTTTTTATTTTTTAAACACGTCTCTAGACCTTCACTGATATGCGTCTCACATTCCCGTTTGAAACGGTCTCTCACGTTGCGTTTAATCACGCTTGGGGAAAACGAATACTAAAGCCTAATTTGTTAACGTTTGTGCAGCTGCACAAACCTATGGCATTTCAGCCCGCCAAATCGGGCAGGGTCGACTGCCTATATAAGTCGGCGCTGAATGGCATTTCATCAGAATCTTTCTCCTTCAGCATGAAGATCATCTCTTCTCTGGACTCTGAAGAAGAAAAGAAGCCTTCCTGCTTGCCATAGAAGAGCCCTAGCAGAGGAATGTGTCGCACCACATCCTCATCTGTTTGGACAACATGACGGTGGTGGCCTTCATAAATCGCCAGGGTGGTATCAGGTCGTGGTCTCTTTACAAAATGGCGAGATGCCTCCATCTATGGGCACAGTGCAACCTGGGCTCCTTGAGGGTGGTGCACGTGCCATGCTGGGAGATCTTCAGGAAGGCAGAGGTAGACCTCTTTGCCTCAGAAGACAACATATTTCTCGAAGGAGCAAGGCACGGCGGCACACAAAAGATCCAAGGCTTGACTGTATGCCTTTCCCCCGATCGCTCTGCTCCCTCAGGTCATCAGATGAATCAGGGAGGCCAGATGCTCAGTTCTACCGGTGGCTCCACTCTGGCGAAACCAGTCGTGGTCCCCCGAACTGATACATCTGTCATCGGCATCTCATTGGCCGATTCCGCTGAGTAAAGACCTTCTCTCTCAAGTGAGAGTTTCCCTGTGGCATCCCCAACACGAGTTGTGGAGCCTACATTTGTGGCCCCTCGACAGGGGCCTTTGCAACTCCCCTGTGAAGGTAGCCAACATTAATGCGGAGGCCAGAGCGCCGTCTATGCCCTTAAATGATCTGTCTTCTCAGACTGGTGTGCAGTCCGAAACGAAGACCCATCCTCTTGTGAGGTATCGACCATTCTCATTTTACAAGAGCTGCTGGATAAATGGCACACTCCTTCCACACTCAAAGTATACATGGCGGCTATCGCGACGAACCACGCCCTCATGGCCAGCCAATCTGTAGGAAGAAACGACTTAGGCCTGGGCTTTGTCCAGTGGAGTTTCCATTGGGGATATTTGCGAGGCAGCCGGCTGGTCGTCGCCATCTACCTTTCCTAGGTTTTATAACCTGGATGTCCCTGCCCTTCAGGCACGGATGACTGATTGTCTTGTACCAATAGTCAGTGGTCTAGACTATCTTGACTGAGTGCTCCGGCCAGTGGCCTGAGCCTCACTAGTTAGCCTTTGTTTCCTTGGTTTCCTGAGATAACGGGAACGAGCGTTGCATGCCCTGCCGTGCTATACAGCTGCACGCGAGTTGATGCTCCCGCTTCTTAGTTGAAAGATTCTGATAAAATGGTATTCAGCGCAGACTTATATAAGCAGTCGTTTTGGCGGGCTGAAATGCCATAGGTTTGTGCAGCTCCACAAACATTAACAAATCAGGCTTCAGTATTCGGAGGAAAACAGAGTTTCCCCCAAGCATGATTCAACGCAACGCTCGTTCCTATTATCTCAGGGAACCAAGGTTATGTTAGTAACCGGACCGTTTTAACCGCAAAATGCATTCTGCATGAATGGCCCGTAACTGATCGAAAGATAAACAGTGCATTCTTATTTCAGTGTTGTTATTTAAGCAGACAGTTCTTGCTCCGTCCATGCAATAAATGCACATTATTAAATGAGCAAGGTTTTCTAGAGTATTTCAACTACGAACTTTTACTACAAATGTCGTTTACAAGTAAAAATGAACATATTCATGAAGATACATTAAACTCCCCGTTATTCCACCTTAATAGCACGCAAATATTTCTGGCCATTTTTGCTCTTGTGATCATCAGCCTCTGCTTTTCCACTACAGACTAAAAGCCGCTTTGTGAGTGTATAACACGCAATTTTCTGGTTTTATTTTTTGATTGGTTGGGGCATTCTACAGCCCTCCATCAAACTTCTCAACACACAGCCTGCCGATTTTTTTTAATCAATGCCCAAATCATTAAAAAAAAAAAAAAAAATTAACACTATCTGTCCTTAATTCTGATTGGGTGGGCAAGGCAGACGTTTGGGTAGGCTCTGGTACTGATTACAAATAATGTGAGTTACGTAATCAGACTACTTTTTCAAGTAGGCCTAACAAGTTAAGCAATGCATTACTTTTAAATTTACAACAAAATATCAAGAGTTACTTTTTCAAATTAGTAACGTAAGTTACTTTGTTTTCCCATTATTGACTGTAATCTTTCCTGTCCCTATGGTGAGAGAAATGGGGAGTAAGGTGAAGAAGCAAGGGCGCCATAAGGGGGAGGGGGCAGGGTATCAGGACAATTCTCCTAGGATCAGACAGGCGGCCTGTTCAGCGCTATTGGTGTGAAAGGGCCTTTATATTTGCCAAAAATAGATTTTTTTTTACACTCAGGAAAATAGGTACAAAAGGTTTTTTGTGTCATGAAAAAGTATGTAGGTGCCTCCCTGCTTGTAAAAGACAGTAAGGAGACTGAATGAGGTTTTGATGTTGGGTAAACGTGTCCCTTATTAGCAGCTGTGGTACAGATGAGGGGATGTAAGGAGTGTGGAGCGTTCTAACATACAGAGGAAAGCTGTTAAGGAGCCGTGGTCATCATCATTGCCCGGGACAATGAGTATAGAGGACCTTTGGGTCCCCCATTCTGGGACAACATTCCCAGTTGTTCAGTCCACCTATACCTAAACATACTTACTCAATATCTTCTGTTAACACACACACACACAAAAGTAAAACCTTTTTTAAACCTTTTATATTTTAGTTTTGTGTCTTTTTCTGTGACAGTGTAATTTTAGTATGACTGATATAGTATTTTGTTAATATTTAGGGCCCAAGCCACTCAGGCGCAGGGCCCTTTTGTTTTTCTAAGGAAATTTTTTTTTTTTTTCGTCATCCAGGGTTTTTTGGGGGCCTTAACGTGCTCAAAAACTCTTGAAAATTGGCACACACATTGGAATCTGCGGCCATTAGGACGCCGCAAAGGATGGGACCCGGGCGTGGCAGGGGGGCTCGACAGCGCAGATAGAGCATGAACAACTTTCATGCTCTAAGTTATACGCCAGCTCAACAGGAAGTCAGCTATTATGGGTTGTTTGAAAAACGCATGCTCTGGAATTTGATATACTCCTCCTAGGCGATTAATCCCATCACCACCAAACTCGGTCAGAATGAAGTCAAGACATTGAGGATGTAAAATTGCGAGCAGATTTTTGATATCTCGAACGGTTTGGCCGTGGCGAGGCAACGAATTTATGGTGAGAAAATGGAAACAGGAAATGTGTTATAACCTCTGCATACATTGATTGATTTTTATGAAACTTCAGCAGTGTGTTCGTTGTAGGAGGCTGATCACATGGATGTGACTATTGTGAGTCAAAGTTATAGCGCCACCAACTGGCAGCAGGAAGTGTGTTACTTTCAAAATGCTTTAAGTTCACCCACTAATTTGTACCCAATTTGCTTCAAACTTCATTAGAATAATGTCAAGACATAACGAATGTAGACCTGTAAAAAGATTTTTAATATTTTTCAAACACTGTTGCCATAGCAACAGATCAAACTTCAATATTTGTTTTGGATGGGTTTGAGACACTTAGCATGCTTCAATTTGCATGAAACTCGACTCATGTCAGGATTGTCATCCAGTAGACATGGACAAAGCCTCAGAAACGGGCAGGAAGGAGGGCCTCTATAGCGCCACCTTTTGAAAAAAGTGGGGGGTTAGTTTAACCTACAGTCACCAAACTCTCTGACCAACAGGAAGTCCGATATTTTGGTTTGAATGTGGATTTTTTTCACCCTCTCTCTCCCTCTCTCTGTGGTACCCCCCGTCCCTGACTCTTTCTGTGTGTGTGTGTGTGTGTGTGTGGGTCTCTATCTGTGTCCCTCTCTGTAATTGTTTTGACTATACTTGTGAGGACCAAATGTCCTCACTTATTTTGTGGAATACTTTCACAACCCACTAGTGAGGACATTGACTGGTCCTCACTATTTTAAAAGGCTTATAAATCAGCAAAAATATGTTTTTATTTAAATCTAGTGATGGTTACATGTTTCTGTGATAGGTAAGTTTAGGAGTAGGGGTTGGGTTAGGTGATAGAAAATATCATTAACCTGATATAAAATCAATGGAAATCTATGCAATGTCCTCAATAAGATAGCAATACAAACCTGTGTGTGTGTGTGTGTGTGTGTGTGTGTGTGTGTGTTTACCCATTTTTTGATGAACTTATAGAAATATTGAACTGCAAATGATAACTTCACACTCATTTGAAATTGAACCATGACATTATATCACTATTTGGACAGGACTACTTTTCAAATGTCATTTGAGTTACAATTATTATTACCAACACCTGTGATTTCATGTTCTGATTCATACAAGACTTAAATCTTTGTTTTGTTTTGTTTTGTTTTTACAGAGGAGAGAGTGTGTGTTTTCTAGACATGGGTGTTACAGAAAGTCATGTGCTGTGTTTGCAAACATCATGTACAACGCAAATTAATTATTTATTGATATAATTCAAATGTATTAAAAATCCCTATTTAAGTAAATTTCACTTGATTTTATAAAAGTGGCTGTTTAAAATAAACTTGCATAAGTGAGTAGAAAAATTTAGACATGTACCTTACTATTACCTGAGACTGATATTAAAATCGTCTTTGCAGGTTCTGTGATTTGGCTTTATTTATTAATTTTATTTTATTTTTTTCGTCGTATACCACACATATTGAAATTAAATGAAAGCATGCTTTTGGAGCATAAGACTGGTGCACAAACGATAGTTCAGGGAGGTCAAAAAACACATGAAGAGAAGTGTTAGAATAATACAACATCAGCAATCACAGACATTCGTATTTGACTGGATTAGATTTCTCAGAGCACTGTGGAGTTTGAGCAAATAACAGTATATAATTGTGTATAAAACTGGAATTTTATAGAGGTTGTCTGAGAAAAACACAGACATGGCAGATTAGGATGATATTCTGCACTTATTTGGAATTGACCTATGACATTATATGACATGAAATTCATCTAAATTTAAATAATCTCATGGATGTGGCTGTTGTGGTTTATGATCATATGGGCACCAGCTGCTGCAGTAAATGTGGTGTATTCAAATAACTTTGACATAGTCCTTTTATGTTTACCCGTTTTAAATGCCTATTGCCTGCTGTGCACAGTTGCCCTGAAGCCACCGGGTTGGCGGTGCCACTGGGCTTGGGCCCGCCATCGCTGCTTGCAGCTATATTTTGAATTAGATTTTATTTTTATTTTTTCTATATAATTTCATTAGAAAACTAATTTTAGTTAAAGTTTTAGTTTGTTTTGTGTTTGTAATTTTGTTTTTTTTTTGGTTTATTAGTTTTTATTAGTGTTTTTTAATATGTCTGTTTAGTTTTTAGTTCATTTAGTTATTTTATACTTCAACTTAAACTAAACAAAAATGAAAAATGTTGCATTGGCAACTAGCTGAAATAAAAATAAGTTTAATTTAAAAATATATGTATAATTTTTTCTTCAGTTAATTTTTTTTTTATTTCAAGTTAATGATAATAACCCTGCTCTGTGTTTGCCTCCATAATTGTCCAAATTTATGACAAAAAAACAAGCTCAGGTGTCTCATTAAAGGGGGAAGAAACTAGTTTATGTGCTAAGCTATATGTGAATGAATAGTACTCACAGCATCAAATGTTTTAAAGTGAAATATTGTACACTGTAAAACCCAACTATTTAAGGTAACTCGAACCATTTGAGGAAACCGATTGCCCTAAACCATTTAAGTTTAAAAACTAATATATATGAGTACTGTGTGTCACAGACACTCATTCTTAGTTTCATTTTCATGGACTTTTAGTTTGTTATTTTCAGTCACATGTGTTCCTTTGTTCAGTTTTGCCGCCACTTATCAGTTGTCATGGTGATTCCTTTACTCTCACAGGTGTGTATCATTATTTCCCTCATTTGCTAGGTATTTAAGTTGCTGTCTTTTCAGTGTTCAGTTGTCTGTTATCGTTAATACATCAGGTGAGTTTCTTCGTCTGTACTTGTTGGATTTACCGTCTGAGTTTGTTATCAAAGACTTTTATCCTAATCTTAATTCCTTACATTTATATAGCGCTTTTCTGGGTACTCAAAGCGCTTTACATATGGAAGGGGGAATCTCCTCAACCACCACCAATGTGCAGCATCCACCTGGATGATGCGACGGCAGCCATATTGCGCCAGATCGCCCACCACACACCAGCTTATTGGTGGAGAGGAGACAGAGTGATGAAGCCAATCAGTATATGGGGATGATTAGGAAGCCATGATGGACAGAGGCCAATGGGCAAATGTGGCCAGGATGTCTTCTTTGTCGTCGTCTGCTGAAAATTATCCCATGATTTACTCACCCTAAAGCCATCCTAGGTGTAACTATCTTCTTTCAGACAAACACAATTGGACAAACAAACAAAAAAGTAATCCATACGGCTCCAGAGAGTTAATGAAGGCCTTCTGAAGTGAGGTGATGGGTTTTTGTAAGACAAATATCCATATTCAAAACTTTATAAGTTCAAATAACTAGCTTCCAGCAGATGACCGTACACATACTGCACAACTCGACTTGCGCCAAATGAGTAACCCCTGACGTGATGTATGACACAGGATGTAGGAGTATCGTAAGCTTAGACGCTTCTCGCGGTTTAAACAAATAGGGCTGGGCAACAAACTGAAGCTCCTCTTGTCTTATATTAGAAATCCTCTGACATTTCTCTTTAAAATTTCTAATTCGTGACCGATGTTTTGTTTTGCTCTCTCCTCTGCACCTCCACGTTCGCCATTGCGTTCGGGTCAAAGTTTGCTCTTCCGCAGTATGTGTACGGTCATTCGCTGGAAGCTAGTTATTTGAATTTATAAAGTTTTAAATATTTCTTAAAACTTTTTCTTACAAAAATGCATCGCTTCGCTTCAAAAGGCCTTTATTAACCCACTGGAGCCATATGGATTACTTTGATTATGGATGGATGCTTTTTTTTTTTTTTTTTTCACCCATTCACTACCATTATAAACCTTGGAGGACTAAGGATATTTTTAAATATATCTCAGATTGTGTTCGTCTGAAAGAAGATAGTCATTTACACCTAGTGTGAGTAAATCATTATTGGGTGAACTATCCCTTTAATTTCAGCATTAAAAAGAACATTAATCACTAACAGATCTCCCACGATATTAATCTTGAGCAAAAACGGTCGGAAGCAAAGCATGCTGGGAACTAGTAATCTGATGTAAATTGTTCAGTTTGAGTTCTGCTTAATATAATTAGTTACTGGGTTCACATAGCTTTTTTCTATTAAATACAATAACAATATTTGAGTTAACTGAACTTGTTTCATTCAGTGAATATGACTGTTAGGTTTTACAATTGTCACTTTAAGAATATTGATGATAAAGCTAAAAAAAAATATGCTGTATAATACCAGAATTGTATGGTACATCAATCGGAATGTAATTTATTCTGAGATTTTCAAAGTATTTCTGACGCTCCAAATTGGCCATTTCATCACTTCATAATGCTTCCATCCATCATTACACAAGGTATAGTTAATAGATCATGGAGAAATTTTTAACTGGAAATTACTAGAAAGCTTGATGATTGTACAGTTTGTGACTCATCTACATATTCAAAGCCTCCACTGTAAAAGACCTAAACCGCTGATGCAACGCTCTTATCCTAATATCATAACTAGTTGCAAAATCTAAATGTCAGCCAAAGCTATGGGTTTTCCTAAGATGACTTCAGGTTTTCTTCTCTCAGTCTGGTGGAATTATTTGATTATTTGATATTCCCCGCAAATTTGGTACACTGTAAAACTCTAAGATTAAGAACTTACATTTAATTGGTGCCTTAAAGTTCAAGTAATATTAAAGTTTTGCCAAACTTCCATCAATAAGTTCATTGCTTTCCATCAAATCTTTCCATTTTTTAACAGTTTCCTACACTGAAATTAAAAATTGTGTAGGATTCACTTTGAAATATTTTTCACTCAGAAATTGCTAGAATTTTCACAAATAATTACAAAGAAACAGCAAGTAGCACATTGAATTAAACGACATTTTGAAGTAGAAAGACTGAATAGTATTTTCTTCTAAAACACTCCAATAATCTTATCTAACTTTTTTTACAGTGTAAGAGGACCTGTTGAGATTTAATTGTAACACACTTTCTTTCATTCTTTCTTTCTGAAGAATTATTACTTTAGCTTAATGCAACAGGAAGTCTATCGCATTGATATCTTTTTATCATTGCTGTGCACATTGATACACATAACTGCACATAGTGACAGAATCAGGGATTCCCCTTCTGAATGTATAATCTTGATCTGAGTATTATCGGGGGAGACCTTCGTCATTTTAAAGTGGAGAATTTTGCAATCCCTTTGCTGACACACGATTTTCACAAGGCTTATTCTGTAATCACATTAACAAAAAATGAGAACAAAAACAATATGCTTTCTCATTAAAATTACTATTATTAGGGCCCGAGCACCGATGGTGTGAGGACCTTATTGTACAAACCTGATTCCAAAAAAGTTGGGACACTGTACAAATTGTGAATAAAAAAGGAATGCAATAATTTACAAATCTCATAAACTTATATTTTATTCACAATAGAGTATAGATAACATATCAAATGTTGAAAGTGAGACATTTTGAAATGTCATGCCAAATATTGGCTCATTTTGGATTTCATGAGAGCTACACATTCCAAAAAAGTTGGGACAGGTAGCAATAAGAGGCCGGAAAAGTTAAATGTACATATAAGGAACAGCTGGAGGACCAATTTGCAACTTATTAGGTCAATTGGCAACATGATTGGGTATAAAAAGAGCCTCTCAGAGTGGCAGTGTCTCTCAGAAGTCAAGATGGGCAGAGGATCACCAATTCCCCCAATGCTGCGGTGAAAAATAGTGGAGCAATATCAGAAAGGAGTTTCTCAGAGAGAAATTGCAAAGAGTTTGAAGTTATCATCATCTACAGTGCATAATATCATCCAAAGATTCAGAGAATCTGGAACAATCTCTGTGTGTAAGGGTCAAGGCCGGAAAACCATACTGGATGCCCGTGATCTTCGGGCCCTTAGACGGCACTGCATCACATACAGGAATGCTACTGTAATGGAAATCACAACATGGGCTCAGGAATACGTCCAGAAAACATTGTCAGTGAACACAATCCACCGCGCCATTCGCCGTTGCCGGCTAAAACTCTATAGGTCACTCCAATAATCTTATCTAACTTTAAAAAATATATATATATTTTTTTTACTGTGTAAGAGGACCTGTTGAGATTTAATTGTAACACACTTTCTTTCATTCTTTCTTTCTGAAGAATTATTACTTTAGCTTAATGCAACAGGAAGTCTATCGCATTGATATCTTTTTATCATTGCTGTGCGGAAGGCGGTCTGATTCACTGATATCATCCAGAATCTGATACGGAAGGTGGTCTGGCGGAAGCTAGATATTTTACTTCATAACTTATATTGATAAATGAATTTTTTTTTTTACACAAACGCAACGCTTCGCTTCAGAAGGCCTTTATTAACCCCCCGGAGCCGTGTGAAGTACATTTATGATGGATGGATGTGGATGGAAGCACTTTCTTCAGCTCCATACTCATTGATCCCTATCACTGCCATTATAAACATAAATAAAAGTAAAACATAAAATTAAAGTAAAATCGCGTTATTTAAATAAGCTGAAAACACTGTCACATGACAGGCCACAACAGAACATTAACTAACTAACACTAACAGATCTGCCTAGATCTCAGCATCTTCACTTATTACAGTCCAGTTTGACTATTTTTTTCATACAAAACTTTTAGATGTTTTAGTTTTATGGAAAATAATAGATCAATGTTTGCTTTAGTTGGGCTCTTGATCCTTGTATGGAAGCCCATTTCCACCACAGTCATGTAAAAAATATGATTCTTTAAGTCATAATATTGAGAAACTTTCTCATGATTATGACTTAATATCTCATTATATTGAGAAAATTTCTCATAATAATGACTTACTATGTCATAATAATGAGAAACTTTCTCGTAATTATGACTTACTATGTCATAATAACAAGAAACTTTCTCGTAATAATGAGAAACTTTCTCGTTATTATGACTTAGTTTCTCATAATAATGAGAAACTTCCTCGTAATTATAACTTAGTATCTCATAATAATGAGAAACTTTCTCGTAATTATGACTTAGTATCTCATAATAACAAGAAACTTTCTCGTAATAATGAGAAACTTCTACGCATGCGCAGAGCAGCGGAGCAGAAGGGCGTGGCACGCTAGCGACATCCGCTGGTCAAAGTCTCGTAAATGCGAGTAAACAGCAAACATGACACGTTCTGCAAAACAGTTGTTTTCGTTTAAGTCAGTGTAATCTACAAAGTGCAGTCTATAGTATCATTAAATAACATAAATTATAAATTATCAGTATATCTTTAATACTTTTCCATGCGCACAAGAAGGTGGAACGCAAAGTGGTTACCGTGGTAGGCTAACGAGCGACGCCTGCTTGTGCTCACAGGTGGAAACTTGCATGAACGCGACGGCTTACAAAACTATCAGATTAACGAAGGAATATGACATTTATTCGTTAAGTTTAAGTGCGACGTCTTCATAAAATGTGTGGGTTTATGTGTTAACGTTAACACGTATTTCGCGGATGAGTCTAGGCTATTTGATGTGCGGGTTTGCCTAGACATACAGAAAACACCTTTTAAGATGTTTATGACTCATTAGAATGTATGCAAAAGACATCTTTCCAGATTAAGCGTTTTTTAACAGACTTGGATATGTAGGTGTGTGCTGTCTTATCATTCCTCTATATCTGTTTGAAATCCATGGATCACCACTCTGTGTTTCTGCTTGTTCATACACAAAAATACAAATGAATGTTACAAATGAATAAAAGACTATATCCCGTCTCATATACTGATAATTTATCAATAATATTATTTATTTAATGATATTATAGATTACACTTTTGCAGAACGTACCATGGTTGCGCAGTTCTCGTATTTGACCAGCGGATGTCGCTAGCGAGTTACTGCTCCGCTGCTTTGCGCATGCGTAGAAGTTTCTCATTATTCAAGAAAGTTTCTCGTTATTATGAGAAACTAAGTCATTATTACAAGAACGTTTCTCGTTATTATGAGATGTTAAGTCATTATTACGAGAAACTTTCTCATTATTATGAGAAACGAAGTCATTATTACGAGAAAATAAGTCATAATTACGAGAAAGTTTCTCATTATTATGACTTACAGAATTATATTTTTTTACTCAAATGTGGCGGAAACGGGCTTCCATATCCTTAACTTTTCAGCATCTGTTTTTCTCTGACTTATGTAACTGTGTGTTTCTGAAGCACATTTGCTAGCGAAAGTTGCAAGAGAAATTCTGGTCAGATGAAGTTGATTATTTATTGATGATTCAGTCATCATGAGGTGGCCTGATTCACTGATCTCATCCAGATTCTGATCTCTAAGTATATTAGCTGTTAGTTTTGCAGCTTTACAGCAGCACTGTGATATGAAATTGTCAGATAAAAAAAATCAGATATTCTGAGTTTTTTGATTCTATAGAATCTAGTGTTTTCAGCTTTGTCTTTTAGACTCACAAAAACATCAATTATGAACCTCAACAATGGTGACTCAACAAAAAGCTTATTTTTTTGTGACTTAAGTAGCTTGTTTTGTGATGTTCAGAGTTGAGCTGAAAATGTTGTCACCATTGTTGAGGTTCATATGCTGAATCTTGATGTCTGTGTGAGTCTACATGATCCTGTCCAAATAATTTCTGCATAATGACTTAAAAACATTCAAAATATTAAAGCAAGACAACATTTTATGCAGTGGTATTCTAGGGATACTATAATGTGAAATTAAGTCTAAATAATGTCCTCAGAGATCAGACTCATGGGTGAGATCATTGAATCAGGCTCCTACATGATGTCTGAATCATAATAAGTAACCATGACCACCTGATCAGTTTTTCTTCTCACAACTTCTGCTGTAACAAATGTGCTTTAGAAACACAGTTACAACAGCCAGAGAATAATTAAAGTTAAAAAGTCAAGGGTCAAGAGCCCAACTAAAGCAAATGCTTACCCCCATAACAGTGACTTGAAACTTTATTATTTTCAATAAAACAAAAACATCTAAACCTCAGTTAATTCTTAATAAGAAGCTTTGAATGAAAGAAATACAGTCATACTGGATTGTAATAAGTAGACAGATCTGTTAGTGTTTAATGTTCTGTTTCTGTTGTCTGAGTTTTGCTGAGGTCCTTTCATCGCTGCTTGCAGCTTTAATTGTAATATATTTGAGATATTAAAGGGAAAATATATTGACTGGTGAATTTGTCAACTAAGCTCTAAACTTTAAAGGGTTAGTTCGCCCAAAAATGTCGTTCCAAACCCATAAGACTTTCGTTCATCTTCAGAACACAAATGAAGATCTTTGTAATGAAATCTGGGAGCTTTCTGTACCTCCATTGACAGTCTACGCAACTACCACTTTCAAGAGTGATTAATGACAGAATTTTCATTTTTTGGGTGGAATAACCCTTTAAGGGTTGATTTATCTGTTCTGCCGTACAGTGACTGCTTTAGTTTAACTCTTTATTGACGCTTTTCAACAAGAGATAAAAAAGGGAAAAGACAGTAGATCAGCTTTTGATGGAAAGACAAGACTGCAGCCTGGCACAAAATTAAAGGGTCCTTTGAAGAATTCTAGCTCCGCATCCTCATGTTCACATCAGAATTTCTTCCTTCTCTCCGTTGATCTTTTAAAGCGTGAAGATATCACACCCTCAGGAGTGAGTGAGCCGGTAAGAAGCTATACTTTTGGGAAACTTTTGGGAATGTTTGATCCTTTGTCTTTGTTACAACCACCTGGCTCTGGGTGCAGTAACATTACCAAAAAGGGGAGGCCACACAGAAGACTAAGTTTAATAAATAACATTTAATCAAGAATAAATCAAATAATACAAAAATTAAGTATAAGTATAAAGAAAGAAAGACACAAAAAGAAAACAGTCCAGGACTGGAGAGGGAAGATGAACGGCGGCCCAGTCCAGACAACCCACTGCTCTCTGAATCTCCATCTTTTAAACCCAACCGCAGGGACGTGCAGACATTTTGGGGGGCAGGGGCTCAAGTGGAAAAAAGGGCACTTCTCATAATTATTTATTTAAAAAATAATAATAAACAAAACGTTAAATATATTAACACAACTCTGAATTCCTTACCATTTTCTTTTTTTTTTTAATTCCATCGTTTCATACTCCACAGATTTCTACAAAATAATCAGTTCACACAGAGACCATAGTCTCCTTTAGTGTTCACTAGGTTTATCACAACAGCAAAGGAAACTATGCCTAAATGTGCATGTTTTCTACACTACTATTTTCAAGTAACTATATATTTATAATAAATGACTGCACCAAGGAGAGGGACATAGTTTCACTAATAATTTGTTTATTTTGCACAAATCAATAAATCGTTTTAATTCTTTTGGTGTTACTGGAATATTTCTTTCATGTAGTGGACAATTTTAAGATTTTGGTCTATTTTTGCTTCCATGTCTTCTTTTACTCTACTGGAAAGAAAACTTCCAAAATACACATTTAGATGGTGTTTGTTTTAAGCCTACTACCCTCCGTCTGTTTGCATCTGTAGATTTCTTCTAAATTAACCAAAACAAGCTAATCTGCATATTTAAACACATCAAGAGTTTTTTTCCCCTGAAATGTTGTAAGTACATAATATGTTATAACAAATGCCTGCAGAGGGCGCCAAAAGCCTGGTGATTGTTGTTGTTACACAGCACGATCAAATCTTTGATTTTGGCCAACCAGCATAATTAAAAAATATAATATTAGTTAAATAATAATAATAATAATAATAATATTCGGCCACTTCTTTATGATAGAAATGCTACAGCCACTAATTTCTTTAACAAGAATATGTGAACATCAAAACATGCACACTCAGAGCGAGGGTTTAAACTTTTATTGATGTATTCTCCTGTGTAAGCTTAGATTTAAGAATGACAGGATTATGCAATGCTGTATTATGATTTTTAAATGGTTTTAATAAATCGTGCATCCTTAGAAAACTGTCTAATAATGCGGTTCATGGATCCGCGTCCATGGAATGCTCCTCTTCCGGTATTGACAGCCCTACAGATATCTTTACCATGGTTCAAAACGCAATGCATAGCACATTAAAATAATTGAAATTATAACATGACATAAATTGCATTAGTATCAAATCAGGCAGATGCGTTGCTGGTGGACAAATTATTAACGCGGCGTTAAAAATGTATAAATAATCTCACCCTTAAATAGCCAAAAATTTCACGTTTGTGAACATACATAGGCTACCTGAAACGCATGACAATGAGTGTGTGCTTGTGTATGACCTTAAAACCTTTTTTCTCAAAATGTTAGAAAGATGGGCTTTATTTGATGTGTTGTAGGTCTCATCAAGCATCCCATATATATCTAGCCTACAGTTTGGAGGACACCATGTTTATTCTTGCATATTTTTTGAAATCTTATTAAAGTCAAAAAGATATTTAGTGTTCCATTCATTGACAACCATATAAACATTCACTGTGCTATTCTGGAATACAGGTTTTTCACTATGTATAAAACATACAATACACTTCAAATGATTATTCATGTAGCCTATATATGCACTAATTTGACGACAAGGCGAGGCGATGTAGCTGTTGTGGGAAAAACTGATAAAGAATAGCAGTCACAGCAACAATCATTCTCCCCTCCGCCATGTTTAAATTTATGGGCTGCCCAACTCTGGAACTTGGGTATCAAAATTATTTCTATTATTTCTTTTCCTTACTTATTTTTAGTCCTAGAGCATATGCACATTAGGTAACCACTCGTTTTTTTCTCCCTAGATGTCAGTTATATTTTGATTGTTTAATAACAGAGTTTGAATAAAGAATTTGTTTTTTGCCTCTTTTATATTGCGTATACAAGCCTGTCGTAACACTCAAATTCACAACTGATGCAATTCAAACACAATAAATAAATCTTGTGTTTGTCACGGTCTGCCTGTTTTTGTCACGGAATGCTCTGAGACTTGTTAAAGATCCAATTGCAGTTTAATAGGAAAATCCAGAATCAACGTCAGAAGCCAGGCAAAAGGTAAAAAAAACATGCAATATCCACCAAAAACAGGGAGAGTGCTCAGAAAATGCAGAGTGACAACTTACAAAAAGTCGATGACAAATGACAGACATGGCATGGTTTAAATAGACAGAAGCTAACAATGAAATGAGTTACAGCTGAATGCAATGATAAGTCCAGACAAAAGATTATGGGAGTTGAAGTTCATGACTGAGGGAAGGAGAGTCAGGGAAGGAGTGCCCTCTAGTGGCCAGCCCGGGCACTCCAGCAAGTTACTATGACAGTTTTTTGTTTTGTTTTGTTTTGTTTTTCATGAACTGTTAGTTTGTATTTCCTTGGTTACCTGTTTTCATTTGTTCCATTTTCCCACTCTTCATTGTTACCATGTTTATTGATTAATTAGTGGCAACCGTTTGTCATTGAGTTCATTCACCCTGTGTAAGTCCTTCAGTTCATTGTCCAGTATTGTTTGTGCTTTGCACACTATTTGTTTGTATTTCTTCGTATAGGATCACCTGAGTTTACTTTGTTTAATAAACCACACTTTTATTTTGAGACCCTTTGCCTATACCTTCATCATCTTTGGACTAAACGTTACAGAGATATCTCATAGAGAATGCTTGAAAAAAACTTCAAACTGCATTACTTATAATATATGATATTTATATTTTTCATTTGTGTAAAAAAGTTTCTCATTAAGAATTAATAGAGGTTTAGCACTAGTTGGTTTTATTGCAATAAAAGATCATTTTGTTTCTGTATTGTGATGTATATCCGAGTGTAGGCAGGGTCTTAAAAGTGTATGCAGATGAGCGTGAGCTTGCAGAGGCAGAGAATACTCACACTAAATCAGAGGTCTCCAAACTCTGTCCTGGAGGGCCGCTGTCCTGCAAAGTTTAGCTCCAACCCCAATTAAAGGGGGGGTATAATGCTATTTCATGCATTCTGACTTATTTACACTGTTAAAGAGTTGGATTCTCATACTAAACATGGCCAAAGTTTCAAAACACGAGTTGGACGTATGACGGAGTATTTCCGTACCAAATATACAACTTCTGGTTGTGGACATGTTTCGCCGTTTTTTTTTTTTTTTTCTTTTTTGAGTATGGCCCTTTATCACGTAATAAAGGGTGGAATTCCTTGTATAGACACTTCACCCTGATAAGCTGCACACACACATCACCCAGAACAAGAGCAAGAGTCGGGATACAGAAGCCGAGAGATTTTTCAACAATGGCTGTGTCCCAATTCAGGGGCTGCACCCTTCGAAGGCCGCATTTGAAGGCTGCATACATCATCGAGGCAGTCTCATTTAAGAAAAATAACCATTAGATTGCAAAGTAAGAAAGAAATGACAGTATTTTACACCTCACAATGAATATCAGTCAATTTTATTACGGTTACTTTTCTTAAATGTGATGTGATCTGCGAAAACCCATCACATGGTGAAATTTGACCTACCACATGTTTCAATATCATATGAATGCATTCGAGCCCTTTCCAAATCTGTTTTTACTTCTTTCATAGCTTGTCTGTAGCAAAGGTTATGGTTATCTGAAGTCGGCTGATCGCTAGAAAAACAGGTTTAAGTAACTGTCACCCCCATGAAAATGCACTATTTAAACTTAAATGGTTGTAATTCAAGAATGCTTTGGAATATAGACCTAAGATTGGTCTTGTTTTAAAGAAGACACTTGTCAGATTATTTTATAAGTGAAATAAATTAGGAAATATAATATAATATAAAATATAATTTATATTTTATAATAATACATTACAAAACATGTTTTACTCTTAAACTGCAAGAAAATCAAGGCCAAAAATGTCAACAATTCAAATTTTAGGTTGAAATATTTGAAAAATGAACTTTCAGTAAGATTTTGTTTGGGCGCAGTACCAAACTTTTTCACTAGATGACATCCAAGCTCCATTACTGACTATGTAAGGGCGCCTCCATTTATTTGAGTGATCTGATCCATATTTCCATATTTTCATACATTTTACGAAGTAGACATCCTATTCAGAAGTAGTATGGGCAGTTTGGCAGTATTTGATTTGAATTCAACCTCTAATAAACACATAATTAGAACGTGTGTTCATTATAGCTCCGTTGTTCTCTTGTGCTCCGCCTTCTCACGATAACATTGTAGGACTATTAGAAAAAAAAAATCTTTGCGTGTCGTAGTTTACACAGGACTGGCGGGAAATTTGCATTAATACACTAATTAATACACATTTTAATTACACATTTTTCTGCACTTAACAGGCGAATTTTGCCAAGATATTTTCAGAGATGATAGACAAGATGTTATAGAATGATAATTTAATGAAAACCCAATTTTGACAAAAAAAATGACTGACCTATTTTTTGACTTTACTGACTTTACCGACGGGTTTTCCCAGATCGCATCACAAATATGACATCCTTGATGACGTGTGCAGCCTTCAAATGCGACCTCCGGAGGACGCAGCTCCTGTCACCGAAAGAGTGTGTTTTTGGTTGTGAGGGAAAAGATTACCTTTTTCAGCTTCCCAAAGAACCCAGCGTTAAGGGAACAGTGGATGCAGTTTGTTTTTCCGGGGCAGCAACGGAGTTGTGCATGTATGTTTGTTTGTTCCCGTGAATTCGGTGATGAATACTTTGTAAACAAGTCCCAGTTCGGCACTGGATTTGCAGATTGCGGGTGGTGAATAAAGCTGCATCAGATGTCTGTGTTTTGTTGGCAATAACAATAGTGCATAAAATGTAAACAACACGAACGTTTTTGTTCTCTTTTTATTTATAATTATGTCACAGCTTGCTTGTAGATGATCTCTACGCAAAAGTTGCGTGCGCTCGTGACTCTTTAGCTCCGCCCACGGCACTGACGGCAGGCACGCCTCCAGGAGCTCGGCTTTTTTCGGAAAGACTCTGTACAGTGTATCTATCTTTTATAAATATGATAAAACTACAGACTTTTCGGAGATATAAAGGATGCAATACTACTCTATAGGTACTCAAGATTAACATGAGATTGGCAGAAACTGTGTGTGATACCCCCCCTTTAAACACACCTGAACCAGCTAATCAAGCCCTGTGTCCGAAATTGCCCCCTATACCCTTAAATAGGGCACTATTTGAGGGAACAGCCATTTTAGTGGTGTCCAAAACCTTAGTGGACATTATCGAGTGCACTCATTCAATCCCACAATGCACCGCAATAACGAGTGTACAACTGATGTACGCTCAATGGCTAGAGAATACACAAGAGGGTAACATGCACCACTTTAATTTACAGCCCGCAGATGTCATACTTACCCTGTAACTACATGGAACAAGAGTATATTTCCCCAGTATTAAAAAATTGCTATAGTTGTAGTTTTACTTGCAATGAAACAACGTAATCAGTGCAATTTTGCAATAAAAACAAAATACTGTGTAAATGCACTGACATGTAGTCTACCCCATAAATTTTAAAAAAGCCTTTATGTATTTGTACACTATTATTACAAAAAGGTGTGCAGTGTATGTTCTCGCTAAATTGCTCCCAAACGTAAGATCGTTGTCTATCATAATAGTATAAGTACCCCTTAGTTCTAAAATACTTACAGTATAAATAATTTGTTATTTTCCTGGTTGTTCCCCCTTTATTCCAAAAACTTTACATACTGTTTCCCTATACTTACACATACTTACTTTATAGGTACACTATAATTACCGGAAGTTATGCTGTAAATACGTTGTAAATCACGCAGTACTTTCCAGGCTGTAATCTAAAGCATTACCAAATAAATCTATATGCACTTAGAAAATATTGTAGATGAGGCTGGATCAGGCTAAATTTTCATTCCATGCTAACTAACAGTTTTTGTTGTTGTTGTTGTTTTTAGCTGCTAACAAGCATTGGTCAATACTGAAGCCACATTTTCAAAACTCTTCATCTGTTCAGGGTGTTTTCCTGCCTACGACCCGAGATGCTGGGAAAGACTCCAGCCTCCCAACAACCCTACAGGGCAAGCATTTTGGAAAATGTATGGAATGGATGGATGGATGTGAGGGTTCTAGTCCTCCCTTTCTGCCACTCTTCTTTTCCCATCGATGTGTCGCTCTTGATCCATGTTTCCAAACAAAATCATTCCGAAGCTATCCCGATTTACCGAAAGACAAAAGTTTTCAGGAATTCTGAAAAATGTGGTCATTGAATGCATTTTGCGTGAAAGCAATGAAAAATGATTCACAGTTTGGTCCACATAGACTTCTGTTTCGCTGATTGTGTGAAGAGTTTTGTGGTTTCAGTGTTGACTGATGCTTGTTAGCAGCTGACAAAAAAAAAAGAAAGAAAAAAAAAACTGTAAGACAGTTATTTTTTTTTATTTCCCCAGGTGATGTCTAGAGGCCTCCACGAGTTCCCATACTCTAGTTTTGCTCAGTGCTTTTTCATCTTGTGCTGTTTGTAATCCTGAACATCATCATTCATTGTTTCAGATCAGTTTTTAATTTTTTGGTTTAAGGCAACAGATTTCTGTCATGTCCCTCCTTTATACTGTATGTGATTATAGTACTATACTGATGTGCATCTGCATTGTGTGTGATTGAATGCTTATATTGCTCTTGTCTTTCACACATATTTCTCAATATTTATTTGTCCTGTTAGCGGTGAAGCTGGGTGGACCCGTTTTAGAGAATAAGCAGAAGTGTGAGAGAGACCGATGGAGGATGTGTGTACATGTTTATATTTGACTGTGATTTGATACAACTGTTTCTTTGAATATTCGTGAGACTGAAGTCAAACTGGAATTAGGGCAACCATCATTATTACCATCGTCATCACCATCATCATAACTCTCTGCCTGATCTCAGGTCAGTTCTTTACTGGTCTGTCTTAAGCCCTATGTTCTTCCAGTTTTTGTTCTGTGTTGTTTATGTCGTGAGTTAATGTGGTTGTGTTTTATTTTCTATGTTTATATGTTTCTGTAAGTAGTTAAGACTGTTCTTGCTGTATTGCTGCATCATGCAAATTACTGCCACCCGTATGTGACGAACACTACCTGTTGTTAGTGTTTTTATGTCATTGTTTTACAGCCTTTGCTAGTGTTATTGAAGAATGACTTGATTTGGGACATGGAGTGTTTTGGTAGTGCATTTTGAATGTGAATTTAACCGCTGTGCCAAGCTGAAAGTTGGTTAGAACTGTGTGAAGAGGTTTGTTTTTTTCGTTTTTTTAAGTGACCTTAGTATTGAGAAATGGGTCCTTGTTATTGTGTACAAAAAAACTGTAATACCAGAAACAGGGCCACAAGCAGATAACTGTTCAGAGACACACAAACATGCAGCTGGTAAACACAAAATGTATATGCTCATATAATTGAAAAATAAATTAAATAAAAATAAATAAATTTTAGCTCGGCCTAAGAGGGCGGAGCTTTAAGAGCTCGTTCTCCCCTGCAGTGTTGCCAATTTGGGGATTTTGTCGCCAAATTTAGCTACTTTCTCTTTGTTGCTGCGACTTTGGTTTTGCGACAAGGAGCTATTTTAGCTATTTTTAAATAAAATTAGCGATTTTTTGGAGATTTTTTATTTTGGGCAATTAAACTCTGGCACTGGTTGGCCACACCCTGCCGGTAATCTCACGTCCGCGCTCAATCCTGCTATGAGCCTGCACTGAACACACAGACACAAGCAGTAGGCATGAAGAGGCTCTCTAAATATAGAGTTGAGCTGAATGAGTAAAAAGTTATCAGAAAGGGTCTGTCCAGAAACTAATGATGAATATAGTGAACTGTGGACTGTCTGACCAGCAGGCCGGTGATAGCCAAGTCCGTGCTGCTGAAGGGCAAAAGACCCTGAAGACGATATGGTTTGTATAATATTTTTAATTAGGACAGTGATTCCCAAACTGGGGTACGTGACGTGACAGAGGGGGTACACGAACAAAATGCTGAGTTTCGTCGTTCATTTAATTCTTCCCCATCTTAAAATAACATTAAAACCGAGCATGTATTTCATGGCACAATGCCGTAAATACATGACATCCAATCAAAATACTAAATCTTTTGCGGTTAAACTGACTAAATCCATTTCCATAGAAGCAGCGTGCATATGGGTGCTTATACAGGTTACGTCAGAGTCTGCTGCCTTAAAGGAACACTCCACTTTTTTTTGAAAATAGGCTCATTTTCCAACTCCCCTAGAGTTAAACAGTTGAGTTTTACCATTTTCGAATCCATTCAGCCGATCTATGGGTCTGGCGGTACCGCTTTTAGCATAGCTTAGCATAGTTCATTGAATCTGATTAGACCGTTAGCATCTCCTTAAAAAATGACCAAAGAGTTTCGATATTTTTCTTATTTAAAACTTGACTGTTCTGTAGTTACATCGTGTACTAAGACCGACGGAAAATGAAAAGTTGCGATTTTCTAGGCCGATATGGCTAGGAACTATACTCTCATTCCAGCGTAATAATCAAGGAACTTTGCTGCCGTACCATGGGTGCAGCAGACGTAATGATATTACGCAGCATCTCTCACAAATGTCTCCATGGTTGCAAGGCACGCTCCCTGTGCAAGCAGGGGGTCACAGGTGCTGCGTAATATCATTGCTTAATAAACTGGTAAACTTTATATCCATAAATCAACTCCGATGAACTGTAATAAAGTGCTCTAACCTTCATTACTGCCGTATCCAGTATCACTCTGGAGACTGTAAGCTGGATCACCAACAGTTTACTGATCTATCCTTGAGTAACAAATTTTTAGCACCTCTGTTTTGTATTGTCCCTTTGTATTGACATTCGTTCACAAAGAAGTCTAGTGTGAAATGATTCGCGCAGACATAAACGAATTTCGGTAGAGTTGAGGGAGCATTTTCCTGGAAAAAGATTAAACTTTATTTGGAGTATTTCTTTACTGCACAATGCACATTTCTTAATATTAAGCCTAAAAAGTGTTTTAAATATCACTATTAATAAGGATTGTGTGATCTTTGTATAATATCAGTCTTTAAATCTTTAAAGTATACCTAAAGTATACTTGCAATAGTTGCACTTTAGCACAATCAAATATGCTTAAGTATATCTTTAGTTGGACCTCAGCACTACTTAAACACAATTAAAGTGCATTAAGTACAAAGATTAGTTATTCCAATTTAGCAGACTTTAAGTATACCAATAGTACAGCTGCATGATATTTTTATGAAGCACATAAATATGTAAATGTATTTGTAGTATACTTAGCACAAAATAAATGTATTTCAAATACATTTTTAGTATATATGTTTTTCACAAGTTTATAAGTTGTGTAAAACTATATGAAAAAAAGCATTTAATAGGCTACTCAATCAAAAGAGTAAACAAGCCAAGTATACTTAAAATACTTAATTTTAATTTTAAGTATATCTTGATCAGAAGATTGAGTACAAGTATAGGCCAAATATACTTAGACTTTTCTGTCAGTATAAGTCAAGTATGCTTAAGTGCAATTTTAAGTATATTTCTGAGAAAAAGACTGAACGTATACTTTCTTATTTTTAGTTTAAAAGAAGTATACTAATAACACACTTGAGCAAACTTATTTTTTGTAAGGGCACTGTGTGAAGAGTTTTGAAGAAGTGAACAAAGTATTCAGAACCAGGTCTTAGCTATTTCTTCTTTTCTTTTTTTCTTCTTCTTTTTTTTTTTTTTTAAATGTGATACAATCACAAGTGGACAGTTATACATAGAAATACTGAAGAGAAAGTGAAAATTTCTCAGTTGTAATTTCACACACCACAATTATTTTTTGCCTTTAATGGCTTTTTCCAGTATTGATAGACCAATATATCCACCCAAACCAGTTAATCTGCAAACATTTAGCATATTTGAGTTTGGCGACTAATAACTGTGCCCGTTTAGCTGATTACAGTTATTTATTTTTTTCAATTGCTAACAAGCATCAGTCAATATGAAGCCACATATTCAAAACATCTATTCCATACATTTTCCAAAGCGCTTGTCCTGTAGGGTCGTGGGGAGGCTGGAGTCTTTCCCAGTGTCTTGGGTTGTAGGCAGGAAAAAACCCTGGACAGATGGCTCAGATGGACAGATCCATCACAGGGATGACACACACATTCAAATTCACACATACCTACAGGCAAACTTACAGTCTCCAATTGACTTATCCTGTATGTCTTTGGATTGTGGGGGAAACCCAGAGGAAACCAACGTTAACACAGAGAGAACATACAGACTCCACACAGAAAGACTCCTGCACAGCCGGGACTCCAATACTGCACATACCGGATTATACTATACATGTTTTTGATGTTTGTTCGTTTGTTTGTTTTATAATATTGCTTCAGGATTTGTTGTTGTTGTTTCAACTTTTTATTTTTCGCAAGTAAATTACTATATGCAGCCCAGGCTCATTAGAAAAACGTATCTGTGTCAGCATTTTTGCAAAACGCAAAATACGTTGCGCCGTGCACATTTTGCGACAGTTTCAAAGTGAAATGTCCAGTGAGTGGCGCTAAAAGCGTGTTTAGTTTTTTCTGGAACAGATTTTTTTTCATATGCATGTTGAACATTAACAAAAAGGCAATCATAATTGAAAGATTTACAAACAAGGACTGAGATTACAATCAATTGTTTCATCTCACTCTACATATTCTCAACAATAAGTAAGTTAAAGACAAAGGAAAGAGAGAAAAAACAAATAAATGAATAAATAAATAAAAATACAATAAAACGTAGGGTGGTAGGAAGTGTTTTTCTTTAAAGGGTTAGTTCACCCAAAAATGAAAATAATGTCATTTATTACTCACCCTCATGTCGTTCCAAACTGCTGAAATCACGTGACTTTGGCGCTCCAAACCACTGATTCGACACGCTGATTCATAACGCTCCAAAGCTTCGGTCCTGCTCTGCTTCATACTACAATAACATTAATAATCACATCCATGAACATGATTTCTTCCCGAGTCCTATCCCTATTCTTTTGCACCGTCTGTTGAGGTGAAGACCACGGCTGTTTCTCAATTCCAAGAACGCAGAGAACGGACTTGCGTTCTCGTGGAGTCCGGTCTTGCCAGGCGACCTTGAAAGAACGAACTCGGAAGGACGCAAGGACACAGAACGCATCCTTGAGAATTGAGATTATTGCTCAACTGACCGTCCCAGCATATTATAAGTGGCTAATGCACAATAAATACAACATAACATCACAAACAAATGTCATAACCTATTAAAAGATTTCTTTCATATTATTATAAACATTGTTTTCATAGCTATAATTTTATATCTTTTTATTTCACCGCGTGTATTTATGAAAATGAGTAGCCTTTGTGTTACATGCGTTGTCAATATTAAGATTCTTTTTATATTCCAATAAAAATACTGCAGGCTTTCTTCAGGTTATCACTTTATTAAAATTAAGCAAAACTAATGGACAAATGTTTACTTTCACGAGCCGTCACGTCTATGCGAGCTTGTAGTGGGAATCTCATAAGTGAGAACGAGAACTTTAAAGCTTGCAGGCTTCCGTATGTCGACCGCCCGCAGCGTCTTCTGGGATTTTTAACGGTTCGATTCTCTCAAGTCTGCATTCGATGCATCCTCGATATCAAGAACACATCCGGGTACTTTCATGCGTCCTCTGTTCTTGCGTTCTTGAGTATTGCAACTGAACTTCGACGGTTGATGATGACGTAGAGCAAGAACACATGGACGCAAGATCGCTTAAGGACGCATATTGAGAAACAGCCATCATGTCCCAAGATTCCGCGCTCAAACTTGGCGTCATCAAGCTACGCCTTTGTTTTGAATAGGCCTCTAGCGGACAGAAATCCTACATACTGCATACACCTTTAAGTCTTATCCTATAATGAAATACTGATTTATGTGAAAAATCTTTCAAACTTTAAAGATAAAAGTTCATCATTTATGTAATGCTTTCTGTTGTTAGTGTTTTTAGGTCAGTGTGTTATGAATGACTTGTATGTTTTCAGAATGAGAATTGTTGCCAGTGTTGTGGTGGAACGAGCTTATTTTGAGTCATATATGAAGTGTTTTGTTGGTCTGAGTGAGTTTATAAGGTGAGATTAAAGGGTTAGTTCATGGGTTTTCCATTTTGGCCTAGTTTTTGTTAAATAAATAATGACACAGTGTGATATGCCATGTGTTGTTATTCATCTGGGATTTTATTTTCCAAATTTTAAGACCTGCCAAGGACCAGATGATATTTTTTTACGCCCTGATACAGAAAACCATGGAATTCAATAGGATGTCCTAACTTTTTCACATGACTATATATAATAATAATGTTATATTGGTGTAGCCATTATTTAAACATCAATACTGTAACTTATTTGTAACATTCGAACTTTTCATTTAGTGCAACATTCACTGTAACTTTGTCATTGCAACATTTTAGGGAAATTTTTGGATAGTTCATTCACTGGTCACTATTGTTGCCATCACCATGTTCACTCATTCTATGACCACACTCAACAAAACTGAATAATTGTAAATTCATATATTAAACACTAGACACCTTAAAGATAATGTGTACCAAAAATCTTTGCCATATCTTTATGTTAACATACTTTACTAACCTTTTGTTTTGGAGCTTTGATGGAGCCATCATCTACCGATGGTGCAAACAAGAATTAAACTGCTCTGGTCATGTCACAATTTGCACTAACCATGTGAAATTGCACATATTTAAATGAGACCCTTTATTCTTTCCATATTTGCCAGAAATGCACTAAAACAGCAGTCAGTAACATTTTAGAGCTTCATAAATGAACACTTTCTTTACGGTGGGATTAAATGGGTTAATATACACTGCCGCTGTTTGGATTTAAGTAGGCGAATGCTTAAAGGGCCCTTTCACACCAAGAACGATAACTATATAAAGATAACTTTAACAATATCTATATTTAGCATCCACTCCAGCGGACAATATTCTGTTTATTCTAAGCACGCGCTCGTCTGACACTTTAAATGCTTGAACCTGTTACAGCAGGATGAATTCTGATTGACTGTCAATGTTTTTTTATCGTTCATCAGCTGGATAAAATCATTCTGAAAGTGATTCCATCGACATCGTTTCTCTGTGCAGTTGTCGTTAGAGTTGTGGTGTGGACTCTATTTTTTAATATTGAGAACGATTTTTAGAACTGTATCTTTAACGTTATCTTTATAGTTATCGTCTGTGGTGTGAATGGGCCTTAAAGGATTAGTTCACTTTCATATAAAATTTTCCTGATAATTTACTCACCCCCATGTCATCCAAGATGTCCATGTCTTTCTTTCTTCAGTTGAAAAGAAATTAAGGTTTTTGATGAAAACATTCCAGGATTTTTCTCCTTATAATGGACTTCAATGGCCTCCAAACGGTTGAAGGTCAAAATTATAGTTTCAGTGCAGCTTCAAAGGGCTTTAAATGATACCAGAGGAGGAATAAGGGTCTTATCTAGCGAAACGATCGGTCATTTTCGAAAAAAATGAAAATGTATATGCTTTATATAAACAAATGATCGCCTTCCAAGTGCTTGCGCCAAAACCGTACTTTCGTATTCTTCAAAAAGCTTACGCTGTATGTCCTACGCCTTCCCTATTCAACTTACGGAAAAAACATAGGGAAGGCGTAGGGCGTACAGCGTAAGCTTTTTGAAGAATACGAAAGTACGGTTTTGGCGGAAGCACTTGGAAGGCGATTGAAGTCCATTATAAGGAGAATAATCCTGGAATGTTTTCATCAAAAACCTTAATTTCTTTTCGACTGAAGAAAGAAAGACATGGACATCTTGGATGACATGGGGGTGAGTAAATTATCAAGAAAATTTTATATGAAAGTGAACTAATCCTTTAAGAGTCTATGACTGGATCATTATTGCAGTGATTATTATGTTTCTAGCATGTTATATGTTTTGCAACAGTTCTTCTAACCCGAATTTATGGAATGTGTAGCTTTTAATTTTTTTTTTTTTTGTCATTTCACTGGTCAAACAAATCAACTTAAACCAACTCTTTTTTTTTTTGTCTTTCAGGAATTCAAAGTGCAAAATTAGACCATGGAGGACAGATATAACTACGACTATAACAACAGTGATCTCATCATCCCTACTCCAACTACTGAGACAGTTTACAATAGCCATGAAACCAATCGAATCAGACTGATAATCTTCTTCATCAGTGCTGGGTGTGTGGGGGTGCCGTGTCTGATTTGGGCTTTTTATTGTGTGCACCTTCAGAGAAAGACCAGAGGCCGGATCTCAGCCTTCATCATCTTACTCCTCCTCATTGACCTGCTGCAACTGCCCGTATATATATTATTTTTCATATCCAATTTCTTTGGCACATGGGTTGGATGTTTTTTTCTGAAAATCTGTGGCCTTCACCTGCAACAGCTGGTGGCTCTGGAGGGGGTTCTGACACTGAAATATCCAGTGGTCTCTGCTCACTTTTTCTCAAAACCCTGTTACATAATAATCTCCATCATTATACTTCTTTTTCCTTTAGCATGTGCATTATTGTTGGCTTTTATTAGTTATATAGGTACCTGTTTTGGTTTTGGCTCAAATCTGGCACCTGTGTGTTTATTGGTTGTCACAGGCATAATCACCTACAAAGCCCCACCCACTCCTTCCGGAACACCTGTCACTGACAACAGACCAGGTGCATCGTTGTTTCTTGTTAACATGGTTGCCTTAGTTGTGCTCTGTTTACCATGTGTGTTGGTCTATTGTGTTGGAATGCTTGGATCTTACGTACCAGCATCTTGGTATGTGATGTCGCATTGCTTGTTGAGTTTAACAGTGATTTCAGAGCCTCTTCTGTGTGTGCTGGTCTGCAGAGAGAATCTCAGCACTCAGACAAAACAACCACACATAGAGCTCAACTCTGAACAGACATAAGTCTGAACTGAATATCCAGCAGAGGCTTATTTCAGTACAAATTTATGCAAGAAATATAAATCACAAATACGTAATTATTTTTTTCCCTGGCAAAACGGCTTAAAATGGCTTATGACACCTTTACACAAACACATACACACACACACTTTTTATATACAGCTAGTAAAAAATACTGTATTTTTATAAATAAGTAAAAAAATTACAAATGATTGGCCATATTTCACATCAACACAATTTATATATAAAATGTAACATGAATATAACAGTTTTTGGTGTAACATTTTATGACAGCTAATAATGCCTGGTTTGAGTTGTCATGAATTGCTTTGATTTGTATTTGCTATTGGATCTACATACAAACCTATGCATTACGTGTTTAATCGTCTATATAATAAGTTAAATGCACTGATGAATGATTATTAAAACAATTTAATATACTAAAACTTTTCTCAGCTTTGAATCTGTGTGGTCCATGTGAATTTACTTCTTTTAGCAGTATTGATAGGCTACCATAAAATTGAGTAAATGAAAAAAGAAACTAGCATCCGCTATAATACCTCTAATGTCAATTAGAAAATTATATACTGATAATATACAACAATGCCAAGGTCTCTAAAAGCAGTTTGGTTAAGTGAAATTTACATTCCACATGGTTGAGTGAGCAGTGTGATGGCAGTGACCAGAGGTGGGTAGAGTAGCCAAAAATTGTACTTAAGTAGGGTGAATTCAGGTTGATTGGGACACTTTTTCCCAGTCATCTCAATGGCAAAAAGTGTCCTAATCAACCTGAATTCACCCTACAAGTAAAACTACTTCTAAAAAATAACTAAGTACAGTAGCGGCTCCTGACCTTAAATATAGGTAGGGCAGATTCTGGGTCTTAGCGCTAATTTATGATAAACATTTTGTAACTTTATATTCTAATCTCTGAACACATGCAGACACACTTTTGGCAGAGTTTGCGTTATTCAGCCTCAGCGTGGTGCTCTAAATGTTGATTTGACAGGCACGCATAGAATGCTATCTTACTATTGTCTTAAAGTTAGTTAAACCAAAAATGAAAATTCTGTCATCATTTACTCACCCTCATGTCGTTCCAAACCTGTAAGACCTTCGTTCATCTTCAGAACACAAATTATGATATTTTTGATAAAATCCGATGGCTCAGTGAGGGCTTCATTGACAGCAAGATAATTAACACTTTCAGATGCCCAGAAAGCTACTAAAGACATATTTAAAACAGTTCATGTGACTACAGTGATTCAACCTTAATATTATAAAGCAACGAGAATACTTGTTGTGCGCCAAAAAACCCCCCCAAAATAACGACTTTATTCAACAATATCTAGTGATGGGCGATTTCAAAACACTGCTTCATGAAGCTTTACGAATCTTTTTTTTTCAAATCAGTGGTTCGGAGCACGTATCAAACTGCCAAAGTTACGTGAACTATTGAAATTTTGAAACACTTATGACTTAACAAAGCCTCTCGTTTACTGAAATCACGTGACTTTGGCACTCCGAACCACTGATTCGAAACAAAAGATTTGTAAAGCTTCATGAAGCAGTGTTTTGAAATCTGCCATAACTAGATGTTGTTGAAAAGTCGTTATTTTGTTTTCTGGCACACAAAAAGTATTCTTGTCACTTTATAACATTAAGGTTGAACCACTGTAGTCACATGAACTGTTCTGAATATATTTTTAGTAGCTTTCTGGGCATCTGAAAGTGTTAATTATCTTGCTGTCAATACAGGCCTCACTGAGCCATCGGATTTTATCAAAAATATCATAATTTGTGTTCTGAAGATTAACGAAGGTCTTACTGGTGTGGAACGACATGAGGGTGAGTAATTAATGACTGAATTTTTGAGTGAACTAACCCTTTAATGTAGTCTTTATTGTCTCCGAATGTTCTTTTAGAATGTTATTTCTATTCTCAGAACAAACATGAAACAAAAACAACAGAAATAAACTTCACATGTTTGATAAGAATCCTGGCCTGAAGACATCTACATGGCAATATTCAGTTACGGTCATAGCTCCACCTGTGGGCAACAGGAAATGAAATGTTTTACACTGTGATTAACTCCTCCTAGAGATTAAACCAAATAAACACCATATGTTGTCAGTCTAATCTTAAGGCCTTAGCGATGTTAAATTGCAAAGAGCTTAAGTTTTTGCTGAAGGGCGTGTCCGTGGCGGCCTGACAAAGTCTGATGTTTCGCCATGAAAGAGGAAGCTGTTGTAACTTGGGCATACAGTGTCCGATCTGTCCCAAACTTCATATGTGTGATAAGAGAGCTGGCCTAAAGACATTTACATGCCAATATTCAGTTAGTCATTGCGCCACCTGCTCGCAACAGGAAACGGCATGCTTTACACTGTAATTCATTCCCAGAAACACATTTAAACATGAAGTAACAAACATACTAGAAACACGTTAAATCATGCAACACTTGGCTAAGTGCTAATGTTTGCAATTAACGCCACGAAACAGGAAGTTGTTGTAATTCAGGCATACAATGTCTAATCTGCCCCAAATTTCACATGTGTAATAAGAGTCCTGGCATAAAGACATCGCCATGGCAATATTCAGTAATAGCCAAAGCGCCACCTGTTGGCAGCAGGAAGTGTGGCACGTCGAAATGACTGCCATATTTCTCCTGTTTTTACTCGCTTGCATGCATGTAGCCCACTATTCACTGTTTTCCTAAGGCCACCAGGTGGCTGTGGCCCCGGGTGTGAGGGCCCTTTCATTGCTGCTTGTTGATTACGAAATTGTTTATATAAGGTTTATACATAATTTCTATGACAGAATTCAAGATAAATCCTTTCATCTTACTACTAACTTGAGCACAAACTATGCAAAAGCAGCAGCCCTTCCGGCACACTCAGTGTCCGAATTCACTCACTCGTTTTCATTCACTCCTTAAGTGGACTATATTAGTGGAGTAATGTAGGGAATAGTGAATGAGGGTATGGGGGCGATTTCGGATTCAGCCAAGGTCTCACTAGGCATACAAGAAACTTTCAAGCAGGTGTATTGGAGCTGGTTGGAGCTAAACTCTGCAGGACAGCAGCCCTCCAGGACTGAGTTTGGAGACCTCTACACTAAATGATTGGAGAATCCTGCATTCGTCACCAGAAAGAAGACTAACATTTCACCGGAAGATCCAGTATAAGGTCAAAACGTTCTTTAAAAGTGAAACATATACACAGATGAATCATTTACAATAAATAAATCTATATGCAGTTAGAAAATAGATGAGGCTGAATGAGGCTACATTTTTTTTTTTTTTTTGAGCATTGGTCAATACTGAAGCCACATTTTCAAAACTCTTCATCTGTTCAGGGTGTTTTCCTGCCTATGACCCGAGATGCTGGGAAAGACTCCAGCCTCCCAACAACCCTACAGGGCAAGCATTTTGGAAAATGTATGGAATGGATGGATGGATGTGAGGGTTCTAGTCCTCCCTTTCTGCCACTCTTCTTTTCCCATCGCCGTGTCGTTCTTGATCCATGTTTCCAAACAAAATCATTCCGAAGCTATCCCGATTTACCAAAAGACAAAAGTTTTTTCAGGAATTTTGAAAAATGTGGTCATTGAATGCATTTTGCGTGAAAGGAATGAAAAATGATTCACAGTTTGGTCCACATAGACTTCTGTTTCGCTGAATGTGTGAAGAGTTTTGAAAATGTTGTTTCAGTGTTGACCAATGCTTGTTAGCAACTGACAAAAAAAAAAACTGTAAGACAGATTTTTTTTTTTTAATTTCCCCCAGTGATGTCTAGAGGCCTCCACTAGTTCCCATACTCTAGTTTTCCTCAGTGCTTTTTCATCTTGTGATTTACTCTCTTCTGATTGGTGCAATAAACACGCCAGATGTTCTCGCTGCCGGAATGGTACTTTTAACACACAAATAGGCTACATTAAAATAATAATAAAAATAATTAAAACATGATCTTTTATAAACTGTGTACCATTAGGCGGACTCCCATGTGTTCATACTGAATTTCGAGCTGGTGTTAACGTTACTGGATTGGTTTGGCATTACACTGAAATTTCATATAGCCTAATCTGCTTACACCATTGAGCTGATGTAAACTTTATAATCAGAATGACGCTAACTTTATAATCCAAACCCCATTGGGGCTAGAGTAGGGCTGGGCGGTATATCGAGTTTGTACGATATACCGATATATTTTTAATATACGATACGGAATGAGGCGATACCGTTTATATCGATATACAGTAGTTTTATACGAGCGCGTCTGAAAAACATTGCTGCTGCGGGGGAAATGCATAATACTATTTGGCTTAAACATGAGACATGCCTAATATTAAAGGCTTTAAAAATAACTCGTAAGATTAAGATATAGTTAACACGTAGGCCTATCGTTTAAAGCGGCTTGCCCCGTCAGATGCTCTGACAGATTCATGTGCTGTTTAATGCTTTTGTGATGTGGTGTTTTCCTAAGCGCATAACTTACATTTCACAGGTATATTCTCCATCTGTAAATGTTAGAAAGTCAAACAAATATTTCCATTTTGCTGTCAGGAGTGGACGAGCCTTCTGCTAGCGAATCTCATTCTCCTCTAAACTTCATAGACTTCCGTGAACGAGCGCCGCCGCGCGCATTCGCGCCAAACAGACGGAGCTCAATAGAATGGGATCGCCATAATTCTGACTAAAATATATATTTTGATAAAATGTTTGTTGTTGAAGAATAAATGTGCCATATATAGAATTTGAAACCTACAAGTAAGTGTATTTTTATGATAGCAGTAACTATATATATATATATATATATATATACAGTTGTGCTCAAAATTATTCATACCCTTGGTAAATATGACCAAAGGAGGCTATGAAAATAAATCTGCATCGTTAATCCTTTTGATCTTTTATTTTAAAAATCTACAAAAATCCAACCTTTCATTGGAGAATAAGAATTTTAAATGGGGGGAAAATCTCATTATGAAAGAAATGTTTTTCTCTAATACACATTGCTCACAATTAATCATACCCTTTTATTCAATACTTTTTGCAGGGACAGTCAGGTTTTGATTTTTTATCTGTTGGTATTTGATAGAATCCATGATGCCATGTATCTGAACAAGATGTCCAGGACCTCCATCAGAAAAATAGGCCACAACTTTAAAGATACAGCAGTATATTTCATTGTACACATGGGGTACTTTTGTACCCCTGTGTGCACCAAACCCATCTTGAGTGTTTGCTGCTAAAAAGCTCATTTTTTTGTTTCATCTGAAATATACTGCTGTATCTTTAAAGTTGTGGGCCTATTTTTCTGATGGAGGTCCTGGACATCTTGTTCAGATACATGGCATCATGGATTCTATCAAATACCAACAGATAAAAAATCAAAACCTGACTGTCCCTGCTAGAAGTCATAAAATGGGCCATGGTTGGATCTTCCAACAGGACAATGATCCAAAACAAACATCAAAACCAACACAAAAATGTGTCACTGAGCACAAAATGAAGCTTCTGCCATGGCCGTCCCAGTCCCTTGACCTGAACCCTAAAGAAAATGAGTGGAATGAACTGAAGAGAAGAAGCACCAACATGGAGCTGGGAATCTGAAGGATCTGGAGAGATTCTGTATGGTCTCTGATCTCTTGTCAGGTGTTCTCCAAACTCATCAGGCATTATAGGAGAAGACTCAGAGCTGTTATCTTGGAAAAAGGAGGTTGCAAAAAGTATTGAATAAAAGGGTATGATTAATTGTGAGCAATGTGTATTAGAGAAAAACATTTCTTTCATAATGAGATTTTCCCCCCATTTAAAATTCTTATTCTCCAATGAAAGGTTGGACTTTTGTAGATTTTTAAAATAAAAGATCAAAAGGATTAACGATGCAGATTTATTTTCATAGCCTTCTTTGGTCATATTTACCAAGAGAATGAATAATTTTGGGCACAACTGTATATATGTATATATATATATATATATATATATATATATACATATAGCTAATTAGTTTGTGCTTTTGTTTGGTTTTTTTGTTTGGTTTTTTTTTTTAATTTTTAGTCTAGTGAATTTAACTTCTGCTTTAAAAAGCATTATTTTTATTTTTAGATTGTAATGTTACAATGTTAGAATGTAAAGTAACTTTCTCTTTTTTGCACATACTGTAGGCCTATTAGTGTGCCAGACTACATGGTTACATTCACTATATTTGTATTAATAGCTTTATATACACTGTTTGTAGGACAACATTAGGCAGGATGTTAAATTAAGATTTTTAAAAAGTAAATGCAGATTTTTTTTTTTTCTAAATCCAAATAGAAAAATGTAGAAAATACTGAGATATATACCGTATATCGCCATTTAGCCAAAAAATACCGAGATATGACTTTTTGGCCATATCGCCCAGCCCTAGGCTAGAGTACTGTTAAAATAAATAAATTAATTAATTCATTAATTAGTTAGTGATCTAAATTATTATCTGACAATGATCAACACTTGATATGCTTTGGCAATGTAAAGCCTTTTTACTATGCCAATAAAGCTACTTAAATATAAATTTGTCAATCGCTTATTGATTTCTGATGCAGAGTTTTCAGACCACGCCTCTGTTCATGGTATTTAACACTCAATTATGTATTTTGAAATATTGCCCTGGTCTGACTGAGTCAATATTGATTCTGATTACTTTGATACGACTGATCAAGCTAGCTACAGTACTAGTATAGAAACTGTTTTGTTTGTGTCCAGATTTGACTAATGAAAAACACTTCAAATAAACATAAAACAACTAAACTTTGACAAAAGTAGTCTTTAATAATGTCTAAATATATATCTAAATGCAAGTAACTAATAATTACGTGGGAATCTTATGTTCCCACAACACACAGCCATGTATTATAGTTTATAGGTTTATAGGGCTGTACAGCCATCTAGTGGCTACACATGGTATTACAGATGATAAATGATGAATAATTTATAGATAAACATTTAGGCCCAATCCCAATGGACTATATGCACGGTTACTTCCTGGTTGTCGTTAAGCCAGCTCGGGCATTTCCGGTGAACTGTTAGCTGTTCATTCTGTAGTCGCTGTACATCGACACAAAACCATCAATGGTTGACTTTTTAATGTTGTATTCATATTTTAATGCACTTATCACATTTACCTAATTTTCCAATAAACCAGTTTTATTGATTGCAATAAAGACGAAGCTATTGGGACCGTTTAAAAACGCAGTGTCTGTAATTAGACACGCACACGCATTTTTTCCCCCCAGCACTTCAAATGTTATTTTTAATGTGATGACCACAAACATTATTTGTTCATCCTTCTGAGATTGTCCCTATTGTAAAACCGAACGTTTCAAAATGTAGGAAATTCAACATTTGATAGAAAACACTTATTTAAAAATAAAAAAGACAATAATTACCACTTTAACCAGCAGGTGGCGGCAAAGTAGCATTTATTTGCGCATTTATCAGCCATTTCCTCTAATCGTTTTTCACTTCGTTTTTTACTAAATATTAAACATTATAAAATAACTAGGTTTAAAAATACATTTTGTCAATGTGAAGTATGAAGTACTCAAAAAATCTTAAGAAAAACAATAACTTTTCTTGTGATTCATGACAGAAAGCGAGCACCGCGCTTTCCCTTTGTAATTACAGCTGTAAATCAGTGCAGCGCAAGATCAATGATTTCAGCACAATTGTAAAAACACACATTTTATTCAATTAATCTATCTAAAGTGCACAATAAATATTTAATTTTTGAAGCTTTTTTTCACATAAAAGTGTGAAAACTGATGGTCGAATTGAATTTAGCCGAGGAGGAACAATGAGGTACGTAGCTAGGTCTTACGTTTGAATAACTAAATTAATGCTATGCCTGACTATTTAAGTGACTATATTCTGATTATAAACTAAGTATTATTACACTACTGATGCTCAACACACCAGCAAATGACATTTCACCGGAAGTTTTCGAGCTCGCTTATATTAATGCGGAAGTTCTAAAGAACGCTCCGTGCATATAGCCAAAGACTATAGAATTACATAAAAAGGACTTTGATATAGCCCATTCTATTTTATACCCCTTCGCCCTTCCCCTTGCCCCTTGAAACAGAGTGGCAAGGTGTAGGGGTGAAAATATTCCCCTAAGAAATGGGACACCACCACTACACCATTACACACGTCATCATACCTAGTTTCTTTTATTAGTGCCCTGTAACGTTTAACCAGTATGAACAGCAATGAAGTGCGCATATCAACAGAAATCAGGCACGAGCACGTTTAACAGATTACTCACTCACAACGTTGTTTTGCGCTGTATTTTGGACGACGCTCGGTTTCAGTTCGAAAACGTATGAGCCTTCGAGTTTCCCGAGACTGGTGAAGCCGCTTTTCCATCGGAAAAGCTGTTTGTTTAACCGTTCCATTCCGTGCCGAGCCGGCCGGTAAGGATATGGTTTCGTTTTCTACTGTGGCGCTGCGATAACGGACCTCTTTGCAAAGCAATACAAACGAGTCAGTTGTTGCCTTGGTAACGCAAGAGTTTACATACGATACGAGATGTAAATAGCTATGAAGCATGACCAGATATTTCTTTTAACTGTATTACTCATTTGTGTCACATCATTCAAATAGCGCGTTTAGCAAGCTACGGAGAAACTGGCAGCCAGGTAACACATAAATGATCGATCCTGAGTGGAAATATCACTACCATGATCACTACACGCATTCTAGCAGCACGGTAGTCGGTGCATGCAGGGAAATTTCTCATACCCCTTCGTTCAAATTGTGCTCCCGAAAAATCTTCGTTTGAAGGGCTATCTGGCCCTTCCCCTTACCCCTACCACTCCAGCCAAAAGAGAATCGAGACACCCCTACCCCTTCACGTGAACGCGCAAAACGAAGGGGTAGGGGAAAGGGGAAGGGGTAGAATTGGGATTGGGCCTTAGTCAATATTTTAGTAATATTTTGTAAAATCCCCTTAAATTACAACATGTCAAAGAAAAAAAATATTATTGTTGATTTAATTATTATTGAACCAAATTTTACTAGAAACCATACACATTTTCTAGGCCATACTAGACCTACTTTAAAGTAGCATCAAGATTACAAACTAATATCATATGGCCTGTTGAAGAGGATGAGGAGGAGAAATATACAGTGAACACAGAAATTTTCTTAACACCAGCTCGAAATTCAGTATGAACACATGGGAGTCAGTCAGCCTAATGGTACACAGCTTATAAAGGATCATGTTTTAATAATAATAATAATTATTATTATTATTATTTGGGTATTTGTGCGTTAAAAGTACCATTCCGGCAGCGAGAACGATGCTGAACTAAATATCTGACGATAAATATTTTGGCATCTGGCGTGTTTATTGAACCAATCAGAAGAGAGTAAATCGAGAGTCAGCGAGAAGCTGATTTGATTGGCTACAAGAAGAAGGACCCGCCCTCCTCCTCACGCTTGCAAAACTCAGTGAGTGAGTGAGAGAGTCGTGTCAAAACTGTAAGCGCAGCTAAAAAAAAAAGACGGAACTGTACAAATCGGGTTATTTCGGGACCTTTTTGCCGTACGTACACAACAAGTCATTTAGACATTTGCAACAGTTTGTTTTTTTTTACACATACAGATCCGTTTTGCAGTTCTTTAAACTGTTGTTTTCGCTTGCAAATCACTGTTCACAGGCTTGCAATGCTTTTGGCCGAATTTCGGCGAAAAAAACGAGCCAAAAGTTTAAGCGCGGAAAAATGGAAGTCACAAGAATATAGATCATATTTATTTTGCTTTAGCATAAAGCTGCAGTTTCACAATTCATGAATTGCACTTACGAATAACAGTAAAACGCTGCAAATAATTTTTTCTTACGCTTGAAATGCGATTTACACCTTTACAAATCTTTTCTTCTAAAATTTAATTTACGCTTACAATCTTTTACACTTCCACAAATATTACTTTGCGCATGCGATTCTTTATGGCATCATTTTACCTTCATACTTACATTAATGTTGTAAATATTTTACTCTATCATTGTGTCAATCACCATATAGTTTGATGAGAACATGCAATCGGCTTTCATCACTAAAAACCTGGAGTCAGAAGGTCCAGCCCCAAGAGCGGCGCTGTGCATTTGCAGCTTTCTGCGAATATCCGGAGAAGAAGAAGAAGAAGAACATCCGGGTATTGTTCCACCGCTAAAGAAACGGATGATAGAAGAGGCTTAACGAATTTTGCTGCCAACTACAGGGATACAACCAATCCGTCTTTTTATTCGTTAACATGGCGGCAAGTACATTTGTTTGATTATTGTTTTGGGCAAGATCATATTCGACAGAAGCACGTAATGAAACAGTAGGCTAATTGATGGGTTGCATCTTGTACTTGGAAAATGGCGGATAGCCTACTCTAAGCTAAATAGAAAAGATTGAATCGCTCAAAACAATGCTGTGAACTAAAATGGCAACCCATTTTGTTTAAAATTAGAGTGTATTTGAGATGACGAAGGTATTTATTTTTGTTAGAATTTGCTATCCAGCACGTAATGCACGGAAACAGGCGGCGATTAGCTTGCTAATTCGACTCACAGTTCTTTAGTAGTCGCTAACACTGCGATTGCACAAAGTAATGTAAATGTCCATTATCGAGTGGTTTAATGCTTTTGTATTCTTTACATTTTTAACAAAACAGTGAGGCTCGATTTTTAAATTTTTATTTGTGATTTATCAGGCAAATGACGACGAGTTCGGCTTGGAAACCTGCAAAACATCCAGGAGCTCGAAGCATTGTTCACGGTCCAGATCGCGCTCAGTGGAGCGAAAGCGCAAGTCAGGTAAACCAAGGCCCGGTTTCACAGACAGGGCTTTTAGCCTAAGCCAGGATTAGGCCTTAGTTCAATTAGGGCATTTAAGTAGCTTTTATAAACGTTCACTGCAAAAAACCAAAACATTATTGGTGTGCATCTTGAGACAAAACAATGGCACTGACATATTTTAAGATGGGTCAGTACAAGTTGCTTTCAGTTAAAACAGCTCAAACATGCATTTTAAGCCTCTGTGAAACCTGGGGCAAATGTATTAATAATATCATGTTACAGTCATTCTCATTAAAACAACCCCCATAAACTTGAATAAACATCTAACAGGATGAATTCATACCCCTATTATTCTATGCAGTCTAGGGCTGCTCGATTAATAATAAAAAAATAAATAAAAAATCATAATCATGATTATTTTGGTCAATATGACCAAATGACTTTTCTTTTTTTTCTTTACCCCACAATAGCGATATATATAAAGTGTATTTTCTTGGAAATAAGGTTGCTATGATATCAAAATTTTAGATACCAGTGAAATTTCACATTTTTTGACACCAATTTCAGCATCACAGCAGAAATACTAGGCTAAATAAAGAGGAAAGTAAAAAGTCCTCAAAAATTAATTGATAAAAAGTAAAAAACAAAGAAGAAAATTACAAACAATAGCACAAATACTATAGGAAAAAGATACAAATGAAATAATGTTACGTTTTTCCTGTAAGTCTATCTAACACTGTTGTGTTCAGCTATAATACTACAGAAATATTTGCAGACTATGGCAATACTATGGCCTATTTACTGCTAGGGTGCTGTAAATGGTTGCTAGAGCATGGAAAAACATAGTAATATTTAAAACTGTGCTTGACCATGTCTAAAGAGTTCACCCCATGTCAATACTGTTCTGGTGCCAAAATATGGCCCCTTAATTTTACTATACGGTTGCTAACCTGCTAGGTTGTGGCTTCACAGTTGGTATAGTATTTTTATGTTAGAAATATAGTATGTGTTTGTAGAATAGCCTGGGAGTAATATAAATAAAACCAGGAATTTGTAGGCTTCTGTAACACACTATATGACCTGCACCAGTCTCCGTGTGGTTCAGTATTAGGCTGCTCTCTTGATTTAAATGTTGTAAATTGTTCTTTTGATAAAAAAAATAGTGTAGTTGGCAGTGCGCCACCATTAAAAAGAGGCTGCAAAGATTAAAAAATAACTGTGGCAAAAGGAATGGGGATGGACAAAAAGCTGGAAAGTACCTATATGTACACTCATTTTTCCGAACAGGTTAGAACTGTATAAAAGAGAGAGCTGCGATTGAGATTGTTAGATGTACAGCTGGCGTCTCAGCTTGGTTGACTGGAATAGTAAAGTCTGATCTTTGACATCTGGAACTTCTTGACTTGGGAGATTTCTTGCAAAGAGAGAACACTTTTTCTACAACATTGGCAAGGTGATATTTAATGCCTACTTGACAGTCTAGGTCAAAAGGGCTCATCCTCATATCTCTACGATCTTCTTGTGTCTGGTTATGACTTGTTCAGGTTGTTAGGCTCTTCTAAATGGTTGGCTAGACAGTTGCCAGGGTAAAACCTAAAGCCTATTGATTACTTTTAAAAAGAGCCCAACCACATGTCTCTGCGATGATCTGAGGCTGAGATGCTGTTATTAAGTTTGCTGTACAGTTGCTAGGGTGCCCTGAATGTTACTAAGGCGTGGCTACAGAGTTGGTCAGAGCTGCTTGACTGACAGCCATTATTTTTAAGAGTTTCTCCTAAATCGGCAAGTTTGGAGCTACTTTTAGCCTTAAGATGTTTTGTGAATATGGCTCCAGATCTTTTGTATGTGCTTCATTAAATATAGAGCTGTTTTACTCAAGATGCCTTCAAAGGAGATACCAAAGATGAGCATATGAAGGTTGATTGATACTAAAAGTTCTTTATTTTTATTTTTCTTCTCACTAACATTTGGATATTAAAATTAAACGGCAGCTTTTGAGATAATAATAATAATAGTGATGCTGTGCTTTGCTAGCACCACTAATAAATGGTGCCTTATTGAAGGTCCTACCTCTATCATGAGAGATGGCCAGTCATACATCAAACTTTTTGGGTGGCAAATGACATTTTAGGTCACTACATGAACACTCCACTGGCTACATTACGCCCAAACGCATGAATTATGATCAAAATTGCAATGTCTCTCCATACCTTGTCAGGAATCAAATCCCAGCTTCTGTTAGTCTTGAGTCCATCTAAATACTGCTACATAAAAATTTAAATGGTCTTTCTCTTTCTCCCTTAATTATAAATCTGTCACTGATCAAATGCTGTAGTAGTAAGAAGATAAGCAAATTAGGGTTGTCAGTAACGGTTATTTTGGTAATCGAGTAATCAGTTGATTATTTTGATGATTAATCAGGTAATCAGATATTTTTGTGGTAATAAAAATAGACCTAAGCAAAAAATAGACTTTGAAATGACTTAAAATACATATACAATAACAATGAGGTAATACTATTTTGTTCAAATAAAGTATCAAAAGTAGAGATGCACCGAACGATCGGCCAGGGATCGGGATCGGAATCGGCCGATTTTCCACGTGAAAATCTTGCCGATTCCGAGCAGATCCATTTTGTTGCCAGCGGCACAGGCAATAATGTCAGCTGCGTGTTCTCGCTCTATTCTCTCCGACGGCAAAGTGACACACAAAATTATGTGCGTGAGAGAGACCCTGAGTGCGAGAGAGCGAGTGAATCAACAGTTTCACTTTCAGTTTATCTCTGAAAAGGACGGGTGAGAGCACCGGCTGTTTATGCGAGCAGCCGGTTCACTACAGTCACTCCAGATACTGTGAACAGCAAAACAAAAGTGCCGCACTGCCTGCACAAACAGCGGGACGCGCAATGTTTTTTAGACTAGTTATGGGCAGGTACAACACACAGCAGCGTTACATCAGCGTTCATTACTCAAGTCTATGGAAACACATGACTGGTTCGTGACAGGCTCTAGTTCGCCTGCACGAGCACAGGCTCTGGCTCCAGAACGCGAACAATTCTGGTGGAAAAGGGGTATCAGCATCCTCCTGATACTGCCACTGTGTGCAAGCATCAACCACACCCTCAGAGCGGACATTTTCAAACGGTTGTCTCCTGAAAAGCATATATATATATATATATATATGCTGCATAAAAATGACATTCCAATTAATTGCGGGTGGATGAGTGATAAATCATTAATGTGTTGATTTTAATAAAGACACAGAACTCTCAATTCATGGCAAGACGCAACGAACGTGCATCACTCTTTTACTTTGGTTTTCAACTGAACGTAATTTTCTTTAGAGAAAACCAATCAAGGAAAGCATGTGTCTAGAGCACCTCCTAGTGGTCATTATATAAAACACAAAGGAAAACCCTACATGAGATATTGCTTTATAACTTAACAGCTTTAACTAAAAATATACACAAGCTTAACTAACAGAAATGATATAATTATATATTATATGTAATTATATATCCAACAATGATGTAGGGAAACAGTGGCAAAATATAAGTTTGAAGGGAGTAAAGCCTGTGTTTAAAGGCTTTTTTTGGCTGCCAAAAAAAGAACTTTAATTTTAAATAAATGTTAATTTATAAGCAGCCTTTTTTATTCCTTTGTGCAGTGGCTCAGGAGATGAGTCTTTGAGTCTGTGTTAAAAAAAAAAAAAACTTAAAATATAAAACCAAAGATTTTTTTGAGGTAATGTAATCTTGTAAAACAGATTTTATAAAATTGGTATCGAAAAAGGTATCGTTCAGGAATCGGTATCGAAGTCAAAGTATCAGTATCGATATCGAAAATTTTTGAACGATACCCAGCCCTAATCAGAGGTGAATACATGCAGGTCTTTGTAAGTCAGAGCTAGGGCTGCACGATTTTGGAAAAAAAACTGACATTGCGATATTGTTTTTCTGTGATGTATTTTGCGATATGAAAAATAAATCACCAAATGACTTGAATAGCTCTATTTGGAAAGAATTAATCATTCTAGTATGATTGGGGTGATTTTGTAGGTGAGTGAATATGCATAGAAAACGAATTACAAGCATAGATAAACATAATAGAGCAAAGATACAAATGAAATAAATAGTGCTTTATATTTTCCAAATCTAACAGTGTTCAGGTACATAAATTTAATAATCAAATGTAAAATAACTGCATAGTCTCACTGTATAAATTAAACAATTAATCTGTGTTAAATCTACAAAAGTGATTTTTCTCTTTGTCTTTTGTTGTTTGATTAACATTCATGACACCAAATGCGTGGTGCAGGCCCAAAATACTGTTACACATCCGGTTTTCTTTCTCAATTGTTTAGTTCACCTAAGTCATAATCAATTGTGTTTTTGAGGATAGTCGATCTTTTACATGCATTTTGACTTTTTTTTTTTTTTTTTTTTTTTTTTGCATGTATATGTCCGTTCAGGCAGAAATAGACGCAGAAGAGAACGGCATTCAGTGTTCACGTGCATCTGCACGGCTGTGTTTTTGTGTGCGTGTGGGCATTTTGGTTTAAAATGTCTTCAATGTTTGAACTGACAGGACCTAAAACACATTCAAATGATAAACTTTCATTGTATGATGGACAACGTTGCAATTTAATCCGAGAATCACATGCGTTTTGAACCGTGGTGTCTGGTCCGTACGGATTAACGATCTCTACTAGACATCGCACATCCTGCGATGTGACTATCACGGATGCGCTCATCGCGATTTCGATGCTAAAACGATATATCGTGCAGCCCTAGTCAGACCTCTCCTGAAGTGCCAGTGTCTTGCTGAGTTTAACAACTTTTTATTTTTAAAGTTTGTGAAAATAAGTTGTTTTACCTGTTAACTGTCTTTCCCACTTTTTGAGCAAAGACATGAAAATGACTTCCAACTTAAATTGTTAAAAATCTTGAATACTTCAGAGCACAGACTTAAGTTCGGTATCTTTTTAAAGAAAACACTTCACAGATTATTATAGAAGTAAAAGTTATAGAAGTTTATGAAAATGTAAAATATATAAGAGAGATTTTTTTTTTTTATATTTTATATAAAATATATATTTTACAAAACATGTTCAACTCTAAAACTTCAAGAAAATCAAAGCTAAATATCTGAACAAGTTCTGTACCAAATTTTAGGTTGATATCTCAAATAAAGAACTTTCAGTAATATTTTTTGTGCGCAGTATCAAACTTTTGATAGATGACATCAAGACTCCACCGTGACCATATAAGGACTCTTCGATTTCCATATATGGTTTGAATGATCTGAACCATATTTTTCCATACTTTTCAAAATATTTATGAAGTAGACATCATATTCAGAAGAAGTTTGGGTAGTAATGTTAATATTTGATTTGAACTAAATCCCTAAAAAACAAAGAATCAGAGAGTGTCTTATAGTTTGCCACCACATCACAAATGAAGAATCTCTATTTATCTTTTGCTCAGTCATTTCTTTTGAAAAATCAGTCATCAAATATGAAAACTAGAGTCTGAAAGCTTTCAAATAAAATATAGTTTAAGATTACTTTAGGTTTATGGCAAGTGTCCCATGGGTGTGGTGAGGGGCAATCTTAAAAATAGTTAAAAACATTTTTATAAATCATAGATTCAGATATTTATTCTTTGTAATGTGTGAAAAGTGTTGGTGTTACAATCATGTACAAATAATTAAATTTTATGTTTTTTTTCATAGTGTGATTTTTGGGGAATTGTATTGAATCCAATTAGGGTCAGTTTGATCCGGACCATACAGGCTGTGACCAGAAATCGAAATCGAACAGTGCATGAGGGTTAAACTATTTTAAAAAGTTACATGTAATTTAAATCCTCCAGTGTCCTTCAAACAATAATTATTTGTATCTTTTTTTTTTTTTTTTGTCTTTTAGGAGAAAAGAGGCACAGACGAAGCCACAGCAGAAGCAAAGAGGTAACTAATTTTAGTCCATTGATGTCATGTAGACCTAAATTAAACTGGTCACATCATCATTAGTTTTACAGCTGGCATTTCTAGTTTTAGCCCGTGGTAAGTATGCAGCTTAGACAGAAAGGAATGAAATGCCAGACTGAGAAGAAAAGCACTTACTTAATCACAAGTGCATGTAATCTTAAATTATATTAATTTTGATAACAGATGGAGAGAAATGTCTGTTTGGGAGCTTTTTTAACGTCCTGTATTTTAGATCATATGATAACATTTGTATAATAAATTACACTCAGCGTGCTAATGCACGAAGAGACACTCTGAACAGAAGACGCTGCTGACAGATAGCAAAATTATATGCCTACTACCTGGACAGGTAACTATCAGTCATTTAAACTTATTTGCCTATAAAAAGATCTCTTTTTGTCTCACAACCCCTTTTTTTTGTAGATAACAGCTCAGAATTGCAATTAAAAAAATGAGTGGCCATTCCCCATGTGAATGCATGCAGATTTGCACAATTGTATAATACGTTTTAAAACAAGTTGCGCACACTGAAATTATTTTTCTAATGAATTTGGTCATAATTGGCTTTTTACGCTGTACGTGGTGACGTAAGTTCGTTTTCAATGGGAGAGCAGGGCAGGAGGTAGAACAGGCTCATTCTCGTGAATCATGCCACTTTGTTGTGTACAACCGCAGCTGCTGAGATTATTTTATTCAAATTAAATTATATTTAATATTTAGTTAACCTATTCTGCCCTACAAAGCCTAAACACAAGGATTAAACATTATTTTTCTTTAGTTGAGTGTGAGAACTGCAGTACAGTGTTATTTTAGTTTTATTAATACGTTGAATTAGCTTTTATTTTAATTTTTTTTTCCTTTGTTTTCATGTTAATTTTAGTTACATTTTTAGTAATTTCGTGTTCATGTGCTTTTGTCATTTTTATTATTTTTAGTTGTTGTTTTTAAATATTGCTCTTTAGGTTTTCTGTTTTAGTTATTTATTTCCAGTTAATAATTGTAGTGCTGCAACAAACTTATTTCAGTTTAAGATTTTCAACTAATATTTATATTTTATTTTAGCTTTATTTTGGTAACACTTTACAGTAAGGTTTCATTAATGTTAATTAACTACTTTAGTTAACATGAATTAAAATTAACTGCACTTCTACAGAATTTATTAATCTTAATGTTAATTTCAACATTTACTCGTACATTATTAAAATCAAAAGTTGTAGTTAATGCACTATGAACCAACATGAACAATGAACGACTATTTTTATTAACTAATAACAAAGATTAATGAATACTATAACAAATATGTTGCTCATTGTTAGTTAATACATTAACAGTAACTAATGTTAACGAATGAGGCTTTATTGTAAAGTGTTACCTTTATTTCAATTGACAGAAATATTTTTAATAGTTTTAGTTCATGATGATAACCCTGCTGCAGTAAATATAAGATCCACTTTAACCCAAACTTTAAAGCCATTTTTTTTAATTGCCGTTGTTACTTAATTTTGCCTTTGTATGGCAGTATTATCTTTGCATTTCATAAATGAACACCCACACAATTTATGGAAAAATAAATGCCATTACACCTAAAATGAATAAATACATGTACACTTTTTGTAATCAGCTCTCATTTGCGTGCAACATCATGCGATATTTAAACTGTAATCATGTCAGAAATAGGATTTTTTTTGTTCACTTGCACAAGCGGGCATCATTGATTGTTATCATTTCAACCACTTCCGTTTTTTACATTGCTTATCGTATATATATCAGTGTGCCTGTACACACAAGAGGTGGCAAGATTGCAATAAGTTTTTCTCGTATCATGTAAAATGCCATTTAAAGTCAACATGAAACCGCATTCCCAACCCAATTTACTTCCATAATGTGACATATTTCTGAATGAAACAGAGTATTCTGTATCAAAATGAATTTTATTTCTCTTGAATTGACTCAATTGGGGCCAAATCTGAGTTTGTGGTCAGATATGTGGAGATGTATGGTGGAAAGGATAAAAATATATATTTAGACCATATTTTGAGACTCTCCCTGCTGGGAACCAAGACAGTGGCTAGCTAAAATGTGTACAATGTGACCGATAAGTCAAGTAGAATAAGACCAGGAAGTAGGGCTGGGCTAATTTTTTTTTTTTTTTTTCCCAAATAATTCAAATGTAATGTTTTGCCTCGATTTCATTATTTTTAAATCAAGAAATCGCGATTTTTGTTGACAATTCAGCAATCATGATAACCGTTAAGAGAAAAAAATGATCCGACCACATGATGTCGCGCCTGATTAACTGCTCTCGTGTGACGCTCTATGAACACAGAGTCTTAAGTGGCTGTGTATGCGTTATTGCGTTGAAAAAAACAAGATGTGGGCAGTGGAATGGGGGAAAAAAAGCAAAGTTATTAAACGCAAATTAAACTTGACCGCCACGTTTTTAGAATGCCGTCATTTGTGAGCCAAACACTTCCGCCAAGTGAGGTTAGTGGCTCCGCCTAGTGGTGAGGTTGCAAATTGCAACCAGCGGCTCAGTCCACCACTCGCCCCTCCCTTTTGAAGCACATAGAGAAGCTACGGTGGTCAACACAGGACAAAGATGTCGTCGTCTGAGACAGCAGAGAGTAGCCAGTCAAGCAATGAGGTTTCTTTACAAAGATAAATTAAGAAATTAATTTTTTTTTTTGCCATATCGCCCAGCACTACCAGGAACATGCAAGTAAATGGGGTTCATATTGATTTCATGTTGACTTTGTGTAATAGATAAACAAGAAAAGAAAATGCCAGTTCAAATGAATGAAATCTGTTGAATTCTCACAATGAAGTTGTTGCCCTCTGGTAGACAAAGTTCTCCCGTGTTTTTTTTTTTTTTTTTTGGGTACTGAACTAGGTGTAAATGTGCTGGTTAAATGCACTCATTTGTGTTAAATGTAACTGTACATGCTGCACTCGGATGGTGGTGGAAGGGCTTTTGTAGATTAAAGTGTTTTTCTTGTCAGAATTATTTTGGCAAGTTGTTCTTAAACCAACTTACTAACTCTCTTTATTGCACTATTTTCCTGAAAGAGACCAATTCTTCTTAAAACAGGCACGGAAGAAAGACTCTGAGAAAGCTCTGAAATGTCAGAGTGGATCAGAGGAGCAGATGGAGCCGTCGGATAAAGGCCGTGACAGGCTGTCTGAAGACGTGGAGGAGCGGCATCGCAGAAAAGACAAGAAGTCCTCCAGGCCAAGAAGCCTATCAAGATCCCGTTCAAAGGAAAGGTAGTTTCATCTGACATTTGTCATTTTGATTTGATTTAATTCATGCAACAAGTGAATGTGTTGAGGCTTAGTGTGCTTAGATGTGAATTAATGTTTTCCTGAAGACGACATCATAGTCGAAACTGGGACAAAAGAAGATCTCGCTCACGCAGTGGTGAAAGGCGATCAAGGAGTCGTGACAAGAAGAGACGGGCCAGGTCTCGATCAAACTCCAGAAGCAAACACAAACATCGCAGCAGGAGCCGTAGCAAGAGCAGGTGGACAAAGATTTTATGTTTGGGATTTTTTTCGTGAATGAAAATGTTGATTTGTGCTTAAACCGTGAGATGGTCCGATTTTATCTAGGGAGAAGAAGAAGAGGACAGAGAAAGCGCGGAGAAAAAGTCGCAGTCGGTCAGTTAGCCCTGTGACCTTCAGGGGTAGAAACACAGCCATGGATGCTCAGGAAGCATTGGCTAGAAGGTAGAGTGGCATCTGTGTCCTGGAAGCACAAAATAATCTATTTGGGTTTTATACACAGAATATAACAGAAGTGAGTACACACCTGTGCAGTATCACTTAAAGTCTCCGTGAAATCAAAATCTTTTTTTTTTTTTTTTTTTAAATTCATATGCCCTCATAATCTTTAATCAAAATAATTTCCGCTCCCTCTTCCAGTGACATCTCTTTTCTTCTCTGATGATGTGTTTACTGGCGGAGGGCGTGACAACCTGTCACTCACATGAGATCCACCAATAGCGAACCACGATCATCCAATCAATTCCCAGTAGACAAAATCAAGTCCCGCCCTACCTACGTTTTTTTTCTTGTCCGAGAAGCCATTTCACACGATATACGTCACTATAGGGAAGAAAAGACCGTTGCATCTTCTGTTTCATATCGACTTGTATCACCTTACAGTAATTGTATTACTTGTAAGTTGAACAGGTGTCCTCACTTTCGTTGCGTTGAGTTTGTCTTACTAAGGTGTTTGTTTTCGATTGTTTATAAGAGGAAATACTCTATTTGTCAAATTAGAATTAAAGCAGGTTTACTCACTTTTGTTGTATATTGTGTGTATGTGTGTGTGTATATATATAATATATAATATACACACTCCCAGGCCCTGTTTACACCTGGTATTAAGATGTGTTTTGGTCGATTGGATCACAAGTAGACGAGAGGGAGACACATTCCCGTTTACACCTGGTATTTTAATTCATCTCTTTTGTCCACTTTCAACCACTTTTGTCCTGATTTCTTCAAGGGGAGGTTCTATGAGTGGGTAAAAGTATGGGTTTTTTCAGGTCTTTCGATCTAATGGACAAAATAAGCTTACGCAATTTATATATGAACGCGACCGGAGATGACAGAAAATCATACGGAAAGCAGGAGATTTCGTTTCTGCTCTGACAGCCACAAGTCTCACGCAGTGAAATGGTGAGAATGGTGAGAGAACATTGTGCTTGGTACATTTTTCATCTTCAAACCAAACTTGTGTCTTCAGCCGGCAAAGTTTAAATCCCGTCTGGCTACTGCACTTCTCATAATGTTTACGCATTAGGTCAGTAGGCAGAGAGTGGCTGTTCAAACTCATTCGACCACATGAGCGTTTCCACTACAAAATCAATCCGGTCAAAAGTGGACAGGCTCAAAACATTTTAGACCCCGTTTACACCTGTATTTAGCGTCATCCATTTATGATCCGATCAACCAAAACGCATCTTAAAACCAGGTGTAAACCGTGCCCAAGAAAAGGTTACAACTGTTTTATTAGAAATATTTTCAAAATCGGTTGTATTTCTACCTATTTACTAAATCATTTTATTTAAACAACATATAAGCAACTTACTGTCTCAACAACACCCCACAAACCTGTAGTCTCTGCATACTAACGTGATCACTGCTAACAGCAGCCAATAATTGCTTTGACGTTTAAGTAGAGACGAATTAAGAAACACAACTTTTCTGAGAGGGTTTTAACAGGCTTTCACACTGGCAGTTTAGTCTGATAAAGAGCACGGTTTGCATGACGTGAATGCTGACATGCAGATCAGGAGGCAGATGATGTTGTTGAACCTGAGACAATAGCTACGTTTCCATTCAAAGTTGCGAGTTTAACTTATGCGCAGAATTGGCATATCACATAACATCTGCAAATAAAGCACCATTTCCATCCCATGTGTTCAAGAGAACAAAACTGTCACTTCCTGGGAAGTCGGTGGAAAATATCTGTAATAAAAATGGAAGTTGCTGCAATCGGGGAAGCCAATGTGGCTCTTTTTTCATACATCCTAAATTACTTGTGGCTCAAAACACACAGACGCAACACAATAAAACGCTGTTGTTTTATCTTGCATTCGGATGCCTGGTGTTTGAGAACACAATCATGTGAGACACTTCTGGGAGGTCAATATATCAAATGACAGGCTTCGACCAAAATAACAATTAAGATGCTGTGCAGTGAAACTGATCTGCTGGTTAGTCCAGTTATCCAATCACATTCTCTGTTGAGGCAAAGTCACCTGAGGTTTTTTTTTTTTGCCCTTTGAGGGATTTATTCGGTAAATGTGTTTCCATTGTAGTTTATGTGCATGTCTTCGATTGAGTGCAAACGTTTTTTTTGTGTATTTTAATAATTTATGCATATCTTGCCGTTTCCTTCCAGTGTTGTTTTTTTTTAAATACAGTATCCCAAAATTCACAAACAAATATATGGATGGAAATGGCTTATGTGATTAATGTAAATGACTCAGGTGTGCTCTTGTTACTAAGTAACATAACTTGCACATGCATTTTAGCTAACAATGACATCATTAGGTCCATGAAACATGCGTAGGGGATGACAGTGGTTTTGACTTCATCATGGATACGAGCATGCAAATGTAATCAGAGTTGCTAATGTATTGCTCACAATCAGCTGTCTCCTCAAAAGAAGACTTTGCGAACAGCATAAAGCCACCTTCCCCCAGGCGTCAGATGAATTGTCTTGTGTCTCACATTGATGCAAGTGGCGTTTACTCTGTTGCTCATAATAGAACCAAATTAATAAAAAACTCAAAAATATAGCGACCTGCATTGTGCAAGCCATTGCTGTTTGTAATGCAAAATGAATGGAAATGCACCACTGTTCTGTAGAATCCAATGGGTCTGAAAGCAGACCAACACTGCGGTGGTGCCGAGAATAATCACACTCCGTTTCAGACTGAAGCAAACGTGCCCAGTGTGAAAACCACCTGAAGTATCCAACTAGGTGATTAGTGAAGTTTTAACTGCTTTCTGGTCTTCATGTTCCTTAAACACATTCACTTCAAACTCTTAGGTTGGAGAGAGCAAAGAAGCTTCAAGAACAGAAAGAAAAGGAGTTGTTGGAAAAACGGCAGCAAGAGCAAGCAGCAGGCAAGTAACTGCCACAAGTCACATTGCTATTGGTGTAATAGCTTCACATCTGACCCCTCTGCAGCAGAGGTCAGCACTGTCTCCATCTGATGGTTTGTTGGTTGTTCCCTAACAGCAGCTGCTCCACTGTTGTGTGATACGGTCACCGCCGCACCTGGTCCAGCCCTGAACGTCGCAGCACTGCTGGCCTCTGGCACACAGGTCACGCCCCAGATCGCAATGGCTGCTCAGATGGCAGCGCTTCAGGCCAAGACACTGGCAGAGACTGGCATTGCTGTGCCAAGCTACTACAATCCCTCAGCGGTCAACCCAATGAAGTTTGCGGAGCAGGAGAAGAAGAGGAAGATGTTGTGGCAGGGGAAGAAAGAAGGGGTGAGGACAAGAGTTGCTGTTCTATAGATTTTAATAGGGTTGTTGCCAAGTTATATCATACAATATAAAATGAACAAACGCAGCCGTCTGTGACCGAACACCTGAAATGTAACTTTTTTCACCCCGTAAAATCGATGTAATATATTTTTGTTCAATAATATTTTTTTATTTTGTGTTTTGAGAGAATTTCATGGTACTAATTAACATTTATGCATTTTTTTTTTTTTTTAATACAGTTTGTTTTTAGAATTTTTTTTTTTTTTTTTTATTACTTTTTAATTAAAGCAGTGTTTCATGTTAAAATGGAGACCATGCCTTTAAAATCTGATTTTTGAAGGCAGATTAGTGCCATCTGGTGGGAGTAAAAAAGCCTGTTTTCTCTGTGATCATTGATCAGTCTCTTAAATGAGCACAACTAACAAACAGCCAACAATTGAAACAGTGATATACATGACTTTTGAATGTAAAAACACAACCTAACATGAAGTGCTCAGTTGGAGAGAAGCGATTAAACGTCATAGAACATGTAGGCCTGGTTTCACAGACAGGGTTTAGATTAAGCCAGGATTTGGCCTCAGTTCAATTAGGACATTTAAATAGCTTTTATAAATGTGCCGGAGTAAAAAAAAACATTACTGATGTGATCTTGAGACAAAACAACGACACTGGCATATTTTAAGATCTGTCAGTGCAAGTTGCTTTCAGTTAAAACAGCTCAAACATGCTTTTTATACTGGGAATAGTCTTAATCCTTGTCTGTGAAACCAGGGGGTAGTTTAACATTCATAATCTTGTCTCCTAACAAGAGTATTTATAAATGGCAGTAGTTAGGAGATGATTAAGAATGCTGAATTTTGTAAATACAGATTTGAGCTTGGTCAGTAATTTTCGTTAAGTAATTTAGTTGCAGTATGAGAATATGTTTCTCAGAGCATTTCAGACATCGAAGCATTTGTCCAGTATTAATATATGTTTATGTTGTAGGACAAGTCACAGACAGCTGAGCTTTGGGAGAAGCTGAATTTTGGCAATAAAGACCAAAATGTGAAGTTTCGCAAGCTTATGGGAATTAAAGTAAGTGTTTGCCTGTATTAAATATTATCTATTTAAAATGTTCTTAATGCGTGAAACGGAGAAATCTCATATTTTTAAAGTGGTCCTATTATGCTGTTTTACATGTTCGACTTTCTTTAGTCTGTATTATTGGTGTTTGAGCATGAAAAAGGAGTGCAAAGGAACAAACACATCACAATATTCCTCATTTAAAGTGCCCCTATTATGCCTTATTTTTATGATTTTTTTTTTTGATTTTTTTTTATAAATGTTCCTAATATTGTTTTGGGAGTCTCCTACAACAGGTTTAAATGCATGCAAGGTCAAAAAACACTTTCGTTTTCTCATAATATACATTTAATTTCACCTGAGTTTTCAATCTTTTGTAAACGACTCGTTTGAAGCAGTTCAGAGAATCAGTCTCTCTAAACCCCTCCTTTCCGTGAGCCTACACTACTCTGATTAGTCAGATGGCCCAATCCTTTGTGATTGGTCTACTGTGCGCACCGCGCACCCATTGCTATAACTGAATGACAGCTATCAATTCGCAAGACAGAAAAGATAGCCAGCAACTGATTCGCAATCATGACTGAAGTACGACGTTTCTATATGGTAAGTGTCACCTTAGTTTTTATAAGATGTGATAGCAGTGTCACTGTTATACTTTATGTAGGTGCACCTGTGGGAACTGTATCAGAATGCCAAGCAAAGCTGAAAACCTCTAACATAAGAAACATTTAGGCCAGATGTGTACAAACTTTTTCGTCATAACTATTAACAAAGAAAAATGGCTATATCATTGTTTGAAATTACAATGGGTGTTTACTGTTTACAGAGAGAATACTTCAACTAGTTAGCGCATCCTATTACATCCTATAACATCCTATTACAATACAGATAGAGCTCCACTCTACTGTAATAATAAAAAGTTTTTGTATGTTGTAAACTCCCACGTTAGCCGAGCACAAAAGTGAATAGCTGATAATACATTACACTTTGTAAACAAAAGTCGTGCTCCATCCTAGATCATTACTCCAAGTAATAAGATAGACAAGCTGCATTAATCGACACATTTTTAGACAATATTGGACCCATATCTGAATAGCAAAACTATAGAAATGTGAGTTAGCTGGTTAGCAGGAGACATACAGATTAGGGTGTACGTTACACAACATAACATACAAAACTACAAATTTTGAACGATCGCTAGAAAATATAAATATCAATTGTTAATCATACTTACAGGTTGAAATTTAGAGGAACAAGCTAGTCCAAATAAACTGGGCATTGATCCATATTTTAAGACCAAGTGTTTTGTGAATCCTGCGTTAAACTCCCCGAGGTTTGAGAAACAGTCATCAGTAAAATGACGGGAACACAACAAAAGATTGTACTGCTGTGGTATTGTTGAAAAAATTAATTTTAATGGCGGGCAATATGCTAATGTTTCGTTGTGACATCACAACGAAATGGCTTGGGATTCGTTTTACAAACGACTCGTTTAATTGACTACTCAGTTATAGGAACTAGCCACTAGGATAGTTCCCCAAGAACTAATTTCTCCCCCGGGCCATGTTCCTGGTTGCATTTGCACCGGAAATAGGAACTCTGAAGTGGCCAACAGCGGCGTCTTGAAGCGCGGCATTTACAAATGCTAAAAAGCGGTTGATAAAGGATGCCGTGATCGGAGCTTTGTTTGTTGTGTGTCGTGGGTTTCGTGATAACGGAGATGGAATGTAAACAGAATTTATGCGACTGAAAGAGCAAAAAGTGGGGCTAAGAGACGAAATCTCCTATGACAACTTTCAGCATTACATATCATCGAGGCGGAGAAAAGAACACAACCCTGCAGACAACAGGTAAATGCCGTTATCGCTGTTTTCCATGTTCGTGAAGTAAATATGTTTACACGGCTTTTTAAAAATGTCGGGTGCCGGTGTTTGACAACCCTACTCTGAAGTAGGAGCTAATTTAGTTCCCAAAAGGAGTTCCTAGAACTAAAATCGTTCCTAGTTCCTGTGGTGCGAACACGGCAAAATCCGGGTACTTCAGCCAATAGTTCTAGGAACTATGAAAAGGCTCCTCCGGTGCGAAAGCCCCTTCAGAAGGAGGGGCTTCATAGAGACAGGAATTAAACAGAGCGTTACTGGGAAGAGAGGAGCTGCAACAATGGAGAATATGTGAAAAATGTGTTTTTTGAACAATCAAGCATGAAAACCTATTCTTAGTAGAGCCCAAAAACAAAACCAAGACTTCGTAAAAGGGCATAATATGGGCTCTTTAATATAGAAATGTTCTGATTGATTGTTGTTCCCCATAGGGTGAAGAGGAAGGCAGTTCATCAGGAGCTGCTGACGAAGAAGGTCTTAAAACCTTGCAGCAGCAGGAAGAGATGTTCCGCAACCTGGACGTCCAGTACGAGATGGCCCGCTCACAGACGCACACGCAGAGGGGAATGGGCCTCGGTTTCTCCTCCTCTTTTTCGTCAAGGGGCATGGATGCTGTCTGAACATTCTGTACTTGTGCTTCTCGTCTCTGTAAATTCTGGCCGATGTTGCCGCTGTAAAGCTGGTTTGTACGTGCTTGTAGAGAATGCTGGTGCATTAGCTTGCATGTATAATTCATCAGATCTGTCGTTTTATTCATTTTGCAAAATTCACATGTAAATACAGTTGATTGCTCAAACATATATCGTTGCTTGGTCTCTGAAAAGTGTTTAATATTGTAAAGCTGTCGTTTGGATTTTGGGTGGGGAATGTGATTGTATATTTCACTGTGTTTGTATTGAAACTCTCTGAAGCTAGCGATTCCTGAGATATCAACGACCAAGGGGTGTGAATTCGTTTCTGCCTTGGGTACTAGGGGCGATGCTATATTGTGAATGCTTTGCTTTTAATAAAATGGTTACTACATAAATATAAGGACACAAAATAACATGGAAGACATTTTATTAGTTTCAGTTGGGAAACAACAAAAACGAACCAACACATTTCACACTTAAAACAAAGAAATGTATCGTAAAGTACTTCTCATAAATGAAGATCAAACATTTTTGATATTTGGCTTGTTACACTGAGAGAAATTGAAATTGAAACCCTGACTTTTAACATAGCATTTGTACTATCTTAGGTTATTGCAATGTTACTTGTGATTTTTAATAAGCAATTTAAACCTAGCTAGGTTTAGCCAACTCTAACTTAATATGCAAACTACATAAATAATTAGAAGTAGCTGCCGTGTGTGTTCCAGCTGAAGGTCAACAATGCGCCAAATTTGCACTCGTTTAGTGTGGTTATTAGGGAGTGCCTGAATAAAAGTTTCCTAACTTTTACATTTTGGCTGATGTAATCTAACTGATGCTCAAAAAGACCAGCCTATTATTAAGTTAAAAAGATGGACACAACCTGAATTGATACTAAATATAATAATGGGCCTAAATGCAAAACATTTTTGCTCAACATGAGTGTAAATCTCTGAAATACAACGTAATAATGGGTGAATTGACTTGAATTTTATTTCAGTGAACATAGGGTATATTTTGTACACTCAGTATTGTTTCCTCACAATGTTTGCTATTAAACACCTTTAGTTCCAATCAAAATCTAATTGAAAAACATTCAATATACTCAAGTGCCTCATTTAAATATGAATATACGATTATTGCGATTATCATTAGAAGTGTATAATACTAATAATACATCAGTTTAGTGCACTTTTGTGGGAAATTATAATTATGGATTACTGTAAAATGCATACAAAATGTTTTTTCCTTCTAAAATTATTTCATGACCGTTCATTATGCGTTTCTCATAAAATGAAAGGGAAAAAAAACTGCATTCACAATTGTATTACATTTTGAGAAAATTACTTTATGAACATTTGTCTTACATTATGTACAGTACAGCTGCTACATGATGCATTCTCTCGCAATTTTGTGCTTCAGTCATAATGGAGATGACCGCTTTTTTGAACGGACTGGTCGTGGAGGTGATTGTTCTGGTCTGCATCTACAGAATGCCCTGACAGCCAGCAGCTACACTTGTTACTACCTTTGGTAGATCAAACAAACTTATTTATTCATATCAGGTTATGTTCCTGGTTTAATGGATATGGTTTGACTGTCCTCTGTATTATTGGAACATCTCTAATCTTCCTTGTGACAGAAACATATGGTGAGTGAACAAACTAATCAGCTCCAAGGGCATAAATCATGCAGCAAAACCTTTTTTTTCTTGAAAAGAAAATTGCACTTCTCCTGGAGACCCATATGTCTAACACAGAGCACATGAAGTTATGCAGAAACTGGGCTGGGCACGTTTATCATTCTTATTACAAGACGGACCCGGGAATGCAACAGGTGTATACAGTTTTTTTTTTTTTTTAATGTATTACAAGGTTATGTATACAAACTTAAGTTACCACATGTATCAAAATAAAGCATGCAATATTCCTGCTTGATATCCTGCTTAGATATCTTCCATCTTCCATATTAGGTTCTTTCTGAAAAAAAAGGTTGATATTCCATCAGACTGTACAGTTTCCTTTGCAGGTTTGTTACTTGCGTTTTCACTGCTCCTTTAGTTGGTCTGTTTGGTGGGCCAGTTGCAACTCTATTTGGATTTTGCCTGTTTTCATTGCTGTTTTTTACGCTTTGCCAGCGATACTGCCTCTGAAGCCCTGGTATACTTCGTTTACGCGTACGCTAACAGACAGCCTTTCAAAGTATACTTCACTTGACTCATACGCGTACAGGCGTTCAACGCATGCGCAGTTTTGAGCAATCTCTCGCCACGAGTTACAACCCATGTAAACATTGTATTCTTTCATGCTAGAGTTGTACAAATGAGAGTACTTTGTAACCTCTTCACACAATCTGTCGTCTATATAGACAATCTGTCGTCCATCGTCTCTGTAGCTTTCATGACAAATCGGGTCCTCCCTCGAAATCGGGTCTCCCCAAACAATGATTATCATTAGCATATAAATGACATTAATTTAAAATACCTATATAGCTTACTATATAATGCGTAAGAAAACCAATTGAACGTAATTTCTTACATTTGATTAACTGTTAATTAATAAATAATATAATGGCTATTAAGTGAATAATTGAACATCGTTAATTTGTTTTATTTATAACTGAAATATTTGGACATTTAACACATAATTACATTAAGGATGATTTTAAATACATGTAGGGTAAGTGCAAATGTGTGTATAAACTAAGCAATCAGGCTAATCGGGTATCTGTATGCTATGCTAGTACATAAGCTAACTAATAGCCTATAGACATAAATCATTAAGTGCGTCCCAATTCGCATACTTGTGCACTATTCTATGACGTTTTTAAGTACAAGTAGTGCGTTCACACAGAAAATTCCAAAAAGAAAAAGTGCACTTTAAATACCCGGATGATGCACTAAATTAACGGGAAAGTGTGGAATGTTGGACACTTCATGCACTCAACTGTCGCAGCTTTAATTACGTTGTGGAGGGGGAGTGAGGATCAGACTCCATTGTTAAATGACAAAATAACCTAAATACAATTCACGCACTACACGGATGAGTACAGTGCATAAGTACATAGTGTATAAGTGCATAGTGTGTCATTTGGGACGCAACTACTATAACGTAGTTGAAACAGTGTTTAACCAAAGTCCCTTTAAGACAAGTAATTTCACTCGGCGGCCATCTTTGAAACGCCTCTTGGGCATTCAAGTGCAGCTCTTATCTCTTTGAATGGGGAAACATCCAATTCTCTAAAGCTATTTGCCAAGCTTTCGATTTAATTTCATATTTGAAATCACCAATGAAATCTGACAACAACTGTCTCATAAATGTTGTTTCTAAACACTCGAATCATGACAAAAAACGGTATTTTTCAGGCTGGATCAAGCTAATGCGCATGCGCAGTCCTAAATGCGCGTCTCTTGTGCCTCATTTCGGAGGCGCGCGTCTGACTGTTTCTATAGGAACCGGAGCTTCTAACAGCCGCTGCAGTGACGCGATGACTTTACCAATCGGCGATTGGCTCTTATTTAGAAGGCGGGACTTATTCCGCCATATTACGCGTTGCACTTTCTCCTATTCAAAACAATACGAGTGACACGTCTTGTGTTATTCTATAGTTTTTGGTTTAACATAATTTTGTAGGAATTGTAAACAGGCGCTAAAGAGAGTACCTATTAAAAGCCATTTGAACCAATGGGATTGCATGGGGTCCTAATGGAGACCTGATTTTCGGGGGACCCAGTTTGTCACTACACCAGTCTGTTCTGTTTATGCAGTTTTTCTTTACTACCCTGTGAATCAACAAAGTATGCGCGGTTACAAAAATCTTAAAAGCTACCAAAAGCTGGCAAAAAGGATGTGAAGCTATATCTTCAAGTGAAAAATATTAAGATATTTACTATGAAAGATTTTCCTTTTAAATTCTTAAAAGTTTGGCCAAACTCTTTTTATTCCTTATATAACCAAATGCTACATTTGTGCCCTCAACGTGTGGAAAAGACATAAAAAACATTTGACTTTTAATGGTAAACTATTTATTTGGAATCATTTTAAGGCTATACAGCTATAAAAATGGCACCTCATGACATATAATGTATAACTGACATACATGACATAATATGCAAACAACTATACTTATTTGCATATTAGACTGGAATACAATACATGGGCCACTCCAGTGATAAGATTATGATTGGCAAATTCTAGGATAAGCAATAAAATGGGGTATTCGCTGTGTCGTTTCCAGTTTTCTGCCTCGTCACTCAGTCCCATCCAGTGTGCAAGAAGATTCCGCATTGCCTCTGGGAAAAGTTCAGTTGCCAGCTCCTCTGGTGGTGGCAAGTTCGTAATGTGTTCAATGTGTTGGGCCTTAAAACCTTCAACCCGGTGGCTTATGGTGCTGTTGGCTGCATTGAACTGCTGGCCAAGCCAACCTGCCACTGCCTTTAGCAGACTGCTTGAGTAGATGGAGTAGCTCTTAAAATGAGTTTGAAACAGGGCCATCACGGTATCCGTCAGTCTTTCCTCTTCAATCCTCCCGGTAATAGAGAATTCAACATAGTCCAAGACCTTTGAGGTAGTGTTTAATTGTTCCGTTTCAATATTTGTAAGTAACTTCACTTTTTCCGCCAGGCTGTGAAGTTTCTCAGCAAGTAAAGCAGACGGGCTTGAGTTTGTTTGCTCTGTTGAGGAACAGTAGTCATGGTCTGTAGAGGATGAAACATCTGACTGAACTGCGGTTATTGGAAAGATGTCCATTTCCCCTCCGTCAGAGTGTCGATGGCTTTGGTATGATGGACATGTTTTATTACTTGCCAAGATTGTTTGTGCCTCTTGATCATTTTGGAGTTGAACATGCTGGGCACCAAGATGATAGGTCATGTTTAAGTTGTTGTCATTTATTCGAGATTTCCATAGATCCTTACGAACAAAATTATTTTAAAAATTAACAAACAAAAAAACAACTTATTAGAAATGGTGAAGATACAAAGACATAAAAGTCATAAAATGACAAACTCAAATCACCTGAAATGACTCCATGATTGAGAGCTGATCTTGTTTGTTATACAGTTCAAATGCCACTCGAAAAACCCCTTGAACACTATAGAACCACAGACTGTTGCTGGAACAAGGAAGTCGCAGCCCTTGGAATCTGAAGTCTAGAGAGCAAAAAGGTAAATATTAACCTTTAATAGTTCATGAAAATGAACTATTATCATCTAATGCCAAGGCCCAAAAAATGATCATCACATACCTGATGAGAAAACCAGTTTAGTTGCCAATCCTCGTTTAGCATATTTGGCATGGTATCTGGGTTGATTTTCACTGCGAACGTCTGTGTCTGAGAACAGATCAGCTCCAAGAAAGAGAGGGATCATCTCATCCTTCAAAATAAACAAATTAATCAATAAACAGAATATATAATGAGGAACTATACAAAATAAATGTACATAGATTAATAAATTAAACTGCATTTATTTTAGGACTCATCAGGTCCTACAAAAAAATGTTACTGCAAAAAGCAGGTATCTAATGGAAGCTTGTTTCTCGCAATTCAGCAGTAGCTCCTCACTGCAGAACATGAGATCCAGGATCCAGATCCATTGGGTGGAGACGGGTAGGTTTGGGGATATGTAAAGTGGGAGGAGTTGGATCCAGATCCAGGGGGTGGAGATGGGTAGGTTTAGGGATATGTAAAGTGGGAGGAGTTGGATCCAGATCCAGGGGGTGGAGATGGGTAGGTTTAGGGATTAGGGGTGGAGACGGGTAGGTTTGGGGATATGTAAAGTGGGAGGAGTTGGATCTAGATCCAGGGGGTGGAGATGGGTAGGTTTAGGGATTGGGGGTGGAGATGGGTAGGTTTGGGGATATGTAAAGTGGGAGTTGGATCCAGATCCAGGGGGTGGAGATGGGTAGGTTTAGGGATTAGGGGGTGGAGACGGGTAGGTTTAGGGATATGTAAAGTGGGAGGAGTTGGATCTGGATCCAGGGGGTGGAGATGGGTAGGTTTAGGGATTAGGGGTGGAGACGGGTAGGTTTGGGGATATGTAAAGTGGGAGGAGTTGGATCTAGATCCAGGGGGTGGAGATGGGTAGGTTTAGGGATTGGGGGTGGAGACGGGTAGGTTTGGGGATATGTAAAGTGGGAGGAGTTGGATCTAGATCCAGGGGGTGGAGATGGGTAGGTTTAGGGATTAGGGGGTGGAGACGGGTAGGTTTAGGGATATGTAAAGTGGGAGGAGTTGGATCTAGATCCAGGGGGTGGAGATGGGTAGGTTTAGGGATTAGAGGTGGAGACGGGTAGGTTTGGGGATATGTAAAGTGGGAGGAGTTGGATCTGGATCCAGGGGGTGGAGATGGGTAGGTTTAGGGATTAGGGGTGGAGACGGGTAGGTTTAGGGATATGTAAAGTGGGAGGACTTGGATCTGGATCCAGGGGGTGGAGATGGGTAGGTTTAGGGATTAGGGGTGGAGACAGGTAGGTTTAGGGATATGTAAAGTGGGAGGACTTGGATCTGGATCCAACCTTGCCCCCTGGATCTCATGTTCTGCAGTGAGGGCCATCTCCAGTTCTGACTTTTTTCTCGTAATTCTGACTTTTCTCACAATTGCGAGTTTATATCTCGCAATTCTGACTGAGAAAAAAGTGTCTGAAACAAGCTTCCATACACTGTAATAAAGAATTGTTGGTTTAACTTAAAAAAGTAAGTTACCTGGTTGCCTTAAAATTTTGAGTTCATTGAAATTAAAAATTTGAGTTAATACAATGAAGGCGATTGGTTTAATCAACAGAAACTCAAAATATTATGTTATCTGAACTACATTAATTATCTAAGTTGATTTGACAAAAGAAAAAATGTTATGACAACAAATCATGAAAATAATTTTTTACAGTGTAGGTATCTACACTTTATTTATAATTGATTACAAACAACTTTAAACTGATATGAATTAAAGATATTTGTAAACGTATTTAATTTATCAATAATCAAGAGAATGGGGGAACGCTCACTGGAAAAATGAGAACCCACAGTGGAAACCCGGCTGAAAAAACATCTAAAACCCGCTTAAGCTGACTGACTGGTTTTAGTTGGTCTTCCAGCCTGGTCACACCTGGTTTTAGAGGGGTTTGACCATTTCTTTAGCTGGTCAGGCTGGGAGACCAGCTGACCATCCATCTAAAACCAGCTAAGACCAGCCAACCAACATAGACTGGTTTTAGCTGTTTTTTCAGCAGGGAAAGCATCTCTTTACTATGATGACGCAGTTCATGTTTTCTTTCCATGCAGAACAATTTTCCAAGCCTAGGCTGGTTGACTGGTCTTAGCGGCTTTCAAGCTGATCTTCCAGCCTGGCCAAGCTGGTGTTTAGCTGGTGTCCCAGTCCAATCAGCTAGCTAAAAAAAGTGGTCAAAACCCCTCTAAAACCAGCCTACTAAATCAGATATGATCAGGCTTGTTTCAGTAGTTTTTCAGCAGGGTATGTATACATGTCCAAAAATCATCAGTATTATGGTATTTTTGTTAGTGGTACACTTACCTCATTAGTGCTTGGTTTAGTAACGTTAAACGAGTTATTGTTTGTAAGATATAAGAATCGTATCCTCCTCTTCCCACTCTCCCAATATGACATATTGATGAGAGAAACTCCTCCAGATGTCATGATGATGTACAGACAGGAAAATTTAAAGTAGTGAAGAAATTAAGTGTTTTATTGCAAACGCCCTGACATGCCAGGTATAATCTTTAACGTGGTTACAGGGGAGCATTGTAAAACCGCAAATAACTTAGGAACGGTCATCAAGTATGAAATATTCCCTACACGCCGTGTTGTTTGCAGGGTTGAGTGTATATTTACTTCCTGATTCTGGTTTCTAGCCAATCAACAGTCAAGCGTCAGAGAGTTGTAGGATTTGCCCTTCGAACCGGACGCGCATTGTGGTCATCAAACATGGCTGCGGTGGATTTTGGAGATTCAGAATTGTTCGACCAATTCGAAGAGAAAGCGCCAGCGCACATTCGTATAATAGATGAAGGTGATGATGAAGAGGGTGAGAGTTCAGATCGACTCCGGGAGCTTCGCCAGACATTAGAAGTGTGCGAAGAAACAATAGAGCGTCTGAACGCAGAGAATATCCTTCATCAATGCTTCATCCAGTGAGCGCGCTGGTTTTCTTATTTTCTGCTGAAATATATTTGACTGTTCAACTCGCTTGTTGAATATAGTTGTATTACTGAATATAGCTGTATCTATTATTGCACTTCTGATTGTGTTTATCAGACGTTAAAAGGCAATGTAGAGTGGGAAAAAAATTGACATTTGTGTAGATCAGTTATGTTTAGTTCAGTTACGATGAAAGTATGATTAAGTTTGACAGCAGATTTTTATTTTGTTATGGCCGATAATCGATATTATAATTATGCTATTTTGATTTTTTTTTTTCTTAGAAAAAAAGCACACTAAAACTCCCAAATCTACCATTTCACATTCTGCAGTTGACATCATGCATCAAGACTGATAATGTACAAAGAAAAAAAAATTTTTTTTCTGTAATATAGGACTTTTTTCAAATCTTCAATCAAGAATTAAAGGATTAGTTCACCCAAAAATTAGAATTCTGTCATTGCTCCAAACCTGTAAGACTTTCGTTCATCTTCGGAACACAAATGAAGATCTTTTTAATGAAATCTGAGAGCTTTCTGTCCCTTCACTGACAGTCTACGCAACTACCACTTTCATTCCCCAAAAAGGTAGTAAAGACATCATTAAAGTAATCCATGTGACTCCAGTGGATTAACCTCAGTTTTATGAAGCAACGTGAGTGCTTTGTTCACGCAAAAAAAAAACAAAAAACACTTTATTTACAAAATATTAATCTCCAACACTTGTTCATGAGAGTAGCACGATGCATACGTGTTGTTGATGCGAGAGCAGACATTGTAGTGTGTTGGAGATTAATATTTTGTAAATAAAGTGGTTAATTGGGTTTGTTTTTTGTTTTTTTTTCGCAAACAAAGCACTCACATTGCTTCATAAAATTGAGGTTAAACCACTGGAGTCACATGGATTACTTTAATGATGTCTTTACTACCTTTCTGAGGTTTGAAAGTGGTAGTTGCATCAATGGAGGGATAGAAAACTCTCAGATTTCATTAAAAAGATCTTAATTTGTGTTCCTAAGATGAACAAATGTCTTACGGGTGTGGAACGACATGAGGGTGAGTAATTAATGACAGAATTTTCAAGACAGAAAAAATGGTTCACTGGAATAAATAAATTCTTGTGTTATCTAATTTCAATATTAGCCTAATCAAACAGATGAAAAATGCTAATACTGATTGATAATATGCTGCTGATACTACCAATATATTGTGTACCTCTACTGTCTACTATCTTTGTTTTGATCTTTTTTCACTGCTTGTTGTCTGTCTTTATATTGAGTGTTGAATTTTGTACCTTAATTATGATCCACATGAGGAACTGAAGAGAAAGTTGACCATATTAAGTCGTCCTACGTGAGTGAATAATAATTATTTGCACTCTATTTCAATATACAGTTAAACTGGGCATTTGCAGTTATTGATTTATTGATTCAATGGTCATTTTTATTCCAGAGGTATAAAAATAGCAGATTCCAAAACCGATGGGCCACTTTGTCAGGTTAATTATGGAAACAGCATCATTTCCAAGTAGGTACTTTCTGCATCATCTTTGAATTTAATGTTTCATTTTTTTCAAAATGGTAGTTTTGTTGAGAGATGCTTTTTGTGTGTGTGTGTTTAGGCAGTGTCGGAAAGAAATTGAAGACTTCATCTACTGTCTTGTCCAGAAACGCCTACATGAGTGTAACAATGATAAAGAAGGCTCTGCTCTTCATGTCAACCCACATGTACATCTCTAATATCACTGGACAAGGAATTTAATACAATAGTCTCCATCAGAAAGCAATAATTCTGTTTTTTCCTTGTTTGTAGCATTCAAGTTTCGTCATGGAGGAAAGCTATAAAGCGAAGACTTCCAGTGACTCCAAACATATAAAAAATGCTTTCAGTGTGAGTTCTCAAACCAGTGACACTGCATACATTACTCATATTCAATTAGTAGATTATTGAAACCACTACAAATCAAACTTGTTTTTGGTTTGCAGATAATAGGGAGCGTTTTATACTTCACCAACTTCTGTGTTGATAAACTTGGCCAGCCGCTGCTGAATGAAAACCCCCAACTGACTGAGGGATGGGAAGTTCCCAAGTATCCTAAAAGTTTATAGCCAGCTTATACTTGCTGTGCTTTTTATAATCTAGATAATGTTTTTACTCTATTTTACACATCTATGTACATCCTGAATGATTTTTTGCAAAGATACCAGCAGATCTTTGGCCAGATCATTGCCCTCGAGGGCCAAGAGGTGCAGATAAAGGAGAAAAGGTATGGCAAGAGTTTACAATCACAGCTTTTGGATATTGATATTTTTATGGGATTGCAAGACTGATGCTTGTCTTTACAAGACTTGCTGTGCAAATCAGTATTGTTTTAGATTGGCATCTGTATTTTTGTGTCTGATTTGCTCTTCTGGTTGAGGAATTGAAGTGCACTTGTTGTCTTTCCAGACCTAAACCATGCTGTTTTAACTGCTGTTCTGAGGGCCATCAACTGCGAGACTGTCCGGAGGTCTTTCTCTTTAATTACTGACAATATATCTGTACTATATTCATATATACAGTTACATTATTATGCTTTGAAATCGACGCAAGATCATTTATAACATAGTTATAAATCAAACTTCTGAGCCTTTTTATTTTTACTGTTTAAGCCCAAAGATATGGCTCGTATCAATGAAAAAAGAAAGGAGTTTTCACAGAACAGCAATCAGAGCAACCAGCGCTACCATGCAGAAGAAGTTGAGGAGCGATTTGCAAAGTACAAGCCGGGAATAATGAGGTCAGCCATCTTATGAAGTGTCAGTTTTTGCATGTTTTTTTTTTTCTTCCTTTTTCTGTTTAGACATCTGTTTAGACATCTTTGACGCTCTTCACCGAGATACACATGGGAGCGTTTGAAAGCAGGCGTCTATCAGCGGATATATTAGGGATTTCAAACGCCCCCATGTGTATCTGTGTAAGCGCTTGATGATGAGCAAAGATGTCTATTTACAACATGTTTTTGAAGCGTTGATCATTGTAACCAATCACAGACAAATCTGTTGAGCGAGTGAATACAGTGGCCAATCAGAGGTGTTTAAGAATCTGCTCAAAATGCTAGGGGGAAATACTGGTATTGTCACATTTGTAAAATTTCACCAAGTCGGTACGTTTGACAACCCTACAATTGACTCCTATACTGATAACATAAATGCATTCTGTCTTTCCACCCATATTTTTTTTTCTCCAAATATAAATGTCATTTTTCTGAAAGTCAACTCAGATGATATGCAGTTTATGTTGTCTTTGTGTAGTCAAGACCTCCTTGATGCTCTTGGGATTACCACAAACACCCTTCCTCCATTCATCTATCGCATGAGGGAGCTCGGTTACCCGCCTGGCTGGTTAAAAGAGGCAGAAATGGAAAACTCAGGCCTGATGCTCTATGATGGTAAGAGTGAGTTTGGTATCTTATTATGGCCAGTGTTAGCAACAAATCTCTTAGGTTAAGAAACCCCATAATTGTGTGAATATTTTAAGGGTTTTCTTACTTGAGTGCTTTGTTGCAGCTGAGCTGACCACAGGAGCAAGGGCTTTACCTTTCAGAAGTGTGATTAAGGAAGGATAGTGTGTTTTAAACAGAACTATACTGCCATTGATTGGTTAACTTTTCTTTGCAAGGATCAAATGATGAAGATGAAAATAACCCCAGCCAAAAGATCTCTTATGATGTCTCCAAGCTGGTTGACTTTCCTGGCTTCAATGTCTCTATACCACCCAACATAAGAGATGTAAGTGTACATACACTCTAATTGGACACTAAACAAACAAAAAAAATGCTTGTGTTTCCACCACCTAAATTCCAAGTACTGACAAACGCACGTAATATTTAATTCACATAATGTGCTTTGCAACCACCCACTACACCCAAGCATAGAAGTCTAAATGTTCTCATATGCGGGAGTCGCGCTGTGAACTTGGTCAAAGTTCCCTTCAAGGAAAGTCTGTTCACTCGACGGCCATATTTGCAATGCCTCCTACTTAGGGCACTGAGGACCAAGTCCTATCTCCTAAAATGGGGAAATCCTGAAATCCCAAAAACTGCTTGCCACACTTTCATTCAAATATCATATTTCAAATCACCAACAACATCTGACATGACCTGTCCATTCAATTTATTTTATATACACAAATAGCATTAAAAAAAATTATATTTTTAGCTGGACCATCCAGTACGCATTGGCTCAGTGTTCAGAAACACAGTCAGTACTTGTCCCAATTGGGGCACAGCTCTGTGATCAGTAGTAAATGCTGCTCCATCTGAAAAAAACCTGTTTTCCCTCTCTCAAGTCTCCTGTTCTATTGAAATCCAACAAACCCTTGTTTTATTTCTCCCTCAATATACAGGATTACAGGTCATTCGGTTCCATTCCAATGCAACCTCAGCAATGGAAGCAAAATTTTGCTGCTTTTTTAAGCAGTACCTTTCCAACGGTAAAAACCCTTTTCAATATATTTTTGTATGTGTATTTTTCTATTTTATTGCCTTTATTGATATTTCCCAAGGAATTTATAACCTCCATATGTGCCCAGCAGGCCACCAGCTGCAGTAAGAGGCGTCATGAGTCTGAATCAACACCCCAGAAGACAAAGAAATGGAGATCTAATTCAGAGCAAACACACCAGGCATCGGATATGGAGATAGAGTCAGGTACACGGCTTTGACTTTGTTAGACTCTGTAGGATTTATGAGCACGGATTGTTCTGGAATGCATACTTGACATGGCATCTTTGCTGTAAAACTATTTACTTGTGTTTTCTGAAATGTGTTACATATAGTATAATGAATTTTTTTTAACAGAAACACAGAAATGAAAGTTTTCATTTAGCCGAAAACCTAGCCTGAAAATAGTTTCGATAATCACTTAATCTCATTTATTTAATAATCAACACTCAAGTGGAAATGAAGTTGTATATCTCATTTAATCATTTAAATTGCACATAAGGCAGTTCTATATCAACTTTTTAACTCTAACTTGGTGTTAAAATATAAACATTTAAACGGTGGCTGTAATAACTTCTTTTCATGACAGATTTATTAAAACATACATTAAATGATGAAGACAACAAGATGAGTAAGGGTGTGTTCACACTTGTAGTTCGGTTCTTTTGGTCTGGACCAAAAAAAAAAGAAAATAATACATTTAGTTCTGGTTTGCTTAGCATTCACACTGTCATTTTTAAGACTGAACCTAAAGATACAAAAAACACCCCACTTATTTTGCGATGGAACTTAATGAAAATCCAAATTCCAAAATAATGCAGTTTTCTGGGCTGTATGTGCGTATGTATGATGGCATTTTGACCAGCTGAGAACTCGTAAAGAGTTTATAAATTGTGTAAAATAGTCAAAACAGCTTCAGGAATTTCTCCGTTGCACACAAACAAAGATCTGCAAGGAGACAGCGTTTCTGACACCTGTACAGAACTATAATTAGCAACTTACCTCCTATGACGAGAAAAGGTATGCTTCAGCATTCTGTCCTTTTTAGTGTCGCATCTGGTGACATCCTGTTTTTGGTTCGTTTAGATGTCTTTGGTCCATGTTGCATTCATATTTCAGTCGAACCGCACCAGAGTTTGTTTGGAAGCGGACTGAGACCCATTTTTCAGGGGTCTTGGTCCGCTTGTTTGGTGCACACCAGGGTTCAGATGGCAGAGTTCACACTTATGAACCGAGCAATCGCACCAGAGTTCGTTTTAATTGAACCAAACCTGCCAAGTGTGAACACACCATAAAAATATAACGAATATGAAATGAGTTTATGGACATTGAATGGTTTTCCTGAGGTAAGTGTAGTTATGTGACATTGTTTACAAGCTGTTTTATTAACGTCTTTCCACAGTAGAAACACTGATTGAGCGATTACATGAGACATGATACATTTCAGTTAACTGTACTGTATCTTTCAACATACCTTCTGATGTTCATTCATGTTTATTTCGTGCTGTAACAAGTAGTAAAGTGGAAGAGATGATTGGTTTATGTGTGCTCCGAGCTGCCCTTTCGATTGAACTGAGGTGCTACAGCGATCTGTCACCCTTTATTAAAGAGCATCAAAACAATATTAGTTGTTTGAATTTTGTTATAAAAAACAGACTTTAAAAGCACAGATTTTGTTTCATATCAGAAGTAACAAAGCTTATTGCAACTATTGGATGGTAGGCTTGCTACAAATAATATTTAGAGAAGTTCACGCTTCAACGGAACAAAAAAAAACATCAAAACGATATGGAAGCTTGTTTCCGCCACTAAATATAAAAAAATAAAAAAGGTAATTCTGACTTTTTATCTCACAATTCTGACTTTTTTTTCTCAGAATTTCAATTCAATTCACATTTATTTGTATACCGCTTTTCACAATACATATCGTTTCAAAGCAGCTTTACAGGGAGTGCATGTCAACATTACAATTTAGAGTAGTCTGTTATCAGAGTTGACTGTGTCCAAATTATGTAATTTCAGAAATGTACATATAATCACACAGTTAGCTAACAATATAAATAATTTAGGCAATTTAATTTACAGTCACTGTTAGCAAATTAATTTAAGGTAGAAACAATGAGCTAATGGAAGTAATGAATAAATGTTAACAATAATTAGGATATATAGCAATATTTGGAATGTGCATGTTGATCCAGAGTTTGCATCATCTGAATTTCGAGATTTAAACTCGCAATTACGAGTTATAAAGTCAGAATTGCGTGTTATAAAGTTAGAATTGCAAGATATAAAGACGAAGAAATTCTGACTTTCTCACAATTGTGAGTTATCATGCAATTCTGACTTTTTTTCCTCAAAACTGTGAGATATAAACACAATTGCAAGCTATAAAATCCGAATTGCATGATATAAACTCGCAATTCTGACTTTTTTCTTAGAAATGTGAGTGTATATCTTGCAATTCTGACTATAACATGCAATTGCGAGTTAAGTCAGAATTGTGGATATAAACTCGCAATTCTGAGGAAAAAACGTTTTTCTTTTTTCCCTCACAATTGGACATTATAACACACAATTGTGAGTTTATATCTCACAATTCTGAGAAAGAATTGTGAGGGAAAAAGTCAGAATTGCGAGTTATAAAGCAATTCTGACTTTTTTCTCGCAATTGTGAGTTTACATCACGCAATTCTGACTTTATAACTCACAATTCTGACTTTATATCTCGCACTTCTGAGAAAAAAAGTCAGAATTGTAAGATATAAACTTGCAATTGCACAGAAAACGTCAGAATTGTGAGAGAAGTCGCAATTACCTTTTTTTTTTTTTTTTTTTTTTTTTTTTTTTTTAATGGCAGAATCAAGCTTCCATAAAAGGAAGATCCATTAAATATGAGAAATCGATAATTGTCAACCCAGTATAGTGTGTCATTTGGGACAAACATGCCAACAGAGAAATGCTAATGAAATGTCATTTTGTAGGGCAGAAATCATTGACCATAACAGTGACATTTCATTAGCACTTCTTTGATCGCATGTTTTAAATGTGTCAGGGTCTATAGTTTTGTCCTGAATACTTTATTATCGTGTAAGAAAATCATGATGATTTAGTTTTCGTCCTTCTACAGATCATGACGTGCCTCAAATGAGACCTGATGGTTTCCAGTTCCACCCACCACTCCCTCCTGGTACTTCGTCCATGAGCGTTCCTCCGCCTTTACCGCTGGGAACGCCTCCAACCACACCTCCAGTCCCTAAGGGAACTCCACCAGCAACTCCACCTACAAGTTATTCTCCATCCACCCAAGTGAGGGGGATGACGGAGGGGGAAGAGTCAGAAGATGGGCTGTCTCTGGAAGAACTAGAGGAGCAGCAAAGGCTTCTTTGGGCTGCCCTTGAGAAGGCAGATACTACAACCAACAGTGATTCTGAAGCTGGAGCTTCTGAAACCCCCGTCCCAAGTTCCCCCAGTGTCGTCACTTCGCTTAGGCTTGACACCGAGGAAGAAGGAGAAAAGATGGAGGACTCGAGTCATACATATGAAATCAAGAGCACACCATCTTCACCTGCTGATCCAGTAACTAACTGTGAGGATGAGACCATAGAAAAAACAACCTGTGAAGGACAGGAAAAACATTCAATTAATGAAAACACGATTGACTTGAGTGATATTATCGTCCTGGATGAAATTTACGAGGAAAACAGTAATCATGATGCAACAAATGGAACTTCAGCCTCTCCGCAGATAAGCACACAAGAGTCGAACACTCAAGTGGCTGATGACACGGAGGAACCTGTCATAAATAAAGTTGCTTTCGTCCCACACCGTAGCAGATTTGCTGCGGGAATAATTCCTTTCGAGGACACTCCTGAGTTTACAGAGGTTGCTGAAGCAACGGGGGTTTACCTCAAGATTCGAGATTTACTAAAAGGCTCTCCAAGAAATCAGGCAAAAAACAAGAAATAATTGAAGTCGTCTGTTTTTACTGCTCACCTGTGGACAATAAGCATTGTTTTTTTCCTCTTACTACAGTCCTTTTGTATGTAGTTTTACTTTGGTGCTTTGGATCTTTTTACTGCTATCGTGTGATTTTTAAAAACACAAAAAGGTTACATTTGATTTGTACCTGAATATTAACTGATTGTGGGTACTTGATCTGTGCGCAATTTTTTTTTAATTGTTATTTTTCCTGTTCAGTTTTCTGTAATTTCAGTTGTTATTGCTACATCTCTTGGCATGCTCATTTGTATGCCTGCCATAGATTACCTGTGTAATTTATTGTGAATATCTTTTCAGCTTAAATTTCTTAAGAATTCTCACTCGATTAAAAGTTTTTAACTTGAACTTGGTAGTAAAATTAAATCATTGCACTTTAATTTTTACAATTTTTTTTAAATGCAATTCTTTGTCTGTTCTACAAAATCTATTTTATTTTTCTTTATACTAGGGGTGTGGCAAAATTTTGCCAGAATTTTGCTCCAACCCTATTCAAACACGTGAACAAGCTAATCAAGGTCTGAAGGGATACTAGACAGGCAACAGGCAGGTGAGTTTTTTTTTTTATTAGGGTTGGAGCAAAACTCTGCAGGACTGTGGCTCTCCAAGACTGACGTTAGCCATCCCTGCTTTATACCATGGGCTGTCTGAACACTCGATTCCGATTGGTTGCAAGGTGTGTGTTCAAACCATGTAATGCACCGGTAGGTCAGTTTGATCACTGCTCTGTATTAATACGCTGCTTTCATTGAAGCACACACGGGAACACTGCGCGGACAGATATGAGCACAGATTGTCAATGCTACCCTGCGACTTTGCTACTAATTAACTACATCATATTTCTCAGCAGCGAGGTGGTAACATCGCTGTTTTTGAAGTAGCCCAATTATTACACTAACAGCTTCATCTTTAGTTAGTTGAGATGCTGCACTGACATAATTTACACGCACAATCGTACATCTCTCTCTTTCTTTCTGTCTTTGTAATTCAGTCAAATAAAATCTTACTGCACTATTTTACCTCTGTGTCTGATTTAAAGTGTACCGAGTGCTAGGTCTAAAGCTCTGGGTATACTAAGTTTTTTTTTATGCGTACCCGCACAGTCGAATGCACATCCTTACAAAGTATACTTCATTTGACTTGTGCGCATACACAGGCGTTCGACGCATGTGCAGTTTTGAGCAATTTCTCGCCACAAGTGACATGCCATGTAAACATCTTTGTATTCTTTCATGCTAGAGTTGTACAAATGAGGGTACTTTCTAACCTCTTCACACAATGTAGGCCTCCATTGTCACTGTAGCTTGCATGTGTTCCGATCTGTTCTGTTTATGCAGTTTTTACTTTGACTACCTTGTGAATCGACGCCTCCAGGGCATGGTTGCCACCTTGTGGATAAACTAATTACTGCAAAAAAATTAAATGCGCATGTGTGACGTGCGCGTACAGAGTATGCGTGGTTACAAAAATCCGACCCTCACGCACACACAAAAAGTGAAGTATACTTTGGGCTTTATGAGTTGTAGCTGACAAAAGTAAGTCATTTTGATGAACCCTTCCATCAAATTTTTCGCTGCTAACATCTAGGGTTGTCGCGACACCATAAACACATCTTACGATACTATACCAGCTAAAGTATCTAGATACCAAGTAGTATCATGAGACATTGCAGTATTGTGGTAATTCATAATTGCAATTTACAAAATAGACAAAATTTTCATAAAGACGTGGATGTAACTGAAAACTACTAGACTAGATTCTCCCTTGAATACTTTATTAATGAGAATAACTATTGTACCAAATAAAGTCAATGTGAACAAAATTGCGTAAATGAGATTAACATTTTAAATATTCATTTCTGAATGTAGAAATATGAAATGTTGGTGGAAAAAAATGAATTGGCCAACTTTTAAATGGAAAATTAAAACCGCCATCACTGAATGAATGATTCAAACGCTTCGTTCAAAACGGCTGATTCATTCAGGGACAAAACAGTTGACTGTTTTTATGAACGGCTCATTGAATCATTGACTCTCCTGAATTGTTCAAAAACACGGATTCAGTCTTGAAACGAACAGTGGCGTCAGCAGTATTTTGAAGCTTTAGTATCGCGATACTACCCTAGTATCGGTATACCGTGTGACCCTACTAACATCAACAAAGCTTTAACTTGTCAGTATTGGCAAGTTACCATGGATAATCCATGGCTAGGTGTGCATTGCACGATTTTAATGCACCACGTGGAGGCAAAGAACCACCCGATGAGAAGTGCATTAAAATTGTGAAATGAGAATGAGAAAACGTTTTCTTAATTCTTTAGTTTCTTTTTGCATGATGTGTGAGGCAGGTAAGTTTTTTTTTTTTTTTTTTTTTTTTTTTTTTTTTAATGGTTGTCATGTCTCTACATGCCTGAATACAATTTGTGTTAATATTTTATTACAACTATTCTTTTCACAAACTCTTCCAATCTAACATGAAAATAAATATTCTCCTAATCGCATGAAGTAGCATTTCAGTCCGTTGAAATTCACGAAGAGAACATAACAAAAACAGGAAATTATATTATATCCTACATTATATCCCAGCTTTATAATCCTCGTCGATGTTTGTCAAGGTCAATAAGTAGTCTTTTAAAATCAGATAATTTGTCCTTTGTGACGTGGCAAAGTTAGTTCAGTTTGTAAAATGTCAACTTCCCAAAAACTTGATGATTAATAATTCATTATATTTGTTAAAAAAAAAACTTTTAAACTTCAAGTTAAACTTTTCTTGAAAAAGCGAATGACGTCATTTAGAACAAAATCGTGCCAAAACGAAGTTTGTTTGGGAATTCAAAATAGCTTGCCAAAGCCAACTTTTCGGAAAGATTCACTCTAGCTGGTAAACACCTTCAAACTATTGGTCTGTGACAATTACGTGATCTGTGGCTCTGCCTTCTTTGATGTGGAAATTTCTGGTTCATTTCTTCTGTTCAGTCCGTCGAGGTCAGAGGCGCGCTAAAACACGAACACACTCGAGAGCTGCTTTATAGTAGAAATTGAAGTTGTACTTCTAATTAAAAGTGACACTGACACTTTTTTGTGTGTGTTTAACACTGTAAAGCAGCTTACTTTATATAGCATATTTTGTATAAAGTGCTATATAAATAAATGTGACACGAATGTGCTGAATTGCAGAACTGGTCCAAACATATCCTCGTCGCTATGATCAGATGCTTTGTTAACTTCTGTTTTCACACTATCATTTTTGTTGTGTTTTTGTAAATGTGCATGGTTTCGTGATGTTTGTATTTTGAACACTTTTTTACCCTTATTTGAAGAACAGAAAAGAACTTTGCTGCGAGTGTATCGGGGCCTTAAAGGGCCAAACTATTTTTTTTTTAATACAAATGATGCTGTTGTTATGGAAATGATCATTTCACAGCTTGCTTATTGTTTATATTATTTAATTAATTTTTATTATATTTTAATTTTTTGGGGGGTGGGGGTTAGAATGGGGGTTCGGGGATGCAAGGAATGGGCAGCTGTGACAGGAACCTCTGGACAGGCCACCATGATTTCCATTAGGTATTCTCCACATCTGTGGCCTGAAACAAAAACAAAAAGCAGGTTTACTGTCTAAATACAATACAATTACAGTACTACAGATTTGACTAGACAACTTGAACTTCAAAATCTGAATCAAAATCTTCAAAATGTGGTACCTTAAACCAGTTGGGGCAGTTGTGGCCTAATGGTTAGAGAGTTGGACTTGTAACCCGAAGGTCACTGCTCCGGGTGTGTGTGTGTGTGTTCAATACTCACTGCTGTGTGTGTGCACTTGGATGGGTGAAATGCAGCGCACAATTTAAGAGTATAGGACACCATACTTTGTCTACACGTCACTTTCACTTTCAGTAACAGGGAATGGTCTTGTCCAGCTGAAGCCACTGCTTTGGGTCACCTTTTCAAAAGAAGATGAAATCTCAGCATTCTGTGCAGGAAGATGAGGCAGATGTCTGATTATTAACTTAAACTTTACATCTGCTCTCTTTGATGGAGAGTCAAATTGTGGCATGTTTATTGAGCCACTTGGCTCAAGTGTTCAATTTCATTGCTTTGTTTTTTTGTTCTGTTCTGAATGATTGAGAATTACAAAGAGACCTGATTGCTGTTATAAATGTCTCCCCTTGTGACAAGCCATCTTTGTTCCAGAGCGTCTTCTTGGCATGTACAGGTTGTGTCTGCTTGGATAGTACCCATACATCAATGCAAGGTGTGCATTGGTGTATGGGGACAGAAGCCAATGAAATGGCAGCATTCTGTGGAGACAGATGGGAGAGACACCTTAAACTTCATACCTGCTCTCTTTGACCATCTAATCACTGCATTATCTTTTGTTACTTTGTTCAGTTTTGTATGATACATGATTACATGTAATCTTTGTGGAAATGAAGATCTTACCTTGTGATAAGGCATCTTTGTTCCAGAGGTTGTTCTCGGGCATCTGTAGGTTGTGACTGTCTGGATAGTACTTGTACATCAATGCAGGTTGCGCACTGGTATGTGGAGACAGGGAGTTCTGGAGCTGGAGCGGCCCGTCCGGTCCTTGGGTGCTGATTTTTGCTTGCTTAATAAAGTACTTAAACCAGTTGTGAGCACTGACATTTTTCAATTCAATCCGCTGCTCTGGGTCGGTTTGCAGGCAAGAGCAAAGTAGTTCGCAGCATTCTGTGCAGAAAGACAGGAGAGATTATTACTTTAAACTTTGTTCTATTTTGTATGAATTAGAATTACAAGTGTCTTTTGCTGAAATGAAGATCTCACCTTGTGACAAGCCATCTTTGGTCCAGATGTTTTCATTGAGCTCGTCCAAGTCTTCTGACTCGGGAAATTTCCCGCACAGCAGAGCAAACATGAGTATCCCGAGCGACCAAACTGTCGCTGGTTCCCCGTGATACTCGCCGTTTATCTCATACTCTGGGGGGCAGTACTCTTTTGTGCCTGGAAGAAAGAGATTTTGTCCTGTTAACGGCCCCCAACTCCTCACCAAATCTTGAGACCTACCTTATGGATTTGAGGGATATACATACCAGCAAAGGACGTGTATCCTGCGTTGGTCAGGATTTCGCCACACCCAAAGTCAATTAGTTTGATGTCCAGGGTATCGGGGTTAATTAGCAGGTTTTCTAATTTTATGTCGCGGTGCAGCACTCCACGTTGGCAGCATGTCTGAGCTGCCAGTGTTGCCTGCTGTATGATAACTGATGCTACGTCCTCTTTGATGGTGCCTTCGTGACGGTCTAGAAATTCAATCAAGTTCTCACAGTGTGGAGGCCGCTCTAGAACCATAATGTATTGTTCAGGCTCCTCCTGCCAGTCCAGGAGCTGGATGATTTGGGAAACTCTGGGGCCATTATTGGCCAGAATTAGCAGACCAATCTCCTGTGGAACGGGTTCAGGATAACCCTCCTGGAAGAAAGACAATTCTCATGATCTTATATGGAGAAAGGATGTAGACCAGTCCTAAACTACTGACAATAGCAGTTTGTCTATTGAAAAACTGACTGAGAGAAACAGAGTACTTACAATGTCCATCCATTCTATACCCACACTGTCAGCGAATTTCAGCGCCACCTGATGAACAAAACAAAAAATGTATTTGTGTTATAATTATTTACAATTAATAAGTGTGCAGAGTTCATATCATTTCAGTCATTAACCTTGAACAAATGTTCAGTTTCATTAATTTTAATTCTAAGCATGTAGAGCATGTCTAACAATTTAAACAGATCTGAGAGGTCAAGTAGTGAACATAAGATACACTAAGGAGAGTGAGACAAGTGTAAACAGGGCAAGAATAATTTATCAAAAAGATATTGCAAGTAAAATAAGTACCTTAAGGCCATCTGTCAAGCGAATCCCTGCATAAACACTTCCGAAGCCTCCTTCACCGAGCTTCCTGACAACTTCATAGCTGCATGAATTGATGTCTGTTAAGAGAAAAATAGGAGGAGTTGACATATGAGTAAAGACAGATATTATATTAAAAGTTTCTGTATTGTGTTATGTTGAAGTCATGACAGTTAACATACCAATAATCTCATAATCCTCCAGTTGATTTAACTGAGGTGATACAGTGTCCTCTGTCGGTCCGACTGATGCATGGGGGACGTCGACTCTACAGTCTGATATTGCCCAGACTTTAACTTGAGGAACATCTTCTCTACGGTCTGATATTGCCCAGACTGTAGCTTGAGGGACACCTTCTCTACAGTCTGATATTGCACAGACTGTAAATTGGGGGACATCCTCTCTACAGTCTGATATTGCCCAGACTTTAACTTGAGGAACATCTTCTCTACGGTCTGATATTGCACAGACCGTAGCTTGAGGGACATCCTCTCTACAGTCTGATATTGCACAGACTGTAGCTTGAGGGACACCTTCTCTACAGTCTGATATTGCACAGACTTTAACTTGAGGAACATCTTCTCTACGGTCTGATATTGCCCAGACTGTAGCTTGAGGGACACCTTCTCTACAGTCTGATATTGCACAGACTGTAAATTGGGGGACATCCTCTCTACAGTCTGATATTGCCCAGACTTTAACTTGAGGAACATCTTCTCTACGGTCTGATATTGCACAGACCGTAGCTTGAGGGACATCCTCTCTACAGTCTAATATTGCACAGACTGTAGCTTGAGGGACATCTTCTCTACGGTCTGATATTGCACAGACTGTAAATTGGGGGACATCCTCTCTACAGTCTGATATTGCACAGACTGTAGCTTGAGGGACGTCCACACAACAGTCAGCCACATCAAAGCCTGGAGCTGATGTGGTACTGACTGGACCTTGTGGGACATCGACTCTACAGTCTGAATTGGCACAGACTGGGACGTGGGGGACGTCCACACTCCAGTCAGCCACTACACGGACTGGAACTCGAGGGACATTGGCTCTATAGTCGGCCACATCACGAACTTTATAGTTGGATGTGGCACAGACTGTAGCTTGGGGGATGTCAACACTCAAGTCAGTCGCAACACAGACTGAAGTTTGGAGGGTATTGTCATGAAAGGCTGAAAAGACACAGCTCAAAGAGTTGAGGACGTCAGCACTCCAATCGGACAAATCTCCGACTAAATCCTGGAAAACGTCATCACTCCACTCGTCACTGACTTCAGCATAACCAGGTTCCTCTGCAATGGGGAGGACTTGAGGCTCACTGGTACTGGTGACATGCTGAGAAGTCTGATCTGAAGAGGGAAATGATATCAACCAAAAGATAGTTTTAATGAAATACTATTAATAAAAGATTGCATAACCATATACTGTATATTACTGGATACACATATTACTGCAACTAAGCTTGCTGTAAATTATAAAGCGAGTTTTTGGGGCATTCACACAGGTCTAATTCGTGCATTCCTCTTTCTCAGTTTCTCAACATGCATCTATGCTCAGTGTTGGGGAAAGTTACTTTTAAAAGTAATGCATTACAATATTGCGTTACTCCCCAAAAAAGGAACTAATTGCGTTAGTTACTTTGTATGAAAAGTAATGCTTTAAATTACTTTTGCATTAATTTTTCTCAACTGGGCTGGGCTTGTTGTTTGTTTTTTAATAACAACAAAAATTCCAATTTTTTTTTTTTTTTTTTTTTTTTTTTTTTTTTGCAAATGTTAAGGCCTTTTCTCATCAAAAGTGAAATGAATAAGCCTCAGGCTGAAGGAAATGCATATTTACGCCTGTACAGTAGAGGGCGCAGCTCAAACAAACCTTTCAACTGTGCTGCCATACTGGATTAAAGAAGAATATGATACAGGAGAAGTTCAACACTCTTATTTCTAAATCTAATATAAAGTAATTTTTGCTTATTAGTATGGTTGAATTAGATCACTGAAGGTCAGCAGCAAAGACATTGGTTAATAAAGTGAGATTAAATACATAAAGTATATTTGTGTAATTTAATATAGTTAATTATTACAGGTTTGCGTAAAATTCTGAGATTGCATTTCACTTTTTATTCATTTAGAGGAATACTGAATGTTTTCGTGCAAATGAGAAGAGTAAATGCATGTTCACATTTAGTCTAGAACTACAATAACCATCATGTTCACACAGCGCACACACACAAAAAAATTAACTTAGATATTTTGTTGTAAATTGAAAAAGTAATATTACTTTAATAGTTACTTAAAAAAAAATCTGATTACGTAACTCAAGTTACTTGTAATGCATTACCCTCAACACTGTCTATGCTATATATTTTTCATAAATCCTAATACATGAATTCATTTCTTCAATTAGCTCATTGTTTCTACCTTAAATTAATACATTGCTTAAATTAATAACATTGTTAGCTAACTGTGTGATTTGCATATGTACATTTCTGAAATCCATTACTTAGACACAGTCATCTCTGATAACAAATCACTCTAAATTGTAATGTAGACACGTGCATTTTCTGTAAAGTTGCTTTGAAACTATATGTATCGTAAAAGCGCTATACAAATATGAATTGAATTGAATGTGAATTGAATTGTCGGTCAGTGTGCACATGCAGGAATGCTCTGTTCTCTGTTTAAGTGTCAAATTAAAAATAGTTAAACTTTTTAAAACATGCCCCAAGACCCCTACATTTTCATTCAGTTGTGTGTGTGAATATTAATTGGACCATCCAGATGTTGCTTGGTAACCCTTTTAGCTAACCATACATGCTCAAATTCATTAATTTGCAATCTAATTAGCACAACTAACAACATCTTCATTTTCAGCCAATGAATTTTGGATACTGGGCAAATGTCACATGGCATAATTATTATTCTTGAGCAATTTCACCTTGTTAGGACTTGTAAAGGCAGCGTACTAACCTCAATAAAAATCTGAGGTAATACATTTTAATATCCGTTTTATGCATTTACGCATCTGTCATCGAAAGTGTAGTCTCCATTATAAGTCAAGTATATTATGTTTCTGAATTCTGTACTATAGTTTTCAGTTCACAGTTGTGCATTATTTATTAATAATGCAAAATCACACTTTAAAAAAACTGAACTTTGACGTTTTCCCCCAGAAAACTTGATAAAATACATATTCCAATAGCATGGACATGTCTGGTCCTCTTTCTCACCTTGACTTGAGCTGGTCTTATTGTTTTTTCCCTTCCTCTTGCCTTTCTCTTTTTTCCAGCCTTTCTTCTTTTTCCCACCCACATCCTTCCCTCCAACTGAATGTGGATGGTCCACACTATTAATGTGTGATTGTGGTGGTGTACAGTTGTGTAAACTGTCAGAACCATCTACACATTTAACACAAGAAATGAGTGAACCCATTTTCAAATGCTAAATACGCTGCAAGAAATGCTAAACTACGCTGCAAGAAATGCCAGTAGAAAACATTCAGCAAACTAATCAAGAATGTGAAAATGAATGTGTTTTAATAGACCCGAATGCGATTGTGACGTCACGTTCTATAATGTATTCCAATGCTGGCTTCGTGAGTGGTCAGTGTCACTCTGTGGGCGGGGCTTCTGTGAGGCGATCAACTCGTAGCGTTGTGTGTTGCTGCACTTCACGGAATCAATCAGAGCAAACTACTTCAGGTAAATTAACTGGGATGAACCGACATTTTGGCGAAAATCTGAACAGAAACCGTTACTTTAATAGATGTGATAACTGAAAATTTGATGTGGATAAAACTGCGTTTACGGTGAAATTACCCAGGTTTAATTTTTACCCGGATTTAATGTAAACTCTGTCTAATGATGTCTAGCCTGAAAAGAGACAGCATTTCCATTGAGACATATATTGTATACTGCACGATTAATCATTAAAGGATTGCCATCTCGTCTCGATTCAAACACTCACGCGATCTACTTTTAAATTACAACTATTCAAGCTGTGTCTATTAAATATTTGACAAGTAATAGCTATACGATCACATCGAACATTAAAATCTGCGTTTCTAATTCAGAGAGAGCAGCTGTCATGTGGGCCTCTCGGTATAAAACAGCTTCACAAAACAGTCTTTTCAGCCACACAGTATCATTATTTCTTTCTTACAATAATTCAAATTATCACAGAAGTACTTGGATAAAAGTTTATAGCTTAGATATAAACACTGATGTCAACGGTAACGATCGAAATTGAAAGTAAAAAAAGATTGTATCAATTACATCGTTATGCCATTAGGTGGCGACAAGTGACTGTTTTTGTATTTGTCATTGACCCATTCATTAAGAGACACTGATTGACCCAGTATTGAAACAAGTGAAGTCTTTGTGAGTGAGTCATTGAATCATTTATTCAAACCGATTTTAAAAAAAAAATCATTTAAATTAATTAAATATTTTTTAAATAAACTGCAGTAACTAACATCTTGTCAGAAGCTCTAGTAAATATATTACATATTATTTTGTTTAGTTGTCTATTCAGAATCAATTCTGTGTAAAAACAGCATCATAACCTCATACTTTAAAACAGGTTGTGAGAAGGAGGGGGAGATCAACTCATCAATACTCTTTAAATATTGAAAAAAAAAAGAAGAAGAAAGAATCAGATTCAGAACATCACATTTCAACACTTTTAACCATTATTTAAGAAAATGGCTGAGTCAATAATATTATATATATTTTTAAATACATTATTATGCAAATCATTGTGATTTTTAGATTACACATCAACCCTTTCCCTTAAAACTGATTCACCTTTAAATGTTTAGTAATTTTTGATTTTCAAAGCACTAAACTGAGAGGTCGTCATCCAAAACATTTTACAGTTTTCCTTAACCTGGGGACAAATGTTTTTAAAAGGTTTTTGTGACCTGTTAAATTCTGCATGCACCACATATGCAGATTCTTACACAATGTATCTTTAATTTTGACAAAATTACACAGGTAATTATCTCCAAGCAGAGATAACGTGTTTGTGTGTTTGATTCATAAATGTTGTTGATTGACCTTTCATGTGCCCATCTTGATTGTTTGGAGGAAACATGAAATGTGTTTAATGTTATTATAGAAGATTTTGTATTTAAAATCTGAAAAGTCATTGAAAGTAAAAAAAAAAAAGAGAGATATATTTTTTTCCAACTAGAGTCCCTCTAGTGAATCTCAGCCATTTCCAGCTCTGGTCCTCAATAGAAAAAAAGATGCTTTGGCCTGCAAAGGCTAATGTTAGTTACAGTACATCATCTAGCCGGGACTTGCTTTTTAAACCATTTTAGAGCTCCTTGGCTGAAAGTAACCTACCAAATCCTAAACCCTGCAAACAAAATCCTGTTTTTAAGGTGCCAGGGTTGATGTGAGTACTTCTGACTAGTTTTCTAGATGGCAGAACTGTATTTTGTTTAAAATTATGTGTACTGTGTACTCGTTACATTTAGACAGGCACAAATTCTATTTTCTGGCGTTTTCTGTACAAGCATTTGCTTAAACTGCAGCGCCATTGTCTTTCACTCCATTTTATTACTGAGATATAATCTATTTTACATAAGGGTGCTCCAATCAGGATTTTTGGAGCCGATCATCGATCACAGGAAGCAGTATCTGCCTATACCAATCTTTTTGAAGCCTTCGTTTTATCATGTAGAATTATTCATAGAGATGCTCCAGTCAGGATTTTTACAGACATTCAATAAGGGCCAGAATTTCATTTTTGAAAATGGGGGAAATCCCCCCTTAGTTGACTTTTGTGGGGGGATTTTTTAATTTTAGGGGGGAGGGGGGCTTTTTTTTTTTTAGACATTTTTCAAAAAATATATAATTATCTCATTTAAATGTTTGATCATGCATTGCATTTTTGTTTTTACAATAGTTTACACACAGCACAAGCCTGATTTCTCTGAATAGAATTCACAAAAAAAGACAAGTAAACAGTCAGTAATAAAATAAGAAATGTTTTTTCAGGTAGATTTAACAGTACTATTGAGGTAAGAAATACTAAAGAAATTTAATAAGGAATCAAATGTAAAATAATACCGGATGGTCTTCCCTGAATCAATTAAATACAGATTAATCCTTGCAATTAAGGTTAAGCAGTGAGTGTGGTATTTAATTGTACAGACTCTATTCAGCTTATGTGTAGTTTTGAATTATATAATTATTTGATGTCTTTACTACTGTACATCTCCCGCCGACCGACCGCATTCGCTCTTTCATCTGCCCGCCTCCCGCTGTCTGTGAATGGGCGGAGCGGAGAGAGTACGTCATTACGCCACTCGTGTCACTACTGAAGTGGGTGCTTGAACGCACCAGGTTAAATCCTCAACCAACGCAGGCGTCAAGCTAAGTAGATTGAAGAGAATTCAGCGCAGTTGATTTTTGATAGCGCTTCGCAGCCAGGAGACCTCAGGTGAGCACGCGATGTCTGGGTTAACAGCTCTGTTCAGTGGGTGTCGTGGATCTCGTGGAGATCGCATTTTTCATCGGAAGTTGCTAAGTCAGAATTTCCCATCTAATACAGGTTGCTCGTCGGCCCTCGCTCAGTACTCGGTAACCTTATCCTTTCATTAGATTTGTCATCAGCTGTTCTTCTTTGTAAACAGAACCTGTGGTTAAAATGCGTTGATCGTAGATGTGCGCTGACTAGCACTGCGTTGTTACTGACTGCGGTTCTCTATTTTGGTTCGGTTAGTCAAGATGTGACATTGCGGAAAGTCGTCATAAGGACTAGGGAACTTTCTCCATGTTCACTGCGTATCGGAACTTGCATGTACTTGAATGGGGAAAGTCATATGACGCCAACATATAGCATTTTGATCTTTGTTACGTCGTGTTGTTTTCTGAGGGTTGCGTTAAACTTTTCTTTTTTCAAAACTAACTCACTAAAGCTACTCATTTGGGCTTTAAGGTGGAAACTTTTAAGTACTATTCGTCGTCAAACTAGTAGTTTATTTATATGTTTAATAAATATCGAGTTCTTCATATATTTGGTCGTTGTTTTGGTTGAAATCCTGAACCAGACTTGGTAACTTGTCAAGCTCTAGCGTAAATCGGCTCAGATTTTGAAGCCCCAGATGTGGCGCCTGAATGATCACATGGCTGCACTAGATTTTATGCCAAAATAAAACAATTCTAGTTTTTGATGGAATTATTTTAAAACTGTGCAGCATGTCGGACAAGATTGAATTTTGTTAATGGCTTTTCAAGTCTGGAACTGTTTGTCGTTGTTTTCAGTGTTTAACAGGGAGCTTGTTTTGATAAAGAGCCAGATAACGTTAGTGTCATGGAGAGTCAAGCAGATTTGAATTCTGAGTTGTCTGTCATGTTTTTATAAAGGTTTAGGTTTTCTAGAAGTTTGGGTTTCTTTAACTAGGCCTACTTGGGTTTAAAAAAAATACAGTGCCCATGTCAAAACACTTGTGCTGCTATTGAGGTGGGATACAGGTTTGGTGGTATGGATAGGTTTATGGGTTAAGTTGTAATAGAATCAACAGTGCAGTTATAGAAATAATTACCAACAGGTATTGTTTTAAATGTAAGTATTATGTAAAACATGTATGTACACAATAAGTGCATTTAAAGGCATTAATTTAAAGGTTAGTACATTGTAGTTACAAACCCTTAATGTGAAGTGGATCGTAAGTTTGACACATTTCATCTGTTCATGTTCATTTCAATGCACTATTGTTGTTATTGTTAAATTCTTTAAGACAAAGAAGTGGATATTAAGTAGGGATGCACCGATGTATCGGCCAATAAACACAATTATTTTTCCAAATTGGCCATTGTTTAAAAACAACCGATGTTTATATCAAAAGGGGGCAGAAAAATGTGTCCTTTTTCCACCCCGAAAAAAAATGTCCCTTGTGATGAATTTAGGGCTGTCGAAGTTTAAAGGATTAGTTCACTTTCAAATGAAAATTACCCCATGATTTACTCACCCTCAAGCCATCCTAGGTGTATATGACTTTCTTCTTTCTGATGAACACAATCGGAGAAATATTAATAAATATCCTGATGCATCCGAGCTTTATAATGGCAGTGAGCGAGGATCAACAAGTATGAGCTGAAGAAAGTGTCTCCATCCACATCCATCCATCATAAACATATCCCACACGGCTCCGGGGGGTTAATAAAGGCCTTCCGAAGCGAAGCGATGCGTTTGTGTAAAAAAATATATAATCCATATTTGAATACGGAAGGTGGTCAGGTGGAAGCTAGAGATTTTACTTCATAACTTGTTTTACACAAACGCATCGCTTCGCTTCAGAAGGCCTTTATTAACCATCCGGAGCCATGTGGAATATGTTTATGATGGATGGATGTGGATGGAGACACTTTCTTCAGCTCATACTCGTTTGGTATCGCTCACTGCCATTATAAAGCTCGGATGCGTCAGGATATGTATTAAAATATCTCAGATTGTGTTCATCAGAAAGAAGAAAGTCATATGCACCTAGGATGGCTTGAGGGTGAGTAAAGCTTGGGGTAATTTTCATTTGAAAGTGAACTAATCCTTTAAGTGACTATAACACAATTAACAGTTAAAAAAAATAGCGACTTTAAAGCATGCTCTATTTGACCCTACGAATCACCCGTAGTTCAAGTCACGTTTGCCAGGTCCGGGCTTTTTCCCTACAACCTTATTATTTTGAAGTGCACTCAACAACCCATTATTTCTCATATCTCTTTGAGTTTGAGTCTCTGCATACAGCTTACAATAAACAGTGTCAAGTCACATTTATTTCTATAGCACTTTATACAATACAGATTGTTTCAAAGCAGCTTCACAGTACAAAACAGGAAAATAACATAATATAAATGTTGTGAAATTAATCAATTATGCAAGGAATTCAATTTTAGCTCTAAAGCAGCTCTACAAAAGATTATGGTGTCATTATTCAGCTCAGTTTAGTTTGTAAAGAAAATACTCAATATTATCTGCTTAACAAAATATGAGACAATATTTAAAAAAAACAAAAACTTTTCATGCCAGATACCGATATGGTCATTGATACTGTCCTCAAGTGAGGATATTTTTCTGAGCTACTCTCTTGTTATTTTGCTGAAATGTACAGTAGTGGTTTGGACTTGTACCACTTTACTGATTAGAGCAATATGTCTTGTTCAGAGCCTTTGATACATCTGTAAATGTTCTTTTTTCCATTGTCACACGTCCCTTAAAGGATTAGTTCACTTTCTAATAAAATTTTCCTGATAATTTACTCACCCCCATGTCATCCAAGATGTTCATGTCTTTCTTTTTTCAGTCGAAAAGAAATTAAGGTTTTTGATGAAAACATTCCAGGATTATTCTCCTTATAATGGACTTTAATGGCCTCCAATCTAGCGAAACGATCGGTCATTTTCGAAAAAAAATGTATATGCTTTATATAAACAAACGATCGCCTTCTGAGTGGTTCCGCCAAAACCGCATTTTCGTATTCTTCAAAAAGCTTACGCTGTATATCCTACGCCTTCCCTATTCTACTTACAGAACGAACGCAGCGGCAGTTACATTTTTTCCGTAAGTAGAATAGGGAAGGCATAGGATATACAGAATATCCCTTATTCCTTGCCTGGTATCGTTTAAGGCCCTTTGAAGCTGCACTGAAACTATAATTTTGACCGTTTGGAGGCCATTGAAGTCCACTATATGGAGAATAATCCTGGAATGTTTTCATCAAAAAAATTTCTTTTCGACTGAAGAAAGAAGGACATGGACATCTTGGATGACATGGGGGTGAGTAAATTATCAGGAAATTTTTATATGAAAGTGAACTAATCCTTTAACAAACATTGTCAGTTGAAGTAGTTAAAGTGGTATAGCATTTGTTTGTTTGAATACCTTTTTTGTGTTTGATCTGTGCTGTTTTTCTTCCATTCATCCGCCTTGTTTATGACCATCAGCAGGGCAAAGAAATGGTGGTGAATACAAAAACACACAAACAGAGGTCATTGGTTTTGATCCATGCTAGTAGGTACCAAAAAACATTTTTACAGATCCACAATCCATCTTATACCAGCGTGTCTAATAATCATACTGGTGGACTTTTGCCAGTAAATGGATTAGATGGATTAGGATTAAATATATGTATGTCTATGGGACATTTGGTAGAGTCGGTGCTAACTTGATCTGTAAAAAAAAAAAAAAAAATTCTAGTCCCTGTTATGGATCAAATCCAATTACTTTACAAATACGAGGTACTCTAATCCATTACTTTGCCCCTCTGATGGTGATAAATATGGCGCATGAGTGGAAAAAGTCTTGCGACTGAAATGAAGAGCTAAAGTGAAACTATGGCTTTGAAAGCACACAGTGATGCCTGGAATCAATTTGATTATGAAAATACACTTAAGTGCAAGATGTGCAGCCAATCTACATAACATTATAATAAGAACACTATAGAATGTCGTAAATTCTTTGCGCAATTTGAATTGCAATATGATAAACATCTAATATGAAAACATCTAAGACATCCATAATTAATAATGATAGTAATAATGTTTAATAAATAGTTGTAGTAATTTAATTTGTGAAAAGTAATAAAATTACAATACTGATATTTATGTCTTCTGGTGGAAAACCATAAGGAGGCCTTTAAGTTTCTGTGTTTACACCATTTCACCAGACTGAAAATGGTTTATAAAGTCTGGTGAGATAGTGTAAACTTCTGTCCGCAGAAATATTGGAAAGTCTGTGAATGTAGAATAAAGTGAAACCATATGTTGCTGCTTTCCCAAATGCATGTTTTAAGCAGCTCAAACTCAAAATGCACTTCACTCTTCACTCACTTTTTCTACACAGCCTTTTGTGATTTGATTATCACACTAAGTGGAGGTACACAATATATCATGATATATCAGCGGCCGATTAATTATTGGCCAATAACTGGGAAAAAAAATCATTATAATTGCATCAAAGGAACTTCACTATTCTTTAGTTGTTGTTATATTTGTGGTCCACAGAAGAACTTGCAGCTTTTCAGATGATCTGTAGCGCATGTGCAGCATGTGTCCAAGAGTGTGTTTAGCCAAGTTATCATGTCACTTCACTCTGTGAGGATTTTTTCAGCATCTTTGCACTATTACGTCATTTTTGGGGGGCTTGTCTAAATCATGATAATCTGCTTTAAGTAAAGATACGGCATACTCTGTTTATGGGTCAGTCCATCTCAAGTGGCCTAGTAGAGTTTACTTGACAGTTTTAAACCATTATGAGACTGAGGAAAGAAAGAATTTTCATTGACATTTCCATAAGCTTCCCTCATTTCTCTATTTTGAATTGGCAAATGACTTTTTGCACAGGTTGTTTGTTGTCCCATTTGGTTTGTATCAACTCAATTATTTCATTAATGCTTGTCTAAGGCAACCACCAAAGATAATTATCCAATTGGACAACTGTGTGTTGCAGTTTAAAGTGGAATACAATGAATTATACAAGTTCGCCAAGCAATTTCAGGTGTAACAAAATAATTTAGCAGATCTACTCCCGCATTTAAATGTGTTTGTCACTCCTTTGTTGTCTTTGTAGTTTATACATGGCCGTTGCAGCATGACAAACAAACTTTTATTTAAATTGGGAATAAATTCAGAAAGCAAGCAAAGAACATTCCCTTTATAATTGCTGAAGCATCACTAACTTTATTTCAGCACAAGCTCACTGACTGGCTTTTGTTTTCAATGGTTAATTCCTGATAACCATTTTATATCATGGCCTTCATTTGAATGGAATACTCACTGTAACAGCTCTGTATAGAGTAACAGCTCTGTTATACAGCAGAAAACAAAAACAGAAGCCTGTTGTTACATATTGCTTATGTTTGCAGTGTGAAATAGGCTTTACACTTTCAATATACCAATGAACCATATGTGTTGCATGAACACAAAGTTACTGAAATGGCAAAAAGTAAGACGCATCCCTGCACTGTTTAAACGGGCTGATATATTTCTCTTTCCTTTCTTTCTTTCCAGAGACATTGCACCTCTTTCTCCCTCACTTTTTATTTAATTTTTTTTAAATTTTTCATACACTGGTGCTTCAACCCCAGCAGTCAATGTTTGTTGGAGAGGAAAAGTGCAAGTATAGACAGACGGCAATTTCAGAGCAACAATGAGCACATCAAAACCCAGTGGACTCAAAGCGCCCAGCAAAATTGGTAGACCAGCCAATGCTGGGGTCGCGAAGACATCATCTACTGCTGGTAAAGGTTATCCCTTTTATCATATATAATAATATACAATATAACAATATAAATGATATTATTGTGAACTTTCTAATGTAGCCTAGTAGTAAATGTCTATGTCAGGAATGGAATACTATTGTTCTGCATACTGTGTAATGCTTGCAGTTGGAAAAAGAAAGTGAATCCGTAAGAGTTATGCAATGATAAACATTTCAAATAGTTATTTTAAAAGTAAAAATGAGTAGCATTGTGTCACACATTTGAATTAATACATGTAAATGTCATAACTCCAAAGTGCAGTTTGCCATTTGCTGTGGTTATTTCCTGAAAGATAATAAGAAAATCATCAAGAAAAGGCAATACCACTTGCATTTAGTCTGTCATCTGGTTTGCTTATAATGTGCACCACCTTAAGGTTCACTTTAGTTCCAAATTTATGTAGTTTAAAATTTGATGTAACAATGTTTTTCTGCAGTCAAATAAAATTAAGGCTCAAGTGTTTAAACCTAGGGCCCTGTAAAATCGGTAAATTTTTTTCCTAAACTTCATTTTGCCATTTTTTCTGGATTCCGTTTTTTCCTCATTTTAATTTTTATGGATTCCATTTTAATGGTTTAATTACATTTTAATAATCAAAAAGCATGTCTAACCAATTCAATTCATGAAAATGTAACAATTTAATAATTTCTTAATTTTTCTTTTTACAATAATAGTGCCCTATGACTGTTTTAATTTTTTCTGAATATATGATTTAATACAAATGTATTATCAAAAACGGCGGTAATCAAATAAAGGCATAAAACATTCACAATTCAATTAATCTTTTAATATGTAATCAAATGATAATTTAACAATTCATTTTATTTATTTATTTTTTGGCAAAAAAAAAAAAAGTGCTGCACAACAGAGGTTTACTGTTAAAATTAAACCATGGAAGAAAATTTGTGATATTATTTAAATAAAGTTTTAGTCTTTTTTATTATTATTATTATTGTTGTTATTTTCATGCAAATGTACTATAATAATATATTTCTGTCACAATTTCTTCAAGTTAAACCGGACTTTTATTTTGACGGGTTGTCGTGAAGACCTTTGAGTTTTTGTGGCTGTATCTGAAATTGCATACTCTCGAGTAGGTACATATTTTGAATAAGTAATTACTTTGCGACTGCCAAAAAAGTATCCTCTATATAGCATGAGTGTGTGTAATATGAATGTAATCCAGATGTACTACATTCACCATGCTGTCATTATCATGTGACCTACCAGCATCAGGTGTGTCGCTTCACTGCCATTCACAAATCCTCTCCCGTGGCCTCATGGGATAGTAAAGTGTCCATCATATGCACACTTCAGAATCTCTCCGGAAGTAGTAGGTTGCCCGGGTACTTTTTGCGTACTCTTTTATGAGTACTGTGAATTCGGACATACTACTCTTGTCACATATGGTTTTAAACCTAATATAGAGTAGGGAAGTATGCGATTTTGGATGCAGACTGTGTGTGTATATGACGATAGTTATTTATCAAATGAATACCAATTTGTATACCTTGCACACAGTGTACATGCTGTAGATGTAGTAAGTGCAGTATGGTAGTTTGGAATTTTGAACAAAGCCTGTTTATTTTCTTCCTTTGGAACAGGTGCTTCTAAACCAACTCAAAGTGACAAATCCTCAGCCGAAGCCCAAGATGCAGGCGAGCAATTCAAGATTGGAGATCGTGTCTGGGTTAATGGCAACAAGCCGGGCGTCGTTCAGTTTTTAGGAGAGACCCAGTTTGCTCCAGGCCAGTGGGCTGGCATTGTGCTTGATGAGCCAATCGGGAAAAATGATGGTTCGGTGTCTGGTGTGCGCTATTTTCAGTGTGAAGCATTAAAGGGTATTTTCACACGTCCCTCCAAGCTTTCACGCACTGAAGGTGAGGCGGATGACACAACGACGGCTCCTCCATCTCGTGCGGCGTCACCTACCCCCTCTAATGCATCAGTATCTGCTTCAACCAAGAAACCAGCCACACCCACTAAAACAGCTCCACCTGCCTCAGATCTGGTGCGGTCGAAAAGTGAATCGGTGTCCAATCTGTCAGAGTCTGGTTCTGTCAAGAAAGGGGATCGGGAGCTGAAGATCAATGATCGAGTGCTGGTGAGAGTGTTATTGTGTGTCAAGTTAGGATAATTCAAGGTTCTCAAGATGGTCAGTCAAAGCGTTATTGGCTTCTCCATAATAGTGACTGTAAATTGTTCTGTATTACACTGATTCTTTGAATTGTATGTATTAGGAATGAGGAATAGCTACATTAACTAAAGACCAATTCACACCGCACAGGCATACGCCAACAAACACCGACAGACACGTTCGTCGAGATTTGTCAGCGTTTATTGGCATTGGTCGGGGTTTGTTTTCACCCGACTGAACATGTTCAATCTGCGTTTGTCGGGTCTTGGAACGTCTGGAGCAGTGTGATATGACTTTGTGTGATATGAAACGCCAACAAACTCTGACGTACTCTAATGTAAACATCCTTATTAATATTAAAATACCCCAAACCTCATGAAAATCACATACAAATCATATACTATTGTAATCGTGTGTTTATTAGCTTCATGTTTCATACGTAGAAACATTTCTCTGGGAAGTGAAAACACAAACAGAGAGCGCAGGAATCTGCCAATGGTCATCAGATCGCATAAATCAGTGGATAATGAATAGAAATGATGATTCTGTCTGATAAATATTAAACTAGCTTCTGTAAATATATCAATATTTCTCCAAGTATGCGCACTTTTGGACTAAAAGCCCTAACGGACGCTGTTCAGTGCAGCTGTGTAAACACAAATAAACCACAGCAGACGTGACTGAATATGAATGCGTTTCAAATTATCATAAGTTACCAATTGATTATTTTGCACTCCTGACATAAATTAAGAAATTACTGTCACTGCAACTGAATTTTATCATAAAGAGTGAACAAATTTCGAAGCTGGAGTATTTAATCTTTCTAATAAAACAGTTCGTCCAGATCAACTGCATAAATTCAGGTTTTTCGTCTTTCCCATCGCAGCAACCATGGCTTCACCTACAACCTCTTTGGTTTTGTGCAGCCTCTTTTCAGGTGAAAAATGACATGTAAAGACATTCTGACTCAAAGTTTGTCGGTGTCTGTTGGGGCAGTTTTCATAAAATCCTAAATCCATCAACCAAATTGAATGTCTGTGTTTGTTGGCGTCTGTCTGTGCAGTGTGAATTGGTCTTAGGGGTAGTTTTCAGAACTTGGCATGTCCTGCAGTCTCCATTTAATACAAATATTCAGTAAGCACTGTTTAGGAATCCTGTGTATCGGGATGCATGTTAAGTTCTTTTTCCCTTCACATATTTTAGGTTGCTGGCTCGAAAGCTGGTGTAGTGCGTTTCTTAGGCGAAACTGATTTTGCCAAGGGTGAGTGGTGTGGAGTTGAGCTGGATGAGCCCTTGGGAAAGAACGATGGTGCTGTGGCTGGAACCAGGTACTGTGTCCTGTTCTTACAAGTAGTAAAGGTAGACAGTCTAGAAAGAATGTCAGGAGTTTTACATGGATGTATTTGTGTATCATCAGGTATTTCCATTGTCAGCCCAAGTATGGCCTCTTTGCGCCAGTGCACAAGGTGACCCGTATAGGCTTTCCCTCCACTACCCCAGCAAAGGCAAAGACCACTGTGAGGAAGACATCGACCACACCGGGAGGACTGAAACGCAGCCCTAGTGCCTCCTCCATCAGCTCTATGAGCTCTGTGGCCTCTTCTGCTAGTTGCAAGCCGAGCCGTACAGGACTGGTGAGTTACAAATGCCACCTCACATACCATACCTATTTTTGGTAACATATTTTGGCCCTGTTAAGCATGCTAAAGCTGTGTAATTTTTGGGATACTAACAGCACTAAAATGGATTTGCAAAATGGGTTTTGCCATCAGTTATTATTATTATTATTTTTTTAATGTTTGTCAAACTCAATTTATTGAGCCAGATTATAATCCAAGTCACTCAAACAAATAGAGCAAAGTTTTCACTAGAACAAATTCATTGAACAATCTCACTAATTTCAGGGAAACCAGCATGCGAATGGCTTACTTTTTACCCAAATGAGGCTTGTTATAAAATGCACCAGATTTAATAAGCAAATTTCTGTTTTTTTTAACTCTGCATCCACGCATGCTAGCATCAAATTTGTAGTTTTGATTCATTACATTGTTTAGTAGATATGATATATTCATTAGATCTATTATGACTAATATTCCTTTATCTTGTGTGCACAAAATCCAAATTAATGACTAAATAACTTACTTTGTAATGAAATAAATGCATATAAGTTCATATCAGTTTTCATTTCGGAAAAAAAACTTTGTCGAACTTAGTGTTGTCACGGTACCAAAATTCCAGTAGTCGGTACCAATACCAGTAAAAATTTACGGTTCTCGGTACCACAGGAAAATCTGTTGTAACTATTTTATTTAACTAGCCTATTTTTAAAAACATATTAAATATGATGGTAATCATACATACAAATATTTGGAGCGTGTGTGTATGTTTGTGTGTGCATATATACATCAATGAAAAATTTTGAAATATAAAAAAATAAATAGGCCTAAACAAATGCTCAAACATCCATTTTGTAACAGACGTGCATGTTTATTTTAGCTATTCCTTCAGTGAAATGATACACTACAGCCTGTAAAACTATGAAATAAATATCAGTAAATAATGGTAACCTAAATAATAAGAAAGTGAAGTATTATTCTAAAAAACATTCGTTTTTTATTTCCACACAAAGATGCGTCATATAGCCGCTCTGCGCTTTGAGAGAGATGTGGGACACGAGCAGGAAAGAGACCATTTCTCTTTAATAATATCTTCATGTTATCTCCTGGTGTTACAAGCAAATGACACTTGTTGTAAAAGGTCTGAAGAGCGAGTTTTATCTTCAGACATTCTTCAGCCAGAGAAAGCGAAAGTAAAAATCACCAGCGTGTGTGAAACGCACTATACAAATAAACTTGACGCGCCTTATCAAGTCTAATAACAAGCACAAACTGTGTTAAATAGAAACTGACGTGCAAGCAAAAAGGTTTCTGTCCTACGGTATTTTTTCTACTTTACCACAGTAAAGAATGTGAATATAATAGGCCTAATTAAAGGCAAACCAAAGGAAGAAACGTTTATAATCCCCTGCGTGAGTGAAGATTTAATGGAATATTGTTAAATTCTCTGCTAATCGGGTGACCAGATCGCGATTCGCAAAACAGAATACAAAGCCGACAAAGCTTAAATGTATGGTCTCACTCTCACGTACCTCATTCGGCATGAACCAAAATGTTTCCATTGCTGCGATGTCACATTTAATTGCTAACCTATTAGCCTATTTCTTCTATAAACAAAGCTTTGTGCTTCACTGGTGTCATATTCACGTAAATACTGGCACAGCCCTATTAGTGGGTACCGAATATACCCAGATTCTCGGTACTACCGGTACTACAGAAATGCTGGTATCGTCACATTTTCAAAATTTCAGTACCGACTTGGTACCGAAGTACCGGTACTTTTGACAACACTAGTCAAACTCCTCTTAGGCCATTCATCCGATCTTCACCAAACTTCTGATCTTTTTTTTTTTTTTTGATACATTCAAGTGTTGTGAAGTAATTAGCTAATTAAACAGTCCGCCATTGCGCATTTTAACAAATAGACCTATATCTGCCAAACGCAAAGTCCAAACTTAATTAAACTTGATCCACAGACAGCTGAATGTTCTGAGGACACATGCCAAGTGATGTCAAATTCTGCCCATAGGGAGCACTTTTAACTCTCTAGCCATACGATCAATCAAGTTAAAAATGGGTGCTAAGATATTCTTCAAATATCACTTGGATAAACAAACAATTTCAGCAGCTTATAACATCAAATCTGGGGGTGCGTTTCCCAAAAGCATCGTTAGCCAACTATGGTCACAAGTTCCATTGAACTCCATTGGTAGCAATGGAACTTGCGACCATAGTTGGCTTTGGGAAACGCACCCCGGATTGGCTGACCGTTGCGAAATTTAGCAAATACTTAGGTGTCTAGATTAAACTGTGAATTAAATTTGGTGAGAATCTGCCACAAGTTGGTGCTGTAAAAAGCAAATATAAATTTTTGCTAATAACTAAATTTGTCTTTCCATTAATCTTTCAGTGTCCCTGAATCATATGCCACTCATATTTACAAGTGAAACTGTTTTACGTTGCATTCCCAAATCCATTTGTGCTTCACTCTGAAAAACGCAGCATATCAGACTATATAATAAATAAAGATGAATACATCAACGTCAGCACAGATCAACACCTCTTTGTCTCATTGACCGCCCACTGGCGCATGTTAGTGAAGGAAGAGTTAATACTACAGGATCACTTAGAATAAAAAAGGTTTCCAAATACTTTGCACTTCTTAGTTGTGGAAGAACATCGTCATTGCATACCTTCCTGGCATTCTAACACTTGGGAAGTGGCTGTTTATTTTCAACAGAGTGCCTAATTGTGTCCGTACAGGGTGTAATTGCTTGTCACAATTGGATACAAACTTTGCAAACACGCTTTTTTGCAAAACACAGTTTTGATTTAGAGTGAGGGTCATGTCTGAACAATCATGGACATGATGTTACCACATTACTGAGAAAATCTTATGTAAGTGAATGTAGGCAATACAGTATCTGAAGTAGTTTTTAAGTTCTTGAATGGATTTCTCTCTGAAGTTGACAGAGACGTCCACAAGGTATGCGAGGAAGATCTCTGGCACTACGGCACTTCAGGAGGCCCTGAAGGAGAAACAGCAACACATTGAACAACTCCTGGCGGAGCGTGACCTGGAGAGAGCTGAGGTTGCCAAGGCAACCAGCCATGTGGGCGAAGTGGAGCAGGAGCTTACGTTACTAAGAGAAGGCCAGGAGCAGGTTAGACCCAGCTATTTCTTCTTTTTTTATTTATTATGAAGTAAGGATTAATTGATGACGGGCTGTCGAATTATGGAAAAATAATGCACACCTGAGGTGGTAATGCAGCCACAATGCAGAGCAGGTCGTCAATGACATTTTTATGTGTTTTATTTAAAATTATTTCTCAGGTTTTTGTCCTTAAAACACTCTTCTGTTAGAGCTATATTATTACGCATTCCATCTCAGGCCTTCATTGCTATTTCCAAAACATAATTTTTAGTAACACAGGTTTGAGCCATTGAAATGCAAACCTTTTGCTGTGATAGGCTGCAAGGTTCTCTGAAATAACTGAAATAATTTGGCAAAATGATAAAGAATCAAAGTAAGAAGATAAAGTAACAAGTATTCCTAATGATAAAGTAATACGGTCAAGACCTCTTTTAAACTAATTTAGCCGTACAGTTACAGAAAAATAATCAATAAATAAAAACATGAATAAAAAGGAAGTAAACAGTGTAACCAATGGCTGGTTGCATAAACTGCTTAGACTGGTCTTACAAGTTCACCCAAAAATTAAAATTCTGTCATTAATTACTCACCCTCATGTTGCTCCACACCCGTAAGACCTTTGTTCATCTTCGGAACACGATTTAAGATATTTTTGATGAAATCCATGAGCTATCTGGCCTCCGATAGAGTGCAACACAACGACCACTTTCAAGGCCCAGAAAGGTACTAAAGACATCATTAAAATAGTCAACTTGACTACAGTGATTCAACCTTAATGTTATGAAGCAACGTCTTTGTCTTTAAATGTCTTTACTACCTTTCTGGGCCTTGAAAGTGATCGTTGTGTTGCAGTCTTTCGGGCAGATAGTCGGAGGTCAGATAGCTCATGGATTTCATCAAAAATATCATAATTTGTATTCCGAAGATGAACGAAGGTCTTACAGGTTTAGAACGACATGAGGGTGAGTGATTAATGACAGAATTTTCATTTTTGGGTGAACTAACCCTTTAAGTCAGTTGCATAAAAACATAGATTGGTCTAATTTGAATCTGAAAAGTAAGCCTGAATACCCCTTGGTAAACTGCTAGTTAGTCAAACTAGTTCTTAAAGGGTCACCTAAAAATGAAAAGTATCCCATGATTTACTCACCCTCAAGCCATCCTAGGTGTATATAACTTTCTTCTTTCAGACGAACACAGTCGGAGATAGATTTAAAAATATCCTTGGTTCTCCAAAGTTTTTTTAATGGTTGTGAATAAGGGGGCCGCGTTTTGAAGCCAAAAATAATGCATCCATCCATTAAAAAAAAGTAATCCATACAACTCCAGGGGGTTAATAAAGGCCTTTTGAAGCGAAGCGATGCGTTTTTGTAAGAAAAATATCCATATTTAAAACTTTATAAATTCAATTAACGAGCTTCTGGCGGACGACCGTACGCATACTGCGCAACCAAATGAGTAACCCTCTGACGCGAAGTATGACGCAGGATGTAGGAGTATCGTAAGCTTGGACGCCTCTCGCGGTTCAAACAAATAGGACTGGGCAACAAATTTGAGCTCCTCTTCTCTTATATTGAAATCCTCTGACATTTCTCTTTAAAAATTATCATTTTAGACTTATAATCCGTGACCGGTGATTTGTTTTGCTCTATCCTCTGCGCCTCTGCGTTCGTCATTACGTTGTGCGTCAGGTCAAAGGATACTCTTCCGCCACAAATCGACTTGCGCATTCTGCGTACGGTCGTCCACCGGAAGCTAGTTATTTTAATTTATAAAGTTTTAAATATGGATATTTTTCTTACAAAAACACATCGCTTCGCTTCAGAAGGCCTTATTAACCCCCTGGAGTCGTATGGATTAATTTTTTTTTTTTTTTTAATGGATGGATGGATGCATTATTTTTGGCTTCAAAACACAGCCCCCCATTCACAACCATTATAAACCTTGGAGGACTAAGGATATTTTTAAATATATCTCCGATTGTGTTCGTCTGAAAGAAGATAGTCATATACACTTAGGATGGCTTGAGGGTGAGTAAATCATGGGATAATTTTCATTTTTGGGTGAACTATCCCTTTAAGGCACATTTTTAATGCAGTGGATGTGTTTATGCAACTGGGTCCAATAGTGCACTCTGTTAAATCTGTGCACAATGGGAATCAAAAGACCAATAATGCTAATTTTACATACAGACAGTGAGTATGACATAAATATGACATTGAGGCAAACTGGATATAGTCCAGCATACTTCGAAATCAACCTAGAAACCTAGAAAAGATTGTGGATGTCCAGTGACTGCAGCACTCTTCTCTCTGCATACATTTCACACGACTTGGATCCTTCGCACAGACAGACCATCACGCACAGAGTACATGTTTTTATGCAGGCTTTAATGAGCAATTCAGAAGATCTAACTGGATTTGCCAGATTTTGTGCAGTTTGTGGAATTAAATGTTTTAGATATTCAAAGACTGATTTAAGTTATATAAATGTGTATTTGCTGAATGCCGATGGCATATGGAAAAAAGTATTATAGCCTTTGGCTTTCTGTTATTAGACAAAACTTGTTATAAACTAATGAAAAGGGAAGAATGGGCACTCCTGTGCTTGTGCGCTCAGGCGCTGGGGTTCTAATAAAAGTCTCACTTCCCTTTGTTACTTCCGCTTGACACTTTCTTTTTTTAGTTGTAGTGGTAGTAAAATCAATATATAAGGATCATATGTAAGTCTGTATTTTAATTGACCAAAAGCCCACATTCATTTTTACTATCTAACACTGATTAAATAACGCAAACTTTTTCATGGCCTGTAAAAAAAAAAAAAAAAAATGTATTTGCTTGTTGAGTAAATTAATTTCTATTTAGTCATTCAGTTCATTTGTTTTTCTTACAGCTAGTATTGATGCAAGTTATAAAATTAGAATAATATAGTTGTTTTGAATTGTTCATGTAGTATGTGTTGGAGGTTGATGCCAAAATGGACCAGCTGCGAGCGCTTGTGGAGGCTGCAGACAGAGAGAAGGTGGAGCTGCTCAACCAGCTGGAGGAGGAGAAGAGGTGTAGTATTATTGAATCACTTATGAAGATCTAATCATATTAATATTAATATTTGCTTATGCTTGCAGTGTGTCGTCTCGTCCGCCGGTATTTTCCTTTCAAATATTCTACGAATGCTGCCTCAGTTATGTCGTTATGTCAATTTTAAATGCTGACGCGCGCTTTGTGAAGAGTGCTCGCGCATGCGGCTGTGAGCGATTCCGTTTAAGTGGTTAAATATACTTGCATCTCAAAATGCTTTTATGAATTAATGTAAACACAGTCAGTTATGTCTTAAGGGATCAAACAGACAGAGAGATTTGGCTTTAGAGCTAATAGACACAATATTCATTGATAAGGAACATTGATATTGATGCCACAGGGGAATATATACATTTTTGTCTACTAAAATGCTTAGAATCAGAATCTATCTCCTTCTACTCCTTACTTTACCCTGCAATAAAAAAAAATCTTACAACTAACGTAAGAGTAAGAACATAAAATGGAAATACAAGCTGAAATTGATTTTTAAAAAATTATTGTCCCAAACAGGAAGGTGGAGGACCTGCAATTTCGGGTGGAGGAAGCTTGCATTACCAAAGGAGATTTGGAGGTATTTTAAGATTTTTGATTTTTGCTCTAAATATCACAGATGATTCTTGGCTGAATTCAGAGAACACAAACTTCAAAGCTGCAGGTTTGAGTGCTGTGGGAAAGCAGATGGTATATTTTTCACATTTTGAAATGTATTCATGTCTGTTATTTATATATTATTCATTTAAAAACAGAAGCCCTAGAGTGTGACACATCTTGTTCAAAGCAATTTTGCATGTTCAAAGTCTAGTGTGACCGCAGCTTACTGTAAGTCAGTTAACTGTTAACAAGTTACCTTATACATGCATTTAAACAATTAGAGTCATACAATTATGCCCCACATTGCTGTTTCAAATACTATCCAAATTCTTCAGTTTGTTGGTTTCAGTCATACCAAGTTTACCTGCTAAAATTTAGGTGTAATATTCTTACTAATGGTTCACTAAATTGATGCTTCTTAAATTGTTCTGACTGACCACTGAAATATAACCAGCACTCACCTTATCTGCAGTTTTGTCATGTGTGGTTTATTTATAAGTTAAAATGTCATGTGGATGATACCCAACATACTAAATGAAGTGAATAAGTAAACTGTTAACAAAATGGCAAAAAAGAAAATATGTCTTTTAGTTTATACTATCTGGTCTTGTTTTCTCTTGTCCTGTTTTGGAATAAGTTACTTTTGTTTCCAGCCTTCATTATCATTCATTTGAGTTGTTTTCATGTCCTGACCTACTTATTCAAAAATAGCTTTTGGACTATTTTCATCCATTAAAATTTAAGAAACCTTTGGCTAATGATTTTAAAGGATTAGTCCACTAAAATTTTCCTGATAATTTACTCACCCCCATGTCATCCAAGATGTCCATGTCCTTCTTTCTTCAGTCGAAAAGAAATCAAGGTTTTTGATGAAAACATTCCAGGATTATTCTCCTTATAGTGGACTTCAATGGACTCCAAACGGTTGAAGGTCAAAATTAGTTTTAGTGCAGCTTCAAAGGGCTTTAAACGATACCAGACGAGGAATAAGGGTCTTATCTAGCGAAACGATCGGTCATTTTCTTAAGAAAAAATACAAACGTATATGCTTTATAAACACAAATGATCGCCTTGCAAGTGCTTCACCATTCCGCCTTCCGTATTCTTCAAAAAGAAAAATCCTGGAATGTTTTCATCAAAAACCTTAATTTCTTTTCGACTGAAGAAAGAAGGACATGGACATCTTGGATGACATGGGGGTGAGTAAATTATCAGGAAATTTTTATTTGAAAGTGGACTAATCCTTTAAGTTAAAAACATGCAAATCAGCAACCTAGACAATGACTTTTAGTGCAGATGCTTTACATACTCAATACTCTATACTTTACATATACACAATTTCTTTACTCTGAATCGGTTCTTAAGTCCCTTAAAATCAGAAGTGTGACATTCTGTAGAATTTGTAGGAGGGAAAAAATCATATAGGGTTATTTTCTTTCTTTCTTTCTTTCTTTCTTTCTTTCTTTCTTTCTTTCTTTATTTTTTATAGCAAATATTTCTGGCTTCTGGTCACCCAAATTTAAATATATTCTTTCTAAACATACGTGAAGTGCATTCAAAAAGTATTCATGTCCCTTCATTTTTTTTTTTTTTTTCACTCAGCTCAGGTGCATCCTATTTCTCTGAATCATCTTTGAGATTTACATTACATTTACATTTATGTATTTGGCTGCTTTTATTAATTTATTACATTTTATCAGTTCTTGTTCTGGGCATCGTACTTATGACCTTGCTGTTGCTAGCATCATGCTCTACTGTTTGAGCTACAGGAAAGCCAAAGGCTGTGTCCGAAATCACCTCCATACCCTTAAATATGGCACTATTTGAGGGGACAGCCATTTGTAGTGGTGTCTGAAACTGTAGTGGACGTTATCGAGTGCACTCCTTCAATCACATAATGCACTGCAATAACGAGGGTACAACCGATGTACGCTCAACAGCTAGAAAATACCCATAATGCACTGTGAGAGTCGCTCGCCGAATGAATTCCCGCGTCTGACCTGAAGATGGCGCCTGCCGCTGAATCTTCCATCCATCCATTTTCCAAACCGCTGATCCAACATAATATCATACAGGTATAAATTCCTTTTTAATTGATTATTAAATTGTTTAATTAAGGTTTATACATGCTAGTTTCCATGACAGTTCAAGATAAATCGTTTCATCACTACAGGAGCTGCCAGTTTGCTAAGTTTCAAATGATTATTAACAGGGCTTGACATTGACTTTTTTTGCTCAACAGCCAATGTGGCTAGTGGTTTTCCAAAGTTACTAGCCACACAGCTTTTTCATTGGTCACAATTTTGACATCGATGCACTGGGGAAAAACTGCCATATAGATATTTTTAATATTATCTCATAATTTGCCAGCAGGTATATTAGGCTGCTGTCACTTTAAGACCTGACTCATGGATCCATTAAACTGTTACACATGCGTTTTCTTTCTCAACTGTTTACGTTCACTTAAAACAAAACTGAGGCCCTGTCCCAATTGGCACCCTAAACCCTCACGGTCTTCCTCTGAGTCCGCACTTTCACGACGTAATGCCACTTTGACTGCTGGGTAAAGTCCTCTGCGTAGCTCACAGTCTTGCGGGCTCAGCAGAAGTGCGCATCGAGGGCGCATAGCAGCCGCAAAGGGGGCGCTCACGAGCACCCTTCTTTAAGCTTAAATGACGAATGGGACACCCTACGGTCTTGTGGACTTAACGGACATGCGCACGCAGCAGCCATTGTAAGTCCACAAGACCGAAAGTGCACATGAAGTGTGCCATTTGGGACAGGGCCTGACTGTGTTTGCATGAGTACTCGCCAGGACTGCCATTTTGACATTAAATAATCCACAATACCCCTCACTCAACAAGCAAACTATGTGTAGAGTTTCTATAAACTAACCCCAAAACTGCAAATGGAAAAGGCCTCTGGTTACCATTGCAAAAAAAGACAAATCTTTACAACTTAAAGGAATTTAGAGAGAGTTTCACTAACTTCACTTTGAAAGACAAGTAAAACCTTTATAAACATGTATCCAGTTTTCCTTTCTCATGTTTTTCCTTTTACATTGTTTTGCGTATGTATCAATTCAAACTCATTTGAGGGAATTATTTAGAATTGGACACTGTAGTTAACCTAGATCACATGTATAGCATGTTGGGTATCTATGAACTGCAATTTTAAATTTCCTGTATGTTAATTTACATTACATTTTTTCTAACTCTGCTAAATATTAGTATTATAAGAATCTTAAAAGCTTCTTCTCTTAACACCCAATCCAATTTCATATGCAAAACACCCTGCTAGAAGACAATGGATCGTAAAGTTCCCCTCCGAAAATACGACTCCTTATTGGCTCACTGACCTCTTGAGGGTGTGACATCCTCACATGTGATCACCGATCACAAGGGGGATTCTGGGAAATTCTGATGTGAAGATGATGCTGAGCTAGGAGTCTTCTAAGAACCCCTAAGTTTGTGCCAGGCTGCGGCCTTGTCTTTCCATTCTCCAAAGTTCCTCAAACTGGTTCTCTCTCATCAAGACAACTTCAGCAATGATCAGCTGAAGCCTCAACAAATTGCATCATATTCAAATGAGCGAGACATGCAAGTATCAAACTTAGTCTCATTATTTGATACATTATGTATCTCCTACCCCTTTGAAAGAAGGGTGTGTTAGAACTAAGAAACTGATGGTTTGCTCAAGGCTGTTGATCTGCTGAATTTGTGATAACTTTTTGCTTTCCTGTATTCTGCTTCAGCTGTCTTTTCCATTGCTAAACTGTATGCATGAATATGTATGTGGGTTAGATGAGTCTAAGTGTTTAGTCTGGTTATTCAAGTCTTCTACTTGCCACACATAAAGTTGTTTGTAGTTCATGCTCATACACTGGAGTCCCTAATCATGCAGATTTTGGCTACATGCTCTGAGTAGTACTGTACAGTAAGAAAGTTATTTCCCATACCCTGGAAATGAACATTTCTTAGAATTAATAAACAATTAACACTGAGTGTTCGTTAGACGAACAGGTTAGTTGATTGTGGTATTAATTGTACTACATCAAGTTAATTCTTACAGCTGATCTAAATATTTATAATTAATTATAAAATATACATAATTAATTATTCATATTTCACTTTTGGGCAGATTTATTACATGTTAATGGTGGAGAATGCAAACATGATTAAACAAAGGTTATGAGCTTAAACCACTGTCAACCCAAAAGTGCATTTAATAATTCCAGTCAGAATAGGACACAACATGCAATACGCATTTAGGTCTCTAGTTACTGACTTGTTTAAATGCAGATAAAGTGATAGCTTGAATTGAGACCTTTACTGTAATTAAAAGAGTCTAAATGCATTTCAGCATATCTTCAAATGGTGTCAGTGTGTAAGGTTAATCTGATTTTAGTGAAGAAACCCTAATGTCAGTATTAAAGCGCAAGTCTGTTCTGACAAAGGAATCTCAGCTCAGCGGTATGTATAAACTGTACCAGAATGAATTATTCTGTTTTAGATGATGAAATACCAATTGCAGAATTCCTTAGCCTGTTGCTGATGAAGAAATCTCAGTACAATGTAATATAGAAGGTAGATTTGAGTGATGTTCCTCTTTCTACATCATAAAGGCCTTATAAATTAAAGTTAGATTGATGCATTCATCTAAATTTTGATTGTATATCTACAAGCATATCTATCTGGTGATAGTGATTGTTTCACTTGTCAAGCAGAATTAAATTTATAAAACTATGCTTCATTATTTGTATGTAAGGGCACGTAACTGTGTATGCTTAAGCAAGTGTTAAATAACAGTAAAACCTTGTAACTACTCCTTAAAACGAGTATAGAAAACCTGTTTGCATTAGTAAAATTTGAATTTTACCGAATGTAAGAACAAAGTCTTACATTTCTGAAAGTGTAAGCACCACATGTTACAGACATTCTTTACAAACTGTTTGAATTGGCACAGGAAGTGCTAACTCCAGATAGCACATACGTCACACGCCATATTGTAATCAAACCACCTTAGCTGGCTAGGCTAACACGACCTTGCGTCCCTTCACTTAAGCTAAGCTGCTTAGCAGTCCTAAGGTATAAGCCAAACTATTAGCATTACCAATTAGCATTGTATGCTTGAAACTTTAAATACAGCTTGTGTGTATGCAGTGTGAAATGATTAACCATCTCCTCTTAACCTACTCCCTGGTTTCTGATTTTCATATTCTCTTTCTGTTAATTATTCTCAGCTCATTTTCACTTTAACTTTTTTAGGGGCATTCCTTCCTGAATGCTAGTTACTCAATTAATTATACGTTTAATTAAATTGTGCTGTGTAACGGGAGAAGAATTTTCATATTTGTTCTAGTATGGTTTCATTGTCTTATTGAACCTCAAAAGGAACTAGGCATACTTTCCTTCTTGATTTTGTTTATTTTCAGCAGTTGCTCCAATTTTATGACCCTGCTACACAAGTAATCTAGATGATTGCTGAGGCATAACTATAATTTTGAGCACCACTAATAAACACAATCTGAATAGGAAAGTTCTCCTCTTCCTTTTGCTTTTTCTTCTTAATTTCTTCAGAGACCAAGCCTGTGTTGAACCATCAGTAAGTTCTGAGTTTTAATTTGACAATAAAAACAGTCTTAAGTCAATAATTAAACCTCTGCTTTCGCCCCTTTCAGCAAATCTACTAAAATCCACACAAATCTTAGCATCCTAGCTGTGCATTTATACACCTAGCTGCCCCACTACACCTTTAGCTCCAATGTCTGTTTGGTCTTGCATTAGTCTCTTGCCCTTTACTCTCACCACAAGTGTGCCAGAATGTCACAGGTGCTCAACCTAACTGTCCAGACAGGAGACTTGGAGGCCTGCCAAGGCATTGTGAGGAACACCCTTATATCCAGGGCTACTGACGACCTACAGCACCAGAGCCAAAAGCAACTGGACAACGAGGGAAGAGGACTAATGACACACGACCCAAGCGAGGGTCACGACCACATAGAGCTGACAAAGGTTATCATCTCCTTAGCCCGCAACCTCATGGATCTGAAACAGGAGGTAAACAACCTCATGCAACAGATCACAGAGTCCCGCAAGGAGCTGAAAGGTGCTCAAAGCCAAATAGACCAGCTAGAGATCAAGGCTCAGGCCAGACACAAGGACCCTGGCAGAATGGAGTCTCGGGAGGAAATCAAAATTCTTCAAAAGACTACTGAACAACGAGAGCAGCTGGAAAAAGCACTTTTTCACAAAGAGTCACTGTTAAAAACTGCAAATTATGAACTCTTGGACAAAGACGCCAGAATCAGGGCCTGTGAAAGTCACCTGAAAACATCCAGAGCTAGAATTGAAGCTCTGATGCAGTAGCTGGACAACACTGAAGACGAATTTGACATGGTCTAAAGAGAACTGAGACTCTCTTAACTGCTGCAAAAGGAACCACAGCGGGAGAGACATCTCACTCCCCCACATGCGATCAGCAGAGCAACCTCCCCCAACCAAGTGGGGGGACCCAAAACCCTCTGCCTAACACCTCAGTACCCAGTTTCCTGAAAGCCTCTGAAACCACCAGAAAAAAAAATTATTAATTCAGAGGAACCCTAAAACTGCACATGGAGTGCCCCTCAAAGACCTCAACAGATTGGCTAAAAATGTTAACCACTCTGCACCAACTTCTGCAGGAGACCGTGAGGTCCACGACCACACCATTGATTTCCACCTGCAAATGATGGACAGCGTGACCACCCGAGGCACATTCCATCTGCTTTGTATAACCATAAACTCCTAAGGCTTACTATAACTGACTCAGACAAGCCTACTTTGGAGCTCACAATGAACCTGAGATGGAGGAGGATGCAAGCTTCAAGAGCCTTATACTCTGAAATCTACATCCCATTGTGAGTCACCAATTAGGCATCATGGCCTGCCCCGCACAATGCCTATCCAACAACTGTGTGACCTGACGCAGATGGCCTTTAACAAACCCAAGGCCTCATCTTGCTACAACGCTACAAGAGCTTCCAGTCAGCAGAGGATGGAACCATCACCATGGTACAGATCGACCGCTGGGAGAAGCAATGGAAGAGACCAAATTCTTCTGGAAAAGCACTCTGGAAACCTTACTAGATATCTAGCAGCAGTCGACAGCAACATCCACCTCAACACTCTTCAAACAGGTACAAATCGGAGGCAGCACGAAGACAGCCATACCCGCCTCCGCCCAAGTTACTGGAGCTGCTGATAGTAGCAAGAGAGCTCCTTGAACAGAACTCTGAAGACTACTGGTAAGAAAGAACTTCTGAATCCTGGCAAGACGACAGGTGACACTGTTTCGACAACTGCTGCATTGACACCTGCTGCACAGCCTGGACACCTGAACCTTGCGACAGCCTACACCATAACCTGAGAACAGCATCCACCACGTCACAACCACAACTGTGGAAGGCATGAACGACCAGAGAGCCCACCAGATGCGTGTCAAATGTTCATATACCTTTGCCATTGCTCACTGTTGTCTACAGGGGGGGGAATGTAGCGACTGTAGTGATTTTTCCTTTTACATTGTTTTGCATATGTATCAATTCAAACTCATTTGAAGGAATTATTCAGAATTGGACACTGTAGTTAACCAAGATCACATGTATAGCATGTTCATATGCTATGAACTGCTATTTTAATTTCCTTTATGTTCATTTAGATTGCATACACAACTGTTACATATTAGTATTATAAGAATCTTAAAAGTTTCTCCTCCTAACACCCAATCCAATTTCATATGCAAAACACCCTGCTAGAAGATAAAGTTTCCCTCCAAAAATACAACTCCTTATTGGCTCACAGACCTCTTAAGGGTGTGACATCCTCACACTTTAAAAGATCACTGATCACAAGATCCATGGGGATTCTGAGAAATTCTGATGTGAAGATGATGCTGAGCTAGAGGTCTTCTAAGGACCCCTAAGTTTGTGCCAGGCTGCGGCCTTGTCTTTCCATTCACCAAAGATCGTGATGAGATCTCTCCCATCAAGACAGCTTCAGCAAAGATCAGCTGGAGCCTCAACAAATTGTATCAGGACACTTTTATTCAATTTTTATTCAGGCATGCAAGTATCAAACTTATTCTCATTGTATCCCCTACCCCTTTGAAAAAAAGGGTGTGTTCGAACTAAGAAACTGAGGTTTGCTCATTGCTGTTAATCTGCTGAATTTCAAACAATGTGATAACTTCTTGCTTTCCTGTATTCTGCTTCACCTCTCTTTCCATTACTAAACTGTATGCATGAATGTGTATGTATGTTAGATTAGTCTAAGTGTTTAGTCTAGTTAATAAAGTCTTCTTGTCACACAAAGCTTTTTGTGGTTCATGCTCATATGGAGTCCCTAATCATGCAGATTTTGGCTGCATGCTCTGCGTAGTACTGTACAGTAAAAAAGTTATTTGTCATACCCCGGAAATGAACATTTCTTAGAATTAATAAACAATTAACACTGACTGTTCGCCGGACAAACAGGTTAGTTGAATTGTGGTATTAATTCTACTAAATCAAGTAAATTCCTACTTGATTTAACAGAATTCATACCACAATTAACTAACATGTTCGTCCAGCAAACACTCAGTGTTAATTTATTAACTAGTTTTAATTCATTTATATTTCTTTTTGAGCTAATTTGCTACACCCTGGATTGTGTTGCGGCACAGATCTCAGGAAGGCTATTAAAAGAACCTGATGGTCACTCTGGTTGAGCTTCGGAGATCATGCTAGGAAATGGGAGAAGTTGCAACCATTACTGCAACACTCCACTGATCTGGGCTTTGTGGTAGAGGCGCCAGATGGAGCCCGTCTTCAGTGCAAGACACAAAAAGCCTGTTGGGAATTTGCAAAAAAAAGAAAAGGTAGCACTTTATTTTACAGTCCTGTTCCCCATGTACATACTATGTACTTATTATAGTAATTGCAGTAACTGGGTAATAACTAGGTACTAACCCTGAACCTACCCTAAACCTAACCTAAACCCATGTAGTTACCTAAGAAAGTACTGGTAATAAAAGGTTAGTACACTGTAAGTACACGCAAGTGCATATACTGTAAAATAAAGTGCAACCAAAAAAAAAAAAAAAAAAAAAAGATTGTCTGATCTGATGATTCTAGTTCTAAACATCACGTCTGGAGCAAACCAAGCTTTGCTTTGTGATTTAAGGTGAATGGAGTGTAGATTAATGTGAAAAAATTAAAGCATTTTAGCGTAAAGCTGCAACACCACAATGTTAAAAAATGAAGGGGTTTGAATACTTTCTGAATGTACTGTATTTGTAGCAATACTAACAATATATGTAATATTGTTTCACTGTTCTAAAATAACAAAGGTAATTTTTCATGAAGTCCATCATCAAGTCTACACAATGTACATGGTGGTACATTTTTTGTTATTAAATAGTCTTTTGAAGTTTTGAATTTTGTAGAGAGTCTGTAAGATGCCCTAACAAGTAACTAACCTATGTGAAGATCTCATTTGTTTGTTTTTTGTTTTTTTCTTTCTTTTTTTTGTTTTTTTTGTTTGTTTGTTTTGAGATCAGTATAATTATGTTTCATTTGATATAGTGCTTAGTTATTACTGGAATAACTAAGTTATCAGATATTTCCCCCCATTGTTTCTCTGCTTTTTGTTGTGGTCAAAGTACCATTTTTGTTATTGTTCCTAACCCTCAATCACTATAATGCTGCATGGCATTCAGCGTCTGGCAGTGTCTGGTGTTTTTATTCACTTGGCCATCATCAGCATGTTCATAAGCTTTGACCAATGCTTTGCTACAAAGTTTCCTCACACCTTCCCCAGCTGTGGCATTGATCTGACTTGCATTCATCACAACATCGTCCTTCTCTTTTTCTGCGTTACATTTCCACAACTTTCCTCCTCACCCCTCGTCTTTCTGCATCAGGCTGGCATGTGATGGTGGCACTGGTTGTGTTTCTTCCTCTCCCCTTTCTGTACTAACAGACGCAGACGCAGCTGGAGCATGCCCTCCTAAAGGAGCTTGAACAGAGTCTTCTATTTGAAAAGACCAAAGCTGACAAACTTCAGAGGGAGTTAGAAGACTCTAGGGTAATGGAGCTTCACCTGGGCCACGGGTCAAGGATCACTGAAGATATGTCACAGGAGCTACAGTGCTCACTCAAAAAAATATTTAGGCCTAAATTAAAGATGTATGGATTTGAATTGCATATAAAATTTCCATCTATTTGGATTACAGAGTTTTAACATAAACTAATGCACTTAATGTGATGCATATTTGTCAGTCATACATAAATGAAACGGTAAGAAACATGTAATAGTACTATTAAACTGAATGTGTTTTAAATACACAATAACCAGATTCATATATTTATCATCAATAAATCCAATTGATTTCAATCGCATACATTTTATATTGCTTATTCCTCAGTTAGCTATATTTTTACCGTGTTCAAACATTTTAACTGAATACATTTTCACAATTAACAGATTCATGCTGATTCTAATCAATTTGAATAAATAAATAAATACATTTCATAAAATTAAATAGATACAAATAGTTAATAATCTATGGCATGATTTTTTGAGTGCAGAAATCTTACCTGTTTCGTACTTATATATGACTGACAGATATTCATCACAATAATAAGTTTAATAAACTATTAAAACTGTGTAATCAGTTATATGCAATTTAAATAAATAAATCTTAAATTTAGGCCTAAATATTTTTTGAGTGCTCCAGCTAAGAAGCTTTTCATGTCAGGGTGTCACAGGGATCTTCACTGCATGTTCAGTTATTCCAATTAATAACTAATTTGAGGAATGATTACTAACACACTAAATATCTCATTGCTGTAATATCATTGTGCTATCTTAATATACATACAGGTGTAGAACACAAATTAATTTTTATATCAGGGTTCCCACAGTAATAGAAAAACAGAAAAAAATCAGGGGGTTTTAAAATTGTCCCGTGGAAACGAGTACAACCTTAGAAAGTTTGATAGAGAATAAACAATTTTATCTACTTTTTATAAATCTATTTTTTCCTCTGCTTTAAAATGTTTCATATTGCTAGTAGGGATTGGTTGTGTAGAGCAAAGGATTGAAGGTCTTGCTGAATTTGATAAAATTAAAAGAAAAAACTGGCATACAAATGGAAATCTTCCCAACAATGTCTAAAAAAAAACCTTGATTCTGCAACCCTCAAGTGTCAACTGACAAGGTCTTGAAAATAATTTCAAGTGTGGGAACCCGGTTAGATGATCAGTTTTGGGGTTGGTGGTTGTTCCCATTCTTATAAAGACTTTGTTCCAACCCAATCAATTCCAGATTTCTTGTTTCAATGATTTTTAATTAGTACTACAGCTTAAAGGGTGTGACACACCAAGCCTGATGGTAGGCCAAAGTTGGGCCGTCGTTGAGTGTCTGTCAGCTCAGTTTTTGTGGTGTGTTTTGCACCGTCAGCTCTAGTCAGACCCTGTTGGCAGTTTTTTGGCCAATTGAGCATGTTGAATCAGCGTCTGGCAGTCAGTGAAAGATATCACTCTGATTGGCTCTTCAGTTATCGAACCAGTGCATGAAAAGAAACACAAAAGTGATTCAAACAAGCAAACAATGAAGTCAGCAGGGCACACACAGAAGGCTCTTCTAATTTCACGTTCATCTTATCTGAGCATTCTAATATGGGAATATTGTCAAGCGGCATTTGTATATCTGCAGTCCTAGTTTTGGTTTCCTTTTTTGAATAATGAATACTGACTATGGCCACCTGCTGGTATAAGCAGTTTTGTTCTCTCACACAGACGCAGAATGCATGAGCTGTAGTCTTTGCGGTGTGTTCAAGTGCAACCAGACAATGGTGACGCGAGGCGTTTGCTTTTGTCGCAAATAGTTCTTTGATGCGGTTTGGTGTGTCATGGCCTTTAGGTGGCAAATCGAAAAGAACTTAATTTCTATGAAAACCTCTTTAATTATCCACGTCTTTTAAACCTGAAAAGTTGTTTATATTCATATCATCAATTAAGTTCTCAATTATCCATACAGCACGCATAGTTTAATAAAAAGACCATTTTTTCTTTTAGGTGGCCACAGTCTCTGAGAAGTCTCGTATCTTGGAGTTGGAGCGGGATCTTGCGTTAAGGGATAAGGAGGTAGCTTCTCTTCGCAAGTCATTGGAAGCTGTACCAGGCCAGGATGGGTTTCCTGACTCTATCGTGGCGTCACTCCAGGATGAGCTCTGTTCCCTCCGTACACAGCTGGCCACTCAAAGCGACAGTCACCGAGCAGAGCTATCGTCCTTGCGTGAGATGCTTGAGTCTCGAGAAAAAGCACACAGTGAGTCCTTGTCAGAGCTCCAGTCAGCCTCAGGTCACTTGTCAAAGGATAATGAGCAGCTTTTAGGTCAGCTGGCAAAATCTGAGGAGAACTCAAAAGTCATTGAGCAGTGGCATGCTAAACTAGCATCAGTCGAGGCCTCACACCAGCAAGTCTTGGAAGAGCTCAAAGCCTCCCATGAGGCAGGCGAAATCGAGCTACGTAATTCTCTAGAACAGTTAAAATTGACACATAAACTGGAGCTCGAGGAGCTCGCTAACAAGCATGCTTCTCAAGCCATAGGGAGGACGAGTGAATCCAAAGAACACGAGGCACAACTCCTGAGAGTCACTGAAGAGAAGGAACAATTGATAGAAACTCTACGCACCAATCTGGAGAAGGTGGAGGAGCAGCACCTGGTGGAATTGGAGGACGCCTTAGGAAAACTTCACAATGCTGAGATCAGGGTAAAAGAGCTAGAGGACACAGGAGCTAAATTAAGTCAACAGTTGCATGAAAAGGAGCAAGAAGCTCTGGAGCAAAATTCAGCCCTTCAGACTCTACAGACACAGCACAGTCAAGGAAACCAAGAGATGCAAAGGTTATTGACCCAAATAGAGGAGGCAAAAAGTAAAGCCAGATCTCAGGAAGAAAAGGTAGGCCTTCATGTCCATTTATCCCACAACCACAGGACCATACTATATACAGTATGCATGTAGAACATATATTACAAGGAATCTAAAAATGGCCAGCAGATCCATGAACCTCTTAGCGGTCGTGAAAATTGATACTTTTTTGTTTAATTTCTTTTTTGATTGGGATTTTTTTTTTTTTTTTTTTAGGAATTATAGGTTTCTGGGTAAACTTGGTCACACCCACAATTTAAATGACCCTGTAATAGCCATTCAAATACTAAAGTTCAACCATTTTGAAAAATTATTGGTCTAGGGAGTCTAGAGATTTGTACTACACTGGTTTTGTTGACATTGATTGAAAAATCTAGGACTAGTTTGCAAAATATATATATATTTGATATTAACAAATTTGATTGGCAGCAGTGGTTCTTGAGGCAAAGTTGTTCAGAATGAGGAGATAAATTTTGTTTGTATTAGTGAAACATCACATAATACACAATCATTTACAAATGTAAATCGTGAAAGCGACCCCGGTGGCCGTTTTCTTTCAGAATTCTTACAGATCTTTGGGGCCGTGAGTCAGGCACAACAAATGATCGGCCTCTGTTAACCTTGTCTAATAGCTGGAGGCCAGTTTTTGGATACGTTTGAGAAGTCATTCTCTTCTCATGTTCCATTCATGGGGTCGGGTGCGATGAGGAATTTACAACCAACTAGTTTGCTAGATATTATTCTGGTTAGCTGGCTACTATCAAGCACATCCTGCTCTCTATTTTCTTATTCATTCATCTTTCATTCATCGTCTCTTTATCGTGCTAATGTGTGAATACATTTTCGATAAAGAATAACCGTGACATAAATTACAGAGCAAATTCTCTATCATTCGACACATTATACAGTGCCTATAGAAAATAATCATACCCCTTTGAAATAGTTACTTTATTTGTCGTACAGCCTGAAATCAAAACCCATTCAAACCTTTTCTAGCTTTATTTACAAATTTTGCCTTGCAACATACAATGAAAAGCAAACACAGAACACCACCCAAAACACAGCATACCTACTGTGAAGCATGTTGGTGGCAGCATTACGTTGTTGGGGGTGTTTCTCTTCAGCGGGGACTGGGAGATTGGTCAGGATTGAAGGGGAAATGGATGCTGCCAAGTACAACCAAAGTCTTGAGGAAAACCTGCATCCCTCTGCTAGACAGCTGAAGATGGGCAGGTCATTCACCTTCCAACACAACAATGATCCTAAACACACCGCCAAAAGAACAATGCAATAGCTTAAGGATAGGAAGGTGAATGTGGCCAAGTCATAGCCCTGACTTAAATCCGATAGAAAATCTATGGATGGAGTTAAAGAGAGCAGTCCATTGCCGCTTACCACGGAATTTGACTGAACTTGAGCAATTCTGCAAGGAAGAATGGGCAAATATTCCCCAGTCTAGGTGTGCAAAGCTAGTACAGACATATCCAAAATGGCTGTAATTAAAGGAAAAGGTGGCTCTATGAAGTATTAAATCAGGGGGATGATGACTTTTTCAACCCTGTTATTCTAGTTTTTTTTTTTTTTTAATGAATTTTAAGAACTGTTGCTATTTCTTTCATTACTTTGATGCTGCAAGGCAAAATTTGTAAAAAAAAAAAAAAAACCTGAAAAAGGTTTTTTTGGAATGGGTTTAGATTTCAGGCTGTACGACAAAGAGTAACTATGATGATTTCTATAGGCACTGTATCTTTGCATGGGAACTAGTGCTGTCAAGCTCATGGATAAAAGAAGTTCCATGTGACTCATATGCTATATTTCAAGTCTTCTGAAGCCATACAATAGCTTTATAGGAGAAACAGACAGAAATATTTCCATCCGCCATAGTTCTTAAATCTAATTTTAGTTTGCACACATTCAAGGTGCATTGAGTCAGAATTGACATCAGTATGGTCAGATTACAATGATTTTTTTTTTCTTTTATGGTTAGCAATATTGCAGGATTTGCAGTAGTCCTGCAGTAAAAAGTGCAATACATTCATTCATTTTTAGTTTGATCATTTCATTTGTGCATTGTGCATAATAGGGCTGCATGATTAAACAAAATAAAACCTAGTGCGATTAAACCTCATTTTAATGATGAATATATGTGCAGCGTTTCAGAGTGATGCACGCGGCACTGTTCATTTTCACGTGAGTAAACTTTAATCTGAGTGGCTTGGTTTGCAGTAGAAGTTGCTCCACAAAGAAACTCAATGTCTGCTCTGAGTTTGGGTCGCTTAAAGCTGCGTTCAGTAATGCAACATGCCAACCATCTTCCCAAACTTATTATTATTATTATTATTATTATTATATAATTTTTCTTAAATACTCTTTTATTAATTATTATTTTTATTTTCCAGTGAAATATAACAATAGTATAAAAAAAAAATTTCATCAGTTTGTCATTTTTATTTTACAATAATATGAATAATGATAATAATAATTATGTATTTTTTTAAATAGCCATATTGATATATAATCACAAAATTTTGGCCAAATTTGTGCAGACCTACAAACAAGCATAGAGACAGAGCGCATTTAGGCCACGCCCACACCGGGGGGGAAACAATCCAACAGTCTCCATTGACTTTGTATTGCGTGAGGCTGCCTCCTTGTCATTTCTGACTTATAACAAAAAACAGAACAATGCCTTAAAGCTGCTGTGTGACATGGTGTACAAGCAAACAAGCTAAAAAACCCAGAACTAAGTTTTTATAAGCTACCGAACCGTAAAAGCCAGCCTTTAAGGAGACAAAAGTGGATACAGGCAATAAGACATGAAGCATCAGCAGGGAGAATGGATAAATTTTGGGATCCTGACACTCAGTATGCCTCAGTAAGCCTACGTGTGCAGTAAACATTTTGTCACTGTTAAGTCAAATATCCAAATGTCAGTTTTATATATTATATTTCCTGTCGCTGATTACGTTACCCTCCAGTGGGCGCAGTTCTCATAGTAATATGACATGTCGTGCTCTGTCTCAATCGCCTGTATCCACTTTTTAGTCCTTAAACGCTCGTTTTTTGGGTCGACAGCTTATAAAAACTTCTGGGTTTTTGGTTCTGGGTTTTTTTTTTAGCTTGTTTTCTGTACACCTTGTCACATAGCAGCTTTTAGACATTGTTCTGTTTTTTGTTATAAGTCAGAAATGACAAGGAGGCAGCCTCACGCAATACAAAGTCACTGGAGACGGTTGGATTGTTTTCCCCCCCGGTGGCCATGGTTTTCAGATTATGACACGTGTCGCTCTGTCTCTATAGCAAGCCTGGAACTTTCAATTCACAATCAGCAAAAAAAAAAAAAAATCCCAAAACCATGCAGCCCTAGTGCATAATACATCCATGTTACCAGTTACCAGTGTTCTGAGATTTTATTTTCCATATTTAAATCCTAAATGTTTAAACTTTTGTTTAAGTTCCACTTTGTATGACTGGCACTGGTCTTTGTGAGTTTTTGTGTGTGACATGACTCATGTTTTGTCCCTTGTCATTTCCCTTCATTATGGTGGTACACCTTGCTTTAGGTCACTGGGTTGAACTCAGTACTAGAGGTTAAACAGCAAGAGTTGAATGGCCTGTTGCAGGAAAAGAGCTCTTTGGAGCAAGAAGTTAGTATGCTGGTAAGTAACTCTAGTGAAATTGACTATTGAAGTAAAAGTTAAAGGTATATTTAAACAAAGTATCTTGTGAGGAAAAATACTTCAGGTATCTGGTGGTAACTGGTGGCCCTCTGATAAATCACACAACAAAATAACAATGCGAATTAAAAGGAATTAATGTTTCAGCCATAGTCCTCAAATCAATTCACATTCTTAATTTTCTAGAAACAGAATCTTGAAAAAACATCTAATGACCAAGCCAAATCTTCTCAGACTAATCAAGGTATGTGTATGCACAGATTACTCTGTTGTTCAAAGTTAAGCCTTAACATATGTGAGACTTGATAAAGCTCAATGAACTTTACATTCACTGTGATGATTGCTGTCTGTCTCAGAGTTACGTGAGGAGCTCAGGAATAAAGACGAACAATGCACATCTCTTTCTGCTGAATTACAGGATATGAAGAGTCAATTTGCTGGTCAGTACAAAGTTCATCAATCAATATATAAATCAAAGAAGGAACTAATAAAATGTCATGTTTTTATTTCTGTTATTTACTGTATGCATTTATGTATCTTGTTTCATCTTAAGGTTTACAAAGAAATTTGAAAACAAGTGAAGAAAGGTGCCTGCTGTTGACCAAAGACAAAACTAAACTTGAAAATGACATTATGGACATGTCAAAGTCATCGGGAGACAATTCTACTCTAATAACAAAGCTGAATGAGGAAATCAATCGGAAAGAGAGGTGTGCTTAAATATATTTGATGAAACTGCTTAGAAAATAAAACCATAGAAAATAAACAGTTATAAGTGTTAAAGTGACCATATTATGTTTTTCGTATATATCCTTTCATGCGGTGTGTAATATAGCTGTTTGTGAATGTAAAAGGTCTGCAAAGTTTAAAAGATCAAAGTGCAGATAAATGGAGTTATTGTCTCTTAAAAGAACTGATTCGGAACTGCCTGAAATGAGTCGTCAGTAATTCCAGCATTACTTCCTGCTTGCAACTACGTACATTTAACAAATTTGCATAATGCCAGGCTATGGTCTACACCGTAGTTGTAGCTGAGGCCTGGGAGAGTTTGGTTCGCGTTGTCGACATGTTGAGAAGACTCTGTTTTCTGCGGCATAAAAGCAAATCCACTTTGCATGCACTTCCAAAGGATGAATATGTGAAGAGTCAGTGGTTAAATTATTTTTTTACAGTGATAACACAGCAGTTTAACTCCAACCAACATCTCATCTACAATGTACGTCAAACTAAAAAACTTACCCCTTACAAACATTCTGCTCAAGTCATGCTTGCGATGGTGGTTCGGGTTGATCAGCTACTTCTTCCAGTATTTTAATATCGGACTCTGGTTTGAATTGACACGGTAAAACTGACGCCATCGTTACTGTTCGTATCACTGTTTATACAAGTGCTGAAGAAGCCTCCGGAGCTTATAGTAATGGGTTCAGTTTACATTATCAGCTTGATTTGGTTTGTGGGGCCTAAAGTTTACACCATATTTGATCATATTTTGGAGAACTAAATTGCAAAATCACAAATCAAACCTATTTGAGGAAATAATCCTATCTAATTTCAGGACACTAGAGGAGCTTCAGAACCAGCTTGCAGAGGAGAAGGAGAGGACAGCTCAGGCTGAGGAGAGTCATTCTCAAGCACAAGTCCAGGCTGAGAAGGAAGCCAAAATTCTCACGCAGAAGCACCAAGCAGAGCTTTCCAACCTACAGGAGAAAATCTAGCTTTTGGTGAGAACCTTTGAACTTCTCCAATCTCACCCGTATTGTTACCAATTGAAATAAAGGCATCACCTTCTTTTGGTGTTTAAGGGGCCGTTTACGTAACACCGTTTTCAACTAAAAATGTAAAACTTTTTATGCATTTTTGCCGTTCATTTACATGACAACGGCATTTTGGGGGCCTGAAAATGCAAACTTTTGAAAACAGTTTTCAGAAAACTATATGTTTTTCAAAACAATACCGTTATTGTCTCCATGTAAACTACCAAAACACGTATTTGTGAAAATGGTGACGTCATGCGTATGCGTATTACACGTTCAGTCTATAGGCGTGTAGTGTTTCTTTACAAAGTGACATCGGCAACTACTGGCCTGCCAGCATAATACAGCGTTTTTAGTCATTTTCGCGGATCCGTGTGAACAGGGATCGTTTTGACAATGCTGTCGTCTGTACGCAAAAAAATGCGAAGGAAAACGTTTCCATTTTTAGTACATCATTGTCGTGTAAATGTACCCTAAGTGTAACGATTTAGCACTTTCAACATTATAAAAATCATTACTTTTCTACCAACTCCCCTTTTCCACTGTACTTGGACTCTAAATCTCTAATATGACTTAAAAGCTGACTTTTTTTCATGACTCCTCAGGAGAAGAGCGCTGAAGACAATCAGGCTAAAGCCAAAGACGTGCATGCATTGGGAGAGAAAGCGCTTGCAGATGCTGTGGAACATCATTCCAAAGAAATGCAGGAATTACACAGCAAGTTTGAAAAAGTACAACAGGAGCTCCGTGTGTCTCAGGATGAAAGCTTGGAGCTGAAGAAACAGATTGAAGAGTTGATGACCTTCAAAGAAAAAGCTGCGGTAAGACCATAACTCCTCATTTGTGATAGAGCATGGGACTATTGATGCACTGGGTTGCAAGTGTATGTCTTGAACTACATTTCTACATTTATAACTTGTTTTTCCATAAAAAGTCAATCTTTTTTTTATGTTTTGTACATTAAAAATAATCATCTATACTATTCCTATAAGCTCAGTCTCAAGATGCTTTGACACTTAAACATATTGTAGTCTTATGAAGCAGTCATTTCACTCCCACTGCTTTCAAAAACATATCTATGTAATTGTGCAGTCCTGGGTTAATATTAATTACAACTATTAAAACATTTTTTGCTAATTGAAATAAATTTGTTAATGTAACTCTGCCCCTACTTGCACTTAGGCCTCAGAGAAAGCAGAACAGACTGCACAGGCCTCGTTGGAGCAGTTGACCCAGGAGAACCACCAGCTTCAGAAAGACAAGTCTGAGACTGAGGATCTGGTGAGACAGCTCAAAAACGTAATGCAAGAAATGCAGGGCAAGGTGAGTGCATCCCGAGGACAGGAAGATTTATTCCAAACGTTATTACATTCAGCACCTTTGTTATATTAAGTACAAATCCTGTCACCTCTGTGAGCTTTCCAGTCATTGGTAAGAGGATTGTGACACTCCGGTCGTGTTTTGCAGTTCTGACACTGTAACACCAAACCCAGACTGTCAGAGTCTAGACACCATGTCAGAACATGAAACACTTCTTGTGATGTAGCACCACAAATAAAGGAATGTACTGTTACTATCCTTAAAGCACTGTTTACAGCCCACTGGGAAAAAACACAATTTATACAACTGCAGTTTAAATAACATGAATAATTCATGTAAACGCCAGTATGAGCTGCATATTTGTTTTTAAATCCTTTGCAATGCCTTGCATCAATATACTTTTTAAAATTTTGAAAGTGCCCCATTGTTGTTGTTTTTTTTTTTATATATTACCTTTCATGCAGTGTGTAATATAGCTGTGAATGTCTGCAAAGTTCCAAGGGTCAAAGTGCAAATGAATGGAGTTATTGTCTCCCAAAATAAAAAGAACCGATTCTGAACTACCTGAAACAAATAATACATAATAAAGTTAGAGAAAACAAATCCTTTATCGAACCCTTTTCAGACACTGTGAGGAAATTTAAAGGGGACCTATAATGCCCCTTTCACAAGATGTAATATAAGTCTCTGGTGTCCCCAGAATGTGTCTGTGAAGTTTCAGCTCAAAATACCCCACAGATCATTTATAGCTTGTCAAATTTGCCTCTATTTGGGTGTGAGCATGAACACGCCATTTTTGTGTATGTCCCTTTAAATGCAAATGAGCTGCTGCTCCCGGCCCACTTTCCAGAAGAGGGCGGAGCTTTAACAGCTCGTGCTTCAATGCTCAACAACAACAAGGCTGGAGAATCTCACGCAGCCAAAATGAGGATTGTCAGTAACGGTGTTCAACCTTACATTGTTCAAACCGGAGTCGACACTGATGGAGAGACTCAGGAAGAAGTTACAACTTTTAGAATGAAACTGGACGTTTCTGAATGATTAGTGGATAAATTTATGTAGTTGCTGCGGAGTTGATTCAACTCATCGACTAGCATGTGCCGTCATGTTAATCTTTTGTGCAAATCCAGCGTTGAATTGACCCTCGTTTGTGAAGCAGTCCGTCTTAAAATGACGACATGTCAACAACACTCTACTACAACAACTCTTCCTCTTCTCTAAAGCAGCCCAACATGGCCTCACCCCCTTTGTTGTGTGTTCCCAGGGGCAGGGTTTATGTAAATTTTAGGGTTAGTGATGTCACTAACCCAGGAAGAAGCTTGTTGTAGTCCCTATCAGACGTTTGTTGTAGTCCTTAATCAGAGAATTCTTTAAAAGAAAATATCTCCCTTTGCATTGAACTTTGAGCGTCGTAACTTTGCAGATGTTGTTTATGCTCAAACAGCAACATTACACACTAATTAAAGTTAGAAAGTGAAATCATAATCACCCCTTTAAAGTGTTTTTTGAACTTGAATGCATGTAAACCTTTTGAAGGAAACCTCCAGAAGAAAATTAGGAGCCTTAACATAATAGGGGCACTTATAGTGTGATAAACTGTAATTTTTTTTATTTTATTTTTTTTATGAGTCAATATTATTTTTTTGGTGTTAATTGACATCATGCCACAGATGTGACAACAGAATATAATGCATACATTTATCCTCAGATGTTTGCAGAATTATTGATATTTACTAGTGCTTGCTTCAAGTTGCTCATTGTTCTGTATGTTTTGTAGCTGGATGCTCTGACAAAGCAGAACTCAGAGTATCAAGAGAATCTGAGTTCTGACAGTCAGAAGATCAGCAGCCTCAGTAAAGAGATGTGAGTGTCTTAACAATTTACCTACACTGCAATTCTTTATCAGTTGAAATTGTGTAGTTTGAGTAATTTATTATTACCCTAATAAGTTTGTGTGGCTCTGTTGAGTAAACGAGTTCTGGTTGTGTTTCAGTGAGGAGTTAAAACAAGAAGTCACAGAAAAAAACCAGGCAGTGGATGATCTGAAAAATGAGAAGGAAAAGCTAACCATGGAAATTGCCAGCAGCCACAAAGACAGTAACATTCTACTAAATGTATGTTAACCAAAAGACATGTAATATTTTACTCATTTATATTGCACCAGGAAATACTAATTCTTTTCCCCCCAATTTTTCATTTTGCTTGTCAGTCATATTTAAATGACAAAATATGTTGTTCAATTGAATAAAATAATGACCAGCAGTTTAAGTAAATTTATTGTAAACTTTGTAGTTTGTTGGCTAAATATGTTTATGCCTAACCTAACAATAATTTGAATATGTACTGTATTGTGCTATATGTACTATTTTGTGAAAAGTAAATGAATTCTCTTTGCTGTCATCTTAATGCAGCTCAAAAAGCAGTGTGACAGTCTCAACGATCAGTTGAAGGAGATGAAAATGAGGTAAGGAATTTTTCCTATTTGTCAAAACCAAGTTTACTGTATGTATAAGCGAGAAAAAATTTCTTGGCCTATTTGCGTGACAGTGAGGATAGATTAAAGGGATAGTTCACCCAAAAATAATTCTGTCATCAGTAACTTACCCTCATGTTGTTCCAAACCAGTAAGACTTTTGTTCATCTTCGGAACACAAATTAAAATCTTTTTAATACAATTGGAGAGCTTTCTGTCCCTCCATTGACAGCTACGCAACTACCACTTTGACGCTTCAAAAAGACCATTAAAGAGATCATAAAACGAATCCATATGAATTGAGCGGTTTATTCCAAATTTTCTCGAGAGACTCGATCACTTGTATATGATGAATAGATTTAATTTAGGCTTTTATTCACAGAATTTTTATTTTTGTGTGAACTAACCCTTTAATGTTTCAACTGATCTCTCCTACTATCCTCTCACTTTGACCATTGAAACTCTGCAGATCTTTTACATTCACATACAGCTATTTTACACACTGCATGAAAGGTAATATCTGAAAAAGCATAATTGAGGCACTTTAAACTACTGTAATACCTATCTTATTCTACTTATAGCACTATAGCAATTTATTATAGCACTTTATAGACATGACAAAAGTGTTTCTTTTCATCCCAGTCAGTCACTGCCCTACACCCTCAAATGCCGTAATGGGATTGTCATCATCTACTCACTCTCGTGCCAAACTTGTGTGTGTTTTTATTTTTTTGTTTTTGTGTACAATACAGAAGAGGATGTTTAGCAGACAAGCTACTCTTTTCCATACAATGAAATAATACAGTGAACAGGAACTTTTAAACTTTTGAGCACCATAATAGTTGTCAATACACTCTTAAAAATAAATGTTCCAAAAAGTTCCAAAATGTGTGAATAACAAATTCAATAATCTAAAGAAACTTTTTCCACTATAAAGAACCTTTTGTGCAATGGAAAGGTTCCGTGGATGTTAAATGTTCTTTATGGAACCATTGATGCCAGTAAAGAACCTTTATTTTAAGAGTGTGTGACTTGTGAACTATATCCCTATATAAGTAGGAATATAATAACTGTACAAGTCTTCTGAAGTCATGCAATAGCAATCCCATTCATCTGTGATTTGAAATCTGAAATCTTTTTGTAGCTTCCCCTGGTCACTGCATGCTTTTTACTCTATGGAGAGTGGCAGTGTAAACATTCTACTAAACGTATTTTTGTTTTATGGACGAAGGAAACTGAAATGATGACTAAGGTTATTTTTTTTCCTTGAATGCAAAATGCACACATTAAACAACCTCTGTACAGGGAAAGCACTTTGAGAAGTGAATCTGAAAAGGAGAAAGAAGCACTTCAACAGTCTCTCCAAACACAGAGTGCCTTGATCTCAGAAAAGGGCAAAGAATTAGACTCTCTGAGAAATGAGGTAAAATCTTCAGTGACTAAAATTTAATTGAAGTTAAAAAGTTATACAGTTATGATTAAGTTGTAAATTATACGTCTATTGTACCATATTATTGACCTGTTGAAAAAGTTTCACGAGAAATATATGCTTAAAACAAATGCTGTCGATCATCACAGAAAATATATTGTGGCACATATAAATTATATATAAATATATTTTATAATCATTTATAATAAGAAATGTCAATTTTGAATTCATGGTGACTTTAAAATACAGACTGTCTTGAAAGTATAGCTACAAAACATAACCACTATACATGTTTACATGAGACTAGTGTGATAAAATGGTTGAATGACTGCACATACTGGATATAACTGCATATTTAATATTAGTAACTATATAAAGCTAGTAAGCCTACAAGTAAGGAAACTAGCAACAGACTGTTTACATGGGTATTAACAGAAGTTCATCCACAAAGTCAAGGATGATTTTCAGAGATGTTTACAGCTCAAATAGCACAGTGTTACTGAATAATTCATGTAAATGTGTTAACAATATATATACGGAAATAATAATATATACCTTCACATTTCTGCTTTTAAACCTGCAGAATGTCTGTGCTATTTCCATTCTTTTTTGCAAACTGGGGTACGAGTCTATATTATTTCTGTGTTATCTGACAACATGCCACAGATGAGATGGCAGAATGTTATGTAAATCTCTCCTCAGATGTGTGCAGAATTATTCATAATGTATTAGTGCCTGCTTCAGGTTGTCATTGTCCTATGTTGTGTATATTTTTAGATGATCAGAAAATGGCCAAAATATTTCTAAATGGTTTTCTCTGTATGTTTTGTAGTTGGATGCTCTAACAAAGCAGAACTCAGAGTATCAAGAGAATCTGAGTTCTAACAGTGAGAGGATCAGCAGCCTCAGTAAAGAGATGTGAGTGTCTTAACCATTTACCCACATTGCAATTCTTTGTTTTGTTTGTAGAATTGTGAAATTTAAAGTAATTTTTTTTTTTTTTTATATTTACCCTCTAGATTAACTCACAAGTTTTTGTTAATGGATAAAAATCCTCCTTTATGCCAGAATCCAGTATCTCTGAAGCATATTTTTGATGCATATTTTTGGACTGTGATGGTTTGAACTCCTCTAGCACTTTTTACTTTTAGGTTGATTCTTATGTAAAGATTTTTAAGCGAGACCAGAATTTTTATTTATTTATTTATTTATTTTTAAATCAAAGATAAACTTTAAAAACTTTTTTAGAAATGTTGTTTCTATTTGTTGTTTATTTATAATTTATGTATTTATTTACTTCTTCTATTTTCACCATAAATATCTAAGGGGCATAATATCTAAATCACCATAAATATAACCATGGTAGCTATATAAACAGAGCTAACAATCTTTGATAATTATTTTTTATATTCATGACCAGTTTTCACTCAGTTTAAAATCTTATCCTAATTATTTACTGATTTTTCATTTACTTTTAATTCAACCATGTATAATACTAGGGGAGGAAAAGGGCATCCATGCATTGATTATAGATTTTAATAATCAGTTATAATCATTATAATACTCAATGTATTACATATTCAAAATACAATTATATTTTAATGTAAACTTTATCTATCTCCAGCACAGATGCTTTAAGGCCGTGTGTTTTTTTCAGTCAAGACGCTTTGCTTGCTATGATATGGAATATCTGCAGAAGTGTTACTAGTATCTCATTTCACATATAGTTTGTTTCTGTACTGTTTCTATATAAAAAATGTTGATACAAGTTAAGTATTTGCCCTGGCTCTTGTTTTAAATTATTTTGTTCCGTTATTATGCTTGTTGTTGTCATCTGTTGACGTTGTACAAGCAGAATGTGGCGGTTGGTTGGTGTTGTATTTGTCCCGCCCCTCCTCCACTGTGATTGGATGGCTGGGTACAAAGTGACAGTAATAAGCGCTGCGTTTTACCCAAAGTTGAACATTCTTCAACTCTCGGCGACCGTTAAAAAACACTGAGCGCTTCAGCGTGAAATAGACGCTTAGCCGTGTGTCCACCAAAGCATTTTTTCCAGCGGCTAGCGTACTTTTCCAATTGTTTTCAATGGGAGCACCATGTTTTTTTAAGTGCCAGGAGCATAACGAGGCGCTGAGCGTCTTTTTCACGCTCAAGTGCTGAGCGCTCTGCGTTTTTTACCGGTTGCCTCGAGTTGAAGAATGTTCAGCTTTGAGTAAAACGCCGCCTTAGCGTCTCGTTGCACTCCTGTCATTTAAAAACGGCCATTAAAAACAATTGGAAAAATACGCTAGCCTCGGAAAAACGCTTTGGTGGACACATGGCCTAAATGCTTTAGAAATATTTTTTATATATATATATATATACACACACATACATAAAGGGCTAGATTGACGCGTCAATGTAATCGATTATGACGATTACATAAATTAGTCGATTTGCGTGAAATGCGTCGATTCGTCACACTGTTTATATTCCCCAATGATGGAGCTCCTGGGCATGCTAATATTTACACCATTTTTTATTGATGTCAGATAGTGTCAGTGTCAAATAATACAGTCTTACTTTTCTAGGAAAGGTTAGAGAATTGTTGAGAACTGCTTTCATTTATAGTTGTTTTTAGAGCAAGTGGTATAAGAATCCTTCACACTGTTTTGTGTGTCTCTGTGTGTTGTTGAAATAACTACTGGTTGTGTTTCAGTGAGGAGTTAAAACAAGCAGCTGCTGAAAAAACCCAGGCAGTGGATGATCTGAAAAATGAGAAGGAAAAGCTAACCATGGAACTTGCCAGCAGCCACAAAGACAGTAACATTCTACTAAACGTATGTTAACCGTATGATGTAATTTATTCAATTTATTTAGTTTGTCTAACAGGAGTATTCAGTGTCATTCAATTCTTTATAGATTTTAATGCTGCTGTTTGACAGTCATTTTTGAATTCTAAAAAAAATAATGAAATGGATCAATGTTGTGCATTGCTTAATGCAATTATTTTATGCCTTAAATCATTTGAATACAATGTTGTGATGATTAATGTGCTAATTTGAGAGCTGAAAGCCCTAAATGTTATTCACTCTTAATGCAGCTCAAAAAGGAGTGCGACAACCTCAATGATCAGTTGAAGGAGATGAAAATGAGGTAAGGAACAACAGAGAATTTATTTGTAATGGTGTCATGTATAGAGGGACTTTGTTTCATTGATTCATCTATACATGTGCTGACCCTACACCCACAAATGAATGAATGAATGCACACATCATACAACCTCTCTTCTGCACAGGGAAAGCACTTTAACAAGTGAATCAGAAAAGGAGAAAGCAGCACTTCAGCAATCTCTACAAACACAGAGTGCCTTGATCTCAGAAAAGGACAAAGAATTAGACTCTTTGAGAAATGAGGTATTATGGCTGTTTATGTAATCATTTTTTTTTTATGATAGTCGAGTAGAATTGTTACACATTACACTGTGGTTATACTGCTTTCAGAACATATTTAAACATCCAAAGTAAATTAATTTGGTGGCTTTAAGTGGTGGAACCCTATTATATTTGTAGGATTTTCTTATTTGGGGTCTGAGCGTGAAGCATGAAACCATATTTTTTTTGCTCAGATTTATTATTGATATTATTAGCAGCCAAGGCTTGTTATTGTAAGTTTCCTCCTTCTACTGCAATTGAGTCTATAACAGCCCATAGAACCGCTTGCAGGAAAGATATGAAATTTGGTACACAGATGGAAGATAATCTGAACAATAACCATAGCAAATTTACAGTCTCTAACTCAAAACCTCTAGCACCACCAAATGTCAATATATTCATATCTTTCTTCTTATTTTCAGAAAAACCTACTTTTTCAAACTCATCCTCCTGATTTTCACAAAAATCTAACCAGATTATCCTCAGAGCATGCCGACAAACAATTATGGAATTAAAAAGTCTGGCTACATCAGACTATAATTGAGTTAAAAAACAAAAACAAAAAAAAAAACATGGACCACTGTTTTCCATAAATTGATTGATTGAGACTTCTATACTCTAGCCATTTAAATGAGAGTTATGACTTTCTAAATGATATGCTCTTTTAATTTTTTTAAAAGCTGAAAATACTAAAAGATTTTGCCTTTCTATTTTGCATAAATATTAAATTCTGTTCACTCTTAATGCAGCTCAAAAAGGAGCGGGACAGCCTCAACAGTCAATTGAAGAAGATAAAAATGAGGTAAGCAACTACAGGAAATTGAACACGATTTTGACTGTACTATATATAGAAGTCCTTGCTTCGTTGTTTTAATATAGACATTCTGACCCTACATTCCCATATTAATGGATGCAGAATGCACACATACAACCTCTCTTCTGCACAGGGAAAGCACTTTAACAAGTGAATCAGAAAAGGAGAAAGCAGCACTTCAGCAATCTCTCCAAACACAGAGTGCCTTGATCTCAGAAAAGGACAAAGAATTAGACTCTCTGAGAAATGAGGTAACATCCTTTTGGATTAGAGTGTGTATGTGCAAATTTCAATTTTGCTAATTTTTTTTGTGTTTGTGGTTCTTGCAAACAGATAGCAGGTCTGCGGTCCAATCTGAAATCACACAAGAGTGAGAATGCTCAGCTGCAGGAGCGACTGAAGGGTCTCGAGAGGAGTCTAGCTGACGTTCAGATCACCAGCAGGGGAGATGACTCCTCAGGTACCACTCGACACATGATTTTATAATTAGTTTAAACCAGCATGTTTCTATTAAATCAGTTAAAAATAAATATCACGGGTTAAATATAAAGTGAAACTGAGTTGCATAGAGGAATTCAGTAAGACTGTAGATTTTGTTTAATCTACATGACCGGTTTGCATGTGTGTGTTTTACATTCCAACCAGATGATTCTGCCTCAAAAACATTGAGGGAAGCAAAGGAGAATGCTGAGCATCAGGTATGTGAAGTGGAGCTTTTTCCCCTCACAGTGTATTTTGTTTTCTCCAGTCATGAAAGGCATTATTATATTGACATACTGTTCTTTTGGCCCACTGACCTACAACATCAGATAGGGGCAGACTGAGCATTGTTCAGGCCCTGTTTCCACATTGTGTTAAGATGCGTTTTGGTGGATCAGATCACAAGTAGACGAGGGAGACACATACCTGTTTACACCTGGTGTTTTATGCTGCCTTCATGTGCTATCGAAAATTTCATAATTCCCACTTCAGAAGTCGTTATTACAAGCTTGTTGCATTCAAGTGCTTGTTGTCTGAATGAACAGGAATCATGGAGGATGCCAGGTTTATTCTTGCCTATTTATTGGGAACATTTTATTAAAACCAAAATTATATTTAGTGTCCTATGCACTGACAACCATATAAACATTGACAATGCAATCTAGATAGTCCGCTTGCTGACGATTCTGTAATTTCGGTCAAATGCAGGCTATTTTCACTGTGTATAAAACATACACTATGCTTCAAATGATTATTCATAGTGCATATTTACATAATTCATGATTATGTAAATATGCACTACATTAATCACAAGACAAGACAATCTAGCTGTTGTGGGGAAAAAAAAACCTTAATAAATCATACCTGTCACAGCAGTAGTTCATGTATCAAGTTTATGGCAGGCCCATCTCAAGAATTTGGGTATCAAAATTATTTCCGAACTTCCCAGTGGTAAACACGACATCAGAGGCCATTCATGTGCAATTTTTACCTAGGAAACTCGTATTTACGATAATTACGATAGCACGTGAAGGCAGCATTAATCCGTCTCTTTTGTCCACTTTTAACCACTTCTGTCCTGATTTCTTCGAGGGGAGGGTCTATGTGCGGGTAAACGTATGGGTTTTTTCAGATCTTTCAATCTAATGGACGAAATAAGCTCATGCAGTTTACATATGAACGCGACCAGAGACGACGGAAAACATACGGAGAGCATCAGCTTTCGTTTCTGCTCTGACAGCCGCAAGACCACAGCGAACGCTGTGAGTGTGTGTTAGAAATCAGAACATTGTGTTTGGTATGTTTTTCATCTTCAAACCAAACTTGGGTCTTCAGATGACAACGTTTAAATCCTGTCTGGCTAGCACACTTCCCATAATGTTTACGCATTAGGTCAGTAGGCGTCTTTTGTAGCTGTTCGATCACATGAGCGTTTACACTATGAAAGTAATCCGGTCAAATTTGTTTTCGACTACCTCTGGAAGTGGTTGAAAGTGGACAAGCTGAAAATGTTTTAGACCCTGTTTACACCTGTATTTAGCGTCGTCCACTTTTGATCGTATCGAGAAAAAAAAAGTTTCTTAATACCAGGTGTAAACATGGCTTTAGGCAACCAATTAGTTTGTAGGCATTTGACACTTTTTGTCTAAACTTACGAAACAACTTTGTCTAAACTTACGAAAATTCTTATTAATTCTGAATTATTATGTAGTTACACAATTAAATTCAGGGTTCCTATGCAGTTTGAAAAAGAATGGATTTTGATTTCAGTCATTTCCAGGTCTGGAAAAGCATGGAAAAAATAAAACTGAATGGCAAAATAATTGTTTCCAGACTATTTCCCCTATTCAGTTTTTTGAAATATAAAATTAAGAATTTCTAAAAAATGAATTGATCATACAAGCAGAGTGATTTCATGGCAAAAGTTTAGTGATCATTTAATGATCAATAATCAAACAAGACAAAATGAATTCAAGGCTCACATTTTCATTACGCAAAACTTGTTTAGTCTCTTTTGAACTTCACTAAACAAAAGTTTACTCAAATCAGCAACAGATAAAGGAGCAAACGATCATCTAAATCAGACTGTACTTTGCTGCAACATCAAACCACAATTACAGTATCAAAACGATGTGTCACAGGTGAATACATGCAGGTTATAAAGCATTTTAGGTTTCTTCTCATCATGTCAGCACATGCTGTCACTTCGAGAAAACCAATGAAAATATTCACAGATGATTGTACTATATACCAAATATAATGCTGTATGAACCAAATATGGTCAAATATGGTTTGGGTCAGTAAATGTATGGAATTTTGAAATGGAAAATGTGTAGGAACCTCAAAAATCATTTTACTTGTGTTGTCCATTGTAAACTACTTAAATATTTGTCATTGCTCTAAAGTCATTTTATTTTTTTGACAATGATTTGAAGGTTGAATTCCTGAACACGGTTATTGTGGATCTGCAGCGGAAGAACGAAGACCTAAAATCAAAACTAGAGAAAATGGCTGAAGCAGCGCTCAATGGAAACGGTGCAACTGAAATGGACCGTCATAACAGGTGCTTTTTTTATTTATTTAAATCCCAGCATACAATCCCAAGACTTACTCATTTATTTTCAATAAATCTTCAAACGTAACAAATTTTTCAGTTAACTTAATTACTAGACTTACTGGTTTTATATTATTTGACTTTAGTTACATAAAGAATTTATAGTTCTTCAGTCATACTTTAGATTAGGGTCCAATTCTCACTATTAACTAACTATTAACTACGACTTTTGCCTCAAGCTCCTAATTACTGCTTATTAATAGTAAGGTAGTTGTTAAGTGGGTAGGATTAAGGGATGTAGAATAAGGTCATGCAGAATAAGGCATTAATATCTGCTTTATAAGTACTAATAAACAGCTAATTTCCTACTAATATGCATGCTAATAAGCAACTAGTTAATAGTGAGAATTGGACCCTAAACTAAAGTGTTACCAGTTCTTTAAACAAAAAGGTCATTGTGTTTACATAAATTTATACAGGTGTATTCCTAAATGTAAGTGTTACTTCAAGGTGTGTTACTTAATTCTCAAATATTGATTTGAATTCGATTATTTCAGCTTGGGTTATCCATGTTTCACCTTGTTCGTGTGTTATTTTATATATTTTATTATTTTATATAGCTGTTAATATGTTACACAATGTCTAAGAACCGTGTCTTTTCTACCTAGTCATGCTGAGCCGATTAAAAAGAAACCCCCTCCCCGTCTCTTCTGTGACATATGCGACTGCTTCGACCTACACGACACCGAAGACTGTCCCACCCAGGAACAGATGCTAGATTCCCCGCCGCACACCACCTACCACGGCAGTCCCAACGATGAGCGACCTTACTGTGACATCTGTGAGGTCTTTGGCCACTGGACAGATTCCTGCAATGACGATCAAACTTTCTAGGGTGTTGGTACCATGATCCTGCAGCATTTATACTTGCAATACTATGCCTTGAATCAAACAGTGCACAAAAGACTATTGTGAGTTTGTGTGGGTTTTCACTTGTGTGTTTACCACCATATAAGCCTAAACCTTTCAGTCACTTTAAAGCAAACATCAGTAGTTTACTCAGTGGCAATTTTACCTGCCTTCATTGCACTGAATGACTGTTCAGAGGAAAGAGTACCTTTTAAAGTACCTTGAAGTGAATGCTCATTCTTTATCTGGTGATAGAGGTGGTTAACCGGGAAATGTTCTCTTTAAAGGCCTTTGGTTTCAGATCTTTGAACTTCAGTGCTGACCTCTAGTGGAAGGGAGGCTTGACTTCTCAACGTCTCAACAGCCTTTCACACGTCACAGAGTTTGGATACTGTAAGAGAAGTAGTAATATAAAGAGTAAATTATTCTAGGATTGTGAAAATTTCATTATTTCTCAACAAAAAGGAGTAAATATGTCTGTTTCAATCACTTATCTTTCAGGATGACTGTTAGGAAAACATTTGCCCAAAACAAATTGAAAAAAAAAGTAACCATCATCTTACTGTTTTTGATACTTTATTACAAGTTGTGGAGATCTGGAATGAATGAAGTGGGGACTGTTTTCATTAAAATCAGCATATGTTTCCCAGGATGTTTGTGAGACATTTATTTGTATAAAGGTCAAATGGAAAGAAACTTCATAAAATATCTTTTAAGCGCAAAAAAATTCTTTGTTGTATTGTATGTTAATGTTAATGTGCTGCTCTAAAAAAAAAAAAGTGTGTATGGCCCTGAAGAGCATCCTGAACTGTCTGTAGAAAATCTAGGGCTATTTGGCTCTTCTCTGTTTTTCAAAATGAAACTACCTGATAAACGAAGCAGTGAGTCACAATAAACATTGTTTTCAAATAAAATTCTCTGATGTTGTCAATCATAAGTGTGAACTATGTGTTTCCCAAACATGTTTTCTCTTATGTATCCCACTGGACACTCAGTAAAGATCAAGTAGCCCTTCATCGACACTACACCAGAAATGTGTTCATTTTAACTTGCATTATACTGAATATCATTTAGCAATATCACTGATATTAAAGTCACTTATGTTATTTTTCCAAAAAAAAAAAAAAAGTTTGCTGTTCTTTACAAAGAACTAAAAATCACAAGACTAATGTATTACATTTTCTGTTTTTTAGGTTCAAATGAAATTTGACTGACAAATTCTGACTAGTTCAATTCATTCCATAAATCTTTGTTGAGCAATTACACAGAATTTTTTTTTTTTTTTTTTTTGTCACGGATCGGTCATTGACTGTATGGAAGCTTGTTTCCACTACGGAATAAAAAAATAAAAGATAATTGCGACTTTTTATCTTGCAATTCTGACCCTTTTTCTCGCAATTCTGACCGTTTTCTTGCAATTGCGAGCTTTCTCGTAATTCTGACTTATTTTCTCAGAATTGTGAGATATCAAGTCCAATTCTAAAGAAAGACTTTGTTTCTCAGAACAGATTTATAACTCACAATTGTGACTTTATATCACACGATTCTGAGAAAAAAATCAAATGAAAAAAATCCCACTTATTGATGCATGTTAATTATCTTACTTTTGGAAAAAAGACTTAAATTATCAGCAATAGCAAACAACAATCCAATTAATTCCCGATAGACAAAAATATCAAGTCCCATCCCACATTTATGTAAGAAAAGTCTGCATGAAATGGAGGTTGCGATAATTTTTTCTTCCCGTTTGTGACGTATATCCGAATGAAACTTGAACTTCTTGAACACAAGAAAAATGTAGGACGGGACTTGATTTTGTCTGTTGGGAATTTATTGGATGTCGGATTGTTGTTACTGCTGTGATCTCATGTGAGCAGGGTTGCCAAGTTTTCACAACAAAACCCGCCCAATTGCTACTCAAAACTAGCCCAATCGTGTTTCATGTGAGGTCTCGCAGTAAAAATTTGCATTCCGGGGTTTTTGACAGGGTTCCCCTGGTAAAATTCGCATTCCAGCAGTTAAATACCATGTTATTTGGGGTCACTTCAACCCAAGGACATGAAAAACAACCTGTGGCAACAGTGTAAAAGTAGCCCAATTCTGCGGGAAAATCGCAGACTTGGCAACACTGCATGTGAGTGACAGGTTGTCCCGCCTTCACGCCAATAAAAGTCATCAGAGAAGAGATGCATGCTCGTTTCCGCGATGCAATAAAAAAAAAGATAATTGCGACTTTTTATCTCACAATTCGGACTTTTTTCTCACAACTGCGAGTTTACATCTCACAATTCAGACTTTTTTTCTCAGAATTGTGAGATAAAGTCGCAATTATCTTTTTTATTTTTTATTCAGTGGCGGAAACGAGCTTCCATAGAGATGTGCTGCAAGAGGGAGGGGAAATTATTCAGATAAAAATCAATTGTAGAAAAAAATGATGATGATGAGCACTGATAAATAATTAATAATAAATACGGAAATATTCCATAAAAAACAAGAAATGTCGATTTTGATTTCATGTGGACTTTAACCTGTCCTACCTTACACCTCACCACCAGACTTCGCTCTGCTTTGTATGGATGCCTGACTACCACCAATTTCTCTTCAGAATTAGATGTATGGAAACACAGCAAAGGGACATAACCAAGAAATAAATTTTAATTTAAAAGGAAAACAATATACTATAGTTCTCTGTGCTCTATTCAACAGTTCACGTTCTGCCTGTTACTTTTCTCCACGCCTGTCAGGAGTGTTTTGTTGAATCATTTTGCAGCGGTTACTTTAAACCAACACTTCGATTCATTACATTTAAAATATACTTTTTAGTCTACCAGACCAGTATCCACTAAAAACATCCTGATATTTGAATGCGGTTGGTTCAATGGTGCCGAGCGCCCCCCAGAGGAGGACACGTTTTAACCCACAGGAAGTAGTTGGTTAGCTCCACCCCTTGCATCCGCCATGTCCTGGTACTACATGGGAAGGCGGGCGAATTTGAAAGAAGAGCAGATTCGTTTACATCCATAGAGACGGAAGTTTTTATTACTTGTTTGATATTATCTCACATAACACAGTCAGATATTGACTACTGTAAGTAAAACAAAGGTACAGCTCTGTTAGTATACATGCAGCATTGCTGTTGTTGTGATTGTCGCATTGTAAGTTTCTCGTGTGTTCATAGCGTTAGCTTACCGCTTTAGTATCTGGATTGTCACGCAAGATGAGCAACAAAACTACGCGATTAACGTCGAGGAAAAGCAGCGATCAAATCAGAAGTGAGTGTTAACTTATTATGGTGTACTACTAAGCTCTAACAACATGACATTTAATATTTTAACAGGGCTGCTAATGTCTGTTATCCTACCGAAGGTCGTACTGGAGAAATAATGCATGGGAATGAAAGCTAAAATGGCTTTATGATACTAAAAATGTCCTATTTTGTGTTAGTTGTGTCTTTCTAAAACACAAATATTGTTGTTTTTACCCAGAGTCAAATGGAAATAGTCCACCGCGAAGGAGGTCCTGCAGGTTGTCTGCAAATGATGAAAATCTGGCCTCTAAAGTTGTGGTGAGTTCACTTGAAAGTACTAAGACAAAACGTCTATAGGTAACTGCAAAAATGTGTACTATTTCTAAATAATATTTGACATTTCATAATATTAGCTTATCTCACCAGAAGTGTTATGATTATATAATGATTAGCAAATAAGAAAACAATCTCATCGATCACAAATTCAACAGAATCAGCTGATTCATTTTATGAATTCAGTTTTCATAGATTAAGGATTTGTAAAGATTTGTACGTCTGTAATGTTCATACGTAAATGATTTACGTTTTATAAAACATTTTTGGCATTCACTTCTAGAAATTAATAAAATAGAAGCTGATTGTGAGTTGACAAACTAAGGTTGTTTTGCCACATCACGTGTTTTGTTTCTTTATTTTGATATGTGAGACAGAATATATAGTATATAGACATGATTCTCTAAAATATAAGTTATCTTAATTTTACTGTTTTTTTTCCAGCCATATGATGTTTTGAGTTATGCTATGATGATAAGTGATATTAGAGATAATGTGTGATGTCATAATTTTTAGCAAAATAAATGGTACCTTTCTAGTGTTCACCTCTGATTAATTTCAAAGTTCAAATTTTGCTGTTTTCACGCAGATTTGTGGGTTTTGCCTCATGTCTAAACAATCATGTAACACTATAAGTATACAGTAACGAAGCATTTATAAATAATTTACAGACTATTTGTTTATAGTTAATAGTTTATAAATAGCAGTATAGTTATTAGTTTAAAAATATAAATACATTGTTAATACATAGGTTATGTCAGCATGTAAAATGTTGCCATTATTACATATTTTACAGCATTTGATATTACATAATTAAATATTTACAAATTCTTCATAGCATAAAAGTTATTTTAAATGTATATAGTAAATAAGCTTACATTTTTATACCATTTTATAGATAATGTAAATGCCTCAAACCTAAACATAAGCACTTTTTTTTTAATGAATTTAAAAAAGTAACAATCAGAAAAATATAGTTAAAATAATTTTAATGACAATATACCATTGTATAGATATTTTTGAGCCGCTAATCCCCCTTCTGTCTCTAAACCAAAGCTTCTCTCACCAGAAGTCACACAGAACAGAAATGTTATGATTAAGTAAATGAGTGAACTGCCTTAAATGTGATTGAAACCAACCTCATTGATCACAAATCGTGTCGCCACTGCATCATCACCGAAAACAGTGGGATTTTTTTTAAAGACAATAATCGCACAAACTATTCAATATTGTATAATTAAATCAACTAATCGTATATTCGAAAATCGTGACGCATCCCTAGTTCATACGTAAATAATTTACGTTTTAGATGCTGTCACTACATCAGTATTGTTTGTTTTTGTGTCTATGTAAATGCGTGGTAAAACCACACTTTGTCAAATATATATTCAAAATACTTGTATAAAGGATAAACATTATCTAGTTAGTTCTATCCATCCATCCATCTCATTTTAAACTTTTACACTAGGCTTTCTCAAGCCAACATCAAAGTTTGTTTAGAAGCTTTATCTACTTGTTAATTTCAGTGACAATGAATGAAGAACTATACATACATAGCCTATTAATGTTTTAACAATGTAAAGACTACAATTATAAACTCATAGTTTGCAAAGGATTTATAAGTACTTTATCACTCTATACTTATTATAAATTGTTACCGAATCATGTAACAGTAAACTTGGTGGTTTAGCTCTTTATAATAGATGTGTAATATAACCTCTCTCACTTTTAAGGCTCCACCTGTGGCTGTGAAACGGTCGATCACTGTTAGGAAAATTGCACCCAGGAAAACTCAGGTAATTCTGACAAACCCAATATCATGCTTATGATTTTTGTTTTTTGGACTGTACCACCAATACATAATGTTATCATTTGGAAATGTTCTTCAAGGCCCCGTCTGACAGTAACAAAGAGAATGTGGAACATTCATCTGAAGTGCCGACAAAGCTGTCCAAAGTTTTGACATCATCCCCAGCTGCAGCAACAGCAGCGCCCAAGACCACTGTCCTCTCACCCATCCTTCCTCCTTCATCTCCGTCTTCTCAGCCCAAAGAATTGGAGCAGGACCCCGTTTGGTCCCAAAAAGTGCGCCGCTCCTACAGTCGCCTGAGTATTGGGGACAGGTCCTTTGAAAGCCCCAAATCCCAGCCTGCACCTTCCTCTTCACCCAACAACCGAGAGACCATGTTTGGTTTTGAGAGGCTGCAGACACCAGAGGTGATGCGTAAAACTGAGAGATCTAGAATAGCTCCTCTGGGCTCTGTGTCCTTGTCCATGGGTTCTTTCAACATCTCTGCTGCTGATGACAGTGCATCCAATCCTCCAGAAGTTGATCCAAACATCCCTGGTGTTTGTCTGGGGAAGAAGACGACCAGGAGGAAGCGCGTACAACAAATAAAGGTGAGTGTGATAAAGGGAAGGACGTGGCAATATTATTGAAGCTAATTTCTGAATAAAAATATAAAGAAGGTTGTTGTGACTTTTTATCCTCTTTAAACTGAAAATTACGAGATATAAATATAAATTGTGTGAATTGTGTGAGTTTTGAACAGGATTGCGTGAGATATGAACTCAGGATTGCGAGAGATTTGAACTCAGGATTGCGCGAGATTTGAACTCAGGATTGCGCGAGATTTGAACTCAGGATTGCGCGAGATTTGAACTCAGGATTGCGCGAGATTTGAACTCAGGATTGCGCGAGATTTGAACTCAGGATTGCGCGAGATTTGAACTCAGGAGATTTGAACTCAGGATTGCGCGATATTTGAACTCAGGATTGCGCGAGATAGTCACTCAGGATTGCGCGAGATATGAACTCAGGATTGCACGAGATATGAACTCAGGATTGCGTGAGATTTGAACTCAGGATTGCTCGAGATTTGAACTCAGGATTGCGCGAGATATGAACTCAGGATTGCGCGAGATATGAACTCAGGATTGCACGAGATATGAACTCAGGATTGCGTGAGATTTGAACTCAGGATTGCGCGAGATATGAACTCAGGATTGCGCGAGATATGAACTCAGGATTGCGCGAGATTTGAACTCAGGATTGCGCGAGATTTGAACTCAGGATTGCGCGAGATATGAACTCAGGATTGCGCGAGATATGAACTCAGGATTGCGCGAGATATGAACTCAGGATTGCGCGAGATTTGAACTCAGGATTGCGTGAGATTTGAACTCAGGAGATTTGAACTCAGGATTGCGCGAGATTTGAACTCAGGATTGCGCGAGATTTGAACTCAGGATTGCGCGAGATTTGAACTCAGGATTGCGCGAGATTTGAACTCAGGATTGCGCGAGATTTGAACTCAGGATTGCGCGAGATTTGAACTCAGGATTGCGCGAGATTTGAACTCAGGATTGCGCGAGATTTGAACTCAGGATTGCGCGAGATTTGAACTCAGGAGATTTGAACTCAGGATTGCGTGAGATTTGAACTCAGGAGATTTGAACTCAGGATTGCGCGAGATATGAACTCAGGATTGCGCGAGATATGAACTCAGGATTGCACGAGATATGAACTCAGGATTGCGTGAGATTTGAATTCAGGATTGCGCGAGATATGAACTCAGGATTGCGCGAGATTTGAACTCAGGATTGCGTGAGATTTGAACTCAGGAGATTTGAACTCAGGATTGCGCGAGATATGAACTCAGGATTGCGTGAGATTTGAATTCAGGATTGCACGAGATATGAACTCAGGATTGCGCGAGATATGAACTCAGGATTCTGAGGGAAAAAAAGTCAAAATTGTGACAAAATGTCGCAATTACCGTGCCGCAAACAAACAACAACAAAAACAGAATTGCAAACTTAGAATTCTGAGGAAAAGTCAAAATTGCAAGATGTAGTCTCAGAACTCTGAGGATAAAAAGTCAGAACTATGAGATATAAACTCGCAATTGTGAGTTAAAAAGTTGCAATTGTGAGATGATGTTGGAAACAAGCTTCCATACGATATAAAACATCTCATGCAATTTAAAGGTGAAGTGTGTAATTTCTGCTTCAACGAAAGGAATTGCATAAATGACTTTTCCCCGCTTAATAAACACTTATTTATTACCTTTGATCTTTTTTTAAATTTTCTTCCTGCTCTTTCAGATGTCAGAGTTGGATGTTCTTGCCGCAAAGATGAATGCAGAGTTTGAGGAAGCTGAAAGTTTTGAACTGTTTGTTGAATGAAATTTCAAAAAGAGACTCACACGCTCAGGACATTTTCAGGACACGTCATACTTCACAACTTATAGGTTAAATATTTTTCATTCCGCTTACTGCCCTCTGTTTGTTCCTGCTTGCAAAATCTTCATTGATTAACTAAAGCATATTTTTAAGAGATCAAACAAATGTAGTTTTGTTGTTCTTATATTAGATTACATTCAGAGATTTCACTGTTAAAAAAAACACATTGTTAAGGGTGGTCTTTCTTTGTGTATTTTAATGTTTCTCATATTAGATGGATCAGTGTGGTTAAAATCATTTAGCCCTTTGTAGGTCGTTTTGTCTTATTTCTTAAATGTGCGGTAATGTATTCCATCACTACACGACTGTAGTGGCCTAATGTTTTAATAAATAGCATTTTGGAGAAGAGCTTGTCAAATTTGAAAGTGTGCATTCTATTGTAAAGAGTTTTTCTTTTGTCAGCAGAAGGGATGATTATTGGTACATTAAGTCATATTCTTCTTATATTACATTTATATTCAAAAATGATGCCTGGCTAAATTCCTCATTCCTAAAAGCCTCATTTACTTTGAAACCTAAACAGACTTTTCAATTATAGATTATTTGAGCTATAGATATTTTAAATGTTTTTAGATGTACATAGACGTTATATACAGGAAACTAATACCTGTGAAAAACAGTATGCTGAGTGTTCTGTAAGCAATCATTGCTTCATGTCTTGTTTTACTGTGCCTCACCACTAGAGTGAGCACTTGATCATCAATGATTTCATATGTTCATCTATTGTTTATATGTTCCAACATGGTTTTAGAGCATTTGTTTTGCGGTATGTCGGAGGTTCTGTACGTTGATCAGCATGTCAACACACAATCTGTCCATCAATAACAGAACCTGACTGCTCTATAAAGTGCAGCTGGAGTGAATCGGTGCAGTTGAGGGGCTTGTGTGAAGAGAGATCTGTTGACATCTGTTATACTGACTGAGCTCTGCTGCCATCCTTTTTTTTTTTTTTTTTTAATAAATTTTGTCTTATTTAACAGTCTTTTGTTTTCTGATCTTTTATGTAATGAGAGGAAAATAATTTTGACTTTAATAGTTGTGAGACCATCACAGTTTGGTTTATTTTAGAAACTTTGCAACTTCATGTCAATTAACTTTCATTAATTTGCAATTACATCTCAACTAACCCACATTAGAGTATTAGTAGACTGTTAGGGTTAGAAGAATAAGTTGACATGTACTTGCAAAGTTACTTATAGTCAGTAGAATGTCTGTTGGGAGCATCAAAATAAAGTGTTGGCAGATATTAAACAGTCTACTAATGCTCTAATGACTGCTAGTTGACATGTAGTTGCAAAGTTACTTATAGTTAGTAGAATGTCTAAAGTAGACTCGAAATAGTGTAGCCCAAAGTTTTATTGTCAATTAAGAAAGTGAACATGCGTGACTCACTTTGAACGCATATATATCTTGTTTAGTGTGAACTCTCTTAAAGGGTTAGTTAACCCAAAAATTAAAATTCTGTCGTCATTTACTCACCCTCATGTTGTTCCACACCCATAAGACTTTAGTTCATCTTCAGAACACAAATGAAGATATTTTTAATGAAATCAGTGATTTCTTTCCCTGACAGCACTTTGACGCTTAAAAAAAGTTCATTAAGAGATCGTAAAACTAATCATGAACCGAGCGGTTTAGTCCAACGGTTCATTTTTGTGTGTTACGCAGCACGTTTGAGCTTCCACAAGAACCAATGAGGCTCATTTTTGTGTTACGCAGCACATTTGAGCTTCAGCAACAGGTTTGTTCTCGCGTATCAAGCAGGTTCGGTTGAGCTTCTGTTTATGTTCGCTGACCAATGTTTATATGTAAATTAAATCTGTTCATCATATAAACTGATTGAGTCTCTTTAGAAAATTTGGACTAAACCGGTCAATTCATATGAATTAGTTTTACGATCTCTTTATGAACTTTTTGAAGCATCAAAGTGTCAGTTGCACAGCTGTCAATGGAGGGACATAAACCTCAGATTTCATTAAAAATATCTTAATTTGTGTTCTGAAGATGAACGAAAGTATTACGGGTTTGGAACGACATGAGGGTGAGTAATTAATGACAGTTTTTTCAATTTTGTGTGAACTAGCCCTTTAACTGCAAACTTCATGCCTGGGCTGTTAAGCAATGATGGGGTACTTAATTATCAACAAAGTATTATATATATATATATATATATATATACAGTATTTTAATAGAATAATGTAGCAATACTTTGTTTTAACTTAACATTACAGAATTACGTTGGAACAGATAAATCCAATCTGGCTGTACAGCACAGCAGTGCAACAATAATCAATGAGGGGTAAATAGTTCCTGAAGACATGCTGGCAATGAAGTCATTGTCCTTGTGTGCATTCTGGTATTATATAATAAGAGGAAGTTGCTAGGAAATGATCATCCCTGTCTGGCTTTTTATTCAGGGCATAGATGTGTTTGGGTCTGTGTCTATTTGTTTTTTTCTGAAGGTTAAATCTCATTGCAGTTTGACATTGATTATGATTGGGTGCCTGACCAGGGTTACACAATTTATCATTGATTGTCTCTAGCGTGGAATGAAATGAACGAATAGAAAGCACATCATACCCACAAACCCTGGAGATCTGCCCCGCTTATAATAGGAGTTTCCCTGTTATGCTGGCTTATATGTGTGTATATATATAATATATATATATACAGTATCTCACAGAAGTGAGTACACCCCTCACATTTTTGTAAATATTTTATATCTTTTCATGTGACAACACTGAAGAAATGACACTTTGCTACAATGTAAAGTAGTGTGTGTACAGCTTGTATAACAGTGTAAATTTGCTGTCCCCTCAAAATAACTCAACACACAGCCATTAATGTCTAAACCGCTGGCCACAAAAGTGAGTACAGCCCTAAGTGAAAATGTCCAAATTGGGCCCAATTAGCCATTTTCTCTCCCCGGTGTCATGTGACTCGTTAGTGTTACAAGGTCTCAGTTGTTAATGGGGAGCAGGTGTGTTAAATTTGGTGTTATCGCTCTCACTCTCTCATACTGGTCACTGGAAGTTCAACATGGCACCTCATGGCAAAGAACTCTCTGAGGATCTGAAAAAAAGAATTGTTGCTCTACATAAAGATGGTGTAGGCTATAAGAAGATTGCCAAGACCCTGAAACTGAGCTGCAGCACGGTGGCCAAGACCATACAGCGGTTTAACAGGACAGGTTCCACTCAGAACAGGCCTCGCCATGGTCGACCAAAGAAGTTGAGTGCACGTGCTCAGCGTCATATCCAGAGGTTGTGTTTGGGAAATAGACGTATGAGTGCTGCCAGCATTGCTGCAGAGGTTGAAGGGGTGGGGGGTCAGCCTGTCAGTGCTCAGACCATACGCCGCACACTGCATCAAATTGGTCTGCATGGCTGTCGTCCCAGAAGGAAGCCTCTTCTAAAGATGATGCACAAGAAAGCCCGCAAACAGTTTGCTGAAGACAAGCAGATTAAGGACATGGATTACTGGAACCATGTCCTGTGGTCTGATGAGACCAAGATAAACTTATTTGGTTCAGATGGTGTCAAGCGTGTGGCGGCAACCAGGTGAGGAGTACAAAGACAAGTGTGTCTTGCCTACAGTCAAGCATGGTGGTGGGAGTGTCATGGTCTGGGGCTGCATGAGTGCTGCCGGCACTGGGGAGCTACAGTTCATTGAGGGAACCATGAATGCCAACATGTACTGTGACATACTGAAGCAGAGCATGATCCCCTCCCTTCGGAGACTGGGCCGCAGGGCAGTATTCCAACATGATAACGACCCCAAACACACCTCCAAGACGACCACTACCTTGCTAAAGAAGCTGAGGGTAAAGGTGATGGACTGGCCAAGCATGTCTCCAGACCTAAACCCTATTGAAGGAGCGCAAGGTCTCTAACATCCACCAACTCCGTGATGTCGTCATGGAGGAGTGGAAGAAGACACCAGTGGCAACCTGTGAAGCTCTGGTGAACTCCATGCCCAAGAGGGTTAAGGCAGTGCTGGAAAATAATGGTGGCCACACAAAATATTGACACTTTGGGCCCAATTTGGACATTTTCACTTAGGGGTGTACTCACTTTTGTGGCCAGCGGTTTAGACATTAATGGCTGTGTGTTGAGTTATTTTGTGGGGACAGCAAATTTACACTGTTATACAAGCTGTACACTCACTACTTTACATTGTAGCAAAGTGTCATTTCTTCAGTGTTGTCACATGAAAAGATAATAAAATATTTACAAAAATGTGAGGGGTGTACTCACTTCTGTGAGATACTGTGTGTATATATATATATATATATATATATATATATATATGTGTTTTATTTACAGCTTTTGAAATAATATATATATATATATATTTTTTTTTTTTACAGTGTATATTTGCATTAAAATGCAGCCTTATGTGCCCCTTATTTAAGCAAAAAGGTACAAGAGGTTGCACTATTTTATGAATACAGTCTTAAAATAAATGACATTGTTAGACAATGTGCAGCAGATTGTTACAGTGTGGAAAAGCTTGTTATGGATGTTTGGGTCTCTGAGGGTCATTTGTGTGTTCTTTACCTGAGAAGCAACAAAACTCATGCAAAATGTATCTCATACCTAAAGCAAAGGGGAAGTCACTTACTGTAAGTCTCGATGATATTTACATGTATCTTTTTGTGAGAAAATTTTTAGGTACTATATCAGTCTATATAATTTAAAGGTCAATTCTTTTTATTTATATGGCGGTCAGTCAAATGAAATAGTGTTAAAATTATTCTCAGTACCATCTGTGATTGAATGTGTTATACACTAAACTCTTGTGAAGTTATATATTCAGCTGTTTTTCTAAATCTTATTTAGCTTCATCAATGTTTTTGACATTTATGACATCATGCAGTGATTATGATGTTTCACAGGGTTAAATGGTGGCATGGATGGTGAGGGCAAACATGTGCCTGTGAACATGTGTTAGGATTAATGTTTTAAATTTAAATTGATTCTCAATGATTCCATCCTCAGAATGAATCATCAGCTCTGTTGCATTAACATATGCATCAATAGTGATGACAGATACAAGCCCAGGCCTGAAGCAAAGCAAACTATGAACCATAGCGCAATATATGTCAGGTTACTAATTATTAATATTTCATTTAAATTACCTAACAACCATGTACAAATCAAAAGAAGCAGGGAAAAAAAACATTTATAAATTATCTCTCAGGACCTAAAAAAAAATATAATTGAATATATCATAAATGCAGCTTATTTCATCTGATGCACCAATGATTAAACAAAAGTAGCCACTAGTGCCTAATGGAAAATAATCTTCCCTTCAAGAGTTATTTTAGCTTTGAATTGATGTTGTTGCCATTGCTGCACAAATTTGCCACAGGCACTTCAGACAATGAGATAGGAATTATTGACATCTGGTGCTCACACTGTGCTGATGGCTGCTGGAAAATCAGCCATGTCAAATAAAGGGGCCGGACGGACATGGATAGAAAAGTTGTGAAAATAGCAGAGCTCTCATCATCTCTCTCGAACCCTTCAAGCACTCAACATTTGTTTGGTGTGGCTTATAATTGGCATTTTTGTATTGCAGCTGTGCTTTTAAATTGGTATTCTACAATATTTATTTTTCTTTGATCCTTTGAGGAAGTCTGGCTTCTTTTCTCCGTAACCATTTTACGGTAAGATATTGCAATAAGTTTTTTTAAAAAATGTAAATTAATAAAATGAACAAGAGATATGATAGTACAGTTTTATTTGACTCTTTTAAGTACTTTAAAAATTCCTGTCTATTTGTCTTATAGATCAAGTATATTAACACTTGTTTAGATGATTTAAATGTCAATGCTTAAAACGTCAGTAATTTATTCGGATATTCTAATAGTTTTTATAGTCAGCCATGCTTTACCATGTGCACAACAATTGTCTTTTTGTAACTGACAATATATAATTTAACATTTTAAATTACACTACCATATCTATTATAAATACCATATCTATTATTCCCACAGAACTTTCCATTACGCTGAGAGGCAGACGACGCTTTGTTGCTCGGGAATTATTCAATTTAATTCCATTATCTTTCTGAGAAGAAGCAAGAACATAGGCAATGGCTCATCATCAGATACATCACCATAGTCAACAGCATCAGCATCCTCACCATCAGCGTCGGCACTCATCTCATCGTCACCATCATCACGATCATGGTGCACACCTTCCAGAGGAACATGAAGATAAGAGGTGATAAATATATATTTACATGTATTTGTAATAAAAGACACTTTTGTACATTTAATGTAATTTCAAAAACATTTATTTTTTTTCATTTATATATAAATATACATGTGCATAATGTATATACACATAGGGGTTGCATTTATCTTAAAGCACAACATTTTATTACTGTAAAATGCAGATAAATGCAACATTAGAAACAATACAACATTTTTTTCTTCCATGTTTACACCTGGTATTAAGATGCATTTTGGTCGATCGGATCACAAGTGGACGACGCTAAATCCAGGTGTAAACGGGGTCTGAAGCGTTTTGAGCTTGTCCACTTTCGACCACTTCCAGAGGTACTCAAAAACGCATTTGGCCGGATTGCTTTCGTAGTGTAAACGCTCATGTGGTTGAATGCGTTCGAACAGCCACAAAAGACCGCCTACTGACCTAAAGACCGGGATACACTGCACGATTTTTGGCTGTCCCAGACAAAAGATTGCCATCGTGAAACAATCGTGGCGATTTCTGTGATTGTGGCTCTTGATCAGTGGTCCTATGTCGTACAGTGAGAGAGGTTCAAAGACGCCCGTTTCTGACAGTGTCAGAAATTCAGCATGATCATCGCACAGTGTGTTTGCTGCTATGACCTACATCTACCGACCAGCCAATAAAAATTCGACATGAAATCAAAGCGACATGGCGCTAAAACTTAAAACTGCTTACCTCAAGCTCTTTTCCCTTCTTCTTTCGACGCTTCCTTTTTTTTAACACACATAAAAACTACAACTGCCAAACTGTGATTCAACATGGTGTTTTGTTTACCATAGCGCATGCTGATGACGTTTTATTCTTCTAATGAAACTTGCATCGTAGCCTACGAGTCAACAGGTGTCATCATCGCACAGTCTACATGCATGTCGTACCCAAGTTTAGTAGATCCATGTCGCACAGTGTGATAAAGTAATGATCTTATAGGATTGTTAAAATCGTGCAGTGTATCCAGGGCTTAAAGGAACACTCTACTTTTTTTGAAAATAGGCTCATTTTCCAAGTCCCCTAGAGTTAAACAGTTGAGTTTTACCGTTTTTTAATCAATTCAGCCGATCTCTGGGTCTGGCGGTACCACTTTTAGCATAGCTTAGCATAGTTCATTGAATCTGATTAGACCGTTAGCATCTCACTCAAAAATGACCAAAGAGTTTCGATATTTTTCCTATTTAAAACTTGACTCTTCTGTAGTTACATCGTGGTACGGCAGCAAAGTTCCTTGATTATTACGCTGGAATGAGAGTATAGTTCCTAGCCATATCGTCCTAGAAAATCGCAACTTTTCATTTTCTGTCGGTCTTAGTACACAATGTAACTACAGAAGAGTCAAGTTTTAAATAGGAAAAATATTGAAACTCTTTGGTCATTTTTGAGCGAGATGCTAACGGTCTAATCAGATTCAATGAACTATGCTAAGCTATGCTAAAAGTGGTACCGCCAGACCTGGAGATTGGCTGAATGGATTCGAAAACGGTAAAACTCAACTGTTTAACTCTATGGGACTTGGAAAATGAACCTATTTTCAAAAAAAGTGGAGTGTTCCTTTAAAGCATGAACATTATGGGAAGCGTGCTAGCCAGACGGGATTTAAACTCTGTTGGCTAGAGATCCAAGTTTGGTTTGAAGACAAAAATTATGTTTTTCCGTCGTCTCCGGGCGCATTCATATGTAAATTGCGCAATTGTCCATTAGATCGAAAGATCTGGAAAAACCCATACATTTACCTGCCCATAGACTCTCCCCTCAAAGAAATCAGGACAGAAGTGGTTGAAAGTGGACAAAAGAGATGGATTAAAACACCAGGTGTAAACGGGAATGTGTCTTCCTCATCTACTTGTGATCCGATCGACCAAAACGCATCTTAATACCAGGTCTAAACAAGGCCAAAATGCAAGTACTCTCTCCTAAATGGTTAATGGGCATTGCTAAGCAGTTGCCAACTAGCCCAAGCCAAAAGAACCCACCTTCAGGTCTTTATGTTATTCACGAAACATGGTTTTGGGGTCTCATTCATGTCTAAAGCACAAATGGTGTGGGATGAGTTTATACATAGATAAGTCATGAGTTTTGAATAAGCAGTAGGAAAAGTGATTCCTGCCTTAGTAAGAACCACTAATTATTTTTCTTCACTTTCATCTATAGTGCCTCAGATGGCAGCAGTGGTCATCTAATTTCTGAGCATTATAACTATCATCACTCCCAAGCTAAAAGCCATCATCGTCATCATTATCCACAACATCAAGATAAACATCAAATACCAAAAAAGAAAACTCACTCTAAAGCTTCAGTGACTTCCTCAAACTCTTCTGGGTCTTCCTCTAGTTCCCTGTCAAAGGCTTCATCAAGCTCATCCAGTTCTGATTCCTCTTCTTCTGATTCCTCTTCCTCCTCCAATTCCTCTTCATCCTCTTCCTCCAAATCATATTTGTCCAATTCTAGCTTTTCTTCCTCCTCTTCCTCTGGTTCATGTTCTTCTTGGTCATCTGAAGCCAGTCTGGAAAATGCCCCTTTGCCTTCTGAGTCCAAGCGAGCAATTAAACGTCCACAGCACTCACAATCATGTATGGATATCAGCAGAGGACGAAGAGCCTTTGAGGATGATGAGGATGATGCAATGCCTTTATTGGAAGCTGATGGCCAACTGAAGAAGTCTACAAGCATGGAAAAGAACTTGACAGTCAAAGAAAAAAGTGGAGGGACTGCCAAGAAGGCATCGTATTCTCGAGAACAGAATGAAAAGGGAAATAAGGAACAACAACAGAATCGTGCTAAAGCAGCTGCAAACATAAGAAAGACCAAGTCTATGGAGGTTCTGTCCAGGCGAGCAGATCATTCTGGTGGCTTGGATGAGAAAGAGATGGAGAAAAGCAAACAAGAGGCCCATAAGAACTTTGTGAAGGAGAAGATAAAGTTTTCTGCCTTTTTGAATGAAATCACAAGGCAGGTGCTAAGCCCATCAAGACTTACATCCCTTGGGGTAACAGATGTTCATAGGCCCTCGAGCCCTGGGCAGATTTCAACATCTCCAAAGGCATTGTCCCCAAAGCCTGAACATAAAAGAGAAAAGTCAAAAATTACCAGAAGCCGGCCGGGAAGCAGTGCCAGCTCCATAACATCAACTGCTCACTCCCATGTCAGCAAACACTCGCACTCCAGTAAGCATTCTCACTCAAGTAAGCACTCCCATTCCAAATGGCACTCACATTCAAGCAAGACCTCCCGCTCCAACAAGCATCCTTATTCTGAAAGGGACCTCATCAATCAACAACAGCATCAGGCTGTTCCCAGGCGTCGCCACAACAGTGCAAGAAGTGATACAAGCAATACTAGCTGTTCCTCAAAAGGTCTTTCATCTGGGACTGAACATGGCCACAAAGGTCAGAAGAAGCACCAAATTGCCCCCAAAGAGCAACATTTCAAATCATCGAATCATAGAAATTCACACCACAAATCTTCTTCATCACACCACCATCACAATGAAGATTATCATAGCCCACCTTCATGTCCTTGTTCTCCAGAATCAGAAAACCGCCATCATCATCATTCCCATCAAGAATCTCATCATCATCATTCCCAACCAGAATCTCATCACCATCATTCCCATCCAGAATCTCATCACCATCATGCCCATCCAGAATCTCATCACCATCATTCCCATCCAGAATCTCATCACCATCATTCCCATCCAGAATCTCATCATCATCATGCCCATCCAGAATCTCATCACCATCATTCCCATCCAGAACCTCATCACCATCCTGCTCATCCAGAATCTCATCACCATCCTGCCCATCCAGAATCTCATCACCATCATGACCATCCAGAATCTCATCACCATCATTCACCATCGTCATCTCATCACCACCATGGAGCTAATCGTAACCCATCACCACACCACCATTCTCCTCCATCAGATTCCCATCATCATTCACCCTCTCCATCACATCACCATCATGGAGCTCACCGCAGCCCAACACACTCTTCTAAGTCAGGGACTCACCATCATCTTTCCCATCCAGAAGCTGACCACTATCCTTCTCACAAAGAATCACACCACCATCAACATTCACCGTCACCACCACATCACCACCATGGAAGTCACAGCACCTCAGAACCTTCCCACCATCATTCCCGTTCAAAATCTCACCACAATTATTCTCCTCCTCTCCACCACCATGGAGAGCATGGTAGTACATCTCATCTTTCTACTGACTCAGAAACTCACCACCAGTCTGATGTGAAACCGCAACACCATCATTCTGACTATGATTCTTCTCATCCCAAATCTCACCATCACCATCACCATCATCATTCCCATCCTAATCACTCATCCAACACCATCCAACACCATCACACTTCAGTTTCAGAACCGCAGCACCATCATTTCCACAATGATTCTCATACTGAAACTCGCCAACACTCTCATTCTCATGATGCATCCCCTACGTTGGAACACCATTATCATTCTTCTCATACTGACTCTCACCATAGTCCTCATCATCATCACCATCACTTATCTGACAGTTATCCAAAAGACCCTGCTCACACTAATTCAGCCCATCATTATGAAAATCATCCTAACGCACATTTAGAATCCCAAGATCACAGCGCATCACATTCTAAAGAACACCTTTCCCATTTAGAATTCCACCCCCACAGTGATCATGATCCTAAGGAATCTCACCCACTCCATTTCCACTCAGGAAATCTTGATAAACCCCCTGTTGAATCGGAGCATTACCATCACCACAAACCTCAAGAATCCCACCATTATTCCCATCACCATTCCAATCCAGAGTCTAACCATCCTCAACATCATGAGCATTCAGAATCTCATCATCATTCCCAACCAGAATCCCACCATCATCATTCCCAAGATCACCATCATTACCACGACAGCCCAGAATTGCCGAATCAGCATTCCCATACAGCACATCACCACTTTCATTCTGAATCGAATCACTATCATTCCCAATTCAAGCAGGATCATCACAATGATGATCACCCAAGCCATCTTCGCCACTCTCCAGTTGGCCAGCGGTCCACTTCTCCTCATTCTAACAAGTCAGATTCATCCGCTAGCTCCACTATGCAGGATGACCAATCCACAGTGAGCTACCAAGAGTCATCCTCTTTCCCAAAAGTGAGTATTTTTTCTTAAGTGTTAAAGTAGAATGAAAATAAACATATTTTATATCATTTGTTGTTGGGTTTTCCACATTTGCAACTGCTTTCATCTTTGCGTAGGAAAAGGAAGCTGAATTGGAGAGATTAATGTGAGTCCTTTGTTTACTTTTGCATTCTTTTTTGCGTGCTGCCTGCTTAACTACCAACTGCCTTAACCTTTGGGTCTGGAAATGGCTTTTCAGCTTTTTCAAGATGGTAGTGAAACAATTTGCTTTAAGACACACTCAGATATAAATGGCATGCCATCGCTCATAGAAGCTCTGTTTGTCTTACAGTCCATATGTGATTGTTTTCATGGAGGCGTCTGTGCTTGATGGACTGTCTGTCTGTTGATTCAATCTAGGATATTACAGGAGCAGAATGAGGTTCTCCACCACAGCTTGCTGCAGACCACTGTGCGAATGGAATGTATGGGAGCTGAGTTCAAAACTGGGCACCAGCTCCTTGAATCTGAGTTACAAAGAACTCGCCTAGAGCTAAACAGCTTATTGGAGCGGTTCACAAGGTGAGACACAAGACTAAATGGTACTGTGCTTTATAGCACATTCTATTCTATTCTGTTCTATTCTATTCTTTTGGATTAAAGTATAATACATCCACATAAAATGGACCAGAATTCCAAAAATGCTGTTTTTAGTGCGATTTCAGCTAAAACTTTCAGCCTTACTTAAAAAAGTCAGGGTTTGTGGTCTGGCGGTCTCTAAAATAAGAGGGAAATGATAGGAGGGTAACATTGATGTAGAAGCAACTAACCCTGGTTGTAAGCCTAAACTTGATCTAAATTGTAAACTTGTCCCTCAAATCTGATTGGATGACTGAAATGTTGTTCCAGGATCAACAAAGATGTTAATCCAGGAACATGTTGTACTTGGTGAAATAATGTTCACCCCAGTCCCATGCTGAATTTTATGACAAAGAAGATTTTTTATGGCATTTGAAGGGATAGTTCATCCAAAAATGTAAATTCTGTCATCATTTACTCACCCTCAAGTTGTTCCAAACCTGTATGAATTTCTTTCTTCTGCTGAACACAAAAGAAGATATTTTGAAGAGTATGGGTAACCAAACAGTTGATGGGCCCCACTGACTTTCATAGTATGGAAAAAAAGATGTACTTAAGTCTCACTTACAGTTCTTTTAAAGTATATTCTTTTAAAGTATATTAGGGTAAGGAAATGTCTTTCTCTTTCGTCAGACTTCAGGACAACTACTCTTGCACACAACAAACCAACCACCTTCTGGAGAAAAAACTACATTGTGTGGTAAAGCCCAATTTAATTTTTCAATCTTAGTTAGTAGTTCCGCCTAAAGAATTAAGCACATTGGTTTTAATGGATTCACAATCTCATTATATCAATAAACCAACAATTTCAAATTCAAAACAAATTGTATTTGTTTCAAATTTGCCTTTATTGTTACATCTTGTTACTTCAATTTAGGCACAGAATATGGATGGAGAGCGTGAGCGACTGAACCAGCGAATCTCTGAGCTCACAGACCAACTGCATGCAGCAAAAACGACCATTCAAAGTCTAGAGACCATTAATGTGAGAGTTTGATTTTGTTATTTTTATAATAAGTAATGTTTATATTTACATGCTATATGTCCAGCACCAATGTGATATCCCTATTTATGTAGATGTTCGAGTCACATATGGCTGCTTCTGGAATCGACTCTGTAATTGATTCCTCAATGTTTATTATTATCAGCATCTATTTTCTCTTCATGTAGGCCAGAGCGGAGCTCGAAACCTTCAATCGTGGACAACAGAACAAGCCAGTTTTACAAATACGCGTTTGAGCATCAATGTCTGTATTGTATGTTTTAGGTGCAAAACTTTAATGTAGGAAACTGGTCAAAGATTTAGGCTTATCAATATTTGTCAGTTGTATGCTCTTGAATGATTAACTCTTTTGAACTGAAAAATTAAAAAGGAGTTGATTCCCTTTGATGGAATCAGTTCCAAACTTTGGAACTGATTCTCGATTCCCAACGCCTTAATTCTTTTTGAAATCAATTCCCAGCCCTACCATCATATTACATAAATTCTTATGTACAATAATTAGTTCATGCTTATTCCATATATGAGTTTGCTTAATTTAATGACGTTCCTATACCCTTCCTTTATACTATAGGTGACATCAATGTTACAGGATGCCCTGGTGAAACATTTGAAGTCTGACGATCCCATAACTCCACTTCCAGTCGCACCACCTCCAGCTCAGTTCATGGATAGTGACCGTTATGACAAAGTCTCCATGCATGCTGATGAACAGTCGCTGGGAACACTCCCAGAGGAGGAGGAATCTGATTGGTCAGAAATGGGAGAGGAGGCACACAACTGCGTCCTGAGGGGTTCACAGGGAAATCATGGAAATGCATCGTATTACCAATGGCAGCAGAGGCAAGGCTGTTGGGAGGGGATGAACCAATATTCAAAGGGAATTGTGGATACGGAGAGCGAATCTGGGGGTGAGGAAAGCAAATATCATCAACCTCCTCATGGCCTACAGATACCACATCTCAAGTTCACAGTTCACCCCGAAACCTTACCGATTCCTGTCGCGGATGTCAGCTTGGCCCGCTTCAAGCAGAGTCCTGATGGTCCAGATTGTGATGGCTACCAGATCACAGAGGTACGTAATCTGGGCTCTCCCATTCGTGTACTCTCTGCTAGTCTGGAAGAGATCCACTCCATAGGGCTCCTAAAGCAGCAAGACCAGCAGCAGGAACTTCATGGCCAGCTGAGGAGCAATAAATCCATGATGGACCTCCACCAATCACAAGTTGGCACCAGGCAAGTGTTGTACGAGGATGAGATGGTCTGTAATTGGAGAGAAGCGAACAGCCATGGTGCTGGAGAGGATATAAATGGGATGATTGGTCTGGAGTCTGCTCAAAAAATGCTCAACCACTTTATTCATGATGGAGAGAGTACACACTTGTGATTAAAGGGACATTTTAGAATGATGAATAGTTATTATCCATTTATTATTATAGTACTTATATTTGTGACAAAGTACAGGTTAGTCACTTTGGCAACATATTTTATCTCTAATTCAAAAAAAAAGTTTAATTAAATGGTAAAAAGTTGAAATTTAAGTTGAGATTTAGTGAAGTCTTAAAGGGGCTATATGTAGAATTCAGAAACCCTTCTTATTAGCGACACCGGTGGCCATTAAGTGAACTGCAGCCAGCAACTTATTGCTCGCGCTCACACTCGTGCACACGTAATATACAAAAGACTGATACAAGATATACTCACGACTAAGTTCTTTTTCGTTCTTCGCTTCGAAGATAAAGAACTTGGAAATACTTTTGCGGTTATATACTGTTAACAAACATCCAGATGCCGTCCACACAGCTGAGAGTGACGTTTAGATGAAGATGTAAATATGTGCTTTCCTCTCAATAACCAAATAAACGCACAACAAAAAATGACAGCTGTGAGAAAACAGAAAAGAAAGCATCTGAACATAGTGATGTGTATATGTATGCAACAACTCTTCAATTCACCGACAGATTAAGTATTTAAAATTACACTGTTATGATTGATTATAAAATATATATGAGACTATAGACTATATAGATCTGGCTATGTGAGACTATAGTTTGAATTAATCTCTTTTCTTTACATAACACATTGACATTACAGTACACAATGGCTCTGTCGGCATTATCCTGAACATTGTATAAGCATTCGTTTCATATGTCTTAGAATAGAAGATAGGCTCTCTTAAATGTCGTAGCACGCGTAAACGTCAAATTCTTTTGATTTTCCAGGCAAAAACGTCCCGAGTCCTTCACATAAAAATCAGTCTAGGCTTTCAAAGGCAACCTAGGAAGTTGGGGAAGGTCTCGTTTTTTAAATTCCGTTAGAAGCTGTTCACTTGGCAATATAAAAAGTGATTGATACGTCATGGTTTTGGGCTACTGTATATAAAATCTTGCTAATAGTTAATGTAGCAATTTAATACTTGTTGATGTTTATTGCTAATTAATGTAATAAAAAGCAATAAGAGTAAAGAAAAATAGATTGGTAAACTTGACTTTCAGCCTCACTTCCCATGCAGCAGATGGTGGCTTAAATAAATATGAGGATCATCTGCGCGCTCACATTCAGGTCTGCTTGCATTGTTTTCAAGTCCCTGCCTTTTCCCCCCCTGAACATCCAGTTTCAGTAGCAATAATATCTCATTAGAGAAGTAAAATGGGTTGCGAATGCTATTTCATCATGACTTTAAATGTTGTTTGTTTAGTTTAAGATCATAGTGAAAGATATTTCACCACTGAAAGATCCGCATTGATCTGATTTTCCATCTTGATTTTCTCTGTTGTTGACGTATTCGCCTGTAGAAAGCCCTTGATCCCCTAAAGATCTTGAGGCCACAAGATGATCTCTCATTGTTTTCTTGATTCTAGTCAAACATATAGTTCTTGGGTTTGGTACAAAATTCTTTAAGGTGAAATAATTTAAACCTGCTCAGTAGATATTTAATCATATTTATTCAATATTTATTTGCATTTTTAATGATTTGTTTGAGTGCACGTGCTTATGCATTTGTAATTCTTCTAGAACTCTTACTTCTAAAGCTTTATTTGTGTATGATAACCATGGCAGCAACTTGAAGAGGTATAAATAGGTAGATTAAAGAAGGAGAGAATAAGGAGTGAAACAGGGAGTCATGTCTTTAAGACTACTTCACACACAGGTTTTTTTTAAAGCAAAAGGTTACAGGAAAAACATTTTCCATGCAATATTTTTCATTCCTTATGTTTTTCCATTAGAAAAATGAAACATATATTCAAAATGTAATACATGTCTGTATCGTTTACGTGTATGACAATATAATAGAACATTAAAAAATAAGAACATTGTATTAGTTTTGAAATACTCCTGGTGTTGCAGGATGTTGCAATAGAATGTCATTTTAATGTCATTCAATGTTGAAATAGGGGTATGAAACGATACACCAGCTTCTGTATAATGCATCTTCCTACAGTACATTGCTTTTCTGTTGCACGTTAATGTCTATAATCATTTGCTTGATGATATAAATAAATGAAAGTACAAACAAATATTAGTGTTGGAAGCCTCTTATATTATGTGCATTGTATGCATTTTTATTAAATAATTTACATACAATTGCACCTGAATAACTAAAAATCTGACAATTACAGTGAAGAATAAATCCATAACTAATAAAAAAGAAAGTTGAAATATATATCATAACTTATTATATATATTATATTATATGAGTAGTTTTGGTTGGTTCTAGTTAGTTTAACTAGTTATTTTAAGAATTAAACTGGAATTAGATAAGAATTAAAGAAGTGAAATGAAATCAAAAGCCAATGATATCTCAGCAAAGTTCAAGAACAGTTATTTTACATCCATGTAAACACCTCTGTGACACTTTACAATTAGGTCTCATTTGCTAACCTTTGTTAATGTTAATAAATTTCACAGTGCATTAACTAATGTTTACAGATACAACTTTAAAAAATGAATTAGTAAATTTTGAAATTAACATTAGCTAAGATTAATAAATGCTTTAGAAGTATTGTTCACTGTTAGTTCATGGCTTAGTGGGTAGCACTGTCACCTCACGGTTCGAGTCCCGGCTGAGCTCACAGTTTGCATGTTCTCGCCGTGCATGTCCTCTGGTTTCCCCCCCACAGACCAAACACATGCAGGATAGGTGAATTTGGAGAGACTAAAACTCCCTGTAGGTGTGAATGTGAGTGTGTCTGGTGTGTGAGCCCTGCGATGGACTGGCCCCCTGTCCAGGGTGTTTCCACACTTGCAAACTATATATCTAATTCAGTCATGAAACTCTAGAGGGCACAGGCTGATAGGTCCTTTACATGCAATCTGCAAGCAATCATATTGTTACCACATGACACAAGCTGATTGACCTCTGATGATCCTGCAGCCTGTGAGATTGCTTGCTCAACATTTAAATAGTCTGGTTCATTGTTTGCTGTAAGCATCAGGGTTTCTCTGAAACCCTCCACCTCCCCCAGCTCCACCTGTCTAGATCTGCTATGGAATTTGTGTATGTCTATTTATCCAGCAGCAGAATATCTTATATGCTCACAGCAGCATGTCTGTGTATCTGGTATCAGTAGCAAGTCCATACTTGCTCTGCAGCAGCAGCAACAATAATCAACAGCAGCATAGCAGATCTATTCTGCCAAGACCGATTACATTAACATTGCCATAGGCTATTCAATAACAAGCCAAAACTGTTCCTAGAGTTGTCATGATTTAAATATTTTTATTGTAAAAGAAGTTCCTAAGGTTCTCATAAAAGTTTTTGAATCCTTTATTTTTATTTTTTAAAGGGAAATTAAGTTCATTGATGCATAACGTCCTGCCATCCTTCCCACACATGCATTAGGCAGAGCAGAAAATCAATGAAGAACTTTAATGTGTGAATTATATCCAAATTGCAGTTTCAGTGCAGCTTCAAAGGGCTCTATATGATACCAGACGAGGAATAAGGGTCTTATCTAGCAAAACGATCAGTCATTTTCTAAAAAAATAAAAATTTATATACTTTTTAACCACAAATGCTCGTCTTGCACTGCTCTGCGATGCGCCACCATTACATAATCACATTGGAAAGGTCACGCATGACGTAGGTGGAAGTGGCAAGGCGAAAAACTCTCTCATTTTCTCCTCCAACTTCAAAATCGTCTGACATCGTTGTTTTACCTTTTTTTTGTAAATTATTTTTGGCTTAGTCTTTGCACGTTCACTTTTGTAAACACTTGCTCGGTACTTTCACCTGTGCGACCTTTCCAACGTGATTACGTAATGCGTGGTGCATCACAGAGCTAGTGCAAGATAAGCAATTTTGGTTAAAAAGTATATACATTTTTAATTTTTTTCAGAAAATGACTGATCATTTCACTAGACAAGACCCTTATTCCTCGTCTGGGATCGTGTAGAGCCCTTTGAAGCTGCACTGAAACTACAATTTGGACCTTCAACCCGTTGGTAACTATTGAAGTCCACTATATGGAGAAAAATCCTGGAATGTTTTCCTCAAAAGCCTTAATTTCTTTTCTTTGTGAAGAAAGAAAGACATAAACATCTTGGACGACATGGGGGTGAGTAAATTATCAGGAAATTTTAATTCTGAAGTGAACTAATCCTTTGCGCACAAGAACAGGATCTGCCCTTTCATTTACATGAGCAAAATTTTAAAATCAATGAGTTGTTTGAGAAGGGTCAAGTTGGTGCAGGGATTATGGCTGCTCTCATGGCCGGCTACACTCACTTCTGAACCAAGAGACATCCTAATAATTTCTAAAGTCTACAAAATGCAGCACTGCATGCAGTCTAAATCTAACAACTATCAACTTAAAGACAGCTTTAAACACAATGGCTGCCATCTTTCTTCCCGGCTGGCAATCATAGCCCTTCCAATCTCTTCCTTGTCGTTGTTCATCATCTTTATCCTCTACACATGTGACGCAATGCAGCGATGCACGGCTTGCTTTGCTGAGCAGACAGTGGCCTTGTTTCCCATTGGAGAGGGCCATTGTAATAGGATAGTTTATGGATTACAGGTAAGACACCCAAGACCTCTAACTTTGGCCAAATCCAGTGTGTCTCACCCAAGCATGGGCATGGAGGTGCAAGGGCACCACTCTCACCACTGAGTGGGCATCTGGCTCATTTTAGCATCGCAACGGGGGGATCACCACACAAAAATCTGGACTGACACTTGCTAACGGATTAAGTGACACCGACATACAGAATAGCGGCTGCGTTGTTTGGATGAAATCGAATTGATCTTATATTCTAACAAACGAAGAGTAACGGATTACACAAAGCTATCTTTTTTTTTTCTTTCACGTAACATTTGAACCTCCAGCAGTTCCAACCTGATTCTCAGGACTTCTTTCAAAGAGTTCACATTTTGACCACAATTTTTCACACTCTTCTAGTCTTCCCTTTTTCTCAAGTTTACATCATAATACTCTTTCACAATGGTTGTGGGTAAGATGAAGTTCACTTTTCAGAAAAGGGTGAAGTTGGCCCAGGGTTTGTGGCTGCTCTCATGGATGGCAACTCTGGGTGGAGCGGTTACCTTCACTTTAGGATGCTTCCTAAAGACTGAGCTTCGAAGGAGGGGAGAGGTATCCATATAACCCTCATATTTTCATTTGTTTGATGTTTTTTGCTACCAATTCCATGCATTATGCAATAATTCATTTTGAATTTCAAAATTACCATTGATGCATTCAGTGTTTAGCAAATAATCAACTTTTTAATGAAACAAAGGCGTTTTTTTTAGTAATGGCCTTGATTTAGTTTATGGAAGTTATTCTATAAACTTTTATAAACTAAATCAAAGCCATTACTAAAATATACTCTATATTGACAAATGTCTTAACGTAGTTATTTATTTATTTATTCTTTAAGGGCTCAAACGTTTCAGAAATATCTGGCTTGGATTAACCTAAGTGAATATAAATATTATCTAAGCCGGTCATAATAGGCTTAAGGTGCTGTCCTTTACAAATGAGCTCTTCACCTGTCTAGATGGGTCATAATCAACCTGCTGATAAAGAGTGACATCTGTCTTAAAGGGATAGTTCACCAAAAAGTGATTTTCCATAGTATTTTTTTCCTACTATGGAAGTCAATGGCTACCATCAACTGTCTGGTTACTAAAAATAATTTTTGCATGTTCTTCATTATATATTAAGTAAATAACTACTCCAAAAATGAGAATGATAATATTATGTGTAATAGAAATGAATAAAAATGAAAAAACAATAATCCAAGGAAAAATCTTTTGGTGAAGCTTAGGGAGTTACTAATTGGTTTACACCAGTCCCAATGGAAAAGCCACAATTGGCTTTTAATGTGTCAACAGAAAATTTTCCCTTATTCTCAAAACGTATTGAAAATACTTTTTAGGGGTTATTTTACTCTGTTACATCTACCCCAGTGGTCTCAAACTCAGCTCCTGGAGGGCCACAGCCCTGCAGAGTTTAGCTCCAACTCACCTATTTGGAGGTTTCTAGTGATCCTGAAAGCCTTGATTAGCTAGGGTTGGATGTAAACTTTGCAGGGCTGTGGCCTTCCAGGAATTGAGTTTGAGACCACTGATCTACTCTTAAACAATTGCTCACTCTCCATAGATTAAGTAAACTCAATGTATACAATGAGCGCAATGAAATCTGAGCTCAAAATGGACTGACATCAACATCCTCCTGTCCTTTAGGTAATGGACAACACAGACATCCACTGTGTGCCCAACACCTTGATGATTGTGGGTCTGGCTTCAATGGGCATCAATTACTTTGCCAGTCGAATCTGCCAGGACGCCCTAGATGCTGGGCGTTTCCCACGATGGAAGACCTTCCTGAAGCCCTATTTTGGATGCTCGATATTCTTCACCACCCTCATGCTGATTTCAGTCATCTTGAGTTACGCCATGAAGGGCAGCCTGGAGTCCTCGCTGAAAGTCGGCTTGAAGAACGGCATCCGCTTCTACAAGGACACCGATACCCCTGGCCGCTGCTTCCAGAAGCAGACCATTGATCGCCTTCAGATGGAGTTCCAGTGCTGTGGTAACAGCGACTACAAGGATTGGTTTGAGGTGCAGTGGATCAGCAACCGTTACCTGGATTTCAGCTCTAAGGAAGTTAAGGAGTGAGTCAAAGGAAATGTCAATTAAAGGGTTACAGTAGTTCACCCAAAAATGAAAGTTTGGGTAAGCTATCCCTGTAACACCTGTGCTTACTCTGCTTAGGACACCTATGTGAACTTGAGGAGAACTTCAGGCTTCAAAATGGCTGATGACTTCAAAATGACCAAAATGGCTCAGAAATGTGAAATTAGTTCTGAAAAAATCTATAGCATCTTTCATTTGCAGATGCCACTTGGCTTGATATCTTGTTTCTAATGCAGTGGCATTCAGAATTGTTGTCAAAAGTGTCCAAAAGCATCTAAACTTTATGTAGTCACAAAATCAGGATCATCTACTTGAAATCCGACCACAAATGGTCACTATCAATGCATTTCAGATGTATGTTAATACCTGGTGTAAACAGCAATCTGTATCTGCTGTTTGCTTGTTATCAAGACTAAGATGCAAACACGGACTCTGACATGTATGTGTCTGTAAATGTACGGTCACATTAGCAAAATTTCTGGGCCAAAAAGGGCCATTATCTATCATCAATAGTGTAGCAATGTAGCTCACACAGAAGTCACTTTCAAACCAAGCAGCTTTCTATTAGTCAATGTGGTGAGTCCATGTGACCAACTTGAACTGCGAAATCTGTGTGGGAGATTCCCAATTGCATGTATTACTATCAAAATGACTGCTTTCCGCCTGTGAAAACGCTAAATGTGTCCACACTTTATAAATACAACAATATTTTGTGCAAGTACAATTAAATTAAAAGCATTAATACAACTGAGGAAAATTTTCCCAGACAGCAACATAGTGTTGGCCCAGATCCACACGTACCAGATGTGGGCCGGATCTGGGCCAACATTATGTTGTTTTCTGGGTTAGTTAAGGTATTTTTGGGAACTATTGGTAACTTTATGAGCAGAGATTTAGAGCTATCTCATATTGCCCGCCGTAACAGTTTGCAATAATCTTTTCTTCCATTTTCTTCATCTTCAATCCTCCAGCCGCATTAGGAGCAATGTGGATGGCCGTTACTTGGTTGACGGCGTGCCCTTCAGTTGCTGTAACCCTAGTTCTCCCAGACCCTGTATCCAATACAAAATCACCAACAACACTGCCCACTACAACTATGAGCATGAGACCGAAGAACTCAACATCTTCATTCGTGGTTGCAGAGAAGCCCTGGTTAACTATTACATGGGTCTGATGAACGCTATTGGAGCTGTAGTTCTGTCTGTCTTTCTGATTCAGGTAAATTGTCACAGGTTTAAATGTACGCAATGGACCTTAGTCAGGGTAGACACATTTATTTAAATATGAATTAAAATGAGAGTGATTAGTCGCACGTAGCCAGACCTTCAGACTGACAGCAGAAGGTCTGGACTCCAAAGCAGCTTTCATTGGCCAAGACATGTAAAGCAACCAATCACAGTTTGTTTTGTTCACGTCATGTTCAGGGGCATGTTAATGTAAAGTCTATGTCCCTACAATAACAGACCGGTGTGTAAAACTCTTGGATGTATATACCAAATCTATGCCGTGAACTTCACATACTTTTTTGAAAATCCAGCATTTACTTGATCCTGATAAGCTCTGATTGTACAGTTGTAAACATGACAGCTTTCTTCCTCCATGAGGGGGTTTGGCGTCACGACGGGTTTGTTTCCAGGAGGACCTTTAAAAAATGCAACACACACGTCTCCCGCGAATCCTGTAGAATCCAACTAATCAAATGACGACTTCGAAACTCCTGAAATGTTTCCAATTTTGTGTGCCATATGCATCAGACGTTCAGACGTGACGTCTGAGGCTGAGACTAGTGAGGGATAGACATACCAATGCATTCAATGGATTGTAGTGTTGTGTACGGTAAAATAGGAAATATTGAATTTTTCCAACAAATTTTCAATTACAAAATAACAAAAAAATTACTCATACAGCATGGGTTTTGAAAATCAAACCTTCAACCACCTTTCAAGACAATATACAGTAGAGCACTGAATGGACAATGAACAGATCACTACTTTGTTTTCATTCACATCAAATCAAATATGCTGTCTACCCTAACTAAGATCAGTTAGTTTGTGAACAAGGTTTAGTCAATTTAATTTCCCAGTTTAGTTAACTTGAATTCCTTGTACCATATATCGTATGCTACAAAAGTTAAATTTGGTAACACTTTACAATAAGATTCTGTTTGTTAATATTTTTTAACTACACAAGTTAACATGAACTAACAATGTAAAATACTTCTTAAAGCATTTGTTAATCTTAGTTAATGTTAATTTCAACAATTACAAATGCATTATTTAAAACTTATCTGTTAATATTATTTAATGGAACTGAGATCACCTAACAATGAACAGCAGTAGTTTTATTAACCAATGGAACCTTATTGTAAAGTGTTACCATAAATTCATACATCACCTCAGTTGATATGAAAAAGTTCTGTCTTACAGAACTTTACAGATTTAGAGTAATTCATTGCAGTGCATTCATTACAGTAACTGAAATGCATTTGTAAATCAATACATATAGCAAATAATAAATTTTGTCTTATAGGGTAGGTTAAAGGGTTAGTTCACCCAAAAATGAAAATTCTGTCATTAATTACTCACACTCATGTCGTTCCACACCTGTAAGACTTTCGTTCATCTTCGGAACACAAATTAAGATATTTTTAATGAAATCTAAGAGTTTTCTGTCCCTCCATTGACAGTCTACGCAACTACCACTTTCAAGCCCCAGAAAGGTAGTAAAGACATCATTAAAGTAATCCATGTGACTCCAGTGGTTTAACCTAAATTTTATGAAGAGACGCGAGTGCTTTGTTTGCGCAAAAAAACAAAACAAAACATAATTTACCAAATATCAATCTCCAACGTGCACTCACGCAATGTCTGCTCTCGCGTCAAAACAACACGCATGAGTTGTAGTGCTCTCATGAACAAGCGTTGGAGATTCATATTTTGTAAATAAAGTGGTAAATTATGTTTTTTTTGCACAAACAAAGCACCCACGTCACTTCATTAAATTGAGGCTAAACCACTGGAGTCACACTGGATTACTTTAATGACGTCTTTACTACCTTTCTGGGACTTGAAAGTGGTAGTTGCGTGGACTGTCAATGGAGAGACAGAAAACTCTCAGATTTCTTTAAAAAGATCTTCATTTGTGTTCCAAAGATGAATCTTGCAGATTTGGAATGACATGAGGGTGAATAATTAATGACAGAAATTTTATTTTTGGGTGAACTATCCCTTTAATATATATAATTTTAGATTAAACATACAATATGACAAATAAACACCCAGAAATTCTTGTTAATAAATGTGATAAATAAATTACTTAATGCATATTTCCTTGTATTTTGGCTTAGGCCTGTGTATTTACTTCTACTATACCGGTACTAATAAACCATTTCTACCCATTTTTCCATATCAATCACATCTTGTCTACAGAGCTCAGTGTTGGCCAGTGTGCGCCTCCTGCAGACGTCTATGGAGGCCGTTGCTGGACAGGAGAATGTGGAGATCGAAACTGAGGGCTACTTGCTTGAGAAAGGAGTGAAGGAGACCATCATGGAGTATGTAGGTCCTGTGCTGAATCTCCTGTGGCTGAACGAGGTAGCCCCTCCTGCAGCCGAAGCAGGGGCCGCTGGAACGACCACCACAAGCTAAAGAGTCAGATTCATCTGACCACTGAAATCTTTCCAGTTGGAGGCTGAGAGTGCTGACAACTAATCAATCAAATAATTTTTTGGTATTTTTTATATATATATCCATTTTAATGACCTAATTGCACATCTCAAAGCGTTGTATACTTCATTAATACTCTAAAATGGTTTTAAAATTTCACCCAATTTGGTGAGAAGTCTTTCGAATGATGAGTGATTCCACTGTCAATTCTGCAGCACTCTATCCCTACGTTTTATGGCAAATATATCATATTGCTAGCCTTGGGGTGAGTAAACGTCTGTTCATTCCTGTCAGGAGAAACCTGGTGCAGCTATGCCTGGGAAATGACTAGCAATGTGCTTAAATTTCCACCATGAATGGCTGAATATTTAAGAGTGACCGAGCAGTTGTCGTAACTGAAAGTTCTATTACATTTACTTCCCGTTTACAAAGTCATACACCTAAAAGAGGCTGATTCACTAACATAGCCTATTTTGTAATACTACTGCTACCACATTTGTAAATGATTGTAAATTGGAATAACAGAAACATGCAAACTGCCCTTGTGAAAAAGAAATGTGCTTAACTGCAGTAAATGTGCACTTCTAAATCTTTAAAAAACTGTACTTGCAGGTAATATAATATTAATTAAATAAAAGGCCACTTAAGTGTACTTAAAGAGAGTACACTTTTCAGTACACTTATGTTATATTTGTCAAATTAAAATGTTACTTTAAAGTTTTTTTGTGCTTTAAAGAAGTACACTTATTTTGATGTGTTGACTAACATACTACAGCACATGTAAAGTACCTTTTTTTATCATTTAAACTGTAGTGTTATTCGATATTACATTTAAATTTAATATTTTTAAATGTACTAAATTGCAACTTCATCGTTACAAATGTGTAATTACAAATATATGTTAATACATGACACATTTCAATAGAAATGACATTAAAGCATATTTTAGTTTACTTTCGACAGCGCAACAACAGAAGTAATTATTAAATTACATATAAATATGTACTTAAGTCCTGCTTAAGTGGGTGAAAAAAGCACTCTTAAGTTCAACTAATCACATTTAATATAAATTTAAACTAAAATGCATTTTCATTTAATTGTAAATAACATGAAATTAAATATCTGAAAACATTAAATTCAACTTGCACAAGTAAATTCTTATATTATTTCATTGATAAGTAAAAATATGCTACTTCTTTTTCACAAGGGTAAGCTCCTTCTAATAATCTTACACTGTGTACTACCCACAACATGATAAAGTTTTCTCTTCCAAAACAAAGAGTTTGTTCTAATCAGCCACAACCTTGATAAACGATAGAACACATTGTTACTTGGTTTCTATTTCTTTGGCTTCACACTGGTTAGCCCCGCCCACAGTGAAATCTCATTGGCCTAAAATCTTGAGAGGATGCTCACTGCAGAGCCAATGGATGGAGCTAGACGGTCCAACCACACCCATAATCTTATTGCTAAACATAACTCCACCCATTACGTTCAGAGAGGAGGAGCTGGACGTCATTTGACTCTGCAGTGAGCACCACTTGAAAATCTCCACATTGCTGATTAATCAATATGTTCTGATTGCGTGGTATTTCCGCTTGCAATGTGGATAAGCAAATTATTTGATGCTGGAAATGATTAATTAAAATATATATATATAATCACATGTGAAATAAGTTATTAAAAATCTGAAGCCACAATTTTATATTTTCTTTTCATTCAGTGTTAATTGCATGTTGTAAACATACATACTTAATTGTCATTAAGTAATTTTTTGGTTTTGCATTCAGCATGGAATTAAATGCATTGTAAGTGTTAAAGATGGTGTAGATGATGCTCAATGCTCTGCTATGAAACACTGTACTGCACTCGCAGAACTCTACAGAAATCTGTCAGCTCTAATAAAATCTGACATTTTGAACTGTTTTGCTGTTTAGTGATATTTTGTTGAAATAGATGCATACCCCATGATTCTGTCTTTTTATTGATTCTTTCTTTCAAACTTTCACATGTACACATTAACATACAGGCGCACATGTACGCACATGGAAGATCTGCACGATCACGTGAGCCATGTAGATTTGCACTCACTTTCTCATGTACATAAGTATGTCAGAGGCAGGACAGGATAATGAAGGATGATGGTTGATGGCAGCATATACAGTGAAAGCCCAGTGTGTCTGCGTCTGCGTCCTTTATCCTTTAACCTGCCCTAATCTGTTAATACACAAACTGCTGCACCAGCACTCACACGCATTGCATCCGATTATAACTAACAGCAGGAGGGAAGATGAGTGTCCAAATTCATGTCAAATGCTCTACTACAACTTGTATACTACTATATATATATATATATATATATATATATATATATATACATATATTTCTACAAGTTTGGAATAATTAAGATTTTTTTATTCATGTCATTCATCCATTCATACTCAACTACAACTTGTAGTATACTATATATATATGAGCACTGACAGGTGAAGTGAATAACACTGATTATCTCTTCATCACAGCACCTGTTAGTGGGTGGGATATATTAGGCAGCAAGTGAACATTTTGTCCTCAAAGTTGAAGTTAGAAGCAGGAAAAATGGGCAAACGTAAAGATTTGAGCGAGTTTGACAAGGACCAAATTGTGATGGCTAGACGACTGGGTCAGAGCATCTCCAAAACTGCAGCTCTTGTGGGGTGTTCCCGGTCTGCAGTGGTCAGTATCTATTAAAAGTGAACCGGCGACAGGGTCATGGGCGGCCAAGGCTCATTGACGCACGTGGGGAGCAAAGGCTGGCCCGTGTGGTCCAACAGACAAGCTACTGTAGCTCAAATTGCTCAGGAAGTTAATGCTGGTTCTGATAGAAAGGTGTCAGAATACACAGTGCATCGCAGTTTGTTGTGTATGGGGCTGCATAGCTGCAGACCAGTCAGGGTGCCCATGCTGACCCCTGTCCACCGCCGAAAGCACCAACAGTGGGCACGTGAGCATCAGAACTGGACCACGGAGCAATGGAAGAAGGTGGCCTGGTCTGATGAATCACGTTTTCTTTTACATCATGTGGATGGCCGGGTGCGTCGCTTACCTGGGGAACACATGGCACCAGGATGCACTATAGGAAGAAGGCAAGCCGGTGGAGGCAGTGTGTTGCTTTGGGCAATGTTCTGCTGGGAAACCTTGGGTCCTGCCATCCATGTGGATGTTACTTTGACATGTACCACCTACCTAAGATTTGTTGCAGACCATGTACACCCTTTCATGGAAACAGTATTCCCTGGTGGCTGTGGCCTCTTTCAGCAGGATAATGCGCCCTGCCACAAAGCAAAAATGGTTCAGGAATGGTTTGAGGAGCACAACAACGAGTTTGAGGTGTTGACTTGGCCTCTAAATTCCCCAGATCTCAATCCAATCGAGCATCTGTGGGATGTGCTGAACAAGATACCACAGCACACCTTCAGAGGTCTAGTGGAGTCCGTACCTCGACGGGTCAGGGGTGTTTTTGCAGCAAAAGGGGGACCAACACAATATTAGGAAGGTGGTCATAATGTTATGCCTGATCGGTGTATATAACTACAAGTTTGGAATAATTAAGATTTTTTATTTATGTCATGTCATTCATTCATTCATGTGAAATGCTCAACTACAACTTGTAGTATCCTATATACAAGTGTGTCCATGTGTGTGTATATATATATATATATATATATATATATATATATATATATATAATTATACTTGTAGTCTAGAACTTGTATATGGCTACAAGTTTGGAATAATTAAGATTTTTTAAATGTTTTTTGAAAGAGTCTCTTATGCTCACCAAGGCCATATTTTTCTCAAAAAAACTCTTCGTTTCGCTCCAGAAGGCCTTTATTAACCCACTGAAGTCGTATGGATTACTTTTATGATGGATGGATGCATTTTTTGGGCTTCAAAATCTTGAGCCTTGAGCCCACTATTCACTATTAGAAAGCTTGGAAGAGCCAGGATATTTTTAAATATATCTCCGATTGTGTTTGTCTAAAAAAAAAAAAAGTCATATACGCCTACGATGGCTTGAGGGTGAGTAAATCATGGGATAATTTTCATTTTTGGGTGAACTATCCCTTTAATTACAGTTACTTCTGATGTAATTGCATTAAATACTGTATAGACTTATAGAACAATTCTATATAAAACAATAGTGGATTTAACATTACATTTTAATGTTACAATGTATGTTTTTAATGTAACCTTCTCCTTTTACACACTTTGGTGAGTTCTAGAATAATTTATGCAATTATATATTGTTTATTTGAAAGAATCAAAAGTGCAGTTTCGTGTCTGTCCTTGTATTCAACTGGTCGAGGTTGATATGCGATTTAGAAAGTAATTAATGCGAGTAATTAGTATTGTAATCTAATTACACTGTTGAAGATGTAAATAGTAGCTAGTAATTAATACACATAATTAATACAGTAATTAATACAAATAGTAGCTAGTAATTAATAATGTTCAAAATACAGTTTAAAACAGTAATATTGTGAAGTATTAGCTATTACAGTTTGATATATTTTAAAATGTACTTTATTCATGTGATAATGTTTTTTAAATAGCCTATAATATATTAAAAAGAATTGTTTAGATAGTTTTAGATAGTTTTGAAGTAGTCAAGTTTCATTTGTGTCAACTTACCTCATATAGTGTGTCAATATACCTTGTTAGGCTAGTGTTATAAGTATTAAGCATTTTTGTAAACCTCTCTCGTCTGTCAGCAATAACAAGCTTAATCTAAATGATAACAACTCAAAATCGACCTTACACATGACATGTTTAGAATTAAACATTTGAGATCTAAAAAAGGGTGTGCAAGATAAAAGCCCTGTTGTCGTTAGTGGGAGAGGCTGTCCTTTAGCACGGGAGTTGGCAAGTTGGATTGCACCAGCTTTTCTCTTTCGCCACCTACACAGAGAACCAACCCACCCAACCACATCTCTGAAACCGATTCTAATAGCGGCACTTGCCGTCGAAAAGTCAGAATCATTTCAGCGAATCGGTTCGTTCGAACGGTTCATTTAAATGAACCAGTTCAGAAAGTGATTAATCAATTCGTTCGAGTCATAGCTCAGAAGTGTTCCCTTTGCGTTTACGTCATGTTTTGTAACGAAATAAATGCAGCAGATCTCTTTTGATGTTTCCACCCTCACCTCACACATTTTTAAACAAAATGAACACGGTCAAGTTCACAATTCGACTGATTTAAGAGGTGAATCGGTTCGACCAAATCAATAAAAAGAACCGGATCAATACAACAATTGGTTCGCGAATCGGACAGCACTACTTCGGCTTCCGTAGCTGAAATGATCCTTACTACACTTTCTTCCATGCATTTATCGTTCAATTAATTTTATCTTTCCACAACAAACGCTTATTTTAACGCGAGTCAGGCATAACTACACCCGGATAGAAGGTGCAAAGGACTTAAATACGCCCGTTCAGCCTTACCGAATCCGCTGTTAAGGACATTTTAACGTGATCTGTCATGGTAGTCTGATAGTTAGCACGTACGCTATCAGGGTATAACTCGTTAGCGGAGCAAATATCGTTTGTTTGTTGTGTGTTTAAGGTAAAACAGCGATAACGAGATCAGCTGAAATGTGAACACTCGCACTTGATGGACTGCGATCTTCACTGCGGTTGCAGACGACCTCACGACAGTTGTGTCGAAGTTGGAAATACGGAAATAACAGCCATTTATGGCCCACAAAATAATCAATTAACTGCAGCTCAAGTGTTGTAAATACCGTGTATCGTCGCTTTGTTTTGAAAAGTATATGGCTGTGAGCGCGCCTATCAAAAGTGGAGATTAATATTTAGGTCGTGCATGAAGATTAGTGTTCACGGCAGGATGTCAAAGGGATTTGTGAGCTGAGATAATAACAAAAACAAAAACATGTCATTCACCCGGTCATAAATTGCCAAGTCTCGCTTTATAACAGAAATCCGTCGACTTTTGCTGTAAATAATATAGATGTTTGTGCATTGGCAGAGCGGGCTGTCAAAGTCACTTTACTGATCAAATACTGTAGAAGTCAGAGCCATCATGTCAGGGGATAGTAGTGGCAGTGGCGAGGACTCCGACCGAGAAACCCGTAAAGTTTGCACTGTTAAACTCGAGATCACTAATGGTAGGTGACTGCATCCTTACTCACGAGACTTAACAGATTTAACCTGTTGTGTTTTGATTCCTTTACAAAAAGTGGTGGTAGCATGGTGATGCTAATACCACGGTACTTTGATGTGTACCATGGTATTTAATGAAAACCTTATTCATATGCCATGATATTTACATGAATCTCCAAAGAATTCCATTTAATATAATAAGCATTTCCAAAAACTATTGTAAAGTTTTGTGTGTGTGAGCCTATTATTTCTCTGTATTTATTACCCTAAAATAGTGTACTTTATATAAGAATTGTGGTGGGGAAATGGTAATATCTTGGCATTGAATCAATACCATATTGAAGTACCATGGAATTTACATGCTACTTCAGAAACATTGTAATTTTGGATACAATTTTATCAGTGTAAAACTGTAATGGGTGTAAAAACTGATGTTGTGCTAAAGGGATAGTTCACCCAAAAATGAAAATTCTGTCATTAATTACTCACTCTCATGTCGTTCCACACCGTAAGACCTTCGTTCATCTTCAGAACACAAATGAAGATCTTTTTAATGAAGTTTGAGAGCTTTCTGTCCCTCCATTGACGCAGCTACCACTTTCGAGCACCAGAACGGTAGTAAGGACATCATTGAAGTAATCCATGTGACTCCAGTGGTTCAACCTCAATTTTATGAAGCGACACAATAATTTACCACTTTATTTACAAAATATTAACCTCCAACACGCGTTCACGAGAGCACCACAACGCATGCGTGTTGTGTTGACGCGAGAGCAGACGTTACGTGAATGCGTGTTGGAGATTAATATTTTGTAAATGAAGTGGTAAATTGTTTTTTTGTGCAAACAAAGCACTCGTGTCGCTTCATAAAATTGAGGTTAAACCACATGGATTACTTTAATGATGTCTTTACTATCTTTCTGGGGCTTGAAAGTGGTAGTTGCATTGTCTGTCAATGGAGAGACAGAAAGCTCTCAGATTTCATTAAAAAGATATTTGTGTTCCGAAGATGAACAAAAGTCTTACGGGTTTGGAACGACATGAGGGTGAGTAATTAATGACAGAATTTTCATTTTTGGGTGAACTAACCCTTTAAGTGGCATTATAATTGTTTTGCATAGGTCAGTACTGTTTTTAATTATCAGTGTCAGATTATTTTTTCCAGTTCTAACTGTTCTCTTTTTCTGTGCCAGTTTTTAAAAGTAAAATATTGAAGTGTTGCCCATCTTTTCTAATGTCACTAATGTTGGATTTTGGACATTTTATTGCCTGATTTTCCTTATTTCCTTGCAATAGAGTGCAACAGTGCCCGCCCACTTTTTCAGTGCATTGGTTCCGGAAGTATTTTTTCCATTCATTCCTCCCATAGGGATTTCAAAATAGTCTTTGTTAAAATGTTATAAGCCATGAACCAAACCAACCAGTTACGATGTGAATCATTAACTTTGATTGGAAACAAAAAAGTATTTGATAATCGGACAAAACTACAATCCCATGAAGCATTGCGAAAAGCATAATCAGGTTAAAAACGATGGAGAAATATGAAACTACGCATTTAAAAATGTTGATTTTATATACATATATATATATATATATATATATATATATATATTATATATATTAGTGTTGCATGGAAGTGGGTGGGGCTAAAGAGATATTTTGACATGTTTTTTCTTGTTTCAACTCTGGTGGAATTTTCTGTACAGCATCATGGGTAATGTAGTTTTTTTTTTTTACCATGAATTCCACTATGAAACACGATTATTTTAAAACTAAGTTGAAATAATGCAGGTTGACGGCTTCAACAGAAGCAAATACTATCAATTAACAGCCTCGTAGCTCGCAGTAAAGCTATCTTTAAAGGTTTATAAGTTATTGTTAAAAATCAATTTCCCCTATGGAGAAAATGAATAGAGTTTTTACTTCTGGAACCCGACTGTTGCACTCTATTCGAGCTCTGTTTTTTTTTACTGAAAAACCTTGTAAAAGCAGAATTATTTTTTCAGTCATGGTTATCGGCCATAAGTAAATATCACTTTTGGAATCAGTCAAATGTCTGTATCACTGCATGTACATAACTTGTTTATTCACATGTGTTTGATATGTGTGTGGGGGGATTTAAAGGGTTGAGCAAGATTTGTTGTGTAAATTAGCTGTTTGTCTCTTCCCAGCAAACCTCACAGGATACACTGAGAAAGTTGGCATGGAGAACTTTGAACTTCTCAAAGTGCTTGGCACCGGAGGTGAGAGCGCTGCACTGTACTGTCCCATCCCGTAACTGATTTGTCCATCCCGTAAAGGTCATTGGGAATGTTTATACTCAGACAAAATAGTTTTAAGTGATTATGAAAGAAAGTTATCACATGAGTGATGGCCATGAGATTATAATTATGGAGTAGATCTAACACATTTTATACACAAAATATTTGTTAAAATTCAGTCTTTTATCTCCCACTTTTATTTTTTTACTGTAAATGAGCCAAATACTTCTTTCCAGTCATTCAGGGTAATAATCAACTAGAGACTCCAGACCCGTAATCAGACCTAGCATACGCCCAAACACCTTGTGCATCTGCTGGCTTATTAACAACATATGAATTACAGGAAGCATTTAAGTAGTATTTGTATAATTCGTAATATATTTTTCTATCGCAGTCTAATTGGCAGATGCAACTGTAATTAAACCAGATTGGCATGAAGTGTAAACACTGTGGCTCTTTGAGGCATTTCAAACGTTTGTTTGAGTGGTCTGAGTGCAGAAATTACTCAAAAGCATAGGTTTTGTTTAATACACAGTGGTTGGATATCCCTTTAAATAGCTACATCTCTGCTTTTCCTTCTTTTTATCAGCATACGGGAAAGTGTTCCTGGTCAGAAAAATCAGTGGCCATGATAAAGACAAACTCTACGCCATGAAGGTTTGTACTCTCTATTATCACACATGACTTTTTGCTTGTCCTTCGGTTAGTAAAAACAAACAGTTCTAATGTGCTCAATTATATTTTTTATTAAGGGGCATTCTTTTTAAAAAATAATTCAAACATATCATAGAAATAAATACTCTGCTAGAACATAATTGGCCATTATGTTAGATTATACAGCTCTCACCTGTCGACTGTCACAGCAGATTTTGATGAAATCACTATTTTTCAGTTTTTCTTGACAGGATTATTATCATTAACTAAAACTAAAACCATACAAAAAAACATTTTTATTACTTGAAATAAACATGAACTGAAATGAAATAAATTATAATAAAACTTAAACTTATTATTACTTCACTACTTTGAATTTATTACTTAATTTGTTAATAGTTGCATAAGTAACATTTCTCATTTTTGTTTAAGTTGAAGTACTAGAATAACTAAATTAACTAAATTTACTAAAACTAACAACTAAACTTAAAAAAAACAAAAACTAATAAAAATGACAAAACCAACAAAATTACTAAACCTTTAACTAAAATTAAAATGAAAACAAAAAATAAATAAAATCTAATTCAAAATATTAACAAAAAATATAATACTATATCAATTATATTAAGGGTACGTTTACAAAACAACAATGTACTAAAAACAGAAAAGTTTTTCTTTTAACTTTTTGCGCACAGATGACAACGTTGTCAAAATGATCCCCGATCACACGGATCAGAGTAAACTATTAAAAACGCTGTATTCTGCTGCCAGGCCAGTAGATGGCGATGTCACTTTGTAAAAAAACACTACGCTCCTATAGACTGAACACGTAATATGCATGTGCATGACGTCACAGTTTTTACAAATTCGCGTTTTTGTAGTTTACATTGACACAGTAACGGTATCATTTTCAAAAACTTGCACTTTGAAACTCGTTTTCAAAAATTTAAGTTTTACGTTTTTAGTTGAAGACGGTGTCGTGTAAACGCCCCCTCAAATAATAACACTGGTTCAAATGTTATTCGTCTCATTCTTACTATGAAATTATTTTCTGGTCTTTCCCCCTGTAGGTTCTGAAGAAAGCAGCCATTGTTCAGAAGGCAAAGACTGCTGAGCACACTAGAACAGAGCGACAGGTGCTGGAACACATTCGCCAGTCACCCTTTCTGGTCACCCTCCATTACGCCTTTCAGACGCAAACCAAACTGCATCTCATACTAGGTAAGCACAGGAGCGTGCTATCGAAATAACGTGTTAGCCCACATTAATATGCAATTTGACTGGAAAAAAAAAAAGTGCTGAACAGTTTTCACTCAGAAATTACTGGTAAATTTTACAAATAATCAAAAAGAAACTGCAAGTAGCATTGAATTAAACATGATGAAATTTTGAAGTAGAAAGACTGAATTAATATTTTTTTGTAAAACGTTTGTTAAATGTGATTAATTACGATTAATCGATTTAATAGCACTACTTTAAATGTAACTTCTTATAAAATTTGAAGGTGTGTTTCCACCGATGCTAGATTTATTGTTCACATTTTATGAATCATCTTAGGGCGTTTTCACACTGGCAGTTTAGTTCAGAACGGGGCACGTATCGCAAGAAAAATTGGTAATGTGAAAGCTGTCATGTGGACCCGGGTATGCACCAGGGTACAGAACCTGAGACTACCTGAAGGAGGTGGTCTTAGTTTGGTTGCACTCGGGGTGTTTTCACACTTGGTCCTTTTCAGGGGTCTGAGCGCAGTTCATGGGATTTTTGGCCCGTATGGGAACACTCCAAACGATCTCAGACCCCTTTAAAGCGAACCGAACCAAGACCCTCTTGGGAGGTGGTCTGGGTAATGTCCATTGTGAACACAAATCAGTCCGGGCTCACTTGATTTTTCCATTCGCAAATTCCAGTATAGTTTGCTCATCAGATGCCTCCGTACAAATCACCTGTTCATCATAGCTGCTTCTTCTGGCAGACCTTATTCGTTCACAATGGTACACTTGTTTATTGTAATTTCAACCGCTTTCAAACTGTGAGACGCGGCTGTGCGCCTTCACAGTTTAAAATGCTTTTAGGAGTGCACACACCTAAAGCGCATGGACAGAAAGCCAGCTATTAAAGCCAACTAAATTATCTTTAGCGTGTTAAGTGTTCAGAACACAAGGGGTTCACATAAACAGTTGATTTTGTCTTTAGCGAATGAAAGAAATTGTGTATGTGTATCAGTATGTTGGATCCGTGCATTACTGTAGTTCTTAAAGTGACAGCAGCCTAATATAAGAATCAGTAGAACCAGTATGCGTTTTATTCATACAGTGAAGAATATGCAGTTTTTTCATTTGATTATTCCATTTCTTTCTTTAAAGCTGATTTTAGGTATACTTACTGTACCTGGAAAATTTAGAGCAGTTTATTTCATTTGCATTTTTTATTATATTTGTCCTATTTTTTTTTATATGCTGATGTTATCATTGCCTTCTACAATAAAATACATGATTCAAGGAAAACAATTCGAAATAAATGTTATTTACAAACGTGGATGTGTAATATAGTGCAAGAATATGGATGTAGTATTGCAACAATTTATATTTTTGTGCAAAAGATAAACTTGGGGTTAAGCTCATTCAACAGCATTTGTAGCAATGTTGTTTTACAACATATTAGAAATAATAATTAATAATAATAATAATAATATTTTGGTTATATCTTGGTTAGGCACATACATTGTAAGTGAATGGGATCAAATTTTGAAGGCCATAGGTTCTGCCATCAAACACTGAACTGGACTAGATCCAAAAAGCAACAGTATGAACATAAAGAGGTCTGAGACCACATTCCTACTTGGGGGACCAAAAAAGGACCGGAGGGACAGGGACAGTGTGAACGTAAAGAAAACTGGGTCCTTTTTCACTTGGTTCACCTCTTGGTCCACTTAAAGGAGTCTTCGGTTCTTTTAAAGAGGACTCAAGTGTGAAAACACCCTCGAACTGTGCTGCGATTCGCGTGAATGTAAAAGCAACATGAACTCGGGTGCGCGCTTGTTCAGGAAGTAAAGTAACCTGATGTATTTAGTTCAGTAAAACACATGTAAGTGTTGATGATTTACCTCAGATACGAGCGAGAGTGAGCCTGCAGTGTAATCGTGCATAGAGAGTGCAATCAGGGCAGCAAATGAATGGCAATCCGCTTGTCTCCTCTAAAGATTCCATTTGCAAGCAGCAGAAAGCCGCCTTTATGTGACGCACATACAGTAAACCCAAGTGTAATTTACTCTGCTGCACATAATAGCACCAAATTAATTAAAAACACAATATATTGACCCGCGTTCTGTTTTCTGTCATGTGTTGTGCATGTTTGTGATTATGTAAGATGAACGCAAATGCACCACCAGGGTTCGATAGAATGGTGTGAAACCAGACCAACGCTGCGGGGGGCACCAGGAACAATTGCGCTCGGAATCGGACCACAGAAACATGCCCAGTGTGAAAACGCCAAGAAAAACTAATCAAATGTCAGTTATTTAATTTACATTATTATCCAAAAATAGGCATTACTACATAATTGGGTATAATATAAAATGAGTTTTCAGCAATAATAACTGTGTTGTTATATATACTGTTACTGTGATGTAAAATTACTCATCCCCAATGATGTAAGACACTGGTCATACCACCCACCTCTAGTTTCTAGCTATTTGTCCTTTAGTAAATTGATGTTTTTTGGAAAATTTTGTGAGTGTGTGTTTGTTTCGGAAGACTATGTGAGTGGAGGAGAGATGTTCACGCACCTGTATCAGAGAGATCATTTCTCTGAGGATGAGGTGCGGATCTACGTGGGGGAAATTATTCTGGCCCTGGAGCACCTGCACAAGGTACTACTAGCTACTGTAGTATCGTCTGCTAACTTTTGATTGATAAATAGTAGATACACACTTACAGATATGTAAGTTAGTGAAATTAAATTCACTAATGCAGCTAATTAAACATGATTAATACTGTTCAATTTTATTTTGTATTTGTAAATCCAGATAAGAAAGTAACTTGTAATCATTGTTTGGGAGAAACAAATTAGTTATAATTAGCAACAATATTTTATCAATTTTTAGAGATTATGGTGATATTTGTGGTTTTTATGAAGACTGTCAACAGATCAAAAAACCTTATTTGGTTTTTGTGTTTTCAGCTTGGCATTGTGTACCGGGACATTAAGCTGGAAAACATCTTATTGGACAGTGATGGTCATGTGGTTCTGACAGACTTTGGGCTGAGTAAGGAGTTTCTGGAAGAGGAGGTGGGAAAATAAAAACTAATAAATAATAATTGTAGTTTATATTTTTCTCTTGTTGTATCCATGTTGTGTTGTAATCCAGTGCACCATTGTCATGATGATATGCTTTGTTCATGTAGAAAGAGAGGACGTACTCATTCTGTGGCACTATAGAGTACATGGCACCAGAGATTATCAGAGGGAAAGCTGGCCATGGCAAGGTGAGAGGAGAGAAAATTATTTAACTAATCTCACAAAAGCATTTCCTATTTCGAATCGAAAGGAAAAAAGAGAAATAATTGCACAAAGAAAATTTTTGTGTTTTGTTTGGTGAAATTAATTTTCTTGATAATTAAGCACTTTTCTAAATAAAATATTAGTAATGTAACCGGTTTGTTTTTGGCTTTTTGAGTTGTATTTCTCATTCACTATGTTTCCATCCAAAGTTGCGAAATTAACTTATCCGCAAAATTGGAATATCGCATAAAATATTTGCGACTAAAGAACCGTTTCTATTCCATGTGTTCAAGAGAAGAAAATGGTCACTTTCTGGGTTATTGGCGCAAAATATCTGTGTAAAAAAAAGAAAAAAAAAATAGAAGTTGCTGCAATTAACCAAAAATGCACATAGGTGTATGGAAACTATTATATACTATTATTTACAAATATGATTCTCATTACTGAAAATTACCTACAAATGTCTTAATTATATTTTGCCTCTACACAATAAGCTGTGATAGAAGAATGTCTTTTTATTGTTAAATTATAAAAATATACACATTAACTTTTAAATAATTTATCTCTCTTTTTATACAGGGTGTCCGCAGGGTCTTAAAAAGTATTAAAAGTTGATAAATCCATTTTGGGAAAATTAAGGGCCTTAAAAGGTATTAAAAAGTCTTAATCACGATTTTATGAGGTATTAAATTTTGTTCAAGCTTTGTCAAAAGAGTTTGACTCCAAAAAGTATTCATGAATATATTTATTTTCATCCCCATAATAACTATTAAAAAACAACGGCATGCTCGGTCAGTGAGATCAGCTCAGGGCGCGCGCGCCGTCTACGGGTGACGTCACGTATTTTGCGAAATGCACGGTTAGGTGATGTGTCGCCCTCCACACGTCGCGAAACAGACTCCGAAATGGGGAAATGTAAATTTGCGGACTCCTGGTTGGAGAAGGATGAGTTTAAACAATGGCTGAAGCCTGTCGCTGAAAACAACCGTGAGGCTTACTGTACATATTGTAAAAAGAAGATTAGCATAGCCTCGATGGGCATCAACCCTTTCAAGTCCCACATGTACGGTGCTAGCCACAAGGCCGCCGTTGGCCGTTTTTTTTTTTTTTTTTTTTTTTCCCATAAATAATGTATGTCTTAAAGGGTTAGTTCACCCAAAAAATTCTGTCATTAATTACTCACTCTCATGTCGTTTCAAACCCATAAGACCTTTGTTCATCTTCAGAACACAAATTAAGATATTTTAGATGAAATCCGATATGACTCGTCCATAGACAGCAATATAATCAACACTTTCAAGGTCCAGAAAGGTACTAAAGACATCGTTAAAACAGTCGACGTGACTGCAGTGGTTCAACCTTAATGTTATGAAGCGATGAAAATACTTTTTGTGCGCAAAAACAAAACAAAAATAATGACTTTATTCAGCAATATCTTTTCTTCTGTGTCATTCTCATACGTTGTTTACGTCTGGTGCTTCCAGGTTCTACATCAGAACGCCGACTCATTATTGGCCGGCTCCTGTGTCCGCATCACACGCATGCGTCGTGCTGATCACATGATCAGCTTTGGCCAATACTGAGCCGGCATTCGGAAGCCTTCACTGTGCTTACTGCTTCACCTGTGTAAGGATAATGACAGGGAAGAGAAGAGATTGTTGAATAAAGTCATTATTTTTGTTTTGTTTTTGCACACAAAAAGTATTCTCGTTGCTTCATAACATAAAGGTTGAACCACTGCAGTCATGTCGACTGTTTTAACAATGTTTTTAGTACCTTTCTGGACGTTGAAAGTGGTGGTTAAATTGCTGTCTATGAACTGTCGGATTTCATCAAAAATATCTTAATTTGTGTTCTGAAGATGAATGAAAGTCTTACGGGTGTAGAACGACATGAGGGTGAGTAATTAATGACAGAATTTTCATTTTTGGGTGAACTAACCCTTTAATGGTTTTAAACTTCTTGCAAAATGCAAAATATACATTTATACTTTTGATTTTGGTCAAGAATATGACAAAAATATGGTATGTTTTTAGCCCTATTCAGACGGTTATTGTTTCTCATGGGAATGTCTGTAAAAATTAGCATTTGTCATTTTAAAAATGTGGAAATTAGCAGATATAAGTTAATGCAATCTCTTATTTCAACAAGGTAAACATTTGCCCAACTTTTTTTTGCTATTTTTTCGACTAGTAAAAATGATTAGTTGTGCAATCCCTAAATTATGTAAATGTACATAATAACTATTTAAAAAATTATTGGTTACACATTACTTTGATGGTCCCCTTAAGATATTATGTTGATTATAAGTATTGTTGCACCTACATGGCAACTAACTCTCAGTAGAGTATTAGTTGAGTATTACTGCACTGTATTTGATGTAGTTGCAAAGTTACTTATAGTCAGTAGAATGTCTGTTGGTGGAGCATCAAAATAAAGTGTTAGCAGATATTAAGCAGACAGTCTACTAATACTCTACTGAGAGTTAGTTGACATGAAGGTTCAACGTTACTTATAGTCAACAGAACGTCTAAAAGGGACCATCAAAATAAAGTTTTACCAAAATATCGGATACTATAATAATTTTAAAGTTTGTAAAGAGATTTTTGTTCTCTTTTCTTTCTGAAAGCTCCCACTCACTGTAGTGGGTCAGTAACATGATATTATTCTTGTAAACAGTTTCCAGCATTTCAGTAATAAGTGTCCATATTTAAAATACGTGCACATTACCACAAAACGCAGCAGTTACCGTAGAGTGCTTTATGGATTGATCCCTTCTTGTAAACTCAGAGATGTGGATTCAGATGGCAAAATTACCACAAAAGCTTTGTTTGTCCAAAACATTAAGTAATTCGGCTGGGAAATTTTAACGTGGATGGTGTGAGGAAAAACACAGAAAATCTGGATTTAGATGGCAATTAAATCACTGACTAGCCCCTGTAAATGTTGTATTGACCTTACGTACCCATTAGAAACATTTACCGTCTTATTTACAGGCTTTCGAGAGATTCTCCAAATTATGATTGATGACATGTATAATAGTGGTAATAATTCCTTCCTTTCCTGTCTGTAGGCAGTGGATTGGTGGAGTTTGGGGATTCTGATGTTTGAGCTATTGACGGGAGCATCTCCGTTCACTCTGGAAGGAGAGAGGAATTCCCAGAGTGAGGTGTCCAAGTGAGTTTCGCCCGCACACAGGCAAACCTCCAATGATTTTCTCCACACGTCCAGATACTCACAGAGTACTCCCACAGTGTTTAAACTTCCAACAACTGTTATGAATACATCTCATATTTCCCAGAATTTAAGTTGCTTTCTGTCCCTGGCAGACGCATCCTGCGCTGTGAGCCTCCGTTCCCCTCCATCATTGGGCCCTTGGCTCAGGACCTCCTGCGAAAGTTACTTGTGAAAGACCCTCATAAGAGATTGGGCTCTGGTCCCCGAGGAGCAGAGGAGATCAAATGTCATCCTTTCTTCAAGGTTCTTTCAGCCATCCCTTCATTCAATTTTTTTGCTTTTTTTTAACTGTTTTTACTTCCTCACATTTTATCTCTGTTTAATGCAGTTGTAATCTCTTAATTAGTGATGCACCACAAGTTAGGAAATTAATGTTTGATTTTGACTGAAAGAGTTTTGGAGGGCCCAAATCATTGACTGAAACAGTGACGTTTATTTAGCGCTTCTCCGATGGTGCATTTTGACTCTGTTCGTGTCTATTTAATGCACAAAATGTGGATAAGCTACTACAGTTAAACATCAGTTTTGTGGACTCTGGGCTGGGTTGACAATATCGATTTCTCGTTTTTAACTGACTTCATTTTGATGAACCAAAATCTTTTGGGAATGGGATGTGAACCGATCATCTCTTCCTCTTTACTACTAGTTATAGCGCGAAATAAATATGAATGAACATCAGAAGGTATGTTGAAAAAATTAAACAGTAAAACTTACTAAAATCATGTCTAATGTAATTGCTCAGTGTTTCAACCATGGAAAGACGTCAATAAACCGATGTCAAGTAACGTTATATAAAAACCATTTAATGTCCATATTCATTAGTCGGCTAAAAAAATAATATATATTTACCACAATATATTACATATTCATTATATTTTTGCGTTACCCGTTGTCTAAATTATTTAATGTATGTTTGAATTAATTTGAATACATTTGTCATGAAAACAAGTTATTACAGCGCCTGTTTAAATGTTTGTTTTAACAATGAATTGGAGTGGAAACTCAATTATATCATTAAATAGTTAATTTAAAACTGTACAATTGAAAAGTTTATATACAACTCAGCATTGATTTATTAAATAAATTTGATTAATTGATTATTAATTAAACTTTAGTTTGGGTATTCAGCTAAATTAAAACTTTAATTTCGGTTTCTGTATTTTTAATTACTTTGGTGCATCACTACTCTCAATCATTTCTCCATCCTTGTCTCATCTTTTCTCTATTTCTCTCTAGTAGTTGTATCTACAACCCATTTTACTTCTTTGATGTGACCTTTTTTAAGTGGGGAAAAAAGTTGGACTGGCTTGATTTTATTCATCGGGAATTGATTAGATTGTGAATAGTAGTTATAGGACAGATGGTTGTAGAGAGGGGTTGAAAAACAACAGGGCTTGGTGATGTTTGAAAAGAAAAGTAATTTCAGAGACAGGGCAAGTTATTGTATTTTGATTAATGATTAAAAAGGTAAACATTAAAAGATTAAAAAAAAAAAAAAAACTACTTTAAAGGGGTCATTTTTTACTTATTCCCCGAGGCCCACTTAAATTATCAAGATTTTTGCACCAAAAACTGTCATAATTTAGTTTTACATTGCTTTTTGTCCTTTCTCTGATGAACAAATGGCATGTTAATGCCTACTGTTATGATTGGATAACCTTTTTACTAACAGTATGAAATTGCACTGCTTGTTTATTGGTTTTGAGTAGTTCAATAATATCTTTCAATATCGTTCCTGTTCTGTTGCTCCATCCTTTAAAAAAGTTTTTTTTTGTAAAGCCTGACTTTCACAATACAACCCACACTTAAAGTAATCTTTTAATCAAAATATCACAACTTGCTCTTCCTTTGATATGACTTTTCTCTGCTGACATATGCTAGCATGTACTGCAGTTAAGCTAATTGCATTGCCCCTGACCAGAGAAAGCAGTTGTTGTGTATAGGTATCATTATTTTTGTTACAAATACTTAAATTATTACAGCACTGAGTAAAGTTTTAATGACTGAGATAAAAGTTTATAGTTCGGATATAAACGCTGACGTCTACGGAAGTGATGAAAATAGAGCAAATCACCTTTTGAAAGGAACTTGGTGCTTCAAATAACGATTATATCAATTACATCTTTACACCAGTAGGTGGCTACAAGTGACTGTTAAAAAATGTATTTGTCATTGAATCATTCAGTCAAGAGATTCGTTCAAAAACGCTGATTCATCCAGTAATGAAACAAGTCAAGCATATGAGTCATTGAATCATTTATTCAAACTGATTTTTTTAAATAATTCACTGAAATTAATTAAATTAGACTGCAGCAATTAACATTTTGTCAGAATCTCCAGTAAATTACATGTTATTTTGTATGTTCAGAATCGTGGGAGAATTGTGATTTCTATTTGAAACAAAATAATGGTGATTCTTAATTTATCCAGAATCATGCAGCTCTATTGTATTCATATCCGCCTCATTCTGGTATGCTACTCTTACTTTTTTACAATCCAGTCACCAGTTGATGGATAAAATTAAGTCCCGTCTTATATATTTTTTTCCTCATTCAGTCCGCTGTTTCTCTCGAAAATGTCACAATGTGGAAGTAAAGTCAGTTGCAACTTGCAGACTGAAGCAACAGAGACCTTGGTTATTTGTGTTAATTATCAAAAAGTAAAATCACAGATTTGTGTAACAATTTATTTTAAGCTTATTTTCAGTAAATGCCTTTTTTTGGACTGAGGAAGTTACAATGTGTTTTTAATGTACATCAAACTCTTATTTTCAGGTCTAGAAAAATTTGATTTTCTCTTTTATGACCAATTTAAGCCCAAAGTGATTTTAGTTTCACAAATCAGAAAGTGTCCAAATATTTAGTATTCATTTTGAACAGCATATCTATTGTTTCATTCTTTTTATATGAAATATTTAACCAGAAAATCTTTTTTTAGAATCTTTTTTCTTTAAACAAACAAACGGCACTTGATACTTTATCGTTATCTAATACAGTGACCTTCATACATATTTAAGTGGCTTAAGTGTCCACATACTTTTTGGTGTCACTGTAGATTGTTACACAGCTCAACTGGTTGGTCTCTCTAGGGGTTAAACTGGTCGGACTTGGCAGAGAAAAAGGTTCAGAGCCCATTCCGACCAGAACTACGTAATGAGTTGGATGTGGGTAACTTTGCCGAGGAGTTTACAGGAATGGATCCGGTCTATTCCCCTGCCAGCACACCACCTAGTACGGATCGTCTGTTTCAGGTACTCACACGCACAAACACACCTGTCCCTGTGTCCCTTTCATGGAGACAAATACATGCATACAATACAATAAATCTTACTTCCTGCCACAGCCCTCCATTATTAATAGCAACAGATAGAGTAACTGTACACATACATTCACAATTACAGTACAGTAACTTAATACCTAGTCTCCTCAAGTCACAAGACACACTTTTTAACACCTCCTCTGTCATGTATACCCTGTTCTATTATTCAGCTTTAACTCACCCCTGCTGAAACATACAGCTTAAACCAACCTCAGCTGGCCAAACCAGACCAGTCTAACCAGCTAAACACCAGCTAGACCAGTTTATAGAAATAAATCACCCAAAAGTGAAAATTCTGTTCTTGCTCAACTTCTTCATTCTAAATCTTCTTTTGTGAAACTTTTTTTAAAGAATAGAGTATTCCATCAGAATAGCTAAAACCAGCAAGCCACTTAGGCTGGTTCAAGCTGTTTTTTTTGGAAGCTTGTTTTCGCCATGAAATAAAAAATAAACTCTCAATTCTGAGAAAAAAAAGTCAGAATTGTGACATAAACTCACAATTGCGAGTTATAAAATCAGAATTGCATGATATAAAGTTAGAATTGTGAGTTATAAAGTCAGAATTGCGAGTTATGAAGTCAGAATTTTAAGATATAAACTCACAATTGCGTGCTATAATGTGCTTGCAGTTCTGAGAAAAAGTCAGAATTGCAAAATATAAACTCAAAAAATCAGAATTGTGAGATATAAAGCCAGAATTGCGTGATAAAAATGTGCAATTGCGAGGGAAAAAGTCAGAATTGTGACTTTTGCTGACTTTATAAAACGCAATTCTGACTTTATAATTCGCAATTCTGAGAAAAAAAAGTTAGAATTATGAGATAAAAAGTCGCAATTACAGTGCTCAGCGTGAATGAGTACACCCCCTTTGAAAAGTAACATTTTAAACAATATCTCAATGAACACAAAAACAATTTCCAAAATGTCGACAAGACTAAGTTTTATATAACATCTGTTTAACTTATAACATGAAAGTAAGGTTAATAATATAACTTAGAGAACAAAATTTTCAGTTTTACTCAAATTAGGGTGATGCAAAAATGAGTGCACCCCACTGAAAGTCTCTGGAGCAAAGCTAAATTTTAGACTACAGATGTCTAATTTAACAAGAATTCAACCACAGGTGAGTCTAATTATTCATTACACAGGTGTCCAGCAGACAGTTGACTATAAAAGGGTGTTAAAACCCCTTCCCATTTCATGCTGTCAGCAATGGCACCACATGGAAGAGAAATGTCAAGACCTGAGAAAGCAAATAATTTCTTTACACCAGAAAGGTGATGGTTACAAGAAGATCAGCAAAGCTTTACTTATCAGTCAGAATACTGTAGCAAAAGTGGTACAAAAATTTAAAAAAGATGGAACTGCAACCATCTCACAGAGACGTCCAGGTCGTCCACGGAAGTTAACACCTCGACAGGAGCGTCTTCTGATGAGAAGGGTTGAAGAAAATCAGCATGCAAGTTCACTGCAGTTATCTAAAGAAGTAGAAAGCCAAACTGGGGTGACTATTTCCCGTGACACAATACGGCGTACACTGCAGAGGAATGGCATGCATGGGTGCCGTCCACGAAAGAAGCCTCTCTTAAAGCCCAGGCACAAAAAGCCCGCCTAGAGTTTGCCAGGGCCAATGCTGACAAAGATGAAGACTACTGGGACTCCATACTCTGGAGTGATGAGACCAAGATAAATGTTTTTGGAACTGATGGCTTCAAAACTGTATGGCGTCGCAAAGGTGAGGAATACAAAGAAGAATGCCTGGTGCCTACAGTGAAACATGGTGGTGGCAGTGTCCTTATGTGGGGCTGCATGAGTGCTGCTGGTGTCGGGGAGCTGCATTTCATTGATGGCATCATGAATTCACAGATGTACTGCTCTATACTGAAAGAGAAGATGCTACCATCACTCCGTGCCCTTGGTCGTCGTGCACTTTTCCAACATGACGATGATCCTAAACGCACATCTAAGGCCACTGTTGGATTTCTGAAGAAGAACAGGGTGAAAGTGATTCAGTGGCTCCTGATCTGAACTCAACTGAACACCTGTGGGGAATTCTGAAGAGACAAGTTGAGCATCACTCTCCATCCAGCATCCAGTCTCTAAAAGAGGTCATTCTTGAAGAATGGAAAAAGATAGATGTTGCAAAATGTCACCAACTTGTTCATTCCATGCCTAGAAGACTTGGTGCTGTCATTAAAAATCATGGAGGCCATACAAAGTACTAGATGTAGTAGTTTTTGTTGTGGGGTGTTCTCATTTTTGCATCACCCTAATTTGAGTAAAACTGAAAAATGTGTAATCTAAGTTATATTATTAACCTTACTTTCGTGTTATACGTTAAACAGATGTTATATTAAACTTAGTCTTGTCAGCATTTTGGAAATTGTTTTTGTGTTCATTGAGATATTGTTTAAAATGTTACTTTTCAATGGGGTGTACTCATTTACGCTGAGCACTGTACCTTTTTTTTAATTTAGGGGCGGAAACAATCTTCCATAGTTTTTTATTTTACTGTTGCCAAATTAATCTCTGTAGTGATTCAGTCTCCTCTTTCTCTCAGGGCTACTCTTTTGTGGCTCCTTCTATCTTGTTCAATAAGAATGTGGTTATGGCGGATGTTCTGGACGCTCATGTGAATGTTGACCGGCCTGGTTCTGCTACAGTCCAGCGCAGTTCTATGCTAAAGGTACACAGCTGCACCTTTTAAAAAAAAAAAAAAAAAAAAAAAAAACTTTGAAAGAGTTTTTTTTTTGGTTGGGGAAAAAAAGGTAAAACATCATTGTTTCTTCTGTCTTTTTCAGGACTCTCAGTTCTTTCAGCACTATGAGCTGTGCCTGCAGGGGACGCCACTGGGTGAGGGTAGTTTTTCTGTCTGCAGGAAGTGCAGACACAGGCAGAGTGGCCAGGAATACGCTGTAAAAATCATCAGCCGAAGGTAGTGACATTAAACCAGATTTATTGCCAAACCACATTAAAAATCACATGCTGTCATCACTTGAGGTTTTAAAGTCATTGTTTGAAGTTTCTTATGAAGGTAAGCATTAGGAGGAAAAAAAACCCCATAATGTTCTTAAAGTATATGTACCCCTTTATAGTAATAAAGTCATTCAAGACTACTGAAAAAAAAAAATTTAATCCCTTTTTAATATCTAAACGATTTTAGCACGAGGGGTGTTTGATATTATATAAAAAATATCTATATTAGATATTATCTATTTTATAAAAATTATATCTCTATATTTTCTGGGATTTTGTAAATAACGATAATCAGATAATATTTTGTGTGAGTTTCTGTGCTGTTACTTTGGCTGATTTAGGCCTGCTGTGGAAAATGTTTCTAAACTTTATGGTGTTTCGATCATATTTTGTCAATTTTTTACATTTAAACAATAAATTCAATTACAATAATAATGCAACATTATAGGGCTGTTACCAATCCAATAAAATCATTATCAACAAAGGCATTTTTTGCACTACAGAGGTGGCACAGAAGCTGCATCTGAAGTGGCATTTTGGGCCCGTTTACACCTGGACGCTTCATGCGTTTTTACTGATCTGATCGCTATCTGATTTATCAAAATGATTCCATTTACACTTGGCCACATAAATGTGTCTCTGCAAAATGGATATAAATCCGATCTTCAATTCCCGCGCTATATGCAGATTTCATGGAGTTCACATCACCGAAAGCAACAAATATGAGCTGCATTTTATTGACCATCAGCTAATTTCAAAATCAAAGACCGCAATAGGAGAGAGCGCGGCAACAGCACTGGTAAGATCATTTAGTCTCATTACTTTTAATGAAGATGATTGTGTTTTGAGCGTCTGCGACTTACTTTCAGTTTAATTTGCGGCAGTTTGCGCGTCGGCTTGCTGAAGAGATACTCAGCCGCTCATCTGCGGTGATGTGTGATGCAGTAGTGCTGTCATATCTGGCTATAACATGTTATTTAGCCTATAACATGCTCTCAAAAGTTTATTTTTTAGCATTTTTGGGAGGAGTTAAATTTACATATGTTGTTTCAACAACCAGATGCATTTAGACTTGTTCAGTTTTGACTGGAATGCGTCCCAGACCAAGTGGTTTGAGCGATCGGATTTATATCAGTCTCGAATGCGTTTTGGAGGGCATTTACACCTGGTCTTTTCACGATCGGATAGCTATTCGATCAGAGAAAACGCATGAAGTGACCAGGTGTAAACAGGAATTTAATATGGCTCAGAGGTGGCATAAACGTATTTTCGCTGCAATTACAATTGCGTAAATAATACTATGAGTTTTAAATTTAAAGAATAAAATTTTGAATATTGAAAAATGTTTTTAAGTATGAAACTAAAACCACCAGTAGATGGCGGAAAGTCCCTGTGTTAATGATTGAGCCATTGAATCATTCATTCAAATGATTTGTTCAAAACGGCTTATTCATTCAGAAACTAAACAAGCGTCTTTATGAATGGGTTATTGAATCATTCAGCTAAATAATTAATAAAAAAAGCAGATTAATTCAGTAATGAAACACTGCTGTTTGTTGCTCTGAGATGCGCAAAAGAATTTCAGTTGGCATTTTAACTGCATTCTAAAATGCTGCATCATGCAGTGAAAGTTTGCGCTCTTAAGGCATGTTTTTGTAAAGTGAGTGATATACTTGATAATGTCAACTTGCATGTCGTTAAATCAACAATTAAGATATTATCGTTGACGATTCCCTACTCACAGTCTTTCTTCCTTTGTAGGATGGAGGCCATGACTCAGAGAGAGGTCGCAGCGCTACGCCAATGTGAATCTCACCCGAACATCGTCACACTCCATGAGGTCTATACCGATCAGGTATGCCTTTGCACCACAACATACACCTAGCTATCGAAATTCTGCTGTTTTTAAGCTAATTAAAATGACTTCAGACTAAAAAACATTTGAGGTTTTTTTTTTTTTATTAAAAAAAAAACTATGGATCTTTTATACCTGATCACTTATATAATATACACTTAGTTCTCTTTTATTGCTTTTTTTAATGCCCTTTATGCTACTACTTTTATTTTTCATTCCCATTTTCTGCATTCCGTCTCTCCCAGTATCATACATATCTGGTCATGGAGCTGTTGCGTGGTGGAGAGCTGTTGGAGCGAATAAGGAAAAAGAAGGTGTTTGCAGAATGGGAGGCCAGTCAGCTGATGAAGAGCCTAGTGTCAGCGGTCAGCTACATGCATGAGGCTGGAGTCGTACATCGAGACCTCAAACCAGAGGTAGAGAGATACAGAGAGAAAGAATTACAGATTTACCAGATTTTTTATTAGGGCAAAGGTAATTAGCCCTAACTAGCAACACCCTAGTAACCACTCGAAAAAACAACTCGTATCATTGTGTCAGTGACGTTTGCACAGGCCACTCACATTTTCTTCAGTAAATGTGCTGATCTGTTCTATTTATCCATCATAATCTACGTAGATTTTACAAAGAGGAAAGGACTGCTTTTTTTACTGGAACACCAAAATCGTAATTAGTTTTGATTTAGCTGAAAGCCAAAAATAACGTTAATTTAATAATCAGTTAGGTAATCAAATCTAGTTGTATATCAAATCCAGCTGTATATAAACATTTAAATTGCACATATGGCAGTTTTTATACCAATGACATTATTCAGGGCAGATTTATTCAAACATACATTAAATAATGAAGACAACAGGTTAAGTATAATATAATTAATATGTAACGTAGCGCATATGTTGCTCTTAAATGAATTAAATGGTTTTTCTGAGGTAAATGTAATGTTACGTGACATTGTTTACAAGCTGTTTTATTCATGTCTTTCTCCGGTTGAAACACTGATTGAATGATTACATGAGACATGACACATTTTAGTAAGCTGTACTGTTTCTTTCAACATACCTTCTGATGTTCATTCACGTTTATTTCGTGCTATAACTAGTAGTGAAGAGGAAGAGATGATCAGTTCACGTGCCACTTGAACTGAGGAGAAACAGCAATCTGTCACGACTAATTAAAGGGCATCAAAATGACATGTATTAAATTTTATTATAAAAAAAAATTGACGGACTTTGAAAGCTGAGGCTTTGTTTCGTATCAAAAGTAACTAATTAAACATCATGTCAGTCAATGCTTTTGGCCCTCCAAAACTATTTTCATTTTTGCTGAACAATTTTTACTTGCTAAAATTTCAGTGCATCACATATACTAATGTTGTCATAATACTCAAATTTATAACGTTATAATACTTTCCCATTACAAATCTAGTGAAATGCTGTAATCATCTGTCCACAAAAATGTTGGAGGTTATGAAAATGTGAAAAAAAAAAAAAAAAAAAAATCGTTACTGGTGCATGTCTACAAAATGCATATTAAACTCACAGCATATGCAGAAAATGGGATTAGCTGCATTTACTGTGAGCCGAGCCGCAGACACCAGATCATGAGCTGCACACACTTGTTTAATTAAAACACACACTGCGGTGTGTCTCAACTCGCTGTGAGAGAGAAGAGAGAGAGGAAAAAGCTCAGCTGGTATCAGTGTATTGATAAATGAGTAAAAAATGAATATTGAAACTGTTTTGATTATGGAGAATCGATATGTGTCAACAAATGTGTAGGTTTGTTGAGGTTTGAACAGATAAATGAACACAAGGATGGACATCCTGATATTTGAATACTTAAATAGATCAACTAACATAGAATGAAGAAATGAGCAGCCGTAGTGCCTTTTTAATCAATTCTCTCTCTAAATGTATAAAAGGATGCTGTCATGCATTGAGAAAAGCATTATGCTCCCATCTGTTGCGGTACTAACTGGCCGTGCTCTACTCAGTGTCTCGTTCTCTCATTCAAATCTCCCGTCAGCTGTGTGATCATCACTCATAGTTTGCTTGATTTCACTTCTGTGATATTATGTATTCAGCATTCACTCTGTGCTCAGCTATCCATGTGCTGATTTCGTCTACGTGCTGTGGAATTTTAATGTGCCGTCCACATCTGACGACTGTCGACATTAATCTTCATCAGTGGGATTTTTTCCTAAACGAGATCTTTCAGCCATCACTTTAGAATACAATACGCATCGCATGTTTCAATACATCACGATGCATCATAATTGGATCAACAGTGCTAAAACGTGCACATGAAGTCAAATGACTGTAACACAGAACCTCTTGTGGTTTATTGTGTCAATGCATATTAGTATGTCACGTATTGTCTCTCTTTTTTTCACCTCCACTGGCAGAACGTGCTGTTTGCTGATGAGTCGGATGACTCCGTGTTGAAGGTGATTGATTTTGGTTTTGCGAGGTTGTTTCCAGCGGGGAGCGGCAGTGCCCCCCTGCAGACCCCCTGCTTCACCCTGCAGTACGCCGCGCCTGAGCTCTTTCACAGCTCGGGATATGACCAGGCGTGCGACCTCTGGAGCCTGGGGGTGATCTTGGTAGGTGTGAGTGTTTATATGTGTATGAATGAAGTACTATGCTAGACTGTTCTGCCATATGTATTGTTTTAGTCAGGGGAGACTTCAGTGTTGGATAATGTTACATTTAAAAGTAATGTTACATTAAATTGAATAAATAGAAAAAAAAAGTACCACATTACTCGTTTGAAAATGTAACTGGAATTTTGATAAATTACAAAAGTAAACTTTACTTCTACTTCCAACAGTAAAAAAAAGAAAAGAAATAGCAGTTTAATTTGAAAGTTTGTTAAAAAAATGTAAAGTAATATGCTGATATTGTTAATATTGTTCTTTTTGTCAGTACACCATGCTCTCTGGCCAAGTTCCATTCCAGAGTGAGAAAAAAGGCATGACATCATCACATGCAGCTGACATCATGCACAAGATCAAAGAGGGAGATTTCTCATTGGATGGAGAAGCCTGGAAGGGTGTGTCTGACGAGGCCAAAGATCTAGTGAGAGGTACTAAAAGTGAAAGAATCAAAACTTGTGTGGTAAAAAAAATTTAGTTAAAGGATGACTTTATTATTATTATTGATATAATTAAAATTGCACACCTGGGTTAATTTTAGTTTGGTTTGTTTGGATGATGTGAGTCCTATTTTCCAAACCCGGGGACACATTCACAAACCGTAACCGAGTCTACGTAAAAAGGTGGTCTGGGGTACGGTCCATGTGATCTCCGTTAAGGTTCGCCTCTGATATGAATGCAATTTGGAATGAACCGCTTTATATGACGTATGGTTTAGTCAAACTATGTGTGTGGTCCTGCTAAACCCATAATGTAGGGTTTAGCAGGACCACACGCACAATTTTTTGGTCCCCGTGAGGAAAACGGCTAAACTTACAGAATTACAAATCTTACAGAATGATGTTTTTTGAAAATGTAAAAATGCAGAAAGTTTTCTGTGGTAGGTTTAGGGTTAGAGGAAAATACAATTTGTACAGTATAAATGAAATAGAAAAGTAGAGCTGTGTGTCATCAGCATAGAAATGATAGGACAAACCATGTGCCTGTATAATGGGTCCCAGCAATGTAGTGTATATGGAGAAGAGGAGAGGTCCAAGAACTGATCCCTGAGGAACCCTGGTGACCAGTTGATGTCTCTATGGAAAGTCCCCATAAAACATGAAAACCCAATGTGTGTGTGTGTGTGTGCTCACTCACTTTCCTGACAAGCTGGACTGACACACTGCAGGCGGAGAGATAAACCTTTGTAGTACATTTGCAGAAGATAGATGCAAGTGCCATTCTGTGTTGACACTTTGGAAACAAAACTAAAGGTTTAAACACCAAAGCACAACAGTGCGGCACACAACATGATCCATTTTGCCGCCTTCTCCTGCATTGTTGTTACTTAGCAACAGAAGTAAACAGATTCCATTTTGATGACACAAATGTAGCGCAGTTCTGACCCTAAAAGTACAGGTATACTTATTTATTTAATATGAATAAATTCATATTTAATTTAACAATAGGAAAATATCCTATTTATCATTTGAATACATTTAAATATCCTATTTAAAAATAGGAAAATTGACACGCTGTAGTTTAAATGGTTTTTCTGTCTTGTTTATCTCAAAAAGATGTCATTTTAAAAATGTGGAAATGAGCAGAAATAAGTTAACACAACCTCTTATTTACATAAGGTAAACATTTGACCCAACTGCTTGTTCAACTAGTAAAATGATTAGTTGTGCAAGCCCAAATTTATATAAATGCATGTATTAAATATTTTTTTCAAAAATGATTGCATGCCATAATAATAGCCCATTTTAAAAGTTTTTTTTTTTTTTAATTTATTTATTATTCTTGTAAACAGTTTCCAGAATTACAGTAATAAATGCGTGCACATTACCACGAAAAGCAGCAGTAACTGTACGGTGCTTCGCAGTGGTCAAAAAGGACTAACAAAATGACTTTTGGATTGATCCCTGCTTGTAAAATCTGAGATTTGGATTCAGACAGCAATTAAATTACCACATGACCTTGGTGTTTTTTTAAAAAAAAAAAGACGATTGGGAAGTTTTGCGCGGGTGGTGGGAGAAAAACACTGACATTCTGGATTTGGACGGCAATATAATCAAATTTGGAAATTACCTCACGTTCCCATGAGAAACAATTACTGTCTGAATATGGCTATAGATTCCTTTTCATTTTTTTCAGGTCTGTAGCCTGTTTTGTCCCAGTGCTCCAAAATCAGTAGGCAGTTTCTGAGATGGGATATTATCCTTCCATATACAGAAAATCCATTTGGATAACCTGAATGTGTGTCATTTAAATCAGGTTTAAGATTAGGGTCCAATTGAGGATTCACTCAGAAAAGTCCTTGCTACAGGATCTACTAGTTTATGAAATCTTCTGTGAAATTGCTGGTGGTCATCCATAGTTACTGAATTGCAATCTTTATGGGTTTAGAGCACTGAGACATGTGAAATTTACTTGTGTTCACCCAATACTTGGAATCTCTATTGATTATGACCTGAAATAGCTGCGAAATACGCTTTAATACCACTCCAAAGCTTTTGATGAGTGATTCCTGACCCAGCCATCAGGGACCCGCAGGCACTCGAACACATTTCAGTCCAATTTCAGCACAAGTACTTGTTATTATAGCTGTCATCTGATCATCTAGATTGAGATGGATGAGGTTCAGTGCCCTGGTGGAAGGAAAGAGTGTGGTGGTCCCTGAGGATGGTGGTTTAGTGGCTGAAGGATCCTTATATTGGCAGCCCCTAAATTAGCTTCCATCTCAAGTTTTATCTCCCTCTTCATCTTCACAGGTTTGTTAACGGTAGATCCTGAGCGACGGCTGAAGCTCTCGGCTCTGAAAGAGAACGCCTGGCTTCAGGGAGGTGGCGTCATGTCCTCCACCCCTCTCTGCACCCCTGATGTTCTGGAGTCCACCGGCCCGACCGTCCGTACCTATGTCAATGCCACCTACAAGGTCAAGTATCTGCATTTTTTTTTCTGATGTATTGAGTAGTGATGCACCAGAGTAAAATTCTTAAAGGAAAAGTCATGAGCAATGTTATTACGTACAGTTAATAGCAGTACCAAATGGAATAACAAAAATAATGTTTGGTTTAATGATTGCGGATGTTGGTACATCTTTCCCAGCATAAAGGAGATTAACTAGTTCATCTACATCTTACCAACAAACAATACAAAATACATTGATGACAAGACCTGTTTGTCTTTGAAACACAAATGATATTTTTTTAAAGGGCCCCTATTATGCTATATTAAAGGTTTCTAATTTTGTTTTGGCCATCTCTTACAATAGGTTTAAAGTGCCCCTATTATGCCTTTTTTAAGGTTCCTAATATTGTTTTGGGAGTCTCCTACAACAGGTTTACATGCATGCAAGGTCAAAATATACATTTAATTTCACCCCAGTTCTCAATGATGCGTAAACGATTCGTTAGAAGCAGTTTGAAGAATCAGTCTCTCTAAACCCCTCCTTTCCGTGAGCTGCTCTTGATTGGTCATATGGCCCAATCCTTTGTGATTGGTCTACTGTGCACACCGCATCCCGGAAACGAAATGCCCATTGCCATAACTGAATGACGGCTATCAATTCGCAAGATGTATACAATGTATGGACTGAAAAGATGGCATCGATTTTACCGTATTAATTCGAGCCCGGGATGAAATGTCTGAAGTAGTCGATCAACCAGAAACTGATTCGCAATCACGACTGGTGTAGGACATTTCTCTATGGTAAATGTCACCTTAGTTTGTGTTATTTATAAGACGTGATAGCAGCGTCACTGTTATACTTCATGTCAGTGCTGTATCAGAATGCCAAGCGAAGCTGAAAACCTCTAAACAGAGAGAATACTTCAACTAGTTAGTGCGGACTAGCATCTTAACATCCTATTACAATACAGATAGAGCTCCACTCTACTGTAATAACAAAAACGCAGAGGAAAAAACAGTTTGTTTTACAGTTATGTAAGCGTACCGGGCCCACAGCTATGTTGTAAACTCCCACGTTAGCCGAGCACAAAGGTGAATAGCCGATAATGCATTACACTTTTTGTAAACAAAAGTCGTGCTCCATCCTTGATCATTACTCCAAGTAATAAGATAGACAAGCTGCATTAATCGACACATTTTTAGACAATATTGGACCCACATCTGAACAGCAGAACTACAAAAATGTGAGTTAGCCAGTTAGCAGGAGACATACAGACGAGGGTGTACGTTACACAACATGACATACAAAACTACGAATCTTGAACGATCGCTAGAAAATATAAACATCAATTATTAATCATACTTACAGGTTGAGATTCAGAGGAGCAAGCTGGTCCAAATAAACTAGGCATTGATCCATATTTTAAGACCAAGCGTTTTGTGAATCCTGCGTTAAACTCCCTGAGGTTTGAGAAACAGTCGTCAGTAAAATGACTGGAACACAACAAAAGAAATTAATTTTCCCTGGTGTCTGCGCGTGCAATAAGTGGGCGGGCAATATGCTAATGTTTCGTTTTGACGTCACAACGAAACGGTTTGGGATTCGTTTTACAAACGACTTGTTTAATTGACTCAGAGTCGACTCTTACTTTTGAGAGACAATAACTTTATATACGGTGCACTTTCAGATTTAAAACTTTGCAGGATGTTTTCATTCACTTAGAGCTATATTACACACTACATGAAAGGTAATTTTCAATGCATGCAAGGTCAAAAAACATAATATACATTGCAGCATCACCTCTTCTCACAGTGTCTGAAACGGCTTGATCAAGGATCCAGTCTCTCTAAAACCCTTCTTTCTGAGAGCCTACTCTGCTCTAATTGGCCAGATGGCCCAGTCTGTTGTGATTGGATGACCAATTACAGCACGTGTCAGAAACTAAATGCCCATTACCTGAATTTCAGCTCCGGAGTCTTCCTCAGCCCTTGATACACAGTAATACGAACAGTAATGATGGCGTTGGTTTTACCGTATCAATTCCAGTGCGAGTCCTCGTCCTTTTGAAGTGCATGCAAAGTGAATTTGCTTTCACAGCACAGAAAACAGCGTCTTCTCGACATGTCGGCAACACAAACCAAACTCAAGGCCTCAGCTACCATTACAGTGTTTGAGGGTCCAATGAAGACTGTAGGCTGGCATTATACAAATGTGTTACAAACCTACATAGGTTTGAAATAGGAAGTGATGTACAAGGATTAGTTCACTTCAGAATTAAAATTTCCTGATAATTCACTCACCCCCATGTCATCCAAGATGTTTATGTCTTTCTTTCTTCAGTCGAAAAGAAATTAAGGGTTTTGAGGAAAACTTCCAGGTCCATATAGTGGACTTCACCGGGGGGGGGGGTACAATGAGTTAAAGGTCCAAATTGAGTTTCAGTGCAGCTTCAAAGAGCTCTACATGATCCCAGCTAAGGAATAAGGGTCTTATCTAGCTAAATGATCTGTCATTTTCTAAAAAAAAAAAAAAAAAAAAAGTATATACTTTTTAACCACAAATGCTCGTCTTGCACTAGCTCTGCGATGCGCCACGCATTACGTAATCACGTTGGAAAGGTGACGCGTGACATAGGCGGAAGTACCGCGGTATTGGAATTTTCTTGACACACCTGTTTAGCCAATCATTGACCAAATAGTCTGTTTTTTAGGATCCTTTGTTGTATAATCTGGGTTCCAGCACAAAACTCATATTAATGCTTAGCATCATGATATCTCTTTGTTCCCACAGGCATTTAACCGGGGGAAGCGTGAGGGTTTTTTCCTTAAAAGTGTCGACAATGCGCCGCTAGCAAAACGTCGGAAGATGAAAATGACCAGTACTGGTGTGGAGACGAGGCGCAGCTCATCCTCCTCCTCAACTTCCTCCTCTTCGTCATCCGCTTCCCATTCCAAGACGCAGAATTGCCAATCTCTGAATCCCCACGAGAACCCTAAACTGTGACATCTCCCGTTGCTTTGATGTGGTGAGAGAATGTATTGCAAAGGCCTTTGCAGGATGAAAAAGACCTATAGAAAAGACTAAGCGAAATAATATAACCTTGATATGTCAACAAATTCAACATTTATCAAAGTCTCTTCAGGAGTAAAACTGGCTGGAAAGATCAACTTTTTCAAGTCATTTGGAGGAAAAGAAGATTTTTAATCATGGTGGCTCTCTGAAAACACGATGCCAAGGAAATGATCTACATTTATAAAAGAGACTCAGATGGCATTTCCTTTGCAATTTTTTTCATCATTTGAGACTGTAGACATTTTAATGAATGTAAAAATGTCATGTGGTGGGTATCCACTTGCATTTAGAGAGATCTTTAAAAGTAAAGACGATTGAAACACGTGAAACTGAGATCAGGGAAAGCTGAAATGTTAGAGAATAGTGGACAAGAGAGCAAAGCCATATGTGAGAATTAGAGTGGACGTGTATTTTAATGTATTTTAATGATCCACGAGCAAAGCTTTATGTGAATCTTGTACAGGCCTTTTACATATCACTACTTTAAGAAGTTTTCTCGATGTTTGCATGGTATAGTATTTTAAACGTTTTACATTTTTAGAAACCTATGAAGTCAGACCACACGAAGTCACTGAATCACCAGTTACAATAGGTCTTGTCAAGGAAATTGATGATGATACTTCCTCCTATACACACTTTTGGGTGAATCTCACAAAGAAATGTCAGTTGTATTTCTCATCAATCAAAAGAAAAAATTATATTATATTATATTAATTTTAAGGATCATTAAATGTTAACAATTATTAATGATAGTTAACCTAGTCATCCCTCCCAAATTGTGAAAAAAAATTCTCTTTACTTCAGTACAGTAGTGAAAATCATTGTCCACAGTTATTTATTTATTTTTTTTTAAATTAAAATCAGCACAATTAAATTGTCTACAAATGCAACCATGTGTAGTTAAAATTGTACTAATGTGAAAAAAAATATGAAACTTAGATTGCTCATATATTAATTTTGCCATTGGTAATGAAAAAAAGTACTATAAATTGTTTTCTATTTCTCTTTTGGGGCTTTTGATGTGAAATATACTCTGATGTTTCTTGACAGTTTCTGTGAGATTCACCTTTTTCTGCCTTGTGTGTTTTTATTGCTAGTTATCATCTGAAGTTTGTAGAGATCACTTTATATACCATCACTAACTTATGCCGGGTTCAGACTACACAATATTTTTGTCTGTTACGATAGTCACTGTCAGATTATGCGATTTTTGACTCCTAAATTCTTGTCATGGAAAAGAAACATGTCAGACTACACGTTGCTTCCCAACCATTCGTCACTTTACGTTTTTAAAAACTTGTATGATGTCATAGAGAAGGCTATAAAAGGATTGATTCTTGCATCCCGAAGCCCATCGTCAAGATCAAGTTCGGTTTATTTCTAAAGCACATTTAAAAAAGTCTGCAGGCCGACTAAAGTGCTGTACAATAAAAAATAAGAGTACACAGTAAATAAACAACAAACAGTTAAAAACAACAAAGAACCAGACAGAACTACATTCTAAAATCCGATGAAAAATGATGAGTTTTAAGACAGGATTTGAACTCCGATAAAGTGGAAGCCATTCTAATGTGATTTGGTAGGTTATTCCAAAGAGTGGGGCCAGCCACTTCAAAGGCTCTATTTCCCCTTGTCTTCAGGCGGGTTCTGGGGATCTGAAGGAGGAATTTGTCCTCTGATCTTAGTCCTCTCGCGGGAGTGTAGAGGTGGAGTAGGTTTATCAAATAAGAAGGTGCTAGATTATTTAATGATTTGTAGAAAAGTAGTAAGATTTTAAACTTGATTCTATAATGAATCAGCAGCCAGCATAAGGATCTCAGAAGGGGCGTCACGTAATCAAATTTTTTACATCCCTTCAGAAATCTACCTGCTGCATTTTGAACTACTTGTAGGTGGAAGATTTGGGTCTTAGATATGCCATAATAGAGGGAGTTGCAGTAATCCAGCCGAGACGTGATGAAAGCATGGATAGCAACCTCTAGAGAGAAACTGAGGATAGAAGAAACTTGAACCTACGACAGTACTGATTTGTTTGTCGAATTTCAGACAGTTGTCAAATTCCACACCCAAATTCTGCCCTTGGAGAAAGATTAATGAATTGAAAGACTCAAGGTCAAGTTGATTTCATACCCTGGAGTCAGAGGGGCCAAAGACAATGACTTCCATTTTATCTGTGTACAGAAAGAGAAAATTTTTGCAAAGACATGATTTGACGTCATCAAGAGAACTTATTTTTCCTAGTTACAGGCAAATAAATTTGCATATCATTGGCATAACAGTGAAAGGATACGCCATGTTTCCTAAAAATGGAACCCTGGGGAAGTAGATAAAGAGAGAAAAGAACAGGTCCTAGAACAGAACCCTGAGGTACACCATAAGTTAGATTGCCTAAAGAATAGGTGAAACTTCCTTTTTTAACAGAAAATCTTCTCGTTTACGAATCCCCACGACACCCTACGTCAAATGCATAGTACCAAAATCGGGCTGATATTGTGTAGTCTGAACCCCGACTGATTTTAAAAAGTTTTATATGTGAACCGGTGGCTTTCAAAATCAGATTGCCGTCATCTTTATCGGTGTACTTGAAATGTTGTGCTTCTTTAATAGTGCGCACACTCTTGTCTCTTCTACTGAGATGAAGGATCCGAACATTCACTGCCTGTTCAACTCTATCTATCGACTGAAAGGGCTGAGGTTCACAAGACAGCAATCAATCCCTCACATTATTAAGGGCTTTCACAATCACACGAGTGATCCTCTCGCACTGACAAGTGTGAGAGAAGATGTCAGTGGCATCCCTTCCTATTTCTCTTTGTTATTAACCATCTTCACAGCCATTAGTCTTGCAATATTTTTAACTTGTAGTTTGATGTACAAGCATTCAGACATTTTAGTGTCGAGTCTTTCTGCTGTATGCACTGTATAAATCGACCAAACATTTAGGATTCAGACTGCGTGTTGAGCTGACGGTTTTATTAAGATGCAAACAGGTGTCGAGTCCCAGTAAAACACCTCCAACATTGTTATATAAACTACGCTTTTGTTTTTAAGAGGTGTGAAGCTGGCAGGTATGAACAATTTAACAGTCAAATTGATTGTTTGGCACTGTTTTTATTGAAATATCATATTCGTCTTTTGTTTGTGCCAAAATAATCAGTTAATGGAGGATAATATTGTCTGTAGTACAGTTTTGCACACGTGACGCACTAGTCGGGGGGTTTAATGCCTTTGTTTTTCTTCAAAAGCGATGCATCTATCAGCTTTTCATTGATGGAAACGGTGCAAAGAGTGGAACAAATTCAGTACATTCTGACCTGTATCTCCAAGGGGTTCAAATGCATGACTTTGCTCAGCATCTGTAATCAAAGCATCTTACAGATGTAATCAGCAGAGTTATGTCACACCGTATTATCAATTTGTCTTTTAAAGGATTATGAACACACTGATTTTACACTATTGTTTTAGGTAAATTTGAATTTTGATTTGTTCTGTCGCACAAATTTGTCATGTCATTGTGTTTTGGGCTTTAAAACAGTAATTTTTTTTAATTTATTTCTTTTTACTTGCTCTCTATATCTTTATTCACAGTGTTAATGGCTTTCTGCTTAATGTAGTTTAGATTTTTTGTTGTTTAATTTGTCAGTAAGAACAAGTCATCTGCTCTTATAAGATCATGTGCACTGTTAGTTATACAAATGTACATTTTTGATAGCAAAATTTTAATAGATATGATTTGATGTATAAAGGGTGAGCTTGCTGTGTTTGTCTTTTATGGCTCGAGTTTGGTCTGTGTATGTTATGTTACAGTTCTGATTTGCATGTTTTGTTTTCTTTTTTAAAAAATGTTTCTTGATAACTTAAATGTTCTGTCTCTGCCAAAAAAAAAAAAAAAAAAATGTTTTGTAATAAAAAAAGAATTGTAGAGCGGAAATGAAATACACTGTTATAAGAATAAATGAGATGCATTGTGCATTAAGAACAATCCAAAGCATAAAATATAAAAATATACTCCTCTCTCTCTAAAAAAAAAAAATTGTCTTAAGCCATTTTTTTTTTTTTTACATATTTCTTTGCTATGATGCCATCTGATTCTTCAGATCTATTGCAATATATATGAGTGTTGTCTTAAAGAAGTTAAGATACAGTAAAGAGCAAAAAGTGTAAGAGCAGTACTAATGTCCTGCATTGGCCCGAGATAGACAAACAACTCTTGAAAGTGTGCCAGTGACTGTTGGCAGAGTGTGAAATAAATGTGGAAACGAGAAATGTTATTCGTTCCAGGCATCTCCACAGCACTAATCCTTTATTCTGAACACCTTATTGCAGTTTTGAGAGTGCGTGTGACCAGAGCAGTCTTTCAAAGAGCGTGTCGCCACAGGGCCTTGCAGGTCCATAATCCATCTTTGGTCCAAACGTGGTGAGGGCAAGACTGAGGCTAGCTCTAAATGTTACAGTGTACATCATATACATCACAGGATAATTCTGTCATTTTTCAGCATGTACCAGCAAATGCCATTTCCACCACATCTTGAATTGTTTGAGCTGTGGTGGAAAAGACTTTTTAAATATTTTTGGAATAATATTGGCTGACTAAGTTTTTGTAAGGCTAATTTCATAGCTAGCAACTGTTCAAAATACAGTTAATTATTTTATTTACATCATTTGACAATTACAGCTTGATATAGTAAATGACAATATTCACAAAAATATGCACAAGTGATGTTTATCCTGATGTTTATCATGTCTGTTTAATCTCAGGTATATACTCTTACTGACAATGTTGCCTACTTGTTACACAAAAGACACTTTATTAGGGGCAAAATTGTTGAGTGTGGTAGAAATTATGCTGCCCTGCAACAGTTTTTGAAAAATTGAGATGGTTTTATGATTGTTTCCCTCTTTTTTTATATAATCGTCATAAATATTAGGTTATTTATTAAGTTTAAAACTATGGTTATAGACTGGCAGTTTTTATTGTTGTATTGTTCTCGACCTAGACTTTCAATCATGAAAGTACATCAATCTATCCATTCTCCAAACTGCTTGTCCAGGGTCAAAGGAACGTGACATTTTAAAAGATTAACACACACACACACACAAAAAAAACGCTAAAACCAGAGATGGTTGGCTGGACTTAGCCAAAGACTACAGATATAGAGCTTGTATTTCGACCTGGTCATAGCTGGTTTAGCAGGCTTGTTTTATAGGGGTTTTGGCCATTTCTTTAGGTGGTCAAGCTGGTAGACCAGCTAAAACCAGCTGAACACAGACTGACCCATCTTAAACCAGCTACATCCAGTTTAAACCAGCTTAGGCTGGTTTAAGCTGTTTTTTTCACCAGGATAGTCGCAAAAATAATCTGCAAATTATTAGAAATCGTGTGTTTTCTGTCGTATTTTCTACCTATGCTACCTGTAAAACGAACGACTCGCGAATGAATGAGTATTGATCTAATCGGTCAAACGGAACTGAAACGGTTCGCGATTCAATTGATTCATTTGAACAGTTCAGTTTCGCACCGAATCGTTTGCAACGGTTTGTTCTTATACCATAACGAGGTACTTTATAAGACAGAAAACAAAAATAGTGCTAATGATATTAACCTGCAATCCTTTGTACTATATTATGAAACACAACTTGCAGCGTTGATGCATCTTTTTATTGCGCGCGTGCAGCTTGTGAACGAGCAACACAGCCACAGCAGGTAAAGATAATTTATATCCTAAACAGTATCAAAAAAAGAGTATATAGGGTCACTTTTTTTGATGGGCGCCTGTACTGATGAAAGGCTAGAAACTCCTGCTGTGATGTGAAACTGCTAAACATGAACAAAGATGAGGAGAAGCGGATCGAAGTTACAGTATGGTAGGCTATAAAACAATCTTAACGATGTGCCATGACGTAATGCTCCAGAGCAACACCTTATTTCTCTCCTGCAGTGTCTAGTAAAGCACACCAGATGTCAGTGCGACTCCTACTGCCTCTCACCAGGATACTGTACATTGAAAGCATCGCGTAAAAACGGCCCTAATGCGACTGTCAACGCGTCATTAATCAAAGTGATGTGTAAGCGGATCATTTGCATAGGAAATTGTGATATATGGAGCATGACACAAATGGATATGAATGGAACAGTAAATCAAAGAGATTCCATCAATTATAATTGGCCCCTTCTGGCTGTGACCCAAGGTCTAGTGGTAACTGCTAACACGCTTATTATTTCAGAAGCTTCTTACAATGAGGCAGACATACAAGCACATGTGCGAGCACACAAATGTCTTCACATCAGTGCCAAAAATGAATGAAAGCCTGCTACACATCAGTCTGACCTGTAGTAAGTTAAAAGTGTCTCACACTTTTAGGTTTACTATAGTATATCTTGTCTCGCTGCTGAATTATTGAGCTCATGGAGAGTGAGTGTGACCCCACCGGTGTCAGTAAGAGCGTTGAGCTTGATTTCATGGCATATCTTCAGATTTCTGCATGAATTTTTCATCTTGCCTTTCCAAAAAAGTGTTTCATTATTAAAAAGCCAAATATGAGTACAGCACTATGTGCCACGCAGCACGCAGAGTGAAAGTGCTTGATTGTTGCTTACAGTGACACCTCACTACTTTAACAACATCTCCTTTTCAAGCCAGAGCCCTGGGGAAGGTATAGGACTGTCTAATGCTTCCAGGTAGACGTTAAAGTACTATAAAAATGCAAAAGTATGTAAAAGTTCCCTTACTGTATACGAGTAATTTTGTATTGTCCCCATAATCAAACACACCTGATTCAGGACATCGGCTCATTAGAGACCCCAATACTGCATCCGAATATGCCTACTTCCATACTATGTAGTATGCAAAAACAAAAACAGTATGTGAATTCATAAAACAGTAGGCTAAAAGTACGCCGGATGACCTACTACTTCCGTCGGGATTCTGAAGTGCGCATTCGATGGACACTTTTACTATCCCACATGAGGCCACGGGAGGCGATTTGTGAATGGGGGTGAAGCAACGCAACTGACGCTGTAGGTCACAATAGCCCCGTTTCCACCGAAATTACCCGGAACAATTTGTCCCAGGAACTTTTTCCCCCCAGACCTGTTGCTGTCTGCGTTTCCATCACGGTCTAAAGTACTGTGAAAAAGAGTCTGGTGACGTAGGACTGTGCACGACTTTCCAGTTCCCACTGGATTTCGTCCTCTGCATGTAATTGTCCATTGGTCCATTTTTTTTAAACTCCATTGTTGATTCAAATAGCAAACAACTCTTACTGCACACACGGCAACAGACTTTTCAAGATGGTAGTTGAAATAAAACGCTGCGTGGAGTCAACCAATCAAAATGCTGCGTGAACTCAACCAATCAGCATGTTCAGCGCCTAAGTCCCACCCCCGAAAGTTCCTGAACTTTGAAAAAGTACTACCTCGTGAGCAGGGACTTTCTGATACCCCTTTTCCACCGGCACGAACCGGGTGCTAGTTCAGAGTTAGTGCTATTGCCAGTTCGGAGTTGGTTCAACTGACGAGCCTTCTAAGAACCGGTTTGCCTTTCCACGGGCTAGATAGCCAGCACAGAGCCAGGTCTTACGTCACTGTATACGTCTCATCTTTCACAGTAACGCTAGCGCGGCAGCGCCAAACACACCAAGCTAGTTCGAGATGCATCGGCTTCTCGCAGAGCGATCTGCGCATGACATCAAAGCACTGTGAGAGTGATCCAAAAGCGTTTTGGTACTATTGATGCTCATGGCTTTGCGAACCTACATCGGCATCCAAACACGGCTCGCCGTAATTTGTATATAGACAGAGATTACAATCGAGCTGCTATTAGCTCGATTAGCTGCCATTTCAAAAATGTTCAAAAAAGTTTCTTGTTGGTCACGGTAACCCCGCCCCCAGCCCCTGACGCAAGCGGTTCTTACTTCTAGACCAGCAATGTTTTGGTGCTACTTACGAACAACTTTTCCTGGTTCAGAGCTGGTGCTTTGGGTGTTGAAAGACAAAGAACTGATTTGAAACTAGGCTCTGGCTCCGAACCAGCACTCAAACTGCCTTGGTGGAAAAGGGGTATGAGGGGGGAATTTTTACCTGGAACTTTATTTAGACCCTTGTTCCTGTGGTCGAAACACACCGAGTACCACCCCAAAGTCCATAGTTCTTGGAGAAAGTTCCTGCGGTGGAAACGGGGCTAAAGACAACATGTGGCAGATGTAGTACTTTCGAATTTCAACTGCATACTAGCATACTGCTCTTACTATTTTTACCATATCTTTCTATGGCAGGAATAGTAAGAGTAGTATGCTAGTATGCAGTTCCAAATTCTCATATGCTAAGGATACATATGACCTACCTACTATGAGCCAAAAGCTGCAGTATACATTTATATGTATATTTAATCATTTAGCAGATGTTTTAAGCAGCTCACAAAGGATGAACGCAGTATTGAAATGCAGATCTGAAAGAGTAAGTCAGTAGTACAGAAGTAGGAAAGTAGAAAAGTAAAGAAAATATAGAACAGGCAGTATTTATAGTAGATTCTTTGTTTATGATGATAAAGTTAATGGGATAATTAACCCAAAACTGAAAACAATCATTTATGTCGTTCCAAACCTGTATGCATCTATTTCTTCTGTGGAGCACAAAAGAAGATATTCTGAAAACTTTCAGATAGTCATTGGGGTCCAAAGTTGTTTGGCCCTCAAAGTTCTTCAAATTATCTTCTTTTGTGCTCCACGAAGAAAGAATTGAAACAGGTTTGGAATGACAGGGTCATTTGTGACCCTGGGCCACAAAACTAGTCATAAGTCACATGGGTATATTTGTAGCAATAGCCAACAATACATTGTATGGGTCAAAATTATCGATTTTTCTTTTATGCCAAAAATCATTAGGATATTAAGTAAAGATCATGTTCCATGAAGATATTTCGTACATTTCCTACCGTAAATATATCAAAAAATTATGTTTGTGAGTGGATATGCATTGCTAAGGACTTCATTTGGACAACTTTAAAGGCGATTTTCTCAATATTTTCATTTTTTTTTTTTTTTTGCACCCTCAGATTTCAGATTTTCAAATAGTTATATCTTGGCCAAATATTGTCCTATCCTAACAAACCATACATCAATGGAAGGCTTATTTATTCAGCTTTGATATATAAATCTCAATTTCAAAAAACTGACTGGTTTTGTGGTCCAGGGTCACATATGGTAAATTTTGACAGAATTTTCTATTTTCGAACAATCTTATAGATTTACATTGGACACTCCTAAAAATAAGGTTTTTAATTGGCATCTATGGATACATTAAGAACCTATAACATCCACAGAACCTTTTCATTGCACAAAAGGTTCTTCACAGTCTAAAAAGTTTCTTCAGATTATTATTACAGTGTTTTTTACACTAAGAAAAAAAAAGGTTCTCTTAAGAACAGATCACTGAAAGGTTCTTTGGGGGACCAAAAATGGTTCTTTATGGCATCACTGCGAAAAAAAAAAAACAACTTTTTGAACCCTCTTTATTTTTAAGAGCATCAGAAAAAAATGGTTCTTTTAAAAACTGTCCACTGAAAGGTTTCTTTAGGGAACCCAAAATGGTTCTTCTATGGCTTGCTGCAAAAACCCCCTTTATTTTTAAGAGTGAAGGGTGGACACTGTGATCTATGGCTCTTTTGGGCCAGTAAGCAACCACAAAGAACACCCTAAATCACCCACATCAGGGAATGTAAAATTCTAGCTGCAAACTTACTATACTATTTCTACTAAATAGGCAGTGCATGGCATACTGTGCAGTATGCAGTCAGCATTAGTATTCTATTCCTAACATAGTCAATCTGTCTCACCTGGCTCCATCTTCCTCTCGCTCATGCACCCCCTTCTCTCTTCTCATGCTCACTTACTGCACTCAGTGACATTTACACAAGATACTTTAATATTGCAATAGTCAACATCTGGGAGTGCATCTGAGACATCAAACTCGCTACAATGTACACACACACACACACACACAGTGCTGCTGTCACTGCAGTGCTGTACTGTACAGCTTATCTGACAGTCATATGGTCATAAAAATCATTTAAGTTTGAACAAAAGTAGCCTTCATTTATTTATTCGCCAGTTGAGGATTGTAAAACATTGAGCGTCTGCCACACTGGGAGGTTTCGGGTTAGATTTTCACATCTTCTGCTGAAATTTTCTGACCTTTCAGATTCCCTTTGTGAAGTTTTTATGTGTAAAAGATTTCCTGGTCAATTTCGTCTTTAAAGTGAATGGATTCTCCCGGGATTGCCTTCAGTTTTTAAGTCTATAGTCTAATTTTCAATATAATAAGTAATTATTTTCTTTGTTTTTTAGTTCATTAGCTATTTTGATGGATCATTGTAATACAAAGCATCCTTAATTAAACATAAGCCTTGCTGGTTATAATACACTGCCCGGCCAAAAAAAGGTGCTGTTTGGATTTAAATAGGCAAATGCTTAAGAGTCTATGACTGGATCATTATTGCAGTTATATGTTTGGCAACAGTTCTTTTAACTCTAATGAATGGAGTGTGTAGCTTTTCATTTCTTAAACAACCGTGTAGGAAGACACATCATGGCAATATTCAGGATGACAATGTCAAGATTCGTCAGGCTCAAATTGTAAAAGAATGGTTGGGAGACAGCATGAAGAATCATTTTCACACATTAATTGGCACCTCTGAGTCCAGACATTAAATTCATTAAGACCTTAGAGACTGGGTAGGGACTGGGACCTTTAATTTTCAAATTAAAGTCTTTGGGATGTGCTGGAGTAGACTTTACAGAGTGCTCACCTCTTGCATTGTCAATACAAGATCTTGACCAAAAATTGATGCACCTCTTGATGGAAATAAATGTTGTGATGTTACATAATAATCACTACAATCATGATCCAGTCATAGACTCTTAAGCATTTGCCTATTTAAATCCAAACAGCGACTTTTTTTTTGGCTGGGCAGTGTATAAACTCTGTGGAAAGTGGACTAAAGATATTATGTGCTATGTACAATGTGTAATGTGTAAATATTATGCCATGACTTTCAATTAACTCCTCAGTTAAACTGCTTTGGGGTGGGTCAGCGATATGATCGAAATTTTAACCCTGCCATTCATATACCTGTGATATATACATACCTAAACAATATTTTAGGTGGAATATAACTATTTAAAAAAATAAAAAATAAAAAACAACACCATGCATGTTATGACAGATACACTGGGGAGTCTGTTTGGGTTGCCAGTGAGTATGAACTAGAATCTATTCTTGCTTCTTTTGGTAAGAAATCAATATTAGGCCTTATATGGTATAATGTTTTCCCTTCACACACATATAGTGGTAAAAAGAATATGCAGATGTTTACTATTTTTTTTATATCAGTAATAAGAAAAACATGTTTTTCACTGTATAATGATCTAGAAATGATTAACAGTTGAAAACATTCATTAGAAATTTAGAAAAGTAATCAAAAAGTAATCAAATGTAATCAGTTACATTAATAAAGTAAATGAAATAGTTACACTACTCATTACATTTTAAATAGGGTAACTTGTAATCTGTAACCTATAATATATTTCCAAAGTAACCTTCCCAACACTGGTAATTAGGCTTGTCACTACATCAAATTGTTATAAATAGTACAAATCCCCACGTTTCATAATTCTCATATCACTGCATAACACATTAATAACCCAAATTAATTAATGAATTAATAATTAATAACAAATGATACAACTACTATAAGTATAGCCAACCTTACCTGGATAAAAACACTACTCTCACGTCAGTATGTACTATATAGCAAATCTCAACTACTTGAATGTTATATCATCGAAAAATATAAACTATATTATCGCCCAGTGATATATTAAAAGTTGGATATATAGTACATACAACTTAACCCGCATGCATACACATCTTGGCTGCGTGATTGTTTATATCGTTGCAAAATATAAACTGTATTATTGCACATATCTATATATAAAGTTGGATTTATAAGTATGTCCAACTTAATCCGCATATATACTCACGTAAGCCAATATATACTATTTATCAACTGCTCGATTGCTTATATTGTTGCAAAATGTAAAATATGTTATCGCCCAGCTCTAATCTGCTATATGTGACTATAAGGCATGAAGATATTAAGATATTACAAATATTAACATCATGATAGCTGTGTAGTTTCTAGGATGTTTTTTTTGTTTGTTTTGTTTTTTTGGTGGTTTCCAATGCTGCTGGGTACTAGCAAAAGTGTCCAAGTCTCAGTGATATTCAAGGTATCTATAGATATATGGCTTGGGTCTGTCTTTTAGTGTATGGCCATTTTATTATCACCATTCTGAGTTTATAAAAGTAACTGCACTCCTCACCTCAACAAGCTGCACGATATGAGGTATCATTTATGTCCATAGTATAATGATGTGTGATGAGTTAGTGGCCAACATTTAATATTTAGGTCCAAGCCTTTGTTCAAATCAATATAATTGATTGCAGTAAAAGTAACAGAGATGCTTGCAAGCACCACTATCCATTCATTCATTTTCCAAACCATTTGTCCTATAGGGTCCCAGCCCATCCCAGCATCTCGGGCCGTAGGCAGGGAACACACTGGATGGATGGCCAGTCCATCACAGACGCAACACTAATAAGATTGAAATGGAAACGTTTAGACTCAAAATTCCTCACAGACAAATATATATGGATGTTTATTCTGGTCTCATTAAAACCAATTAAAAGAAAATGAATACAAACTTGTGCTGGGAAAACATTAGTGATTAGTGAACCAAATTACACAAGTGTCAACCCAATCAACAGCGAAAGACCAATGAATGCCAGAACCAACAAGCAATCATTAACCCTGTCCATTCAGCCCACATCCATATAGCAACAACACATTTAGAGCTCTAATTTACAACACCAGCCCTCACAAGCAATATTTATAAGTAATAGAAAAGTATCTTAAACAAGATGAATGAATTCTCACTCCTTACTCTGCTTAGTCTTTTTGAATTGGAGAGAAAGTTGGGGGGAAAAAAATTATTCCTCATCTTTAACATTAACCGCAAATGTTTAAAGTATATTATTATTATGTATTTATAGTATATTAACCCTATAAAGCCAGCTGTATCATATTTGATACACAAATTTGGCTTCTAAATTATCAACATGATCAAAATTTTGCTGACAAACCTTTTGTACACAATCTACTACATGCCTTCTGTCGTCTGATAGTTTACACTGTTTTAGCAAGTTTAAGGCCTTTTAATAAAAATGTCCATCTTCAGGTAGTGGTACACATTTTTTAATGATTTAAAGAAGTAAATTAAAGAATACTTTTTGTATTTTTAGTAATATTTCAGGATGAACACTGAAGCAACTTAGGTTTACTTGATTATCCATACATAATTTTTATAAAAAAAAATCATTAGTTCACTTTAAAATGAAAATTACCCCATGATTTACTCACCCTCAAGCCATCCTAGGTGTATATGACTTTCTTCTTTCAGAATACAATCGAAGTCATATTAATAATCACCCTGATGCTCCCAAGCTTTATAATGGCAGTGAACGGGACCAACGAGTATGAGCTGAAGAAAGTGCATCCATCCATCTTAAACGTACTCCACACGGCTCCGGGGGGTAAATAAAGGTCTTCTGAAGCAAAGCGTTTGTGTAAGAAAAATATCCATACATAACAAGTTATAAAGTAAAATAGCTTCCACCAGACTGCCTTCCGTATTCAACTTATGAAAAAAGCATATGTTGAATTCTTGCGTCGCGTCAGTTATGCTTTTTTCGTAAGTTGAATAGGGAAGGCGTAGGACGTAGTGTAAGCATTTTGAACTGCGAGAGGCGTTACACTCTCTTCGCAAGTTGAATACGGAAAGCGGTCTGGCGGAAGTTATTTTACTTTAAAACGTGTTAAATATGGATATTTTTCTTATATAAACTCATTGCTTCGCTTCAGTAGGCCTTTATTAATGGATGGATGGATGCACTTTCTTGAGCTTCAAACAGGTGGTTTCCGTGCACTGCCATTATAAAGCTTGGGAGCATCAGGGTGATTATTAATATAACGCCGATTGTGTTCGTCTGAAAGAAGAAAGTCATATACACCTAGGATGGCTTGAGTAAATCATGGGGTAATTTTTACTTTAAAGTGAACTAACTAAAGTATCAGGCTTTTGAGGAACGTTTATTTGTTCATCTCTCAATCATCATTGTATTGAATTGCATTGTTTTGCCCCCAAAATAAAAACTACAGAGCTTTGATCATAAAACTAAGCTTACTACGACATATTATTGGCAGATATAAAGTGACAACTGATATTTATATGAATTTATTTAAGTAGCCTGCTATACTATTATAATGATCTTGTTGATTTACATTACAAGCTAGAGTTTCTTCTTACTTTTTGACAGTGTAAATATTAGCAACTGCACAGTTTGGGTCTCTAAATAAAATTGAGATTTTTCAATTTTATTTTTCAAGATTTTTCAAGTTTTTTCCTCCTCTAATATGAGCTCCATATTCTCCTATATCATACTATATGAGCCATAAAATCCTGATAGAAACTCAAAAAAACACATACAGTATTTTTTTTTTTTTTTTTTTTTTTTCTTTAATATTTTGCCTAAAGGTTCAATAAACTCTTCCATTTCAAAAAATGGATTTTTTCCCCTGACTATTACTTCATATACAGGGGTAAATTATTGTGTTAACTGCTGGCAAGTAGGCTAAAAAATGCTTAAATACTGTTATTTGGCAATTGGGTAATACAGCAGATTAACATTTTTTTCATAATATTAACATTTTGGATTTCACTATTTTCTTATAGGTGACTTCTTTGAACCTTTCTGTTTGATGAAAGATGATTTAAAAAATACAATAAGGTAACACTTTCTGTCCTTGTTACACCGGTTACAGGTAGTTACTGTCGTAATAACTATAAATTATGCATAATCACATGCAACTAACCCTAAACCAAACCCTAATCCTAACCCTAACAATATAGTATACAAGTAGTTCATTATTATTACTCAGTACTTACGTATATGTATACACAGACACCTTAAAATAAAGTTTTCCAAAAATAATATTTACTGATGAATCATGCATAATGGACTAGGAATATGTATTAAAGGGATAGTTGAAAATGAAAATTGTATCATCTTTAGTCACCCTCATGCCATTCCAATTCTGTGTGACTTTCTTACTTCTGTGAAATACAAATGCAAATAAAATATGACGAATGTTAGTAACCAAACAGTTTTGGTTACCATTGACTTCCATTGTATGGAAGTAAAAAAAAAAAAAAAAAAAAATCTTTTAGAATATTTTTTTATTTTTATAATATTGAAAAGGAAAAGAAGGGGTTTTAATTTAGGTTTAAATTACATACAGATGAGTAAATGACACAATTTTCATTTTTGGGAGCATTATCCCTTTAAGAATGTAAATACGGAAAGGTCAATTTTGATCTCATGTTGACTTTAAGGTGAAGTTGAGTGAGTGTTCAGATGTGCAGGAGGCCGGCATGCTGGGAGGACAGATGCTATGGCAATGTTTCAGATATCATGTGTCCTGAGAGAGAGAGAAAGAGAGGAAAACCAGGGAACTTAGCCTACTTTTAGTGATGTCCCGAGCCTCTCAACTTCTCAAGCCCCACCTCGACCTGCACACATCCACACACGCTGTGCAGTGATAGGCTTTCAGTTTAGGCACTGGATGCATTGATTCAGTGATGGCTGGAAAAAAAAGCCATTTTCAGTTAGTGTGCCATTTTAAACCCCCACCCCCCACACTATTCTTCAATTCCATTAACCTCTCTCCTCACTGGCTCGATCCCTCGTACCCCTCCTCTCCTCTTACATCGCTGTCGCTCGCCCCGGCCCCCTATCCCACTCATCCCTTCATTTCTGGTTCATTTCAGAGATCTGACCCTGTCAAGCCATCTCTACCTTCCCACATTCTAATTATCACTCCTTCCATTCTTCATCTATTTCTCCTGTTGTTTTCAATTCTCTTATTCCCCACCATTTTCTTGCTGTTTTACGGCATGATTAGCCTTTCAAATTCTGTGCCAAATGCAAATATTCTTTAAAGGGATTGTTCACTCAAAATGAAAAATTCTCTCATTTAATGAACCTTTTCTGACATTTTAATTATTAATATACTTACACGTAACTCAACCAGTGTAAGGGTTATGTTTAGTTGTGTTAGTTCATTTGTGTTATAGTTTTGTTCTGTTCCTGTTCGCCTGAGTTCCCAGTGATTGTTTGTTTCTATGGTTACCAATAAGTTTATTGATTAGTCTCACCTGTCTCTTGTTCAGTTCTTCAGTATTTCTAGCCCTCAGTTGATTCAGTTCTTTGTCTTGCATTGTACCTCTGTTACGTATTCTCCAGAGTACTGCGTGGATTATATTCTCTTGTGTGGATTATCTTTATTGTTTTGTGTTTATTAAAAGAAGTACTGCAATAGATCCATCTTCATTTGTTTACCCATCTGTGACAATCAGGCCTCGCCCCATTTATTTTGCATATGCCTTGGGTGGGAATTATTTAAATGATGAGTATTGTGACGTGTTCGTTCCTTGGAAGAAAAATCAAGACTACATTTGATGCATTTCAGGGTTTAGAAACAATGCACACTGATATAGAGAATAACTTGTGCTTTGGAACTTTGCAGACCTTCTTCTTATAGTACATCTGTTTGTAAATACGGTTATCAAACTATGTGAACAGCCTCTATCTCTCCCTCACCAAAGGATGGATAGAGACATGGTAAAACAGCACAGCGAATCTGGCACACTGACCCAAATGGAGGTTGTGATGTCAGGCATGGTAAATGGCATATTTAACCAGGCACCAACTAACAAATAAGCACTTGAAAGCCACTGTCTACTCCATTACCAGTTACCATTTTAAAACGACTTTAGAAAAGAACGAGATTTTTTTCCCAGAAACTTGCCAGTGACCAAAGAGTATGGTTCAGTAACCTTACTATAAATGAGCTTTAACAGACATTTTTGTTCTTTACTATTTTTGTTCTTTACAAAAATGTATGTACAAAATTATCATGCATATCTGAAAGGTCAAGTTATATATAAGGGGTTTTAAGACCTCTCATGTGAGTCAATTTAACTGTTTAACTGAAAAATTCCACAAGCTCAGGCAGAATGCTGCTTATTCAAAAGAGCTGAAACTGAGCTGAACATCAGTCACACTTTTGATTAAAAAAAAACAACATTAGGCATTTTATATGCCGCTGCATTTAATTAAACATTGCATTAAACAACACAAGTAAAATAATAGAACAAAGAATGTTTTAGTAGGCCTATTTAAGCTTAAAGCTAGTAAATATTTTAGCAGATTCACTCGGCATTTAAACACGGTTGTCTCTTCTGAAACTAAGCAGTGTTTACCTGGCCGCTGGTCCTCTTTGTAGCAGCGCGAAAATTGTGAATAGCCTATATTAAACACATAAAGCGAGCAAAGCGCACTCCCTTTAATATAATCATAGCTTTCAATCAGATGCAGCGTGATTGGCTACAATGCTCAGCGCTGCAAATCGTGCTGTAACGGTCTTCAGACAGATCGTGAACACAAATAAGCACGGGACCATTTGAAAGCAGCTGTCAAATGCACCGAATTGAGTTGGAATAGTCTTGGGTATTGGACCCGCAGTCCACCCGTGCCTACCGCGCGTCCGACCCGCACCCGCACCGCACCCGACACGTAAATGAAGAGTTTGGTTCCAAAACGCGATAAACGCCATTTTTTTCTTTTTTTTTTTAATGAGTTTCCACCAAAATCAGTATTGTATCTGGTCGGTATTGAAAAGTCATTTATTAATTTTGCCAAAAATGCGATTTCCGTTGTGTTATTCTGTCATGTTTTCTCCCTTTCTTTCCAAAACGCGACAAACGCCAGTCTCCCTAATCTGCAGAATGCGATATATCCGCTCAACCAATCACAGCGCACCATTCCACGCATCGTAAGCAGTAATGGCGGCGCTCAGATACACCCGGCATCCTAGTTTTCCTTATCTACTTTGTACTTTGTGATCAACAAAAACAGAAAAATGAATAATTTTGACGGCATTGATGAACCTGTGGTGGTCTCTGCGATGGGGAAGAAACGTAAGTCATCGAAATGTAATCATTTACGTGAGGAGAAAAGAAGATGAGGATGTGGATGAAGACACTTTCTTCAGCTCCATACTCGTTGTTTCCCGTTCACTGCCATTATAAAGCTCGGACACGTCAGGATATTTATTAATATATCTCCGATTGTGTTCATCAGAAAGAAAAAGTCATATACACCTAGGATGGCTTGAGAGTGAGTAAAGCTTGGGCTAATTTTCATTTGAAAGTGAACTAATTCTTCAAGAATATTCATTAGACCATAACAGGCACTCTTGCTAAAGTGTACTTCTTTTTCAAAAAGGTTACAAATAAAATGTATATTTTGTATCAAAATATATTTTGCATTAAACAGAATCAAGTCTATCAAATAATACAACGAACTACAGTTTATTACTATGCTAGGGGCATTTGTATGGCATGACTCTTTTCTGAGAATGATCCAGACATATATGATTACCCAACTCTCACTCTCTCATCAAAACTATAGCTTTGCTATAAACGTCAGCACATCATGTTGTAGAATGAAGTGTGGATTTATGAGTCAACTCATCCTTTCTAAGGAGAACCGTCTGAAGAAAAAGACCGCTGATCCCAGCAGACCCTCTGAATGAAAAAGACCACACTGTGTGTGAGAGGTAGAGGGGAAAGGGTGACAGTTCTGTGAGAGGAGAGTAAGAGAAAGAGAAGATGATGAAATACTCCATGTCAGATTCAAGAAATAATGAGTTATCTCTCATTCACAGCACCTGTTTTTTTTTTTTCTTTCTCTCCTTTTCACTCCATCATTAAGAGCACCTCCTCTTTATCTGATCCACAGGGCAGTGTGCAGTTTATTAAAAAATGAAGGTAATTTTAAATGAGCTGATAATACAGCAGCAGCCCCCCACACCAGTGAAAGGGAAAATAGATGGAGGAGGGCACATTTCTGACAAGGTTAAAGAGAGGACAATGGACGGGAGGAATGGGGGAAAGTAAAAGAAGGGCAGGATGAAAGACTTATTGAAGGGGGTGAAATGTCTTATAGCATTTAGCATGCCACTGCTTCACAGCTTTCTATTAGAGAAACGTTAACATGGTCACCTTGAACTTCTTTTTGCTAGACAGCATAAATTCAGTCCTGTTTTGGTCTTAATATGACAGTATTAAAATGGAAGCATCACTGTTGTTCATATTTAGGGATTTATTGAAACCCCGGACCTCTGAACAGAAGAAACAGTCTCCTTTCAGAGTTTCAGTTTTGTTTTAAATACAATATAAAGTCATATTCCACTCGATCATCATACTTTTACACACACACACACACACACACACACACACACACACACACACACACAGGTTTGTTTTGCTATCAAAGTGAGGACATTCCATAGGCATAATGGTTTTTATACTGTACAAACTGTATATTCTATCCCCCTACACTACCCCTACACTTAAACCTACCCATCACAGAAAACTGTCTGCATTTTTACATTTTTACATTTTTAATAAAACACTGGTTAAGTATGTTTTTAAAGCTATTTTAAATATGAGGACTCATGAAATGTCCTCATTTTTCATGTTTATGTCGTAATACCCATGTCATTATACAAATTTGTCTCCTCATAAATTACAAACACACACACACACTAATAGTGAAATGCAAACCTGAAATACCAAAATATGATAAATAACACATATACTTTATGTATTTCATCTCACTTTACTAAAGACCCAGGTATATTTCACTTTCCACGCCTGGACGCGTCTTGTGCGCAGTCGTGTCCACACATCTTTCAAAGTATACTCAACCGCGGATGCACGCACACCGTCTGCGCGGTCTTGAAATTTGGGCTGCACGTGGATGGGGTGTGCGGACATCCGCGAGCCCTCCGGATGACGAAAATTACGTCATGCGGACGGAGCACGAACGGCCGAAGTACACTTTGGGCTTAACCGTACAGATGTGAATTTGCACTTTCTTCAGCCTGAGGTTTATTTTATTTTGGACTATTTTAACGATGTTTCTCTGGACCTTGAACATGGTAATTTTGTTGCTTTCTACACGGAGATAAAAAAATATTCAGATTTCATCAAAAATATCTTAATTTGTGTTCCGAAGATGAATGAAGGTCTTACGGGTGTGGAACGACATGAGTAATTAATGACAGAATTTTCATTTTTTGGTGAACTAACCCTTTAAAAGTGTACATATATACACAGTAGTCGCCGAAAGTGATGACCTGAGGGATATTTGTGTTTAATGACCCTACAAGTTCAATGAAAATATATATATTTTAAATATGAGGAAAGAACAAAAGACCAAACTTGGTATTTATCTGACAAAATTATTTGGCAAAAAAGGCAAACTAAAGCTACAGGTTTTATTTTACTATGCAAAAAAAAAAAGCATAGAAAAACAAAAAGCTCACAGGAAAAAGCATACACTGACTACAGCATAATTAGTTATTAATATTTCATTGGTTTTCTCTTGTTTTTGCATGTGTTCATAATTTCTTTGCATGACTATGTCCGCACAATTTGACATGTTTCACTGCGTTATTGTCACAAGATGAAGAAGACTGAAGAAGGCAGTTCAAAATATATACAAGGTTTAATTCAAAAGTAGGCGATAAAGCGTAACAGCGTGTCTAACAGTAACACACAACAAAAGACTGAAAACAGAGAAACTAAACACACAGAGATAATGAAATGATAACGAACAGGTGTGATGATTAGATTAGTGTCCATGACAACTGATGACTGGTGGGAAACTAAGAAGAAGAAACACGTGACTGATGAAAACAAACTGAAAGTCCATGAAAACAGAACAGAGAGTGTGTGTGACAGTTATCACAAATCAAACAACTGACTTCAAGCACAAATACGCAATATGCTTTCAAAATATTTAACACATTTTTAATAATATTTGAATAAAGGATGAAGATTTTCCTAGGCCGGACATCAATTTTTGGCCACTACTGTATGTATGTAGTTATTTATTTATTTTAGAGTCAGCAGTAATAAACTGGAAAGTGCTTTTGTGCTGGTTGTCAGTTTTACCAAACAAACACCCGTTTCCTATTAACATTTCCTCTGTGCATCATCTCAAGCATTGCCTCAGATTTAGTGGCTATCAGCAACAGAATCTGTAAAACACCCAACATGCTGCGCAGTGATGTCCTGTTAAATCGGCAGCTGTTCCGGATCACGTCGCATTGCTCGTTTGCGAGAGCGCTTATTAGAATTTAATTTGCTCCTGCCACAACAGCAAAGACAAAGGCTTCTATTTCAAGTTGCCCTTCTGAGTATCATGACTGTGTTACGAAACACATTGTGAGTGCATTTACATGCACACAGTTTTATATCGAATGATATAAGAAAACTATAAGTACATATAAGTACACTTTATTATACTTTTAAAAAGAGTGGTTGTGGAAATACTATACTTTAAAAGAATATACAAAGTTCAATGCAAAGGGAGATATTTTCTTTTAAAGAAATCACTTTTTAAGGACTACAACAAACGGCTGGTAGGGACTTCAACGAGCTTCTTCCCGGGTTAGTGACATCACTAACCCTAAAATTTACATAAACCCTGCCCCCGAGAACACGCGACAAAGGGGCGAGGCCATGTTATTGCAATACAGTACGTAACACAAATGCAATAACGTCATAAAAGCAAGATGACAACATCAATTATAACCGTAATTAAACTAAACTATACCTGTTCTATCTTCTCTGGCTCTGTAGGATCTTACAACAGTTCCCACACGAGCGATTTATAGATTATCATGACAGAATATGCTAATCAATGACTTTAAGATAGTTAACTCCACATCAGCTACATAAATTCATCAACCATTCAGAAACGTCCTGTTGCATTCTACGTCACTTCTTCTTGAGTCTCTTCATCATTGTCCGACTCCATTTTGAACATAAAAGGCTGAACAATTTCTGACATTTTTAGTGATTCTGCGTGAGGTAATCAGAGCTGCTAACATGAGCTCTTGAAACTCCGCCCTCTTCTTGGGAGCAGCAGCTCATTTGCATTTAAAGGGACACACACTAAAACAGCGTTTTTGCTCACCCTCAAAAAGTGACAAATTTAACATGCTATAAAAAATGATCTGTGGGGTATTTTGAGCTAAAACTTCACATACACACTCTGGGGACATCAGAGACTTATTTTACATCTTGTAAAAGTGGCATTATATGACCCCTTTAACTAAATGTAATGTTGAATATTAGACAGTTAAAATTATAATCAAGTAATTTACATATGCTAGAGTGTCAGCTCATCAAAAATAAGTGCACTTCTTAAAGTACAAAAAATATTTTAAAAAAAGTAATTAAAATGTAGTTTTAAATGTACATTATTACAAAGAGCACTTTTAAAAAAAATGTACTTACTATTTGTGTTAAGATCATAAAAGTGTACTCTCTTTAAGTACACTTAAGTGGCCTTTTACTTAATTATTATTGCATATCCAAGTACAGTTTTTCAAAGTACACTACAGGGGCACATTCAGTACAATTAAGTGCACTTCTTTTTCACAATGGACCCTTTTCACAGACTGTGATGATGTGTTTCCACAGTTATTAACATCATAAATCATGTACAAAAGTCATGTACATTTATAACACTATACTTTGTGTTTTATTACCTTTAAATTTCATAAAACAAGTTTAATGCTGCTTTATGGATGTTTCTAATATAATGGCTGGATGAGGGAGTGACATCAAATTTGATGTCTTGTTCTCTTCTCTCCACCATAATCAGTGGTATTTTTGAAAATCATAGTAATGCTATCATTTTTCTTTTGCTATTGGAGCAAATGGAAATGCAAAAATGATATTTGTTGTAGTTTTTATTCACAACTATAGAAGTTTACCCAACTATGGCAACTTTTCGAATTTGAGAACCCTTTAAATAAATCACACTTTGCAATACTTTGATTATTGCCTCAGATTTCTTGGTTGTGTTTGCAATAATGTGACTTTAAATACAGTAAGGCATGTTTTGTCATTCTCTACCACACATTTTGTTGCTGGAAAAGCTACATAGTACTACTCCCCAATATAGTTTATCTTATATGAAGAGTGTGATATCTAACATTTGTTTGTGACCCTGACCCTACGTGGTTGTATAGGAGCATAACATAGGGCATAATAATTCTGTTAGATTGACTGTTATACAGTAGCAGTTTGTTTCAGTGTTTTGGTCAGCTGGTCATGTTGACATCTAGAAGGAGATATATCATTAGATCTCATTATCTCCTCTTTCACAATTAATATTATCATTCTGATTATTAGTCTCATTCATTGATCAATAAATAAACAGAAAATGTGATTTCCAGACAGCTGCAGCCATGATCAGCGGACAGCAGAGCTAGACTAAGAATATTATAGTCAGAGAAAGAGACACTTTGCTAGCAGTGGTTAGGAATAAATAGGAATTCAACTATAAAGAGTGTTCAAATAACAACTGTCTATCAAAGAGCAGTGCACCTGTGTGCTTCCCTATCATGGAGTTAGAAAGCAATAGACAGAGGGTAAGAGTGTGTAATAGAGTGTAAGAGAGTGTCAGAGTAAGTGTGTAAATGGAGGCCTATCATTTAGCATGGGTCAATCTAGTGAAAGCTTGCAGCAGCTCTCTAAGTGTCTGGCATTGCAGCAAATTGAGCTGAATGCCTTTCAACACGCATAAACAGAGCAGAATACAGATTAGCCAAACTGAAACTCTCATTAAATACTTTTTAATAGCACAGACAGAGAGAGAGAGAGAGAGAGATTTTGAAAAAAAACTTTATTACAAATAACCAAAATACTATTATTATTTTACAAAATTACATCACGTTTTTTTTTTTTTTTTGGTTTGTGTTTTTTTAAATCACAAAATTAAAAACCAAAAAATAATTCATCATCAACAATTGTACACAAAACATCGCAATTACACCATTTCAAATCAAAGGTAGAAAGATCACACATAGCTTTGTAAAATCTAAAATCAATCAAAATTCTTGTTTTAAGTAAAGACTTAAAGACAACAATAACATCATCATTGCTTTTTTGTTCTATTTTGCTCTTCCTACTCATGTAGATTGCCAGTTTAGCTTGCCCAAAAATAAAGTTCAATAATTGAAATTTGTACATATTTAAAACCAAAAATAAAAGTTTCAGGATAAAACATTCATTAAACTTATTACACAATTCTTTCACCATTACAAACAAAGGTTTAAGCCTGAGGCATTGCATAAAAGCATGAAACACAGTCTCTTTTTGAGAACAAAAAGGACAACCTGAGAATCCAGAACTGAAACAAAAGAATTCACCGCAATAGCTCCATGAAGGATTCTGCACTGCAAATCCCGTTCTTATTGATAATGGTGCCTTGTACAATACTCTCCATTCAGGTCTTACCTCATCACCTACTTTTAAAACAGAACGCCAAGGGGTGTCAACTCTCTTTTCAAGTGTCTTTTTGTTGAGAAAGAGCACACACATTTTATACAAATCTTTCCCCACACATGAAAAAAAAAATCAACAGATGAAAACTTTTTTTTGTTCAAAGAAACAACCTGAACACTCTTCAAAATTTGGTTGAATTAACAAACAAGGAAAAGGATCTTCACTGTCAGGGACATTAGCCCCTAGAAAGAAGTCCTCTAACATCATTTTTTCTTCATCCGTAAAAACATCTTTTAACTTGGTCAGAAAACGAATAACTGAACAAACAGATCTGATTCCTAGTTTTTCAGTTACAGCTTCTACATTCTTAAAGTGAGACCCAGTTAAGCACAGTAATTGATTTAAAACAAACACTCCTGAGTCTTTTAATGTCTTACTGAATCCTGGTAAAAAATTGGACGCAGAAAGATCCACTCTTGCCTTAAAAATCAAAGGTTCATTCAGCAACCAAAAAATGGAATGAAAATTTTTAGTCCTTTGAATATGAAAAAAACTCAAAATCTTCAAAAGATGTTGATAAAAAGACGAAAACTTCGAAAAATCCAAGCTCTTAGGGTCCATTAAAAAAAAAGAGATTTATCCATCCCAAGGTTTCCAACAGTCCTCAGTAAAACACAACTGATCGCCCTCCAACTTACATTCGTAGGTCCATCAAGAAGTCTTTGTAAGAAAATATACCCGGAAAGCTGCAATCCTACTCTGGAGATGAACCAATCCTTGGCCCCCTTCTTCCTTGGGTAAAAATAAAATACTTTGCGGAATCCAATGAAGTTTGTCCCAAAAACAGTCAACAAAAACCGCTTGAATCTCAGCCATCAATTTCACAGGAGGATCAATACAAACCAGTCTGTGCCATAAGAGTGAAGCGACCAAATTATTTACAATAAGTGTTCTTCCCCTATAAGACAGGTTGGGCAGAATCCACTTCCATTTGTCTAAACGACCTTTAACTTTTTTCAATAAACCATCCCAATTTTTTTGTAAAACATTATCATCTCCTAAAAAAAACTCCAAGGTATTTCAAACCCCACCTATTCCAACACAAACCTTCAGGAAGACTTGGTTTCCCTTCATTCCAATCCCCTAATAAAAATACTTAACTTTTTTTCGAATTTATTTTTGCTGAAGACCATTTTCCAAATTCTACTATCAGTCTAGATAAAACATGTATGTCACTTTGTTTATTAATCATTATTATAAGGTCATCGGCATAAGCTGATAAACAAAAATTAACATCACAAAGTGGTACCCTAAAACCATCTAAGTTCTTCCTGATTGCTTGTAGAAGTGGTTCAATAACAAGAGAATATAACATTCCTGATAATGAACATCCTTGTCTAATACCTCTACTGACCTTGAATGAAGCACATAAGCCACCATTAATCTTAATAACTCTCAGTGTCACTATAAAGAATTTTAATCATGTTTAAAAACTTTTCATTAAAACCAAAAGCTTCTAAAACATTCCATAAATAGGCATCCTCAACCCGATCAAAAGCTTTCTCTTGGTCTAGAGACAACAAACCACAATTGATATTAAATAATTTGGAAACCTGTATAATATCTCTAATTAAAGAAATATTGTCAAAGATTAACCTGCTAGGTATGCAATAAGATTGATCTGGATGGATCACCTGTCCCGTTACTTTAGTCAATCTATTAGCCAAAGTTTTGGAAAGTAATTTATAATCACTGCACAGAAGTGATACCGGCCTCCAGTTCTTAATCTCAGTGAGATCTCCTTTTTTCGGTAGAAGAGTAACCACTGCCCTTCGGCAGCTCAACGGCAGCCCACCCTTCAGCAAGCTGTCATTGAACAGCTCCAGCAGGTCAACTCCTATTTCCGACCAGAATGTTTTCAGAAAATCCACTGGAAGCACGTCTACACCCGGAGCTTTTCCAGACTCCATATCTTGGAGTGCCTTATACAGCTCTCCCAGAGTTAGGCCACATTCAAGTTCTTCATTGGATTCTTCTGAGATCTTTGGTAGATCATCTAAGAAAGGAGATTTTCCCCCATTTTTTGGCTCAAGTTCACTTCTGTACAGGGACTGATAAAACCGCATTGCTATGTCACAAATCTGTCTGGGATTAGATAACAAAGTACCACCCTCAGAACGCAGAGCATGAATTTTTGCACATTCTTCTTCTCATGACCAAAGAAATACTTGGAAGGTGCATCCATCTGATCAATATTTAAAAAATGAGCAGGAACTAATGCTCCTTGTGCTTTATGCTCTAACAGCTCTTTAAGTTCAGCTTTTTTCTTAAAAAGGGTTTCCATAAAATTACTATCACTTGAAGTTTGAGCCAACTTTTGTAAATCCATCAATTGTTTTTCAAGCATTTCTAAAGAATGATTCAATTCCTTTGTGACATTTCGAGTGTTGTGTAAACTGTTTTATCTGCACCGTTCCATAATCCCACCATTGTTGTAGAGATTTAAAAGAAGACTTTTTCTCCTTAAAAACCTTCCAAAAAATTTTAAACGATTCAAATAAATAATTTATCATTTAAAAGACTCATATTAAAATGCCAATATGCACTTTTAGGTTTCACTGAATTTAAAATAAATTTACAACTGACCATATTATGATCAGTAAAGGTGTGATAAAACATTTGTTAAACACATTCAAATGATGTTTAAAAACATAAAATCTGTCTAACCTAGCCAATGATATATAATTATCATGTACATGAGCCCATGTATATTGTTTTTTATTACCATTCATAACTCTCCAGATGTCACATAAATCATATTTCTCAATCAAATGAATTAAACGTTTGCGTGAAGCCATACGAGGTTCAACATAATTCCTGTCTATATCCAGTTCAGTACAATTAAAATCACCACCCACAAATAAAAAATCTTCAGTACAACATTTTTTTAGCGTTGAACAAAGAGTATCTAAAAACAGTAACCTTTCTATAGGTGCAGTTGGAGTGTAAACACAAATAAAAACAAACACAAAATTTTCATAAACAGCTCTGACTTTTAACATTCTACCTTTCACAATTTCATCAACATCATAAGAGATTGGTTTAAAATTCGTACTAAATAAAACAGCAACTCCACCACTCACATTTGAATAATGACTTAATACAGATACACCACTAAATTCCTTCATCCAGTCAACCACATTATCCATACTACTATGAGTTTCTTGTAAAAAAGTTATGTCTGTGTTTTTCTGTTCTATTTCTTCAAAAATTTTTTAGAATTCTTTGCACCATTAACATTCATAGACGCAACATGTACTTCACTCATAGTGAAGAAAAAGAAAAAGAAAAAACACAATTTACCATACAAAGAGAAAAAAATATTCTCTTTCTTCATCTTATACAGCATCATTATTCAGAGTGCTGTTTATGTTCCTCACAATTTTCTTCAACCTATACACTTCTTTGTTGGTAAAGAAATCACTAGCCATCCAACTTTTTGCTCTATCAACAAATTGCTTCAAGTCAGGAAAATATTCCTGCACTCTTACACCCCTTTTATTTTTTGTTGTTCTGAGGAACAATTTTATGTCCTCAAGACCATAACTGCGAGTAGTAGTTTCACCTTGCGAAAAACTCAGACGAGTCACTGTCACTTTCCGTATCATGCATTTCCTCATTTTGTAATTCAACTGTCTTGCTAATTTTAGCATCTAGCAACTTATTTTTCATTTTTCTCATTTGAGGAGTCTTGAAAAAAAGTTGTCCTTGTTCTGATGTAAACTGTGCATCTTCACTCACTACATTAATTGATTATTTTCATCATTTGCACCTTCCTTTTTACCTTCTGAAGATGAAGCCACTGTGTCAGAGACATCCAAACCATTAATTGTAGGTAGAACATTGGAATTTGAAACCTCTTGCTTAATCTGAGAAGAAACTGATTCACCCTCAACTTCTACCGGACGATCCACAACACTCTTTGCCAAAACCAAACCTGCTTCCTGAGCTTCCGCCCCAGACTCCTTCCCATCTTTTTCTTCATTACCTTGTTCAACTGTTCCGTTTTCATTTCTTTCCTCTACCTCAGAATTTTTATTTGGACAATTCCTAATTAAATGTCCTGTATTACCACATCCAAAGCATTTTACTTTTCCAGTAGTGACGAAAATAGCATAGCTAAAATCGTCGATTCGAAAATTCAGTGTCAGATCTAGGTCAGCATCTTCCGGAATAATCATGTACACGAACCGTCTAAAAGAAACAATATGTTTCAGTAAAGGCGACTCGCTACTTATTGGAATCTTTTTTATTGGGGACACCAACTTTCCATATCGTGTCAAAGCTTGAGTCAGAATTCCGTCACTAACAAAAGGTGGCACATTCGAGAGAATAACCTTCTTCGCTGGTAAGGAGAGTGGGAGAACTGAAATAAATTCCCCATCAATAACAATTCCCCGCTCTACCAACTCATTCGCCTTGTCTACACTGTCTAGAAAAACCACCGTTGCGTTGTTCATTCTAGAAGCGGACAAAACACTAGCGTGTCCCACCACCTCCCCAACAGCCAAACAATATTCTTCAACGCTCACTGCAGACACCACCTTAATCGCATGACGTCTCGTGAGTGAGTGTGCTTGTTGGGCTGACATGCTTCCAGATAACGGATAGCACGCGGCCCTTAAACTAAACTAACAAAACTAATAACATATCAGGCAATAAACAATCAAAAAGGTTAAGCAGAAAGAAGAAAAAACTTCACTCACACCACTCTGCACCACGCTCACGCCGCTCTGCACATCCTCGCCCAACAATCACACCGGAAGTGAGAGACAGAACATTTAAATTTATTCATTGTGTAAGGTTCAGGCCTGCTGACTGTAAACTACATTTTTTGTAATGTATCAGATAATATGCTGTTTAATCCAATTAATCACATCTATTAATATCTGCTGCTTTATCACTGAACAGAAATCCATTCATGAGACGTTGAGACGTGTTGGTACGCAGTTTCTAGCCCAGTATGGGTAGTTGCTTATAGACCTTCATCATAAGAGCACACCCTCATCTGTGATGTTCTGGTGCTGACGTATGACCCAGATAACCTGTAAATATGGCTCTTCAATATACTGTAAGTCTGTGAAATCATCTGCCCATTCAATAGGCAAACACTAGGTCTGACTGCTTAGAAAAATATTCTCTTTAAAAACACTAATTAATAAACTTACTAACTTATAATAGTGGTTGGAGGCCAAACTGAGCCAGGTGCTCTTGGGAAAGTAATAAAAAAGTATTAAAAATAATATCTCATAATTTTGAAGCTCTTTATAAAGTGTCAGCCTCACAACTGAAGTTGTTATACAGGTCAATGACATAAGAAAAAAAAAAAGTAGTTTAAAACATTTCAAGTTCTTAGAAATGAAATAATTGCGTTCATGTTGGTTTCAAATGGTTTGAAAAACTTTGATGCAATTTAGAAAAAGTTTCAATTTAAAAACCGTCAATTAAAAAGTGATAACATTTTCTTTGAAAATACCAGTCAATCAATGTAACCTGTTTATTTCCATCCTGATCCGGCTCAACTTAAAAGCTTGATGAAATTAAACATTTGCAGCGTGCCATTGGAATTTCCCTGGCCCACCACCTTCCCCAGCACCACCTGCCCAGATCTACTATGGGTTCTCCCTGCTTCCCTTGCAGCAGCTCGTATCCTATTCATTGTATTTGTTACATGTTCCTTGGTTTTTGCTATTTGGACTTTTATTTTGAAGTGTGTTTTCTGTTTCCGTTGTTTCCAGTGTTCACGTCCTTTGTTTAGTTCCCATTTTACTTTGTGTCTATAGTTACCCTTGTTTGCTGCCATAGTGATTGATTACCCTCACCTGTTCCTTGTTAGCAAAGAATATACACTGACAAGAAGCGAAACTCAATAGAACGTTCCATTGCAACACCGGCGCCCAGCAGCGGCCCTGCGTTTCCGCCATTTTGGGGTGAGAGCGACTCAGCAGTCCACTACTTTCTATGGCAATATCAGCTGCTTTGTTAAAAAAAAAAAAAAAAAAAAAGTACATTAAAGCTAAAATCCAACCTGAATGATGACAACAGAATAAAATACTATCGCTAGTGATCATCAAATCCTTTTAACAGTTTATTTTACAGACTTTGTGTTTAAGTCTTCCACTTTTTTCACAAAACCTTTGCTCTCTAGAAACCCAGTCAGTTTGGGTTAAAATTCTTTGAAGTTCAAGTATTAGCATTGTAAACACTGTCTTATATTAATGTCCGTTAAAGCATGACTATGTACACAAAAAAATCACAGCCACTGTGTCCAAAAGTGGCAATTATGGGATAACAGACACAGCAATGCATCATGTTCTATAAGATCATTATGTTTGTAGCGTGATCCAGGGGATTAAAACGTATTTCAGACCTTTTGGAATAATTTACTATTACTATATTACTCTACTAGGTCTGCCTATATACGTTTTAATCCCCTGGATCACGCTACAAACATGATGATCTTAACTTTGTTAATTATTAATTTATTAATTTACTATTAATAGTAAATATGTAAAGTTGCATAAAATGGAAATAGTAGGCTAACTACGTTACCTCAGATGTGTAATGGTTGGATTCCACAGCTGATAATATAAAACATATATAGGTTAAGACAATACAAAATTTACTGTAGGTGTCATAAAATTTACTGAATTTGAGAAATTTTCTATTGCGTTTCTGATTTGGCTGTGAGATTCGCCAATTTTGTGTGCATAAGATGTGATGGATTCTATTGTCCAGTTGGCATTTTCACCCCAAAATGGCTGCCGCGCTACCGAAGCGCCTCCTCATGGCTGTTACCCAAAAAGCATCAGAGTTTCGCCGCTTGGGTTCTATGCTCTTTGTTGTTAGCCTCTCTTATCCTGTGTATTTATACCCCAGTGTTTCTCTTGTTCAGTGTCTGGTGTTGTTCTTTCATTGTAATGTCATGTTTTTTTTCATGCTTTTTCTGGGTCAAATCAGAATGAACTGTGGCGCTAATAGAGTCTCATGAACTCGCAGTCATGCAAAGAAGATCAATGGCCAAGGTCAGAATTTTCGTTAAATAATATATTAAATTTTACTTTTTTTTTTCCAACCAAACCTTATTGTACACCCCCAGATCACTTGAAACATATGACGTGTTGTATGGGACCATTCTGACACTTTTGCATCTTTTCTTAAAGCTTGATGCTGGTCGCTATTCGTTGCCATCTTATGGACGAGCACAAGCAGGACATTTTTTTTTTTTAATTTCTCCTTTTGTGGTCCGAAAAAGAAAGAAAGGCATATGGTATTAGAACAATTTTCATTTTTGGGTGAACTATCCCTTTAAGTCACTAAGTCAAATCTGCATGGGGAAATCTTTTGTCCATCTTGTGGATTCCTATTGATATGATTGGATTTCGCCCATGTAAATTTACCGAACTACAGTACATGTGACCACGCCAAACACAAAGTTATCATGTGGCCTCAGAAGACTTTGGATACAGCACACAACTTTTATTGCAGCTGAATAGCCACTGGATGGATATACAGGTGCTGGTCATATAATTAGAATATCATCAAAAAGTTGATTTATTTCACTAATTCCATTCAAAAAGTGAAACTTGTATATTATATTCATTCATTACACACAGACTGATATATTTCAAATGTTTATTTCTTTTAATTTTGATGATTATAACTGACAACTAAGGAAAATCCCAAATTCAGTATCTCAGAAAATTAGAATATTGTGAAAAGGTTCAATATTGAAGACACCTGGTGCCACACTGTAATCAGCTAATTAACTCAAAACACCTGCAAAGGCCTTTAAATGGTCTCTCAGTCTAGTTCTGTAGGCTACACAATCATGGGGAAGACTGCTGACTTGACAGTTGTCCAAAAGACGACCATTGACACCTTGCACAAGGAGTTCAAGACACAAAAGGTCATTGCAAAAGAGGCTGGCTGTTCACAGAGCTCTGTGTCCAAGCACATAAATAGAGAGGCGAAGGGAAGGAAAAGATGTGGTAGAAAAAAGTGTACAAGCAATAGGGATAACCGCACCCTGGAGAGGATTGTGAAACAAAACCCATTCAAAAATGTGGGGGAGATTCACAAAGAGTGGACTGCAGCTGGAGTCAGTGCTTCAAGAACCACTACGCACAGACGTATGCAAGACATGGGTTTCAGCTGTCGCATTCCTTGTGTCAAGCCACTCTTGAACAACAGACAGCGTCAGAAGCGTCTCGCCTGGGCTAAAGACAAAAAGGACTGGACTGCTGCTGAGTGGTCCAAAGTTATGTTCTCTGATGAAAGTAAATTTTGCATTTCCTTTGGAAATCAGGGTCCCAGAGTCTGGAGGAAGAGAGGAGAGGCACACAATCCACGTTGCTTGAGGTCCAGTGTAAAGTTTCCACAGTCAGTGATGGTTTGGGGTGCCATGTCATCTGCTGGTGTTGGTCCACTGTGTTTTCTGAGGTCCAAGGTCAACGCAGCCATATACCAGGAAGTTTTAGAGCACTTCATGCTTCCTGCTGCTGACCAACTTTATGGAGATGCAGATTTCATTTTCCAACAGGACTTGGCACCTGCACACAGTGCCAAAGCTACCAGTACCTGGTTTAAGGACCATGGTATCCTTGTTCTTAATTGGCCAGCAAACTCGCCTGACCTTAACCCCATAGAAAATCTATGGGGTATTGTGAAGAGGAAGATGCGATATGCCAGACCCAACAATGCAGAAGAGCTGAAGGCCACTATCAGAGCAACCTGGGCTCTTATAACACCTGAGCAGTGCCACAGACTGATCGACTCCATGCCACGCCGCATTGCTGCAGTAATTCAGGCAAAAGGAGCCCCAACTAAGTATTGAGTGCTGTACATGCTCATACTTTTCATGTTCATACTTTTCAGTTGGCCAAGATTTCTAAAAATCCTTTCTTTGTATTGGTCTTAAGTAATATTCTAATTTTCTGAGACTGGGATTTTCCTTAGTTGTCAGTTATAATCATCAAAATTAAAAGAAATAAACATTTGAAATATATCAGTCTGTGTGTAATGAATGAATATAATATACAAGTTTCACTTTTTGAATGGAATTAGTGAAATAAATCAACTTTTTGATGATATTCTAATTATATGACCAGCACCTGTAGGTATGTTAGTGATATGTAATGAATCATTTGTTTTCAATATATCAAGCTGCTTTCAAGCAATTACTGAAGTAATATGCAAGGTTCTAGTGTTTACACTGTGTAGTCAACACAGTCTTAGTAGGGAAACATGAGTCACTCTGCTTTCTCACATTGTCTCACACACACACATGGAGAGAAGCAAATGTATTCTAGCCAACAGATCCTCTGCACCTGCAACCATATGTATCTATGGCAACTCCTTCATTGCGCTCCACCTCTGCTCTGTGATCAGCAGTAAGAGAGGAGGACAGCAGCACGAGCCAGCGGAGTGGAAAATGAGCCCTCTGATTGGGATTCTTAAAGAAGGTTTGTGTGATTGGTAATTTCACAGGCCTCTGGAAGCCTGAAGGAGAAGATGAAATTCACACCAGCTTCAGGAGCTTCGGTTTCTGATTAAGGCTCAGCTTTAGTCAGCCTATACAAGGAATCAAAATCATTCCTCGATCCTTGTTTCTCTTGGCTGACGTCCATCCCCAACGGAAAATGTGAGGATCCTTTGAAAAGACCTGGATATGTTGTGTTTTGCCTGCTGGGATGCTGGTGTCCCCACTAGGCTTCTTAACAAGATTAACCAGCAGGTCAACAAGCATCAATGCTGGGTAACTAACATCAAAAGCTATGTTCTCTGACCAGACCTGTGTGGAAACAGTTGAGATATTAAGATAATTGATTGAGGTTGTTTTTCTTCCTGTGATTCTGTCCTTTTGTGTGTGTGCTTCTAAACCTGAGCCTTATGGGACGTGTGCGGTGACTCATCATCGTCCCCTCCTGTCCCAGCGCGACGCCTGTTTCTCCACCCCCAGCAACAAAGACAGTTGTCATAAGGGACATGAGAGACCTGTTGAGAAAGAAAGAATAAATGGAAGACAGCATCATGAACATAAAAAGCTCCTGAAAAAAATCCCTATTTGTACAATTCACAGCAGTTTCCAGCTTAAAGGGTTAGTTCACCCAAAAATGACATTTTTGTCATTAAAAACTCACCCTAATGTTGTTCCAAACCCGTAAGACCTTCATTCATCTCTGGAACACAAATTAAGATATTTTTGATGAAACCTGAGAGGTTTTTTTTATCCCCCATAGACAGCAATTTAACCAAGGTCCAGAAAGGTACTAAAGACATCGTTAAAACAGTCGACGTAACTGCAGTGGTTCAACCTTAATGTTATGAAGCGACGAGAATACTTGTGCGTAAAACCAAGGCAAAAATAATGACTTTACTCAACAATTTCTTCTCTTCCATGTCAGTCTCCTATGCTGTTCACGTTGTAAACACAGTGCTGTACTTCCGGGTTCTACTTCAGAATGCCGGTGAATGCTAGTGTCAGTAAAACATCAACAACTTTTATTCCTTTTCACACAATCGCACAGTTGCTTGCACAATACTTTGTATGATCTCAAAACACTTTTACCATTGTGCATGAATTGTAAACATTTTGATGTTTGTGTCACATAACCAGCTCTATATGTATGGCTTTTCTAACATAGTAAACTTGCTTGGAAGCTTACCTGGTACAGCACTGCATTTGCTATACGGAGCGCTCAGGTACGAGTACCGTGAAATAAGTGATTAAAAAAAAACAAAGACTAAAATGTTGTGGTTGCTTCAGTTTTTATCTCATGTTTGCTTTTGTTAACACTATCTGTTAGGTTTAGGGTAGGGTTTAGAGTAGGTCAGGGGTTCCCAATCCTGTTCCTGGAGATCGACCTTCCTGCAAAGTTCAGCTCCAACTCAATCAAACACAATTGAACCAGCTAATTAAGATCTCCAGGAGCACTTGATAATTACAGACAGGTGTGTTTGATCAGGGTTGGATCTTAACTCTGCAGGTAGGTAGATCTCGAGGAACAGGATTGGTCACCCCTGGTGTAGGTGGTACGTTATTTTCAAACGCAACCATTTAGCGCCATTTAGCACCATTTGGAGCATTAACCATTTAGCACAGGCCTTGTCACATTCCCCTTTTTTTGCTGTTAGCCACTCTGCAGTCCAAAGTCTTTTTTACTACTGGTGATTCACCAGTTGTCAATGATTATGGTCGCCCTTACCGTCTTTACCGTTCTGGGTCTCCTTCTTTATGTATACAGACGTGACATAATGATGCAAAGGCAAACTCGTATTTCCCGTGGAAACCTACCAGTACCACTCAAATTAAAAAACATTATTACAAGCTTACCATTGTGAAACGGGCTAAGGTAAGGAGACACTTTTGAACACTGGCTGGTTATGTACTTGATCAATAATTGATTTTGGATAGTTCTTAACCAAAAAAAGTTACGGACTGCAGCTTTAAGGCATATATCTTGAATCTTTAAGATTTATTACAAGAAAGCAAGAACCCATAGTTGCCTCTGCTTGATTCATTTCAAGTTTTTGGTAACTGAACCCATTTTTTGTTTTAATTATTTTATTAAAACCTTTTTATATTTATGTTAGATCATCTAATACCCTAGCTACTTAAAAGGAAGACCTAACAATATTCTTTAATATCAAGTCTTAATATCTTACACCAGGGGGTCCAATCTGTTCTTGGATCCTACCCATGGAGCACTGCATATTTTGCATACTATAAGACATACTGTACACATGCAACATTTAGAGATACTGGCTGTCCAAGTATGCATTGCTGCCTGGTTAAGATAGTTAAGGAAGTTGATGAGGAAACCAGCACATTTCCATGATGAAGACCAGCATTTAAAACGTAACATATGCTGGTGACGCAGCCATGCAGGTCTTTGCAACATTGAACTCAGCATTATTTTATAGAGTAATATAATTTGATAATCTAACATCTTCATCTGTATCATTTCACATATGGACAGGCTATTTCAAGTCTTTTTGACCATACGCCTTTGTAATGTGCTTTGGTTCATTGCAATAGAGCCACACCACACCACACCAAGTCAGGCCATTTTATGGGCTACACTGACAGGTAAATGGGATATTATGCTGGGAAATGGAGCAATGAACTCCTCCTCTCCCTCCCTTCCTCTGTCCTTCATCTCTCTTTCCAATGCTGCCGACATCCGTGCTTATTTACTGCCTTTTTACAGCATTGATTGGGCCTGTGTTTGTTTTACCTGTCGCCCGACCCATACATCAACACTTTGGGAAGGAAGCGAGATGGGGAGAGGAAGACATGGTAAAAAATGCAGATAGGAAGAATCAAGCAGAGTAATAGTTCAGCTATGGCCTTGTGGTTAGTGAGTAATGGCATTTCCCTACCACATTCTCCCTATTCTTCCTGTCCGTTCTCCATTGCACTATGAATAACAAAATAAATAAATAAATAAATAAATTAAAATTAAAAAAAGGACATGATTAAATGAGAAAGTAAAGAATCTGGAGAAACTATTAGGCTCTTTGACGATATTTGAGTAAAATGAAGGAATGCTATGTAATCAGCTGGTTGATTAATGAAATTCTTTGTACAGAAATCCAGTGAGGTCCTCAGGGCATTTACCTACACTCATTTTATTTAAAGTATCACAGCAATTAGGCACTTCATAATGCACTACACCACATAATAATACGTTTGTGAAAAATTACCTTTTCAATTATGCATGTATGTGTGGTGTTTTACTTTACAGCTTAATTGTGTGTAATTGTTTTGATGTCAAAACAATTTGTCCTTCTATCCCAGCGTAATGTGCAAAGACAACTTCAACAACAGAGCAGCTCAACATGTCAACTTCCAACTGGATTACATTTGACTGAACAACGGCAGATGGGAATCAGGGAAGGGGAGGTAAGTAAGAGTGTTTGGGAAACTCGTATGGAAATATATGCAATTAAAGCATGAAACGGAAGTCTTTTCCTCCCTATTGTGACGTATATCCGAGTGAAATGGCTTCCCGAACAAGATAAAATGCATCTCAGGTCTTGATTTTGTCCATTCAGAATTGATTGGATGATTGAGGTTTGCTATTGGTGGATCTCATGTGAGTGACAGGTTGTCCCGCCCTCGCGCCAGTAAACATCATCAGAGAAGAAAACAGCATATTGCAGCCATTGAAGCAGGGTTGCCAGGTTTTCACAACAAAACCCTCCCATACTCAAAAGTAGCCCAATCACGTTTCAGTGGTTCTGTGTTTTTAGCGGGGTTCCCCTGGTAAAATTCACATTCCAGGGGCTAAATATCATGTTATTTGGGGTTGCTTCAACCCGCGGACATGAAAAACAACCCGCGGCAGCAATGTTAAAGTAGCCCAATTCCGTGGGAAAACTGCAGACTTGGCAACACTGCATGGAAGCCAGCAAACGAACTGGGTCAAAGATCACAGATTTGACCTGATCTACAAAAAGCCTCGGAATTCATCTAAAAAGCTCTATGACCAGAGCAAATGTATATGTTAGCTGATCAGCTTACAGTGTAATGGGGCGTTCACACCAGACGTGACTTGCGCGAATAAATCGCGCTATTCGTGCGTAGTTGGACGCTTGAATATTTTTAATTTACTCGCTTCATTCGCGCGTGAAATTCACTTCACAACAGACGCGAATTCTGCCAGGCGGCTCCAGTCTCGTTGCGAAATGGCTGACATGGATTTTGTTGAGAGGGTAGCTGCGCTTTATGTGCTATGAAAGGCTGAAATAAGCTCGAATAAGCGAATAAGCTCAATTTGCCGGCTTTAGCTAGCTTGTAGTCTCAATATGTATATATATATATATATATGTCAAATTGAGTAAAGAGCATTTTTTACAACTTACCAGATTGTCCGACCTCCTCACTCACTTTCTTCCAAGCAAGATCCTTTTTATTCCTGTTTCTATAAAAGTACGAAGATGTATCGTACAGCTCCGGGTATCCACATACAGCGACGATGATTTTGTCCTCCATTGTTGTTTCGGAATTCTGCCTCCGCTCGCTACGTCGTAATCACGTCACTACTACAGCAAGCTCCTGATTGGTTAACGCGGCGTGAATATTCGCCAAAGTTCAGATTTTTCAATTCGCGTGAATCACGCGTTAGGCAGCTTTCATACAGGACGCGGAATGCGCTGCGCTCGCCGCTGGGTTCAGCGCAGCCCTTCAGATACAAAGCGATTTGCGCTATGCTGGCCAGAGCAAAGTAGGCAGAGTTTTCAAAACTTTTAGCGGGAGTTGTAATCTATACGTCTAGTCGTTTGATTGTTGTTCCACCTTTCGGTCAGCAGCAAAATATGTATATGTGCGTGCTAAGAAGTGAGCGATAGCACTAGCCCTGCTAGTAAGAAGAAGAAAGAGAACAGCGAGGAAGAAGAAGCTGTGAGTGCATGAAACCCTCAGGTCCAGAGAATACTTTGGAGAATTCAGGCTTGCGAAGGAGCTCTGTTTCTATTGGCCGCGCGGGTAATCGTCACGGAGTGCAGCAGCAAAAGTTGAACTATTTTGAACTTTGACCGCGCTGCGCGTGCGCTTTGGTCGACGCAGCAACAAACCGTCCTCACGCCGCGCAAGCCATTGAAATAAATGGGTTTCATAGCGCAGCGCAGCGCAGCGTGTTCCGCGTCCTGTGTGAAAGGGCCTTTACGCGCATCAAACGCCCGAAACGCTCAATTCGCGCGAATCACGTCATTCGTGCTGCCCCATTCGCGCGAATCGCGCCGCAGGATGTCTATTCGCGTCTTTGCATTGACTTAACATGTAAATCACTCGCGCTTAACGCTTATTCGCGTCTGGTGTGAACGCACCATGAGGCTTATCGCTTTCCATTGTCAATTGTGCTTGTTCCTGTTGCGTCTCCTCAATCTGGCAACCCGCGTGAAGGGGGGCGAGGAAAACTGCCATTTCAACTGCTAGCTGTCAATATTACATACTGCACATTTAAAGTCACAAATTAGGCAAATTTAAGCAAATCCAGTGATTTGTTTTTCCATACACATGCTCAAAATATCAACCTGGGACCTTTTAAACTTGATTTTGTTTAGGGCAGACTGATAAAAGATAAATAAATAAATAAAGTGCGAAACTTATGTTTCTGTCAGGAAATCTGATTATTAGGCCTACTTGCAATTTTCACAGTTTTGTGTGTAATGTGCATTAGATGGTGAGTGAACAGACTATATGGGCCGTGTGGAAGACTATGCTGACAGAGGCACAGAAATTACACATGGCAGCTTTTAATATGCTTTATTTTTAAATATGTTGTGTTTTGAATAATGTGTTTGAATATGTCTAGTCGCATTTGTGTGTACCACACAACCACACACACCAGACAATGATATATCTCTGTCTGCTAGAGATATTTACGAATCATGACCCTTTTACTATACCAGAACAGCGTGAATTTACTTTTGTCAGCATAAGCTGAATTCTACCCCCGCTTTAGCAGCCTCACTCCCATTCCTGCTTACTGAGGCAAACATGCTCTCTCCACATCCCCCCACCCCTGGGGAAAAGGGCCTCTAGCTCATCTCTGTTTTCCTCTCCGCTCATCCTTTTCCACTCCCAGTATTCACTATCTATCTATCAGAAGAAAATGTGAGTGGTGCTTGCCCGTGGTTGCCATAGGGCATTGCTGTTCTCTCTGGTTTCTAGCACGTTGCTATGAATGTTCAGGGTAGTTGCTAGGGCATTGCTAGATGGTTTCTAGGAAGTTCTAAGTGGTTGCTTAGTAGCCTGAGTCAAAAGAGCCAACCCTCTCTAATATTCTGAGGACTCATTAAAGACATGCTTTTAACTCTTTCCCTGCCAGCGTTTTTTTATATTATTATTATTATTAAAAAAGCTGCCAGCCAGCTCCAGCATTTTTGATAATTTTCACAAAAGTTTCATGGCCCCCAGAATATTTTGTTGTATGACATTTATTCTAGCTTCATGCATTATTATTATTTTTTTTAATCAACACTCGAATATGGGTTCAAGCAACATTTTGAACAAAAAGCTGAGAAACTTGCGTTTTCGTCTGGATAGGATTCAGAATGATAATCAAAACATGGAGTAGATTGCTTCCATCAACACCCCCAAAACTTGCTCAGTCTTATACCTAGTCGACATTTCATTCAGTATTGTTAGGCGGTTTTGATTTATATGCTATTTAATGTTTGATGAACGGGTTATTTTACATGTGCGTAAGCAATGCTTCTATCGCTTGTGTCTGCTTCTTCTTCACTTGTTTTTGGATCCAGAGATTCTGTACTCTTTCAGAAGATGTGTAATAGCACCCCAAACAACAGTGAAAACATGCGCTGCGTCTGAAATCAAATACTTTCCTACTATGTAGTATGCGAAAAACAGTACGCCAATAGAGTAGTATGTCCGAATACGTAGTAATAGAAAAATAGTAGGCAAAAAGTACCTGGATGACCTACTACTTCTGCCAAGATTCTGAAGTGTGCATTCGATGATCACTTTACTATCCCATGAGGCCATGGGAGAGGATTTAAGAATGACAGTGAAGTGACTCAACTGACACTGGTAGGTCACGTGACCGTAACAACATGGCAGATGTAGTACGTCTGAATTTCATTCATACTACCCATATTCATAATATATAGAAAGTACTTTTTAACGGTTTTAAAGTTCAAATTCAAATGTTGTACTCAGACAGTATGCGATTTTGGACGCACTGGTGGTATGTGCAAAAATTTAATAATTAAAATAATTATAAAGAAAGTAACATTGAATTAAACATGAAATTTTGAGTGAAACACTATTTTCTTGTAAAATCTACTCCAATAATCTTTTCTTTTTCTTTTTTTTTTTTTTTTAAATAATTTTTTTACAATGTAGGCATTGCCCAGTTTCTGTACAACATGTGTGAAGACATGGCATTGTTTTCAGGGAATCTGTAATAATAATGAATTAATTTCTTTGATATAATTATTTAAAAAAGGGTTAAAACATTGCCCATTTGTGAACAGAATATTATTAATGCATATTGTGATTGCCTAATTATTTGTACATTTTCATAAACGTTGAATTAATTGAATTACTTGTATACCCTAGTAAAAATCCTTTACCAAAATATATTTAAAATACATTTATTGCATACTAACCCACTAAACAAAGTTATGTTCGGAAGATGTCTTTTCAACATCTTTGTCACAAAAGACGTACGTTGAAAAGACGTCCACTGAGGAGCCATGATGAAAGTTTTTATGATATCTTTTTTTGACGTCTTCTGCACGATATAGATGTTCATGGAACCTCTGTACAAGGTTAAAAAAAACAAACAAAAACAAAAAAACAGCCACGGATCCATCCACAGGCAGTAAAACACACGTTCACACCTTTAGACAACTTAGCATCTGTAATTCACACATCTTTGGATTGTGAGGGAAACCAGATCTGAAGGAAAGACTTTCTGGCTTAGCTGAGACTCAAACCAGGAACCTTCTTGTTGTGAGGAGACAGTGTTTCCCACTGAGCCACTTGTGCTGCCTAGTTGTCTAAAGGTGTGAACGTGTGTTTTACTGCCTGTGGATGGATCCGTGGCTGAGGTTTTTTTTTTTTTTAACCTTGTACGGAGGTTCTGTGAACATCTATATCGGACGTTCAGAAGACGTCAAAAAAAGACATCATAAAAACTTTCGTTCTGCCTCCTCAGTGAATGTCTTTTCAACGTACGTCTTTTGTGACAAAGACGTTGAAAAGACGTCTTCCAGACATAACTTTGTTTTGTGGGAAGTATACTTCAAATCCATTAACCTATTTATTGACATATCACTTAGACTTACTGATATAAAATTATAATTAAACTTTATTTTGAGTATTTCTTTATTGAACAATGCACATTTCTTAATATTAAGCCTAAATGTGTTTTAATATCATTATTAGTATGATCTATAATATCAGTCTTTAAATGCAACATATTTAAAGTGTACCTAAAGTATACTCAATAGTTTCACTTTAGCACAATCAAATATACTTATAAATCACTCTTTAGTTGGACCTCAGCACTACATCCACACAATTAAAGTGCATTAAGTACAAAATTAGTTGTTCCAGTTTAGCAGATTTTAAGTATACCAGTTTAGTACACCAAAAGTACAACTGCAGGGTATTTTTATTGATTTTTTTTTTTTTTTTTAGCTTTTTTTTCCCACTTGTTTTATGATCCAACAGATGAAAATTGTCTTGAAATTGTCTTGAACTTGAATAAGGAACAACACTCCTCAACACTATTTGAGGCATCATTTATGTTCGTGGGCACAAACAGTGCAGGATGAGTTATATGGCTAAATTTAATATTTAAGGTTGGGGAGTTTGTTCAAATCCCTAACTCTATGAGCAATAACAATAGTAATGCTTGCCTTTGCAAGCACCATTAATAAAATAAAGTATCTTTGGGTCTTTTCCTTGGTTGTCTAAAAACCCAAATGCTCGACCGTCTTTTATTTTCTTTCTCTGACTGAATGAATAGATAGCCAGACTCTTTTGTGTGAGAGTGCACTTGCATTTGGGTCTTATAGCTCAGAGGCATCAAGGCCGACAAAGACTGCATTACAATGTACAAAACTCAATATCCCAATGCATCTTGTGGAAAAGAGGTAATATTTCTGCTTCAAAACATGCTAAGAGCAAGATAAAAAGTATCTATTGTTGCCTGCCTTTATTGTCATATATTCAATAAGCAAAGACTTGGCAGGCAGAGGGCAACCTCAAAGATGACATTGGTCTAAAGACTGCAAAAGACAAATAACCATGACTGAAACCCCCCACCGCCAAGGGGATGGCGCTAATAGACTATGTTGTCCATTTCTTCAGCAACACAAGCACATTAAGTTCAGGATGTCAGTATGTTATAATGTTCAGAACAGCTTATATGTCTCTCAGTCAATATGGCTGTATTGTTGTCTGGTCATGCAGAGCCAGACTTCTGACCATCGGCATAATGTCTGGTCCACTTTGCTGCTACTTATAGCCCAGAATCAATGTCACCATCTCAACAACATATAACAACATGACCTAACCAGATGCGATGTGATGCTGCGACACATGATAAATAGTATCTTTTCAATTATTAATCAGAGTTTTTGTCCTATAACCAGCCAACAACATACAAAGTATGACAATGAAAATCTCAGGTACTGATTATGTGATTTATTTATTGTTAAAAGAATTTAATGTGATTTGGATTTCATTTTGCGTGACCTTTATAGCTATTCTGAAAGCGACAATGGATAATTCACCTCAGATTCTGAAAATAAATCAAAGGAACCAAGAACGTTCAAACTGTGAACAAACAAATGTGTTCTGACAAAAGATCAGCCACTCAGTATGTATTTGCAATAATGTTAAAATGGTGTGTTATGAATTTGATTATGTACTATGTGAGTGCAGTGCGCTTGCAGAGAGACTCCGCCCACCTGCTCGTCTGATTGGCTGTAATTTTTTATTGATTTTTTTTGCGTCTCGTAGTCGTGTCACATCTGGTGTGAACAGACAAATTGCTTGTTGCTGGAATCTTATCACATCCTGTCTGGTTAGGACATGGTGTAAAGCCAAATTTGCTTTTTAATGTGATGCTTAGGGCCAGGTAAAACTCAAATCTATTATGTCACAACAACACCCTGACAAGCAACAAAGAGGTAGCTTATTCAAATAGTAGCCTAACACATCTTCTGGATAAAACTGCAGTGGTCTTCTTTCTTGCATTTATATGTATATTGATTTTAAATTGGTCTTTATTTCTTTATCTATTTAACCAATTATATGCATTTACCATGGGCGTAGCTTGACATTTGGGTTAGAAGAGCCAGACCATGATACTGGGTATTCTAGGTTTCATTCACGTGACCACTTTAAATAACAAGTTGCTCTTGCACATCAGTTGCGCTTGTCCAGTTTGTCCTGAACAGACTTTTTGAGTAAGATTAAAACATATATATATGTCAGCCCTGACCCGTCGAGGTATGGACTCCACTAGACCCCTGAAGGTGTGCTGTGGTTTCTGGCACCAAGATGTTAGCAGCAGATCCTTTAAGTCCTGTAAGTTGCGAGGTGGGGCCTCCAGGAATCGGACTTGTTTGTTCAGCACATCCCACAGATGCTCGATTGGATTGAGATCTGGGGAATTTGGAGGCCAAATCAACACCTCAAACTCTTTGTTGTGCTCTTCAAACCATTCCTGAACCATTTTTGCTTTGTGGCAGGGCGCATTATCCTGCTGAAAGAGGCCACAGCCACCAGGGAATACCGTTTCCATGAAAGGGTGTACATGGTCTGCAACAATGCTTAGGTAGGTGGTACGTGTCAAAGTAACATCCACATGGATGGCAGGACCCAAGGTTTCCCAGCAGAACATTGCCCAAAACATCACACTGCCTCCGCCGGCTTGCCTTCTTCCCATAGTGCATCCTGGTGCCATGTGTTCCCCAGGTACGCGACGCACACGCATCCGGCCATCCACGTGATGTAAAAGAAAACGTGATTCATCAGACCAGGCCACCTTCTTCCATTGCTCCGTGGTCCAGTTCTGATGCTCACGTGCCCACTGTTGGTGCTTTCGGCGGTGGACAGGGGTCAGCATGGGCACCCTGTCTGGTCTGCGGCTATGCAGCCCCATACGCAACAAACTGTGATGCACTGTGTTTTCTGACACCTTTCTATCAGAACCTACAGTAGCTCGTCTGTTGGATCGGACCACACGGGCCAGCCTTCGCTCCCCACGTGCATCAGTGAGCCTCGGCCGCACATGACACTGTCGCCGGTTCACCACTGTTCCTTCCTTGGACCACTTTTGATAGATACTGACCACTGCAGACCGGGAACACCCCACAAGAGCTGCAGTTTTGGAGATGCTCTGACCCAGTCGTCTAGCCATCACAATTTCGCTCAAATCCTTACGCTTGCCCATTTTTCCTGCTTCTAACATCAACTTTGAGGACAAAATGTTCACTTGCTGCCTAATATATCCCACCCACTAACTGGTGCCGTGATGAAGAGATAATCAGTGTTATTCACTTCACCTGTCAGTGCTCATAATATTATGTCTGATTGGTGTATATATATATATATATATATATATATATATATATATATATAGTAGCCTAGCTTCGATCTATCAAGCTACTTTTGTCATGTAGATTGCAGTAGGCTATAACTAGCTATTTTCTCTAAGATGGCTTTCAACTTAACTTAGCAATTTTTTTTTTCTTTTTTTTCCTCTAGAGTAGCTGGCAGCTTATCTTGCTACATTTGTTGACTGGTCAAACACTGCTTGACACCTTGTAAACACGCCATTGTTTCCCAACAGACCAACACACTCACAAAAGGAAACGTCATTCGCTACTTTTATCCTGCAACATCAAAACATCACTCTGGTGCCACATTAAACTCCATTTCTTTACTTTACCCAGGCTAAACTTTTAGGATTGAAATTAAAATTCGGTCATAATTAACTCACCCACATGTAATTTAAAACCGGTTTGATTTTCTGCCATCCATCAAACACAAAAGCGATTTTTTTTTTAATTTTCTGAACCGCTTTTTTCCATACAGTAAAACCAGATACTTATTTGTATAGCCAACTTTCAAAAATGACAAAAGCACACTAAAAGTAGAAGTCTTTTTTTTTGCCTGAAAATCTTGCCTTAAAATACTGTGGAAACTTGGCAAAGAGATGTGAGATAGAAGTGTATATAGCTCTGCTAACTGCGGCCTGTTTGGTGTCCTGCAGCATTTTCAGTGTTATTGGTTTGCAATTTTACAGCTGACAAGTTTATACAACAATACCAATAATAGTGTGTGATATAAGAGAGAGGAATAAATAGCGTAAGTGTGAGACAGACAAAGAGAATACTAAAACTGATAGAGACACATACTGTAGGAGAAATCACTGTAGGGGTCTGCTGTTGTGTCGGGTTGGTTGCGCAAACTACACTCATCTTAATTAGGCTCTCAGGGCAGTGTGTATGTGAGATAGCGCCCGACAGAGGGGGGCTCAGCTAATCTCTCCTACTGTTCCTGTTTACTGACTGTCTCTCTGTTTGCCTGGCAAGCCTCTCTGTCTATAGAGGTTAAGCTGTTCTGCATTTCCTCTGCAGTGAATTAGAAGAAACGTCTTTGAGTCGTTGGGAATTGTGCTGGTATATAGTTTGGCCAAGGGACTGTACCAGTGTCCCACATCTCCTCCAGCATTTCCTGGCCTTGTCACAACTGTATTAGGAGCAGTTGTGTGGTGTAGCTATATATGGTTCTCAGATCTGCCTGTAAACTTTCTATTTATGCTAGAATAATATTGTGAATGGCTGTCAGGGCATTGTTCTGAGTGATTTTGAGCACATTTCTATTCAGTTTAGTGCATATTCCGGTTTAAGAGGCCACCCCTAAGTCCCTCTGATATTCTTATTCTCCCTAGATATGACTTGGTTCCTTCAAAGTCTATAGGATTTTTTTTTTTTTCCAGTTTTATAATCTGCATGGCTCTCCTTTCCTCCATTGATGTATCATTCATTTATATTGCATAAAATGTGCTTTAAAAAAAACAAAAAAACCAAACCCTTATACAGTAATAGTGACTTTTTAAACACCCCTTATAAAAAAAACAGAAATGATTTTGTGCACATATTTATTTTGCTATACTATCAAAGTGTAGATAAACAAAGCGACTCATTCCACCTTCTCGTGTTTCTGTAGTCTTTCCATGAAGGTTGTTCTCTGACTCGTCCCATGTCCTCATAAATTCACATACGTCATGCATCACCCAGACACATTCATACCACTTGCAGCAGTGCTCACAGGTCTATGAACCCACCAAGGTTATTATTACTTAGCATTTTCAGTTTCACTTATTTAAATTACATTCTCTCTTTAAAAAAAAAAAAAAAAAAAAAAAAAAAAAATATATATATATATATATATAATTTAATGCCCCAGAGTACCCTTGTGAAAAAGAAGTGTACTTAATTGTATTGAATGTGCATTTGTAGTGTACTTCAAATCTTAAATTTATTCTTGCAGATAAATTTGTTGAAAAAAATGTCACTTTCACAACTCTGGGCCCTATCATACACCCGGCGCAATACAACGCCAGGCGCGATGCAAGTGTTTTTGTGCGGCACCCATGTTGTTTAAATAGCGCCCATCTGTTCGCCCATGGGTGCGCTGATCTGAAAACGAGGCATGTTCAGGCGGATTGTTGCCGTGAGGCAACTGAAAACGACTGTGCCATTGACCAACAAAAACCTGGGGCCCTATTTTAACGATCTGCATGGTCTAAAGCGCATGGCGTAAGTGCACTTAGGGCGTGTCCGAATCCACTTTTGCTAGTTTAACGACAGGAAAAATGGTCGGCGCAGCAGGTGCATGGTCCAAAAGGGTTGTCCCTATTCTCTTAATGAGTCATGGGTGTGTTTTGGGCATAACGTGCAATAAACCAATCAGAGTCTCATCTCCCATTCCCTTTAAAAGCCAGTTGCGCTCGCGCCATGGCGGATTCGCTATTTACATGGCAGAATTTGCAAGTGGAAAAACTGAACGCTTCTCTAGCAAGGAAACAGATCTGCTCGTGCGCGAGGTTAAAGCGCGTGAGCTGAGCATCTACGGGAAAAGCCGGATTCCACCAAAGCATTTTTATCTTTATACACACAATAATAATCTTTCACATTGTAATCCTTTTATTTTTAATATTTGGCATGTTTGTGTGCAAATGGGCGCAAATGCATTTGCTATTTAAACAACGTGGTGCAGGACGTGAAAATGATAACTGCGTCGGGCTGAAACTAGCAGAAAACACATTGCGCCGGGTGTATGATAGGGCCCCTGGTCTAAAGTCAATGGCGCAGTATTTTTTTCGTTATTAAAGGGCGCGTTAGTAATATGCGCCTATAGGCTGGTGCACAACGCACGTACACTCTGCTTATTACACACACAGGGACGCGCAACAGCACACAAACATGCCAAATATTAAAAATAAAAGGATTACAATGTAAAAGATTATTATTGTGTACATAAAAATAAAAATGCCTACATGTCATAATGGATAGACATTGCATGTATCAGAATTACCTATTTTCAGTAATGACAAATGAAATTGGCTAATTATTTGACCAATCGTGGCAATACACTCGTCAGGTTGAGGGTGTCTAAATTCCGCCATGTAAATAGCGAATCCGCCATGGCGCGAGCGCAACTGGATTTTAAAGGGAATGGAAGATGACACTCTGATTGGTTTATTGCATGTTACGCCCAAACCACACCCATGACTCATTAAGAGAATAGGGACAACCCTTTTAGACCATGCGCCAGGCGCGGCGACCATTTTTTGCATCATTAAACTAGCGAAAGTGGATTCGGAAATGTCCTAAGTGCACCTGTTAAAATCATTAAAATAGGGCCCCGTGTTTCTTAACACACTTAAGTACACTTTTAAAAAGTGCACTTTGTAATAACTTCAGATTAAAAGTTACTTTAAAGTACATTGTTAGTCATTATGTTCTAGTAATTGTTACGGTATATCAGACTCAGATGGTTAGTGGAAATATGGATAGACAGCAGATGGTAAAAACAGGTAAGAAATTCTGAATTATAGCAGTTTGTGAAGATAACTGGATGGTAATTGAGTCTACAGATTTGCAGGTGATGGTGGAGATTGTGGAAGAGGAGAGAGTTGACCAACGAAGTACAGACCTCATCTTGATGGCGGTAAGTAAACTGGCAATCCTTTCACTAAATATAAACTATAATACATTTTCATTTAATTGTAAGTAACATGCAATTAGGTGTCCGAAAACATTACATTCAGTTTGCATTCAACGTTCATCATTGGACAGTTACACATTTCATATATGAAAATATGTGTGACGATATATAATAAAAAAAAAAGTGTTCACTAAAAACAAACAAAAATTTTACGATCTTTGGACAATTGGATGTCTTGTTAAACTCATAGGGTGCATGAGATTTTACAAATATTAATATAAATTCATATATATGTATATATATATATATATATATATATACCTTTTTCTGAGCCTTTTTAATTTATAGTAGTTTTCTTGACCACAGTGTTGAGTTGTCATCATTGACTGTAAACAAACCTGACATAACTGTGTCACAAGAAAACATTATGATGGCGCTGTGATGGCCACTAGTACATGTATAGGTGGGTGTCCAGGACATAACTCTGAGGGATACCCCTGTTTGACAGTACATTTTATAAGAAAGACTGACATACAAAAGGGAAACATTTAGGTGTATAAGTTTTTAATTTAGTGACAAGGTTCAGCCTTCTGAAGGATCTCCTCACACAGTGCACAATGAACGCGACACGCTGTTTCTTTTCAGTAATAAACTCTTTCCTTTGCAGTCAGTACTAGTCGTTGGCACTTATCATGTGTGTTTGGTGTCTGACTGACACTGGCAGACATAGTGCATGTTCTTAAATTATTTGGTGAGCATTTCTACTTCCAAATCCCATGCAAACTATTTCAGGATTTATAAAGGTAGTCAAAAACCTGGCTCTGAGAATCAAATTTCAAACTAAAAAATGCAAACTGCCAGTTCAAAATTAGGCTGCTTGAGGGCTGGTAGAATGTTAAAGCTGAGGATTGGCACAGTGCTGGTTTTATGTAAGATGTTAATAAATTGTATTAATAAGTCAATGAAAGGCAGTCAGATGAAGTACAGAATAAGACTGAATTCATTTGGAGAGAGTAGTAAGGTTGCATCTGAATTCATTTATTTGTTTTATGGAAATGTTCAAATATGCAAAAGTACAAAGTTGGGTGCATGTAAAATACAGATATAACCTCACATTTGAGCTGACTTTAACAAAAAAAGTACCAGGTAGAAACTTTATAGGCAAACAGGTTGACATGACACCCAATTATAATTTGAAAAGATACTATAAAAGTATAAAAGCAAAATCACATTGTTATAGCAAGTTGTCAACTAATTAGTTGCAGATTCATGAAATATTACATTATTTATCCTACCTGCACTTAATTGTATTGACTGTACACTTGTAAGGTACTTGAAATCATTAAAGTATATTTATAAAACTGTACTTGATAATTTTACTTGATAAAAAACTGAACTTGATAAATATAATATTAATGAAATAAAAGGCCACTTACGTATACTTAAAAAGAGTACACTTTCAAGACTATTTTTATTAACACAGTTAAGTTTTAAAAAGTTTTAAAGTCAAATTAAATGTTTTACTATAAAGTAGATTTTAAATCATTATGTTTAATGATAATCTGTTGTCATGCTTTAAATAATTACGCATATGTTGATCCATCAAAAAATTTAAAAGCAAAAGCACATTGTTATAGCAAGTGGTCAACAAATTAGAATATAATATTAAATATTACATACAGGGACGTCCCGAGCATTGGGCGTGGCCCAGTGCGAGTTAGAATAAACGGGGCCCCCCTCGGTTGGTCCATTCGTGTTTGTGCGGGAAGCGCGGGACCCCACACAGTCGCACCAGTTGCACCGCTCTAAGGACAGCCCTGATTACATAATTCACCCTACCTGAACAGCCAAAAAACGTTAAGTTATTGCAGAGGAGGAGCAAGTTATTACACTTTGTTGAAATGTTACGAGTGTTTTTTTGTGTCCAGTTAAATTTCAAGTCCTTGGTTAGTTTACAACACGTATACACACACACACACACACACACACACACACACACACACACACACACACAACCATACTTATGTTCCACTCTAAATTACAACCCGAATTCCGGAAATGTTGGGACATTTTTTTAAATTTGAATAAAATAAAAACTAAAAGACTTTCTAATCACATGAGCCAATATTTTATTCACAGTAGAACATAGATAACTTAACAAATGTTTAAACTGAGAAATTTTACAATTTTATGCACAAAATGAGCTCATTTCAAATTTGATACCTGCTACAGGTCTCAAAAAAGTTGGCATGGGGGCAACAAATGGCTGAAAAAGCAAGAAATTTTGAAAAGATTCAGCTGGAGGACATCTAGCAACTAATTAAGTTAATTGATATCAGGTCTGTAACATAATTAGCTATAAAAGGAATGCCTTAGAGAGGCAGAGTTCTGGGCTAAAGAGGAGGGAGACCTTCCAGCGTGTTATCAGCGTTCAGTTCAAAAGCCAGCATCTCTGATGGTATGGGGGTGCATAAGTGCATACAGTATGGGCAGCTTGCATGTTTTGGAAGGCACTATGAATGCTGAAAGGTATATAAAAGTTTTAGAGCAACATATGCTCCCCTCCAGACGACGTCTATTTCAGGGAAGGCCTTGTGTATTTCAGCAGGACAATGCAAAACCACATACTGCAGCTATTACAACAGCATGGCTTCGTCGTAGAAGAGTCCGGGTGCTGAATTGGCCTACCTGCAGTCCAGATCTTTCACCTATAGAGAACATTTGGCACATCATTAAACAAAAATACATCAAAGAAGACCACAAACCCTTCAGCAGCTGGAAACCTATATCAGGCAAGAATGGGACCGAATTCCAACACCAAAGCTCCAGAAACTCATAACCTCGATGCCCAGACGTCTTCAAGCTGTTTTGAAAAGAAGAGGAGATGCTACACCATGGTAAACATGCCCCGTCCCAGCTATTTTGAGACCTGTAGCAAGCATCAAATTTGAAATGAGCTAATTTTTTGCATAAAATTGTAAAATTTCTCCGTTTAAACATTTATGTTATCTATGTTCTGTTGTGAATAAAATATTAGCTCATGTGATTTGAAAGTCTGTTAGTTTTCATTTTATTCAAATTTAAAAAATGCCCCAACATTTCCGAAATTCGCGTTGTATAATCCAGATAGAACGCTTTCTGCATTTCTATAGAAGTAAATACTGGCAATGTAAAAAGCCAGTGTTCACAATCACAGCTATGTGAACCACAGTCGTTCGCTTGCACTCATGTGTGCCAAGAGCATAATGGATTATCTAGGGGTCACATTGATTAACAACATGATGTTGATAGACCATTGAGTCTTCATCGGGCCTGTGTGCTGCCCTAGGGCTGTATCTGTTGTTCTAACATCAAACATCTAGAAGTGAGTTCTTTGCTTTGCTTTGTTTTTCGAGTGCAGATGTGTGACTGATTTCTTTTCAATATACAGTAGAGTACAATGGCTAATGCTGTTCAATTGCATGCTAATATTGATCCTGTCTAGGGTATGATTTTGAGGTCAGACATGAAATGTTTTGAGAATGTCAGCCTAAGGCCAATTGTTCCTGATGTGTTGGAAGATTGTCTATTAATATTGATGCACAGTTAAGCACGGCTTTATGAGTGGCCTAAATTAAAGTATAGAGAAGAGAGAAGCAGCATTTAAGTGAACAAATTTCTGATGAATTGAAGAAGAGAAGGACAAAAAAAGAGAACAATAATGGGAGCACACAAGAGCAGATTTTGTGAATATCTGGGTAATTCTAGTGTCCTACTTCCAAGCAGTTACTGTAACTCACTGGCCACTTTATTAGGTACACCTTGCTAGTACCAGGTTGGATCCCCAGTTGCCTTCAGAACTACCATATTGTCATGATATCATCATGCATTTGGTTCAGATTTGTTGGCTACATATCCAAGATGTGAATCTCTCGTTCCACCACATCCCAAAGCTGCTCAATCTGGTGAGTGTGGAGGCCATTTAAGTATAGTGAACTCATTGTCATGTTCAAGAAACCAGTTTGAGATGATTTGAGCTTTGTGACATGGTGCGTTATCCTGCTGGAAGATACCATCAGAAGATGGGTAAAGTGTGGTCATAAAGGGATGGACATGGTCAGCAACAATACTCAGGTAGGCTGTGATGTTTAAACAATGCTCAATTGGTACCAAGGGGTCCAAAGTGGGCCAAGAAAATACACACCAATCCCACACACCAATACTCCACCATCACCAGCCTGAACCATTGATACAAGGCAGGATGGATCCATGCTTTCATGTTGTTAATGCCAAATTCTGACCCTACAATCCGAATGTTGCAGCAGAAACCGAGACTCATCAGACCAGGCAACGTTTTTCCAATCTTTTATTGTCCAATTTTGGTAAACCCGTGTGAATTGTAGCCTCAGTTTCCTGTTCTTAGCTGACAGGAGTGGCACCAGTGTGTCTTCTGCTGCTATAACTCATCTGCTTCAAGGTTGGACGTGTTGTGTGTTCAGAGATGCTCTCCTGTTTGTAACAAGTGGTTATTTGAGTTACTGTTGCCTTTCTATCAGCTAGAACAAGTCAGGCCATTCTCCTCTGACCTCTGGCATCAACAAGGCCTTTTCACCCACAGAACTGTCACTCACTGGATATTTTCTTTTTCTGAGCATTCTCTGTAAACCCTAGAGATGGCTGTACATGAAAATCCCAGTAGATCAGCAGTTTCTGAAATACTCAGACCAGCCCATCTGGCACCAACAACTATACCACAATCAAATTCACATAAATCACATTTCTTCCCCATTCCGATGCTCAGTTTGAACTTCAGCAGATTGTCTTGACCATGTCTACATGCCTAAATACATTGAGTTGCTGCTGATCTGTTTAACATGATCCTTTCTTTGGATTTCCCTCAAAATCAGTGCAAAAAATGCAATGTCTGATGATTATGTTTGGGTCCAGTAATAGTGATGCTTTCCTTATTATCCAGCACTAATAAAAAAAATCAATAATCATAAATAAAATAATCATTTGTCCTTGTGTGTAATCCTTCACACTTATGGCAGAACTTTAGCTTGGTCTCATACAAAAGGTCATTTTTCAGCAGCCTTATTCTGATTGAGAAGGTCATATTTCCACCAATTTGCAGCGTGAGGTAGAGTGCAGGAGATCGATAGCTGACGTCCAAGTGAGGAAGAAAAAGACAGAACCTTGGGAGTGTGCAAGCTGTGGGTGTTTTTACAAGTCTTGGTCAATAACATAGTACTGTCTGCTTCCCCCATCTCCATCTCTCTTTCCTCCTGCTTCTCCATTTTTCATTCCTCTCCCGACTCTCTCCTCGTGGTGGAGGGGAGCTATAAATTTAAGTGGGGAATTACCACTAACTGTTGGAATAAATTAGAGTGCTTTTGCATCTGTAAACACAGTCTGACTACCTAATTACTGCACACTCCCACAGAGAGAGAGAAAGAGTGGGGTTAAGCAAGTATAAGTACATGTGTTTGTGTTGGTCCATGTATGTCATGCATTACACATCTTTTAATGTATAGGAACAACAAATTACACAAAGGGTGTGTTCACACTTGCAGTTTGGTTCTCTTGGTCTAGAGTCTAGACCAAAAAAGAAAATTATACATTTAGTCCTGGTTCGCTTAGTGTTCATACTGTCATTTTTAACATCGGACCTCTGCTCTTATGACGTATATTTTGTGACGGACCTTGCTGAATATCTAAAACAATACTATGTTCGGGGCTAAATTCGCTTGTTGAATGTGCGTACATATGATGTTATTCTGTCCTTTTTAGGGTCTTCTTGTGGCGTCACATTCTGTTTTTGGTTCGTTTAGATGTATTTGGTCCATGTTGCGTTCACATTTTAGTCAAACCACACCAGGGTTCGTTCAGAAGCGGACCGAGACCCACCTTTTCAGGGGTCTCAATCCACTTGTTTGGTGCACACCAAGGTTTGGATGGCAGCATTCACACTTATTCAAATGAACCGAACTAACAGAGCAATCACACCACAGTTTGTTTTAATTGAACCAAACCTGTCAAATATAAACATAAGAGACACAAATTTAGCATGTGCACCACATGCAGCATGTGCTTGTGCAACATTCAGAATTGATTTAAGTATGCTTTTTAAATCCTTAATCAATTCCTGAATTTGAGATATTGCACTGGCATTTCTGTAGCTCAACCAGTTGAGCATGGCGTTAGCAACGCCAAGGTCATGTTGATTCCCAGGGAATTCATGTACTGATAGAATGTATACACTGAATGCAGTATAAGTTGCGTTGGATGAAAGTGTCAGCCAAATGCATAAATGTAATGTGATGGACTGTCCATGGTGTTTCCTTGCTTTCGGCCCTAGATGCTGAAATAGACCTCAGTCAGTGTAGCACCGTATTTAATTTAAAGGGGTCATGAACTGCGTTGTTTATCATTGTTTATCATTATCAATGTTTCCTTGGGTGCACTTATAATGTTAGTGTGCTTTTTTACATCAAAAATTGTCAGAATTTAGAAATAAAAGGCTTTTTTCCTACCCTGATTTTAGCCCTCTTATTTGAACGCTCTGTTTTAAGGGGCGTGTCTGCTGTGAGACTTCAGTGTAAACGCCCACTGCTGTGATTGGCTAATATCTTTGCATATGAAATAGCTAAGTATTACTCTCTCAAAAACTTTTATAAAACTTTGTAACTAAGAGATTTATTGAATAAAACGAGAGTTTTGGAGCGAGTCCAGGACTCAGTCACTGATGAACTCACGCTGTTTGATTGACAGATCCAGCGATTGTAAAGGGAGCATTCTTTGATCGCTTTCTATATATAATTTAATCACCATTTAAATAACTGATTATTTTCATCCTACTAAGAGAAACAACGTGAAGTTGCTTCTTTAGTCACTGGTTTGATTTACTGACACATAGACAAAGAACAACTGACTTACATGAATCATTACATATCAGATCAGGCAGTAGAATTAACACGGTTACTTACAAGTTGTTGCATTACTGCCGAGTCCATATTGTAAAAGTCTGTTTGCAAAGCCAGCGCCGAAATGTGATTGATTTACCAATGAATCCACAGTGAAATGTACCGAATACAAATAAATAAAGCTCAACTGAGACATTCGCATTGTAGAAAATAAATAACCATATTCCTAGCATTAGGATCCTTTGAAAGGTAATGTTATTTTTAGTCCTGTATCGCTCTTCTCTCCTTGTCATCTCACTAACACGCCAGTGGGCGGGGCTAATGTCGCAGTGATGAAGTAGGCGTTGATTTCTTCTGCGGAGGCGGCGTTTCACCTATCTATGGTATAGATAGGCACATTCCGGGACGAGTCGTTCGCTGGGCCTGGTGTCAATAAAAGCTTTTAATGGACTAACAAGGAAGTTTTCAGTTCTGAAACTTACAGGATATTCTTATAGTATGATGACCGCTTATATATCAAAAGCTCAAGGAAAAGCTGATTTCTCAATTCATGACCCCTTTAATTGAAAACAAGGCTGTGAAGGAAGTACAGTGTCTTCGATGGATTGTACTGTTGTTTAACAACATGCCAATAATTCAGTTGACAAAAACACCTTTCCAAAACACTTTCAGTAGACAAAACTTCATAAAGCAGTTTTGAAAATGACGTGATCAAGGAACATGCCATTATAAAGACAATATAAGTTTATTCCTCACAACCTTGTATACATCCACTTAAAATTCAATATGGCATCCACCCTGACTAAAGTCTATAGGCTCCAACAAAAAGCTGGATAAGCAATATAGAGAATAGATGGATGGATGGATAAATGGAGGGATTTATAAACTTCTACATCAACTTATCAGTTGTATAAATAGCATCTGAACGATAATGGTATTGCCAAAGCATAAACAGGTTATAAAAGTACAATGGGCCTTCATTGATTGGTGGGTTGGTTCTTAGATAGATCTGTTGATTGAGCATCAGTTTACAAAAGTAAAATCGGACTTCATTGATTGGTGGGTTGGTTCTTAGAGAGATCTGTTGATTGAGTATCTATGCAAAGAGGATGTCAATGACAAAGCAAGACTGAGTGATTGAGGTGCAGCTTGAGAAGCATCGGTTTGCGACTGTCATGGCCTTTACTCTCTCTCCCCTCCACACACGCTGCTCATTAGCAAGTATAAACAGGCCCAGAGTTAACATCTTGCTAACCAGACTCAGAGCTCCACATACACTTACAGACTTAGATGGTCAGGAAAAATCATCACTCATGGCAGGATAAATACACTGCATAATTCGAGAGACTACCATGAGAAGGGCCAAACAAAAAGGGACAGTGCTTCAGAGAGTCCTTATGTACCAATGTATTATTTAATTAATTTAGACATATGTATTCAGTAAATAATATGTTTCCAGTGTGTTACCAGTCTCAAACAGTAAAGAATGAGAAAACTGCAGAAAATGATGAGAAACATCACATTAGGATTTTCAGCGTTCTGCAGCTTTCTTTAAACTTTTTTTCTATCTTTTGAAGGTAACAAGTATAACACATTAAAGGGTTAGTTCACCCAAAAATGAAAATTCTGTCATTTATTACTCACCCTCACGTCGTTCCACACCCGTAAGACCTTCATACATCTTCGGAACACAAATTAAGATATTTTTGAAGAAATCCGAGAGGTATATGAGAGGTCTGTCGGCGAGTTGTCAGTTTTTTTTCACTGCATGAGAAAATGGACATGTGGTGTGAGAAGTGTGAATTGTGTGAGTCTGAATGCGTGAGTTGGCACACCTAAATAAACACTTGTTGACACAGACTATTATGTTTTATTTTATTTTATTTTTTTTTTTAAACGTAACCTAAACCATGTGTACTTGAGTATTGTTTTGACAAGTAACCAACTAGAAGAAATCAGCAGTTGTGCAACCCCTACTTAATGCAGACTACCATTTTAGATTTTAGGAAAATAATTAATTAATCCAACACAGGACATAGTTCCACATGTTAATCAACCAGAAAATCTGAAAGATCTGTTTTAGATCCTCTTTGGATCACCACCGTAACGTGGTGGATGGGTTGGAGTGCCCCAACGACCCTGGGAGATTTGTTGTCCGGAGCATTAGATCCTGGTAGGGTCTCCCTAGGCAAATTGGTCCCAGGTGAGAGGCCAGACAAAGAGTGGTCCAACTTTGTCCTCTATGATTAGACCCAGGAATCAGAATGAGACCCTGCCCAGTGTAGGGAAACCGGGGGCCTCTCCTGAAGCCAGACCTGATGGCCGGGCTCTGACCTATGATGCCCAGTCCAAATAAACAATGTAGGGCCATCTCCCTGTGGGCTCACCACCTACAAGGAGAGGTATAGGGGATTGGTGCGATGTACAACAGGTTATTGTCTGATGGCGCCATAAGACCACACAGCCATGCGAATCAATCGGGTAAAGGTCATGCATGGCTCTGCATATAAACACATTTGCTTGTGTTTTCCTAGCTTATTCAATTTCCACTTGTCTGACTGTGTAACCGGAAAATGTCACAAAATATACAAACAAAACAGAAGTATGAAGTTGCAATCATGTCTACCAAGCAGCAGCAAGTGTGAGGAAGAGGCTGTTTTATTGTTAAACCATATGAAAAATGAAAATAAGAAATAAAAAGTGTTTACATTTTGATATCACTACCGGACAAAGAATCCTGTATAGAATCATGTCAAAAGCTTGTGTAAAAATAAACTTACCATGTTGTGATTTACTGATTTAGATGTAAATGCTTTAAGGTTTGTATAATGATCTGATTGTTTTTGATAGTGCCTTTGCACGCTCCAGTCTATTTGTTTTGTTCAGCTTAATAACAGCGATACAATGGAAGTGTTTTATTCTCCAAGAAGAAGTTTGACCCTGAAACACACCATGCCTCATTTCCTGCTGACTCTTCGTCTATGTGTGTGTGTGCTTGATTAGTCCCTCAATAATTAACACCAGCTTCTTTGCACATCTACTCTCAGCAATCCTCATGAGAACCCTTAAAAAATATGCACATAAAAAAGAAGGTGCGAGCAATAGATAGAAAACAGGAGGGGGCATTGAGGAGGTGTATAATTGAGGTTTGAGTACTTGTGGCTGCTTGCAAATGGACAGATAATACTTTCCACATTGTTATAAAAATCTCATTATGCATTTGTGGTAATGGAGTCATACTTCAATAGATAAATGTGTCTAAATCCAGAGTAATTGAAAGAATTTCACACAAGCTGTTTTATCATTCCTGTCTTTATTTAATATTAAAGTCAAGGCTAAGTCAGCCTGACAGTAACTCATCAATGTAGTTTTGCTTGTATAATACTGTGAATGGACTTCACCTTCACCTTTTTTTCTGTAAGTCAAACTTTATAAAAGTTTGAAAAGATTTAACCTTGGTTAAACTTTAAAAAAAAAAAAAAAAAAGATTTGTGTGCCATAGCAAGAAAATGTAACATTTAACAAGCTGTAGTGTTTTATAGTATAGCATGGTAGGGTCTTTACATTGACTTCTGTTGTTATATACTGAGCTAATGATATTTTCTATTCCCATACTTCAAAACTGAACCCTTTCTGCGTTTTTACATTTTCATGAAGTTATTATTTGGTGTTTCTATTAAGCCGTTGTCCTATTGAGGACCGTTAGCTGGTTCTCACAATGTAGGTGATTTCAGGTTTTACTATCCTCATCACTCAGCCAGAAAATGTTGGAATAAGGGTAAATAAGTGGAAAATTAAGCTTGTAGAAAAGAATAAGTAGAATAAGTTGACATGTACTTGCAAAGTTACTTATAGTCAGGAGAATGTCTAAAGTTGAAGAAATTCAAAGTATACTCCTTTGATGGTGAGCATGGATACAAGCGTACAGCGCATATGCACTGTGTAGTGGACCGTTCTTCTCAAGCTGTCAAATGACTTGCACAATATGCTATTATCCACACACAACGCTGCGTGGACACAAACACCGGTGCTGCGTCCAAAATTGAATACTTCCCTACAATAGTATGCGAAAAATAGTACGCCAAAGGAGTAGTATGTCCAAATGCATAGTATTCGAAAAACAGTAGGCGAAAAGTACCCGGATGACCTATCACTTCCGCTGAAATTGCGCATTCGATGGACACTATACTATCCCATGAGGCCACAGGAGAGGATTTATGAATGGCAGTGAAGTGACTCAACTGACGCTGGTTAGTCAGGTGACAGTAACAACATGGATAACACGAGATCCAGGGGGAGGGGCTGGCTCTAGATCCAACTCCTCCCACTTTACATATCCCTAAACCTACCCATCTCCACCCCCTGGATCGGGATCCAACTCCTCCCAATTTACATAGCCCTTAACTTACCCGTCTCTGCCCTCTGGATCTTGTGTGTTCTGCAGTGAGGGGCTACTGCAAAAGAGAGCTCTTTTTGGTACGGTTTTCTGTGCGCACACACCCGAAGAGCGCAGCCGCGTAGTACACAGAAAACTACCTCTTGCCAGTGCACAAGTACTGAATTGAGCTCTCTTTCATGTCTGAATGGACAAATACACACAACATTATGTCAAAATGTCCATTTTGGAGCGTATTCACGCAAAAACAGTTGCATGTCTTAAGAGAACGTAAACAGTTGGGAGAATATTGGATGTGCATCAGTGTATTGGATCCGCACATTCGGTCTTAAAGTGACAGCAGCCTAATAAACCTAATGTTGTCTGTGCTTTTAATATGAATCAAACAACAAAAGAGAGAAAATCACTCACTGCTTTTTAATAGCTTTAATAAGGATTAATTGTATTTAATTTATATAAATAAACATCTGCTTGAAAGAATAAAGAATGATGTATGCACGTTGTTATAAATGATAATGAATGCATATATCATTCATTGAAAAGAAGATTATGTTTGGTTTAATTTAATTTTAAGACAAATAAAGACAACAGTTAAATCTGTGTCTGTATTGCATGTTCAAACTTTAATATTCATATTAACTGGGTATATAATGGGTTATTAACAGGAGTATATAATGGGTTTAGAAATTTTAGAGAAAACTTTAATTAATGCATTACAAATTAGCTAAACCTATTACTAAATCTTATGATATTTTGTCGACTTAAACTAGACTAAAACTAAAACAATTCAGGTGACTAAAATATGACTAAAACTAAATGGCATTTTAGTCAAAAGACTATGACTAAAACTATATCATAATTTGCTGTCAAAATTAACACTGACGCAGACCATGTGCTCGGTCATCAGCAGACTGTACTGATGACAAGGGACTTATACTTTGGGCTTAATAATATTTTACATTCTTAAGAATATAAAATACTTCATATTCTGACTTATATTATGGATTTCGCAGGACGTTGTACCTCATTTGCTCGTGTGCCACGTCACATCCGTACACAGAGAGACGTTTCTCCAGCTACTGTGGTCCGTGTATGTTGTAGGATTAGCGTGAAGCTGAAAGTTTGTTGTTGCAACAAATGAGAAAAATTGACAATGGATCGTTTAAAATGGAAAACGGCAGGGCAATAACTGGTTCTAAAAACAAACCAACATTGAAGGACAGAGCCACTAAGAAACCTTCTAGCAACCACACAGAACACTGAAGCACTGTGGTGATGACCTTTGCACAGACAGCAGGTTTTATAACCTGTCAGTGAAATTAATGAGATATAAGGCATACATTTCTCCAATAGATTTTACTCAGCACCAAGCATCTACACCAGATAACATCTCAGCTCTTTTAAGTCCATTTATGCATATATGATCAGCTTACGTTGTCAGAAGCATATCACTTTGAACATCTAGGCATATCCTCACCACATATATTGCTAGATCCAACAGTGATGGCTTACTGTGATTAAATTTGACTTCTTTGACAAAAAATATATATGTTTAGGCTTTAGAAATAATAATAATAATAAAAAAAGCTTTAAAATAAGTGTGCCTTGCAATTCTAGTTGTGCTTTTTACAAACCTACCCAACTGCCCCCGTGAGAGACAGCGGCTGCTGGCACTGTTCTGCTGATGTGCTGCCAGCCCTTGTGCTCATTGTCCCCAGCCGGCCCCGGGGCCCTGCTCCACAAACGCAAGCAGAAATCCCAGCAATAATTTAGACAACAGAAATCCAACAAAAGCACATTAGACGCAATCTTTACATTAGCTCAGCAAATGAAGACGAATGAATAAATATGCATGCTGTAGGAAATTGAGACAAAGATCGTACACTCTAAAGAGAAATTCAGGGGACCTATTACTACAACTTAAATAAATGTATGATTGCAAGTTAAAATTTCTAATTTATTGATTTGATTAAACCTTTTAAGTTGCAAATATTATTTGGATGAGTTTCTAGTTCCCAGCATGAGAGTAAATGTTGAAAATAAATATTATTTTATGGGTTTTATAGTAAAGGGAAAGACCAATTAGTGTTTAATGCTGTTATGTTTGACATTTCTAAGAGTTTCTGTTAGGCTGAAGTTTTTTGTGGTTACCATTGTGCTAAAGATTATAAGTTGTTTGTGTAGTTAAAGTGCCCCTATTATGGCATTTGAAAGGTTCCTATTTTTGTTTTGTGAGTCCCCAACAACAGGTTTAAAAGCATGCAAGGTCTTATAATATGCTTTTATTTTTACCTTATTTGCTCAACGACTCCCAAACGATTCGCTCAACGATTCATTTTTCCAAACCCCTCCTTTGCGTGATGCTAATCTGCGGTGATTGGTCAGATAACTTCTGCTGGCTAACACGGAGTACAGTATATCGTGCTTGCATCACTTACATTATATTATAATAATGATGGTGCTCCGCTCTGTTCTAAAAATAAAGACTCAGAGAGGATGGCTGTTTATGTTAGCGAACCTAGCCCACAGCTCGATGGTAAACACCCAAACAGTCATGGTATATGTGTTAGCCAGTTGATAATGCACTGCAGTTGTACCAACGTATTGCTCTATTCTTTATCATAACTCCAAGTAATAACAACGACAAACATTTGACACATTTCTAGACAATTGCGAGCGAACACAAATTGCTGTTAGCTGGTTAGCCGGAGACCTACATGCTTCACGGAGCGTACACAACACAAAACTAAATACGCATTGTGTCTATGAGCAACAAATCTGTTAATGCCAAAGACAAAGTAATATGTGATTTGTTCATTAAATTTACATATTTAATGTTACATTTAGCATTTGCTGTGCTGGCTGTTAAATTTAACTAAAAAAGATACAATTAACTGGTTCCTGGGCCTCAACGCAATTTAGTTGGATCAACTTAATATTTTAAATATTGTTTCTGCTACGAATTAAGTTCCTCTAAGTCAGTGTAGTTAGTTGGTTGAACACAATTTAATTAGAAGTTGTCATAACAAATAAAAAAATTGATGCAAACTGTTTTTTTGTTGTTGTGAGGTAAAACATTTGATTGCATGACAATGATGCTAATACAAAGATCCCCATATTTGAGTGATTATGTTATCTATTCCACCAGAAGCTAAAAACAAGACCACACAAGCATTTCATTTCCGACGGGACCGCCACATACGCACACAACAGGCACGTGTTCTCTGCACACACTATCAGGGAGATGTTGGTTTCTGACAGCATCCATTACAGTGTGGCCATGTATGGCCACATTAGCCTTGTGTGATGTTGAACCCTGATTATGGTGCTCTGTCTGTGTCCCATCCAAACAGCTGTGAGAGCCCCACGGGAGTCACCTGTCTAAGCTCGGTCTAAGCCCTCTTCATTGCACAAGGAGAATGTGTCTGTCGGGAAGCAAACCAGACCCCAGGAGAGAGGAAGAGTAGGACACAGTGCTTTTAGTATTTGTGTACAGTAGTGAGCACAGCAATAAAAAGGCATAAATAAAATAGATTTTTACATTTTCTGAAGAAAATGTGACTGGTTCTTGCCACTCACTGCCACAATACAAGAGTGTTTGCTATAGGACGATAATATGCTGTTGCTAAGGTGTTCTGAATGTTTTTTTTAGCATATTACCGTGTGGTTACTGTGTCCTGGTTGGTTGCTAAAGGCCACAATACTTCAATACTTCAAAAAAACGAAATGGTGTAAAGTCATTTACAACCCAATTCCAGAAAAGTCAAGGACATTTTGTAAAACGCAATAAAATCTGTAATTTGTTAATTGTCTTGAACCTTTATTTAACTGGCAAAAGTACAAAGAAAAACATTTCAATGTTTTCACCGGCCAAATTAATTGTATTTTGTAAATATAAACACATTTTGATGGCTGAAACACACTCCCAAAAATGAAAAGATTATAGAATATCCAGGTTAAAATGTGTGATGAGCAGGGCGGGCGAGAGCCGTGAGGGAACGGCGCGAGTTGCACCGGTCTCGAATCTCTCACGGAGGAGCTCCGGAAGCATAAAAGGGGGAGCGACGACAGTGAAGGACGAGAGAGGACCAGGCCTGGACTTATTTTATGGTTTTATTATGTTTGTGTGGCCGGCAGACATCCGTGAGGGTCTGCCGGCATTTATTTCATTTTGTTGTTTGTTTATTTTCAACATTAATAAAGTTATGTGGAACGTTCGCCGGTTCCCGCCTCTTCTTCCCGTATCAACAAACTTTACTACAAACTGTTCTGAAACAGTCCAATTAGCTGGTGAGTTGGCAAATGTGGGAAAGTACCATCGATGTATATTGGGATTGTATAGAAACATATACTAGCATCAAGATGACATCTTTCCTGGGAAGCAAGACAATGCCAGGCCTCATTCTACACATGCTAAAACAGAGTGGCTTCTAGACACTGTACATTGTAGAAGGGATGTGCTTGACTGCCTGCCTGCAGTCCAGATCTGTCTCTTATTGAAAATGTATGGCCCATCATGAAAAGGAGAATTAGACAATGACGATCACTGACAGTTGAGCAGCTGTCTTGTTTCAGGCGAGATTGGGCAAAAATTCCACTTGCAAAACTGCAGCAATTGGTAGTCAGCGCCAGCATTTATTTTTTTCTTTTTACAAAAATTTCTTGGCCCCCAGAATATTTTATTGTATGAATATCTGAACATGCAATATATCAAAAGAAAGAACAGTATCTCTGCTTTATACATAACAAAGGAACATTTTGAACAAAAAGGTGAGAAAATCATGTTTTTGTCAAAGACTTTTGTCTGGATCGGATTCAGAACGATGATCAAAACAAAGATGGAGTAGATCACTTCGATCAACACCCCCAAAGCTTCACAGTCCCGAACCTTGTCCTGGGTCAACATTTAATTCGGTAACTTTAAGCACTTTTGATTTATATGCTGTTTAATGTTTGATGATCGTGTTAGCTTGCATAAGCTATGCTTCTATCGCTTGTTTCTGCTTCTTCTTTGCCTGTGTTTTGATCCGGAGATACTGTACTCTTTCAGAAGGTGTGTAATAGCACCCCCTACCATGTAACAGTGAAAACATTTGCTGCATTTAAGTCCATTTTTATGCCCTTCCCTCGCTAACTTCCCTCCGTCTCGTTCACTTGGATATACGTCATTGCTTTACATTGCATGAGTGCAAAGAAATTGACTTACCAGCCGTGAACCTCCACCGAGAACAAAGGCTGTTGTTGGAGTATTTGGGCCGGATGCTCCAGCACGGAGGACTTTCATTTACAGCCCGCGACCCAGAGAACAGCCAGCCACCATCCCACTGCACGGAGCAAACACCAGAGTCTGCCGCAATGCATGAGTCAATGCTGGAGTTTAGGGCGGAGCAAGCCATTGTCTTGAAGCCTGTACCTCACAAGAAGTTTGATCACGTGTTTGAGCCAGCAACATTGTCTGTTATTGAGTCCTTGTGGAGTTCGAGGGAATGGATAGGAGCCCCGCCCACACTCCCGCCACAGAGGGTGAGCTGTCGCTGGACTCTATGTTTTTTGGTTTGAAAAGGATGTTTCCCTGTTTCTCCAACCCCCGTTGGTCCCACCCAGCCCTGAGTCTTCTAATTCTCCACTGGTTCCGCCCAGCCCTGAGTTTTCTGTTTCCTCCCTGGTACCGCCCAACCCTGAGTTTTTGGTTTCTCCACTGGTTTTGCCCGTCCCCATGTTGCCTGTGCTCCCTATGACCCCCCACCCCAGCCTCCCTCTCCCACCTCCTCTTCAAATTCCAGCCAGTTCTTTTGCCCAGTCACTGCTGTCTCCCACCAGCCCCTTGGTTCCTTCTTCTCTACCGCCCCTCTGTGGTGTGGATCCACCTCTGGCCTTACAGCATCCAGCTCCTTCTGGATGAAGGGATGCCAGAAGGAGCTCTGTCTCCAGCTGCTAATCCCATCACTCCATGTGGCCCGGCATCCAGACTCCTCCGCCTTGGCTCCTCCCTCCCTCGGTTCCAGCTGGGACCATTGCCTTACATCGCCACTGGGCTCCATCCTCCCTTCTCATCAGCTCCGTCTCCATCCATCGTCCCCATAGCGTCGAGTTCTCCACCATGGCTTCTCCCTCTTTCGACTCCCCCATGGGGCATCATCCTGGCTGGCCTCTGGTTCATTATCTGGCTACTTCTGCCTTGTTTTATATTTGTTGTTGTGTTACTTTTTCTCCCGTGTATCTCCTGCGTGTTTATAATAAAGTCTGTTCTCAGTATTTGTCGTCTTCGTGAGCTTTATACACAGCAACATGTTACATAAGTGTACATCTACAGATTTTTCTATGGATATTTATAGGCCCTACATTTTATAAACTTATATCTTAATATATCCAGAGGATGTCTAAATAATATATTACCTGTAACATCTATGGCAGTTCCACTCTTGATACAGGGAAATATATCATGTATTACATTTCTGTATTGGTAAAGACAGCAAACATCAATAAAGCTCTGAAAACTCGTGTCTACCCAGACTTGTCCTCATTAATAGAAGCTTGCTGCCATTAAGCCATAATCAGTTTGTCATTATTGAACTCAATGAAGTAATGGGGATAAAGTGCAGTAACTAAAAGGAGAGTGGGGGCGTGGCATCCTTGTGCTGGCTGGGAATTGGGCAGTGCAGATTTGGTAAGGTCCAGGAAGGGACTAGTCATTATAAGATGGCAGCTCAGCTTCCAATTTATGCTCATTCAGGTCAGTAGGCATGGTAGTTGACGGCTTTTTCTTGGCCGAATGTCAGTTCATAGCCTTTTCTCAGGTCCAGGGCCTGTGACCTAGAAGCTTGTCTCTTTGTGAGGGCTTGGCTGTCCTGTTGCACCCCAAAAATGAAAAATCTGATGGTGGATACAGTTACAACCAATTATGCAAGGCTGAATTTTAGGCCTTGTTACAAAACTGTCACTCCATCACAAAACACTAAATCACAAATAGATCACATCACACAGTGAGGAAAACATGCCACCACCACCAACAATGGAGAGGTAAAGTCTTTCTTCCATGGATCCCCAACTCCTGAAATAAACCAAACACTCAATAAATAAATGAACAAAACCTGCTGGTTTAATATCCAGCCATAGTAATATCTGCCTCAATTACATGACCAAGATTAAGTGGACTCCTGGACACTATAACCATTGGTGATTTTTGAGAGTTTAATTTCAAAAGCATGGGCATTAACAGGGAGTTGGTTTTATACTCTGTTTGCTTTTACTCTATAACAGTTTATACTTTTGTGGGAAGGCCCTCCACTAGATTTTGGGTTGAGCCCCAGAGATCATGTGTGGAGATGGGATAAACGTGCAGTAGGACAACCATTACTGCAATACTCCACTCTGCTTTATGGCCAGACTCAAGCCTCTCCTCAGTGCAAGACACATGAAAGCACACTTGAAATATGCAAAAGATGAGCCTAAAGGGCTCTCAGACTGGGGTAAACAGGATTGGTGAATCCAAGCATCATGTCTGGAGGAAACCAGGCACTGCTCATCACCTGTGCAATACCATTCCAAAAGTGAAACATGGTGGTGGAGCATCATACTGTAGGGGTGTTTTTCAGAGGCAGGTACTGGAAGACAGGTTAGAGAAAAGTTGAATGCAGCTAAATTCAGTACAGATATATCCTTAAAATGAAAAATTGCTCTAGACTAGAGCACTCAGGACATCAGACTAGGCCGTAGGTTCACCTTCCAACAGGACACTGACCCTAAGCACACAGTCAAGACAATTCAAGAGTTGCATAGGGACAACTCTGTGAATGTCCTTGAGTTGCCAGTTAGAGCCTGGACTTGAACCCAATCAAACATCTCTAGATGTACCTGAAAATGTCTGTCCACCGACAGACATCCAACCTGACAGAACTTGAGAGGATCTGTGGAGATGAATGACAAAAAAATCCCCAAAGCCAGGAGCAAATCTTGTCACATCAAACCCAAAAAAGACTTGAGGCTGTAATTGGTGTCAAAGGTGCTCCAACTAAGTACTGAGTTAAGGGTCTGAATACTTGTGTCAATATGATAAAGTTATCACAAGTCTGGTTTTCGCTTCATCATTAAAGGGTATGGAGTATAGAGTTATGTGAAAAAAAAAATTAAAGCATTAGCATTAGACTGCAACATAAAATCTGAAAGAAATGAAAGGGTCTAAATACTTTCTGAATGCACTGTAGTTCTTATTTGTGTTTTTCCTTTACTATAATGCTAAATGGTGAATTTTTCTATGCCCACTCTTGAGAAATTGCACCACCCTTATAAGATTTCCACATTAGCCATTGCACTGGTTTCAGTTTTTGCAAGTCAACTTAATTCCCACCCCTCCTTTCCCTCTCCTGCTCCTCTCTGTGCTTCTGCTCCTCTCCCCCACCCTTGCCCATTGCGTCTGCCGTAAATGACGTTAATATAGGGAACCCAGACTATAATTAGATCACATAGACTGGGATAAGTATTAAAGACATTAGAGTAAGTGAATGAGTCTGGGACTGCAGGCTATTGTAGATGGGAAGGATATAACAGATCATGCAGACAAACAAATCAAGATTTTACCGTAAACCTGTAAAATGATGTACCAACCATCTACTAAATCATTCTTTAAAGTATGTGTATTAAAAGTATCTGTGTAACACTTCAGAATGGCAATGAATTAAAATGACAGTTACCCAAAAATGTATATTTCATCCCAAACTGGTATAACTTTCCTCTGTAGAACACAAAGGGTGATTTTTTTTTTTTTTTTTAAAGAATATCCTGGCTGCATAATGAAAATGAATGGGGACTGGGGTTGTCATGCTTCAAAAAAGCACCATAAAAGTATCAAAAAGTGGTCCACTTTCGCATTATATTCAGTCTTCTTAAGCTTTAGGTGAGTAACTGACCAAAATGTGTTATTGACTGTGTTACCTACAACAGCAGCCTAAAAATCCTTAAATAGTTATTAGGCTATTAGTTAAAGTTATTTTCTCTGCCCAACACACTATAGTTTTGTTCATGAATGTATCACAATGTATGGATGTGACCAAAGGAGCTATTAATTCTGTGATTTTTCTGTTCATTTCTACCATTTTGTTCCATTCATGCAAATTTGTGAACCAATTGCAAATATAATTGGCAATCATTATGACTTTTACTGTTTAATCAGTCAATCATAGGAATGTGGAGGCACTGCCTCATCTTATATGTGACCCTGGACCACAAAACCAGTCATAAGGGTCATTTTTTTTGAAATTGAGATTTATACATCATCTGAAAGCTGAATAAATAAGCTTTCCATTGATGAAAATCTGGAATCTGAGGCCTTTAAAGTTGTCCAAATGAAGTCCTTAGCAATGCATATCCACTCACAAAAATACATTTTTGATATATTTACAGTAGGAAATTTACAAAATATCTTCATGGAACATGATCTTTATTTAATATCCTAATGATTTTTGGCATAAAAGAAAAGTCGATAATTTTGACCCATACAATGTATTGTTGGCTATTGCTACAAATATACCCGTGCGACTTATGACTGGTTTTGTGGTCCAGGGTCACATATGACTTTTCACCTGTACATCACCATTACCTCCTCACAACTGGCCATGTTTGTTTGTTGTTAATTTCTTTCTTAAATGAGTGATGTACTCAGCTAACAAAAACATGTTAAAAGAAAGTTATGGCAAAGTTTTTTTTCGATTGTTTTAAAAACTTTCTTTTTTTTCTTGATAAAGCATACTTAAAAGGGAAAATTCTGTCATTAATTACTCACCCTCATGTCGTTTCAAACCCGTAAGACTTTCGTTCATCTTCGGAACACAAATGAAGATCTTTTGAGAGCTTTCTGTCTCTCCATTGACAGACTACGCAACTACCAATTTCAAGCCCCAGAAAGGTAGTAAAGACGTCATTAAAGTAATCCATGTGACTCTAGTGGTTTAACCTCAGTTTTAATGAAGCGACGAGCGCTTTGTTTGCACAAAAAGAATAATTTATCACTTTATTTAATATTAATCTCTAATGCACGTTCACGCAACAACATCTGCTTTCGCGTCAACGCAACACACGCGAGATTAATATTTTGTAAATAAAGTGGTAAATTATGTGTTTTTGTGCAAACAAAACACTCGCTGCTTCATAAAATTGAAGTTAAACCACTGGAGTCACATGGATTACTTTAATGATGTCTTTACTATCTTTCTGGGGTTTGAAAGTGGTAGGCTGTCAATGGAGAGACAGAAAGCTCTCAGATTTCATTAAAAACGTCTTCATTTGTGTTCTGAAGATGAACGAAAGTCTTATGGGTTTGGAACGACATGAGGGTGAATAATTAATGACAAAATTTTCATTTTTGGGTGAACTAACCCTTTAAGGGAACATTCCATTTTATCATTTTGCAAACATTATGAGAACATTACTTTTGAACATTTCGAAACAAGTAGTAACATTTAAAAATGTCAGATTACCTAAATCGTTTCAGCACAGAAACCTTCAATGAACGATGTATAAAAACTATTTTTGTGCTAACATTTTGAGAACATTATTAAAGACCAAAAACTTTGAACGATTCTATTAATGCTACTGAATGAACATTTGCTTGTAACTTTGAGAGAACCTTCCCAGAACATTTGCCAAAGTCTGAGAATGTTCCCTGTTAGCAAGGTATGCATTATTCAGACTCACATTTTGTACTGTTGATTATTTTCACATCCAATTTTTTAAAGGATATGTCCCTGGCCTACTGGGAAAGAACACACCTAACATCATATTGTTGATTTTGCTGCAGTCTGAGCGCTGATAATTGCAGTGCTGTACGTGTTGTGCTGAAAAGGCCTGTGTGGAGGGTGGCAAACAGTGGGCGTTTGTGTGTCTCTGTGTGTGTGTGTGATATTATTTATGCTGACCTGCTGGTAATATGAAGTGATGTTAGTAAAGCTCCCTGATCTCAGACCCAACTCTCAAAACTGATGTGTCTGGAAGCAGTAAGTGCTCTAAGGGGCTTCAAGTGTGTGTGTGTGTGTATGTGTGTGTGAGAGAGAGATATGGAGAGAACCGGGAATATGGAGAAATGGAAAGGAGGGAGAGGGAATGTACAAATCAAATAGGAGTGATAGGCTGAGATGGAGAGAGTCCAAGTACACACACTGTCAGAGGCTCAGATGAAAAACTTGTGGACAGGAGGTCACCATGGCAACGGCAAAGCCCAAAGGCTTGTTACCGAAACCCGGTTAATTATGGAGCGGGAAAGATAGCTTTATCTCTCTCTTGTGGCAGCTCTCCTTCTATCCACCTTTCTATCCATCCACCCCTCCTGGAAAAAAAGACACAAAAGGTGAATGGAAAAAAATGAGAGATAAAATAACAAATAAAGACTGTAAAAGCACACACTGCCAGACAGTTATATAGATGAATAAAAATGTGTGTGTGCGTGTGTCTATGTAAGGCGGAGAAATCCAATCTGTCCTCCACCAAGAGGCGAAGTGTGTTGATGTGGACAGACTGCTAATACTGCTTCAGAATGAGCAGACATTAATGTAAGAACGCAGGGCTGAGATTCTGCAGAATGGCCTATAGAGTTGGCACATTTGCAGCCTAGTGTGCACAGCAAACTCTTTACTGTAATTGTTCAACCAAAAATGAAAATTCTGATCATTTACTCACCCTCATACTGTTCCTCCTCCTTTCATCTGTGAAACAAAAACATGTTCTGAGAGAAAAGGCTCATATCTTTTGAAGCCTTATGAGCTTTGCTTGAGGAACAGAAAATAATTTAAGTCATTATATATACAGTCATTATTGCCTGGTTTCACAGATAAGGCTTAAGCCTAGTCGCAGACTAAAATACATATTTGAGCTGTCTTAACTGAAAGCAACTTGCACTGACAATCTTAAAATATGTCAGTGCCATTGACTTGTCACTAGATGCACTCCAGTAATGTTTGTTTTTCTAAGGCATGTTTATAAAAGCCACTTAAATGCCCTAATTGAACTAAGGCCTAATCCTGGCTTAATCTAAGTCCTGTCTGTGAAACCGGGCCTATAAATCTTTTAAATCTCATTCAGTCTTGTGCATATTCATACTGTCAGGTTTGATGTCAAGGATGCCGAACAAACATGGTTCTCATGTCTCATAACTAACCACAACGCATCAAGTTTAAATATGCAGAAGAATCAATTTGGGTTTTCAACATATTAAAAATGAATTATTAATGCAATGCATTTTAAAGTTTACATTTCCTAGCATTTTTCATGTTCCATGCAGTGCATTCAATTTGAATCCATTAAGTTCCTGTTAATAAAATAAGCTCTCTTGATAAAATAACAGAAATGTATTCATTATTAAACGAGAGCCATTCTGGGAATGCTGTGTGTGGGTATTCAAAACCCCCAAACTCTCATTTCGATAGTCCACTTTAAACTTTCTATGCAGTTTTGCAAGTACATGTCAAATAGCAGTCATTAGAGTATTAGTAGACTGTCTGCTTAATATCTGCTAACACTTTATTTTGATGCTCCACCAACAGACATTCTACTTACTATAAGTAACTTTGCAACTACATGTCAACTTATTCTACTAACCCAAACCCTAACAGTCTACTAATGAGAGTTAAAGGATTAATTCACTTCAGAATTAAAATCTCCTTATAATTTACTCACCCCCATGTCATCCAAGATGTTTATGTCTTTCTTTCTTCAGTCGAAAAAAAATTATGGTTTTTAAAGAAAACATTCCAGGATTTTTCTCCATATAGTGGACTTCACTGGGGTTTAAATTGCAGTTTCAGTGCAGGCTCTACACGATCCCAGACGAGGAATAAGGGTCTTGTCTAATGAAACGATCGGGCATTTTCTAAAAAAAATAAAAATTATATACTTTTTACCCACAAATGCTCATCTTGCACTAGCTCTGCGATGCGCCACGCGTTACGTAATCATGTTGGAAAGGTCACACGTGACGTAGGCGGAAGTACTGCGGTAGGGTGATCTCATTTTCTCCTCCAACTTCAAAATCATCCGACATCTTTGTTTTACCTTTTTTGTTTTGTTTTGTAAAGGCCGTTTGACTTAGTCTTTGCACATTCGCTTTGTAAACACTTGCTTGGTACTTCCACCTACGTCACGCGTGACCTTTCCAAAGTGATTACGTAATGCGTGGCGCATCGCAGAGCTAGCGCAAGACGAGCATTTGTGGGTAAAAAGTATAATTTTACATTTTTTTAGAAAATGACCGATTGTTTCGTTAGACAAAACCCTTATTCCTCGTCTGGGATCAAAGAAAGAAAGACATAAACATCTTGGATGACATGGGGGTGAGTAAATTATCAGAAAATTTTAATTCTGAAGTGAACTAATCTTTTAATTGACATGTACTGTAGTTGCAAATTAATGAGTTAAAACAACCCAATTTTTTCAAATGAATTGAAAAAAAAAAAAAAGACCCACCATTTTTTCCCAAGATTGACTCTTTAATGTCAAATAAGGTAAATGTGTTAATTGTGTTAAATAGAATTAACACTTTCATCATATTTAATTAATCACTAAAGTGAGTGGCAGCTCTTTCCCCTAAAGCATTGATTAACTGCCCTACTTTTGACTGCATTACAATAATGATGATATATCCAACAACGATAGGTCAGTTGATTTTTTGGATAAAGAACAAGTCTATGTGTTAAGTAGTCATTATGTCATCATTATCTTGCATTAGTCTTTATATGAAAAACCCATAATCCGTGAGTAAAAATTATTCCCTCAAGTAGGATACTTAACCCCGCAGGTTATCCCTGGGGACTGTCCCTGCAATTTGCTTTTTACAAGCTGCTTTGGCTAAAAGGCCAGTGTCAGTACACTTTACAATAAGGTTTCATTTGTTAACATTAGTTAATACATTAGCTAACCTGAACTAACAATAAGCAATATAGTTGTGTCCCAAATATGCACTATATGCTTGGAATTTTCATTTGCTACAAAATGACAGAATGTAGTAAAAATAGTAAAAATACTATTGTTCATTGTTTGTTCATGTTAGTTCACAGTGTATTAAGTAACGCTAAACTTTTCATTTTAAACGTGTTAAATATTGAAACTAACGTTAACCATTTTTAAATGCTGTAATGTTGATTGTTTAGTACATTTTAACTAATGTTTACAAATGAAATGTTATTGAAATGTAAAGTGTTACCCAATCATTTGCAATGACTAGTAGGCAAAAAGACAGCTCAACATGTAAACATGCAAATCTTCCCCAAACTGTACAATGGTTCCACTTTTTTCACGAATAAAGTAATATTTCACAAATTCTGGTCTTAGTAATTTAATGGCCAGCCGGGATTCAAACCTGGGACCTTCTTGCTGTGAGGCGACAATGCTACCCACTGAATCACCACTTCACCAAATCCCTTTTTATGCTTTTAAACCTCTGGTGTTGTTTGGTCACTTTTTTTTTACTGAAAATGTTATGTTTTGGTTTTTTAGAACTTTTTACTTCATTGGAATGGTATGAAACTTGGTAAAGGTTTTGGCACTTGCTACGTGAACACACACACAATCATGGACATGCTTCGAAAAAGTTAAATGGTCCTGAAAAAACAGTCTCATATATAGTCTCTTGTATATTTCACGGTCAAAAATGACTGCATTGGAAATGAATGGGAGACAAATTTCATCTAATGGAAAAGTTTGGTATTGCGCCTAAACAAAATCTTACTGAAAGCTCATTTCTTGAGATATCAACCTCAAATTTGGAACACAACTTGATTAGATTTATGGCTTTGATTTTCTCACAGCTTTAGTGTAAAAAAAAAGTATTTTTGTGAAACTTATATAACTTTTTTTTTTTTTCTTTCACTTCAGCAATAATCTGCCAAGTGTCTTCTTTAAAAAGAGACAAAACTGTTCCAAAGTTTATGTTGGAAATTTAATTTTCAAGTCTATGCTCAAAAATGGATCATAACTATTCCTTAAATATAATTTAGTACCATAAAATCCCCTAAAAATACAAAATATTAAGTAATAAACATTATAAAACTAAAATATAGTACATTTATTTCATTGAAAAAAATAATTTTTGACCACAGCACCAGAGGGTTAATAAAAGCAGGTTTAAAAATACAACCACTATAAAGTCTACAACCTATAAGAAGGGTTGTTCGGTTCTTCAAAAAAGTAGTTTACCCAAAATATGTAATTTACCAATACATCATTCCAGTAAATCTTCTGTTGTGCTCTACAGAAGAAAGAAAGCATACATGTTTGGAAATAAGGTGACATTAAATGTATTTTAAGTTTAGCAGCATCTTGATAACTTGTCAAGGAAACATATGGTAGGGGACAAAGGGACAAGAAAAAAGATGAGCAGCCAGTGACCTCACCTTCACTCTAGTATAATCAATATTATATTATGTGAATGAAGACCTGGGAGAAATAGAGAGCAGCAAAACCTACATTGGTTTTCCCCTAAGGGCTTGTATATGACATATTACAGCTCATGAAATACATACATTAAATCATTAATGTGTTTTGGGAATATGCTTACCTGTGTGGAGAACACCACAGATGGACTCGTCTCAAAGGAGCAGTGCTTCCTGTGGAGAACACAACATGGCCTCCATCTCATAAACTAACAGTACATCTCTGTCAGCCACACCAACCTTTATTAATGGAGACACTGTAATAGCCTTTTTAAAGGTGAAGTGTGTAATTTCTGCAGCAACTAGAAGCACCAACCAGAATTTTATTTGCAAAAATGTTTGCTTGGAAACATTGTGGTGCTTGGAAAAATTGTCCTACAATCCTAGTGTGTTGTGTGTGGTTGTCAGGGTATTGCTATGCAGTTGTTAAGGTGTTGTCTACTTTTTAATGTGTTGCTATGTGTTTGCCAGGGCATTGCTAGGTGGTTGTTGGTGTATCTTGAATGCTTGAAAGGTGGCCCACCCCATCCTCCATTGATACTCAACAAACTCACACCATTCACTCTAAAAAATGCTGGGTTGAAAATGGACAAACCCAGCGATTGGGTTGTTTTAACCCAGCGGATGGGTTAAATGCATGTTTATTGTTTAATTATTATTCATTAAAAGCAATACAGTAATTTTTAGGCAATAGTTGGGTTAAATAAAACTACCCAGCAGGTTGGGCAAACATTTAACCCAACCACTGGGTTAAAACAACCCATTCGCTGGGTTTGTCCATTTTCAACCCAGCTTGGGTTGGTTTTAACCCAGCATTTTTTAGTGTTGGCTGAGCTAGAAGTTCACATGCTGAACAACTGAAACAAAAAGTCAGCTGTAAAATCAACATAAAAATCATTTATGACAGAAAAGCAAAAACTCATCTACTGTGTACATAAGGTGTTCATAATTACAAAATTCTCATTTCCTTCCACTAAGAGGCAAATATTCTTACTGACAGTAATATTAACAAAGCATAATTTAGATGCAATTAACCTAAAAATGACAAGCCATTTATCATTTTCAAACAGGGTCACCAGATCATATGCTAGTGCATTTACAGTCTGCTCATAACAGCAGCTCCTTCAGCATATTCTTACTTCAAAAGGCTATAGATATTATGCAAATATAAAAGGCATAATAGCTGTAGGGTGTGTTCTGTATTCTTCTAATATTTATTTTGAAAGATGTTTGTTACATAATCTTATGTTGAGGCTTTTGAGCATGCACATTTAACCCTCTTTGGGGGTTCAAACCCACATTGTAACATTCGCCTCTTGGGCATGATGCCCACACGTTCACAAGGACAGCTGTCCCACTTAGAAAATGGGTACAATCCACTGTGGACATATGGAGATAATGTGAATATGTAAATAACTGCATTGTGGTTTATGCATCACCAGGGCCAGGATTTATAGGCATTCTAGGCACGTGCATCAATTACAATAAAGAGAAATAATATTTTTTTTTTATAATAATAATAATAATTATTATTATTATTTCACTCTAATGGTAAAACACTGTAAGATGATTAGATAAATCTAAATTAACAAAATTTAAAATATAGGGCAGAAACCATATTTCCAGCCATTTTAATGACGGACAAAAATTCGTATGTCCAACATTCGCTAGTCAAAAAACTCCATTTGTTGGGGGACCCAAAAAATTATTTTGCCTATGTTACAATATGAGGTAAATTCGACCCTGTGCATCACAATAGCAAGACAGTTCAGGTTAACTCAGTTGCATTAACCAGACTATACTTACAGACATTATCCTCTCAAGAGTAGGCACATCATTTATTGCATTTGTAGGGTTAATGGGAAAGCAGTTAGTTTAATGGTTGCAAATGAATTTATGGCCTATGATGCTCATTAGTCTGTTGCATAAGCGAGCTAACCATGACTGAGAGTACTAATGGTAACTAAGCACATACATTAACTGCTAATTATTAAAGTTTTATGTTTTCTGACAAATTGATAATATGCCATTGTATCCTGCATGTGTGTCAAATTGAGGGAGCAAAACAAAGAGATAATGTGAATATCACAAAATACGACTGAAGACATTATATTTTGCATAAAGTATTTTGTAGCATTACATTTTTTTTTAAACATTATCATGACAATTAAGCCCCCCATCCATATAACCGTATATAGGCCTATATATATATATATATATATATATATACACACACACACACACAGATCAGGCATAACATTATGAGCACTGACAGGTTGATGTGTTAGAATCAGGAAAAATGGGCAAGCGTAAGGATTTGAGTGAGTTTGACAAGGGCCAAATTGTGATGGCTAGATGACTGGGTCAGAGCATCTCCAAAACTGCAGCTCTTGTGGGGTGTTCCCGGTCTGCAGTGGTCAGTATCTATTAAAAGTGGTCCAAGGAAGGAACAGTGGTGAACCGGCGACAGGGTCATGTGCGGCCGAGGCTCACTGATGCACGTGGGGAGCGAAGGCTGGTCCGTGTGGTCCGATCCAACAGACGAGCTACTGTAGCTCAAATTGCTCAAGAAGTTAATGCTGGTTCTGATAGAAAGGTGTCAGAATACACAGTACATCACAGTTTGTTGCGTATGGGGCTGCATAGCCGCAGACCAGTCAGGGTGCCCATGCTGACCCCTGTCCACTGCCGAAAGCGCAAACAGTGGGCACGTGAGCATCAGAACTGGAACACAGAGCAATTGACATCACGTGGATGGTCGGGTGCGTGTGCGTCACTTACCTGGGGAACACATGGAACCAGGATGCACTATGGGAAGAAGGCAAGCCGGCGGAGGCAGTCTGATGCTTTGGGCAATGTTCTGCTGGGAAACCTTGGGTCCTGCCATCCATGTGGATGTTACTTTGACATGTACCACCTACCTAAGCATCGTTGCAGACCATGTACACCCTTTCATGGAAACGGTATTCCCAGGTGGCTGTGGTCTCTTTCAGCAGGATAATGCGCCCTGCCACAAAGCAAAAATGGTTCAGGAATGGTTTGAGGAGCACAACAACGAGTTTGAGGTGTTGACTTGGCCTCCAAATTCCCCAGATCTCAATCCAATCGAGCATCTGTGGGATGTGCTGAACAAACAAGTCCGATCCATGGAGGATCCACCTCGCAACTTACAGGACTTAAAGGATCTGCTGCTAACATCTTGGTGCCAGATACCACAGCACACCTTCAGAGGTCTAGTGGAGTCTGTGCCTCGACGGGCCAGGGCTGTTTTGGCAGCAAAACGGGGACCAACACAATATTAGGAAGGTGGTCATAATGTTGCCTGATCGGTGTGTGTGTGTGTATATATATATATATATATATATATATATATATATATACTAATGTATATACTATTAAATATATAACATTAGTTACATTGTAAAAAGAATGTAGGGGTATTTTTTGTACTGACCTAATAAAACAGTATTACAATAAAAGTAGTACTAGGATAATTATATGCTGCTAAATTGTGGTGCTAACAGGGATAATATCCCTAGATTAAAGCTCATACTATAACAAAGAAACCCCTCTCTGAGGAAGACTCGCTCCCCTCTGCTGCTCCGCGTCCGTCACTACGTGATATCCGCACTTCCTAAGCACATAAAGCTATTATTCCACTCTCCTGCTCTGTCTGGGCTGATGAAGGGGCGCTGAAACATCCTGCGCTTGACATCGCTGAGAAATGGCAGACGAATCAAGCTGACACGAACGAGACAATACAGCGAGCTCTCTAACGATGAGAAATCCGATTCACTTCAATGAGTCGGTTCGCTCAGACGATTCATTTCGGTGAATCGATTTTTTCGAGTTACCATTTAAAAGTGTTCCCAGAAGTCCCGGCGCGAAGTTTCGCGATTTTTGTTTTTTTTGTGAGAAATATTTTAGTAAAATACTATTATTTATTTATAGATTTACCTTTTGTTTACTCTTCTCTCTTTTTTTGCCATATTTTGCATAAATCTGTGTTCCTACTTCCACGTCTAGTCTGTGATTTTCTCACCGCTTAAATATTATTCCAATAGTTTCGTTGATTATGGCTCCAACTTGTCACCTAGTACACAGTATAGCCTACTTCATAAAATACTAGAATCAATTCGAATGAATCAAGGAACCGACTCAAACGAATGATTCGTTTAGGAATCGGACATCGCTACGCTGTGAACCGAGCGTTGAATTATGCATTCGGACTAACAAGGGAAAGTGATGCTCAGAGAGGAGGACAGAGGACTCGGAGAAGATGCATTAAAAGGGCGATGAAGTTATGTGAAGCGCTTTCTCGTCGCAGCGTTATGTACGCACGTATGATTAATTTAATATAGTGTTTTATTGCTACGCAGTACTACACGGGGTGGATTTTATTGCAAAAGAAAACGATAGCCGATATCGGATGGTCGGAGAAAGGAAGAGAGAGTGAGTGAGACAGGGGGTATATGATTTTAATGATGACTTACAGGCTACAGCGGACTGTCACTTAATTTTGAATTACAGCTTGAATAGCGTGGAACTTCGCAATTCTGAGGAAATAATAAAAAAGCGTTTTATCCGGTAAAGGAGAGATGGATGGAGAAACAGGCAAAGGAAGGGCTCTCTGATGAAAAGGTAAGTTGTCATAATATTCAATTTTTCTATATTATTAGCTGAGTGTGTGCAGTTTTCAGGCATTGCTTACCATCACACGAAATCGCTGCTGTGTAAATGAACGTGAATCCACTGGAATATAAAAACAGACGCGTTTAGCGCAGTCAAAATTAAGCACAACTGTCACAGCATACAAAGCAACTGCTGAGACTTTCAACATTGCTGGGGTTTTGCAGAAATATGACCTACAACCGAATACAGCTCGACAAGCACAACATAAGAGCTGTTCACACGTGTTATGTGTTTTTGCGCAATCGTTTAATTGTTGCTCTATGTACACATGCGTGGCAGTGGCGTCGCGAGCGTTGCTGTTTCAAGGCGCATGTATTTAAGTTAATAACAGTTCAACCTTCAAAAAAGCGTTTTATTGCATTCTGTTGCACTCCGTAAGGGGATTATCATTTTATGCCAAAAAAAAAAAAAAAAAAAGTTCAATAAGAATTCATGTGCGCGTGCTGGTGTTCATTACCTCATGATAAACCCTGCGCGATATCTGGCTTTGGCGCGAATCATTGCCATTCATAATGTGGATGTGTAATCTGTTTGACGGGCAGGTTGAAGTACCTATAATGGTTAGGCATTTAGACCACCTTCAGATATTGGTTTTTCATTAATGCGGTACATTGTGCTCATGAACAGCTGGAGTCAGTGCGGTCAAGGCGGCAGGTAGCGGTGCTGAACCGTCTTTTATGAACGGTGTCTAATGACAAAACCTTTAGATTTAATTGTTGAAACCTAAGAGATATACCCCCTCAAGGTGCAGCAAGCTATATTTGTGAACACCAAAAATAAAATGTGCCTTCTATCTGGCAGATATCATTAAAATAGGCAAGGTGTGGTGAGAAATAACACCTGTGATAGCCCTAGCATCGGCAAAAAGGAGTCAAGGGATTGGCCCGTGCTCTTTTGCTAATCAGAAACAACTTCTGCCTGTCAATCATTTTGAATTTGCAGATTACTGACATTGGGTAGGTTGACATGTCTTTGGAGGGCGGGGTTTCGGGAAGAGGACGTGTCGTTGAGGTTAGCCAAATTTTGGAGGTTAGCAAAACGGCTGAAATCACTTATTTATTTACATTTAAGTGGCACATTGTGCTCACTGAAGAGTTAGTGTGATCACGGCAGCAGTTAGCACTGGCTGAACCATCACTGAAGGCTATCATTGTTTTTATATCATAATAATAACAACCCAATAAGCACATCCAATATTTCTGCTAAAGAGCATGTCATTTGGAAAGGATCTAATTGTTGTTAAACATCTGATAAACAGCTTCATTCACATATTCTTAATCATAAACATCATTTTAATGTCAGCCAAGGGAACGTTTTTGAGACACAGCCAACTGCATATCAGCATTAGCTCTATAAATTACATTTTCATTCAGATGAAAGTGCACACATCAATTAGACTGTTTGACGTACCTGTGTTATCAGAGAAGCAAAAGCATGGCCACATAAGATGTGCCTTTGATTCAATAGGAAAACCTAAGCAATATCCTCTTAAGGCACAGCCGGGTTAAAACGGCTTTAATGTTGTGTTGTTGAATGAATAATCCCCTGGCCGAGCTTTAGCAAATTTGGAGTGGTTGAATAAACAAGGATTCTGCCTGCATGCGTAACACTCTGGCTCTCCCACAGGGCACTAACAAGACAGTTCACAGTTAGATAACAATCATTGCATCTTGAAATCAGCAAGTTAGCATTTAAAGGAACAGTTCACCCATAAATAAAAATTATGTCAGTATTTACTCACCCTCAAGTTATTCCAAAACAGTCCATGGAACATAAATGGAGGCGTTTTGAAGAATGTTAATGCTGCTCTTTTTGGTACAATAAAAGTGAATGGAAACGGGGGCTTTTATCCGTCAAAAAGAACAATAATGCTTTAGGGCTGGACGATTAATGGAAAACCGTAATTCAAAACCTCTAACCGACGTGATTTTCCCATGTCGGTTATTTCATTTTTTAAATCCCGTTAATACTTTCCCCTTAAAAACATATACCGTGTGTGTAGTCACGTGACTCCACCCCGTCCAGTCAGCGGCATGGAAGCAACACGGAGGCGTGAGATCACTTCACTTGCATCTTCACTACACTTTGTCAATTGTATGTTTTAAGGCTTGCCAGTTTGGACATTCAAGCGATTTTAGACCGTCGGATGTGTATTATTATATTGAGCTACTGCGCTGATGCATTGTGGCACACGAACACTCATACAGACAGTAGCTGCACATCACGTGAAGATCGCTCGCACAGAGAGGAGCACGGAAACTCGTTGTCAATACTGTCCTGTGATTTATCACTAAATTAGCTTAGAAACTCAAGTTATAGTAGGGCTGCACAATATATCGTGATTTATCGCAAATTTTATCGCACGCGATATGGCAAAGACCGCCATTATTTTATGCGCAGCTTGACAGAGCTGTACGGCTCTGTGATCAATAGTAAATGCTTTTCCATCTGAAAGCCAGAGGGCGCTCTCGTGCAGAAACTCCAGATATGCCCTGCCGCAGAAGTAGATAATGCGTGTCATTCCAGGAAATCCCTATAGGCATCATACTATCGCTGTAGCTGAGTAAACAGAAGATTGAAACGCTATGATTGATTAAACATGACTAATAAACACACAACTGCCTTATTCTGTGTGAGAAGCCACATCATCTCACAGAGGGATGCTCAACTGTCATTATGAAGTGAGTTTGGAGTAAAAATGTTATTAAATGTTGTCTTTTGTTGGACAAGATGTTAATAAATGCTTCTCATGTCTGGAAAGATGTTTGACGCATGTTGCTTTTTCAAATGTACATTATAAGCGATTCAAACTCCAGTGCTTTCAGATGGATTAGCATTTGGAGCCATACTTCATTGACAAACTGCGCATAAAAAAATAATTGCAGCCTTTGCGATTTCATAATTGCACTAAGAATCACGTTTAAGCGTGATGTCAGTGTTATTTTTTTCATATCGTGCAGCCCTAAGGTATAGCATATATTTTTCTACTTTTGAAGTAATTACTTATAACCTACAGCTTCACAATTAACAGAGAGACGGTATGACTAATTCACACACACAATCACTCTCTCATTAATGCATTCAAATAAATGTACTGGTACTGTGCTAGATTTATCTGTATCTGATTTACAACAAGCAGAAATCTGTAAGAACTGTTATGAACCATATATAAAATAACTGCTGAAAGTGAGGTGTAATGTCGGGGCACTCTTTCATTAGGAAAAAATATCCCACCTTTAATAGTAAAGCATATTTAAAGTACAAACCTTGTCAGTGAACTACGAGGGCAAAAAAGCAAACAAAAAAAAATCGAGGTAAAAATGTTCAATTAATCGAGATTTTGATTTTAGGTCATATCGTCCAGCCCTATAATGCACCATAAAAGTAGTTTAGCCTATATGACAAGTCTTCTAAAGCCATACAACAGCTTTCTGTGAGAGGCAGGCTGAAATGTAATTCGTTATTCACAGATATGTTATTTACATATTTAAATTTGGTGTGTCAAGTATTGTGTCAGACTTGGCAGCAGTGAATACCGAATAATGTTTCTTAACTGTTTGTAAACCGTTTGGAACATGCAAATAGTGTTTGAGGGCTATTCAGTGAATAACGACTGAAAATCTGTCATAGGTGATGTAATAGGGGAGCGCGGGGCACAGCCTAACGCGGGGTTAGTTGTAACACACGTGGTTTAAATACTTCCACATATGCTAGCATGATGATTCTTTGTGCATTTACTAGTTGCCATATCGACAATATATAGAGAAAAAAATGCGCACAAATTCAGAAATCTTTGGGAAATATCACTGAACATTTATTTAACAATAGCAAAAGTAAATTTCTTAAGATAATTTTTCATCTATATTTTTTGTGTTTATTTTAAATTAGACAAATCTGATATTATTTTAATATCCAATCTGTTATATAGCAGTTTAGATAGTTCCTTAATGCTTCACTAACTAGCAGAAGATACTAACCAGGTTTAAATTTCTAGTTGCACAGATAGGGTTCATTGTAACACTGCGTTACAATGTGACCCACTATTAGAACTATGCTATTCTATACAGTTACGATACAACTGGCATAATTAACTTTTATGAATTTCTGTTAAGAAACCAGGTGAATAAAGACTGAGAGGAAGAACTTGAACATTCAGAAAATATTATTTCTAGCAATTTACAGCATTTGTACTGGCTCGTCTGTTTATCTCGTGTTCTGTGAGAGCTGTGAGTGGAGGGAGGAGAGTGTTTTGTTCAGCTCTGTGTTTTTCTGAATGTCTGAATGTTTCTCTTCAGCTGTTTGCCTGTATTGTTTTGACAAATGCTGTTATAGCTGTGTTTTGCAGTGTTCATTGTCAAACTACAAAATTATTTAAATTTGAATTTCTAAAAAAATGCTATTATTTTATATGAAAAAAATAATAATTGTCTTTTATTGACAAAATATTTTAGTTTGTCATGTATATTTTTTTCTCTCCATTAAAACAGATAACATTTTAAGCTGTCATATGGCCATGTTACAACATACCCCATCACATGTTACAATGTGCCCCACCTATGGGGCACGTTGTCACATTTCACTTCCCTTCTTTCGGGGTAAATAAAGATAAAAGTATACACTGTTTTAATGAAACAAAGCCACATATTTGTACCAGACATATGCGAAATTAATGTGGAAAATCTCTGGACCCTACACAAACTGAGAAAGTCAAAAAACTTTGTGCCCCGCTCTACCCTACATCCAGTTGACTTTGGCCACATTTACACTGCAGGTCTTGATGCCCAATTCTGATTTGTTGATGATATACAATTTTTTTGATCACCAGCTTACATATTTTTTTAAAAGTGACCCATATCCGATATCTGCATTTACATTATACACTTGGCGAAACACCCCAAGGTAGACGTACTGATCCGGAAAAGCTTAGGTCGAAAAGAAAGTAAAAAAAGGGTGATTTGCAATGGACTCATTTTTAATGCGCACCATTTTTAAAGGTCGCCCCAAAGGTTCAAAAGACATAAAATTTCAGTACGTCTCCACTGGGTTGAGCCTTCGTTCCTCCATTGCAGCATTGAAAAGATTCATGTGATCACGACTGGTGTCCACCTGAGTTGACGTTATTCACCACCGTCGCTTTTTCAATGAGGTACGTCTTGCATTGACAGGGAAATATCTAGTCTGTCTGCTTACATGGCAGACTCAAATGCACGTATCCGATTCATATCAGATTTATTTCCACATATGAATGAGGCCTTTGTGGTCCATTCCATAAGATTACTTATCACTCAGACCAGCTGTCTTTTTAACAAATTAGGTTCTGAGTATTGCACAAAGTTTATAACCAGCGAGTGCCTGCTCTCAGACCTTGAAATACCAATCAAATGCTACTGCTTGCTTCTACTTAACAATGTAGATTGAATGCATGATTGATTGATTCAGCTGCCCTTCAATTGAATTCTTCTCTGAAGACTACATGCAGAGGTCCAAGGATATTGATCAGTGCTTAGATCATTTTCGTTTATATTCAAATCAGGGGTCAATAAGTCTATGTGGATATTGAAGTCCTATCTCCATGCTGCAGAAATAACTCAGATATATTTTAGTCATAAACATTTCATGCTTTTTCAAGCATGACCATCGAAACGGCTTCATGTATTGCCTTACAGTCACGGTAACATCAATCATTTTAAAGATCATCTTATCTGAATAACAGTTGTTGGCACTTGGAGCAATTTGTTCAGAATTCAGATGTTCCTCGCTTTTGCTTTTCATTGTGAAGAGCTTCCCTGCTTCTTTCCGTGATTATCTCGGGGGAATGGATCATGTTTTCAGCTCTTCCAGATCTAAGGGACCATCCTGGCGGTAAACATGTTCTCTCTCAGTCTTTCTGACTGTCAGAGTGGATATGGATGAGTATGTGCATCATTTATGGCCTCTCTGATGGGTAGCGAAGGTCTCGGTATTTCCCTTCACTGCAAATGATTTCAGACATTTGAAGGCACTATCGTGAATATATGGTTTGAGAATATGAGTTGGTTAAAAGGTCAATGCTGTATTGCCTGCATAGGTTTCAGTGCATTGCTCCTTTTTTATTATTGTTGTTTTCTTTGTCTAAAGTAATTTAAATAGTATACAAAGCACAGTGCAATGCTGTGTATAAAGAAAACAGGGATGCATAGTATACTGGTGACCATATCAGTATTGGCCAATACAAGTGTTGAAATGATCATCATCTGCCTCATTAGGCAGATACACCTCCCCCCCCCTCCTTTTTTTTGTTGTTGCTTTTGTCAGTACAAATATCATCTCGGGTTACGTCTGTAACCCTGGTTCCCTGAATAGGGACCGAGACGCTGCGTCGATACGCATTGGGATCACCTCTGTGTGATTACGTCTTGAAGCACTCGTGAAATCGAACCAATGGCGTGACGGGACATCAGAGGCGGGTGACGTCACGGACCAGGAAGCATACCGAGAACAAAGAATGCCAGCTTCTGATTGGCTGAAGCAAGACGCTCACAGGCATGCGGGGAGTATGGCAAGGAGACGCAGCGTCTCGTTCCCTATTCAGGGAACCAGGGTTACAGACGTAACCCGAGACGTTCCCTTTCATGGGAACATCGACGCTGCGTCGATACGCATTGGGAACCCTATCCCAACTACGCCATAGTACCTACTGCCTGTCTGTTATCTTGAGACGAGAGCACAGCAGACCCCGGAGTGGAGCCCAACTCGAGGTTATAAAACCTAATAAATGTATGCTGAGAGGACCACCCAGCCGCATCACATATCTCATGCAGGGGAACCCCTCGAGATCAAAGCTTTTGAGGCAGCCATACCCCTAGTAGAATGAGCCCGGACAGCCAAAGGTGAAGGCTGTCCGGAAGACTCATAAGCAAGTGAGATAGCCCACTTGCTCATTCTCTGCTTAGACGCAGGGCCTCCTTTCTTAGGAGACCCATAACAGACAAACAGTTGTTTAGATCTACGCCACAGGGCAGCTCTGTGGACGTAAGTGTCTAACGCCCTAACTGGGCAAAGCAGATTAAGTCTTTCCTGATCTGGATTAGAAAAAGGAGGAGGACAAAAGGCCTGCAGCACAATCGGCCCTGGGACGTTGGTGGGGACCTTGGGTATATAACCAGGTCTAGGATGAAGGAAAGCCTTGACCATGCCAGGCGCAAATTCCAAACATGAAGGAGCAACAGAAAGTGCTTGAAGATCTCCAATTCTTTTGAGAGATGAAATTGCCAACAGGAAAATAGTTTTTAGAGTGAGGAATCTCTCAGAAACCTCCTCTAATGGTTCGAAGGGGGCCGCAGCCAACCCTTCCAACACAATAGCCAGGTCCCAGGCCGGAGTTCTTGTACGCAGCGAAGGCCTCAGCCTCTGGGTACCACGGAGAAAGCGTATAACCAGGGGGTCTCTTCCCACAGAAGAGTCCCCCACAGGAGCATGATAGGCGGAAATAGCCGCTATATAGACCTTCAAGCTAGAAGGAGATAAACCATCCGAGAATTTTTCTTGGAGAAATTGCAGCACAAGACTGATAGAGGAGTGGAACGGGTCCAACTGACGTTGTCTACACCAAGTAGAAAAGAAAACTTCCATTTATATGCATATAGCTTTCTCATGGAGGGAGCTCTGGAGTGGAGTATGGTCTCCACAACCTCAGTTGGGAGACCGGATTCTATGAGCCTAGCCCCCTCAGAGGCCAGGCCCACAGTTTCCATAACTCCGGGCAGGGGTGAAGTATAGTGCCGCCCGCTTGCGACAGGAGATCCTGTCTGATGGGGATCTCCATTGGAGAGCCATCGAGAAGAGACACTAGGTCTGCAAACCAAACTCGGGTCGGCCAGAACGGGGCTATCAATATGAGACGGACCCTGTCCCGGCGAACCCTCTCCAGAACTCTTGGGAGCAGAGCGATCGGGGGAAATGCGTACAGACGTAGCCTCGGCCACGTCTGCACCATGGCATCCAACCCCAGAGGGGCTGGATGAGTCAGAGAGAACCACAGAGGGCAACAGGTCGACTTCTGCTCGACCAAAATTTTTCCAAATGAGCTCCACCACCTCGGGGTGGAGTCTCCATTCCCCGGGCCTCTGCCCCTGCCTCGACAGGATATCTGCCCCCACATTTTGATGCCCTGGGATATAAGCTGCTCTCAGGGAGAGGAGCTTCCCCTGGGCCCACAGGAGGATCCGATGGGCTAACTTGCACAACTGGCGAGACCTCAGGCCCCCCGGTGGTTGATAGAGGAGACCACCGACATTCGAAATACCGCCATCATTTCCAGCCGATTTATGTGCCAGGAAAGTAGATGGTCCTCCCAAGCCTGGTAGGCTTGCAAAATCAACATTGTATGTAAGGAAGCCGCAGCCTGACCTGCTGCCGAATAAGCTTTGCCCACCAGCGCTGATGTAGTTCTTAGCGGCTTGATGGGCAGCATCGGGGATTTGAGGGACGATGCGGACTCGGGCGAGAGATAGCTCGCAAGCGTCTCTTCAACCCGTGGCATCGCCCCATAACCATGTTGTTTCAGCCCCACGATGTGTGAATATACAGAGGTCTGGGGGCTGAAAACTCTATATTGCACTGGTCTCTGCCACGACCTCGGTGTGGAGGTCGGGAAAGAACGGCAGTCCCCGACGCTGAGGCTGTGACCGGGCAGGCAGAAAGCGCTCATCAAGCTTGCTTCTCTGGCGCACTTCACTCCTTTCTGCGGGCCATTCGATATTTAATTTCTCAACTGCCCTGGTCACAACTTTCTCAGAGCTGGATAGATGAAGCGCCGGTGCCTCTCTCCGGGGGGAAGAAACCGCAGCGCGTGCTTCCACCGCCAGAGGAGAGACACTGGGTCTGGCAGGTGAGGGCAGAGAAAGGGCTGGGCCGGTCTCTAACCCCTCTGTCAGATCCATCTGTGAACCCCACGAATGAAGCCGCCACTCTGCCTCAGCAGAAGCGGGACCCGATCCGCGGGGAACACTGGCCGTGGCGCCCTCTTCATGTTTGTCAAAGAGCACCCGGCGAGAACGGAGTGTTCTAAGTGTTAACTTTTCACAGTGGACACAGACAGCTCCCTCAAGAGCTGCCTGGGCATGCTCCACTCCTAAACAAACAACACACATCTCATGTGTATCCCCACCCGTGATGAAACGAGGGCAGGGATGAACACACTTGACAAAATGCTGTTTGCTTGCCATATTGTGTCTTAAATATATATATATATATATATATATATATATGCTTCGTGGTGTACTGAATACTCTTGTCCTCAGACGAAGAGATATAGCTGTATATGTAACACAGACAACACCAAATAATACACACGATAACACTGAGCGCTTGCTGAAGACACAGAAGCTGGCGTTCTTTGTTCTCTGTATGCTTTACAGCTTCCTGGTCCGTGACGTCACCCGCCTCTGACGTCCCGTCACGCCATTGGTTCGATTTCACGAGTGCTTCAAGACGTAATCATGCAGAGGTGATCCCAATGCGTATCGATGCAGCGTCAGTGTTCCCATGAAAGGGAACTAAACGTTCTTGAATCAAAATACACACAATCAAAAAAAAAAAAAAGGGTTGTTTCAACCCATGATTGGGTCAAATATGGCTAAACCCAACCGTTGAGTTTAAAATTTAATTAAAAAATTTAAACCAATGGTTGGGTTTGTCCATATTTGACCCAACCCAGGCGCGATGCAAGCGTTTTTTGCTAGTTTCAGCCCGCTGCTGTTATCATTTCCACGTCCTGGGCCACGTTGTTTAAATAGCAAATGCATTTGCACCCATCTGTTCGCCCATGGGCGTGCTGGTATGAAAATGAGGTGTGTTCAGGCGCATTGTTGGCGCGTTGCTATTTTGAGGCAACTGAAATAGACTGCGCCATTGACTAACTGAAACCTGGTCTAAAGTCAATGGCACAATATTTTTTTTTGTTAATTAAAGGGTTTGTTAGTAACATGCGCATATATGTGGGTGCACAACGCACGTACACTCCGCTTATTACACACACAGGGATGCGCAGCAGCACACAAACATACCAAATATTAAAAATAAAACGATTACAATGTAAAAGATTATTATTGTGTGCATAAAGATAAAAATGCTTTGGTGGAATCAGAGCCTCATCTCCCATTCCCTTTAAAAGCCAGTTGTGCTTGCGCCATGGCGGATTCGCTATTTACATGGCAGAATTTGCAAGCGGAAAAACTGAACGCTTCTCTAGCTAGGAAACGGATCTGCTTGTGCACGAGGTTAAAGCTCAAAATACACCCATGACTCATTAAGAGACTAGGTACAACCCTTTTAGACCATGTGCCGGGCATGCCGACCATTTTTCCCATTTTTAAACTAGCAAAAGTAGATTTTAAGTGCACTTGCGCTTAGATCATTAAAATAGGCCCTGAGAGTAATCCCTTACTTTACTTTTTCAAGGGAAAAGTAATTAGATTACTTGGTAATCAGTTACACCCAACATTGATGTTGAACCTTCTTCATGAACAATAAGACTTAAAGTCACCATGAAACAAAAATGATTTTATAAAATATTGCAGTATTTATTATAATGATATATTTATCTGTGTGCATCATTTCTTTAAATTCATGTGCCCTCATAATCTTTAATCAAAATAATTTCCCCTCCCTCTTGCAGTGACATCTCTTCTCTTCTCTTCTCTGATGATGCGTTTACTGGCGTGAGGGTGGGGCAACCTGTCACTCACATGAGATCGACCAATAGCAAACCACAACCATCCAACCATCCAATCAATTCCTAATGGACAAAATCAAGTCCCGTCCTACATTTTCTCTTGTTCAAGAAGCCGTTTCACTCAGATATATGTCACAATAAAGAAGAAAAGACTACTTCTGTTTCATGATGACTTTAATATTTTGCTTCTCAAGCAAATGTATCTTGATTTAAGAATGTTTAGATATTTGTATAAGAAAATACAAAAACAAACACAAAATAAGACTATGCTATGTATGCTAAGTTGTTCTAAGGGGATTTTAACATGTTGCTAGTTAGTTGTTAGTTGTTCTCAGTGGTTGCTATACTGTAGATGCTAACTGACCCATGGCAAAAGAGCCCATCCCTCAGGTCCCTCCTACAATGTAAGTACATGGAATATTCCTGCCTATTTTATTGTGAGCAGGTAATCGTAAGTCTGAACACTTAGAAAAATAATAGCAACAAGCTGCATGATTTGAGTTGTGTGCCATACTTGAGTACATTTTGTTCTTTACATTTGAGCAATACTAGCAGTAAGCAATACAAATATTCAGCTATCAACCAAAATTCTGGTCAGTTGTTTTGTTAATTAAAGAATGAAACGCCTTAAACACAAGCAGACAGGAAGTCCACATTTAGGACAAAGGACAAACAAGGACAAAGATGCAATCATTTGTGAATAGGCATCTCTTGTTATATTTGGCTGTATAAATGCTTATTTTATAAATATATTTTTTAAGAGGGCTTCTTGTGATGAATACAATTTCCCTCCTTTTATAGTTATCTCCCTCTCTCCATCTGTGATTTTTTCCTCATGTTGTGATGTTTCTTTGATCTGTCTCCGTTGTTCTCGCCTTGCTCGCACAGATGCCCCTCCCTCTCTGTCTGTCTTTGCCAGGCTGTTGTAAATAGCCATGTTGCTTGTGTCATCAGAGAAAAGGATTGAAAAGAGGAATGGACAGAGGAGAGACCAAGAAGCCATAACATAGTGAGGTTGGGTTACAGAAGAGAGGCATGGGTGTGTGTCTTTCTCCCCTACCGACCCTTTCTCATTCACAGGGTGACAGCTGGCTAGCAGTAGGGTACAGTGGCATTGCCAAAGGAAGTCAGCCTTACAGACTCACAGCAGAGATTTACATCCAGTATTCTGCATGTGTGCAATACATACCAAACACATAAGCATGATCATAATATTCTTACAACCAGCAATATAAATGCTGGATTGTTTCAACCTAAGATTGGGTCAAATATGGACAAACCAAACTGTTGGTTTAAATTTTTTAATTAAATTTTTCAAACCCAACGGTTGAGTTTGTCCATATTTAGCCCAAACATGGGTTGAAACAACCCAGCATTTTACTTTATTATTATTTTAAATAAACCATTTGGGTGTCAGATGTGGACTGTAAAAACGATTTTTTGAAATTGTAAATTAAAGATTATTGGAGTATATGTTTTACAAGAAAATACTATTTCAGTCTTTCTACTTCAAAATTACTTGCTGTTTCTTTGTAATTATTTGTGAAATTTACTAGTGAGTTTTGTTTCAAAGTTAATCCTACACAAAATATATCATATATATAATATATTACATAATACATGTGACAAGTGTAATACATAAAACCATAAAATTGTATTAATATATTGTTTACCTCAATGCACAACTACGCTGTAAAAAAGAATTGTTGGTTTAACTTAAAAAATTCAGTTACCTGGTTGCCTTAAAATTTTAAGTTCATTGAAATTAAAAATTTGAGTTAATACAATAAAGGCGATTGGTTTAATCAACAGAACCTCAGAATATGTTATCTGAACCACATTAATTATTGAAGTTGGTTTGACAAAAGAAAAAATGTTGTGAAAACAAATTATGAAAAATTTTTTTTACAGTGTAGGTATACATATTTAATAACAGTAACTTGTATAATTAATAAAACAACAGAATTCATAATAAATGTTTTCAACTATGCACAATACATCATATACATTTATGCTGCACACATAATTCATAAAAAGCTAAATTCTAACATTATAAATATGCTTTCTGTAGCCTACACATTTAATGCATGTATAATGCATAAAACTACAAAACTGCAACATTATAAATATACTTTCAATCATGCATAGCGCTTTATACACATATAACACACACAATGCATAAAATAACATTCTAGTAACATTGTGCTTCTGCGTTCCATCATGCACAGCATATTATACACATTACAAATTCTATGCATGTTAAATGTGCTGCACCCATAGAATTTTGTCGCACTGTTGAGCACTGTAGGACACACAGGTGAATTCACACACATACTTTACCCCTGTACCTTGACAAATGGAGCATATTGCATCACATCAGCAGTGGGTAAAACGTTAGCATATTGTGTGACCAGATTATAAAAGTGGATTTAGTAGAAAACTGTGAAACGGTACAGCTGCTAGCTCAAGGCGCACACGCTCTTACATACAAATCAAGAGCGCGGCCGCCGGTAACCATGGAAACAGGATTAGGCCCACCCTGCTGAAACAAAACCCACCTAAAACGTTTTAAATATGGGAGGGAATGACTTTCCTTCTCTTTCCTGCTAAGGCTTCCTGTTTGATTAATGCGACACCTCGTGCCAGCGTAGTTCATGAGTTTGGATCAATGGATTCCGCCCTAGATTCACACTGCACTACACAAGGCATATCCTCCAAGCCTTATCACTCTCTTTACTTTAAATGTGTTGGAGTCGGTCCAGACTATTTATCTGTGAGAGTCTGCGGGAGCCGAAACAGTTGTACAGGAAATCTATTTGTCTTGTGCATCCCAAACAAACAAGTCAGAGTTGGCCTTTCTTTAGCTGATTTGATTGGAGGTTTGTGTGGACTATTTCGATTTAATGAATTTCACATTAGCTCAGAATTCATTTAAATATATGGTAGTATATTAAACTGGATGTAGAATGGAATATATTAAATGTCCACCTATGAATGATTTCTTTTTTAGTTTTTCTACAAAACAAGCAATTTTGCAGACTGTCCAGGCTGCTCTTTTATACATAATGAAAATGAAGTGTGACTAGCAGGGCTTGACATTAACACCCGCCAACCCGCCAAATGCGGGTGGATTTCAGCAGTGGTGTGTAACGCACTCACTTCTACTAGCCACTTTGGTGGGTTTAATTTTATATATAATATATACATTTTTTAATTGTAGTCTTTTAAACAGTCATCTGAAATAATAAACTAAGTGCAATGTAGTGTTCAATATCGATACTGAAATATCTGAAATGCATGCAATGCTAATCTTCCGCAGAACAGATATACGATACCAGCTGCTCTCTCTCTCTCTCTCATCTCTCCGACAGCGAGCTGACACACAAACCCACCTCCCCTCACTCGCTTGTTTCATTTACTCCAGATGAATATTGTTGGTGTTACAGGGCTTGAATTTCGGCATGGGGTTGCACGTCTTGCGCATAATTCTACTCATTCCAGAGTGATTTTGTGCTCACACCCAAAGTGCGCACACATAAAGCCACCTCTCAGTACTACATTAAGTTATTTTTCGCTGCTTATTGCACTTAAACAGTCAAGTACACACTAGGTCTGCACGATTTATCGCACGCGATTTGGCAAAGGCTGCGATTATTTAATGCGCAGCTTGTCAGAGCTTTATGGCTCTGTGATCAGTAGTAAATGCTTCTCCATCTGAAAGCCAGAGGGCGCTCTTGCGCAGAAACTCAAAATATGCCCTGCCACAGAAGAAGATAACACGCATCATATTGCTGTAGCTAAATAAACAGAAGATTGAAACGCTTTGATTAATTAAACATGACTAATAAACACACAACTGCCTTATTCTGTGTAAGAAGCCACATCATCTCACGGAAGGATGCTCAACTGTCGTTATGAAGTGAGTTTGGAGTAAAATTAAAATTAAAATTTGTTATTAAATGTTAAATGTAAATGTCTTTTGTTGGACAAGATATTAATATATGCATCTCATGTCTGAAAAGATGTTTGACGCATGTTGCTTTTTCAAATGTACATTATAAGCAATTCAAACTCCAGTGCTTTCAGATGGATTAGTATTTGGAGCCATACTTCATTGACAAGCTGCACATTAAAAAAAAATCGCAGCCTTTGCGATTTCATAATCGCACTAAGAATCACGTTTAAGCGATAATCGCGTTCAAGTTCAATGTTGGATACTCGCCGGTCTTGGCGAGTATCCAAGTAAACACAGTCAGTTATGTTTTAAGTGAACGTAAACAGTTGAGAAAGGAAACGCATGTGTAACAGTATAATAGATCCGTGCGTCAGGTCTTAAAGTGACAGCAGCCTAATAAACCTGCTGTCAAATTATGAGATAATATTAAAAATATCTATATGGCAGTTTTTCCCCATGGTATCGATGTCAAAATTGTGGCCAGAGAAAATGCTGAGTGGCTAGTAACTTTGGAAAACCACTAGCCACAGTCAAGCCCTGGTAACTAGTGATTGTCGACAAAACGATAAATTATTTCTCTGTTTTTGCCACAAAATTATGTTTTATTATGTTTTTATACTCTCTTTCTTTTACGCACACACTTACAGTACGGACACACACTTGCACAGAAACTTGTTGTCAGTGCTGCTCTGGCGATTTTATCAGTAAAGTAGTTCAGCAACTTAAAAGCTACATGACATTTCTCACTAGCGAGGTAATAATGGTGCTCTTCTTGAAGCAGATAAACTTACAGTTTCGCTATTACTAGAGATGCTGCTGCCAAACGCTGTTGAGAGACGCACAGAGTCAGATAATTCACACACGCTTAATCTCTCTCTCTCTCTCTCTAATAACTGTATTATCCTGCTATCAATGGCTCAAGCCTCTGTTACTAGCTCTAAAATGACATTTTGGAATTAGCAACAGAGGCATGGGATGAGATTAGTCCTACAAACAAGAGGACAAAAACCTGACAAATGCCTTGAAATACAACATCTGAACAATGTCTTGGGGTGTGGTAACTGTAGTATAAGTGGAATAATTGACTCTGGTCTGTTGAATTATTAAAAAACAATGCACACCCAAGGTGTAATGGCCACAATGCGAATTGCCACCTCAGGTGTGCATTATTTTCTAATAATTCAACAGCCCATCGTCAATTGTTCCTTACATTTGGATTGAGAAGGTTTGGAATATAACACAGAAGTCATATCAACTACTTTTGGGGTATTTTGTCATTTTTGGAGCTTGACAGCTGAAGTTATCCATTTCGTTGATAGAAAAGAGAACTACTTTTGTGTTCTGTGGGAAAAGAAAAATCTTACTGCTTTTGAGTGACATGAACATGAGCAGATGAATGAATTTTATTTGCTGGTGAACGTTTCCTTTAATATGTCATTTTGAACTGATACATGTGCATTTATATTTTATGATCATTACTTACTGACAAAATTTCACAGCTCCAAGCAGCAGGTTATGGAGTGTTTGTATATGAAAAGTATGAAAACTGTCCTGAAGCAAAACCAGTTGAGAATCATTATTTTTAATATTACTTTATAAAATGTAGTTGCTTTTACTGTTATATTTTACATGAGCTCCTGTTGTGTCTCATTTCTGCGTGTCTGATGTTGAAAAGTTTTAAAAATTGAAAATTCTATCATCTACTTTCCCTCATATTGATCTTATCATTGAACTTAGTAGGAAGAAGACTTGTTTATTTTGAGGAACATAAAAGAAGATACTTAGAAGATTGTCCAAGCTGCTCCTTTTTCACCCAATGAAAGTGTCAAGCTGCAAAAAAGTAAAATGAATCAATATGTCTACAAAATGTATATGCACAATTCTGGTCCTGGAGGGCCAGTGTCCTGCAGAGTTTAGCTCCATTCTTAGTCAAACACATCTGAAAATCTAACCAACGTCTTCAGGATGACTTGGAAATTACAGGCAGGTGTCTTTAATTAGGGATGGAGCTAGATTCTGCAGGAAAGTGGACCTCCAAGACCAGAATTGTCCATCCCTGTTTTTAGTCCTAAAAAGCCAAACAATAGCAGAGTGAAACTGATGATGGCAGAATTTTCTTTGAGTGCGCTGTCCTTTTAAGAGCTGCGTTAGAAGAACTATGTGTTCAGCTGCTGAGACAGTCTAACACTTTAAAGATGTGTGCAATGGTGCTGTGCAAAGATTATACACACAAACTTCCCACACACAAACATGGAACATGCACGCATCTGTTTGCTTTTACACACACACACACACACACAAACATATATAGAGTGACACTAGACATGACATTTTCGACTTACTGCTTTACAAGATGAGCCCACCACACAGGATGTAACCACATGTTTGGGATTGGAGGACCAAATGTAAGGAGGACTCTTTAACCTTGTTCAGACTGTGTCAGTCCAAATCCGATTTTTGTGCACATCAGTTGGAATCCAGTTAGCAAGTGTGAACTACAAAAAATCACATAAAATCTGATTTTTACAAATCCGTTTCAGTCTGACCGCTCTATTCGGATTTTGTGTAGCTTTTCTGCTTATGTTACTTTCTCATGCAACCTTAACACATGCAATGTCCTTGCAGAAACAAGGTTGTGTTGTCGATGTGCAGGTCATGCTGAAATGTATAATAAAATGGAGACATCTCCATGGTCCAATGATGGGGTGTCTCTTTGAATTTGGAGACCAGCGGAGATGGCAGCATGGAATAAAGCCACGCATGCCAGCCTCCTACAATTCTGCCGCTGGTTCATTAGACATAGTAGTCCAGCTATACATTATTGTCATATTGTAAGACAACATTTCAAATCTTTTTATGTTGTTTTTGGTGTATGCCTACCAACGCAACATCATTTCAATAGAAACAATCGCAGATATTCCAGAAAACGAAAGAGAGCCGCAGGACACACAAATTGGATCTGAACAGTTGCTATACACAGTGTGGAAAGTCAATTATTTAGATCAGATTTCAGTCGGATAGACAAATAATAAGATTTAGACTGACATTATGATCATAGTCAATGCGTTTGGTGGTTTCAGCTCTGCACTGACAGATTTTGAAATCAGATTTTTAGTTACTTGCATCTGACTCAAATCTGGTCGCATTTATAAGTTTTGAAATTGGATTCAAATCTGAATTTCTGAGATCTGTTTTTGTCTGATTTGGATTCAGTATTCTTTGTACTTTGGGAAGGAACATGTATTAACTACTCAGTAGTGTCCAGGCATGGTTTTGTAAAATCCAGCTATGCCTCCTTGTTCATAACCACAGTGGGATGCCTCGTTGGAGGTGAGCAGAGGCTTCATTTTCAGTTTTCCTCTGCTTTATGCCTCCTGAATTCTTTCTAATTTCACTTGTTGTAGAAATCACTCGGCATTGTGCTGACACCTACATCATTACCATAGCAACCAATGTAGATATAAACTGAAAATAAACTGCACCGCCTAAACAAATGGACATGATTTAATCACTTGCTAAATAGTGTGGACAGTTAGTCCTAAAGTTTTGAACAACCTGTTGTGTGCAATGTGATTAAATCCAACAAAATGCATAGTGATGCCACAGCAAAAGTAATTTTGTCTTGTTCTCCAATAAAATATCCAAACATTTTTAAAACAAGATACATTTACTTAAGAAGCAAAGTTGTAAGATAATAAGGTTTGTCATATAATATCACAATGCAAACAGTTTAATGGTCCCTTAATTTCTTTGTGCAAACTACAGTTTCTTATAAGAACAAGCATGACAAGGACATGTTCTTAACAGGTTTTGTGAGATTCAGCCAAATATGTTTTTAATTTGTGTATCATTAAAGGTGCAGTGTTGAAAGTGGATCACACTTGTAGCCAGTCAGCAGTAGGGGGCGTGTCCACTCATGATGGGGGAGGAGAGAGAGTGAGCGAAAGGGAGATTTTAAGAAAGACTGTAAAAAGAGAGATGGCAAAAGAGAAAAGGCCAGAGGAATATCAGTGGGAAAAGAAGAGTTATGATCAGGCAAGAGCTTTAGGACCCGCGTTAATATTAGAAAAGCTATCCAGCACTGGAGAGAACTAAGTGGGAAGGCCTGAAAACGATCACAGAGTTTACGCTATTTCTGCTCCATATGTGAGTAACATTGGTTTTGCTGTTTCACAGAACCAAGATATGCTGTTGTTGTAGTGTTAGCTGTAGTAACAGGACAGTTTTGAGTGTCATTGTTTGTCTGGAGCTGCTGGCAACTGGCTTGTATATACTCTTGTGTACTGTATGTTCATTTTTTGTTCTTTCTTGTCTGTTCTTCATCTTTGCTTTACTTTTTGCCAAGGATTATTTAGCTTTGCTTCAGCTATGATAAAGTGACATCCACTCTTGTGTGTTTGTCCATTTTGGGGGCGGAGCAACGAAGGGAGGGGTGTGTTTGTTTGAGTTGATTTCAAATATCAACTGTTTCTCAGAAATTAATATTTTGAATTAGTTTTTACTTTTATATTTTCTGTTTTCATTTTGATTTTGAAGTTGAATAATTTTGTTGTGTGCTTTTATTTTATTTCAGTTAATGTTTATTCAACATTTATTATTATTTATAATGTTGTTTTGAGTAAATGAAAATGTTGAATTATGTTGCTTTCAAAAGAGACACATTTAGATCACAGTTCTGCCACCAAATTGTGATCTGTACAAAAGTCGTGACAGACGAGTGTGAGGAAGACACATAAGGAGTGCCAAACATAATGAATGGAGGAGAATGCTAAAGTCAGTGCGTGACAAAGAGCCTCATTAGATAAATATCAGAACTGCTGCTATATTTAGCAATCAACACTAATTAATGATAAGCAATCTTGATTTGGTTTGCGTAGGCTGAGCTTTCCAGGCTGTACTTGCGGCAATGACAAACTACACACATATCACAACACACTCTCAGAAGAACAGCTGTAGATCTTCAAAGTGAATGAACTATTTTTCCACTAAATTAATTATAAATACCTTCATCCAGACAATTACAACTAGCTATTACGTTACGTACCTTTTGAAATCCAAAAACAAGTGAAGAAGAAAATCTGCATAAACCAGAAGGAGAGGATAGAAGTTTCTTATGCTGCCTTCACGTGCTCTTGGAATTAACGTAAATGCAAGTTTTCTAGGTAAAAATTGCACATGAACGCGCTCCCATTTCGAATGCAATGAGCTCTTAATCATGACTTCAGAAGTGGGAATTATCCAATTTCCGATAGCATGTGAAGGCAGCATTAAGTAAGCTAACGTGATCTATGTTTTGATCATCGTTCTGAATCCACCCCAGATTAAGTCTTTTTGTTTGAAATGTTTTTTTTTTTTATGTGACTTATCCACATTCAAGTGTTGATAAAAAGAATGAATAAACCTAGAATAAAATGTTTTTGTTTGTTTGTTTAAAAGCAGAGGCTCTGTTCTTTCTTTTGATATATATTCACTGTTTACAAATTCATACAACAAAATATTCTGGGTGCCATAAACGTTTTGTGAATATGATAAAAAAAAAAATGCTGCCGTTGGCTGGCAACTTAAAAATTAAACGCTGGCGGGGAAAGAGTTAACAGGTGTGGCTCTCAAAAGTCCTGAATAGAACAGCTTACGGGGTGGCTCATGTACTGCCTGTATGAACAAATAACAGAAATCATCAAAATAACTAATAGTAAATATGAAAGAATTCAAATTTATCCATCGAAACTTAACTAATCAGCAGCAGCTTGAAAAGAAACAAACAACTAAGAATAATTGCTTTTTTTAAAAGTATGCCTTGTCTTCTGAAAGGGTTTTTGCTGAATTTAGAATACCGTTTTGTCATTCATGTCTTTTTTTTTGTATGAAGATATATTGTAATATTATTTATTTTGTTACTGGGCGGACACTGGTTGACCATCTGTTTCACAGTGAAATCAGTCAGTGTGTCAGTCATGTTTGCAATCAGTCAGGGCTTTATTGGATGTTGTGCATTAAGAGCTACACTCTGTCACATAGGCATTTCTTAATTTGATAACATACACATGCTGGACGTAATGGGATTACATTAACATGCATAACAGCAGAACGAAGGAGGGAGAAAGGGTGAACCTTTAAATGACATTAGAAACAAACTAATGCACATACTGTACATGCACAATTTGTGACCGGCTTTGACACAATGCATGTATACATTCATGATTTGATTCTGCTGGCCGAAGGCTCTGTGAATATTAATATAAATGTGCAAGCTACCTATCAAATGTATACAAGTAAAGTCAACATGAAACCTCTTTGATTTTGCAATAGGAAGATTGTATGGAATTTAATTTTATCCACTGGAAATTCATTGGAAGGTGAAAAGTGGTTTCTGTATGAAAGGTGGCTGGAGGGCTGAAAAACAAGACCATGCCTGTCTGCTAATCATGTTTGCCATGATATATTCATTTTGATTTCTATAGTGTCATGATTGACTGTCATAAAAAACTTAATTCTTAAATTAATGAAGTTAATAATAAAAAGAACCATATGAAACAAACAGAATAATATAAATAGGCCAAACTATTTTCCAATATACTAGGATTTGAGGGGGCAAACATTCTAATCTCAGCCTATTTAGGACAGATCATATGTGAATTGGGACGCAAGCTTTTCTTGTTTTATGTCTATGCATTAACACTCACAAGCACACGCTGATGTTTGTTCAGCCAATAGGGATTTTGCATTAGTAATGTGACATCATGGAACATGCAAGAGCAATAGCACTAGATTATATACTTTAGATTTGGATTAGGATTTTTTTCCCCCCTATTTCTTTTACTAAAGCTTCAAATCAGTGTTGTTGTAAAATATTACAAAATAAGTGTAACATTAGTGGTGCACAGTTACAAACACCCTTATTTATTAGCCATTACAATGTAATAAATCCACATTAAAGACAATCTGGATGTCAAGCTTCTTTTGCTAGCCAGTGTTGAAGTACGCTGAATAAACTGCTTAACGCATAATTAATCAACTGCCTGTGTGCTAATTTTCAACGTGTTAGCCATTAGATATTAATTTTGAGGTATATTTGGAGTCTGCTACCAAAATAGCCATTTTGTAAGAGAAAGCTCAAGCAGGTTTGTGACAGATAGGATTAATTTGAAGAAACTACCAAGTATCTGCAAACGGTTACTAAAATGGTTACAATGATGTCAGAGCCATTATATGATTGGCTTACAAGCAGCCAGTTTGACTGTTTCTCCAGCGACACAGACGCCAAGGTTGCCATCGCCTACTTTAATAAGAAAATGTGTGGTGTAGCATTAAGGACACATGTACTGCATTGTGGGAAAGAGAACACACAGTATCCAACTGCAAATTTATATAATATAATATAATAACTTTGAATTGGAAACACTAAATTGTCCGTAGCTGTGAATGTGTGTATGTGTGTTTGCCATGTGATGGATGGACTGTACTGTTGACCGATCAGTTTAAGAAAAGAACAAAATAAATTGTATATTGTTACAATAGCCTATAGCCTTTGTTTAATGAATTCTTTGTTTAATGAATTTTTGATTCATATTTCAGGGTATACGGAAACACCCCCCAACCAACACATTTTCTTATGTTTTTTTTTTTTAGCTGTATTTTGCAATTTTACTTGCTTTAACAATCTCTTTGAAAATTGAATCTACTTAATTTAATATTCAATTTTGCTAAGTGTCAAAGAGAAAAGAGTCTTTATAAGATGGATGCAGGCCAGTTTCTCTTGCACTTTTCTGAGGGAAAGACCAAATTGTATTAGCAGTGAAAAGACCTAATCAGAGCATAATCCTTATGTTGCTGCAAGGCTTTCAGATCTCTATACTACTGCGTAGTATAGAAATAAATTATAAAATGCATGTACCATTTGGAAATCGACAGTCTACTCTTAGGTCAGAGTGGCAATGCATAACAGATATGGTCTATATACTGTACATAGATGATTTTTAAAAACATAAGTAAGTATGAGCTAAAGCTGTGTTTGTTGTGGATGATTTCTAGGGTGTTTTGAATGATTTTTAGTGCATTTCTATAAGGAAAAGAAGTGTGCTTAATTGTATTGAATGTGCACTTGTAGTGTACTTCAAATCTTAGAAGTATATATTTAAAAAAAAATTGTAGTTGTTGGTAATAGTAATATTAATGAAAACATATCATTTAAGTATATAAACAGAGTTTACTTCCATAAGTATATTTCTTAACACACTTTAGTACACTGTAACGTCAAATTACATGTTTTACTTTAAAGTACATTTTAAATCATTGTTTTAATAATCTTTTGCCATGCTTTAAAGTACACTTATTTTGATGTGTTGACTAACATACTAACTTTGATATTACATTTCAAGTGAATATATTTTAGATATACTGAATTGCAACTGCATCATTTCAAATATCTAAATACAAATATATTTAAATACATGACATACACTTTTTTAACAGAAATTACATTAAAGTATATTTAGTTTACCATACAGTAAATGCTTGTCAGTGCATTCTGCCGTACACTTTAACCATATTTCAAAGACAATAGAAGTAGTTATGAAATTACTTATAAAGATGTACTTAAGTCCTGCTTAAGTAAAAAAAAAACAACGAAAAAATAAAAAAAAACCTTAAGTTTAACTAATTGCATTTAATGTAAATGTAAACTATAATACATTTTCATTATATTGTAAATAACATGCTATTGAGTGCATGAAAACATTGCATTAATTTTGCACTGAAGTATATTATTTTAACGTTTATTAATTCCATAATAAGTACTCTTTTTAAAAGTATGCTAAAGTGTACTTCTTTTTCACAAGGGGTTGCTATAGGGTTCAGTTACAGAACAAAATGGATGCTTCTGAAATTAGTGGGGCTGATCTAGAGCAGATGTAATATAAAGGCAACAGCACATAATCATCAGCTCAGTTTGTTCAAATCCTTAACCCTAAGTATGAACAACAGAAATTGCCTTATCAAAGCATGATTTAAAGCATGATCCTCTCAGCAGTCTTCACACCAATCTCGATCTTCTTCTCTTCCCGCATTGCCAAAACATAACAACAGGATGTTTTCTATAATGCTGCCAGGGTACAAATGAACACTTGCCAAAAACGAATCGCAAGTGAAAATTGGCTTTGGTGAGTAAATAAAATGTTGGCTGGTAACCTTTTTTTAGGGAATGCAAAACAATACGATAGTAAAATCATAAGGTGAGTATGATATTCCATTGAAAACTCAAACTTCTATTTGAGACTGTTGTGTAAAGGACAGTTTGTGCTCTTTGCACCAAACTATAAAGTAAAGTAAATAATTCAAAGTAAATAAAGTAAATAATTCAAAATACGGTGTAATGTTGAATTCTCAATTTACCAGCCACTGTAAGATGTCATTTTTTGGGCTCTGAATACTGCAGTTCATTTCTCTACAGCACTGAAAAAAGATACTTTGGACCAACATAAAAAAAAAAAAAAAAATACTCTGGTTTGTTATAGACAAATGTATTATTTTTTCACAATATCTTACTATTTATGGTTTGGTTCAAACCTTAAATTTTCATGTAATAATAATCAATAATATTTCTTTTCCCAAAGACAAAAGCATTCACCAAAAATAAAAAGATTATTGTAAGATTTCATTTGTAAACTTTAGTTGACTACATTAGTTTACATGAACTAACAATTACCAAAACTTCTACAGCATTTATTAATCTTTATTAATGTTAATCTCAACATTTACTCATAGATTTTTAAGATCTAAAGTTGTATATGTTGACATGAATTAACATGAACATTAACATTAACAAAGGTTAATACATTTTGTAAAGATATATTGCTCGTTGTTAGTTAATTCACTGATTAATGTTATCAAATGAGACCTTATTGTAAAGTGTTATAAAGACTATTTATTAAAAAGACCATACCATACTTAATCAGTTATTTTATTTTAAACGTAAGTCAAAAGTGCACTGGTGTGCTCTTACTGTAACTATCTTAACCAGGAACAATCTGCAGGTTAGTAAACACAACGATGGAGAATACAGTATAAAATCTAATAAACTGGCACATACAAGGAATGAGAAACACTAAGCAAACATACCACGTTAATGCATTACAAACCACTGAGAAGAATTAATGGCTTAAATACTCAAGAAGAGGTAATGAGGAAACTAAAGGAACAACAGGTGAACATAATCAGTAAGCAAGGGAACTAGCCCTGCGTCCTAATGTCCATAATATCCATCCTAAATAGTATGTGAGATTAAAATAAGTGTGTCTCAAAGCATAGTATGTTGAAAAAAGTATGCCAGAAGTCCCTGGATGGTCTACTATTTCTGGTAGATTTTTAAAATGTGGATCCATGCACACTATAACGGCTAATATTGCCCACAACTCATTGCGCTTTGGAGGAGGATTCAGTTCAGAACTACAAACACGAGTGTTCAAAAAAAAACTACAAAACATGGCTGATGTGCACGACTGATGGTTAAGTATAGAGGTTTAGATAAAGGGGTTTGAGTGACTAAAAATCAACATTTAAGCTGATAGAAAATATTTAATGTTATCCGTCATATTTCAGCTGCAACAAAAATGTGGACTTTTTTGAAGATCCGTTTGGTCATTAACTGTTAAATGCATCGCTATGCATTAATACAAGGAGAGTCTCCACATGAAAGACCCACGACTGGCAGGTCAACCTGCTACACCATTTCTCTCCGATACGGCAGGAAATTAAATGAAATGTGGAGGATGTTAACTGTGACAAGATGATTTACATGCCAGTTTACGGTGACAGGATGCGTGTAACTAAGCGATAGAGAGCAACCCTTAAAGACTCTATTTTATGACGTGAAAGCTTGTCTACTCTTCTGCTACACACTCAGAAGTATGTACTTTTCTTCACAAAATGAGTACGTACTTTTAGGGCGTAGTATAAGTAGGCGAATTGGGCTGCAGCATAGGTCAACTTACAATGACAGGGAACACAGGCAAACAGGAACAGGGAAAACAAAACAATGAAACTAAACAGAGCAGAACATACATTTGAACATACTTTGGGGAGTGTTATTTGCTTTGAGATAAACTGAACAAAACAGGTTTAAACCAGAAACTTTGATTTTCGATTAAACTAATAAACAAATGCACTTCAAATAAATGAGACGGTCATTTCACTTTTTTTCACTGCAGTTCTTGTGCCATATTTCTTGGAAGCCTGTAGAATCTGGAGGTATTGATGTTCATTCTGTGTTTAGGGTCCATGTCAGACAGGAATCTTTAGGAGTTCATGGTTTGCATCATTGCCTTGTTAAGATTGATTAGGGTGTGGTTTACTCTGCGTCTGTACTCTGAAGTACTATAGTAAAAAATACAATCCAGCTAATGGAGTTTTGCTCTGCTGTCAGTGATAGAAAAGACTGGTAACCACCCAAAACTAATTATTTTTTATGACATTCATGACATTTTATGACAAATTAAAGATACACATTCAGAACTTTCTGTTGTATTTTAATGAAAAAAAAAAAAATCTATGTTACCAAAACACTGTTGTTTTTGTTTAGTATCTATTTAAGGCCATTTTATCAGAGATAGGGTGCTTCCTCAAGAATCAGAACTAGAATTGTGCATTCAATTTCCATCCGTAGTGGAGTGGAAAATAAGAGGAGACAAGGAGAGTGTGAACACTATTGAAAGAAGTGTGAAAGACTTGCTGACATGATCCGATAGGTAGAGAAGACCAGAGAAGAATAATTAAATAGAATGCAGATGGCAGGGTTACACTGAATAAAGAAAATGGTGTAGAAACAATTTTCACTCAGAAATTTATAGCGAATTGCTAGTATTTTAATTATTACAAATAATTACAAAGAAACAGAAAGTAATACATTGAATTGACCGTTCGCAAAGACCCGCCCCCTTTAGTTACTGTTGCTATGTCCGACAAGCCATGCCGATCATGTTCTCATGCAGTGAAAAATACATTGCGAAGCAAAGAGGACACTGACAACGCGTCGACAGACAAGACAGATTAGGTTACTTTTGATATGAAACAGTGTAAAATTTCAAATTTAGTCATTTTTAAAGAAATTTAAACAATAAATACCGTTTTGTGGCTCTTTAATGTGTCGTGACAGATGTTGTAGCGCCTCAGTTTAAACGGCTCCTGAACCGATCATCTCTTCCTACTAGTTCATTTATAGCATCAAATAAACATGAATGAACATCAGAAGGAATGTTGTTTCAAACGCGGAAAGACGTCAGTACACATCGTTTTTCAAGTTCAAGTCCACCTATGTTAATCTGCTAACTCCCCTGACTGCTTTGTCAAACAAAATGGCGGACTCTGCGTTATGATTGGTTAGATTGCCTGTCAATCAAACTCCTGGCGAAGGGTCAATTAAACGTGAAATTTTGAAGTAAAAAGACTGACATAGTATTTTCTTGTAAAACATACTCCAATAATCTTTGTTTTATTTACAACTTTGAAAAAGCATTTTTTTTTACAGTGTACTGGTGTGGTTCTTACTGTAACTAGCTTAACCAGGGAGACTGTCTTGGTCAACAAGCTTCATCACTATGCTAGTCGACTAGATGGACCAGCACTAACCAGCATAACAGCCTGGCTTTAAGGCCCTGTTTACACCTGGTATTAAGATGCATTTTTGTAGATCGGATCACAAGTGGATGATGCTAAATACAGGTGTAAACGGGGTCTAAAAGGTTTTGAGCTTGTCCACTTTCAACCACTTCCAGAGGTAGTCGAAAACGCATTGGACCGGATTGCTTTCGTAGTGTAAACGCTCATGTGGTCGAATGTGTTCGAACAGCCACTAAAGACCCCCTACTGACTTATTGCGTAAACATTATGCGAAGCGTGCTAGCCAGACGGGATTTAAACTTTGTCGGCTGAAAACCCAAACTTGGTTTGAAGACGAAAAATGTACCGAGCACAATGTTCTCTCACCATTCCTGATTTCTAACACGCACTTGCAGCGTTCACTGTGGTCTTGAGGCTGTCAGAGCAGAAATGAAAGCTGATGCTCTCTGTATTTTTTTTCCGCTGTCTCTGGGCATGTTCATATGTAAATTGCGCAAGCTTAATTTGTCCATTAGATCGAAAGATCTGAAAAAAAAAAACAAAAAAAACATAGACACTCCCCTCGAAGAAATCAGGACAGAAGTGGTTAAAAGTGGACAAAAGAGATGGATTAAAACACCAGGTGTAAACGGGTTTGTGCCTCTCTCATCTACATGTGATCCGATCGATCAAAACACATCAGGTGGAAACAGAGCCTAAGGCTGTGAGAAGCAGGGGTGCTGAGGGTGAATCAACACCTCCAGGGAGATTTGCATAACATGCATATAGAGATACGTTGGATCAGTTGGATATATGGTGAAAATTAAATCAGCATCAATGCACACATCAGTTCATATTTGCACATCTCATATTTACACACAAGATCCACATGTACATGAACACCTCCCTGGAATGCATGCGTTAAAATATACTGTGTTTTGTGAGCTCACTGTGTAATAAATAAAGTCATTTATTTATAAATGACGAACCATGCATTTGTACTAAAGTCATTTTGCATTAGTGTATAACTTTGAGACAGAATACAAATGAAAATAGCTCACATTTATTTGTGCATCAAATGAGAGATTTTAGTATTTGTTTATCCTTTAGTAACTTAATACATTAGAACACTTTTGTATCAATACAACGACAAGACATCTTTAAAACAAGATCAGTTTACTTGATAAGCAAACCTTGAACGATATTAATATTATATTGATTTTAGAAAAAAATATAGTTACTCCAGAAGTTACTGTAACTAGTAACTCTGCAAGTACATGCCAACTAACTCTCATTAGTGTATTAGTTGACTGTCTGCTTAATATCTGCTAACACTTTATTTTGATGCTCCCCAACAGACAATCTACTAAGTATAAGTAACTTTGCAACCACAGTACATGTCAACTAACTCTCATTAGAGTATTAGCAGACTGTAGCAGATTGTTAGTAGACTGTTAGGTTAGGGTTAGTAGAATAAGGGGTTAGGGTTAGTGGAATAAGTTGACATATAGTTGCAAAGTTACTTATAGTTAGTTGAATGTCTGTTGGGGAGCATCAAAATAAAGTGTTAGCAGATATTAAAGGATTAGTTCACTTTCAAATGAAAATTACTCACCCTCAAGCCATCCTAGGTGTATATGACTTTCTTCTTTCTGATGAACACAATCGAAGATATTTTAATAAATATCCTGACGCATTCGAGCTTTATAATGGCAGTAAACAGGACCAACAAGTATGAGCTGAAGAAAGTGTCTTCATCCACATCCATCCATCATAAACATATTCCACATGGCTCCGGTGGGTTAATAAAGGCCTTCTGAAGTGAAGCGATGCGTTTGTGTAAAAAGAAAATCCATATTTGACAAGTTATGAAGTAAAACATCTAGCTTTCGCCAGACCGCCTTCAGTGTTCTACTTACGAAGAAAGTGTAAAACTCTCGCAGTTCAAAAAGCTGAAGCTTAACTGATGCGACGCCAGTTTACACTTTCTTCGTAACTTGAATACGGAAGGCGGTCTAGATATTTTAACTTCTTAAATATGGACTTTTTTTTTTTTTTTTGACACAAACGCATCGTTTCGCTTAAGAAGGCCTTTATTACCCCCCCCCCCATCCCCCCAATACACTAATGAGAGTTAGTTGACGTAGTTGCACAGTTACTAGTGGAATATCTAAAGTGGACCATCAAAATAAAGTTTTAATATTATAAGCTAGAATCATATTAAGATATTTTACATTTATTCATTTAGAAGACACTTTTCCCTATGGTGTTTATACAACAAGCAATTAATTCTAAAGAGGCAGTAACACAAGAAGTGCTACAGTGCTTCCAGCGTACAGGCTGGAACACAGAAAAGGGAAAGAAATGGATAAATTAAAGTATAGAGAAGATTCTTTTTGTTAAAGAGGACCATTTATGCAAAATTCACTTTTATTAGGTGTTTGAACACAGATGTGTGTCCATAGTGTGTGTAAACAACCAGCCTATAATGTCGGTAAAGTGTTATATATTTCCGCAAATCATTTTACGCCGGACTGCTTTACAAACGAGGGTCAGTTCAACGCTGGATTTGCATAAAAGATTAAAGGTGGGGTAAGTCATTTTTCAAAAACACTGTTTGGAAGTTAGTCGGGCAGACACCAACAACAAACGTGTAACCAATCAGCATTAGGGGGTGTATGACGGTCGAGGAGAGAGAACAAGCAAAAGGGAGATTTGAAGAAAAACAGAAAGAGAGATGCAGAAAGAGAGATGAGACACAATAAAAAAAAAAGCTCAAAAGAATATCACTGGAATGAAGGTTTATGACTGGGCAAGCACTTTAGGACCCGCGTTAATACTAGAAAAGCTTTCCAGCGCTGGAGAGAGCTAAGCTGTGCTGTTGCCGACTAACAACAAACTCTTGTTTGCATTTACTCTTGTGTACTGTATGTTAATTTTTTTGTGCTTCCTTGTCGTTCGTTCATCATCTGCACTTTATTTTTCGTGAAGCATTATTTTGTTGTGCGTCAGCTGTGATAAACAGACATCCACTCTCGCATTGCTTGTGTAACAGTGGCCAGATAGTGAGAGTTGTGCAGGTAAACCACTGCGCACTGACGACCGCTAGAGAAGGTGTTTAGCGTCAGTGTTAGCGCTCTCACCTCGCCTGCCAGCAGCGATTGGGCCGGGGTTCGAGACCGACTCGGAGCAGGGTGGTTAGGATTGGAGGGTGAGTTTTGTAGGCGGAGCAATGAAGAGAGGGATGGGTTTGTTTGGGTTGATTTCACAAATCAACAATGTCCAACAGCATTTTTGAAAAATGGCTTACCCCACCTTTAACATGACGGTACATTCTAGTGAGTTGAATCACAACAACTACATAAATTTATCCACTAACCATTCAGAAACGTCCAGTTGCATTCTAAAAGTTCCTGAGTTTCTCCATCAGTGGCCGACACCGCTACTGACAATTAATATTTTGGCTGCGTGAGATTCTCCAGCTTTGTTGTTGTTGAGCAACTGAAGCACGAGCTGTTAAAGCTCTGCCCTCTTCTGGAAAGCAGGCCGGGAGCAGCAGATTATTTGCATTTAAAGGGACACACAAAAATGGCATGTTTTTGCTCACACCCAAATAAGGGAAAATTTCATAAGCTATAATAAATGATCTGTGGGGTATTTTGAGCTGAAACTTCACAGACACATTCTGGGGACACCAGAGACTTATATTTCATCTTGTGAAAAGGGGCATAATAGGTCCCCTTTAATATACATTTTCAGGATTCAGTCAAGTGTTCACAGAAAAGTCTTGGAATCTGCTGTTCAGTATCATGTTTGGTTAAGTTTTGTTCGTTTCATGCTTTTGATTCATGTCTTATTTGTGTCTTACAGAAACTTGTATAGTGAGTCATACAAATAATAATAAAAAAAATAAAAATAATAAACTGCATGTGGGTTCTCAAATATTGACTCTCTTCTGAAGAGGATATTTCCAAGATCATTCCACAAAATATATCAAGACTTGTTTTTAGAGAATATATTTAAAGATACATTTTATGAACATCTTACACAATTTTGCTTCTCAAGTAAATTTATACTCTAAAAAATGCTGGGTTAAAAACAACCCAATTTGAGACATTTTGGCAACCCAACACTAGGTTAAAAAGGGATGAAACCATTGCTGTTTTAACCCAGCTGGATTGGGTTAAATATTTGATTACTTTAAAAAATACTATACTGCTTAATATTTTAAAATCAACCCAAAATGGGTTATAAATTAAAATCACTTTAACAAAATGACTACAGTAACAACACAGGCAGCAGAATGTACAGGTGTATGTGATAGAGAAAAAGTGCAAAAAAATAAATGGCAAATCAACTGTTATACAGCATATACAGTGAAACAAAGTTGTATTTTAAAAGTTCAATGAACATTGTTGAATAAATATTGACTAACTTACATTTAAGACCAAATTTCGCAGTTATTTTGTTTATTTTTTTCTTCCGCCACTGAAAATAGTCCCACTAGGGCCAATCCTTGGGCTTTGTGCGCTGCCAAGAAACACACGGACTGAAAGCCTATAATAAACACTGAAAGTCACGAATAAACTGTGAATTATACAAAATTGACAGGATTAAAGTGTTGTAATCACTCCTCTCAAGAGCAATTCTGGCTTTTTCAGTTCCTGCCCGTCGATCACTACGCCAGTGATTTTGGTGTGAGAGAACAGACTACAACAAAACCCTCCAGAACTCACTCTTCGATCACTTCAAAGTATTCTCATCTCTCCAATTAATTATCTTATAATTTCCACACATATTCCTGTCATGAGTACCATAAACGGATAGGTGAAGTGCACTCAGCACTCTATGAAACCTGTCCTTCCAAAAAGCACATTGTGCTCTGATTGATCAGCTGGACCAGTGTATTGTGATTGGTCAACCACTTTGAGCGTGTTTGGGAAATGTCATGGCCTTTACCATAACAGCTTTCAGGAAATGGAAAAAAAAAAAAACACTGTATTTTTAAAATAATTAAACAAAGTTGATAGTGTGGCTTTGTTGAGACACTTGCATGTGTCATGATATTATTAGCATTTTACCAAAATCAAGCTCAAGTTACAGGGTTTTTGACCAGCGAATTTTGGAGAAATTCGGACATACAGTACGTGTTTTGTCCATCATTAGAATGGCCTCATCTGAGGCATAAATTAGAGGTTATAACATTTACTGAGCCATGTGGGCGCTCAGATTTTTGTCATTTGGCCAAAATCTCATGTTATTAAAGACAAAGTGCTATGGATAGGCTATTTAAGACAGTATTGTCTTTGACTCGACGACAAATGCTAGACTAAGACACTCTTCTCCACTCATCAAATACATTAAACAGTTTGAGGATCCTATGGAGTTATGAGGTTTAGTCACAAGCTGTTTTTAATACGTTTCATTGGTCAAATATTTGCAGTTACACTTTAGGTTAGGGTCCAATTCTCACTATTAACAAACTATAAATTAATAATAAACTCCTAATTACTGCTTATTAATGGTTGATAAGGTAGTTGTTAAATTTAGGTATTGGGTAAGATTAAGGGATGTAGAATATGGTCATGCAGAATAAGGCATTAATATCTGCTTTATAAACAGCCAATATCCCAGTAATATTCATGCTAATAAGCAACTAGTTAATAGTGAGAAATGGACCCTAAACTAAAGTGTTACCATATTTGCTAAACCCAAAGACAAACATAAAGGGTGACCAGTAGTATTGATTTATTTAAAAAAAATAAAAATTACGGAATATGGAGATACAGTGTTTCCAGCTGACTTTGATGACATGTAGATATTATTACAGGGGAAAAAACTGATTACAAAAATGGTACTTGGAGTGTTGCAGTGTGCAGCTACAGCGTAAATGCATTACTTTTAAACAAATCATATAAGTCCTGGAGGTTTTGTGCATTTACATTTGGCGGTTGATGCCACAAACCCCCATTTCCACATCTTTCCAGCAGAGTCCTGAATGGTTGCCAGGGCATTGCTATGCGGTTGCTAAGTTTTTTGCTAGGGTGATCTGAGTGGTTGCTTACTAGCGTAAGGAAAAAGGAGTCTCTTTGATATTCTGGTCTGTAGATATAACTGATTTAATCTAATCTCTCTTTTTTTTTTTTTTGGTCAAGTGATTGTCATCTGAAAAAATAATACCACACCTCTCAACAAATCATATGATTGTAACACAAATGAAGCAGGAAGAGGACATATCAGAATGTAATAATGTAGGTAAGGGGTTTGTTCCCTAACCCTGAATTTGCAAAAAGTAGTAATAATAACGCTGCCTAGCAAGCACCACTATTAAATTAATCAGTTTATTATTAAGCCCAGCTTCCACTCCACTCCAAAACCAACCACACCTGCAGTCATTTAATATTCACGCTGTGAGTCTGAGCGCCAATCTAATGCTAGCAGTCTTTCTCTGGCAATCTGCAGAGAGTTGCACATAGCAGCTCTTGCACCATTTGGTTCTACTCGTCAAGTGGTGCGGTGCAAAGTGAAGCAAGGCTTGATTAGGTCTGCTCCTCTAGATCTGTCATTACAGAACACACTCAGACACACACTCACACACATTTATCGGGGAGAGAAGTGAGAGCTCTACACTAGCGGAAGCTGTCAGTCCGAGAGTGTCTACACGTTTAAGGAGCAGACGCAGATTGAAAAGGGTTATAAGCGTTCTCAGTGCACACATACACACCTCCATCTGCTCCATTGATTGGACCTGTTATGCCATTAGACTGCTGCTTAGATTGCTGAGTTTCTCACATGCATCTGAGTTATTGATTAGGCTGTGTGTGTTAGTGTATAGGGTATCATACATAGAAAAAAGTAGTAATATGTCTTAATTATGTTATAGAGTCTATGGAGTTTATATTGTCAATGGCATTTTTTTTGCCTGTGGCAGTGGGTATACAAGGGAATGAATGCCTTACATTAAACACAATCTAGAGTAACATTAAAGGAGTCCTTGATTATGATTTCATTTTTTTTTTTTACTTTAGTTAGTGTGTAATGTTGCTGTTTGAGCATAAACAACATCTGCAAGGTTACGACGCTCAAAGTTTAATGCAAACGGAGATATTTTCTTTTACAGAAATCGCTTTTTAAGGACTACAACAAGCTTCTTCCTGGGTTGGTGACATCACAAACCCCAACATTTACATAAACCCCGCCCCCAAGAACACGCAACAAAGGGGGCGAGGCCATGTTGGGCTGCTTTAGAGAAGAAGAAGAGTTGTAGTAGAGTGTTGTTACCATGCCGTCATTTTACGCCGGACTGCTTCACAAATGTGGGTCAATTCAACTCTGGATTTGCACAAAAGATTAACATGACGGCACATGCTAGTCGATGAGTTGAATCAACTCCGCAGCAGCTACATAAATTTATCCACTAATCATTCAGAAACGTCCAGTTTCATTCTAAAAGTTGTAACTTCTTCCTGAGTCTCTCCATCAGTGTCCGACTCCGGTTTGAACAATGTAAGGCTGAACACCGTTACTGACAATCCTCATTTTGGCTGCGTGAGATTCTCCAGCTTTGTTGTTGTTGAGCAACTGAAGCGCGAGCTGTTAAAGCTCCGCCCTCTTCTGGAAAGGGGGCCGGGAGCAGCAGCTCATTTGCATTTAAAGGGACACACACACACACAAAAAAAACATGTTTTTGCTCACACCCAAATGGGGCAAATTTGACAAGTTATAAAAATGATCTGTGGGGTATTTTGAGCTGAAACTTCACAGACACATTCTGGGGACACCAGAGACTTATATTACATCTTGTGAAAAGGAGCCTAATGGTGCGTTCACACCAGACGCGAATGAAGCGTTAAGCGCAAGTGATTTACATGTTAAGTCAAAGACGCGAATAGACATCCTGCGGCGCAATTCGCGCGAATGACACGGCGCGAATAGAGCGTTTCGGGCGTTTGACGCGCGTAACGCGTGATTTGCGCGAATTGCGCGAGTTGAAAAATCTGAACTTTGGCGAAAATTCGCGCCGCGTTAACCAATCAGGAGCTTGCTCTAGTAGTGACGTGATTACGACGTAGCGAGAGGCGGCAGAAATCTGAAACAACAATGGAGGACAAAATCATCTTCGCTGTACAATACATCTTCATACTTTTATAGAAACAGGAATAAAAAGGATCTTGCTTGGAAGAAAGTGAGTGAGGAGGTCGGACAATCTGGTAAGTTGTAAAAAACGCTCTTTACTCAATTTGAGCTATATATATATATATATATACATATTGAGACTACAAGCTAGCTAAAGCCGGCAAATTGAGCTTATTCACCGTATTTTACAACTACTTTCCCGCTGACAAGTTGATGTGTTTATTCAGAGGAAGTGTGCAGAAATGAGACTCGAGCCGCCTGGCAGAAGCCCCTCTCATGACGCGAATTTGCGTCTGTTGTGAAGCGAATTTCACACGCGAATGAAGCGAGTAAACTCAAAATGTTCAAGCGTCCAACTACGCGCGAATAGCGCGATTTATTCGCGCAAGTCGCGTCTGGTGTGAACGCCCCATAATAGGTCCCATTTAAATCATGAGGTGAAGCAGTAGTTTTCATGTCACAAAATTAGATAAATTAGCTACACTATTGTATGTATTATGTACTTAAAGGGTTATTTCACTCAAACATGTGATTAGCAGTGCTGGGTAGATTATTTACAAATTGTAGTCCGTTACTGATTACAAATTACATGACAAAACCTGTAGTTGGCATCATAATCCATTACATTACACATTTACTACAGGTAATATAATCTGATTACTTTTTAGATTACTTTTAGATTACTTTTGACCATATTCCTATACAAATACAAGTACAGATCAGTTTCACTGCACAGCATCTCAAATGTTGGTTTGGTCATTCTGAAATGCCTGAGCCAAAGTCTGTTATCAAACTGGTTGGGTATATTGACCTCCCAGAAGTGTCTCTCATGATTGTGTTCTCAAACACCAGTCATCCGGATGCAAGATAACATGACATAAAACAGTTATTGTGTTGCGTCTGTGTGCTTGAGGCGCAAGTAATTTATGATGTACTATTTATGATGTTCCATTTTTTATTATAGATATTTTGCACCAATTTGCTGGTAGAGACGATTTTGTTCTCTTGAAAACATTGGATGAAAACAGTGCTTTGTTCGCAATTGTGTTATGTGAAATTTTGTGCATACTGTAAGTTAAATTCACAACTTTGGATGGAAATAAGGTTATTGTCTATCTTGCCTCTTAAAACCTATATGATTTTGTTCCCTTGAAACAAAAATAGAAATATGTAGTAAAATGGTTCAGGTTGCTCTTTTCATTAAGGAGGAGAAGATATAGACCTATGTGAGAATTTTAAATGTTGGTTGGTATAAGAAGGGAAAACAAAAAAATACACAGACATGTTTTTGGTTCTTATGTCTATTGTGAACAAGCATGCAATATACAGAAGTGTGAAATCATTCAGTGAATAATCTCTCTTTTGTGTTTGATGGAAGAAAAAGATCATGAATGTTTCAAACCACATGAGGCTGCTGGCATTTTCTTTTTGGTTAAACTAACCCTGTAAAAATAAATATGTTGTGATTTATTAAATTAAGATTTTAAACTAAAGCTGGATTTTTGATTATCGTATGGCATTTCCCCTTAGAGTATTCCCAACAAATATGCAGTACATACACAAATATAGATTTCTTAACAGATCAATTCAGTCTCATTTTCAGAACAGAAAAAAATAATTCTCTCCTAAGGACAAAATGGAGAACATAATACATCTGAAGTATTAATGTTGTTCTCATATAGTTTAATGTATATGTATTTATATATCAATTTTTGTAATATTTCAGTTTGCTTGTTAATATTTCATGTTTGTTTATGATAACAACAATATATATATATATATATATATATATATATGTATGTATATTTCAGGCTATTATTTCTTATCACTTATTATTTATTTCTATTTAATTTACAATATATAGACACATGTGTTTTAATCCATACCATACTTTTTATAAAACATTGTCTTGTTACAGCAAAAAGTAAACAATATTGTTGATATTCTATTATTTGTTGTTGATATTTTGAATTAGATTTTATTTTTATATTTATATTTTTCATTGTAATTTTAAAATTTTAGTAATTTTGTTATATTTTTGTCATTTGTATTTGTTTTTATATCTCTACATAGTTTTTATTATGTTTTAGTTGATGTAGTTTTTGTTATTTTAGAGCTTCAACAAACTAAATAAAAATGAGAAATGTTGCCTTGGCAACTAGCTGAAATAAAATATTTTTTAAAAAATATTTTATTTTATTTAAATTAATGTTAATTTTATTTCAGGTAATGGTTTTAGTTAATGGTGATAACCCTGCTCTGATGTCGGTTAATGGTCACATGACATGCAAGTAAATAAATAAAATATATCTTTAAAAAAATATATATTTTTAGTGAGTGTTTTATTTTGATTATTTTTATTAATTATTTATATTTATACAACTATTTATTTATTTTAAATTTTTATCATTTAAGCATATCATTTGGGCAAAAATAGGCCTATGTCCTTTTTACATTTTAAGTTGAATATGATCTGGCATACCACATATGAGTGTTTAACACAGAATATGTGGAGAAAATAGGATGAATTCATAAATTCACAATAAATTCGAAAATGGATTAGAACAAGATTTTTGTGGCCTTAACTGATTGCTTTTGTTAGCCTATGATTGTGTTCAGTAATTCAGAGCAACTCAACTGTAACTACAGCTGTCTTTAACATGTTCACTTCTTCTATTCCTCTTTCATCTCTTTTCCATTGATGCACTGACCTTGCTCGCTTCACACTTTGACAGCAAATGTGTGTGTGGGGGGGCAGGTCTCACACTTTAAATTGTGTATGTGTGTGTGTGTGTGTGTGTTAAGATGGATCACTGAAGTGTCCAGCACTTAAATTGCCTGTTTATTTCTAGCCACCTCATCATTTCCACTGGGAAGTGATAGCTGGCAGTGTGTGCAGCGGGGTGAGAGTGTGTGGGGGTCTTTTTTTTTTTTTTTTTTTTTTGAGGGTGGATGTTAGAGGGGGTTTGATTAAGCTGAGTGTTTTTTTAACTGTGCGTGTTGGAAAGATCCAACAAGAAAATGCTGGAAAGCGTTGAAGCATGATGAAAATGACTGTGTGTGTGTACTTGTGTGTGTGGTCCAGGTATTTCCTGGTGTTGTAGAGAACAAATGTCCCCACAAGGATAATTTTTACGATGTGAGGACAAAATTTTGTCCCCATGAGGAAAACAGCTTTTAATCATACTAAATGATGATTGTATATTATGGTGATTCTTTCGAAAACCCAAAAACCCAGCAGTACAGTCTCTCTCTCTCTCTCTCTCTCTCTCTCTCTCTCTCTCTCTCTCTCTCTCTCTGTGTGTGGTCCGGGGGGACCTTATGGGGACCAAATCTTTGACCTTGTGGGGACATTTATTGGTACCCATGAGGAAAACAGCTTATGAATCATACTAAATTATGTTTTTTGAAAATGTAAAAATGCAGAAAGCTTTGTGTGATGGTTGTTTATAGGTTTAGAGTTAGGGGATAGAATATACAGTTTGTACAGTATAAAATCAATATGTCTTTGGAAAGTCCACATAAAACATGAAAACCCAACTTGTGTCTGTAAAATGCACCAATTTATGTTTCTTCTTCTTCTTAAAAAAAACCAACCTGCAAAAAAGTTCTTCTAACAAATGTAAAAAAGGTAGCTTGAGCAATGATTATTTAGTAGGAGTCAGTTTATTATTTTGTGTGAACTGAAAAAAGATTACTCTAAACATGTTTCTAACAAAAGTTGTTTTGTTGACCTTACTTATATTTGTTCAACACATGTCCAGATGTCCCAACTTTCCAAATTGAGTAATCTGAACAAAAAAAATTAACACTGCACAATATTGTGTAAGCATGAAAAAAATGCGGCAACTATTATTAAAAAATTATCATTGCTCTGAAGCTTCGTTTATGCTGCTTATATCATTGTTAGTTCAGAGTCAGAGTTTCATATTTGAGACTTGTTATTGAGGTAAATGTGCATCTCATTGAAGAGGCAAATAATGCCAATATCTAGGGGGCTTTGAAAATCTAAGGTAAAGGTGAAAGAAGGTTTGTAGCACCTTGAATTGCTAAATGCTAAACAATCTGTAGTTTGCTTTGACAATTTTTAAATTCAACAGACTGCCTGTTACTCATTAGGCCAAAAAAAGTATTCAGTCAGTTGCGTTAACTTAAAGGGAACCTGTGTCTGAGAATGTGTCTGTAAAGTTTCAGCTCAAAATACCCCACAGATCATTTATTATAGCTTGTCAAATTTGCCCCTATGTGGGTCTGAGCAAAAACATGTCGTTTTTGTGTGTGTCTCTTTAAATGCAAATGAGCTGCTGCTCCCAGCCCCCTTTCCAGAAGCTTTAACAGCTCACGCTTCGGTTGCTCAACAACAACAAAGCTGGAGAATCTCATGCAGCCAAAATCAAAATGACGATTTCAATAACGCTGCGTCGCTTCACTTGCGTTGCTCGCGGCAGAAGTTGAAAATTTCTCAACTATTCAAGCTCCAACACAGGCGTCAGCCAATCAGATTGCCTTATGCAAATACCCTAGAGCAGTCGCTAGCCAATTGTGTTCATGCAACACTGGAAAATAATGTGATTGGCTGTTGTCACTATGATGATCGCGTCAGCACCAAGCTTCAGACATGCTCTCCGTCAAGTGTTGATGTCGATGCCCCATGTGAATGCAGCGTAATGGTGTTCAGCCTTACATTGTTCAAACTGATAGAGAATGCATTTGGGCGTTTCTGAACGGTTAGTGGATAAATTTATGTAGTTGCTGTGGAGTTGATTCAACTCATCGACTAGCATGTGCCGTCATGTTAATCTTTTGTGCAAAACCTGTATGGACACTCACAATATATAGTGTACCTGTTTGCCAAACAGAGTCATACACACCAGGCTAACGTTTATGATTGCTATCAAATGCTGTGAATGGTCTAATATTTTTTCCAAAATATCGTTTGGACAGAAATGCTTCTTTTTTAGCAATCGAGCTTGCCAGTGTCAACTTGCAGGCTATCCAAGCTAATGAGACTCTAAATAGTGTTGTGTGCTCGTCTGTGCAGCCAACGACAGAACAGTTAGCATGCTTTGCTCGAACTTTTGCCATGGCGTTAGATCTGGTACATCGTTGTCACTTGCAAAAACAAAATGGCAGCGCCGTGGGTGGAAACATGCAGATTAAGGGGCGGTAATATTATAATAAGATCCCCTTCCTACGTCACAAGGGGAGTGAAATCTGAGCAGCTTTTTTACATGCTTGCAGAGAAAGGCCAAAACAAAGTTACTGGGTTGTCCTTTTTCACGTTTTCTGGGTTGGTAGATGCACCAGGTGATTATAGCACTTAAATACAGAAAAAGTCAGATTTTCATGATATGTCCCCTTTAACAAATTGTTTGTATTAGTTTGCCTTATTTTTTTTAGGTCAGGTCAACTTTTTTCTTTTACAGTTTACTGTATTGTTATTATTATTATTACTACTCCTGCTCAATGATCACACGTAACAGGTCTTTATGACCTACTAGTTTAGCTCCTCCTTAACAGCACTGCTATGCTAAAGGGAAAAAAAATATTGCTGATTTTTCAGTTTTCAGTTATGCAGATGTTTCTCATAAAGTTAAAGAATTTGATAATATTTGAGTTCATATTGAGATCTCTGACACTTGATTGCAAATCTGAGCACAGTCTGAGCCATAGAGGTTTCATGGGAATCAACCTACGAATGGCTTAATTCTAGCTGCATCTGCATACTAAAATGGGATAGGCGAAAGAACAAATTATACACATCAAAAAAATTACACACCTCACCTTTAAAAGCATCTCATTTGTGATTTTTCATTCCCACAGAACTGCCACACAATTTTTTCTTTCTACCTATTTTTCTTTTTCATTCAGAAATAATGGTATCATGAAAACCCCTCGTTTTCTTTTACACTTTCCCTTTTTAACTTTCTTTTCATATTGTCTTTGACCTTTTTTTTCTCTCCGTTCTCTATTCCTAAATGAGTCACACCGAAACTCGTCTCCTCCAGCATTTCTAAAGAAGAGAGACAGACAGAACTCAGAAATAAGAACATAAATGTAGAAGGCTCAAAATGACACCATTATTAACAAAAGGAATAAAGAGAAATGGAATAGAAAGGGGATTCACAGATGATGAATCCATCCCACCTCCTTCCTGTCTGTGTCTGCCTTTTATTTGGTCTCATTTGGCCGTTTGGCACGTGTCGCTGTGGAGGTGCTTGAGCAGAGCTATTTAAACAGAAGTGTGGTGTCTCATCTCGCTCTTCTCGGCTTTGTGTTGCGCTGTTCTCCTCAGATCTCTCTCTACCTCTCTCTGAATGACTATTATGCCTCAGTGCATTAAAAGTCTGGTCACGTCACCGTGTATGTGTTTATGTGTGTGGCATCCAATCATTTCAGGTTACTGCATTTTCCGTTACTCCCACGGCTAATTAATATCAAACTGCATTCCTGGAACAGCAGCACGTCTCTGGTTTACCTGCGTGTGCACGGGTGCGCTTGTCTAAATCTCATGAAGAAATATCTTTTCATGGACTTTGTATGGAATTATTGACACGGAAATTAAAATAAGTTATTGCATTAAACAAATGAAGCTTGTTTAACTGTAATACAGAACTGACACCATCTTACAGACATCATTTTAAATTACATTTGGTATAACAAAATACTACTTATTGTAAGAAGCACACTTTTAATATGTAAGAGGGATTTGTGACGTTAGCTGAAAAGTCATTTCAGAGACAGAGCAACTTACAAATTACATTTTGAAAGACAAATTTCCATTTACTTGGAATAACAGACACTTATGAATTATTCACAATAAGACTAGAAAAGCACTTTAAGAAAGTATGTAGGGTAGATTTTGATTTCAGGTTGACTGCAAATGTACTTTATTGTCATGAAATAATATATGAATAATATCTGAGTGGTTTTAAAATATGCTTAATTTTCTTTGTGTAAAATTAGGGCTGCTAATTAAAATATTTATTTATGATTAATCTCTTTATAATGAAGCAATGTCCAATGTTGGGGAAAGTTACTTTTAAAAGTAATGCATTACAATATTGCGTTACTCCGTAAAAAAAAGTAACTAATTGCGTTACTTAGTTACTTTACGCTACATTACTTTTGCGTTACTTTTTCTCACCTGGACTGGGCTTGCTTGTTTGTTTTTTAATAACAACAAATAAGTTCTATTTTTTTGGCAAATGTAAAGGCCCTTTCACACCAAAAGTGAAATGAATAAGCCTCAGGCTGAAGGAAATGCATATTTACGCCTGTACAATAGAGGGCGCAGCTCAAACAAACCTTTCAGCTGTGCTGCCATACTGGATTAAAGAAGAATATGATACAGGAGAAGTTCAACACTCTTATTTCTAAATCTAATTTAAAATAATTTTTGCTTAGTATGGTTGAATTAGATCATTGAAGGTCAGCAGCAAAGACATTGGTTAATTGTGTAATTTAATATAGTTAATTATTACAGGTTTGCATATAATTCTGAGATTGTATTTCACTGTTTTTATTCATTTTGAGGAATACTGAATGTTTTTATGCAAGTGAGATGAGTAAATGCATGTTCACATTTAGTCTAGAACTACAACACCTCTGCACTTTATTTCTCTCAACATGGGGACAGGAGAGCTGTCAGTCAATAAATGTGAAAAAGTAACTTGCGTTACTTGTTTGAAAAAGTAACTTATTTTGTTGTAAATTGAAATATAATGCGTAACTTTACTAGTTACTTAAAAAAGTAATCTGATTACGTAACTCAAGTTACTTGTAATGCGTTACCCCAACACTGGTAATGTCAAATTTAAAATATAGCCTACATTAACTGTGTTAAAATAACAGTCCTATAGCAAATTTTAAATTGTATTTATTTCTTTTGATTTTCGGGCTGAAAAGTGACATTTCTTGAAATGTGCTTTTTATAAGCATTTCTGTCCTTCAACCTGAGCAGCTTTTAAGCTCTGAGTAGAGAATATGATTCAGAGATTTAAGCCAGATGGGCTATGACTATTAGAAGAAAGAAAAAGAGAGATTGTTTTAATAATAAAAGAGTATAATAAACACTGCATACATGCTTCTCTTCACATTTTACTGCTCATTATAGAAGCCCTGTTTTGAGAACAGCTCTGCATTCACACATCAAGAGCCATTCCTACTGTACACATAAAGCTGGAGGTTTATTACCGCTCTACTGCTCTCACATTTTTTTTATGGTTGAAACACGTACATGCACACACTGTGAAATGGGTTCTCTCAGGTTTGTACGCTGTTTCTTGTCAGTATATGAGTTCTGTGTCCAATTAATTCAAACGTTCTTCCCTCTGACAGTAATTCCAGCCTCCAATGTATTCAGAGTTCACAACCATCTCCCACTCACCCTTCATCATTTCTGTTCATTTTTTCATTCCTCTCTAAACGATAATTGAGAATTTAAGCACTGGTGTGTGTGTGTGTGTGTGTGTGTGTGTGTGTGTGTGTGTTCCCTACATTATGTTCTCACAAGGATAGTAATAACCGGTAATCTTTCCATAGACATAATCATTTTTATACTGTACAAACTATATATTCTATCCTTTAACCCTAACCTTACCACTAAACCTATCCATCACAGAAAACTTTCTGCATTTTTAGATTTCAAAAAAACTTCACTTAGTATGATTTATAAGCTGTTTTCCTCATGTGGACCAAAAATGTCCCCACAAGGACAAGGATTTCGGATATTGCCATCTTTGTGGGGACACTTTGTCCCAGTAAAGTAGGGTTTAACAAGGCCACACACACACACACACACACACACACACAATAAAACTACAGCAATAAAATCTAATGAGAATCATCAATGGGAACAATACAAATTACAAACAAACTTAAAAGAACAAATTCCTAATTAAACATTCTGGTGGAAAATTTGCTTAAATGTCATGAAAATGACATTGCAGTGCATTACAATATTAATAGTCTTAAAATAGGCTTCATTTTCTGCAAATAAATATTTTTGTTTGTACTTGAAATAGTGTGAAATAGTATCCAGATGTGAAATTCACTCTAAGATTTTCTCGTGGATGCAAATTGTTGAGATCACAGATAGAGTACTATATTAAAATGCTAGTTTCTATCACCTCTGCTCTTAATTCAAAAGAGCTGAAGCTTCATTTCCATGCTTCTGATGGTAGCTGGTTTTACATGGTGTATAGTTGACATAGTTGGTCATTGGATGGTCCAGCTGTTGGACCTGGTTTCATTCTAGTAGACCAGGTTAACTCTCTAACTGTCATGTACACCATTCATGGATCAGTTTCTGACAGTAAAATGTGTCGACAGACATGTAGACATGTTAATATAGCAGTCAATATTTTCATGCATTCAAAGTGGCTTATTTGCTGAGGCAAAGTTACTTACACAAATTCACTACAGCTCACAGATTTTAGTTAACCCCGTCCCCAGTTTTCTGTCTACAACTGTGTTATAGGGCACACTTTCCCAAAGGAAAGAAAAAATAATGAGATGATGAAATAATGAGATGATTATTATCTTAATTGTTCCTACTAGATAGCAGTGAGATTAAATGCATCTGCTAAATGCTTTTGCTTAAGTCTCCTGAAAAAAACCCTCTAGTAATCTCACACTTGTCTCTTGAGTTTCAGAAGAGTTCTCAGCAATCTCACAAACTGCTCTGATTTGCCAAGACACCAAACACAGAGATTCAGAGATTTTAGCTTGAACTCAAAACATTCTTCCATGACTAAAACATCTAAGCTATGCACATTGATTTTAAAGCTCTATACTTTTACCAGGGTTCCCAACTGTATTTTTCCAGATGCTTGTGATAACAGGAAAATATACAGTCATAGAGACTGGATTTTTTTTAGCTGAAGAAATACTTCATTATAACTAGAAAATTTACATTTAACCCAACCACAAATGAAAACGTAACTAGTTGACGAGGTGGCGATTTTGTATCAATTTGTGCGATTTGATTCGTACAAAAATGTACGATTTTCAAAGGAATCTCATTATGAAGGACCACCCCTAACCTCTAACCTATCACTGGGATTTAAACAAATCATATGAAAACGTACGAATCAACAAAACATAAAACAGTTACGAATTGCTGTAAGATTGTGTTGGTTAGTACTTATAAAGCACATCAAAATGCCGATAACACTTTATTTTAGGGTCTAGTTAGGGACTAGTTCCTTATTAGCATGCATATTACTAGAATATTAGCTATTTATTAGTACTTATTAAGCACATATTAATGCCTTATTCTGCATGACCTTATTCTACATTCTTAATCCTACCCAATACCTAAACTTAACAACTAACTTACTAACTATTAATAAGCAGTTTATTAGGAGTTTATTAAAGGAAAAGTCGTAGTTAATAGTTTTTATATGTTCCCTATACTAAAGTGTTACCAAAATGCCTTATTCTACATGACCATATTCTACATCCCTTAATCCTACCCAATACCTAAACTTAACAACTACCTTACTAACTATTTATAAGCAGTAATTAGGAGTTTATTGCGGCAAAAGTCGTACTTAATAGTCAGAATTGGACCTAAACTAGTGTGACCATATATATATATATACACACTATATGCCAAAAGTTTTGGGATGTCTGCCTTTACGTGCACATAAACTTTAATGACATCCCATTCTTAATCCGTAGGGTTTAATATGGAGTTGGCCCACCCTTTGCAGCTATAACAGCCTCAACTCTTCTGGGAAGGATTTCCACAAGGTTTAGGAGTGTGTTTATGGGAATTTTTGACCATTCTTCTTGAAGCGCATTTGTGAGGTCAGGCAGTGATGTTGGACGAGAAGGCCTTGCTCGCAGTCTCCACTCTAATTCATCCCAAACGTGCTCTATTGGGCTGAGGTCAGGACTCTGTGCAGGCCAGTCAAGTTCCTCCACACCAAACTTGCTCATCCATGTCTTTATGGACCTTGCTTTGTTCACTGGTGCGCAGTCATGTTGGAACAGGAAGGGGCCATCCCCAAACTGTTCCCACAAAGTTGGGAGCATGAAATCAACCAAAATGTCTTGGTGTGCTGAAGCATTAAGAGTTCCTTTCACTGGAATTAAGGGGCTAAGCCCAACCCCTGAAAAACAACCCCACACCATAATCCCCCCTCCACCAAACTTTACACTTGGCACAATGCAGTCAGGCAAGTACCGTTCTCCTGGCAACCGCCAAACCCAGACTCGTCCATCGGATTGCCAGACAGAGAAGCGTGATTTGTCACCCCAGAGAACACGTCTCCACTGCTCTAGAGTCCAGTGGCGGCGTGCTTTACACCACTGCATCCGACGCTTTGCATTGCACTTGGTGATGTAAGGCTTTGATGCAGCTGCTCGGTCATGGAAACCCATTCCATGAAGCTCTCTACGCACTGTTCTTGAGCTAATCTGAAGGCCACACGAAGTTTGGAGTTCTGTAGCTATTGACTCTGCAGAAAGTCATGCGCTGACCCCGCTCTGTGATTTTACGTGGCCTACCACTTCGTGGCTGAGTTGCTGTTGTTCCCAATTGCTTCCACTTTGTTTTGACACCACTAACAGTTGACCATGGAATATTTCGTAGTGAGGAAATTTCACAAATGGACAGGTGGCAACCTATCACAGTACCACACTTGAATTCACTGAGCTCCTGAGAGCGACCCATTCTTTCACAAATGTTTGTAGAAGCAGTCTGCATGCCTAGGTGCTTGATTTTATACACCTGTGGCCATGGAAGTGATTGGAACACCTGAATTCAATGATTTGGAGGGGTGTCCCAATACTTTTGGCAATATAGTGTATATATAATATATGTATGTGTATTTGAAATTTTAGGAAGAACATCTGGAACATATTTAAATGAACAATTTAATTACGTCGATGAAAACTATGTGAGAACTCATACCCTGAGCTATGAAAGAGCAGCCTATTTCATCTGGGTTATTTGAACTATTTTGGAAGACTTTGAAAAACTGAAACACTCTGGATATTGGTATTTCTACATTTGTATGGTTTAAGATGGCTTTTCTTTCCTTTTGCATTTTACATAGAGGTCAGAGGATTCAATTTTAGTAGATTAAATTTAGCATTTTTATAGCCATTCAGCATTCTGGCATCAGGCCTAATGGATAGGTTTTATTGGCAGATTTTGAACTCTATTGAGAGTGACTGTCAGTATTAAGAATGACTGACAGACTTTGAAATCTCCTGTCGCTAAAAGGCCCAGTGACACATCCACTAGCGATCCCTCTTTACATTGTAACTGATCACTTGCCAATATTCAAGTCTTTAAAAAGTAATTAAGATTGGCATTAAATTAATATTCTGTATATGCGGCTTAATTAACATTTTCTTTCTGCATTGCATATGCTGGTACAGTATGTCTGTGTCTTGAATTGTTTTTATTTTTGTTTGTGGGTGTATATGGATGAAACTTGTGAACACAAGTAGTTCTAAAACAGGCAGTAATTGAATATATGATATATCAGCCTGCAACACAAACACAGATACACAGTAGCTCTGTTCCAATACCTAGGAAGCCGTCTTACTGTCTAGTGCCTAAATACAGTACACTGAAAAAATAAAATAAAAAAAATGGTAGATTTACTTTAAAACAATTTTCACTCCGAAATTGCTAGTAAAATTCACAAATAATTACAAAGAAACAGCAAATAAGACATTGAATTAAATGTGAAATTTTGAAGTAGAAAGACTTTTATTGTAAAACGTACTCCAAAATTCTTCGTTTTTCTTTAGCTGAACCCTGGTGTGCACCAAACAAGCAGACAGAAACCCCTGAAAAGGTGGGTCTCAGTCCACTTTCAAACAAACTCTGGTGCGATTCGACTGAAATATGAATGCAACATGGACCAAAGACATCTAAATGAACCAAAAACAGGACATGATGTCACAAGATGTGACCCTAAAAAGGACATAATGTGCAAGCATACCTGTTTTTTCTCGTCATAGTCGCGATGTTGCCCATCACAGTTCGGTACAGGCATCAGAACCGCGTCTCCTCGAAGCAGATCTTCGTTTGTGTGTGTGACGGAGGGATTCCTGCCTCGGTTTTGACTCCTTTACACATTTTATAAACTATTCACGAGTTGTCAGCTCCATCATATACTCCATCATATGTACGCACATACAGCGAGCGCATTTAGCCAAGCACACAGCATTGTTTTGGATGTTCGACAAGTTCCGTAGAAAAATACACATCATAAAAGCCTTTTTTCATCTTTAGGTTCGGTGTTAAAAATGACAGTGTGAACGCTAAGGGAACCAGGACTAAATGTATCATTTTCTTTTTTGGTCCGGACCAAAAGAACCAAGAGAACCAAACTACAAGTGTGAACACACCCTAAGTTATGATCAAGATGTTTCATCTTGGTCAGGCTGGTTAGAGCTGGTAGAGCACATTAATGACCTGATTTTCTAAACAAGGTTTGACTGTTCTGGGCTGCATTTCCCAAAAGCATTGTAAGCTAAGTTGATCATAGAGAACATCGGTGACAATGGTCTCCACGATCAACTTGGGCTCACGATGCTTTTGGGAAACGCAGCCCTGGTTTCTTTGAATCCATTCACTCCCTATCCATCTTTAATAAATGACCCATTTCCTTTCATACAAAACGTCAACAGGACTATACTGTCAGTGTGATCTTTAAAGCTGCCATCACTGAAAACTGTTAGCAACGCTAGCTCATATCTGATTATTGAATTTTCCCTTTTGCTTTGCCTACAGAACAACCTCCCTTTGGACTGAACAAAAAATGATGAATGTGCTTTTTCCTTGACTGGTCCGGCACAACAGAAGGGGCTCCACTTCAATTAGCGAGGACATCTGAGGACGCTTCTTTCCTAAAGCCAGAACTGAACAATGACAGTGAACAATGGCACATAATTACAAATAACTCCTTTTTGTGGCTTTTCATTCTGAGTGAGGAAGAGAAGTCAGATTTTGTGAGCTTGCGTGCCGTGAAAGAGGATTTGAAATACTGGCTTTCAACCGAACTGGTTAGTTGGAATTCATAAGGGACCTTGGGTGAGATATCTTATAGTTTTTCCATTCTGAGGGCCATTTTATTGACAAAAAGTGAGCATATTATTGCTGATTTAAATGATTCAATCACTTCCTGTCACAGAATCTTTTTACTGATTGGATAGTTCTTGCGAATCTCAACTTTCCTGGACATTCTGCACGGACCGCCAATCCTCTGGAATAACACCGCTCAGGATGTACACCGTTGCATCTCACTGATTCTCAAACATCAACCCAATGAGAAGAAGCATACTCACAGTCTGGCAAACAACATTCACTCAAACAGCAGGAAAGAAATCCAGTGAGTCGATGTGGAGTCCATTAGCTTTCACTGCCAGATCTCCCTCAGAGCTGAAACAGCACCTACTCAGCTTTGGTGTCAGAAGTAAGAGCTCTCTCTATGTTATCTCCTTCTTTCCCACTCTCTCCGGCTAGCTTATCCTGATCCTGCTATTGACAGAACTGATGTCCAAATCAAACTTAAAAGGGTACGTTAGTCTTTGTTGTCCTGTTTTCAGGTTACTTTTGTGCCACCAGAATTGTCAATTGATTTGGACGGTATGTGGTTAAGGTCCATATTAAATAAGCAGTTATTGACAGATTATCAAGTGTAAACTAAACGGATTTCAAAACCTAGTGAGCTGCCTACCTAGACAGCATTTTCAGGCATCAGCTATAGGTGTGTCCCAATTCGCGTACTTATGTACTATTCTATGATGTTTTTAAGAATAAATAGTGCAAGTAGTGTGTTCACACTGAAAATTCCAAAAAGAAAAAGTGCACTTTAAAAACTCAGATGATACCCTAAATTAAAGGCACAATATGTAAGATTTTTGAATTAAAATATCCAAAAACCACTAGAACAGTGTTATATATTTTGTTGACTTGTGTACTTACATTGTCCAAATTGTTTCCAAGAATGTTTAAATCCAGAGGAATAAGCAATTTTAACCAGGACACGGACCATGTCCGTGCGTCGCCTATCAAAGACATCATACCTGCGTTACCCTTGGTTTCCGGTTTTATTTTGTAGAAACCATGGAAACACTAAAGACGCTTTAATATATTATGTTTTTATTAGACCGGTGAGCAACTGTTTGGATACATTCATCGACAGAATCATGTTATATAGCTCAAGACAGTAAGTCTTAATGTTTAAATCTCGTTTTCCTGATTTACAGCGATTACCATGTTTTACCATGCCTAATATTGATCTAGCTTACTGCAGTGTGCAAGAAGTGTCTCATAGCAGCCACCGAGCAAACGCAGAGTAGCACTATAACAACTTTCAACACACAAATGTATCTAATATGATAAAACAGCACTGTGTTACCCCACATATGCTTGACCGGAAGAAGTGGAAGCGAACAAAATCGTCACATCCTGATAAACTGGCGCTAAATATCACTAAAAATGGAAGTTGCTGCAATAGAGGCCACAGTATATAATAATTTTCGTATATAATAAAATACTTGCGCCTCAGAGTGCATGTTTCGTATCGCATAAAAAATTTATCCGATTCATTTGAGCACGTTTTTTAGAATTTATGCGCATCTTGGCATTTTCTTCCATCCAGCGTGTTTTTTATGCAATATCCCAAAATGCACATAAAAATAGGTGGATGGAAGTATAGCTATAGATACTTTGACTCTTAGACTTTCACTTTAGACACATAACACAAAGATTATTCCAAATTGCTGGCTGCCTTCAAAGATATCTTGTTTTGGCCCTTTGTTTTGAGTTCTCCAAGATAATTCTCCAATTAAATGGCAGAAAAAGCAGAAGATATATACTTATATGTATACTTATGTTGAGTACTGGTGGCATAGTGGCTCAGTGGGTAACAAGTGGTTGGATGGATGAATATTTAATACTGAAATATATTAATAAATTACAATTCTTTCCCATTAAATTCAAATCTAAAGTTTTTTGCAAATATGAGATGTTGGTCTAGTGGTAATATTTTCAACCCAGGCTTATAGGAAAAACATGCATATAATGACATTTCTGCAAAATGATATACATTGCTTCTTGCACTTTTTGCAACACTTTTAAAGTTCAAAGTACTGTATATGGTGCAAAAAGTGCTTTTATCTGAAACAGATGAATTTAAACAAAACATAAAAGGTTAATGCTCTACCGCTTTTGAAAATAGCATACCACATACAATAAATCCTACCCTAAATCTAACGAGTGTTAAAAGCAAACATGAAATAAAATGCATTTGCTGAAGCAACTATGCCATTTTAGCATGCTTCTACAAGTCTTTGAGCTTATTAATCATGATTCAAGTTCAGTGTTGTACTACTTGAGCTACAAAGCAAATTTACAACATCAGAAAAGCCATATAGAGCTGGTTATGTGATACAATTGTCAAAATGTAATTATTATTTACAGATCATGCACTATGATAAAGGTGTTTTGAGGTAGTAACCATACAAAAATAAGCTTTTATTAATCAGTAACCTACCCCTGTAGCCCATTTATAATTTGTGTGAAAATAATTTACTGCCATTAGTGTTCATTTCAGCTGGAAACTGCAGTGAAATGTAGGTACATTTAAAAAAAAAATAATAATAATAATAATTAATTAATGCATCATCTGTTTTTTCACTATGATTATGAGCAAATTCCAAGCCTCTAATACTATATTGTACTACATTGCATTAAAATCCATAGTCTTACACCATGCATCATCTTGCTTAGAGCGGCAATATGTTTGGAAATAATCTTTAAGTCCATACAGGGCACTTTTCATAGAACTATTGAAACATGATACTGACATTATATACAAGAGAGGATCAATTCTCACATAAAAATACTGACACAAATGTTTTAATTAGTAATTTAAGCAATAAAATTACTGAATAAAACATTTAGTGCAAGTATTTTGCATGAATGTGTAAAATCAGCTTTGAAGTAAAAAATGAACAGACATTTCATCCAAACAGTAGAGCAGATAGAATGATGACAGAGACAGAGAAACACCATCTGGAGTTACTTCTCATAAATAATAAACCAAAGCTACAGTAAACGAGACATTTATTGTTATAGCTTTATAGGATGATTGAAGTTTATATTCATCATAAGATACAGACTGAATGTGTAAATATTTTTATATGTTAGGTGCAATTAATTATGATCAAGCCACGCGTGATTAATTAGTAAAAAAAAAAAAGATTCACAGCCCTACTTTTTACTTTAATAGATTGCTACTGTATCTTGTGTGTATATCATGATGATTTGGTGACACATTAGTTTGCATTGTATTTTGATTTCAGAACATAACGAGCCACGAATAGATAATAGATTAGAGCGCATGTCTTAGAGCTGCCTGCGAAAGAACATTGCCACTGTCACTTTCCACAACTGATAACAAATTACAATGCTGGACTGCCTCTTATTATAATGCACATCTCCAAAATGAAAATCCTGCTCAACAACTGGAGATGTTTCCTGTTTTAGACATATCCTTGCTGCAAGATATTTCATAAAATGGCGGGGACAAAAACGACCATATATATTTAAAACAGGGCTGTAGGTTGAATAAAAAGATCCAATAAATTACATGATATGCTTATTAATTAATTACATTAGTCACAAATTAATTGCACATTTCATTAGTTCCCTGTTGTGACATGTTTGAGTGAAACAGCTTTTCAAACGACAAAAAGGTAGGGCGGACTTGATTTTGTCCATCAGGAATTGATTGGATCATTGTGGTTTGCTATTGGTCAATCTCATTTGAGTGACAGGTTGTCCCGCCCTCGTGCCAGTAAACACATCATCAGAGAAAAGAAGAGATGTTGCTGCAACAGGGAGGGGAAGTTATTTTGATTAAAGATTATGAGGGCATATGAATTAAAAAAAAAAAGATGGGCGTGGATAAATCATTTATAATAAATACTGCAATATTCCATAAAAATGTCAGCTTTGATTTCTCGGTGACTTTAAATTTGACGTCACGTGTCACAGTTTAAGGATCCAATCTGATTCCAGAAGAAAACAACATACAGTGCTACTCTACACTCTCAGTGTGCTGTAATACTACTGAAAAATCATGATCCTAATATTTATCTCTATACCAAAATCTCAATTTGCCTAGACAGTGATTCATTTTTTATGAATCATTAAAATATTAGTTTCTGAGACTGTAGTGTACCATGAGTGACTTTTGTAAAGCTTAGCTTAAATGTGTGATATAAATAAATTGTGTTCATAAACAGCTGTTGAGATATTATTGGAGTGGAAGCTCAGATCCAGAAACAGTATTCATTACGTCACGTCTTAAGCATATAGTAGCAGAATCTTTGGTCTTTATACTGACACCTATTGACCTGGATGCATTAAGTTTGTATACTAACTGCTGCTGCTATGTAAAGGACATTCTTGAATTCATTATCAACCCTTCTTTTGCATATCAACAAACTCTGGTGTGGATTGCATCCCGAGGTAGAAACAGAAAAGCATATGGAAAATAATTAACATAGCTGCTGTTCATAACATTTCAAGCAAAAAATCTAACTGGAGTACAAGGTTACGTGAATGCTTGGCTAAAGAGATGTGTCTTTAATCTAGATTTAAACTGGGAGAGTGTGTCTGAGCCCGAACATTATCAGGAAGGCTATTCCAGAGTTTAGGAGATGTGAAAACGCTCTACCTCCTTTAGTGGACTTAGATATCCTAGGTACAACCAAAAATCCAGAGTTTTGTGACCTTAAAGAGCGTGATGGATTGTAGGGCGATAGAAGATTGGTTAAATATACAGGAGCTGAACCATTTAGGGCCTTATAGGTCAGTAGCAATACTTTGTAATCGATACGTAACTTAATAGGTAACCAGTGTAGAGATGATAAAATTGGTGTTATATGATCATATTTTCTTGACCTTGTAAGAACTCTAGCAGCTGCATTTTGGACTGTAGCTTGTTTATTGAGGATGCAGGACAACCAGCTAGTAATGCATTACTAGTCTAGAGGTCATGAATGCATGAACTAGCTTTTCTGCATCAGAAACAGATAACATGTTCCATAGCTTAGCGATGTTTCTGAGGTGGGAGAAGGCTGCTTTTGTAACATATGAAATATGATTTTCGAAAGACTTCGAAAAGTTGCTGTCTAATATAACACCCAGGTCTTTAACTGTAGAGGATGAAATAACAGTACATCCTTCTAGATGCAAATTATATTCTAAAAGATTCTGTGTAAAGGTTTTTGGTCCAATGAGTAATAATTCAATCTTATCTGAATTTAATAGAAAAAAATAACTGGTCATCCAATATATTATATCTTTAACACACTCTGTCAACTCAGATAATTTAGAGATTTCTTCTGGTCATGGTGAAATATATAACTGAGTATCATCGACATAACAATGGAAACTAATTCCATGTTTTCTAATAATATTACCAAGCAGCAGCATGCATATTAAAAACAGAAGAGGGCCTAACACAGACCCTTGTGGCACTCCATAATTTACTTAAATTGGATAATTCCTCGTTTAAATAAACAAAATGGTAATGGTCTGATAGGTATGATCTAAACCGCCCTAATTCCTGAATACCAGTGTAATTTTGTAGACAATCTAAGAGCATGTCATGATCTATAGTGTCGAACGCAGCACTAAGATCAAGTAAAACTAGTATTGAGATGCAGCCTTGGTCAAAAGCTAGAAGTCATTTGTCATTTTAACAAGCGCAGTTTGGGCCTGAATCCGGACTGAAATTTTTCATAGTTTTTGCAGGAAGGAGCACTATTTCATAAAGTGATGGTGTCAAAAGCAGCCAAGCTAAAACTGGTGGGAACAGATCACACGGTTGTGTCAGAATTTTAAATCGACTCATCGAGAAAACAAATGAATCATTACATCCCTAATCCTTACAGTTGGAATCCAACCATTCCAACTGCTCAGCCCATCAGAATCAGATCAGACCGAGGGATGTGGCAGAGGTCACTGATGCTATTAGACATCAGCAGTCAGAAAGCAGATTATCACTGCATGTTTTTTTTTTTGTTTTTTTTTGCATGCAAGACTATCAGGATTGTGTCCGCTATAAAGGAATGATTTGGGATTAAAGAGTTAGAGGAAGTCAGGTCTGTGGTTTGCAGGAACTGACAAATGAAAAGAGAATCAAATGAAGATGAATTGAGAGGAAGATTATAAAATATTGCGGTTCAAATGCAAGCGTCAGTGGAAAAAAAGAAGCTGAAATTGGAAAAGAACAGTGAAAAATAGTGCCATGATGAAACAGAAGGGCATGAAAGCGGCGCAGAGAAATTGCGACTCAATCGTCTGCCTCGCTTCTCATGCAGGGCACGTTCGGAAAAGGAGAGAGAGATGACGGGGGTGAGAGAGGGAGGGAGATGTGGCGAGGGGATTGAGATTGTTCGGCCTGGATTTAAACACACTGCCATCTTACAAAGAATGATGAATTGAATACAAATGCAGTTCTCCTGCTGAATAAACACACACCTTACAAACTCAACCAGACAAACGCGCAAATTGAAAGGCGACATTCTTGTGAAAGCGTCATCCCCTAAAAAAATCTACACTTGAGAGACAACAACAACAACAGACTGCAAATGCAAATGTCACGCATAAAATCAGCTCTAAAACGTTTGATGCAGAAGCTAATGATGCAATGACACACACCTGGCCAAGAAACAGTCTAAATTTCTAATTGCTTTTGGTCTTCTATAATTGATACAGCATGTATTCATATACAGTTAATGGCTATAGAGCTAACTACCCTCAAATTATTCTTTACCATACTTGCCGGTGTAAGCAATGGTTTCAGTTTGCAAAACACTGATAGAAGTTATAGAATTAAGTTTTGCATATATTACAAATGACTTTAAAAAATAAGCAAATTTAAAACGTTGCCGGATCACTTATAAAATTGACACAAGTTTCTGAGAGAGGATTCAGGTAGATTTTATTTATTTTTTCATACCAACACCAACATTTCCTTCTTATGGTTATTATAATTCTTATGGTGCCAACATTTGATTCATGGTATATTAATTTAACTTAATTTCAGTTTGTTTATGTATTGATTCAGGTCATTGTAGTGTCTATAGTAACTAAAGACTTGTTCAAATGCTAATAGTGATTAACTGTAATTGCTTTTAATTGAGGCTTCTGACTTTTTAGTTGAATGTGAAGCATTTGTTTTAATTCTGATTCAGTTTCTGTTATTGAGTCATTTTATGTCCAACCAAAGCAGAAAATATAAGCTACATTTTAAATCTAGCACATAGTAGAGGAACCTTTTGCTCAGTAAACAAGCTTTTATAATATAATATAATAAGATACTTTCAGTAAAGATCATTCGCCCATCATAAAAACACAATAAAAAAAAAAGAAAGAAAGAAAATTATGTTTGCTTAGAGCTTTATCCGTCATAGCTCAGGAGATTTAATTGAGTTCTTAGTTGATTTATGTAGGTATTAATTTTTTTCTCAGAAAATAGAGATAGATAGATAGATAGATAGATAGATAGATAGATAGATAGATAGATAGATAGATGGACAGAGAAACGTACAGACTGATTGATTGATTGATTGATTGATTGATTGATTGATTGATTGATTGATTGAACAACTGAGATATGTAAGAGATTTTCATTTTTTTTTTCTCCTGTGGACACAAATCCTCATAAAAGAGTTGGACATCTGTGTTCTGCATTATTTGTCAGTGAGGAATCTTCTCACATCATGTGGAAATAAGGAAAGAAAGAGCAAAAGTGAAAAAGATGGAAAATCAGTGCTAATAGGGGGAAAAAAAAAGATCCACATCATAATGAATAGCAAAAATGTGGCAGTGAAAGTCACATAAAGACATGAAGGGTGTCTACAACAGCTGGAGATTCAAAAGTACATTCATTTATTTTAAACCCAGCACACAAATACATGCACATATATTGAAGGACAAGGGCAATATCAAGGCCATTTTTTTAAACTCTTATTCATCTAAAATATACATGTGGGCTGAAATTAAACAACCTCTATTGCGGCCTGTTTTAAACAGTGGCCTCATTATTTATTAATGGACATTCCCTGGAATTACATTTCTGCTCTGTTTAAGATCAAAGCTGTGAATAGAGATGTCCATGTGTAGAGAAAGACATGTCTTGCCTCTGGGAACCGCACCTTAGAATGATGAATCATACGGAATCATACAGAAGGAAGAGAGGGTGGGAGGACAGTGTGTTTAAGTCAGTGCTCAAAAATGAAAATTCTGTCATCATGCACTCACTCTCATGTCGTTCCACACCCATAAGACTTTAGTTAGTGTTTGAAACACAAATTAATATATTTTTTGTGAAACCTGAGATGTTTTTGTCCCTCATTGAAAGTCAAGGTAACCAAAACTTAAAGGGTTGAATGAATGAAAATTCTGTCATTAATTACTCATTAATTACTCATGTCGTTCCACACCCATAAGACCTTCGTTCATCTTCGAAACACAAATTAAGATATTTTTGATAAAATCTGATGGCTCAGGGAGGCCTTCATTGCCAGCAAGATAATTAACCCTTTCAGATTCCCAGAAAGCTACTTAAGACATATTTAAAACAGTTCATGTGACTACACCTTAATGTTATGAAGCAACGAGAATACTTTTTGTGAGCCAAAAAAAACAAAATAATGACTTTATTCAACAATATATAGTGATGGGCGATTTCAAAACACTGCTTCATGAAGCTTCGAAGATTTACGAATCTTTTGTTTTGAAACAGTGGTTCGGAGCGTGTGTCAAACTGCCAAAGTCATGCCCCCCCAGTGGTGAACTATTGAAATTTTGAAACACTTATGACGTAACGAAGCCTCGTTTACTGAAATCACGTGACTTTAACAGTTTGAAACTCCACAAGCTCCGAACCACTGATTCGAAACAAAAGATTCATAAAGCTTTGAAGCTTCATGAAGCAGTGTTTTGAAATCGCCCATCACTAGATATTGTTGAATAAAGTTGTTATTTTGTTTTTTTGGCGCACAAATAGTATTCTCGTCGCTTCATAACATTAAGGTTAAACCACTGTAGTCACATGAACTGTTTTAAATGTCTTTAGTTGCTTCCTGGGCATTGAAATTATCTTGCTGGCAATGGAGGCCTCACTGAGCCATCGGATTTTATCCAAAATATCTTAATTTGTGTTCCGAAGATGAATGAAGGTGAGTAATTAATGACAGAATTTTCATTTTTGGATGAACTAACCCTTTAAAAGATCCAAAAAGCTTATAAATGTGTCGTAAAATGAATCCATATGAATCAAACAGTTTAATTTAAGTCTTGTGAAGAAAAATGATTGCTTTTATATGATGAATTTTCATTTTTTGGTGAACTGCCTTCAACATAAACTTGAAGATTTCATGATCAGTGTTTATGTTTTATTTTATTTAGTACCTTTTAATTAGTTTCAATCCTATTCATCCACAACATTTCAGTCAAGCACATTACGTACATACTCCTAAGGAATTTTAGGAGAATCATCTGAAGTTGATACCAAATGAGATGTTTAAGAGAATCACCACTTAGTATCCTGAGTTTAGAAAGAGCCTCGAGCAACATGATTTCGAGTCCTGACTGAAGGTCCTTTCCCGGTCCTGTTCCTCTCTCTCCTATCCATGATTACTGTCTCTTCCTCCATACTGTCCTGTCCATTAAATGGGAACAAAGCTCAGAAAAATATCCTGAGCTCATAAGCTTAGAAAAAGCAACCTCTGAGCAATAAAATGTTCAATAATGGAGTCTTGAAAGAGATTACAGCATTTCTTAGCAGTCTACCTGCTATTTTTTTAAAGAAGCCATATTATGCCCTTTTTCAAAGTCTTGATTTTGTTTTTTGGAGTCTACTACAACAGGTTTTCATGCTTGAATGTTGCTTAAAACATTATTTTTCACATATTATACACTGTTGCAGTACCTCTCTCCCAGTCTGTCACTAGTCTCAGCCTCAGACGTCACGCCCACGGACCGTTGGCTGAGCATCTGATGGCACACAAAATTGGAAACACTCCAGGAGTTTCGAAGTCGTCATCTGATGGTGCATTTCTGATGGTCATATGGGGTGCGTTTCCCAAAAGCATTGTTAGGTCGTAAGTTCAGTTGAATTGTGTTGGTAACGACAGAACTTGTGACCATAGTTGGCTTTGGGAAATGCACCCATGTTTAGTTCCTGTCTCTATGAAGCCCCTCCTTCCAAAAAGCACAATGTGCTCTGATTGGTCAGCTGGACCAGTGTGTTGTGATTGGTCAACGCTTCGAGCGTGTTTGGGGAATGTCACACCCCTTACCATAACCACAAGTTTCAACACACTACTAACTCAACTCAACCAGGCCTTGCCCTGCCCTATCCAGGGGATCGTAGTAGTCAACTTCCTTTGGCAGGCCTCGTTGGCTCAGTCCATAATCCAGCAATGCCGATGATGTATAATATCTTCAATAATCTTATATAATAGAAGCACACTGCATGGACTATATATCCTACAATGCAATGCCCTTGACATGACCTTCCGTTTTTAATGTGATGAATGAACCAAAGCAATATCAACCGAGAGTCTTTCTTAAATATTTGATCAGACTGCACAAAGACAAAATCAGAATAAAAAGGGAAAATTATATATTTTATATATATATATATGTGATAAAAACTGGATGCCACTCACTGAATTAAACATGCTACATATTGTAGTGAGGTCATTTGATAAAATATGACAAGAGTAAGATAGCAAATGTTTATTGTCATATAGTACAGCATATTATTTCACATAATGAAATACAAAAAAATTTCCACATACTGTAGGCCTATTCTATTTTGAACATAGCCTAGGTAGTAAAACTGCTGTAATTTTTACTTGGTTCACAGTTTTATGTTAAGCTGCTATTGTTTAGCTCTTAGAATGATTTTAAATCTGTTATGCAATGTCAAAACTTACAAAATGAAAATTATGATCTATATTGTAAAAGAGCACTGACAGTGATTTGAAGCAACAAAGCAACCGAAAGTCATTTTTTAAAGTAGACATGACCTAACATGAATGTGTGTCGCTTATTATTCAGTGAACAACCTTGTAATATTAAATACCTTCTATCTAAATCCATTTTCATGCTATGAAGCTAGAATAAAATTTTAAAATTTATGGTAAAGAGAAGGCTGGCATGAAAAGACACAGAGCAGAGAATGGCACATGTATAATATGAAAAAAATTTCAATGACTACTGCATGAGGGCTCTTGTACAAGAAAATGACAAATTAATCATGCCAGTTTCTTTTACTGCTACTGACACATTTCAAACCGCTGCCAACAGGCTAGAAGCTTTTGTTGCAAATGACACTAAAGATATGCATGTTATAAATGCAAAGTCTTTAGTAACATGTTGATAGTGCCAGTTGTAATATTGCATTAGTCACTTTTAGTTGGCATTGCGTGGTCGATAAAGATAAGGATAATATCAATTTTTCAAGTTGCTTGCTCAGATGACATTTTTATTGCTCAGATGTTGCTATTTCTTTTGCTCAGGACTTAATAAAAATAAACAATAACTTACAGTACATACAGTAAGAGAACAGAAGCATAGCTCAGATCATTTACTCTTGGGAGAGTTTGAGAAATATATTTGAGTTCATAATGAGTTCTCTTGGGGATGCAGGCAAATCTGAGCGCTGTTTAGAACTTTGTTGAGATCTCTTGGAGACTCGTGTGAGATTCTTGAAGTCTTTGTCTCAGGAGAAAAGCAGATTTGAGAAAAGTCTGTACATGATCTCTGTTTAATCTCATTAGCACCCATCCAAGATATTAAAAAGATTCCTTTGTGATTTTCTTTCCTTTGGGTGTCCAGAAATGGTCTTCAGTGTTCACAAATACAAATAAAAAGAAGAAACTGCATATTTTATAACAGAAAATGTTTTTCATTTGATCAAATTACTTTATAAAGCGAATCTATGGAAGATAAATGAATTAAAAATTAAAAAAGGTAATTGTGACTTTTTATCTCACAATTGAGAGTTTACATCTCGCAATTCTGACTTCTTTTCTCAAAATTGTGAGATATAAACTCGCAATTGTGAGATATAAACTAACAATTGCAAAAAATAAAGTCACAATGGCGAGAAATAAGCAATTGCGAGAAATATTTTCTCGCAATTCTGACTTTTTCTCGTAGTTGCGATATAAACTCACAATTCTGACTTCTTTTCTCGCAATTCTGACTTTTTTCTCGTAATTCTGACTTCTTTTCTCAAAATTGTGAGATATAAACTCGCAATTGTGAGATATAAACTAACAATTGCAAAAAATAAAGTCAGAATGGCGAGAAATAAGCAATTGCGAGAAATAAAGTCAGAATTGCGAGTTATAAACTCACAATTGCATGTTATAAATTACATTATATTAGTTATATTACATTTGCGAGATATAAACTCGCAATTCTGACTTTTTTCTCGCAATTCTGACTTTTTTCTCGTAATTCTGACTTCTTTTCTCAGAATTGTGAGATATAAACTCGCAATTGTGAGATATAAACTAACAATTGCAAAAAATAAAGTCAGAATGGCGAGAAATAAGCAATTGCAAGGAATAAATTCAGAATTGAGAGTTATAAACTCACAATTGCGAGTTCTGACTTTTTTTCTCGCAATTCTGACTTTTTTCTTGCAATTCTGACTTTTTTTCTCACAATTGAGAGTTTATATCATGCAATTCTGAGAAAAAAGTCAAAATTGCGAGAAAAAAAGTCAGAATTGTGAGATAAAAAGTCGCAGTTATACCTTTTTCATTTTTTATTCAGTGGCAGAAACAAGTTTCCATACGAAGCATATCCTTCATGCCAAAAAAACCCAAAAACAAAACAAAAAAAAACATGACAGCACAAGATTTAATTTTTATTCAGTTATTCACATTTGAATATTATTTTCTCCTCCAGTTTTCCTCACATGGTTGTGTGGCCTTTTTGTTCAGTCCCCTGCCACTTGATTGTGGAGGCGAACACAGCTTCAGCGCTAATGCTTCCAGGATTTATTTTTAATCAGAGATTCTGTTGGGACCGACATTGAGCCAGATGAATTCGATGGCAACAGGTTTTGATGGTGGAACCGCTCCTTTAGCATCCAACAGGGATCTCGAATATGTACTTATTTAACGTCACTCTCAAAGAGAGGCGGGAGGGAGAGAGATAGAGATCTGAAGGTTTGATTGTCAGTAAAATGTAGTTGCACTGACAGCAGACTGCTGACACAAGGAGAATATGAAAACCATTATTTCTCCCTCTTCCTCAGGTCTTGTTAGGATTTGTGGCTTGTGAACATTGTGTCAGAGAAAATATGGAGGTTGAAACCACAATGTCGTTTTAAAGGAGAAGTCTGTAATTTTTGTCTGTGTTTCTTCTTTCCCACTTCACAGCAATAGTTCACTCAAAAAACAAAAATATGAAATTATTCAAAACCTGAAAGCTGTTATTGTTTTTTGTGGAGAATAATTAAAGTATGTAGATGCTTCTTTTACATACAATAAATAATTGTGACCAGTAAAGAAGTGGCCCATTCACGTATTTGTCGAACATTAACAAACATGTTGCTACAACTATGAGACTAAAAGATACTGAGTAACTTATAGATGGCAGAGCATTGTATAATATTACTACATAAAAAAATAAAAAATAAAAAAAGGAAAATTGACTAGGCCAACATGTTTGAAAAGTCTACATCCATTATATAAACACATTTTAGACCACCAGACATAAATATGTCTTAGATACACAGCGGGTTTACCATGAATACAGACAAGTTACCTTGATACCACTACCAAATTTAATTCATTTTCACTAATTTTGACCCACTAAATTTAGAACAGCCTGAACTGAACTGGATTGTTTTAACCCAGCTATTGGGTTGTTTTAACCCAGTGGTTGGGTTAAATGTTTGCCCAACGTGCTGGGTAGTTTTATTTAACTCAACGATTGTTTAAAAATTACTATATTGCTTGCTTAAAATTAACCCAAAGTATGTTGGAAATTAACATGTATTAATATGTTTAATAAATGAACATTTATTAATAAGTTCAATGAATAATAATTAAACTACACATTTATTAAATTGCTTATTAATAAATGTTTACCTTTTGATTATTATTGTTGTCTCTAGTCTGATTTCTAATTTCCAACCTATTTTGGGTTCATTTTAAGCCAGCCATATAGTCATTTTTAAACAATAGTTGAGTTAAATAAAACTGCTCAGCATGTTGGGCAAACATTTAAAAGATCCCAATTGCTGGGTTTGTCCATTTTCAACCCAACTTGGGTTGTTTTTAACCCAGCATTTTTTAGAGTGTAAGAAAGTTGATGTCTAACTTTAAAAAAATGAATGAGGGGGAGGGTAGTGAATGATGTCCTGGGTCAATAAAGACTGGAGGTATGCATTTAAGGGTTAAATAGTCTATTTTATTTCATCCGGCCCTGTGCATGCACCACAAACAATATGATAGTCAGGCATGAGTCTGTACTGTCCACTTTTCAGCAGAAGTATTTACTCCAGTCATTTTTCCCATAGGGATAAAAAAAACAAACATCTTTGTTAAAGCTATATTTATACAAATTTTGATTTGAAGCAGAAGAGTATCTTAAAATTAGTCAAAAAGACAAATATACAAGACTGTGTACTTAAAGGATTAGTTCACCCAAAAATGAAATTTCTGTCATTAATTACTCACCCTCATGTCGTTCCACACCCGTAAGACCTTCGTTCATCTTCAGAACACAAATTATGATATTTTGATGAAATCCGAGATGTTTTTTTTCATCCTCCATTGAAAGCAACAAAATTACCGTCATTCAAAGTCCAGAAAAGTAGTAAAAACATTGGTAAAATAGTCAACGTGACTACACTGGTTCAACCTTAATGTTATGAAGCGATGAGAATACTTTTTGTGTGCAAAAACAAAACAAAAATAACCACTTTATTCAACAAATTCGTCTGTCCCATCATTCTCAGCTTCTTTGTTTACGTCTGAACGCCAGCTCAGTATTGCTCATTGTGCTGCTCACGTGACCTGAGCCAGCCAATACTGAGCCGGCATTCGGACGTAAACAGAGAAGCTCTGCAATGAAAATAGTGTATGAGAATGAAACCACTGTTGACTATTTTAATGAAGTTTTTACTACTTTTCTGGACCTTGAATGACGGTAATTTTGTTGCTTTTAATGGAGGATAAAAAGACTCTCAGATTTCATCAAAAATATCTTAATTTGTGTTCTGAAGATGAACGAAGATCTTACGGGTTTGGAATGACATGAGGGTGAGTAATAAATGACAGAAATTTCATTTTTGGGTGAACGAACCCTTTAATTGCTTTAGCGGGGGAAAGAACTACAATCCCATGAAGCATTGTGAATGACATAATACAATTGGAAAAATATAAACCTAGTCATTTAAAGTTGTTAATTATATCTATAGAAACAATATTTTTTATGTTTTTTAATATATATATTAAAACACACACACATTTTATTATTTTGCCAGCATAGCAAGACTGACTCGATAATGTAATTTGCGGTGCTTCATGGGAGTGGATGTTCCCAGCAAGCTTTTTTGACACAATTTTGCTCTCTGATTGGTGGAATTTTCTGTATAGCATCATGGGTAATAAAGTTTTTCACAACAAATTTAGCTGTTAAACAATTATTTTAAAAATAAGTTTAAATAAAGCGAACAAATGGCTTCAACAAAACCATATACCATTGATTAACAACCTCGGAAAACACGGTAGGTCTGTCTTTAAAGGTTTATAAGTTATCGTTAAAAAACACAATTGTTACGCTCTATACTGCCACTTGTAACAATAGTTACGACTGGATTCTGAAATCAGATTGGATGAGTCCCATAGAGCACCTTATACTGTACACATATCTGTACCGTAAACAGCCTAGTCAAGTCAAGTCACCTTTATTTATACAGCGCTTTATACAATACAGATTGTGTCAAAGCAGCTTTACAGTGATAACAGGAAAATGATTCAATGATGCAAACAGAGTTCATTTCAGCTGTACAACAGCTAGCTAAGATGAACTATATTATCTAATTTATTGTGATTTTGTTGATTAATGTATTAAGTTTTTAATACATTGACACATAACATTTAATACTTGTTTTTATTAAGTTAAAATATTGAAAATTGGCATTTTTTGCCGCTGGAGAAATCAGCATTAGGTGTTTGATCTGAAAAGGTTGAAATGTGTTTTACTTCACAACTTGAACAGGCTGTTGTAAAAATAAATTGATAGATTGATAGTAAATTGATAGGAGGAGTATGAATAGATTTGACTGGCATGCTGCCTGTCTCAGTAAACTGACGGATGTATTAGGTAAATCTTTTAACGCTATGTGAAATCCACAGTGGGACCTGTATAAAGAGACATCTCATCCCAAAACATCAATCCAAGAGCTCACTGACTTAACAGTGTCTCTCACCCCTGTCCCTCCATCTCCCTCGCAGCTTTCATTCAACCTTTAATCGCTCTGTTTCCTCAGTTACTTGTAAACGTCCATCATCATACCCATCTCTCTCTCTCTCCTGAATCTGACATTTTCAGTTCCCAAAATATTTACAGCAATGCATTGCCTGACAGATAAGCTGTAATGGCGTGTAACGACTTTCCACAGGAACGTTGCAGTCGACACATGATGCCATAAATTTGTGTTTTAACAGTGTTTACAGTCAATTTGTCAAAAAGCCAAAATACAGACTTCAAAATCTATTGAAACATAAGCATACTTTTAAAAAATAGACATGGTCCATTCACTTCTTCTTCAGCATTTATAGTCGTCCAGTTTTTATGCAGCGAGATTGGAGACTGTATTATTATTTTATATATATATATATATATATATATATAATAACACAGAAAAAAATAATAGGACTTTGAAGTGACATGAAAATTTTCAAGTCTAGTAAATGATTCTCAGAGTGGTTATTTTTTTAATTTACATTGAACATTGCTAGGGGAAAAAAAAAAGATGCATTGCATTGAACACATGTGGATCTATACCGGGTATGTTGTCATACTATATGGGCTAAATTGATACAACAGGAACCTGCAGTTTATTGACATTAATTTGAGAAGGATAGCTTTGTTTAAATATGAAATACTATCTAATGTATTAAAAGATATCTTTCACATTATATCTGTATTTAAAATCTATAAGCAATGTAATGCCTTTTCAGCAAAATTTTAATAATTAAGAGATAAAAAATAATTCATGAAACAGCAAAAATGAAAAAGATAACATACCAAAATGTCAAACCTTTGTTTTGGGCAACAAACAAACAAACAAATAAATAAATGGGCACTCTGAATGCACTCTAGTTGATTGTAAATGAATGTGTTAAACTGTTTCAAAACAATTGTGACATTTACTATTTTTGTTTAAACTCACCATTAAATAAAAAAATGTCAATTCTTTTTTTTTTTTAATGTAATATTGCAGTATTTATTATAAATTATTCATCTGTGCACAAATAACATCCCCTCACTCTTGCAGCGATCAATTCCTGATAGACAGAGGTGTAAAGAGTACCTGAAAATCATACTTGAGTAAAAGTACTGATACCTTACATCGAAAATGACTCCACTACAAGTTACAAGTCACCAATTCCAATACGACTTGAGTAAAAGTCTTAAAGTATCTGATTTTAACAGTACTTTAGTATTTTACTCATGCTGAATGTAGGCTCAGAGATGCACTAGTCCTCAGAGACATGCCAGTGAAAATAAGAAACAATTGATTTGTAAGATGAGAAATCATGTTTATTTTCTAAAATTAAAATAAAACTGAACACCTCAATGTTGCAATAAATCAAGGTCGACACAACAACCTTTTAAACGTCTACAAACTCTCAAGTCTCAGTTGAGCTCAAGTGCACAGAAAGGCCATAAGTAAACCAATATCCTTCAAAACGGTCTTGTCAATATAGCGGATAAATAAAACAATGTTAAGTAAAATTAAATAGTCAAAGTCTACTGTATGTGCTGGTTTGAGCCTCATCACCAGCTGCAGTCATTTCCTCATCTAATAAATCAAACACCTGCGATCAGCAACTACCTGTACTTTACTCACGTTCACGTAAAGTATCCTTGTTGACAAGTTTTGGGTGAGTAAAGGCAAAATGCACAAGATATAGTACCTTCCATGCCCTTAGATGGCGATATCGCTTCTTTATATCAGAAACAAACTGCTGCAGAAAAAGTTAGCTGCCATGAAAAATGTAATTTGTAATTGCATTACTCATCACAAATGTAATGGAGTAAAAAGTACATTTACTCGATCAAAAATGTAGTCAAGTAGTGAGTAAAAGTTGCCAATATCTTTGATACTCAGTACAACTACAAAGTAGCCAAAAAGATACTCAAGTACAGTAACTAATTACATTTACTCAAGTACTTTACACCTCTGCTGATAGACAAAATAAAGTCCTACCCTACATTTTTTTTTTTTTTTCTTGTTCAAGAATCCTTTTAACTCAGATATATGTCACAATAAAGAAGAAAAGACGATCACAACTTCCGTTTCACACTGACAGTCTAGAACATTTGGAGCTGGTTTTTGAAACCAATAGGCTATACATAACCACAGCTTGATGAAACAAGCATTTTTATACAAATGGACTCCAAACCTCATTGTTATAGTACGGATCTTGTGACAAATAGCCTCAAGAATATGGCCAGATAGTGTATTGTTCTTTTCAAATAAAACACAGTTTTACTACAAGCTACCAATTCACAGTAGGAATGAGCTGAAATCATTTTATTTCGCTGAGTTTAGTGGTAGATACAGCACTGAAGCGATGCACACAGAGTCATTCTGATGTTGCTCTGGTCTGTCCCAGAGTCCCTGGATGTAAATTGATATAGTCTCGTCCTGCCCTCCCAATGGATGGAATATTGGAAAGGAGAGAGTGCAAGACACCCCAAGGCGACAGTCTGTCTGGACAGCCCCATTTTTACAAGTCCCCTTGTGACTACGCCACACTCCCTACTCGCCTCCACACACGTGCACCTAAACATCTCATACACACACTGAGGATGCATAAAACATATGCCATGTACAGATACAAACATCCAGCATACAGTATGTGCACATATATACTATGACACCAGCTGTGTGGATAGTCCAATTACAGTCAATCTCCTGGTTTGTAAGCTGTGGTGTCCATGTCTGACACACACATAATCAACATAGGCTCATTGGAAAAAAAAAAACCCATGCCTCTGCCTAGATTTTTGCAAAACTAGCAAAAAACAACAAAAACGTACCTACACGTACAATTCACTGCATTTCTAGCTGAAATGAACACTAGTGGCAGTTAAACACCAACAACTTTTATTCCTTTACACACAAATTATGATTACAGGGGGGTAGATTAAGACTTATTTTCATATGGTGCATAATACACAATGCTATCCCTGCTGGAAAATATAGCATTGCTGGTCATCAGCATAAGGTATGTTCTGCATGCTAGGACCGGCATTGGATGCTGGTTTGCTGATCCCCAACACGGGGAGCAGAAGTGCTAGTGGACCAGCAACACCAGCTCAATTTTCCTTGAGAACAGCATGACTATGCATGTCCACCAGCATTATACCAGCGTAAACCAGCCTGGACCAACATGGAATTTATGCTGGGTTATGTAGGATTTTTCAGCAGGGATATTATGCCCTTAAAACACTTTACCATTAATAATACATTTTCACATTCACAACACATAACCAGCTCCGTATTTATGGATTTTCTAGAATAACAAGGTTGCTCAGTAGTTTACCTAGTACAGCACTGCACGTGATGCGGAGCACTCGGGTACGAGTCCTGTGAAACACGAGTCACAATAAAAGAGCTCAATGAGTGCGTTTACATGCACCCTCGTAATGCGATTATAATGGGATTTGGCAATATTGCGATTAAACTTTACCTCATGTAAACGCAATACTTCGATTAAAGTAATGCAATTAAGCTCATAATTGTAGTAAGCATTTGCAGTTTTTGTCAATTAACAGAAAACAGAAAAAAGTTTGTTTTTATGTATGACATAAAGCCTGGAACTCACCAAGCCGTCGGGCAGTTTTGTTCGTCGGCCGACTAAGTTTTCTCAGTGTGTTCCGCACCGTCGGCTGAAGTTGGTCCTCGTCTGCTTTTTTTCGGCCGATTTGACATGTTGAATCGGCGTCGGAGCTCGTCGGTCAGTCGGGCCATCTGATTGGCTGTTCAGCTAATGCCACCTGCTGGTACGGAAAGGCATTTCTTCTTACGCAGGCGCAGAACGAACGTGCTACTTGGCCATCGGGTGTTGAGTGTCGGTTTGGTGTGTCAGGGCAACTTTGGACCCAGACGCTGCCAACGTGAGCCAACCCCGCAGTCTGCTTTCGTCGGCACTAGTTCATCGGCATCGGCTTGGTGTATTCCAGGCTTTAGGTAGCTCCACGCTATGCTCGTTGGAAGCAGGACTTGCCACCATCTTCGAAGTGACGTCAAAAGATGCACCTCGCTGAGGTCGGGGTTGATCGATCTGCTCCGAGTTCACAGGTCAGATGTCTGAATTCGAGTCGCGTTCTAGCCATAATTTCCAGGTAGTTCCAAGTTGTCTGGAATGCAGTATAAGCTTCAGTCAGCTCTTTCAGTCTTTATTTAAAACATTTTCCTTGAAAGTCTGAGTTATAATAGTTAGCAAGAACGTGATTATAAACACAACGAGGCTGTGAAAGCGGACTAGTGCGTAGATGAGTTTATCTGTTAGGTGTGATGACGTTTAATGTCCCCAACAACCTCTGTAGACCCATTTTGCCATCTGTTAGCAACCACTTTTTTCAAGACAAGTAAAAGCTTTAAAAAAAAATCACGAAGGGGTATTACTGATGTATTTTATGTTGTATAATAAAACGTGAAAATATATTGAGCTTGCGTTCACCTCAGACCTTATTTCAGGCATTCAACAAAAAACACGTAAAAAACAAAACAAAACAAAAAAAAACATTGATTTGAGACTATGGAACCAGAAGTGCTAAAATGCTAACTCATTTCTGGGTTTTGGCCTACAAAAATACATCATCCCTGCTGCACTCTACCGTGTGTAGGCAGTACGTTAGTTTCAAACACGATATAACATTAACCTTAGCCGGACATTTAATTTCCAAACTGCTGTGATACGTAGGTTACTACAACTGACATAATAAAATGTTACAAGATTCACATTCACATTTTGGAGAAAACTGAACAAACTTTTATTGCTACTCACTGGACATTTTACTTTAAAAGTGTCACGAAATAACTTTTTGCAGAAACACACTTTGGTAAAGGCTATTACAAAGAAGGGTCATTGGAAAAACATGTAAGAAAAAAAAAACTTTTCATCCGAGGCTCAAATTATGATCTAAATTATTTATTTGATGTATATATCACCTGAAATTTTAGGTAACATAAACATCTATCAATTTTTAGCATAATAAGAAATGAATTGTTTTAAAAACAAAATGTTTACATTTTCTCAAGAAAATGTGAGAAATGCTTGCACATGCAAAACTCCACAAAACAGAAATGATTAAAAATAACGTTCCCCAACTAAAGCCCACAGGTTGGAATCCCTGCTCTAGAAAATACACATGTGAATATTATCATAAACATAGATTGTGGATTGTCTCTGCTGTCAGTTGAGGCTGAACATAAAAGTGTGTGAACCTTGTAAGCTAAAATACCTGCTTAATCCAGACAGTCACAAACACGTTTCCTAATCCCTCCCACTCCCTCCGCACATCAGTCTCTCTCCTTCTCTCTCAATCATTCATCTCTGTACTGTATGCAGTGACCTGAATACTCAATATTGGTCAGCAGTCTCATTTGACCAGATGTTTTGCTTAAAACACAACATATGTGGCTGCAAACAGACATGCACTGCTTTTGCACTAAACCGTAGCTCCATTTTCACCCTATTGTATTTGTAACGTTTTGCCAGTTATGCTTTTTCTGCCCTAAAAGTGAGTCTCCTCTTAGGTCATTGGTTATACCTGCATGAAACATATGCTTATCCATTTCCACATGAAAAGTTTTCTGCCACCTTGAGATTTTTTTAAAAATCCTATCCTTTTCGAATTTGTCCTAGGTTGTGTCCAATTTGCACATAATTTGGTATGCACTATCAAAAGATACTCTTGACAAAATGTCATCAAAGTCATCATTATTGGTGTTGCCCATAATGACTAATTGGCCTATTTCTGGTAAACACAATGTCCAAACTTTACAAAAGCTGGTACACATGATGATTATCTCTAAATTACCAGCCATTTTATATCAAAGTGAATGACAGAGGAAGGCTGTAATACATCCTTTTAGGTCTCATAGTTTGGTTGAATAGCTTAACATGCAATAAAAACTGAAATGGAAATTAATTTGTTCTAACATGATACACTTTTGCCTCGTTTCACAGACAGGGCTTAGATTAAGCCAGGAGTAGGCCTTAGTTCAATTAAGTAGCTTTTATAAACATGCCTTAGGAAAAAAAAAAACATTACTGGTGTGCATCTTAAGACAAAACAATGGCACTGAAATATTAAAAGATACGTCAGTGCAAATTGCTTTCAGTTACAACAGCTCAAACATGCATTTTAGTCTGGGACTAGGCTTAAGCCTTGTCTGTGAAACCGGGGGTTAGTGTATAACTTAGTGTATAACCAATAACCATACTTTCTCCATATGTGTCCCAAGTTTAATATAATTAGTTTGCAAAGAAATCTGTGATCTCTGAAATGCTTATAGATTAAATAGTAGGTTTATCTTTTTATATATCCTAATGATAGTGAATACATTTTTTTCAGCTGCTAGACATGACTGAATATACTGCTGTCCAATTAAACCACACAAAATACTTGAAAAGATATCTCACTAACCCAATGATTTCCATGGCTATATTTTTATTTTTTTTATTTATTGTATTTTTGGTATATATTTCATGTGTTGTTTATTAGTTTTCATACGTTTAATGCTGTTAGCCTAATAGGGATTCATTCATTAAAAACCCTCTTTGATGAGAAAAGGATGGCTAGTCTGATTATAATATACATTTTATAATCAGATGATTATATATTTAAAAAGACATTGTCACGCATAGCTTAACTATTGCCTATTATTTCTGTAGTGTGGCTATCAAAATAGAAGCTTAACTGAATGTTTTTACAATATGAGTAGCTTGTAACTTAGCAAGATATTGTTTCAAGGTAGCTTTCCCAACACCGCTTCTTTTAGGGGAAAAGTTTGAGTTTAAAACTGAACAAATCCACAAATACAATTTTGTACAACACGATGTGGCATAAAAACCCATGATACACTGCTACATGGTGGAAAGTAGTTTGTTACTGAAAAAAGTAGATTATTTTGAAAACTTAGCTAAGCTACTGTTGCTAAAGTAAATGTAGTTAACTTAGTAGCATTGCAACTTTTAGTTACAACACTTGTAATACATTAACTTTTTATTGAAGAGGAAGACATGTCATACTATGTCAGTCTTTCTCACTCAAAACATTCTAATACTTCATGATTAGTGCATCAGTAAATGAGGCCAGCAAGTTCAAACATCAATTGAACTGCAACTATGCAAAACAACTTAAATCGTCAGCATGACTAAGCAATTGGACATGATTCAATTAACATGTGCTTTCATGTATGTTAGCCTTTCACTGACTTTTATTGGAACATCATAAAAATCTATGCAAGGTATTAACTTGCTAACTAGTGTGTGTTTCTCTCTCTCTTATCTATTTCCAGGGTGAAAGAAAACACACCACAAGTCCAAAGTCCAAATGGACTTTTGAATCGTCTTCTGTAAAGAACCATTATATTGGTTGAATTGTGCTATAAAAGGCAAGCAGAGGTGAGGAGAGCTTGCTGGTTGCATGATGGCTCCTGAAGGTATAGGGGAGCTTCGAGACTTGCTCTTCTTTCTGCTGCTGTGCTTCACACTGTTGGCTGAGCTATTGGAGATGACTGCGGCTTCTTCACAGGGATTGGATGGTGAAGGTGACATAGTGTGCCCTTCTGTGTGTCGCTGTGACGAGGACTTTATTTACTGCAACGACCGTGGATTGAGCGCAATCCCACCTCTACCACCATCTGCAACTGTCCTTTATCTTCAGAACAATCACATTGACAATGCAGGGCTTCCTAGGTCCTTGGAGCATCACACTACTGTGCGTGTTATATATCTCTATGATAACGAGCTTGATGACTTTCCCATGCATTTACCACCTTCATTAAGAGAGCTCCACCTCCAGGACAACAACATTAGAGTGTTGCCAAGGACTGCACTTGCTAGACTTCCGCTCCTTGAAAAGTTGCATCTGGACGACAACTCTGTTTCTACAGTGAGTATTGAGGACCAAGCCTTTGCGGACAACCCTCGGTTACGTCTCCTCTTCCTTTCCAGAAACCACCTTTCCAGCATCCCATCTGGTCTTCCTGCCTCACTTGAAGAACTCCGTTTAGATGACAACCGAATCTCTACAATTCCCACTCATGCCTTCCGAGGTTTGTCCTCTTTACGCCGCCTGGTCTTGGATGGTAATCTTTTAGCTAATCAACGCATAGCTGACGATACCTTCTCACGCCTGTCAAACTTAACAGAACTCTCCCTGGTCCGTAATTCACTTCAAACACCCCCACTTAACTTGCCCAGTGCCCATCTGCAGAGACTCTCCCTTCAGGACAATAACCTTATACACATGCCTCGAGGCTCACTTGATGGAATGCGCAGACTACAACGCCTAGATCTTTCTGGAAACAATCTGACTACCCTTCCCAGAGGATTGTTCAGGGACTTGGAGAACCTCGGGCAGCTGCTTGTGCGAGGAAACCCATGGCACTGTGGGTGCAACTTGCGCTGGCTGCATGACTGGCTGGAGGCAAAGGGGAACACAATTACCGTGAGAGGCTTTATCTGCCAGACACCAGAGAGAGTCCGAGACATGGCGCTTAGAGACCTCACAAATCAGATGGATGAATGTGAGTTAGCTGCTGCTGCTGGTGGTGGAGGAGTAGGTACAGGGGTTGGCGTTGGTGGTAACAGGGTGAGTGGAGGAGCGGTGGGAGCCATTTCTACCACTCTTTCTCCCCCTCAAGGGTCCCTGTTCACTCTCAGATCCAAGCGACCAGGCCTGGGTCTTCCAGAAACAGGGTTGGACTACACATTAAGCAGCAGTGGTGTGGGCAAGAACCTAGCCCTGAATGTGAAACCCCTATCCCATGACAGCATCCGTGTTACTTGGAGTGTAGCACAAACATCTTCTTCCTTTCGATTAAGCTGGCTTCGCCTGGGAACTAGCTCTGCCATGGGGTCCATCACAGAAACTTTGGTTAGAGGTGACCGGCGGGAGTACCTTCTCACTTCCCTGCAGCCTGCTTCCAGCTACATCATCTGCATGGTGCCTCTAGTGTCTAACAGTGGAAGCAGAGGCAGTTTGCCTGCCGGGGACACAGAATCAAATGAGGTTCCAGTTTGTGCCAGAACAGAAACGTCTGATCCCAGCCAGCCTGATGATGAACAAGGTGAAGACGAGAGCTCTGATCAAATGACTTCTCTTCCACTTGCGGGAATTATTGGAGGTGCTACGGCAATAGTTTCCCTTGCTCTTATTATTGCCATTTTCTGCTGGTATGGGCACCGTGCAGGGCACCTGGCATCACGAGACCATTACAGCCATAGTGGCTCTCGCAAGAGCAAACACTATGATGACTACATTGAGTCAGGCACAAAAAAGGACAATACTATCTTAGAGATCAGAGGTCCTGGATTTCAGATGACACCAATGGCAACAAGGCAGTCTCTTCAACCCAAACCAGTGCGAGAGGATTACATTATACACACCATCTTCCCCTCAAATGGCACAGGTCTATACAAGCCATCCCAAAACATGACCAACTCTGGCTATGGTACCAACCGTGGCTATAGAGAAGGAGGCATTCCAGATATAGATTACTCTTACACATGATAGCTTTGATTTAGAAACCATAATTAGGAGTCATGTATTGCATAGATACACAGTTTTTAATCAACATGGGCTCTGCAGAATCCCTTTGTGCCTTCTGGTCTCCATTACAATGTAGCCTGCTGTTCATGAGACTATAAAACTTTTAATTGGCCCAGATGCTTATAGGAAGCATTATAAATGTGGTGCCAGGAGGCAATGATGCCATTTCAGGTGGCGATACCAAATGCTATTTTCACCTCCCGGTGTAATGATCAGTGTCCCTGACATTGCTGTTTTATCTCTGGCCGTGCACTGAGGTGGATTCAAGGGCAGCCCACACTGCATTCAGCTTACAGACAGTTCACAGAGCTCAATGCATATATGGGAGAGAGGCAGCCTTCTCAAAGGAAATAACCAACCTGCTATACATTTTAATAGTTGACTCCTGTGAACTGAAGGTCCCTGAGTCAAGGATTTGATCCAGGATTGTGAGTCCTGCATAAAGGAAGATAACTTTGCTCAGAGAAACTGGAAATGTGTTGTGGGATGTGATCCTTATGGAAAATGCATGGGTTCACATGCATAGTTTTTTGGAGATATGAGCTGCAGAACATGACTACTATTCCTATTAAAGAAGGAGTGTCTGGACCAAACAACGACATGGCCCTGAAAAACTACAGCAAGGTTTGAAATGCCTCAAAAACTAAATTAATTTGAAATCTTATACACTTGAAAGCTGCCTGATGCTACTATGATAACGTCCAACAAGCGTTACACTGACTGTTTTACTTTCAGACTGGTGTAAAGTTGAGAGGATGAATGAAAGGGGTTTATGTGTCTTGAGAACTTTCAATTTTTAAAATTGCAACAGAACCCTGGTGTGTTGATAGATACAAACAACGCAAGTTAGATATTTGACATTGTCATGACTCTGTTCCCTAGTGATTTTTGTTTCATTGTTCTTTCCAAATTTGTTTCACTTTAATTTTTAAGTTATAAAGCCCTGCTGATAGTTTCAATGAAATATTCAAAGGTTTTCCTCTATAACTGAGGTCAGTGTGTTATCACTTTTCCATTTTTAAATCCCCCAAACAACCAATCAGAGCTACAGCAGCCAGACAAGCCAAGCTATCCCACTATATCAACAAACTGTCCCAGTTTACACAAACATGACAGTCTCACACTTATTAAAAATGGGAATATGTCTGTAAAAAACTTCATGGTAACACTAAACTTGCTTGTTTTCAATAGATTGTCCCCAGTAATGTTTTGCACAGAGAGTAAACCAATGTTCTGTTAAGGTGGACCATGGTTTGTAGGTTGCTTAGCCACATTCTTAGCACAGTATTGCTTATTTACATCTCCAAATGTCACTGAAGAAAAGGATATGGCCTCGCTGCTAACCACAGCGGTTGTACTGCTACGAGTTTTAGGAAGAAGAGGGAGGGTGTTAGAGGGAAACCAGGAATTTGAACCATAACACTGTGGACCATCACTGTGGGAGATAGAGAGTGCATTAGAATGTTGTATAATTTTGTAAGGTGGATACATTTTTGCTGAAAATTCTTTTTCATTTATTTCCTTGTGTAGCAATTATCAGTTTGTTAATGTCTTCAACCCATTAATTTAAGCCAGCAGCAGGAGAGAATGCTAATTAAGGAGCTCTTATCAGTCAATTTACACAAAGGTAGACAGCGAGAAAAGGTATGTGTGTATTGTACGAAAGACTTTCCCCGAGTCTCTGGACATTTCTGTTCTGCTCTGCTGTATTTGTATTTATGTATTTGAGGACTTGTGGAGAATTTAAGACAGCTTACACTGCCTTGTATTTTATGTACTCTTTGGCAATGTACTGTACTTGTCAAAAATTGGAAAGGATGGATGGAGAGAGAAAGCGAGAGAGAAGTAGAATGTTTCAAACTGAAAAATACCAAGAGATTTTACTGATAAAACATGGATTTCATATTAAAACAGGGGCCTAACCGAAATGAAGGCTGTGGTGTTGAACTGTGCATGAAATGTTTTGTCATCTTTTTGCTGTCTGCTGTTGTGCTGGCGTTTGGTCTTTCTCCTTTCTCTCTGCACAAAGGATGACTACTAACTTCTGTTTCAGAGATGGAAATGAATCAAGACTTCATGGCATTTCAGTACAAATTGGCTTTACAGTCTCATAGTAAGTTTTTCTTTGTAAACCAAAAATATCATTGTGCTTTTGATGAGCCTTTTTAAATTTTACCTGTGGGGTTTTCAGACTTTTATTTATAGGCCAGTTGAGAGACAACCACCCACTGTTGCCATTGCTTTGATAACATAGCCAATTTTTTAAAAAAAATATATATATATTATATATATATTGTTGGTATGTTTTATGTAATCATTGTTTTCTCACTTTCATATGATTCCAAATTCAACATGAAATTGACAAGAAATGGACTTACTTGTTTTGGAAAAATAGTTTACCAGATTGGTAAAGCAGGATGTTGATAAAACTTACAGTCATTAGGGGCTGCCAAGCTCCAAAAAGGACAAAAAGTCACCATAAAAGCACAAAAAAATAGTCTGTATGACTCTGAAGACTATATTCCAAATCTTTTGTGTGAGGAACATGTTGAAATTGAATTGTTATCAAATCAAATTCATGCTTGCACTCATTCAAACATGAAGGAATAGTTCTCCATCCATTCTCCAAGCACTTATCGGAATAGTTCTCATACTGTAGATATATGAAATTAATGACACAAGATGCCATGAGTTCTTGTATGTCTTGTAATCAAAACTAGCCAAATTTAACTGAATGAAGGTTAGTAAATGCTTAGCTCATTTTTGGCTCACTGTTTGCATTCATCTCAGGTATAATTTGCAACTGCTTTCAAGAGAATATTCATTGCATCTCAAGAGCACTTGAAACCTGTTAAATAAACTTATTTTATTTCTCATGATTACTGTAATGCAGATTCATGCAGCTTTCACAAAGGCAATGAGATTGCAGGTTTTGCAACTCTACAGGTGTAAATGGGGTCTTGCATTCAACTTCCACCTATAGATCGTATTTTTATCTCAGCTTGCAGCTGAAATGTTCAGGCGTTCATTTCCTGTCTTCACGTCCCCCTCCCATCTTGAGAAACCTCTTTGATCCGCCGCCATTGTTTTTATTTGAATTTGCAGCATGTGCAAAGAAGGATTACAGAGTCAGTGTGTGTCCTTGCGTGTGTGATGATGATGTTCTTTAGGGCTTCAAAAATATGGAGGCGTACATTAAAAGTATTTTCTGTTGCAATTTTTCCTGTCTGTTTTATTTAAACCATCTGCAAATTCGGTATCTCCTGCCGACTCTGACCAGCAGTTGTTCCACCTGCACCCCATTAACGCAGATGTCTCTTTGCACAAGCACACACTCCAACTGTATACACACACGCATACACAACCACACACACTCCTTCTGTTGTCACCCCTGAGACAGGAGCTCAACCTACATACTCATTCTGTAAAATAACAGCAATTCTTTTCACCTCACACACAACCCGTTCTCACTCCCAAGGCATCAAATACTGCTGCTCGAGTTTTTCATGTCACTACACACAGATGATAAAGGTGTCCCTTAGTGCCTTTATAGCAACATGGCCATTAACTCCATTGCTTTCAGCACAAAATATTTAGCGTCGGGTGCTTCCATACTTGGATCAGTTGCTTGGTCCGAGCCAGAGTTCGATTTCTCCTCCCATCCCCCACTGAATTGTATTCACACTGTATATTTTTTTTTATTCCGAACTGTGGTATTTGTACATTATCAAAGCAGCTGCTGTTTGCTCCTATTGATAGGTAAGAATGACGCAGGAGAAAGCGGCAAAAGGATAGTGATACTAATATTTGATTGCATACAGAACTTGAACTGCAGTAAATCGCTGAGCCATTTCAAGTTTTGCTGATGATACTTGTGTATTCTTTTGTCATCATTGTGTTTCAGACATCGCCACCTTGAGGAATAAAGGTGAATTGCACTTACTGAGTCATCAGAGATTCAATTGTTGCTCAGACAAAAAAAAAATAAAAAATTCTTACACTATTACATTTCTCGGGTCGCTAACGACCCTATACACGTAATTAGAAAACAGACATTCTTTTATCATTTTATTTTTTTCTTGTTATATTATTTATGAATAGATTGAGGAATACTAACAAGGTTGATGTTTATAACTTTAAAAAATTAAGGAGAAGGGAGGTTGGTGAATGATGTCCCGGGTCTATAAAGACCCGAGGTATGCATTTAAGGGTTATTAGTAATAGTAGTAGTAGTAGTTTTAGTTTTAACTTTAATTATGAATAATAAATAACAGAAATGTATCACTGTTATAAATTACAACTGTATTGTCAAATGAATATGTGATATTATAAAAACATTTTTATTTTACACTACAAGTTCTAATACTAATATTTATGTCTTAAATTTAAAATTTTTCACTTCAAACGTTCAAACCCTCAAGCTTTTAACATTTCAAATCATAAAGCTTTTATTTTGGTAGAATACTGGTGGAATGCTGTAAACTTCTATCCACAAAAATTGGTGGAAATTATGTGAATGTGTAATATAATAGCTTTGACAATCACACTAAGCTACATTGTGAATTTCATATTTATTTCGATTAATTGTGCAGGATTGTGTGTATTTATTTTAATATTACATTTGATTCAATTAATTAGCTGGTCATCATGAAACCCCTGCAGTTCCCTCACGAACCCCCGGGGGGTTGCAAACCTGTCTGGGAAACCCTATCTAAAGAAAGCAGGAGTCCATTTCTGCTGAAGGCGAGCAAAAACGAAATATAGGCTACATTCTTGCAGCTTGCAGTGCATCAGTCCCTCTTCAGAAAAGCGAGCGAGAACACAAACAGATTTACCAAATCACGTCATCAATAACGGTTCACTCTCATGATTTAGTACGATTCCTTTCGTATCAGCAGTGAACCGTACTGGAGTTCACGTGAACCACACCGCAGACCACGTTTTTAAGTGGACTTGGATAAAGTTTTCAGGTGCGCAACTGAGTTCAAACAGCATTCACATCATTCAAACGAACCAAACTCTGACTTCAAATGAAAGTGCTAGTATGAAAGCACCCTTATGATGTTCCAGATTTCAAAAGGAAGCTGTATTATAAATTGATTATATAGTATTTTTGTGCATTTAAAGCCAGATTTAGTAACAGCTTGCGCCAGCGCAAACCCTCTTTTGGCTTTTAAAAACTACTGTCAGGATTTACTCAGACATGCAGCGTTGAAAAGTTTGTGACATGACATTTTGCGCCATTATTTACCACTCAGAAACACAAATTTTGTGCCTGACATTAAATTTGCGCATTCTCAGTAGATCACCCACAGAACTTTCAACTCCCATCAGAGGTTTTATTAGATTGCGACTGCACACTAATTTCCCATGTTTAGTAAATCTGGCCCTTAATCAGCTGCTTCTGTATATGAAGAATTTGGAGTGGTGATATTTTAGGGTATTATTTTCAATTTGAACTTGGCAGTAGTTGATGCCTTGAGAGTGAGAGCCTGTCACTCAACGATATCATCTGAAGGCTTCCTCTCATTCTCTGTCTGTCATATGTCACTGGTGCACTCTCATCTCATCTCTATGGCCTTCCACGCTGTCATAACTGAGGCATCTGGGAATGGTGTAATATGACTCGTTTATGCTGTCTAAGTGATGTAAGTGATGCAAGCAGTTAATGACCCCTGGCTTATAGAGTTCAGCAACAATAGGAAAACATTCCCGATACAAGGCTTCAGTGGATTTCAAAATGAATTTCATTTCCTCATGCAGTCAGTTTTATGTTATGGGAAAATTACAGCAGATCCCCCCTCATAACAAGTATAACATATGTGGCAGAGCATGGTACACTAGAGGTATCAGATAGTAATAACATGATATTTTGACATATACTGGTACTGAATGATTACAACACTGTAAAAAAAAAAAGGAACACTATGTAACTTTTGTCCCTCTAGAGGTTAAAAAACAAAACTTTATGCATTTTGCAGAAGATCATTGTTTTGGTTGAGCTTCGGCTCTGCATGACTGTGCGGATCCTGCTGCTCATTAAACATATAGATATATGGTTATAGATATATAACCAGTTTAGATGGAAAGGGTCTCAAGCTGACTAGCTACTTACCCGTTAATAGACACGATACTTACTTGAAAATAAATTCCAGCACAGCACTACAGCAACCATAATGAAATGACCCTTCATAATAAATAATGTTTTACAATGAACTCTGTTAGAGAGCTACATATGGCAATTTATCTGTTCAATAAAATACCTTACTCACCTGTTGAGTAAAACGGCAAATAAAAACGTCATCTGCGCGTTGCTTTTACAACATTTCAAATCCCTTGATTCTCATCATCTCCGAAAAGTCAAGACAATGTTGATTCTTGTTTTATTACAAGCTTTGTCACGTTCTCTTTTAACCAGCAGACTCTCCTTTGTTCAGCGTTTTTTTAAAAAATGGGGGATTAATAAACACTTATAATAGGCTTACCATAGTGAATCATGGTAAGACAAAAACACGTTTTGGAAAAAAGGATTGATGATGTATTGACTCATTAATTTTTGTTAATTATGAACAAAAAAAAAGTTACATAGTGTACCTTTAAAACAAGAAAAAGAAAAAAGAAAAAAATGCCAATGAGGGACAGCAAATCAAAAAAATGTCTACATTCATCAGTTTAGTAAATTTATGTTTTAAGGATGTTTAGATACTTTTTACACGAAAACATGACACAATACTGATTAAGATGGTTTAAATCATTTTTTGTGTAGTGTATAAAGCACCATGGTATTACATTTTACCATTATTATTATTATTATTATTTACTGACATTAAAAGCATGAATAAAATGGTTCTATACTTTTTATTTGTTGCCCCTATATCTACAACAAAACCAGCAAATATATGTTGTGGTAAATACTGTACTGAATAGTGCTGTACCGAAAACGTGTAACATTCAGTCCAGTTTACTTGATAATAGTGTTATTGTGTTATCATAATGGAACTTTTCTTTTTTTCTTTTATTTGCAAATATAGTAAATGTAACTTACAATGAACTAAACCCTTAATTATTATTAAAGTTGGCAGTATACCAGATACACAGTGCACACAAATACATCATACTTTTTAATTCAATCCTTATCATTTTGTTATATTTACTACATTTTTGTCCTTATTTTTCGGACTAAGAGAACCCCTTACTGTTTCTCGTGTTTGATGCATATTTCATTGTATGAACTGCTGTTGGATAATGTCATCAGAGCAAACAAATGCTGCTATCATTACTTAAACAAAACCTGAAACCCCAAGTGAATCACATTGTTATGTTTTAGTTCTGTTCTCTTAAGTGTTTTTAAAAGTAGAAGGTATGAGGTCACTGACTGTCTATTGATTGTTTATTTGTCATCTCACCAAGCGAGAGAAAAACAGTTTTATGAATGTCTTTTTTTTGTAGGTTGCAGCTTTTGAAAATATGACTCTCTCTTTCTCTGTCAAGCTGTGTGATGAAAACTCAGAGACAAAAACACAAAAAACAACAACACTATTTTGTATAAAGTATGTTTTTTTTTTTCTTTTCTATGTGAATAAAGGCAAATGTACTGAAACTGCCTCTGGGACTGAGTTCTTTAAACAATGTGAATTTGTTAACTTGTATGTTTTATCTGTTATATGTGCATTAGAAAGATGTCAGTACCAAATAAAGTACTTCATGTTGTATTGCACATAGTAGTTAATGATACTTAATATAAAGTAAGACTGAATAATTCTCCCAAAAATGAAAATGTATCATTACTCATACATAACTTGATGAGTTAGATTGTTTACTCAAATACAGTATGTTAATCTCTGCAAAACAAAACATGGATTTCAGTCATGACAACAGTTTTAGCATGTTATTGAATATGGCAATGTTAATGTATTAGGTCTTGGCGGAATAGATCTGCTATGCTGCTGTTGATTATTGTTGCTGCTGCTGCAGAGCAAGTATGGACTTGCCACTGCTAATAGATACACAGACATGCTGCTGTGAGCATATAATATATGATGCTGCTGGATAAATAGACATAGGCTACATTAATCCCATAGCAGGTCTAGACAGGTGGAGCTGGGGGAGGTGGAGGGTTTCAGGGAAACTCTGAAAGCAAGCTGCAGGACTAGCTTACAGCAAACAGGACCAGACTATTTAAATGTTGAGCAAGCAATCTCATTGGCTGCAGGATCAGCAGAAGCCAATTAGCTTGTGCCATGTGGTAATGATTTGCTTGCAGATTGCATGGAAAGGACCTATCAGCCTGTGCTCTCTAGAGTTTCATGACTGAACTAGATATTTATATTGATTTCTATTGCTGTCACAGCAATGAAAACTGATACAGGTATATTTCCAGTCTGTATCACACTTTAGAAAAAAAGTGCAACACTCATTCTGCAGATATAAACTTGAATTTTATTTCTTTAAAACAATCTTTCATCCACCTTCAAGGCTTGTTTGGCAAAAAGGTGTCTTTTAAATGAATCCTTACAATTGGCAACATATGTACTCCACTAATTATAAAACTAATTTGAAAATAATCCCAAAAAGGAGCAATTAGTGTTCTAGTAGCTTGTCAAATGTGAAATAATTCTTAATGGGGACCTATTATGCCCTTTTACAAAGTCTTGATTTTGTTTTTGGTGTCTACTAGAATAGGGTTTCATGCTTGAATGTTCAAAAATAAGAAAACAAGAAAAGAAAAACAAAGAAACATTGTTTTTCACATATTTTACATTGTTGCAGTACCTCTCTTTCCAGTCTGTCTGTATAGTTTCTGTCTCTATAAAGCCCCTCCTTACAAAAAGTGCAGTGTGCTCTGATTGGTCTGCTGGACCAGTGTGTTGTGATTGGTCAACCACTTCGAACATGTTTGGGAAATGTCACACCCCTCACCATAACAGTAAGTTTCAAAACACTACTAATGCAACTCAACCAGGCTTTTGTCGCTTTATATAGCGTATGCCTTGAGTGTAAATTATTTAAATGAGGAATATGGTGAGGTTATCCTGGAAGAAAACTTAAGACTACAATTGAGGGAGTTCAGAAATAGTGCTTACTGTTATAGAGAATAACTCCCTTTGGAGTGACCTTGTGCTTTGTAACTTTGCAGACCTTTTTCATGCTCAAACAGAATCATTTTGAAATTTGAAAATGTAAAAAAGTAAAATAGCTCCTCTCTAAGGCTTGAATAAACTGAAAAGATTTTAAAACATTAGGCATCATACACTTACCAACTTTATAAATGGTTAAAGAGAAATGACTGAAGAGCACACACTACCAGACTTTCTAGTTGTCCCGAACTCAACAAACTCACTCAGAAACATCTCTCTTTTGCTAGGAGTTGCATGACAAATGAGAACAATATGTGTTCTAAAATTGGCTCAAAATATCAAACATGTTTGATCTCCTCCAAATCGATGGAATCTTTGCTCATTGTACGCTATACGGGAACCCCCCACCCCACCCCCCATTTCAAACTGAGGAGGGATGGCATGGGCTCTGGAGGAGTACAAGGAGCAAAGGAAGACACAGAGGAGGCCAGGGAGGAGATGAAGGTGGGAAGAGCCAGGGCAAAGACAGGAGGGACCAGAGCAGAGAAAGAAGGAGCAGGAGGATGACCCAGAGCACAGACATGAAGAAGGTCCACAGAGGAGCCAATGGAGGGAGGAGCTATAGTGAAGCCTTGGTAGAGAGTCTGGATGTAACCAGCGAGATAACTGACTGAAGTGGAGATGGTGGAGGTAGAGACCCAGGCAGAGCCGAAGAGCCAGGGTGGAGCCGAAGGCATCGAGGGCCACGATGGAGCTGCAGGTGGGCGTGACCGAGGTGGAGGCATGGGCTTGGCAGACCGGGACAATGGTGGAGCTGGAGGAAAGGAGTCAGAAGGGTGGAGTCTCAAGGTGCAGCTGCTGACTCGGAAGTCCGAGGCAGAGCCAGAGCTACGATGGTCCAAGGTGAAGCCAGAGGGACGAGGGAGCCTAGCAGACCTGAGGGATGACGGTCCATGGTGGAGCCGAGGGAGCGTTAAGCCAATGGGCTGGAGGGCCGAGGTGGAGTCCGGGGCTCGGAGGCTTAAGGTGGAGCTGAGGGGTCCACCAGCCAAGGCAGAGCTGATGACTTGGAAGCCCCAGGTGGATATGTGCAGCAGAGCGGAACCACTGGAGGAGCTGAAGGGCTGAAGGGAGACAGCTGAGACGACGCTGATGAACTGGTTGGCTTTGGCAGTGGAGGAAGGAGAGGGAGGCTGGGCAGGACTATCCACAATGAAGGAGACTTGGATATGGGTTTAATCAGCGGCCACTTGAAGCTGGGCTTAACCAGTGATGACTTGGACAGCTTGGAACTGGGCTTATTTAGCAATGACTGAGACGACTTGGAGTTGGATGGGACCAGTGGCAATTGTAGCAAAGCCAAAACCTCCTCATCCAGCTCATTATACATCATTTCCTCAGCAACCCAGCTCATTGCACTAACATCAGTGGTGGGAATGTGGGCAGGGCTCCAATCCATACCCTCGAACGTCATCAAAATGCCCTCAACATCGGACACTGATGCCAGCTCACACACCTTGATAGACTCTGGCTCCAGGATGAAATCAGCCTCTGGATATTGCTCTGGCTTTGTTTTCATGGCTGGCTGGGGCTCCAAGTCAGCGGTGGGCTCTGGCATATCCTCGGTGAGCATGGCTGAAGGTTGGCTGAGCTCTGGGTCTGGAGTGGGGATGGCGATGTCCTCTTCAGCAATGTAAACAGTAAATGGTGAGTCATTTTCTACCAGCAAACTCAGCAAAGCTCCCTCAATTATCTTGCACTGGCAGTAGTGCCTTCGACTGCTCTTTGAGGCTGGTGTTGTAGAAAACACATAGCGATTGGTAAGGGTAGTGAGTTAGGCACACCAGATTGAGAAAGTCCCTTCTGTGATCCTCGAGGGAGCGATCCCCCTGCTCCAGCAGGAGGAGATGGACAGGGGGGATATCTATTTAATGTTTAATTTTGCTGTTGAAATCTTTTCTCGGTCTTGTGTTCTGTCAGGGGTTAGCTGTATAGATGATCCAAAGGATGATGCATGATGCAGAATGAACGAATATAATACTTTTTATGAACACAAAGATATATTAAATTCTACACAGGACATCTTAACTGAAAATAACTGACATCTGGAAAATAAAATAGCAGTGTAACAATGTTAAAGCAGGTAGGACCCGGCGATTAGTAAACATAAAATTTAATCACCAAATACACATAAAGAACAAAGCAAAAGTAAAGCGGCAGCCCCTCACGGATGACTGCCACATAAACTTAAATAAAGCACCAACATAAAGTCCAGGCCTGATCTTCTCTCGTCTCGCACCTTTTATCCTTTCGGAGCTCCTTCGTGGGACTCGAGACTGGTGTGGTCTGCATGTGACGCTCATTCACACTCTCGCCACCGGCCTCGCTCCGTTCCCACGGCTCTCTGCCCCGCCCTGCTCAACACAGGAAGCACGCCATGTGAAGACCATTGACCTCAAGGTAAATATTTTTTATGTTATTTTCAGTGGAGATACAAACTTTAAAATATAAAACAAAAGCAATTTTTTTGAAAAACAATTTTTTAAAATTGTATATGGTTTAATTAATCAAAATTGATTGGATGGTAGACATCACATAACTGCTAGCATGTAGACATTTATACACTGGCTAAATGTAGTGTGAAAGCTCTAAATGTTACTCTGTCTCACATAAACACACTTAGCTGTGCTCTGCAGAATGAATTATTTTTTGTATTTTTGTGCTACTTTGTTGACTGCCAATATTACAAATCCCTAAACAGAAAAAATGCAAAGAGTTGCTGTGGATGCATGTGAAGCCAGGTTGAGAAGTGTGCATCAGTCCAATGGAGAAGAGCTATGATTCTGTCTATCCCTGCACCTGGGCCCTCTCTGAACAGAAGGAGAGAAAATAAGAGAGAGGTGAGAGAAATGCTGAAATGATTATTCTGAATCAACATCCTCCTCATCCGTGGGGAAAGAATCTGCTGAAAATGACTCTTTTTAGTCAACACATGTGGCTCTGAACAGCCTTCCTCAACTTACCAGAAATGGCTTTGTTTGTCATTTCCACAACAGACAGACAGTCCTACGGTAATAGTACACCAGTCTCTCTCTATGCTTTCCACTCGCTCTCGTTCTCATTTATCTTTCTCCTAACTGCAACGGCACAGCAATATCAACATTTCTCTGCTTTTTATTTTTCCTAGGTATTGACATGAAATAAGCAAAATTGTTCAACCTCTACCAAAAAAGAAAAAAAAAAAAGAAAAAGCCAAAGCATCAAGTTTTGTGTTGCTGTAACAATGCTTGTCCAATCAGATTAGAGGACCAGAGCTAACTGTTATAAATAAAAAAATACACATAAAATAACACATTTCATTTGTGATTTTTGATTAGAATTTTGACAAATCATTTGAACTTTTTCCCCACCAGCGTTTACTTAAAAAGTTGACAGCCAGCACTAGCATTTTTGATCATATTCACAAAAATTTCATAACCCCAAGAAAATTTTGTTGTACAAATATGTAAACAGACATTATATCAAAAGAAAGAACAGAGCCTCTTTCATTTTTTCTTTTATCAACACTTGAATGTAAGTTTAACCATTTCAAACAAAAAGCTGAGCGTTTTTGTCAAAGACTTCATCTGAATCTGATTCATAATGATGATCAAAACATAGATGGAGTAGACTCCATCAACATGAGTCCATCAACACCTCCAAACCTTGCACAGTCAAATTCCTCTTCTTTGGTTGGACATTTTTCTCAGTACTGTTAGGCAGTTTTGATTTATATATTATGCTGTTGAATGTTTTATGATCACATTAGCTTACTTGTTTACTTGTGCGTAAAAAAAACCCCCATCTCTCCACTCCTTCAGGTTTACGCAGATCTTCTTCTTTGCTTGTTGTACTATTTCAGAAGATCCATAACTGTGCCCCCTACTGTATAACAGTGAAAACATGGATTGCTGGAAAAACCCTTCAATGGCAGGGAAGCGTTGAGTCATAAATGATGGAAAATCTTGTTAATGGCTTTTGCTGCGTGTGACATCAAATACTTCCCTACTATATAGTAGCTATACAGATTTGTTAATGGCAGTGAAGCGACCCAGCTGACACGGGTAGGTCACGTGACAGTAACAATATGGCAGATGTAGTATGTCCAAATTTTCTTTCATACTTCCCATATTCATAGAACATATGTTTTTAAAGGGGTGGTTCACTGTTTTTTTTCTAGGCTTGATTGTGTTTATGGGGCGCAGTTTAACATGTCTTAATGCTTAGTTTTTTAAAAAAACACCGTATTTTTCATATATTTTACCTTTATTCTACACCGCTGTTTCCATTGTCAGTTGAACGGCTGGTTTAACTTCCTGATTCTATGATACCACTCACTCCAAAATACACAATGGGCTCAGATTGGTTAGCGGGCCCAGTGTATTGTGATTCGCTGAAGCCCGGAAACACCACGCCTCTTACCATTAGTTGTTACATGTGCTTCTGTGGAAATGTAAATAATGGCGTCAATATTGCCATATCAAATTGAGCCCGAATCAGACACAGATAGCAGTAATGATGAAGAGGGTCAAGCAGAACCTCTGCAAGCACGGCTTTTAAAGGACGTTTCTGAATGGTAAGTATTTCCGTTTGTATTTGTGTCAAAGTGTTTAGATATGCTGTCACTTGTAAAAGTTACTGCTGTTTATGTTAGCTTTCAATATACGGTTTTATCCTGATTAAAGTTTTACTGTAGCCGAATACATGACTGAGTTGTAGCATTTTTGTAAAGGTATCGTTTAATTTATAGCATGAACAACTGTTTGTCTATGAACATAGAAGTTTGTTGGTGTTTGTTGGAGAAGTATGCAATAGAATTTAGCTAACTGGCTAGCGTAGCCAAACTGCGTTGGTCTTTGTTTACGTCCTTGATGCAACCAAAAAGTAGCAACAGAACTATACATTTAAAAGACATGTACAAACAATAAAACATACTTACAGGTAGGGGCCCATAAACAGCAGCTTCTGCTTTTAAAGTGGGAACTGCTTCATCTTTCAGTAATAGCCTTTGTGCAAATCCAGCATTGAACTCATGTAGATTCTGGAAGCTGTCTTCCGCGCCGCATCCAGTGTAGACAATATCACTGATTATAATGGGTTCTATTATCTTTTGACAATGTATGTAGACAACGATGTATATAACTTTTCCGCTTCCATAATGCCGCGCGACATGGCCTCACCCACTTTGTTGCGTGTTCCTGTGGGCAGGGTTTATGTTAATTGCAGGGTTTATGATGTCACCAACTCGGGAAGAAGCTCGCTGTAGACCAATTCGTAATTGTAGGCATTAAACTGCCATAACTTTAAAAGACAATATCTCCGTTTGCATTGAACTTTCAGCGCTGTAACTTTGCAGAAACTGTTTATGCTCAAACAGCAACATTATACACTAAGTTAAAAAAGTGAAATCGCAATGAACCACCCCTTTAACGGTCATGAAGTAAATTCAAATGTAGTACCTACTCAGACATGCGATTTTGGGCGCACCAGTTGTGTCATAAATGACAAAAAAATCTTGTAAAGTGATTGCATTCAAAATTAGCAATTAGCAAAATTAGCTAAATTAGCTGATTAAATATTTCAGAGCTGAGCATAACTAGAAAAAATGTATATCTATTAAAATTCCCTATTTTCTGGTTTTCTATGACTGTACACTGATTAAAAGTATAAAAGAAAGGTAAACAAAAGACCAAGCATAAATTAAATGTGCTAAATAAAGTGATAACAGATCTAAGTTTAGTAATGGAGGCACAGACACAAAGCAGATCACTAACTGTCCCTCATATTGTGGCATTCAAAGACATACTGTGCTGCTCGTCGCATACTTGATGACAAGAGCTGGAGCAAGACACATACTTCCCTTCACTCAGCTGCTAGGTAAATGATGACTGTGAAAGGCATGTTGGGCCGGTGTAGGCTTGGGTAACAGGGTGAAGTGACAGAGGGCCGGAGGCTGTGCAGTCAAACATGACAGATGGCCTCTCTGGAGAACCCATACTGCACCAGAGGACACAATCTTACCGTCCATCCTTTTCACTCACTCCCTCTCCTCATTCATACTCCTTACTACCCCTGCCATTCTAGAGCCTACATGTTATTCACACTTTTTTATTTGCTTTAGTGCAATTTTCACAAGCAAGTGGTACATTTTCAAAATTCTTTATCCTTTGTACTATACAAAACATTCCATTCACATTAACTGCCTTTCATAATGCTATTGCTATCATACTTTTCATTTGCATTTCTACTCATTGAGTTTAATGTATTTTTTCTATCATTTAATCTTGATTGTAATGGTTATTTGGTACATTTATTGATTTCTATTGAAATAGATTCTATAGCATGCAATTTCTTAAATGGATAACTAAATGTAATGAATTCTTGTTACAGTATAAATGATTGATCTCAGATAATAACCACAATGTTTGTTTGTTTGTGTGTGTGTGTGTGTGTGTGTGTGTGTGTGAGAGAGAGAGAGAGAGAGAGAGAGAGAGAGAGAGAGAGAGATCATTTGCAATTTGTGAACACAGAGCAGTACAAGATCGAGTACAGGAGAGATGAAACCAGGGGCGGAGCTAGGGGTGGGCTAAGGGGGCTGGAGCCCCGAATGTTTTTCCAAAAGCCCCAAATCTTTCAGATTTGAGGTTTCTTAACAGTGCTGTCAAAATATCATTTTTCTAATCTCTCTATTAAAATATGTTAAACAGTTCAATATCGCTTTTCTGCAGTATACACCGATACCTGCAGCGCTTTCTATCTCTTCTCTCCGACAGCGAGTTCATGCACACCGCAGTTGTACACAGACATGCCTCCTGTCACTCACTCAGAGCAGCGGCGGTGCAAGTGAAGAAATTAGTATAAAAGTATTGTAATTTCCCTATACTGTATTGTAAAGTAACTACTTATAAAATTTTCATTTATTTTACAGTGCATTTGTTACAATATATGGATATTACTGTCATATGAATAATTGTAAAGGCCTAAATCATATTATAATATTATTGTAGGCCTAATAATTGTTTGGCATCCTAAAACACCAGTGTCAATGTAATGTAGACTGAGACTCTATATCACAACTAAAAAGATGTTTGAGCCCTCTTTAATGTCCAGGTACAAGTCAATGCTGTTTCTTTGTTCAATTTGCACACTGTACATGGGCTTAAGCTCTCAGTTTTGAGCTCTCAAAGTGCACCAGATTGATGCATTTAACCTTAAAGGAACACTCCACTTTTTTTGAAAATAGGCTCATTTTCCAACTCCCCTAGAGTTAAACAGTTGAGTTTTACCGTTTTCGAATCCATTCAGCCAATCTCCGGGTTTGGCGGTACCACTTTTAGCATAGCTTAGCATAGTTCATTGAATCTGATTAGACCATTAGCATCTCGCTCAAAAATGACCAAAGAGTTTCGATATTTTTCCTATTTAAAACTTGACTCTTCTGTAGTTACATCGTGTACTAAGACCGACGGAAAATGAAAAGTTGCGATTTTCTAGGCCGATATGGCTAGGAACTATACTCTAATTCCGGCGTAATAATCAAGGAACTTTGCTGCCGTACCATGGGTGCAGCAGGCGCAATGATATTACACAGCGCCTGTGACCCCCTGCTTGCACAGGGAGTGTGCCTTGCAACCATGGAGACATTTGTGAGAGACGCTGCGCAATATCATTGTGCCTGCTGCACCCATGGTACGGCAGCAAAGAAAAAATTTGAAAACGGTAAAACTCAACTGTTTAACTCTAGGGGAGTTGGAAAATGAGCCTATTTTCAAAAAAAGTGGAGTGTTCCTTTAAAATGTACAAAATTTTCTTCCTGGGGGCCATGCACCCGGATTCCCCTAGAGGAGGTACACCCGACAAAGTTTTGCAAATTCCTGTGGGAAACAATGTACATTTTATGAACTTTACTCCAGCATACTAGGGCTACTATGAAGTTCCTTTCATGACAGTAAAGCTGTTAACGGAAAATTAAATTGTCATTGGACAAAACAGATTTGGTCTAAGCCCTGAATGTTTACAGTGTCTAGCTCCGCCCCTGGATGAAACAATCTTTGACTGTGTAACCATCAAATTGATCAGAGGTAGGGAGACAGATGGCATCAAATACAGGCATTTTACATTATAGTATGCCACGTGATACTGTAAACACAGGCCTTACCATGGTAGAAACTGACAAATTACTGTATCTCACTTTGAAAGGATATAGACTCAGTCATATGGTACAGTGAAAATTGTATTGGCAGCAAACTGTGGCCATGTCATACCTTCATCACACATTTGATAAGACAATGGACAGAACTATTGCAAACTTTGGATTTTATGTCAGTTGGCTAATGTAAGTGTATTTTCCAATATGGCAACTGTAGTCTGAATTACCGTAACATTTTTTAATTCAGCAACAAGCGTCCTGGAGTCTTGGCAGACAACTAGGGCGGTGCTGGCAGGCTAAGAAGCCTCCAGGGCAGTACCGGTAAGCAGGGAGGCGCCAGATGCTCAGGTGACCAGGGAGGTGCCGGCGATTCAGTGGCCCAAGGAGGATCAACCTTCGTGGCCTTGCCAAGGAAGCCAGGCTCGGACACTATGGCCAATGTCGTGCCCCCACCCCCCACCCCAAAAAACAATTCTTGGGGGAAGCTATGGGGTTGTAAATGGAAGCAGACTTTGGAGTGGGCTCATGGGCTGGAGTGGACTCTGCAGCGGGGTCATGAGCTGGAGCGGACTCTAGAGCGGGGTCATGGGCTGGAGTGGACTCTGCAGCGGGGTCATGAGCTGGAGCGGACTCTAGAGCGGGGTCATGAGCTGGAGCCATCACTGGACTCTGGACAGGGGCTGGAGCCGATGTGTGTGTGGGCCAGACACACACAAATGTTAGTACCATTATGGGCAATGCAACGCTCTCTGGGCTTCTGGCTGAGCTCTATGAGGCGAGCGGGCTCCTGGCTGAGCTCTGGAGACCATTCTGGAGAGGACTCTGGAGAGCATTCTGGAGCAGACTCTGGAATCACAGGAAGGATGGGCGGTCTTTCGGGAGTGGACCGGCTCAGCAGGAGGGCATAAAGAACATATTGTTCCAATGAGCAATTGTTAGTGTCGGTGACTGAGCTGGTGACCATGACAATTATATTATACAGTTTTTTCAAATACACTTTTAAGATTTTAAATACACTACAAGTGCACAGTGAATACAATTAAGCACACTTCTTTTTCACAAGGGTGCTCTTTGCCACATGAAAGTAGATGGTTATTATATAAAAGCTTTGTGAATGCCCCCCTCTTTTTTTTGTCCTTTTGAAATCGAACTTTTAAAGTGCATGTAAAGGCTCTGGCTCTTAGTGTGAAAGCACAATGCAAGTCTACTGATGCAGTCATGCTGCATTACCGCTTACACATGCGAAACAGGCCCATCATGCCAGCTGCAGGAAGTCCTGCATTTCAATTCAAGCATACAGTAGGAGATGTACATGCATGGGTAGAAGCCCCGGGGCGTTACCAAAATGGTCATCGGGTGAACTGACATGCTTAAAAAAGACTTTGGTTGAGAATTCCACAGAGGTTGAATGGACTGGAAAGAATGTAAAAGGAAAGACGGGTTTTGTTATTATATTCTCCCCTTCTGTCTCTGTCACTGTTTCTCTCTCTCTCTCTCTTATTGATTATCCCAGAAAAAGGGAGAGGTCACGGGCTACACATTTGACTTTTTCCCCCATCTTCTTGTTCATTGACCTCCATTTGTCTCTGTCTCGCCATGCTCCCTCCGTTTCCTGATCTTCCATCCAACCGTCCATTCATTCAAGCCTTCTTTTCTGACTCTTTGTTCTTCATTTGACTCTTATAAATCAATCAATCCCATTTTCCTTTTTATCTCACGACAGTAAGCGTGGCTGGATTGCCTACAGCCATGTGCAAGGTTGAAAGCATCAGAGAGAGCAGGACACAGCATTTACTTACCTTGCAAATCTTATTAAGAGAGGGGATTGAATTATAATGTATTATTTCATTTGATTAGTGCATTTCAAAGCAGCTAATTAAGCATGGAAAGATAGCATTAGCAAGGACAAATTTTCAACTGTGTGTATATGTATTGTGTGACCACTACTTTCTAATGAGGTCAGCAGTATTTTGGGATGATGTTAAAAAGGACAAAAAGGAACTGATAAAGCTAGTTTTAGTCTACGTTTCAGTCAATAGCAAACAAAGTAAGACACAAGTTTCAAATCACTCTAGTTGCTGAATTAAATATGTAACAGTAATAAAGATTTCACATTAGAAAATGGACTTACATTAACTTACTTTGGTAATTGAAATGGTGACTTACAGTAATTTGACAGTCCCACGGTAAGGCCTCGGTTTACAGTATCACATGGCACACTGTAAAGCAAAATGTCTGTATGTGATACAGCAGTTACCTGCTATCTATCTCCCTCCTTCTGATGCATCTCTGATCAATCTGATGGTTTCACAGTCATTGATTGTTTCCTCTTCCTTGTACTCTATGATTGAGGTGCTATATAGGACTGCTACTGTACACAGAACCTGTTAAGCCCCTGTATCGTTCTTCAGCGGTTCTTTAGTGGTTCTTTGGGGTGGTTAAGGTGCTATATAGCACCACTGCCGCACAAAGAACATGTTAAGCCCCTTTAAAGGTTCTTTATGAGCCAAAGAACCACTGTTGGTGCTGTTGAGCACCATTTTTGTTGAAGAAATAAAATGTGATATGGCACCTCTTATGGGTTCTACATAGCACCATTTGACAAAGGTGCTGTAGATCACCTTTAAAGATGTGTCGCTACAAAGCACCAAAAGTGGTTCCCCTATGATTACGAGCCAAGAACCACTTTTAGTGCTATATAGCACTTTTTTTTTTTAGAGTGGTAGTGATAAGGAAACTTTTTGTGTTTTGTACTAACATAGTTGAAAATATTATAAAATGCTTGAAAATGGAAAAATGATAGACTTACATTACTTGCCTAATTGACATTACGAAGGTCTCACGTAGCCAGACCTTCAGACTGATGGCAGAAGGTTTGGACTCTATCACAGCTTTCATTGGCCAAGGGCCGCCCAAGAGGACTTTGACTGACATGTATTGCAACCAATCACAGTTCGTTTTGTTCCGCGTCATGTTTAAAGGCAAGAAAATGTAAAAGTCGATGTCCCTACAATAACAGACCGGCGTGCATACAATAAATTATTCATTCAAGAACGTTGTGCAAGTTTACTACAACAATGGAGCCGCGAACTTAACATATTTTTGAAAATCCATAGTTTAGTTGATCCTGATAAGCGCTCTTTGTCACGTTCTTCTGCAAGGGGGTTTGGCGTCACGGCCTGTGTTTCCAGGCGGACTATTAAAGAATGCGACACACACGTCTCCCGGACATCCTGTAGAATTCAACCAACCAGATGACGACTTCGAAAATCCTGAAGTGTTTCCAGATAAGTGTGCCATATGCTTCAGACGTTCAGCCAACGGTCCGTGGCCGTGACGTCTGAGGCTGAGACAAAATTGACATCAAATCCATAATGTTTTTGTTAGAATTTATTCAGTGTGTTATCAAAAGATATGAGGCCATGAGTTTTTGTGCTACAATGGTTTAGGTTTTGTGCTTGTGCTTAATGATCTGTTGTGACATTAGTACTAAGAGTTTTTACAGGCTTGTGAAAACAGGAACAAAGTAATAAAAAACTGTATTGCAATTGTGAGGCTGAACATTAAAACAGCAGCTAGGATTTATCAAGAACATCGCTATAAGCAATATCACAGGAGCAAGAGTGTTTTGCATATGTAGGCATAAGGCTAATGGTCATCACAACACTCCTGGAATACAGAACAACAGCATGATTGGTTTCCCCCTCGGTGGAAACGTGCTCCAGATAACATGAGATGTGGCCCTTTTGGTAGTTGGTGCACTGTGAGCACAAGGAAATCTAATCTCTTATCTTGAAAACACACTAATGCAACACAGATACAAACACACACACGTGTTCCATGCCACACACAGACATGCTTTAATCACCAAATACACAATCTCTGCTCTTTTCTAAAGCCTATTGGTTTGAGGGTTTTTTTTTGTTTTTTTTTTTGCTCTTTTGTGATTTAGTATTGACCCTTTCTCCCTTGTGTAACACACACAGACACACACACTCACTCACTCACACATTCTCTGCTTTGATTTAGTGTTGATCTCCTTCTCGCTGGCACACACGAGCCATTAATTACACGAACCAGTGCCTTAATCCTACGACTATTCCCACATGGACACAGCTGTCTGGACATTGCTGCAGATGGAATAAATCAATCAAATATCACTCCAGCAGTCTCTCTCTCTCTCTCTCTCTCTCTCTCTCTCTGATACAGAAGATGTCCTTTTTAACATTTCCCATCTTTTCTCTTTATCCTTATGTTACGACTCCTGGCTCAAGGGGAAGCAACAAAACGAGGGACACATGTAAATTAGGCTCAGAAGATAAGGCTTTAGTAATCACAAGAATTAAAGTAACTCTTCAATGATAAAACAAAAAAAAAACAAACAAACAAAAAAAATTATTAAGGAAATAAAGTTTCTGTAAGTGTCAGTAACATCAGAGTATAATGGCTGGATGTGTAATATACTGTTGCAGTGTAGCAAGTGCTCAGAAAAAAACAAAACACAACACAAACAATGTCCCAAACCAAAGTCCCCCATTTGACTCAGTTGACAGTCTCTTTTTAAAGTAGCGTCTGAACCTGCAGTGACAGATGTTACCAATGAAGTAATTTTTGGGTGGAGCAACCACAAAAACTCCCGAAACCAAACAGCAGGGGTCATCACAACTGGGCACCTGCATCAGTTCTACAACTGTTCTTTCTCACTCTGTTTCTATGGGTAGGTTTACACAACAATGATGTACTAAATACGGAAAAGTTTTCCTTTGCATTTTTCGAGTACAGACGACTACACTGTCAAAACAATCCTCGTTCACAAGGATCCACGAAAACGACTAAATGTTATGCTGCCAGGCCAGTAGTTGGCGATGTCAAGAACATTACTAAAGGAACACTACGCGCCTATAGACTGAATACGTACACATGCACATGACGTCACCGCTTTCACAAATTCATGTTTTTGTTGTTTACATGGAGATGATAATGGTATTGATTTCAAAAATTTGCACTTTGATACTGGATTTCAAAAGCTTGCGTTTTCATGCTGCCAAAACTCTGTTGTTGTGTAAATGAACGGCCAAAACACATAAAATTTTTTCCATTTTTAGCTGAAAATGGTGTTGTGTAAACGGCCCCTATGTTACAATGTCACAACCAAAGTTATTGTCGTTAACTAAAACTAAAACTATTAAAAATATTTCTGTTAATTGAAATAAAGCTGAAATAAAATAAAATAAAAATATTAGTTGAAAAATTTGAACTATCGAAAATTAGAAATGTTGCCTTAGCAATAAACTAAAATAAGTTTAAGTTGAAGCACAAAAATTATTAACTGAAAATTAATAAAAACGTAAAATTATAAAATATTTTAAAAACTTATTTTTGCTAGTTGCCAAGGCAACATTTCTCATTTTAATTTAGTTTAACATGACTTGAACTATATTTAAAAACTATTTAAAAAAAACGAAATTACAAAAATACACCACAAAATAACTAAAATGAAAACAGAAAATGTAAAAATAAAAACTGATTCAAAATATTAATAAAAACTATAATAGTGTCTCAATACACAATTTCATTTTATGTTAGGTGCCTACTAAGTACTTACCATGAACTTAAGTGTTTGATTCAATATACTCACATATTATTTAAGCAGGATAAGGTTAAGCTTAGGGACAGATTGCATGGTATGGCTAGGTTTAAGGCTGGGTTAAGATGTAAGGGAAGGTTGAACCGTGTAATTACATATGCAATTACAGAAATTAATTACAGATGTACATGCATGTATTGTTCTAAATGCAAGTATGACTTAAAAACATGTATGTACACAATACATGCATTGAATCAAATTATCAATCTAAAAGTAGTAGTTAGTAGTAAATGAATATAAAGTGCTCCCAATTCCTTTGCCTTTTGCAATCCTTTTAAAATGATGGCAGAAAGGTGAATAATAATGGTGGAAATGTAAACAGAGAGTCTGTTTTCACCCACTATACTGATTGTTTTTAGTTTTAAAGTAACTCAATATAAATAATAAATATTACTAATAATGCTTAATGTTGTCCAGTAGAAAATGAGGATATATAAAATTTAAAAAATGAAAAATAATGTTAGTAAGATTAGGAAACTTATGTGGTTGTCTTACATGAATGCTGTCTATGTATTCAGTAGACAGCAGAGCGGCTCACTCTTGAATCAGAGCCAATGTTTTTTTTGTTTGTTTTTTTTTGTCTGCATGATTATGTGATTGTGCACTGCTCTCTTTAGCATGCTACCGGTCTTTCCTCCTCATATACACGTTTATCTCACACTCTACTCGTCTATCTCTCCACAGCCGTCCTCAGCGTGCTGTACTTCCTTTCCTTTTGGCAGGGCCTCCCTCATTTTTCTCTTCATGCTGTCGTTTTTTCTGCAGGCAATCTAGCTGTGCACTGGGCTGTGAAAGACTCTCTCTCTCTCTCTCTCTCTCACACACACACACACACACACACTCAAGACACAAACATACAGATTTATACAACCTCTCAACACCTATCAGTGCAGCAACAGCTATTTGGCACATGAAAAAGAAATTTTACAGGTAAGTGTCTCTATCAGCTGAGACAGATGATTTTTCTTGCATAATCAAGCCATGAAAACACACACACACACACTGAATTTGAGAGAGACATGATTTTTATACTGTACAAACTGTAAATTCTATCCCCTAACCCCCTAAACACAACACTCACAGAAAACATTCTGCATTTTTTAACACACAAACAAACACAAAGTCATTTAATATCATTTATAAGCTGTTTTCCTCATGGGGACCGAAAAATGTGCCCACAATATTGAACATTTCTGGTACTTGTCCCCACAATATACAGAATACCTGAACCACACACACACCTTGTGTTTTCAAAATTAATTTCCCATACCACAGGACCTTTTAAAATGATGGCAAATAATAAAATAAAAATGATAACAATGTAAAGTAGTGTTCCTGAGAAACAGGACCTGAGATAAACACCTTTCCTTATACATTGATAATAATTTTACTTACTGGTTTAAGTCAAACATTCTCATCCAAGTCTAGATATTCTGGTCTCTAGATATTGCTTGGGCCCCTCCTTCAAAGTCTAAGAAGATAGAAAAGTAGCATTACACCTTCTTAAAAAGCAACATGATTTAAGGACCTTCAAGGACCTTATGTATGATCATATTTACCATTGAAATCAAATAATTTCAGTTTTGTGTGAGGGCGAAAATGCTCCCCATGCAGATTTTGCTCATGTTGGTCGCGCAAATTCGCCGCACTGACCAACAGAAAGCTGCTTGGTTTGAAAGCAAGCTTTGCTTCATACATCTCTACATTATTGACCATAGACAATGGACTTTTGCCCACAAAATTTCTCTGAAATATCTGAAAGTATCTGAAAGTGTGTCGTCACAAAGAATGAGAAATACAGACCATGGATAATTCAAAATGCTAAACCTCCGGGGAATCACTGGTGTGACTGCACCTTTACACTTAGTATGAGCCTTAGCAAGCATCATTTAAAAAATGGCCCTAATCCTTCTGGTGTATTTCTACAAAGACTTTGAATTTCCTTCTAAGGAGTAGCATGACTAGATGGAGCAGGTTTGTGTTGGTTTTAATGACTGATCCTGGTGCAGTGGGAACACAGGTTTACCTCCCAGCTCTGATTTCACAGCTCCTCTGCTGTTTACAGTCTCTCTCCCTTCTCAGTCTGTCACTCCCAATCACATCAATGTGCACAGGACACACACACACACACACACACACACACACACACACACACCGAGAGAGACATTTCTGAGGACAAAGTCTTTAGAGAGAAAAGTGGTGCGGAAGGACTGTGAATGTAAACATCTGAGTGACAGGTTTTTAGTGGCAGGTTTTTAGTGGTGTTTGCTAAGGCAACCCCTAATCTAGATATTAAACTTAAATGCGTAACTCGTCCTGCAGTGTTTGAGGTTGAAGGCACGAACCTCAAACCACGCACAGCTTGTTGCGAAAAGGTGTGCTATTGCTTTTATAAATGTTCAGACTTATGACTTTTGCCTGGTGGATGATAAAATGGCTGAAGAAAACATAGGCTTGAGCCATATATACAGGTCGCAATCCATCTTACTTTTGATATAAGAGCAATTCTGGCCATTTGAACTTAAATGTGTCTGGCTTCCAGTTATTCTATGTGTACAAAAACAGTCTGTTATGCTGCTTGATATTGGAGAATATTATTTGTTATATTATTTTAACTGAATATCATAACCAGGAACACACTGGTTTGTAGCGCAAATATTTTTATTGTTTACTGTGCTTTGTTATTCTTCTTGTTATTATAGCAGCTAATGAATCTGGATTCTCACACATTCACAGAAAATAGCTTACTTCCATGTTGTAAAATAAGGTGTGTATATTGGAGGTGGGCTCTTTACACATGGGCTAGTAAGAACCCCAGCTCTGTGTCAAAGCACATTTGCTAACCACTAGGCCAAGACTAAATGGCAGATTTACTTGTGACACTTCACTTGGCAAACATCCCCATGTCAGCATTTATAACTCTGATATGGTGAAAGCTGGATTTCCTGCCAAGCTACTCTTGAAATCTACAAACATCCACTGATTGCATATGTATAGCTTTGAATGCATTTTAAAATAGCCTATATGATTTGTAGATGTTAATTCACTGTCAATCTAATCAGGTTTATAATGCGTATTGAGTAGAGAAAAATATACATCAGCCAAAATATAACACAAGGTTCATGATAAAATCCCAAGACTTTATCTATTGTTACAGTGTAGGAACAAACAAACGAAGTAAGAAAAAATAAAAAAAAATAAAAATTGCCATTCATGTTATTCACTGTGGAAAACAATGGTACAATATGGTGCTTAATGATTGCTATAGTCATATATCATTGTATTTACCTATTATTGCAAAAAACATGGGACTTTCATAGTGCACACAGTATAGCCTGTTATTATTTTGTGTCTTAAGCATAATTTGTGTGCATATACACATGATGACAATTATATAATTAAGTTGAATTATTTAAATACACAATACATATCGCATGGTCCTATGCGCGCACATAAAGATGCAACTACATAAATAGTGGAAAACTGGAGGAAATCCAGACCTGCATTTTATTATTTATTTTTATTATTTATAAATGCTGTGACTGCCATCTGCTGTAAGATATGTGTAACTACAGTTACATGGAGCTGCAGATATTATATGAAATGATAATTGTCCGTTCATGAAAAGGAGTGATGATGAGTATGGTAGAAAAGAAGAAAGAAAGAAATTGTCACAAGTCACTTAACCTGATAATAGACATTATTCACAGCGCCATCTTTGATTTTTTTACAGGAATGAAGGCGAGGCTGTGAGGGATAGACATCTCTTCTGTGGGTTGTACTGTTATTTAATGTGTTTTTGGATCGTTCTGCTGATGAACCACTGCAAAAAAATATCTTTCTGAAACATTTCACGCTTCCGGAGGCCTTAAGGTGTCATAACTGATAGTTCAAATTGGCTTACAGCACCCAAGTTTCTTTGGGAAAGAGAGATTGTCACACCAAAGTCAACTCCAGAGCTTCTGGTGGGAGACAGACGGGCAGGAGGTCAGACAGACAAAAAGGTGGTGACAGGCACTGAGTAGTGCAGACAGACTGATTCCACAGTATTGATTGCTGCCTGCGTATGCAGTGCTGACACTGATGAAACTGTGTGAAGTGCCTGTGAATGAAAGCTGGTCTTTAATCATCCACACTAATAGATGTGTGTGTGGGGGGATGGGGGATGGGTGTTCAGGTATTCCCTACATTATAGGAACAAAATGTCCCCACAAGAATAGTAATACCAGAAATCTTTTATTATTTTTTTTTTACTTTTTATTTTGGTCCCCATGAGGAAAACAGCATATAAATCATTTTATATGATGTTTTTTGAAAATGCAAAAATGCAGAAAGCTTTCTGTGAGGATTATTTAGGGGTAGGTTTAGGGTTAGGGTATAGAATAGTTTGTACAGTAGTCAAGTCAAGTCACCTTTATTTATATAGCGCTTTTAACAATGCAGATTGTGTCAAAGCAGCTTTACAGTGATAACAGGTATATAATTTTGGCTGCACAGCAGCTCTTAAAGAAAATGGTGTTATTATCCATCTTAAGTAAATTCAGTATTGATTCATTCCGATGTAAGAATCAATAGTTATTAATTTAGTTAATTTATCTATATCAGCACTGGAGTAAACAGTGATGTCATCATCCAGCTCAGTTCAGTTCGCATACAATGGTGTCAATGCAGGCAGATCAAAACACTGTTGAATATCAAATGTCAAGTGTCCCCAACTAAGCAAGCCAACGGCGACAGCGGCAAGGAACCTAAACTCCAGCAGGTGACATCAGGTGGCAAACAGGTGTTAAAATGGAGAAAAAAACCTCAGTATAAAAATCATCATGTCTATGGAAGGTCCATAACATGATAACACAACCTGTGTGTGTGTGTGGTGTTCAAGTATTCCCTACGTTTTGGGGACAAAATGTCCCCACAAACATGGCAACATATCCACTGAGGCCGTGAGGCGAGTTGAAAGCGAGAACCCAGGTGCAGTTTATTGATGTGAAGCAAACTTAATCCAAATGAAATAACTTAACATATGGGTTGACTGGAAAATAAACATGAACATAAACATGGACTCGAAATGTTGTTTTATTAACAAAGTTCGGGAGGATCACATGCAAATGTTCTATCCAATCAACTCATCATCAGCAATTACCACGTCTTAGCATCTTAGCAGCATGAGAGGAAGCCCAGTTGACTCACCTACATTCCTCGACGTTTTATTTAGCATTTGGCCCACCCATTTGTTACGATTTCCGAGATTGAATTCTTCCCGTCTGATGACGAATCCCTCGTTGCCCAGGATCAGGACACCAATGCAAGGAGCACCCGTGCTCGACAGGACACCGCAACAGAGCCTCCAGCAACACCATGCGGTCGTCGGCCGCGCCGCTTTTTGTACCCCAAGACGCCGAGGTTTGCTCTCAACTCCACCATCAAGACATCTACCATCATCTTCAGCATCCTCCTACACATCAGCACACCCCACAATCCCTACATTCACGAGTTTACACGTACATGAAATCAAAATAAAGTAATTCGTATAGTAATTTATGCGTATTTGGCGTGCTGTCCGGGGGAGGGCTCCGAGCTCAGAATTTGGCCCGAACCCAGAGTACTCCCCCTCCTTAACTGGGATAGAAACCAGCCAAGAGTGAGGTGATGGGGTGGTGGAGGGATGCTGTGAAACTTGTCGTGGGATAGAGGTGAGAGACGGCTTTATATACCGGCTTCCTCTTGCACTGATTGGTTGATTACCTGAACGTGCGCCTCCCGAATTTTGTTAAATAAAACTTCATTTAGAAAAATGGACAGTGTTGGGGATAAGACAAGCGCTAATTTTTCCAGGAGAATGAATAAGACAGAGCTAACCTGTATGTTTCACTGCAGTCCGCATTCCCATCTCCAAAATCCACTCCACCTTCCAAAGCCACTAACAAAGCGAGCAAGAATCACCAGGCCCCGAACTCACGCTCTCAAAAATCACTGTCTCCCTCCCTCGCAAGACCGTTTCTTCTGCGAGCGTCAGGTCGTGGCAGCAGGCCTTCAGCCAGTCTGGGCCACGGCTGCTGGCACCAGAGGCGGACCCATTCCCAGCCCCGGTAGCTCACTATTCAGAGCTGATATTCCCATAAACCACCCACTGAAACCCCTCCTTGATGCCTCTTTCAATTCCATTCATCAAGCCATTTCCCTAACTGCATGGAAGTGTTTTAAGTATTTCCACTCCACATACAACCTGCCTTTTCCCAATTTTTCTCTGCTCACCATCACTTCATTCATTTCTCATCTCAACATCACCAAAAACGTCCATACCAGCTCCATCAAAGGTTACCTAAGCGGAATCCAATTTTTCCACAAACTCATTCGTTTCACCCTCCTCAGAAATAGCCAATTCACAGACATCTATGCTTATCAAAGGGATCCAAAGAACCCAACCCACCGGCCCAGATGGCAGGCAACCAATAACTTTAGAAATACTCACCAAATGTATCTCCACCCTCTTCCGAGGATACCACTCCATCCACACTGCCCACACACTTGATGCAATGTTGATATTGGCTTTTTTGTTTCCTCAGATGCTCAGAACTCACCAACACATCCCACAATCTCAGATTTATCAGTGCTTGATGACGAAACCATCTCTTAAATCATAAAGCAAAGTAAAACAGATCAAATGAAAAATCTCCCATCACCAATTCAGCCATACCAATACCTCTTAGCCTACCTTAATTTCAGAAGCTCACAGGCAAAACCACCATATGACCCACTTTTTTTACAGATGAGTCTAATCGCCCCATCACACGTTTCTAGTTTCAAAGACACCTTAAGTCCATTTTGCTCCAATCCGGCATCCCAGCAGAGTTTTTTTTCCAGCCATTCATTTTGTATAGGTGCAGTAACCATAGCTGCCCAAAAAGGCTTTCCCAGCAGCAGATCCAAGCAATTAAATGCTGGTCATCAGAGGCTTTCAGGAGTTACATTCGATCACATCACTCCTACATCAAAGACACTCAACAACTCTCATCACCTAAATTCATTAACACCAGCTTGTTCCCATACACCCAAACCTACAGGCTCATCTTATCCACTTTAACACCATCAATCCACTAAATAGTGGAAATATTTCCATTCTAACTGCCGCAGCAGCATCCACCCACGTGCTCCCGCAGGAACCAACTTCACTATTCAACTGCCACAACAGCTCCCAGAGAAACTCTGCTTCTCCATCCAAATTGTTCCACTGCCTCAGCAACGCTATTTCCTCCACTTCCACAGAAACACCTTTTCTCTAATGCTGCAGCAGTGAAGTTCCCATCTGCTCCCACAGGAGCTCAGTTCTCTCTGACAAAATTTCTCCACTGCCACAGCAGTGATGTTATTTCACGTTCCCGCAGGAGCTCAGTTTCATTGAAAATTTTCTCTACTGCCACAGCAGTGATGTTATTTCACGTTCCCGCAGGAGCTCAGTTTCTTTGGAAAATTTCCTCCACTGCCGCAGCAGTGATGTTCCCTCTGCTCCCGCAGGAGCTCAGTTTCTTTGGAGAATTTTCTCCACTGCTGTGGCAGTGATGTTCCCCCATGCTCCCACAGGAGCTCAGTTTCTTTGGAGAGTTTTCTCCACTGCTGTGGCAGTGATGTTCCCCCATGCTCCCACAGGAGCTCAGTTTTTTGGGAAAATTTCTCCACTGCCGCAGCAGTGATGTTCCCTGTGCCCGCAGGAGCTGTTTCTTTGAAAATTTTCTCCACTGCCGCAGCAGTAATGTTCCTTCACGCTCCCGCAGGAGGATCCACAAATAAGAAATGAGAAGCACCCCTTAACTATGATAATACAAAAGTGATGTATATAAAAGACATGAAAACCTAAACATAATTCAAAACCCAAAACCAAACTTAACAGCAATATTCAAAATCTTTGTCCTTGTGGGGACATTTTTTGGTCCCCATGAGGAAAACAGCATATAAATCATACTAAGTGATGTTTTTTGGAAATGTAAAAATGCAGAAAGTTTTCTGTGACCTACCGTTTAGGGTTAGGGATAGGGGATATAAAAAACAGTATAAATATCATAATGTCTATTGACTGTCCCTAGGAGTCTGACTGAAATTAGAGAGAAGAAAAGATGGAGAGGTGCACAGACAAACTGATTAAACAATGGTTGACAAGCTTTTAATTTTAATTTGGCACTTTCTAATGCTGGTTTCAAGTACTGGTTCATTTTAAAATAAGAAAATAATGACAGAATCTACATTTTTGGTTGAACTATTCCTGTAGCTTGAAACTGTAATAATGCAGTGCGGGCTTTACAAAAAGACTACTGGATGATGAGGTAGTGCATATTCTTATTATTAGTGATCCAAGCACTGAATCAATGTTTTTGAGCAAGGACCATTCTGAGCCGAGGTATTGAAGTTTCCGTAAATATCTGTATAACCCAAAATTTGTTGTGGGCTTTGACACAAAGAAGGCAGCAGGGGTTAAACTAAGTAAAACAAAAATAAAACTGTTGTTTTTGCAATACCAATACATAGATGTAATTGCAAAAAGAAAAATTAAAAGTGATCAAGCAACCTTGATATGGATTGACCCTTAGCCAAAACAATGGTTTTATATTTGTGTACATCATACTGTATTTATTTTAAAATTTAAACTATTTCAATTTTTGCTGAAAAGCATGCTTTTTGTGGCAATTTCCATGTGACAACATGCTCCTTTATTGGTCACAATGTGTATAAGTACGGTAAAAATGAACAGTAGCTTTTCTGTAGTCAAGATTTTGATTTATATGAATTAAAAGTATGTGTTTCAAAAATAAACCTAAAACTGAGAAATATTCACTGGAATAAAACTTGTGACAACAAGCCCCGGTTTCCCAATATTTATGAACTTTAGGATATAATAATACAAATATGTTTTTATTTATTTAAATCTGAATGTATGCTTGCGATTTTTTTAGAAAGGAAAACATGACGTTATACTGAAAAATATGTTCCACAGAGACATGGCATTTTGAAACGAAGAGAATTCCAGAACAGCTCTGGAACATTCAGCATTACTTTTCTCATCAACCTCATCGCTCGTTTCCTCAATAATCAACCGTTAATCCAATCAGAGACGGCAGCGCTGCTACTACGGTTGGAAAAGTAACACTTTCCAGTTCTACTTCTCATATGTCGCTTTCATTCGGTTGCCACGCATTTAACACAGATTCGTACATTTGTGCCAGAATTTTCTGGAGGCTAATTTTGCGTCATAATTACAAATTTAATCTTTTATGAGATATTAATATAAATGAATGCACAAATTACAATACATAAGAATGTGAGCCTACGAATAGTTTGTATAATGTAATTTCCTTTCAATTATGTGCATTATGACATAACACGTTACGCTCGCATACCTGATGGGGTTAAACTAGAATACCTGGCAACCCATCTCCCGGCTACATTGATAATAGGCAGAGGCGGAGCGACGCTAGTGTCTTGGTAGATTCTGGAACCTCATGCCCACGCTATGGAGAAAGTAAGTAACTTATATAGAACAGCCTGTATTACATATTATGAAGAAGATATTAGCTTTTTAAATCATTGTGCAAAATAAACTGTTAGAAGTGTTAAAAGTGTTTTGCTTATTTTGCAGACGTAGTGAGTGTAGCTCAGTATAAACCGCATCAATGATAGTATGGGCTAGTTGGCTAACAACGCGTTAGCAGCTGACTATGTCACGCTGTGCTTTAACCTGCAATCGGTGCGAACGATTCTTCTGCAATGGTTATCTTAAAGAAAGTGATCATTATAAATACAGATGAGGTTCTGTGTGAGTAATGCAGGTTTATTCATCTGGTCGATCTCCTCCATCAGTTAGCAAGTTAGCCTAAGCTCATGTCAGATCTAGAGACTTCTGTGTGTGTGTGAAGGGCGGAACGTCACTTCATTCAGTTACTCGTGCTAAGACTAAACTATCTTTTCTATTAAATGATTATTAAATGGCACTCCAATCAAAGCGTCCTTTAGAAATATGAATAGGATTGTGAGGTCTTCATAATTCGGTACCAAAGGATCATAATGGGACATGTCTTATTATAGGATTCTATCATAACACTAATTAAAATGAGTTGTTTTTATTGCGCTTAAAGGATAGTAAAAAAAAAAGAAGTCCCGTTTATCTCGTAAGGTCTTTTTTTTCTCCCCCCTTTCATTTCTTTTGTTATTATGCAATTCTTATGGGTCGCTATTAAATAACTTAAGCGAAAAAAAGTCTTTAAGCAGCACTGAGTTTGCAGGGAGACGTGCCTGAATGTAAGTTGTTACTCCGGGCATCAGCTGTCAGTGACGTTTATGTCAAATCTCGACAACAGATGCTGCGCTGCTGAACATCTCACACAGTTCACTGTTTCTAAGAGCTTCCGTTTAAAATCACGGCATACAAACGCAAATTCATGTAGGATCAGTTATACAGTCAATAAAGGATTAGTTCATGCAAAAATGAAACCCAAAATGGGTTCTAGTTTAAGTCATTTAAAAACCAGTCGTTAATAATTTCTTAAATTGGAACATGAAGTCCACACTAGAGTCTTAGTAACTACTAGCTAGTTTGTAAGTAACTCTGTAATTTATTTGGTTGCACCATTTGTTCTTAAAGTCACCATAAAATCAAAATTGACAATTTACCTGTCACTCACATGAGATCGACCAATAGCGAACCACAACAATCCAACGATCCAATCAGTTCCCGATGGACAAAATCAAGTCCCGCCCTACACTTTTTTTTTTTCTTTTTTTTTTTTCTTGTACGAGAAGCAATTTCACCCAGATATACATTACAATAGTGAAGAAAAGACTGTTGCAACTTCTGTTTCATGGCAAAACGTAGCTCGTAAGCTCTCCGTAAATTAGTTGCAGTATAACGTGTTTACCTTCAATGATTTACCCTAGAAGTGTTGAAATGTCATAAATTTCAGTTTATCCTTGATTCTGACTATTTTTACCTCGCATATCTAACAGTAAAATGTTTCCACTGAAATACAATACTAAAGTATTTTATATGTAAATAACATTCAGAAACTGTATTTGAAATTAATAAGGATTAGTAAAGAAATACATTGACAATGATTTTTTTTTTTTTAATTTTTATAAATGCGTTCACGTTTATAGTAAAAGTAATGGTAACCCTTTAGTTTAGGGTCCAGATCTAACTGTTAACTAGTTGGTTATTAGCATGCAAATTACTAGTATTTTGGCTGTTTATTAGTTCTTATAAAGCACATATTAATGCCTTATTCTGCATGACCATATTCTACATCCCTCAAACCTACCCAATACCTAAACTTAACAACTACCTTACTAACTATTAATAAGCAGTAATTAGGAGTTTGAGGCAAAAGTCGTAGTTAATAGTTAGTTAATATTCAGAACAGGACCCTAAACTAAAGTGTGACCAAAGTAATTTATTCACAATGCTCTCTTAAAATGTAAATGTCAACATTGTCATGTTTCTAAAGAATTGAAGTCTGTCAGGTAAAATAAGTGCTTACAGATGCAATTCAGTCAACCTGCTATTTTATTCCAGCTGTTACTCCTGGTCTGAGGCTTTTGTAAATATTTAGTTTATGCGTAGTGTTACTTTTCATCTAAGTATAATGGTGCAAAATGTTTAGTATTGCGTAACTTGGTGCTCCTTTACAACAGAACTAGGTTAAGTTGCAACTTAAGCACAGCTGGTGTATCTGACCTGTTTCTAGTTGAATGAAATGCTCAATGCTGCTGCTGTTCTTATCCTGACATATTAAAAAACTTTATTAAATGTAAATGTTTACTTTATCTATCTTTGTCACTAGGTATCACAACTGAAAGATCAAGGTAACAAAGCGCTGAGCGCAGGAAATGTTGATGAGGCGGTTAGGTGCTACACAGAGGCCCTGACATTAGACCCTTCCAATCACGTCCTCTTCAGCAACCGGTCTGCCGCCTATGCCAAGAAGGGCGATTATGACAATGCCCTGAAAGATGCCTGCCAAACAATAAAGATCAAGCCAGACTGGGGCAAGGTGAGCTGTCTTTTTTTTTTTTTTTTTTCCCTGATAGATTGCCATTTCTACTTTGTTTTCTTCTTCTTCCAGAGCCATTCTTCACTTTTCATGTGTTGTATTTTGCCTTTTTTAAAGGGTTACTCAAGAAAAGCTGCTGCTTTGGAGTTTCTTGGGCGACTAGAGGATGCCAAAGCGACCTATCAGGAGGGCTTACGTCAAGAGCCGTCCAATCAGCAACTCAAGGAGGGACTTCAAAACATGGAAGCACGGTTAGCAGGTAAAGAATGTTTTCATTCTTTTGCCATGATTTTGGAAAAAATGCCACAAAGCCAGGGTTTTTCCTGCATTGAAAATATTTTGGTGGCTGCCAAAGATTTATTTGATCATTTAATGTGACGTTACCTGCTGTTCTGCAGTACCGGTACCCGCTGATGGCCATCTGCTTTAAAACACTCCTGTGAGTGTTTGTGTAAGTGCTCTGTGAAGAGTGTCAAAGGTTTCTATTTGCAACCTGTTTTTGCAGACAATCACAGACATAGGCCTACCTGTTGAGCTTGTGAACGCAGTGGCCAATCAGATGTGTTCAAGTTATTCAGAATCCACTCACTACCGTTTAAAACGGCGGAGTTTTTGTTCAGGGCGACTTCTGCACGCTAGCGAATCCTTTCATTATAACTAGGGCTGCCCCCCTAATATTCGACTGATCGTTAGTTGAGTAGAAGAGGCTTAGTCGACCAAAAATTTTATTAGTCAGTTACTCACAGGAAAAAAAAAAAAAAAAAAACCTTGTGGCGAAGTCATGCATTCCATGAGGGACAGATTGTTAACGGCGGGTCCATGTGATAATTACAGTATGTTGGGCAGGAAATCCAAACGTTCGCCTATCATTTGTCGACCTCAAATATGGCTTATCACTTGAAACATGCAAGTAGTAGCAACTTTACATGGCTGCTCACTCTAACGTTAACCTAGATAAATGTGTGCTATTATTAGACGCATATCCAAGTATTTGTGCGGAGTGTGAAAGCTGAAGTATAGAGCGCTTTACTGCATGACATGGAGGCGCTGGAGCGATTACTTGCGTTTTTTCCTGATAACAGCGGAAACAACTTAAAATACGCCATCATTTCTGGTCATACAGATAAGAGTAATACATCATTCTTTCTACTTTTATTTGTGTAAACTCACAATAACAAGAAAACATTGTGCCTTTGTAAAATAAAGAAAAAAAGCAGGATTTGAAGTATTCTGCTGAGCGCGTCAAAAAAATAAACCAAAACTCTGTGTATACTTGCCTCGCAGACATGAGAAATATATCTATAGAAAGCTTGAAATGGCAAAGTGATTGTCAACCAATTCAAGTGAAAAACAAATTCTCAGATGATGTAATATGATCCGTATGAAACGTGCATATTGGAGCATCCACTTCTGCGGAGTCAGCATTGTTGACTTAATCTCTGCAGCCGAAAACATTATCAATAAATTATTAAAATGTTTAGACGGTCTCCTTGCTGTTTTTTCACGACACATTCATAATCACTACTTATGTCGTTGCGCTGTGACAAGCCTAATGCGTGCGCTTGATAGCTGATATATATATACATACACACACACACACACACACACAATTAAAGGCTCATTATTATGATTTATATGGCTTATTAATATACACGTGTGATTAGTTGACTACTCATTTAAATGAACGACGACTAGTCAACTAGAAAAATCTTTAGTCGAAGGCAGCCCTAATTATAACCAACAAAGTATAATCACAATGTCAATAAGAGATTCGTTGCACAGCGTAGACGGCTTCATTGATTATAACGGGAGTTTCGCAAGAGTGCAGCTTTGTGTACCTTGTGTTGAACGGCTTCAGTGTAATTGACAGCTTCAGTGATTATAATGTCTAATAATACATGTATATAATATATTTTTCATACTGCTAACTACACATTGCAAAGTTTCTGGATTGACAACTGTATTTAAATGCGTGATTGAAGGTGATTCACATGGGTAGGGTATTTTGTACTGTGTGTGGATGACCGTGTTCGTCCGCCGTCACCGAAGACCATTTTTGACCCAGGAAAAACCCTGAAAGCAAAATTAAATGGTTTGTTCACGTCAAGAGCATAGCGTAATGTTGCATTCAGCATCTGACAAAACTGATTTCAACAACCTCCAACTGTATTATTTTTTTCTTATTCAAGTCAAAATATTCACTCAGTCTGAATAAGCCTTAAAGCACATATACCATTGAAACTGGTGTACTTTAAGCCTCTTTGGGTCAAAAAAGCCTAATAGTTCCACAAATGCTTTTTTCCACCTAGTTTCCACCTGTACCAAAGTCTTTTTTTTTATTAGCTTTTTTTTTTCTCGTAAGATTAAAAGGTTATTTGTAGCGTGTGGTGGAGCATGGCAAGAAATTGATTCTCAGATTTACTGTGATAACTGATGTTGTCTTGTACTTTTCAGAGAGGAAGATGATGAACCCATTTTCCATTCCCAACTTGTATGAAAAGCTGGAGGGTGACTCTCGAACCCGAGCGCTGCTGTCTGACCCCAGCTACAGGGAGCTGCTGGAGCAGCTCAGGAACAAGCCCTCGGAGCTTGGCACGTAGGTGCTTTGTGTGCCTTTCCGCTGCTCACTTTCTCTGCGTCTGTCTTAGCAGAATGTACAGTTATCTGGTCATTATCACAAAATAATCTGCAACACTAAGTGAAGGTCTCTTGTATAGTGGTCGACCATATATTGCATTATAGGATACAGTATCTCACACAATGACCCTGTGTACTGCACACTCTGGCAAATATTAGGTTATCTGATGTTATCTGGATATATAGAAAATTGTCATACTCTGCACATGCCATATTTTCCAGTAAATGTGAGTAGTATGTCTTTTCTAGCATATTCTAAGAATTTGTTGTAATATCTAGTCATCTCTATTTTTTTTTTTTCCAATTATTTTGACCTGTAGGAAACTGCAGGACCCTCGTGTGATGACCACTCTCTCAGTGCTGCTGGGGCTGGATCTGTCTGGCATGGATGAAGACGAGGAACCGACTCCGCCCCCTCCCCCTAAACCCAAAGAGACAGCTCCGCCCCCTCCTAAAGAGGAAGACCTACCAGAGAACAAGAGAATGGTACTTTTTGTCAAAGCACATGGTTTGGTGTAGCGTCGCTGTACATGTAGTACTCTGACTGAAGTGGCTTAATGCTTGTGTCTGACCCTGACCAGGCCTTAAAGGAGAAGGAGCTGGGAAACGCAGCGTATAAGAAGAAAGAGTTTGATACTGCACTGAAGCACTATGAAGAAGCTCTAAAGCATGATCCCACCAACATGACCTATCTGTCAAACCAAGCAGGTAAGAATTATACATATTAGAGACATTGTGCAGTGGTTAAAGCTAGGGTGTGCAGTTTTGTAGAGGCTAGCAAAAGCAAGCTAGATTTGAAAGCATAAGATCCCACTCTCCCTTCAAATCGCTCTCCAAAGCCACGCCTCCTCCAAAATGTATGAACGTGCACAGCCAGAGCAGAGTCTGCAAAGCGTCACAAGAGATGGTGTTAAATTACCTCATATCTCAAAGGACATACAATTACAATAATAAACGTAAACAACTTGGAGACCTCTGACACCTGACTGCTGCAGATTGATTTCAGCATTGACAATGTTGCCATAAATAATAATAAAAAGGTATGAAGTAAATTTTTAAAATAACTTTTTAAAGCCGCCTTTTTAGTACACTGTTGCTGTCAAAGATGTCTGTCTAATGCATGTTTACTGGTGTTATTTTAGGATTATTAATATACTGTTATAGTTTTTATTTAATTAATTTTTTTATATTACATTAGTTATTAGTCTTATTAATTTTAGCTTAGTCATTCATTTATTTGAGTAATTTTATGTGCTTTTGTTATTTTCATTGTTTCTTTTGTTATTTTCAACATTTACTATTTGGCTTTTATTTTTATTTCATTTTTGGTTTATTTCAGTTGTAGTTTTAGTTCTTCAATTTAAGCCTATTTTAGTTAGTTGTCAAAGCCAACTTTTCTAACTTAAGTATCTAATATTTGGTAACACTTAACAATAAGGTCTCGTTTGTTAACATTAGTTAATTTATTAACTAACATTACCTAACAATGAGCAATAGATTTGTTGATATATATATTAATCTTTGTTAACATTAATTAATAAAAAAATACAACTGTTCATTGTTTGTTAGTCCACAGTGCATTAACTATTGTTAAGAAATAGAACTTTTGATATGAATAAATGTTAATTTATATTAATAAGATTAATAAATGCTGCAGAAGTATTTTTCTTTCTTAGTCCATGTTAACTTATGTAGTTAACTATAATGTTAACAAATGAAACCTTATTGTGAAGTGTTACCTATCTACGTATTTCAGTTAATAAAACATTTAATAGTTTAATAGTTGTTAGTTTTAGTTAACAATAAACCTGATGTTGACTTTACAAAACAATGTATAAACAGTGCAGCAGAAGGCAAAAGCACGTTCTGTGAATGACCATTTAACCACTTAAAAACAACAGCGAGATGCATAGCATCAAAATAAGAATGCATCCTTTGTGCTCATTATTGTGTTTGTTAACCCTTGCCCTTCCACTTAGCTTTGGTTCAAGTGTGTAAATAAAAGGTTTGGTGTTGTTTATTTTAATAGTCTAAAATAGGATGAAACCACCTTAACTGCTCTCACAAACACACAACTGCTGTAAGTGGATACTTCTGATTCAGATTATTTGTTTTCGCTCTCTCAGCTGTACATTTTGAAAAGGGGGATTTTGATAAGTGCAGAGAGCTTTGTGAGAAGGCCATTGAGTTGGGCAGAGAGAACCGAGAAGACTACAGACAGATTGCCAAGTAAGTTAGTTTTCTCTACCTGAACAAAACTGAAAAATAAGTTTTAATTTATTTCTGGTTATGGCCTAATGTCGAAGTTGATTTCCATTAGAAGTGTAAAAGTTTTATACATCAACTTTACATTATGTACAAAATCTCTTTTTTTCCTGTCCTTTTGCAGGGCATATGCCAGGATCGGTAACTCCTACTATAAGCAGGAGAAGTACAAAGAGGCGATCCAGTTCTTTAACAAGAGTTTGACAGAGCATCGCACACCTGACGTCCTCAAGAAATGCCAACAGGTCATTGAGATTTGTTGAAAAATTTACATAGATATCCTAATATATCTTTCCTGTTAGACTGTGGTGTCCTGGTCATAATTCACCTCAAAATCAAAGTGATGAAATCTTGCAGGCTGAGAAGTTTTTGAAGGAACAGGAGAAGCAGGCCTACATCAATCCAGATTTGGCTCTGGAAGAGAAAAACAAGGGCAATGATGCCTTCCAGAAGGGTGTGTATATGAACCAAATCCAGACATTGCTGTAACCTTACACAGGAGATTCCGATTTAAAAATAAGATATGTTTTGTAATGGTTAAGATTGTGATTTGAATTGTTCTGTTGGTGTGTATTGTGTAGGTGACTATCCTTTGGCCATGAAACATTACTCCGAGGCCATCAAGAGAAACCCTTACGATGCAAAACTCTTCAGCAACAGAGCTGCCTGCTACACCAAACTACTGGAATTCCAGCTGGCCCTTAAGGTACGATCACACATCAGGGCTCCAGACTAACATCGAAGAGCACTAATTCTACAGATGCTGCCAATAGCACCTGATTTGGTAGCACCGCACATAATATCAATAATATTACATGTTTTGTCTCTTAGAAATACACATTTCCCTAGTTGGGATTTGGATACAAATTTATTTTCATTAAAAAAAACAGTAACATCTGTAAAAACCTCATTTTTATAAAGTAAAACTTCTGACTGTACAAGTTAGAACTCTACTCTTATGAGACCAATGGTTAATTTTAATATTTGTAGATCATGATAAACCACAGTTAAAACCATACATAGCACCTCATTACAATGGTAAAAAGTAACTATATTTCTGTGGTATTTATGAAAAACGGTAGTCATTTAGTATAAATATAAATGCACAAAAACTGCTATAGCTTAATAACAAAAAATACTGTAATTATATTTCATTACATCTTTAATACATGTAATACACTACATTAATAATATATTAAAATTATATATAAATATCACACATTTCTGCCACAATACCATGGTTACAGTTACTCCTACTACAGTAAATACATGGTACATTTTGGTGATTTGAAAAGCCTTCAAACTGGATCATTGTGGCACAGTGTTTCTACTGGTTTCTGCATCGGTGTTGTAGAGAAAGTCTAGTTTAAATCACAAGACATTAGTGGTGTGTATCGGATAACTTAAACGCTTCTTGCTGGTTCTCACAACACTGTTTAATGGTCACGTGATCAAGATCAGTCAGCGACTAAACGCATTTGCTCTGAGTTCGCCCTGAGCTGTCTTTTGGGCCGAGCTGATAAATGGTCCTTGTGGCGCGGTTCAAATGAGTTGCTCTGTTTCGTTTCTCTTTGGTGTGCTTACCAGTTAGTCAAATTGGTAGTGGCATCAGTGCGACCTCTAACAAAATTGTTGCACCGGCAGGAAAAAAGGTGGCAAAATGCAATCATTTAGTTGCAGTCTAGAGGCCTGACACATGCATGTACACATACAAACACAGTAGTTGTTTGAAACGCATGTGGTGGGTCTCACATAGGACACCAATTGTGTGGTGGCACGATGGTACACCAGATCACGTTGTGAGTTTTGGTCACATGTCACATAAAGGGAGAGCGTCTGATGACTCCTTCCTCCTTTTACCTTGGGGGGGAATTTCACCTTAACTGTAGGGGTGTAACGATACACTCATGTCACGATTTGATAGAAATCACGATATGAGACTTGATATTTTAAGGCAAAATATAGAGGTTTTTTAATTATTATTATTAAAATAACATTATTAGTGTCTTGACCAGTGCTAAAACAGGGGGTTTCATGACACTTTATGCTGCATTCACGCCATGTCTTAATTACAGTAGTCTCGATGGCAAGATGTGACGTTCCATTCGGAGCGGTTTACGTCCTCCGACTGGGAATTATGCATTTCTTTGGCAACATTATCAACGCCTAAATGAATCTGCACCAGTCAGGTGGTACAGCGGTCACGTGGTACAAGTAGGAGCTCTCAGGAACTTCCCATCTTACAAGCTGTAATTACAAGCTCTCTGAGAAAGTGAACGCTTTTTACAAGTTAAAATCTCATAATTATGGTAATTACAACATGGCGCGAACGCAACTTTAATAGCATTACCCGTAACAACACTGTCAGTAAAAAGGGGGGAAAATTTATAGATTTAGTGAGATCATCGACTAGTTGTTGACTAGTTTACCATGCTGTTAACCATCAACTCTTGGTCTGTTTATCAGGACTGTGAGGAGTGCATCAAACTGGACCCTAACTTCAGTAAGTGTTATACATTTTGTTTACTCTACTTCTCTGTGACAATAAGTTAATGTTTCCTGCAAAAACTTTTCACACTATCCACTCTCACTTTATTTAGTTAAGGGTTACACACGCAAGGGAGCGGCACTGGAGGCTATGAAGGACTTCTCAAAAGCAATGGATGTGTACCAGAAAGCTCTAGAGCTTGATTCCAACTCAAAGGTATGCATAACCTGCTCTTTGATGGCACAACTAATGCATCGCTGAGCTTTTTAGGAGGATTGTGCTAGTGAAGATGGCTCCACACAACTAACATTATATTTCTTTATTTTTCTGTCTCTACAGGAGGCCACAGAGGGTCTGCAACGCTGTATGGTGAGCCAAGCAACACGTAACGACAGTCCAGAAGATGTGAAACGGAGGGCCATGTCTGACCCAGAGGTGCAGCAGATCATGAGTGATCCTGCCATGCGCATGATCTTAGAGCAGATGCAGAAAGACCCACAGGCCCTCAGCGAGTAAGACACACATCAAATATTTTATCATTTTGAATTTATTTATTTTCAGCATTTTACAATTGAGCTGGGTGTGTCAGATTAGTGAGAAGCATAAAATGTGTAGTGTGGAGAGGGGAGAGCATTGATAAACCTCGTTTTTTAAAATATAAACGGGTGAATCTCACAACAAATTAATGTTTAAAATAAAAAGTCTATGCAAAATTTCCTTCTTTTTTTTTGGGCTGTAAATTTAAAGGTAGAAATATAACAGTACTACCATAATTTAAGTATGCAACATGAATATAATCCAGCATAACTGTAATGACAATTAGGGGGAAAACTTAATTGTCATGAATGTCAAATGTAAAAAACCAAAAACATAATTATACAAAAATGGGCTTCCTTTTAAGCAAAAAAATATGTATATACAGTGTATACCGATGAGCCATTATATTATGACCACCTATCTAATTCGGTTAAGTCTGATGTCGTGCTGCAGCGCTTCCGGGTCCAAACGCTCTATCTCATACCACAAGAAAACAACAAATGGTGCTAATATACACACACAATGTGGTGTAATACTTCCATAAAATTATAATCATAACCTTTATCTATTATAATCATACCTGCTTTTCCAAGTCGAACCACAAATATTCGATTGGGTTCATGTCAGGCAAAGGCATTAACAGAAATTTACCATCAAGGTCCTCGAACCACTCCTTGACTATTTTGGCAGTGTGGCATGGCACATATCCTGTTGGTAATGGCCATTACCGGCAGGGAACACAGTTGCCATGAATGGGTGCACTTGGTCCGCAACAATGTTCAGTGTTCAAATGAAACCTGATAGCTGTCAGGATTGTGCTATTGGGATAATGGGGCCTAAAGTGTCCCAAGAAAACATTGCCCACAGCAAAACACTGCCGCTGCCAGCCTGTGTCCACCCAACAGTGCATCCAGGTGCTATGTCCTCTGTTGGTAATTGGCATATCCACGCTTGGCCTTCGACGTGATGCACCAGGGATCTTGATTCGTCAAACCAGGCCACATTCTTCCAATCATTCACAGTCCAATCTCTATAATTTGGGCCCATTTCATGCGTTGTTGGCGATTGTCGTGTGGTTAGCATGAGGACCCGGCTGGGTCATTGGCTACGCAGGCCCATACGCAGAAGTCTGCGATGTGCTGTGACACATTGTCCTGGTCACCACTGTTGTAGCTGCTGGTGATTTGTCGCACTGTGGCCCTGCGGTCACTGTGAACAATGCACGACAGTCTCTGCTTCCCTCTGGCATCAATGAGATGCGGACGACACACGGCTGAATGACGGTTTGTCGTTTGGCCATACGTGCCATACGTACTCACTACAGCAGCATGTGAACAACCTACAAAGCGCACTGTTTCCGAGATCGAAGTTCCGGGGCGCCGTGCCATCACAATTTGTCGTTTATCAAACTCCGATAACTCGGCAGCTTTTCCCATTCTAACACCGAACACTCTACTAACCGAAATCCGGTCCTCGGTTGGTATATATACTGCTCTGTGAACTGCACCTGCGGTACCGTTTGGTTGCCAGGCTTGCTCATTGCTCTAAGCTGGGGGTGGTCATAATGTAATGTCTCATCGGGGTGTGTGTATGTGTAATATTTTTATATATATATATTTTTAAAATATATTTCTTCTGCAATTTCTTCTCTGTCCATCCAGTCATCTAAAGAACCCTGTCATCGCTCAGAAAATTCAGAAACTGATAGATGTTGGGCTAATAGCTATTCGGTGATCCAAGGAACCAGAAGAAAACCAGGACATTATTCATCTACAGAAAAACAACAGAAGAATACGAAGGATGGCGGCATTCCAAACAAATTATTTACTTCGCCAAATTTAACAGGCACTCTAACCCTTCTCCTCCCACTCTTCCCAAACAGGAATGTATTTTTTTTTAAGCCTTAATTGGATTGAAAATTCAACACAATTGGTCTTTCCTCCACACTATATTCAGCAGTGTCAGTTGTACAAGTCGTGGTTTTCAGGCATTACAGTGTTCATGGAATGAAAAGATCTAGCCTTAGTGACACCAGAGTGTTAAAAGAGGTTTTGAGCCTTCATATTAAAAGCATTTTTATTATTATATTGCCTTTTTCTCCCCTTTTTTTCTTTCTTCTGAATATAATTTCGTAATGTTTAAATGCAGATGTTATTCTGAATCTGTCCTCTTACGATTTTTGTATGTGGGGGTTTTGTTGTTTTTCCCTGCATTGGAGGAGAAGTGGGGAGGGGAGCGATATGACATTAGCTTGCCATCAGTGATTAATTTTCACATAGTAGGTCTGTTAGAAATCTGTCTCTGAATCTGAATGCTTTGCTATTGTACTATATAAATGCACTTCTATTTGTGAGGGAGAGGTTCATAGCTCAGAGGGCTTGTTTAAGCTCAATTGCCTCCCACCTGTTTCGCTTCAGTTCATACTTTGCGATCGATTAACTGACTGTGATTTCAGCATCTCCATATTGAAATGCAACATCAGTTTAATAAAGTTCTGGATCCATGAAGTTGTGTGATGTTTGTAACTTAGCATTCATTCAATGTGTTTGTTTGGAATGGTACACTACCATACTACTCACACTATTTTTGTAGTATGCATATTGTGCATAGTATTTGAACTAAGTTCACAGATGAGCCAAAACATTATGGCGACCTGCTTAATATGCTGTTGGTCCTCTGCATGCTGCCAAGTGACCCTGACACAGCACTGACCCGCTGAGGCATGGACTCTACAAAACCCCTGAAAGTGTCCTGTGATATCTGACACCAAGACGTTAGCAACAGATCCTTTAAGTCCTGTAGGTTGTGAGGTGGAGCTCTGGGGATTGAACTAGTTGGTCCAGCACATCCCAGATGCTTAACTGGATTGAGATTTGGGAAATTTGGAGGCCAGGGCAACAGCTTGAACTCTTCATCATGTTCCTCAAACCGTTCCCAAACAATGTGTGCAGGGTGCGTTATCTGTCTGAAAGAGGCCTCTTCCACCTGGGAACACCATCGATATGAAGGGATGTACCTGGTCTGCAACAATGTTTAAGTGGTTGGCACGTGTTAAGTGGTTGCCCAGATCATGTCCACGGTTTGCAGTGAGTAGTGAACACACAAACCTGATGTGTGTGCACTAACTTGGATGGGTTAAATACAGAGGATAAATTCTGAGTATGGGTTACCATGGCCTTCACATGTCACTCTCCCCTTTCATTGTCAATGTTCTTTGAGTATATCTGCACCGAATGGGGGAAAAAAGGGTATAGTGAAGCATGAAGCATCAGTGCAGACCATGAAGGAGGTCCAAGACTTTTGGGAAAAGGCCCGCATTCCCATAAGGCCTTTTCAGCACGCAGTGAAGAAGTTCGAAGACCTTGTAGGAAAATGGGAGGCCTTGAAGAAGAACCAGGGGCGAAGTGAAACACACCAGAAAAACGAAGAAGAATGTCAGATCATCATAAATACCTAGATCAGATCTCAATTTTGTTCTAAATTTACTTTCTTTACAGTACAGTAATTTCATTTTTTAACATTCTGCTTTTACGCCTGTAAGAACTTGTATGTTGATATGCCAGACTGTCATCATGATCTAGATCAGATTGCAATTTTTCAAAGATCAGTTCTCATCGGCAGCATTGTAATTTAACATTTTAAGACTAACAACACTATTATGTGTTCTCGTTTTTAAACTAATTCAACATTTACTAATGGTCTTGTATAATTATTAATTACATGCTGTTATGGTCATTAAGACAGAATTTCAATTTTGTTGAGCACACCCTAAACGTACTCCAATCTCAACTGGTTTGTTTCCATTTCTCATGAAGGAGAGTTGAATGGGTGGGTGAGAGCAGAAGATTTCAAAAGTCCAAAAATAAGGGCCACGTGGTGCTTTTTGTCATTTTTTTTTTTTTTTTGTCAACAAGGGGGGTGCCATACCCCCGCATCCCCTTCAAATCGAGCCCTGCTTGTAGGTGTTTTAGTACTAATTTGTGGTAGTACTAATTTGCAAGACTGTAAACTGCCCACCATAACAGGTTTAAGTATCGTTGTTGTTGTTGTTCTTAATGGAGTGGTACCATCCTGGTATACCAGCTGGGTCAACCTGCACCAGACACCTAATCAAAAATACAGTAAAGACAGTAATATTGTGAAATATTACTTCAATGTAAAATAACTTTTACCTTTTTAGACTGAATGTTTTAAATTGTAATTTATTCTTGAATTATTAATCATTACTCCAGTCTTCAGTATTATGTTTTTAGTATATTTTTCATCAAAAAAAAAAAGAAAAAAAATTGGTTACTACTACTTTCAAAAACGTTTCAAAATCTTAACTATTCTAAACTTTTGACTGGTAGAAACCAGCAAAACAGGTAGAAGCAACATATTGTGGGCAATCCAGGCATTAGTTTACTTAAAAAAGGAACAAAACGCATTTCACAGGCTCTTTGAACTTTAAATTACATTTAGGACATTTAAAGCTATGAAGGTTAAGTTGTTGTTTAATAACAAAATGTTATTAATGACACTATAATAATGATTTACATTTTAGAGCTGTCGGGACGGATTTCGCGGGAAATTGCATAGAGATGACATTTGCCTGCGCGTGTCAAATCATATCCATACACGGAGAAAAGTACCTAAAGGTTTGTTGTCAGAACTAGTAAGAAAACGAATCATTCATGGCAAACCTCCGGGGAATCACTGAGAGTTAAAAAAGAAAAAAATTCGCTGTGATAAAATGTCCTGCTGTATCTGTGTACACCCCCGCCTTGAAAGCAGAGCCGAAGCACAACCAAAACAATGTTCTTCTGCAAGTTTTAATTTTTACCGCCAGAAGGCCAAATGTTTTGTAGCTTTAAAGGTACAGTATTTTTTAAACCTTTTGCTGGATCTTATTCTTTTTTTTTTTTTTTTTTTTTTTTTTTTAATATATATATATATAGCTATTTACATGGTTCAATTAAATTTTATTAACTCGGATTGCAAAACAGTCAAGTCATCTCAACTTTCAAGCAGAAAAAATAGTGCACATTCAAAGTGAAGCCAACATTAATCTGATCATCTATTTTTTTTTTTTTTTTTTTTTTTTTTTTTTTTTGCAGTGCTTCAAAATCTACCCAGCAGGGAGCACTATATACTAGTTACCAGTATACTAGAACTGCTGCCGTAAAAGTGCAGTAATCTTAAGAAAAGTCAAATTTATTAAACTATAAGGCAGCAGAAGTTTTCAAGATCCCATTGACAGCCATGTAATCGTTAACACTTTACATTAAGGTCTCATTTGTTAACTAATGTTAACAGATGCAAATTTTCATCTTGAAATGTATTAGTTAATGCTAATCTCAACATTTACCAAGAATAATAAATGCTGTAGAAGTAATGTTCATTGTTAGTTCTAATGTAGTTAACAAATGAAACCTTATTGTAAAGTGTTACCATTATATAAATATGAATATGAGTGCAGAAAGGAGACTAATAATTGCCTTTGTTTCATTTCAGAAGAGCATCTCCAGTCTCCATCGCAGGAAGAGGAAGAGAAACCTATTTATGGTCAGCTGAACCCTTAAGAAATCAGTCTAAAAAAGAGAACAGCTATTCACTTGCACAGCAGCACAGACGAGGTGAAACCTCAGCAGAGAAAGAGAGAAAGAGAGGGGAGGAAGTGACAGCACATGTCTCACAAATTTCTTGAGAGACAGAGAGATAGAAAGTGCTAGAGACCAAGGGCGTAGCCCGTACATCGCTTAAGATTTTTGGAACCACAACTATACGAGGTAAGAAACACAGGAAAAAATGAAACTGAACAGAAAGGAAGGGTGGGATGTTTTGACTGACGGCTGTTGTGAGTTTTAGAAATGAAGAGAGGGGTGGGCACGCATGGGCCTTCAGGCCTAGATGGATTCCATTTGACATGTTAAGCATTCTTTCTTAAGTTTTTTTTGTTTTGTTTTTGTTTTTTAAATATCTAAGTGTCAATTGGTGCACCTTGCTACATTAACCAAGACTTTTTTTTTTTTTGTAGATCTTGTGTGTATATTGAATCGAATAGCAAAAGTCACTGATCACATCAAATCCACACAGCATGTTTATTTCATTTTTCTTTTTTCACTAATTAATGTTTTTGAAAATTATGTAACTTTACATGATGTAAACTTGACTTTATTTCTTAGCACACAGAATAAAACTATCAAGTAAATTTTAGAGAAGAACAAGAGTGCTGAGAAAGTTAAAAAAGGCCCTATGCAAAGTACTTTCACACAAGTCAAAATTTGATTTAAATAGTTATATATATATATATATATATATATATATGTCAAAATTTAAATTAGATTTAAAGTTTAAATATATATATGTATATATTTCAATATATATATATACACACACACACATTTTTTTTTTTTTTAATTTTTAAACTTAAATTAAAACAAATATATATATTTATTTATTTCCGTAAATTCTTGATGTTAAAAAAATTAATCATGAATTTGACAATCGCCCAGTTGTATGTAATTGTGCTGATTAAAGCAAGCTCAAACTGAAAGCAGGTTAAACAGATTACATGCAAAACTATAGAAAAGGGAAATAGATGAGATTGTGGAAGCATAATATCTCATGGCATTTCTATTCATATCAGAATGGCAGTGTGGGACCTGTCCATCAATGTAGAGGAACTGGGACCGGAGGCCCCACCTCTTAAAATCAGTGTCACTTCGGATCTACATATTGGTGGAGTCATCCTTAAAGTTGTGGAAAAGTCACGTGAGTTTTTGATGTCTGATTTATTAAAATATGGTTTTTTTTTGCAATTGCTATAAGGGCATTAGGATTGTTGATTTCAGACACAAGTCTCTGACACAGAGTCTAAATCAAGTCTCAAGTCTTTACAAGCAAAGTCAAAGTCAATTTTCACACTGCCCTGTTCAATGAAAAGCATACAGAGCGACTGGATTGGAATTCTCAACCAAATGGACAAAAAGTATCTTAAAATTCCATGTCTTTGAAGCAGTAGTAGCTTTTTATGAGAAACAGATTGAAAAATTGTCATTATTAAAGAAACAGCTCACCAATAAATGCCATGATTTACTATTTACTCACCCATCATGTTGTTTGGAACACAAAAGAATATATATATATATATATATATATAACGCTTCATTTTAGTGCCCTTGTTACACGTTACTTACTATAGTAATTACAGTAAATTATGCATAGTTACATGCAACTAACCCTAAACCAAACCCTATTCCTAACCCTATAGTACGTACTTGTTGTTGGTTAATTAATATAACCCAGTACTTAAATGTATAACTACACTGTAACAAAGACACCTTAAAATATAGTCTAACCAAAAATGGCCCAGTGTTTATTTTGTCCATAAACAGTGAAATTCAAAGAGGTCCAGTGATGTTTAGTGGGCCAGACATCCATGGTATGGACAAAACCACTTGAAACACTCTTTAAAATATTTTTTGTGTTCTAGAAGAAAGTAAGTCATATGAGTTTGGAACAACACGAGGATGAGTAAATAATATATTTTTTTGCAAATCTTCCTTTGCCATTCCCCAACCCATTAATGTTTGCACATATTAAAACATCACACATTTGACATCACCAAATGCTGTCATTTTCAGAGACATTCTTCATCTTCTTTTGTAGAACACAAAAGAAATAAAACCATATGTGTTTGAATCAAGATGAGGGTGATGACAGAATTGTCTTCTATTCTGTAGAAATAAAGCAGGATTGGTCCGATCATGCTCTGTGGTGGGAACAGAAGCAGCAGTGGTTGCTGAAACCGTCCTGGACGCTGGATAAATGTGGAATTCATGCAGACGCCCGACTCTGCCTCACGCCCCAGCACAAGCCCCTGCGCCTGCTAATACCCAATGGCATCACCCTCCGCCTGAGGGTCTGCTTCTCCAGCCCTGTGTTCCGCACTGTCATGGGCATTTGCAAACTCCTGAGTGAGTGATGAGTTGAGACTGGTTTTAGCTCTTCTAGCTTCTGGCTTTGAGATCATCTACCCAGCTAACAGGGAATGTTCTCAGAAGTTTGCCTAACATTCTGGCAAGGTTCCCTCAAAGTTATGTACATTACTACGTACCTGTACATTACTGTTTGTTTTCTCTTCTTTAGACATTCGCCGCCCAGAGGAACTATCCCTACTTTGGCCAGTAGAAGGGAAGAAGAAAAAGAAAGATAAAGATGTTGAGGGAGAGGTGTATGACATCACATGCGCACCGCTTCCTTCAAGTGAGCAATACATATACAGAAAATATTAATTCCAAACCAATTCACATAAACATAAGACCCAATGTGCTAAGACTCTGTTTACACCTGATACTAAGATGCGTTTTGGTCGATCGGATCACAAGTAGACGAAGCAGACACATACCCGTTCACACCTGGTGTTTTAATCCGTCTCTTTCAACCACTTCTGTCCTGATTTCTTCGAGGGGAGGGTCTATGGGGGGTAAATATATGTTTTTTCAGATCCTTCGATCTAATGCACAAAATAAGCTTGTGCAATTTACAAATAAACGCGACCGGAGACGATGGAAAAACACATGGAGAACATCATCTTTCGTTTCTGCTCTGACAACTGTAAGACCACGCCGAAAGCTGTGAGTGCATGTTAGAAATCAGGAATGGTGAGAGAACATTGTGCTTGGTATGTTTTTCGTCTTCAAACCAAACTTGGGTCTTCAGCCGACAGAGTTTAAATCCCATCTGGTTAGCGTGCTTCCCATATTTTTTACGCATTAGGTCAGTAGGCGGAGAGTAGGCGGTCTTTTGTGTCTGTTTGAACGCATTCAACCACATGAGCGTCTACACTACGAAAACAATCCGGTCGAATGCGTTTTTGACTACCTCTGGAAGTGTTTGAAAGTGGCCAAGCTCAAAATGTTTTAGACCCCATTTACAACTGTATTTAGCGTCGTCCAATTGTGATCTGATCGACCAAAACGCATCTTAATATTTAAAATTTAGCCTACTTAACTGTTGCTAGAAAAAGAAATGGAAACAGAATGACCTTTATTTCCAAGTATAGTTACACACACACAAAAGGATTTTGACATGGTGACAGGAGTTTCCAGTAAAAGAAAGACACAGATAATAAAATAATTAAATTTTATGTGTACTGTATATTGCTTTTTACAATACAAACACCTTTCATCAATATAATACCGGCACAATATATTTATTAACACAAGTAAAGGTCATGTAAAGCTGGTCTAAAATTGAACATTTTGTATATGTTTAGTTATATATAAATATTTGAGATATTTGCTAATTTGTGCAATTGCAGCCACCATCCTGAAGCTTGCCAATGGCATGCCTGCTTTCTATGCTGAATCACCTGAAACTGAGGCTGTGTACAAGATGCTGGCAGTCAGTCAGCCTGCCCCGGCCCCAGAGACCATTGCTAAGATGTACCGGACAACTAATGTAACGGAGAAAGCACAAATTAACGGCAGGTAGGGTAATAAGGCAACATCCAGTATACAGGGCCACTAAACACACAATACTGAATACTGTGTGTGAAAAGGTTCTAGACAGTGCATTTAGAAAGTATCCAGAACCCTTTTTTTTTTTTTCAAATTTTGTTTTGTTGCAGCCTTATGCTAAAACATAGCATAAGGCTGCAATAATTACAAAGCAATTACCCCATAATTACAAAGCAAAAAAGGATTTGTGGTAACAAATTTATTTTAAAGGAAAAAAAAAATGAAATATCATATGAACATAAATATTCAGACCCTTAACTCAGTACTTCAATTGAAGTGCCTTTGGCAGCGATTACAGTCTCAAGTCTGCACTCTTAAAAATAAAGATTTCAAAAGGTGGGTTTTTGAAGTAATGCCATAGAAGAACCATTTTTGGTTCCCCAACGAACCTTTCAGTGAACAGTTCTTAAAAGAACCTTTCTTTTCTTAGTGTGAAGAACATTAGTAATCTAAAAAAAAATGTTTTCCACTATAAAGAACCTTTAGTGGAAAGGAAAGTTTTAATGGATGTTAAAGGTACTTTACAGAACCACCAATGCCAATAAAGAACCAGTATTTTTTATAGCTTGTCAAATTTGCACCTATGTGGGTGTGAGCGGAAACACGCCGTTTTTGTGTGTGTCCCTTTAAATGCAAATGAGCTGCTGCTCCCGGTCTGCTTTCCAAAAGAGGGCGGAGCTTTAACAGCTTACACTTAGGTTGCTCAACAAAGCTGGACAATCTCACACAGCCAAAATGACGATTATCAGTAATGGTGTTCAGCCTTACATTGTTCAAACCGGAGTTGGACACTGATGGAGAGAAAAAGTTACAACTTTTAGAATGCGTCTGGACGTTTCTGAACAGTTAGTGGATAAATTTATGTAGTTGCTGTGGAGTTGATTCAATTCATCGACTAGCATGTGCCGTCATGTTAATCTTTTGTGCAAATCCAGCGTTAAATTGACCCTTGTTTGTGAAGCAGTCCGGCGTAAAATGACAGCATGGCAACAACACTTTACTACAACAACTCTTCTTCTTCTCGAAAGCAGCCCAACATGGCCTCACCCCCTTTGTTGCGTGTTCTTGGGGGCAGGGTTTATGTAAATTTTAGGGTTAGTGATGTCAATAACCCTGGATAGAAGCTCGTTGTAGTCTATACCAGCCATTTGTTGTAGTCCTTAAACAGCGAATTCTTTAAAAGAAAATATCTCCCTTTGCATTGAACTTTGAGTGTCATAACTTTGCAGATGTTGTTTGTGCTCTAACAGCAACATTACACACTAACTAAAGTTAAAAAAGTGAAATCATAATTAACCACCCCTTTAAGAATTAGGGATGCCACTGTGCTTTTGGGAACCAATGCAGCAGAATTTGTTTTAGCCCCAGATCTTTGCATCGTCATTCAGAAAACATTTTGGCATTAGACTGTAACATTACAAATAGTGAGGTCTGAATACTTTCTGAATCCACTGTACATTCTCCAAACTTGAACTGTTCACCATTTTACTATAAGCAAAAAAATAAAAAATAATATTTTTTGGACATTTACTTTTTTAGGTATTATTGGTAACATGTAAATACCATGGTACATTCATTCATTCTCTTCATCAATGTGATACCATCAGTGTGATAACAATCTGATACCATCACACAGTACCTGCACATTTAGGATTTTATCAGTACATTAATGACCATAGCTACAGTTGCAAACAATGCATTGTGAGACTGCTGTGAAAGTCATTGAGAATCTGCTGTAATGGTAATATAATCTCTGCTCAGGTGGTTGGATTCGTCCCGATCTCTCCTACAACAGGGAGTCAAAGAGAATGATAAACTCATTCTGCGTTTCAAATACTATAGCTTTCACGACATCATACCACAGGTAGGCATGACACCATCACTCTGTTCTTGATGTGTTTCTCAATTAGAAAACAGATTTACATTTTTAGTATATAAGGTTTTTCTTGACAAACTGTATTTTTTTAATTTATTGTTTAGTCTTATACCCCCGGTTTCACAGACAAGGCTTAAGCTAGTCCCAGACTAAAATGCATGTTTGAGTTGTTTTAACTGAAAGCAACTTGTACTGACATATCTTAAAATATGTCAGTGCCATTGTTTTGTCTGAAGATGCACATCATTTATAAAAGTTACTTAAATGTCCTAATTGAGCTTAGGCTAAAAGCCCTGTCTGTGAACCCGGGCCATAGTGTTTGGCTAAATAAGCATAAAATAAGTGCAAAATGAGCAAATAACAACCTTAACCAGTAAATATCATTACAACACATCACATTATTTACATTAAATATTTTTGTACAATAATCTGTAAAACAGTGATCATTTTGATTTGTCACCAACAACATAATTTGACAATGTAAATATAAGAATAACGCAGAAAATATTGTTGCAGAAACTTACTTTTGTCTGAACTTAAAGTGGTCAGACTTTGATGATGCCTCTACCTCAAATATGAACATTGTTTTTTAAATAGTATTTTTCATAAAATGCATAATCTTATAGACAGTAAAATCAGCAATACTTGTTTTTTAACAAAAAATCTTTTTATAAACAGTAAAATCTAAATAATGATTTTTTTGTCTTTTTCTCCCCCCCCAAAAATGATGAAAAACATGAATGTACCTGCCAGGCTGATGCGGTGCGTCTGACACAGCTGTATGAGCAGGCGAGGTGGGCCCTCCTGCTGGAGGAAATTGAATGCACTGAAGAGGAGATGATGGTCTTTGCTGCCTTACAGGTATAGGTGATGGAGAGCAGATATCAATTCATCATACACATGAACAATGATCTATCTAATAATCTGTTTTTGTGATCTTTGTGTGTGTGTGTGTGTGTAATCACATCAGTACCACATTGGGAAAGTGTCTCTAACAGAGCAGTTTGTGGCATCTTGCCCTGCTATGGACGATCTAGATTCAGCTCTACAGTGCCTGGAGGTGAAAATGGAAGGAGAGAGCAGTGCAGATGACATGCTGGTCAGTTTCATGACATAAACACACCACTTCAACAAAACTTTTAACAAAGCTTGTAGAGCACAGGCACATATTTATATATTCACAAAAAATAAATGCAAACCAAAAGGACAAGACTACACCAAACAAACTGCATGCTAAAATTTTTTATATTCCTTGCTTTCGCTGCATATAGCCTGAACATGCAATATATAAAAAGAAAGAACAGAGCTTCTTCTTTAAAAAAAAAAAAAAAAAAAAAAAAACGCTCTATGAATTCTTTTTTTCTCAACACTTGAATGTTTCATAAAAAAAAAAAAAAAAGAAACATTTTGTTGAGAAAAACATTTTTTTTTTTTTAAAGAAGACAAATGTGCATAAGCAATGCTTTTATCACATGTTTCTGCTTCTTTTTTGCATGCGTTTTTGATGCAGAGATTCTGTACTCTTTCGGAAGTTGTGTAATAGCGCCCCGTACCATATAACAGTGAAAACACAGAAAGACGGGGAATTCCCATCTTTCCTTAGGGAAAGAGTTAAATACAGATATTAAAAAGCTCAGTAGTTACTCAGTAAAAAATATATATTTCCTTCTGGGTAGCTCTGTTGTTTTTCTCTCCTATAGCAGTTCATCAGTTCAGTCTTTGCTTTCACAAAATGTCATGCTATATTGTCATTGTGTGATCTATATTTGTGTTTCCTGGGCAATTACGAGGGAAATGTTCAAAAACTTTGAGATAGTTCTGTGTAGTTCACTGGGTCCCCAGGACCAGAGTTAAGAACCACTGCTCTAGCATACGGGAGTTTGGGAAAGGTAATGAAGTGGGCCATCTTGGAGAAGCAAGAACAGAACTGACTGGGCATGAAATGAGTACTTCCAGCAGCCTCTCGAACACCCACCTGACGTGCACCTGGAGAGAGAGGGAGAAGGATGAGAATATCTTCTAGGTATGCGAAGTAGAACCCAACTGGGGACAGAGTGACAGATGATACCGGCTGCTAGAGACTCAGACAAATACTTCTCCATGGCCACCCTTTCAGGAGCAAACATGGAAAAGAGGTGCACTCAAGGTGCCAGGGAGAAGATAGATGGCACAGTCATGTGGGGGTGCAAGAGAGGCACCTTGGGACTGACTGAAGACCATCTGCAGGTAATAAGATAGGACTGACCAGCAGGCTCACCAGAATAAAGAGGAGAGTTGTTAATCTGAGGCTCATGGGAAGGACAATCGGCGGTGGCAAAAAAAAGGGGCTGGGAGCCCTGAGAAACCAGAGTATCAACAGTCAGATGTGCAGAAGTAATCTCCTCCTCATTACAGCTCAGCATGGGATTCCACCGCTGAGCAGGCAGGAGATCCCTCAGCTGGGTCCATACTGGCCAGAGTGTGAAGTCCGTTCTGTGAGAGAGGACCGAGAAGCAGATGGATACTGTATAGAAACTTTATTGGGAGTCACTTGAAAACAAAATAAAACAGCGGGTCACCAAGTTCTGAGCCGAGCTCCAGCTAGCTGGGCAGAGAAATGAAAGAGAGTCGAAATGGGCCAAGGTCAGAGTTGGGAAGACAGTCTAATCAAGTGAAGGCACCAAGTGAGAGTCCGAATCAGGGTCATAAACAGGCAGAGATCCATAGCAGAAAACAGTCCACCAGTGTGACCGAATCCAAGGGATGATCAGAGGATGACACCAGGCAGGACGGTCAGGAGACCGTGATACCACCAGTGAACTGAGCAGGGACACAGCAGGAGCTTGTGATAACAGACTGACAGATGACAGAATGGACGGACATGGACATCCCTATCACAAAATGATGTTTTATTAACAAAGTCCGGGAGGAACACATTAAAATGATCTAACTAATCATCACATCACTCCAACCAGCGGTCAGCAATCAGCAATCAACATATCTACCCAATCAGCATGAGTGGAGACCTATATATATATATATATACAGTGGGGATCGAAAGTTTGGGAACCCCTTTCAGAATCTGTGAAAATGTGAAAATTTTTAACAAAACGAGAGATCATACAAAATGCATGTTATTTTTTGTTTATTACTGTCCTGAGTAAGATATTTTACATAAAAGATGTTTACATATAGTCCACAAGACAAAAAAATAGCTGAATTTATTAAAATAACCCCGTTCAAAAGTTTGGGAACCCTTGGATCTTAATACTGTGTGTGGTTACCTGGATGATCCATGACTGTTTTTATGTTTTGTGATGGTTGTTCATGAGTCCCTTGTTTGTTCTGAGCAGTTAAACTGAGCTCTGTTCTTCAGAAAAATCCTCCAGATCCTGCAAATTCTTCAGTTTTCCAGCATCATTTGCATATTTGAACCCTTTCCAGCAGTGAATGTATGATTTTGAGATCCATCTTTTCACACTGAGGACAACTGAGGGACTCAAACACAACTGTTAAAAAAGGTTTAAACGTTCACTGATGCTCCAGAAGGAAACACGTTGCAATAAGATCTGGGGGGGTGAAAACTTTTGAACAGGATGAAGATGTCCACATTTTTCTTATTTTGTTGAAATATAATTTTTTTTCATTTAGTACTGCCCATCAGAAGCAACAGAAGATACTTGCATGTTTCCCAGAAGAAAAATTAAGTACAATTTACCTTGATCTTCAAATTCAAAAAGTTTTTACCCCCCGGCTCTTAATGCATCGTGTTTCCTTCTGGAGCATCAGTGAATGTTTGAACCTTTTTTAATAGTTGTGTTTGAGTCCCTCAGTTGTCCTCAGTGTGAAAAGATGGATCTCAAAATCATTCAGTCACTGCTGGAAAGGGTTCAAATATGCAAAAGATGCTGGAAAACTGAAGAATTTGCAGGATCTGGAGGATTTTTCTGAAGAACAGAGCTCAGTTTAACTGCTCAGAACAAACGAGAGACTCATGAACAACCATCACAAAACATAAAAACAGTCGTAGATCATCCAGGTAACCACACACAGTATTAAGATCCAAGGGTTCCCAAACTTTTGAACGGGGTTATTTTAATAAATTCAGCTATTTTTTTGTCTTGTGGACTATATGTAAACATCTTTTACGTAAAATATCTTACTCAGGACAGTACTAAACAAAAAATAACAAGCATTTTGTATGATCTCTCTTGTTTTGTTAAAAATTTTCACATTTTCACAGATTCTGAAAGGGGTTCCCAAACTTTCGATCCCCACTGTATATATATATATATATATATATATATATATATATATACGCAGTCGACTCTCCTATGTTTCTCGACAGTTTTCAGCATCCCTCCACCACCGTCTCCTCACGCTCACCTGGTTTCTAACCAGAGATACGGGGGGAATACTCTTCGTTCGGGCCAAATACCGAGCTCGGAGCCCTCTCCTCGGACAGCACGCCAAATATGCATACTATACGCATACTATTTATCTGATTATTTGTAAGTGTGAACTCGTGAAACACTCTGGCACTTGAGAAACATAGAGCGAGCATAAATATAGAACAAGTAATAATGAGAGAAGCAAGAACGAGTCAGAAACCAATAGCTGTTCTGACTGATGATGAGAATCAGCTGTGTTCTGCCACCATGTGGAGAAAGGAAAACAAAAACAAAGTTAAGAAAAGGTAGAGAAGGCAGTGATCAACCCCAAGTCCTGACAATTATTGACTTTTAGATGACTTTTTTGCATAATTTAAGCAATTATAAAAACAAAACTATTTATGAAACAACAAAAATGGAGAAAAAAAGAAAAATATTTGTCAGGAAATGAATGAACTGTAAAAATAACATATAAAACAGATGTGAAAACTTGCCCAAAACTGATATTTATGAACAATATTCTTGTCATGAGAACACAGTCAGCTAAAACCATGCATTTTATGGTTGACTCTTGCTTCGCCAGTGTGGTTTTGTTTATTTTTGTTTACTTAAGACATATTATCATAAACTATGATGATATTGGAGTTGTAATTTGATGTTTCATATTACACTATTTTGGTGATAGTATGGGTCATCTGAAATGGCTGTTGGCATCTCTAACATCTCAAATGTCCACACAGGAAACAATGACAGCACCAGAACTACATGACTACTTGAAAATATTCAGGTAAGACACAAATCCCAGCCCCCCCTCCAACATACATACCTCAATTTTCATATTATCAAATCTGAGACAAAACTCAAAGACAAATAATTCTTACCGTTTGAACAATATAGTAACATAACTAACTAATGCTGATATTATGCTTAGATTGTGTAGCCAGAGGAGAACTGGCGTGTAGTGTAGGGTTAAGTTTTTTCTTCCTTGTCACAGTGTGTATTACACAATGTTTGTATTGTGAAAAGTTCTATACAAACAACCCTGACTCTTTAAAATATCCCTGTGGTTTCTCTCAGACCGAAGAGGCTGACACTGAAAGGATATAAACAATACTGGTTTACATTTAAGGATACGACCATCTCCTACTACAAGAGTAAAGAGGAAAGCAGTAAAGAACCAATTCAACAGATGAACCTTAAAGGTAATCACACACTCATCAATTAAAACATGTATGTACACGTCACACAGACGAACAGCAAGTCTTTCATCAACACAGGTTGCGAGGTGGCCCCTGATGTGAGTGTTGCTGGGCAGAAGTTTTGTATCAGGTTGCTGATACCCGGGCCAGAGGGCATGAATGAGGTCTACTTGCGCTGTGAGCAGGTAAGTCAATGATTATCTGTGTACAACAGCTCAGCTATGACATCAGTATGTATAATCAATGGCAGCAACTCATCACATAAAGGCATTCAGACCTGGTGATCTTAAGTGTAATTTAAAAGTTCTATATAGAACCCTAAAGGGTTCTGTCAGGCATTTCATATCCACCTTATTCCGACGCCCCATGACGCTTTGCGCGAATTATGGGTGTAACTTCCGTTAAGCTGTAAACAGTCAGTGAAAGGCTCGCTCTATGAACGCAATAATACGTTTTTTTCAAAACTGGGTACAATGAGATGACATTATTCTACTCACCCTTCAACCAACGAACATTAAAAGGACATTTAAAAGTGTAAAAGCATCAACAAGGTACTTTCAACAGGCCATGAAAAAGCGCGATTCTTTCCACAGCAATAACGGACGGGTTAAATATAACTATAGTGATATATATCTGTATTATGTGATATACGTTGCCTTAATAAAAATTGTTCATGAACTTCAGCATTGCGTGATACTATTTCAAAGTGATTTCCATCATTTTTACAGATAGCCTAATAAATTGTATTTACCTGTGAAAACAAACCTGGAAAGAGACGTGAGGCTTTGAGGAGAAAAACGAGAGATTCTTCGTGCATTCCAGTGAATTATTAATGGGATATATCGTAAATGATATCGGGAGAACAGACCACAAATGTGCAGTATATGTTGTTCTTTTTCATATTATTACAGCGGTATGCAAAGGGACAAAAGAAAATAATCACGAGGATAGAAAGCAGCGACTGAAAAGTGCTCTTGCCATAGATATTCTTGTTATAACATGTTACGTTAAAATACCAAGCGTTACGTTATTCTCATGATGTCTGAAAATAAAACATGAAAGAAAAATTGACAGCTCATTCAGTCAAACTGACGGATAAGCTTTATTTGTAGGGCAACCTTATGATTTGAAACGATTCGTTTCAGTCTTTTTAAATGGAAGTTCCCCAAACTGGAAGTGCTACCCATAATTCGAAACGCAGTAGGCTAGTCAGGAATAAGGTGGATATAGAATCTTTTAGGGGTTTCATCATGGGATGATTTTATGGATTTAGTTTTAATTAATTAAATGTGTGTGTGTTTTTGTTTTATGAATGAAGCAGCTCATAAACATACTTTATCAATAGAAAAAAAGAAAAAAGAAATAACCCGTTAAACATGAAACATTTCTCCTTATACAGAACCTTTTTGGCATAAAGCGTTCTTTAACATTGAGTCAATAGCCCTAGGGTTCTATATAGAACCACATTGAAACCTCTTCTAAGAGTGTGGCCTGGTTGGATTAGGCTTTAGTTCAATTAGGGCATTTAAATAGCTTTTATAAATGTGCCTTAGAACAAAAAAACATTACTGGTGTGCATCTTGAGACAAAACAATGGCACTGACATATTTTAAGATATGTCAGTGCAAGTTGTTTTCAGTTAAAACAGCTCAAACATGCATTTTAGTCTGGGACTAGGCTTTAGTCTGTGAAGCCAGGGGTAAATGTACTTAAGTGGAGATTTCTGGCTCAGTGCAGGGGAAAAAAATAATAATTTTGAGAAAACTGCCTTTATGGATTATTATAAAATAAATCTACAGATGCACATAGACAAAGTATAAAAAAAATAAACACTTAAATGTGAATTTTTGAGTTTTTCTTTCCACTATTCTTAAAGATGAAGAAGTCATAAAGAAGTTATGGAACCAAAATAGCCAAAAATCTCAAAATCTAAATCTTCAATTTAAATCTAAATGTCAAATATAAATTCTATCTGTAAATCTTAAATCTAAGTGTAAATCCCACATATAAATATTCAATATAAAATTTAAACAAATGTTTTTCTAATGAAAATGTTAAATTGCTTAGTTTCCACTGAAATATGTTCCTCAAGTGTGTACCATTAATCAATTAATCAACCATTAATATTGCTGGTTTTCACTTTCAGCATTCTAGAGTATACAAAGCATTGCGTTAAAAAAAAAAAAAAAAAAAAAGAGCCGCAGTTCTGTGTTCTGTGGGTTTTCATACAGTAGAAAATGGCCAGGGCTGTTTTTTATGAAAGCATTATTAGCCTAATTAGGTTGTGGAGCTTTGGCGCCAGTGGCTTTGTTAGATCCTGCCAACTATGCCAAAAATATTAAATCCTTATGACATGCCAGGAATATTGGATACAGTCTCTTCCAAATCCCATCAGAAGATATCCTTTTTGTCTGGTACCAAAAACCAAGAAAAACTCTGACTCTGTCTTGTTCTTAGGAGCAACAGTACAGCCGATGGATGGCAGCATGTCGTTTGGCCTCAAAAGGCAAGACTTTGGCTGACAGCTCATTCTCTAGTGAGGTGCAGAGCATCCAGTCATTCTTGGCCATGCAGAAAACCACACCTAGTAATAACACAGCTCAAACAGATGAAAGTATTAATACACACAGCCTTGTCTCTCCACGCTACCAGAAGAAGTACAAACCCAAACAGGTACCACGTTTCTGGGTCATTTGAAAACACTTGAACTGGTTAATTACTGCATTATTAGTCTTTAGTGTGACATTTCATTTCTGCTTTTTTGTTCCTCTTGAACTTTATTTCCTTTTCCCTTTCTCTCCAATTGTTTAGCTCGCGCCGAGGATCCTGGAGGCCTATCAGAATGTAGCTCAGCTCTCATTAACAGACGCCATTCAGAAGTTCCTTCAGATCTGGCAGGCTCTGCCTGACTTTGGCCTCTCTTATATTGTAGTCAGGTGAGTTTAGTAAAACTTGTTTGTAGGCAGAGCCTGTCATGCACCAGTGAAAGGCACTTCTTTTTAAGACTGTGAGTCATAGTGGTCTAGTGGTGTAATTTTTTATTATGCATGGGGGATGGGTTTAGATCATGATATAATATACAAAAATAATATGACATTTATAATCCCGCTGACTAATGGCTTCAAAAGAAACATGTACCATCGATTTTTGATGTTTAATCGTTAAAGGGTTAGTTCACCCAAAAAAGAAATTTCTGTCATTAATTAGTAATCACTCACGCACATAATCTTCGGAACACAAATGAAGATCGTTTTAATGAAATCAGAGAGTTTTCTGTCCCTCCATTGACAGCCTACGCAACTAACACTTTCAAGCCCCAGAAAGGTAGTAAAGACATCATTAAAGTAATCCATGTGACTCCAGTGGTTTAACCTCAATTTTAATGAAACGACGCGAGCGCTTTGCGCAAAAAAACTTAATTTACCACTTTATTTACAAAATATTAATCTCCAGCGCGTATACCACTCGAGTCACATGGATATGGTGAGTGCGGTAGAAACTGTGAGTGCATAGAAATCAGGAATGGTGAGAGAACATTGTGCTTGGTACATTTTTCATCTTTTTCATACGTTTTTCATCTTTCATCAAACCAAACTTGGGTCTTCAGCCGACAAAGTTTAAATCCCATCTGGCTACCGCGCTTCCCATACTGTTTACAGGTTAGGTCAGTAGGGCAGAGAGTAGGCGGTCTTTTATGGTTGTTTGAACACATTCGACCACATGAGTGTCTACACTACGAAAGCAATCCGGTCCAATGGATTTTCGACTACCTCTGGAAGTGGTTGAAAGTGGACAAGCTCAAAACGTTTTAGACCCTGCATTTAGCATCGTCCACTTGTGATCCGATCAACCAAAACGCATCTTAATACCAGGTGGAAACAGGGCATAAATTCAATTATTAATAATAACAACGATATTGCTACTAAAAGAATCTAAGCAAAATAATCAATTACAATCAGGTTGTAAGTGACATCAGAAACAACATGTACAATTTCTGTCCACATAAATGCAGGTTTAAGGGTTGCCGCAAGGATGAGGTGCTTGGCATTGCCAATAATCGTTTAATCCGTATTGACCTGAGTATTGGAGATGTTGTGAAAACCTGGAGATACAACACCATGAGGCAATGGAATGTCAACTGGGACATCAAACAGGTAATCTGCCTATAATCTGTCTTTATGTATATTATGAGATTGGTCCATTTTTGAAGTGCAAAAGCTTCTTCCAAGTTCTCGGATTGATATAAATGTCACTATGTCAAATAATAAATCCCTTCCATATCTGTACCAGGTTGCCATTGAGTTTGATGGGAATGTGAACATCGCCTTTAGCTGTGTAACTGCAGATTGTAAGATTGTCCACGAGTACATCGGCGGCTACATCTTCATGTCCACACGAGGTCGAGAGCAGAGCGACACCCTGAACGAGGAGCTGTTTCACAAACTGACAGGCGGCCATGAAGCTCTATGAGGGGGAAAAAAATCTGTACATCTATGGACTGATGAAATAAAAAATGAAGAGAAATCTGCCAAAAAAAAGAAATGTTTATAACCAGCAAAGCATAAATTCACATACTGATATGACTATTCATGAGTATGTACCTGAAAAAAACAACAACACTATTGTGTCTTGACTGGTTTGGAGACCTGAGGTGTTTCATTTTGTGACATTTAGCTATGTGGGATTTCTCTGTTTTTGTCTTACTTAGCTTTGATTATTCTTACGGTAGGTTATTTTCAGTGTTATTCTCTCTATTATCTTGTAGTTATTAAATTTTTATTAAATTTTAATTTTTGTAGTTATCAAACCTTGTCAGGTATTTACTTTTTTAAAGTGTAGTTTCTGATGCATCTGATTCTTATTGTTGGCTTTCTATTATATTTAAATTGGTAGACAGAGAGAGTGAGAGAGAGAGAGAGAGAGAGAGAGAGAGAGACAGAGAGAGTATATCTCTCTCAATTGAGCGCAATAGGTCAACTTTAGAGTTCGAGCTTTTGGGATCTTGTATAAAGCATCAATGAAAGGCCATGGTGTTCAGTGGTGCCAGGATACAATGATCGACTTTGCAACTCAAGTGTTAAAAAGGATATGTTGTGGCAACATAATTTGGCGCAGGAAACCGCAATGCAAGTTTCACAAGCATTGCGTACAGCAAACGATGAAAAACAGCATCCTGTGCACTAAAATGTATTCTTAATCAAGTATGCTTAAAGGATGGAGACTCGAATTGCAATTATATATGGATATTATTTTAAAATGGTGAATATATTATACTAATACAATTAGTATTTATTTATATACAATATATTATATTGTATATAAGTAAAATATACAAATATAAAATGTATTAATTTGCTATATTTAATATATTTTATAATATACACCACTCTACTGATATTAATTAGTTACATCTCTCTTCAAAATTATGGGCAAAGAATTACCTGGTTCTTCATTAGGAATTTACCATTTAAAGGTGCTGTAGATCTTGAACTGCGCTGTTGGACATTTTTGATATTTGAAATCAACCCAAACAAACCCATCCCTCTCTTCATTGCTCCGCCTCCAAAACTCACACTCCAATCCTCACCACCCTGCTCCGAGTCGGTCTCGAACCCCGGCCCGATCACTGCTGGCAGGCGAGGCAAATGCACTAACACTGACGCTAAGCACCACATTCTGTAACTATCGTCAGTGTGCAGTAGTTTAACTGCAAAACTCTCACTATCTGGCCTCTGTTACACACGTGATGCGAGTGGATGTCTGTTTATCACAGCTGACGCGCAACAAAATGCTTCACGAAAAATAAAGCGCAGATGATGAACGAACGACAATGAAGCACAAAAAATGAACATACAGTACACAAGAGTAAATACAAAGTGTTCGATGTTAGTCGCAAACAGCACAGCAGCTCCAGACAATCAAAACCCAGTGTTACTCACATGAATAGCGGGATCAAAGCAGCCTCCGCGTCTGTTTTCAGGCCTTCCCTCTTAGCTCTCTCCAGCGCTGGAAAGCTTTTCTAATATAAACGCGGGTCCTAAAGCGTTTTGCCCAGGCATAAACCTTCATTCCAGTGATATTCTTTTTAGCTCTTTTGTATTGTGTCCCATTTCTCGTTCTTCTCGTTCTCTCTCATTCTCTCTCCTCGACCGTCATATGCACCCGAATGCTGATTGGTTAGACGTTTGTTGTTGGTATCGGCCCGGCTAACTCTCAAACAGTGAATTTGAAATACTACTGAGTCCACCTTTAAACACGATTTAAGTAAATAAAATTTATTCGCTTAACAACCTCGAATTTCACGATAGGCTTGTTTTCAAAGGTTTATACGGTATCGCAAAAAAACATTTTCTCTGTAGAGAACAGGAGAGGGAATGGACTCTCTGCACGCCTACTGCCTATTTCCGCAAACATCCCAGTAGTGATGGGAGAAACCAAGGCTGCGGCTGAAATCACATACTCTCGAGTAAGTACTTATTTTGCGAGTGCTAAAAATGTGTGTTCTATTATTATGAATGTCTTTAGTATAATTTGTATGAATGTAATCCGGATGTTCTACATTTGCCATGGCTTCTTGATCCTGTTATACTGAATGACCTCTAAAAAACTGCATATGGGACAAAAGTCCCCTGGTTATTTCGGTCATTAAGAAAAACAGTAAGACATAGTCCTTTAAATATATCACAACCAACACTTATTTGAACATGCCAAGAAAACAAATATATATTTTTAAACTGGTATTTTATGTTTATTTAAATAGTAAAATCAAAGTGAGGACCATTACAATTTTGCAGTTTGGAGCATTATTTCACCCATATTTTGACATTTTATTTTAACAAAAGTTATTTAAAACATTAAAGTAGACACTTTACTTGGACGTAATATGTTTTCTATGTATATAAAATCACTTTTGTAAATTTAATTTGATGTGGACACAAAATGGGGAGGGGACGTCTCCTCTTTGACCCAGAGAGAGCAGTTGTCATGTATAGGTATAAAACAGCTTCACAAGCCGTCTTTTCAATCACACAGTATCTTTATTTCTGTTACAAATATTCAAATTATCACAGAAGTACAGCATAAAAGTTTCTAGTTCGGATATAAACACTTATGTCTACTGTAGTGATCAAAATAGGGCAAATCACCTTTTGAAAGTAACTTGATGCTTCATATAATGATTGTATCATTACATCCTTACACCAGTAGGTGGCGACAAATGACTGTTAAAAAATGTATTTGTCAGCAAATCCTTCATTCAAGAGATTTGTTCAAAAACTAACAAGTATGACTGTAAAGTGTAAGTGAGTCATTGAATCATTCATTCAAACCTATTATTCTTTGTTCATTCAAATTAGTTAAACATTTTAAATAGACTGCAGCAATTAAGGGTATATTCACACTAGGCACGGTTGCCTTGAACCGAGCCCGAGCGCGACTGCACTGCTTGACACCTCTTCCAAGGGCCGGCTAAACGAACCGCGCCCGGGCACGGAACGGAACGATCACACTTGTCAAACGAACCGGGCTTTGGGGGTCAAACTCGCTCGGGCACGGTTCAGAGCGCCTAGTGTGAGTACACCCTAACATTTTGTTAGGACCTCTGGTAAATTACTTATTTTGTTTAGATGTCTGTTCAGAATTGTGGGAGAATCGTGAATGCTATTTAAAAAAAAAAAAAAAAAGAAAAAAAAAAGTGATTTTTAATTTATCCAGAATCGTGCAGCTCTAGGGAATGTAGTACGTCCAGATTACATTCATAAACGCATTCATACTATATAGAATGTACTTTCTTAGCAGTCGCAAAGTAATTACTTATTCAAAATAAGTACCTACTCAAGAGAGTATAAGATTTCAGATGCAGCCTAAGCCATTTGACAGCTGTGTGACAATCAAAAGGCACCCTGAAGACCGTGTGGTGCAGCAGCAAAGTGAGTTTATTGCTCTTAAATATTTGTCATTAACATGTTGTTTAGTGAAATGCCAAAAAAAAACCTTTTATTGTTAGATTTTTTGGAAAAATAAGTACAAGTACAAGTAATTGTGATTAACTTTCACTCACTGTTTGATATAGGTGGCCAGTCGATAGCCTGCAATATAAGCTGAAGTAGAAGTTTCATCATTCAGGGTAATGTTTTTGTCATTCGGTGTAATGCAAATTCTCTGTTACAACACAGTGTCATCCGTTACACTAAATTACAGTATTTCTGTATAGATAACAATTTTAGCATCTTATTTATATTTCAGATAAATGAGAGATGTTTAACACTGATAAATACGTTGAAGTTTATAAATATTAATATTGTAATGCATTTTTTTGTAATGCATAAATTTTGTTACATTTTTATGATGGAAAATTACATCATAGGGTGTTAGTGTTCTTTTTCGTTTTATTATTGTTATTATTATTATTATTAGGGGCCAAGCACTGAAGGTGCAAAGGCACATATTGTATCCGTTAGTCGTCGTCTTTTTCTTCCACTCTTGAGTCTATGGCAGCCCATTGAACCACTTGCGAAACAATTATAAAATTTGGCACACAGATGAGATAGAGGACTGTCTCATCATGATCTACAGCAAATTCGGAGTGTCTAACTTAAAGGGATAGTTCACCCAAAAATGAAAATTCTATCATCATTTCCTCACCCTCATGTTGTTCCAAACCTGTATAAATTTCTTTGTTCTGTTGAACACAAAGGAAGATATTTTGAGGAATGTGTTAAACTGAACAGTTTTGGGGCACCATTGACTTCCATAGTAGTCCTACTATGGAAGACAATGGTGCCCCAAAGTGGCCTAGTTACAAACTTTCATCAAAATATCTTCCTTTGTGCTCAACAGAACAAAGAAATTTATACAAGTTTGGAACAACTTGAGGGTGAGTAAATGATGACAGAATTTTCATTTTTGGGTGAACTATCCCTTTAAACCCTCTAGTGCCACCAACTTCTCAAAGTTGCACTTATGTTTATGCTAATAACTTTTGAACCATAGAAAGTATTTTTTTTGATTCCTCAGCTCATGCTGAGTCAAACATATGGATTTTCTGGAAACAACACTTTTTTGATCTTGCCCTATTTAGTCCGATTTTCACCAGAATTGGCTCCGATCATCTTCAGATGTGCTGGAAAGACCAAACCATACTTGTATAGCGCATCAACAAATTCAGCAACACTATGGCATATTGTGACAAATCTTGGTACCAGTCATCACAATCATGACTTGATGGTACTTGCAGTTTCGGCACAGCACCACCTACTGGTCAAGTGATTTGAAAAATTTACATTTTTGCTACACAACCTTTTTAAATCGTCCATTGTTCATTATAAAGGGATTTGTAATGTTTGTTTTTCAGGTTGCACAATTATTGACATGCCTTGTAAAATAAAATGCTTATTATTTTTCAACATATGCTTCTGTTGTTATTTACTCACACATTTTCGATTAGGGTTGAATTCTCACTATTAAAACTATTAACTATGACTTTTTTGCCTCAATAAACTCCTAATTATTGCTTATTAATAGTTAGTTAGGTAGGCCTATAGATGTTAAGTTTAGGTATTGGTAGGATTAAGGGATGTAGAATATGGTCATGCAGAATAAGGCATTAATACAGTATGTGCTTTACTAATAAACAGCCAATATCCTAGTAATACTAAAAACATTGCAATAATGGGAAAAATGACAAATTTGGAACAATGGAACAATGAAAACTGGCAGTTGTGTAGGTCAGTACACGTGCTGCAGAGTTGTGTATATACTACAATTTCTTGATATACTTATCAGGGAGACCAGAATAAAGTGCATTACAATAATCTAGCCTCGACGCAATAAAGGCATGGATAAACCTTTCCACATCATGTAGAGATAGAGAAGGTCGTAGTCTGGCAATATTTCTGATGAAAAAAACACAGATTTCAAGACTATTTTAATATGGGCATTGAATGACAATTGCGAATCAAAAATAACACCAAAATTGCGCACTTGTGATGATGGAGACACTAAATCAGAAAAGTAAACATATTGAGATCATTACATCTTTGTAAAGCTGTCGGCATACCAACAAATAGAAGTTCGGTTTTAGATTCATTAAGTTTAAGATAATTGTCATGCATTCACACCGTTATTTCTTCCAGGCAGGTAGTAAGAGATGTACAGTAAGTGCGAAATTAGGATCAGGGTATGTGCTGACATAGATCTGCGTATCATCAGCATAACAATGAAACCACAGACCATACTTTCTAATAATGTCACCGAGAGGCAACATATATATGTAAATATTTACATATTTATGTAAAAATGAAATAATATTATACTTATTCTGACCTGTACATATTAAAATATATAAAAGAATATGTGATCCTACTAAATTTATTTTTATTTTAAATGATTTTCACTTCCTTACAAAAAAAAAAAAACTGCTTGTTGATAAATAGGTAAAACTTAAGAGGTTTGAAGGATATTAGCAAAGTATAAAGATTAAAAATACAATTAATTAGTATTTGGGGGCTGCACTGCGATTCTTAAATAGAGTCTTCTAATATGTCAACAAATTATTTTTGTTCTATAGACTTTTTGTATATAAACTTTTGTTACACTGAATGACATTTTAGTGGGTGTCTTCTGTAAATTGTGGTAATGTATGATAGCCATTATTTTTTCCTCAGAAAAAAATGTTATGTAAACAGGTCACATTCTAATGTACAGAAGAAAAGATAAAATTTAAAGTTGAATTACACTTTTAATTTTTTTGATGCTTGAAAACCCCTTTTCGTCTTTGACCCCTCTGCATTTTCCAGCAGGACAACACCAGACCACATACTGCGTGGATTGCGTAAGTGCATGGCTGCGTAAGAAGAGAGTGCAGGTACTAGATTGACCTGTCTCCAATTGAGAATGTGTGGGGCATTATGAAGTGTCAAATATGGCAACAGAGGCCTCACACAATTGTGCAGATGAAGGCCTGTATAATGGATGAAAGGGGGGATATTCAAATAGCTAAACTTAACCAACTTGTGTCTTCAATGCCCAAACGTTTAATAAGTGTTATCAAAAGACATGGTGATGTTACACTGTGGAAAATGCTTGACTGTCCCAGCTTTTTTGGGGTGTGCTGTAATCTTCTAATTTGAAATGAGACTATAAAGCAGTAACTCGGACAGACTTCAAGTGTCACCTGCTTAAAAAATGCAATGAAATAAACCTGCTCACAAGCAGGTTTGAGCTGCACAGACTAGGGTGACCAGACATCCCCTTTTTCCAGGAACAGTCACGTTTTTGAAATGACATGAAAGCCAAGTATGGCAATCCATACTCGGAATTTGTCCTCTGCATTTAACCCATCCCAAGTTAGTGCACAAACACACACGCAGCAGTGGGCAGCCATTCACTGCGGCGCCTAGGGAGCGATTGGGGGTTAGGTGCCTTGCTCAAGGGCACCTCATTCGTTTCATGCCAGTATTGAGAATCAAAACCACAACTTTCAGGTTACAAGTCTGACTCTCTAATTACGCCAAAACTGCCCATTTTGGTGAGCTGCCCCTAGAATTGTCCACTGTTTACAGCACCTTCATAACAGCCCACAAATACACCGAGAAAAAAAAAAAAAAAGCCAGACAACAGAGGCTCCTGGTTATCAGAGCAATCGTGTAGTGATTATTTTCACCAAATGCTGCAAAGCTACACTGAATCAAAGTCTATAGTTTTTGACTGAATATACTTGGTTGCGAGACGCTGCTTTAGACATTAAAAACTTTACCTGAATGAAAACAGCACTATTATCAAAAGAAACACGGTTAACTATACATGTTAAATGAAATACTGTTTGTAAGTACAAAATAATAGGGCCTGGAGAGGGTGCGGGATTGTTTTGCACACAATTTTAAACATTCCCAAAAGTTGTGCAGTAATTTCCATACACACACATTTGCAGAAAGCAAAAAAAAAAAAAAAAAAAAAAAATGTATGGTCCCCAAACGCTTTCGCTTTCCTGACATTATTGGCTAGATGCCGCATTCTCCTGATATGGAAACAAAATTTCCCTCCATCTTTTGACGACCATCTCCATCTCCAAAATGATTCATTCATTTGGAAAAAATCAGGTATACGATTAAAGGCAACACTGGTATATTTTCAGAGACCTGAGACCCATTCATCATCTTTTTATCTGAATATGCTAGTACTACTTCTACATCCTGTCAATCTAAACATTAAGATGTTATCATGAGGGTGGCTCGAATCTGTTGAGATGGGTATGATTTTGTGTGCATGTATGTCTAAACACCTGTCTATGAATATAGGCTACTTATATTTGTAAATGCTTCACATGCACTCTATAATAACCTTCTTTCTTTCTTTCTTTCTTTCTTTCCTGTACCTGTATCCTGTTGTTATTGTAAAAGTTTAATAACAGATAAGCAAAAAAAAAGCCCCCGTCTTTTAATTCATAAATACTAACAAGTGAGATTTCAATGATATTAGACTACTGGACTACAAAACGTATTCTCTTTCAGAAATCTGGTTACCTTATTACAGACCTGTTACTATGATGACAGCAAATCTGAGTCAAGTTTCGAAGAATAAAACAATACTGGTTTGGGTCTTCAAAGCTCTTTAACTGAGAAAATGTACTTTCGCAACGTTACAGTTTGCTATCACGTGATACTTGCTACTTTTCTCCGCGCTGGCCATGATGGACCAATCACAATCGTTTGTGATCACTGCTTAAAAATAAGTTTGTAAATATTGCAGGATCCATTTCTTTTTACTTTATTGTCATTTTAAAATCATTGTAGCTAATACGTTTAAACGACGATACATTTCAGCATACAGATGTTTCGACTACAAACGGCTTGCCGTCAAGCGCCCCCTGGAGCAACAATCCGGCGTTCTCTTTTTACCCACAATTCTATGCGCTGGAGGTGTTCTGTGATTAAGATGGCGGACTCCTCGGTAAGCATCTCCCAGTCAGTGTGGTTTTATGTAGTCTGAATGCTGTTTTAAAATATGTTTGCTCTGTTGCCTTTATGTCCCAATAGGTCGAAATCATTGAAGGCTGCCGTCTTCCCGTGCTGCGAAAAAATCAAGAAAATGAAGACGAGTGGCGTAAGTATCAGCCTGAGAGATCCGTACAGAATGTAAACAAAGGACTCGCAGTGTATATTAGTGTATATAACTCTTCTGCCGGTTTATTTAATAAGGCACTATTTCTCTCGAACGTTAATCACTTGTTATAAAACGCAATGTGGTGATGGTATCAGGTGATGCTTTACTGTATGTGATATGAAACTGAATGATGTGTGATTTACATATTCCAAGATTCACATACAAAATACCATTGCTGTACTATAGTACATTTTGTTAGAGAGATGGCAGACGGGCTTTTTTTGTGGTCTGCTGGTGATGTGAACACATGGCATTGTTTAATTCTTTATTATTAAGTTATAAAATCTTAATCCAGCGAAAACAAGCCTGTGGCTGTAGCTGGTTTCACATGATTTCAAGCTGCTCCAGGCTGGTCTAGATGCTTGTGTATCTGGACAATCAGCTGGTGGGGTCAGATAGTTGACATGTTAGACCATATCGGTCAAGCTGGTTAGACCTGGTTGACTCCTAGCAAGAAACCAGATATTATATTCTTAAAAGCAACTTTCTAACAGGGCATACATCCAAAGTACAGTTTTCTTTGCTGGATATGAGTGGATCGGATTTAAGCTTTCAGCTGTTTGAATGCTCCTTTATCCTTTTATTCCTTCAAAGCGTTGGCTGAAATTCTCAGTGTCAAAGACATTCCTGGGAGAAAGCTCTACTATGTCCACTATATTGACTGTGAGTATTAACCATTTGCCTGACAATTAGATACATTAATAATACTTATCTCACTAATACTGTTTGCTAACTGCAAAGAAAATAAAATTTATTTACTTTGTTTATCTTATTTTTTGGAAAGTTAATAAGCGATTGGATGAATGGGTGACTCCAGACCGGCTGGACTTGAAAAAGCTCCAGTTTCCCAAAAAGGAGGCAAAGACCCCTACGAAGAACGGCCTGCCAGGGTCTCGCCCCAGCTCCCCAGAGAGAGATGTGGTAAGAATGTCTTTCGTAAGAAAGTTAGAATTTCTGTGATGAAATGTGACACGCCCCCACATCAGTGGTTGCCCTTTGTTTTGAAACATTGTGTCACAAACAGTTGTTTACGTGCCATGTAATCCTTTTCCATCCTCTCTTCCTTTCTGTTCAAATTCAGAGGAAGAGTCTAGATCTCAACGTTCAGTCTGCTTCAGCTCCATCAAGAGGCAAAACCCTCCCCACACCGGTACAGACAAACCCGCCCATTGTACACTAATAAAACGCAGTCTGTCAAGCAAGAGCTTTTAATCAATGGGCTGAGTTTAGTTCGAAAAAGCTCATCACACTTTCCAGCAAGTGTGAGGGATGCAATTTTTGCCTCGTTACTCAATTTATATTGCTGATTGTCAAGCAGCTTGAACATTTTATGTAATGATAATGTTACCACTGTTAAAGGATTAGTTCACAAAGAAATAAAATTTCTGTCGTCAGTTACTCAACCTCATGTTGTTTCGAACTTTTTTTCTGTGGAACGTAAAAGAAGGTTTGGGGGTTTTTTTGTTTTTGTTGTGTCCGTACACTGAAAGTCAGTGGAGTTCACTGTTGTTTTGGATCTTCATTGACTTTTTCTGTATGGACAAAATTCTTTTGTTTTCTTCAAAAGATCTTCCACAGAAGAAAGTCTTACAGGTTTGGAACAACATGACCATAAATAATAACAGAATTTTCATTTTGGGGTGATCTGTCATTTTAATAAGGTAATATTTTAAACAGTTTCCATGCCAGACAGTTCTATATGTAAGATATAGTCATAGTATCTGTTTCAATTCATAGTATCTGTTGTTGTTGTTGTTTTTTCCCCTCCTAAAGCAAATCAGTTCAGTGCTGTTTTCCAAAATGTATGTACAACAACAGTTGAAAGTTTGGAATAATTTTTTTAATGTTTTTGAAAGAAGTCTCTTCTGCTCACTAAGGCTGCATTTGTTTGATCAAAAATACAGTAAAAACAATAATATTGTGAATTTTTTTTTTTTTTTTTTTTTTTTTTTTTAAATCTTATTTTAATGTGCTTTAATTTGCAATTTATTTCTGTGGTGCAAAGCTGAATTTTCAGCATCATTTCAGCATCTTCAGTGTCACATGATCCTTCAGAAATCATTCTAATATACTGATATGGTGCTCAGTTATTAATAATGCTTCTTATTATCAGTGTCGAAAACAATTTGGTTATAAAGTATTAAGCGGTAAAAACGTTTTCAACCTTGATAATAATAAGAAATGTTGTTTGAGCACCAAAACAGCATATTAGAATATAATGTGAGACTAAAGACTGGATGACAAAGCTTCAGAAAATTCAGCTTAAATAAATTAAATTTTACAACATATTTAAATAAAAATTAGTTATTTGAAATTGTAATATTATTTAACAACATTACTCTTTATAGAACATTTGTTCAAATACCTGCAGCCTTGGTGAGCATAAGAGGCTTCTTTGAACAATATTAAAAAAAAAAATCAAATTATTTCAAACTTTTCACTGGTAGTGAATATGAAAGCATTTTCCATATTTATCATAATATAGTTTCATCACTCATTACCAACATACTCGTTACTCCCTGTAATATCTATTTTAGAACATGAGGTAAGTGACTGGAATTCACTCAATTATTATTCATCAGCTTTTAGTGGTGATTATTGTTACTCATACTTGGGTTTAGAGGTTTGTTCAAATCCATAAACATAAGTAAACTTTTTTTTAAGATTCACGTATATCACTTTTCTTTTTTTTCTTTTTTTTTGGACCTTTATTATAGCTTATTTTACTGTCAGGAGCACAGGGAATAAATATGTAAGGACAAATACAAATTAATTTTAAAAAATGGTGGTAATCAAATCAGTTAATAAATTTAGATTTAAATGTAATCAAATGAAAATGTAATTGTTTAATGTAATTAATAAGTATTTTTTACTGTGCAATTTCTGAAATAATTTCAAGGTAGACCAAACTTTTATTTTGCCCGGTTGTAATGAAGACCTTTGAGTTTGTGTGTGTTTTAATAAACGGAATTATTATTACTACTATTATCACTATTACTTGAAGTACACTCTACTGTATATTTCTGTTATTTCAAGTTATACCGAACTTTTATTTTGACGGATTGTTGTGAAGACCTTCCAGTTCCTGTCTGTATATATGACAAATGTCTATAGTTTTATCAAATTAAACGGTGAAATGTTCATGAAGTGACTCTTAGAGCAGCTCTGCAGATGAAGTTCATGTGTCCATGTATAGTGAGGAAGACTTTTTAAAATTTATTTATTTTTTTTCATTTTTTAAATTGTTATTATGGAGTTATTTTAAGATTTGTGATTTTTCTTTGCAGAGAAAAAGTTATTTGTCTTTCTGATTGCTCTTTCAGAAGAGAAAAGCAGAATCTGTGTCTTTGGCAACACAAGTTACTGCAGCAACTCCAGTGCCTTCACTTCCTAGTTCTGCAGAAGCAAGTCAGGCCTCGGTCTATCCAGCCATGAGGGACACTTCCTTCAGCATTAAATCCAGAGAAGAACATGAACCACTCACCTCTCTCACCACGGTAAAAAAAAAAAAAAAAAAAAAAATGAAACGAATAAAGCATGGTCTCTGCTAGTTTAATCTGTCACAATAGTTAAATAGCTGCTATTACTAGAATACAAAGAACTTTTTTTTTTTTTTACATTTGAAAAAATAAAAACTAACTATATAAATTTAATTTGGACTTTTTCCCCCTTTTGCTTTTTTTTTTTTATTCTTGAAGAATGGCACAGCACGTCGTCTTATTCCTTCTCAGCCAGGGAGAAAAAGGAAAAATTGCGGAGGGACTGATGAGGTAGGACCTGCAACTTGATTTACAGATGTTTCTTAGCACTACATGATGCACTTTTTCTTTGTCTATCGAATCTTAAAATTTCTGAATCACATGTGTTGATTATCACTCATTTTTAAATACATTCTTACAATCAAATATCACATATTTCATTGTTATTTGCCTAGAAGTGGCTGGGATAAAGTTAGCATATCTTGTTGGTTAGCATAAATGTGTTTAATGTGGGTGTGTGTATCTTCAAAAGAAGGTATAAAATAAAAATATAAAGTAATCAAAAAAACATTGAATGTAAGGTTTTGGTTCTTTTTCTTTCTACTTAACATTTAAAACACTACATTTCTGGGCTGTTAAAAGACAATTAAAACATGAGGCCGCAAGTCCCATCGTCCCCTAATCATCAAATATTTAAAATGTTTTTTTTTTTCCCTACTCATAATTATCTGATTTTTTTTTTTTTTTTTTGCTATCACCTGTTTTCCTCCACTCTCAAGTAAAATGTCCCAAAGCTTTGCATCCACTTGTGTTTTTCTGTTAGATGGTAAAGGTGTTCCAGAATAACAACCCTCGCTGCTCCACCGTCTATTTGCCGCCAGGAGAGGTCCGGCTCCTTTACTTCCCATTGCCTTGATTGTGTGTCTGTTAAAGTGGAGGCATTTAGGAGAGGCTTTTAGAGAAAAGTATGAAACTCAAACTATAGAAATTCAGCTAAAAAGTCATTGGATCTCATAAATGCAAGAGTCAGTTGTTCTTAGGCTATGGAAGATTATAGTATTTCATTTTCTTTTTCAGGTAATTGGGTAATAATAAATGAGTAATTCCTGATATTTACAGGTGTGATAGCAAGAGTGTAACCAATTGCCCTAGCAATATAATAAAGTTCAGAGATGTTTTTTTTTAATGCACAGGACGTTCACTGCTGTTAGATGCCGTCCCACCATCTCTCTAACTCTACTGTCTGCTCTCAGGATTCCCAGGACAGTTCTGATGGTATCCCCTCTGCCCCTCGCATGACTGGTAGTTTGGTGTCGGACCGCAGTCACGATGACATCGTCACGCGAATGAAGAACATAGACTGTATTGAGCTGGGCCGGCACAGGCTAAAGCCGTGGTACTTTTCTCCATACCCACAGGAGCTCACCACCCTCCCCATCCTCTACCTTTGTGAATTTTGTCTTAAGTACCTCAAGAGCCTCAAGTGTCTCCAGAGGCACCTGGTAAGAACCTAAGGACTGATGTTAGACAGCTTTAGAAAAAATGTCAAACCCTCTCACAGCATCATATGAGAGTCTGGTTCTGTCTCAGTAAAACTGCACCAAAAATGACATACACTACTGTTCAAAAGTTCAGTAAAAAGGTCAGTAAAGAATTTATTTTTTTTGAAAGAAAATACTTTTATTCCGCAAGAATGCGTTAAATTGATTAAAAGTGATAAAGACCTTTTATAATGTTAGAAAAGATTTATATTTCAAATAAATGCTGTTCTTTTGAACTTTCTATTCATCAAATAATCCTGAAAAAATGTATAATTTCCATAAAAAATATATGAAGCAGCACAACTGTTTTCAACATTGATACTAATAAATGTTTCTTGAGCAGCAAATCAGCATATTAGAATGATTTCTGAAAGAACATGTGACCCTGAAACCTGGAGTAATTATGCTTCGCATCACAGGAATAAATTGTATTTTAAAATGTATTCAAAAAGAAAAGATCTATTTTAAATTGTAATAATATTTCACAATATAAGTTTAACTGTTTTTTTTTTTTTTGTTCAAATAAATGCAGCCTTGGAGAGCAGACGAACCTTACAAAAACATTTAAAAATCTTTTGAACAGTAGTGTATCTGTTGTGATTTTTTTTTTTTTTTTTCATATTTTTGTTTTGATGGTTTACTGCAAGCAATATTGCACAAGAATGTACAAACAAACAAACAAAAAACAAGGTATATAGCCTACCAAATTTGCTTCTAAGGTACAGTTGACGTAACAGATGTTTTATAGATTGTACTATATTTGAATTGCTCATGTCCTTTATTTGTGCAGGTCAAACTATTCTTACAGTTCAATTTGTCAAGCTCTACTTGCATCTGGCGATGCTCTTACATTATTTAGCTGATTTCATTACAGGTATAAAAATTAAATTCAGTCTAATGAGATGTTTCCAATCAAATTATTCTAAATATATATTACCATAATCAGTTTAATTTTTTGAAAATTTACCTTTTATATTTGCCACTTGCACTTCTTATTTGGGTTAGCAAGCACCTGAGCACAGACACAATTAAAATGTCAAGCTTTAGTGTGCACTTGGCTTAAGCAACATGCCCTCAGATAACTGTCACCCGTCTATAACTGTTACAGACAAAATGCAACCTTCGACACCCGCCAGGAAATGAGATCTATCGCAAGGGAACTATATCCTTTTTTGAAATAGATGGCAGGAAAAACAAGGTGGGTAACCTCTAGTTTGAAATGATTAAAGTGTGTGTGTGTGTGTGTGTATATGTATGTATACAGTATATTTGAATAATTTTGGTGTATTTCTATTTTGAATGGGTGGAAAAATCACCCTTTTAACTGAACGCATAAATGCCAGGAAATAGGAATATATTCATGAACATGAGACAATCTAGGTCATCTGAAATTGCCAAGTCCTACAAACTATAGCATCCAGACCAGCACTTACTTTACTGTAGCACATACGGTTAAACTGAACATGTTGATTTAGAGGGTTAGGGTTGTGAGGGACATGTTCGTGGAAATACATTTCATGATGACCTGTTAAATCTGTTGTTTTTTCTTTTTTTTATTGCACAGACATATTCCCAAAATTTGTGTTTATTGGCCAAATGCTTCCTGGACCACAAGACCCTGTACTATGACACAGATCCTTTCCTCTTCTATGTTATGACAGAGTATGACTCAAAGGGATTCCACATAGTCGGCTACTTCTCCAAGGTACAATATACAGTTGTGGTCAGAATTATTGACACCCTTGGTAAATATGATCAAAGATGACTGTAAAAATAAATCTGCATTGTTTATCCTTTTGATCTTTAATTCATAAAATTAGCAAAAATATAACCTTTGATTGAAGGAAAAGAATTGAAAGTGGGGGGAAAATCACATTATGAAATAAATGTTTTTCTCCAAAACACGTTGGCCACAATTATTAGCACCCTTTTATTCAATACTTTTTGCAACCTCCTTTTGCCAAGATAACAGCTCTGAGTCTTCACCTATAATGCCTGATGAGTTTGGAGAACACCTGACAAGAGATCAGAGACCATTCCTTCATACAGAATCTCTCCAGATCCTTCAGATTCCCAGCTCCATGTTGGTGCTTCTTCTCTTCAGTTCCCTCCACTCATTTTCTTTAGGGTTCAGGTCGGGGGACTGGGATGTCCATGGCAGAAGCTTCATTTTGTGCTCGGTGACACATTTTTGTGTTGGTTTTGATGTTTGTTTTGGATCATTGTCCTGATGGAAGATCCAACCATGGCCCATTATTGGATTTCTAGAAGAAGCGGTCAGGTTTTGATTTTTTTTTTTTTTGTAAATATCTGTTGGTATTTCATAGAATCCATGATACCATGTATCTGAACAAGATGTCCAGGACCTCCAGCAGAAAAATAGGCCCACAACATTAAAGATCCAGCAGTATATTTAACCGTGGGCATGGGGTACTTTTTATCCATGTGTGCACCAAACCCATCTGGTGGGTTTACTGCCAAAAAGCTCTTTTTTTAGTTTCATCTGACCATAGAAGCCAGTCCTGTTTGAAGTTCCAGTCTTGTCTGACAACTGAATATGCTGGAGATTGTTTCTGGATGAGAGCAGAGGATTTTTCTTGAAACCCTCCCAAACAACTTGTGGGGATGTAGGTGCTGTTTGATAATTTTTTTTTTAGGCTTTCTGAGACTCAAGACTCAACTAATCTCTGCAATTCTCCAGCTGTGATCCTTGGAGAGTCTTTGGCCACTCAAACTCTCCTCCTCACCGTGCATTAGGACGATTTAGACACAGGTCCTCTTCCAGGCAGATTTGTAACATCTTTATTTGATTGGAACTGCTTAATTATTGCCCTGATAGTGGAAATGGGGATTTTCAATGCTTTAGTTATTTTCTTACAGCCATTTTCTATTTTGTGAAGCTCAACAATCTTTTGCTGCACATCAGAACTATATTCTTTGGTTTTATTCATTGTAATGAATGATTAAAGGAATTTGGCCTTTGTGCTTCCTCATGTTTATACTCTTGTGGAACAAGAAGTCATGGCTGGACAATTTCATGTTCATGATCACCCTGGTGTGCTAAAAAAATGTAAATATGAATGGGAATATACTTCAGAGATATTTTACTCATAAAAAAATTCTAGGGGTGCCAATAATTGTGGCCAACGTGTTTTGGAGAAAATTCTTTTTCATAATGTGATTAAAGATCAAAAGGATAAACAATGCATATTTATTTTTACAGTCATCTTTGATCATATTTACCAAGGGTGCCAATAATTCTGACCACAACTGTAGCTTTGCTCGCATCAATGCACTGATATTCTAATTGTTTTACATTTTGGCAAGTCCCATTTGTTTTTTGTTTTTGTATGATAGGCTTGCTTGCATTGTGTTTTAATTGTCAGTGCTTTTTTCCTCCCATTAAAGGAAAAGGAATCAACAGAAGACTATAATGTGGCCTGCATTTTGACTTTACCACCGTACCAGAGAAGAGGCTATGGCAAACTACTAATTGAGTTTAGTGAGTAATCATATAGTTGTCTTTTTACTAAGGAACAAAGAATGTGATCACATTTTTTATTTTATTTTTACAATGCGTTCAAAGTTATCGCTTGCCATCTCAGAATAATGAGTAAGGTAGTACAAGCAAACCTTAAATAAAAAAAAAACCTGAATGTTTGAGCCTTGTTCACCTCTGTCAGGTTATGAGCTCTCAAAAGTGGAAGGAAAGACAGGTACTCCAGAGAAGCCTCTGTCTGATCTGGGTCTGCTCTCCTATCGCTCTTACTGGTCTCAAACAATTCTGGAGATCCTCATGAACCTCAAATCAGAGAATGGAGAACGGCCACAGATCACCATCAAGTTAGTATCTTCTTCTTTAACCTCACTATCAAAAATCACAACCAAAAAGTGTATGTGAGTGAGTTTTACTTAATCTCACTCTTTTCTTTTCATTTTTTCGTAAAGAAATTTACATTCATATTGTTGGCATTATAACATTATTTTATTGCCAATTAGCATACACCCTAGTGTTCTCCGACTTCTAGTTGAGACGCACTGCAGTGTTTTAATTAAAGAAGTATATAGTGCGTGACAGTTGTACAGCGTCACTGTATTCTTAGAAGCGAGCAGATTATGATATGGTGTTTTCAGAATCTCAGACCGGTTCACAGTAAATGTATCACACTCCAACTCTGCAAGTGCTGAGTTTAACATGCATTTGGGAGTGTAATGTGTGGCAGTTTTCACATTTGCATAATTTCCAACTTTTTTTGAGGGCAGATGATTATAGCAGAGATTTGTAATGAGAAGTGGGCGTAAACTTATCACAGACACTTGAAGATCTCCCTGCAGTTTTCTGCCAATATAAAAGCTTGAGAGTTTAACTCTTGCAAGTGAAAAAATTAAGTCATAAGTATTGTAATTTTACTAATTAAAGTAGTAATAATAATATACTTATGAAATACTATTTTTCTAATTTTACAGTGCAGTTGTATTACAATTGTAATATATTTCTGTCTTATTATTATTATTATTATTATTACATTAATAATAATAATATTAATAATGTTATGTTAGTTTCAGATAAGAAAGTACTTTGATTATGGTCAAAAATAAATTAGCTTAGATATTGTTCAAATTATATAGTCTTAATATTGTGGCAGTTTCCCCCGTGGAATAAAAAAATGGTATTAAATTTGAATAGTTTTCAAGATATTGTACCAAAGAAATTCTAGTATTGTGACACCACCCCACCCCCAGTTTTCATTACTGTAAGGAAAAAAGTCTTTTGAATTTGAATTTCATCAGAGATATATTAAATTGTAAGCATACATCATGGTAATATTTGTTGTGCTGCCTTTATTTCATGCAGATGTTAACAAAAAATTACAATAATGATAATCTAATGATAAACTTGTTTAATGTGTTTAATTCTCATAACATACATTACAATGCCAAATACAACTTTATGCAAAATATAATTTTTTTTTCTTTGATTTTGGGTTCAAATACGACCCAGAATTGTCTTCCCGAGATTTACTCATATCCATTTTGATGGCTCAGTTTTAATGAAGCTTTTAAAGAAATCAATTTGTAGTTGTTTTGTTTTTAACGTTATGACAAATTTGATTCTCTCAGTGAAATCAGTGAGATTACCAGTGTCAAGAAAGAGGATGTGATATCAACTCTTCAATACCTCAACCTCATCAATTATTATAAGGTAAGCGATCGCTTGGGATGTTTGCTTCCTCATTCTCAGATTTCCCATCCACCCTAATTTGATGTAGCATGTTAATATAGCATTACAGTTGGTGGTTTTCTAATTTTTGCTTAAAAGTTGAGTGGGATTTGTTCAGCTTGATTGTTCTCCTTGCAGGGTCAGTATATCCTCACCCTATCAGAGGACATAGTGGAAGGTCACGAGCGGGCCATGCAGAAGCGTCACCTCCGTATTGACCCCAAATGTTTGCATTTCACTCCTAAAGACTGGAGCAAGAGGGGCAAGTGGTAAAGACAATGATGACTGCTAGCATCCAGCTAACATGCCACATCCCGCTCAAGGAATTCAATTCAAGAGACTGTAATTGTTCCACAAACAGACTTGACTTGAAAAACAAAAACAGTGTAATGTTGTTAAAGATTCCACTGTCCACATCTGCATGTTATGTGACCTACTTTCATTTACTTTTGTGACCTAAATTTCATATTCTGTGAAATTCATGTTAGTCTGTTAATCGTCTGTATGTGAGAATGGAAGGATGTGTTTTTAATGTACTTTTCTCCCACCATTTCAATAGATCCTCCTAGATTCCTATATTTATGGTCCATGCCATGTTTTATTACTTTGACCAACAACAGTATTCTACACACAATGATCAGCGCTCTGTAAAGAGACATGACCTTATTCGTTTTCATTGGTGAGCTGGTTACTTCTGGTGATACAAACCGTTGGTACAAAATGTAGGCGTACCTAGCTATGCGACAAAGTTATAAGAAACTTTATGTAAATAAGCAGCGGTTTTCAGGAGCAACTACAAATGGCAGTGAAGTCAGTGCACATGTGATCATCACATGCCAGATACTGTAATGTGTGTCAAGACAGAGAAGTTAATCATATCAGTTGGCTTATGTAGTTGTTTAAATGAAGCTTTAATGTTAAATCAAGGCTACACAGCACATACAAACATACTCGCCTTGCAGGCTACCAGCCTGAATGCTCTCATGGATCCAGATAGCCCTCGACTCGCAGTGGCAAAGAGCACGTTGTTTCTTAGATTATGATTCCATTTTAAATATTCTTTTCCTCCGGAAAGTCTTTTAGGAGAAAGAAAACCGATTTGATTTCAACAACATGGAAATCTGTTAATGCCTTAAATGTTATTAGGCAACCAATAGTGGAAATGCCCATTAGTGACCTACTGTAATTGTCAGCCAGTGTCACATGCAGTAATGGCATTCACAGATGTTGTTGACATGGAATCAGTTTTCTTTCCCCTAAAGAAAAAACATTATGGAGGGAAAGGGTTATTTGGATGGAATCTGTGCATAAATAATATAAAATATAAAAAAAGATAAACAATTTGCGGCCTTTGCCATTGCAGCTATGAATATGCGGCCAAAACAAGCACAGAGCCATTTCTGATAAACACCTGGCAATATATTTTTTTTAATTTAAACTACTGCGTATGTTTAACTTCTTTGTTTTGCTGACACATGAAAGTCGCTGTTTGTTTTCATAAAGTTAAACTTTTCTCAGCTTTGCTTAGCTGTGCATGCCTGTGTCAGCAGCTTTCCATTGAAAATGAATCCAATCATGTTGCTTTATTGCGTGTCGCTGGTGGAGTGAACAGGGCTTGAATGGGGCGTTACAATGTAATTGTGTCTGTACATAATATACTACACTTAAAATAAATGTCTTTTCTATACTGGTATTATATGTGTCTATGGTCAAATGCACATGGATGTATTTGAATACCTGCACATTTATTATTTTTTTTAATTTTTTTTTTTTTTTTACTGAATGTAAACCAGCAAACACTGCACAAAATTGTTGTCTTTTAGGTAAATTAAAAAAAAAAAAAAGTAAATCTTGTGTATTGTTAGAAATAGTAGCTTGAAAGTATTTATAAAGTCATTTTCTGGCATTTTAAAATTTGTATAACCCTCTGTTTTTTTGTGACTTGTACTTGCTATTTGAACAAAAAAAGTGGTGGACGGAATACTAAATGGTCTTAAGTCACTTGCACTGTTCAGTCAGAAATGACTGTGATAGGAAATTAATGGGAAATACAAAAAAATGTGAAATCTACAAATCGATGCAAAAAAACCTGCAATGAATTCTAAAATATCAAGAGTGCAAAATAGCCACAGCTGCTCTCATACACACATTTATAGGCCCTGTTTACACCTAGTATTAAGATGCGTTTTGGTCGATCGGATCACAAGTAGACGAGGCAGGCATATTCCTGTTTACACCTGTTATAATCCATCTCTGTTGTCCACTTTCAACCACTTCTGATTTCTTCAAGGGGAGGGTCTATGGGTGGGTAAATATATGTTGTTGTTTTTTTTCAGATCTTTCAATCTAATGGACAAAATAAGCTTGTGCAATTTACATATGAACGTGCACGGAGACGAAGGAAAACATATGGAGAGCATCAGCTTTCATTTCTGCTCTGATAGCTGCAAGACCGGAGAGGAGAGTAGGCGGTCTTTTGTGGCTGTTCAGACACATTCGACCACATGAGCATTTACATTATGAAAGCAATCCAGTCAAATGTGTTTTCGACTACCTCTGGAAGGCCCTGTTTACACCTGGTATTAAGATGCATTTTGGTCAATTGGATCACAAGTGGACGACGCTAAATACAGTTGTAAACGGGGGTCTAAAATGTTTTGAGCTTGTCAACTTTCGACCACTTCCAGAGGTGGTCGAAAACGCATTCAACCGGATTGCTTTCATAGTGGAAATGGTGTGGTTGAATGCATTTGAACAGCGCAGAAGACCGTCTATGCCTACTGACTTTACACGTAAATATTATGGAAAGCGCGCTAGACAGACAAGATTTAAACTTTGTCGGCTGAAGACACAAGTTTGGTTTGAAGACGAAAAACGTACCGAGCACAATGTTCTCTCACCATTCCTGATTTCTAACACACACTCACAGCGTTTGTCGTGGTCTTGCGGCTGTCAGAGAAGAAACGAAAATTGCTCTCTGTGTGTTTTTCCGTCGTCTCCAGGCGTGTTCATATGTAAACTGCGCAACATTCAAAATGTGCGCTGTTGGGGGTGCTACAGGAACCACTTGTTTACGTCATTACTTCGCTGCAGCAGCAGTGTTTATTTCTGCCTTGTATATGCGTTTAAATGATATTTTAAATAATGATCTCTAAATCTTCAACAGAGAAGTGAATTGTGCCGTCTCTCTCTCGTGAGAAGTCAGTCAAACTGATGCTCTCCATGTTCTGTGTGATTGGCTGTTCACTGCTCATCACACACTTTCAGGTGCGCGTACTCCAGTTTATCACAGTCTCTAAATGTGTTTATACCAAGCATTGTGAGCCCGCTGAACCTGATCTAAACCAGGTTGGACATGTATAGTTTTTTTGTCAACTCTAAACCTACTCTGAAACTCAGGCGCGGTTTCACAGACAGGGCTTAGATTAAGCCAGGATTAGACCTTAGTTGAATTAGGGCACATAAGTGGCTTTTATAAACTTGCCTTAAAAATATTACTGGTGTGCATCTTGAGACAAAACAATGGCACTGAGATGTTTTAAGATATGTCAAGTGTATGTTTCTTTCAGTTAAAACAGCTCAAACATGCATTTTAGACTGGGACTAGCTTAAGCCTTGTCTGTGAAACTGGGGGTTAGAGTTTGTTCAGCTAGCTTCATGCAACAGGACACTGGTCTCAACACTGTTTTGCCCACTCAGCCATCTTACCGCTAACCTGCTGACTTAATAAATCTCATATACATATATAAGAGATACACAGATAACTAAATGGCACAATACTTTTTTCTTCATTTTGAATATGTAGAGTGCCTTGCAAAAGTATTCAGACCCCTTCATTTTTCAGATTTTGTTATGCCTTATGCTAAACTGCTTTAAATTCCCTTTGGTAACACTTTCTATGAAGCCTTTATAATGCATAATGCCTTATAAAAATCTTCACATATATAATCTCATGCATAATCATACCAACAGTTATAATACATTATAAAACTTCGCAATGTGTGGTTATAACTATTAACAGTATGATGAACACACAAACATGTTATATCCACTTAAGTTAGAATGGATTATCATTCCTACAGCATTTTTATATTTTTGGGTGAGCTGTTCCTTTAACTTACATAAGTGTAAGTCTCCACTGCCTGCGTAGTAACAGTAAATCCTACTGTGAATGTTTAAGATGTTAATACACAGAATCAGAAAAGCTGTTAATTCTGTTAATTCCAGGTTGCAATAGCTCTGCCCTTACACAACCTCATGGAGTTATGAGTCCTTTTTACAACACTGTTTTAGACTGTTGTGATGCTGCTGTGAACAAGCTGAAAAGATGTTACCGTCTAGACTCACTATGAGTTCATTATCCTCAGGACTAAAGTGAATACCAGGTGATTTCACAGTTTTCTCTTATAACCTCAAAAGAAGACTTGTTTTTTTGTTGTTTCATCTTAAAAGGTTTCAACAGTAATTTAAGTTTCATTAAGTTCACTTAAGACTCATAACATAGACTATCATTTTCATAACTTTTACACTATAAACGGTGCAGTATTTTGTCCTGTCAAAGGTATAGGCACTTTTTTCCTCCATGAAAATGATTGCATGATGAAAAGAAAAAAGAAAGAAAGAAAGAAAAAAACAGTGACGTGTCCGTTCACAAAGGCATCTCTGTTTCATGCTCACAGTAATCTTCTTAAAAACAGCGGCTTGTTCGCCAGAGTTCCACATCCAACAGACTTCCAAACACATGCTTTAAAGGACTTCAAGTAGCTGTTATCTTTGATAACAAAATATTCCATAGAATTGTGTCACAATACAGGACAATATTTAATAATGTTAAATAATAATATTTAATAGTAGCCTACTTTTTTTCCCAAGAACTTGAATATTTACACCAAACCTATACAGTATTTTGGTGAATGTATTTGTGCATTTAGTTTTCTTTCTTTACATGTATAATATATATATATATATATATATATTGATCTTAATATAATTAGACTCTCTAAAGCACAACTAGTCACACACACTCTTGCTAGTTTATTTAATTTTAATTTTTATTTAATCTCCTAACAATGTCCAACAATGCATATACATACATCACAAGACAATACTGTCATTTTTTGTTCTCTAAATCATAAACATTTCCACCACAGTGTCATTTTTCCAAAACACCTCATTCTGTGGTGGAAGTATTAGTGGTGGGAATTACATAAAAACAAGGAATAAAATGACAGACTCATTTCTTTCATTTTGCTAAGGTTAATATTTATACAAATTTCAGCTTGATTGTTAATGACACGCAATAAAAATATTTGGTTCACATATCTCATATTTCATCTCAAGTATAACATCTTCACTGACACTGTCTCCTCAGTAAACGTTAAAAAAACAAACAAACAAAAAACTTTATTTGGGGCAAAATTGTTGGTTGTTGTTGAAGTGATGGTGCAACTGAGACAGACATAATTTGTGTAAAGGTTGATGTAAATAAATTTCACACAATAATCATTGAAATGTTTAATGTTTATTTTGTTTGTTTTAAACATGTAACATTCAGATTTTTATGATTCATTTCATATTTTAAGGTAGCACGTCTGAGTCTGTGACGAGGGGGAAAACTATAATTATATGCATTAAATAATTATAACTACAAATATATGCATTAAAGGCATTTGAAAAGTAGCAAAAATGATTAAAGATATGGTAAAAAGTTTCCATGACAGTTTTGTGACCTTCATATTACAAAAAGTATTTTTAAAAAATGAATTTATAACAATCTCTGGGACATTCTTTTTATTGAAAGAAAAAGAAACATTGTATAATGATCCTTGTGTACAATATATTTAAACAATAACAATAAATCACACGTGATTTACACATGGTATATATAGATTTAAACATATATATATATATATATATATATATATATATATATATATAGTTGCTAAAATCACTGGTATGCTATATATATATATATTCGCATCTTTTGTTTATTGCTGGCTTCTGTCTACATTTATGTTTTTACTCTTAATTGTCAACATTTTTAAGTCAAAACGTTGTAATAAAGGATGATAAGTGGCTATTATGTGAAGAATTTTACGTAATGAAGAAAGCGCTGTTCAGTGGAGAGAGAGAGAGAGAGAGAGAGAGAGAGAGAGAGAGAGAGAGAGAGAGAGAGGCAGCGCCTTTATAAACGCATGTGACGTCAGTATAGTGGCGCAGCCGCGGAGGTGAAGATGGTGCTCATCAAAGAATAGTAAGTGTTACATTTCAGTTTTTTTTATTTATTTTATGGACGTTTCTGTTTCGTTATTACACACTGAATAGTTTGTATTGCACTTTACCTATTCTGCTAGAGTCTCTACATAGTTTGCGTGACTTTTAGATGCTGTGTGATTATGTGTGTGTGTGTGTGTGTGTGTGCGTGTGTGTGATGCCGGTGAACTCAGGTCTGGCCTACCGGCTCTGACAGCAACTAAACACATGCAGTTGGTCATCACCTTTACTGTAGCTTTCCTCTATTACTTGACGTAATTTCCATATCTCACGTGTTACAAAAAAGTGGCTAAGTGTTATTAATGAAATTACAATCTGCTCATTTGTAACTGTCTGCTTGGAAGTTTTGTTTTAAAGCTAGTTGTCACAGGGACTATATGCTATGATGGTTTGAGTCAATAGTCTGCAAATGCTTTTTTTCCCTCTAGCAGTGGTTATATATGTGTGTAAAACTCTTAAATTAGATTTTTATGAATTCTGAAAGAAAAAAATATTCAAGTGCTATTATTAAAAAAGAAAAATGATAAGTTAACAATAAAAAAGCAACTGAGTGAGTACATCTGAAGTTGTGAAAAATCGTAAAGTTTGCTACTTGGCTATTTTTAATTTCCTTAATTAATTTACCTTATTAACTTAATTTATTTATTTATTTATTAATTTTTAAATTTACCTTTAGTATTGATATTGGAAAACTACCCTTTTATCATGGTGTAAAAAATGTATATATATATTATGTAATTGTATGTATAGATTATAGAGATGTTTACAGAAACACCAGTATGTCTAGAGTACATTACAAGGCATATGTACACATATAAACACTTTGTACATTCTTGTTTCTTACAGGAGTCCACCCAAAAATGAAAATTCTCTCATTTATGCCATCCCATTTTATTTCTACTGTAAAGCAAAAATAAAATGGACCAAAAATCGCCCTCTGAATATTATAGGTGGTATTTTTAAAAAACTGAATATTTTGTAAATGAAGTTTGAAAGGTGAATGTGGATTATTGAATTTTTAATAATGAAATTGTGTGTGAAATGTTTTCAGTTGAAATATTCACAGCTTAAATATATCAAATTTCAGCCCCCCAAAATGCAGGCTTTGTCATTTCAGGAAAGTAACCATTAAAATCCCAAGTAAGAAAGAAATGACTGAAATTACGACTCGCAAGGAATAACAGTTAATTTTATAATGGTTACTTTTCTGAAATGAGACATTCTCGATGACGTATACTGCCGAGAAATGTGACCTCCGGAGGCGCAGCCTTCAATATGAGATACAGCTACTGGTATTGCACACAATCTTCATGCAGTCATACAGGCAAAAGTTCACTTCAAGAATGAATAAAGTAGCATCAACAAACTGAAAGTGCAGACAAACAGAAAAGTGTGGTCTACATTATAATATTTCTATATATAGCATACACTTTTGATAACTTCAGTATACTGTGCAGAAGTATATATATATATATATATATATATATATATATATATATATATATATATATATATATATACTGATGAGTCATTCCTTTGTGTTCCATAGAAGAAAGAACATACAGGTTTTAAACAACATGAGGGTGAGTAAATGACAGAATTTTCATTTTGGGTGAACTACAGTATCCCCTGTGCCTGTCATGTTCTTGACTCACCAAGAATGCTATGTGTAAATTGTATTGCATTGTCTTTTTTGTCTGTATGTAAGTCTCATTTCAGTATCTCTCGGTGTGTTTCAGCCACATTGTTTTGCCATGCACTGTTGAAGAGGTGAGTTTATTATTGCTTTTATTTTTAAATAGTGCAGCTAAATATAAATCTATACTGTCAAATTCATTTATAAAAACTCATGCCTCTGTGAAAGACTATGAACATAGGTTATAGTTTTACTACAGTAGCATATTGAAGTATTTACAGTAGCATACAGTCAAAAGTCTGGAGACCTACTCTTTTATTAATACTATTTGAACGCCATTGGCCAGCATACTTACACTGGTGTGATTCAATAAGGCTTTAGTATGGTGGTGTAAGAGGGTTTCCCCATAGCATCAGCTACTTTTTTACATCTAAAAAAGCTGCAATTTTAACAGGGGTGTGTATACTTTTTATTATCACTGTACACATGCTGGCCACTTTATTAGGTACACCTCTTCAGCTGCCCATTAACACAAATATTTAATCAGCCAATCACATGGCAGCAACTCAATGCATTTAGGCATGTAGACATGGTCAAGATGATATGGTGAAGTTCAAACTGAGCATCAGAATGGGGAAGAAAGGTGATTTAAGTGACTTTGAATGTGGCATGGTTGTTGGTGCCAGACGGCCTGGTCTCAGTATTTCAGAAACTGCTGATCTACTGGGATTTTCACGCACATCCATCTCTACGGTTTTTAGAGAATGTCCAGTGAGTGGCAGTTCTGTGGGCAAAAATGCCTTGTTGATTCCAGAGGTCAGAGGAGAATGGCCTGACTGGTTCAAGCTGATAGAAAGGCAACATTAACTCAAATAACCACTTGTTACAAACGAGGTTCGGAAGAGCATCTCTGAACGCACAACACATCGAACCTTGAAGCAGATGGACTACAGCAGCAGAAGACCACACCTGGTACCACTCCTGTCAGCTAAGAACAGGAAACTGAGGCTACAATTCACAAGGGCTCACCAAAATTGGACAATAGAAGATTACAAAAAACATTCCCTGGTCTGATGAGTCTCAATTTCTGCTGTGACATTTAGGTGGTAGGGTCAGAATTTGGTGTAAACAACATTAAAGCATGGATCCATCCTGCCTTGCATCAACGGTTCAGGCTGGTGATGGTGGTGTAATGATGAGGGGGATATTATCTTGGCCCCTTAGTACCAATTGAGCATCATTTAAATGCCACAGCCTACCTGAGTATTGTTGCTGACCATGTCCATCCCTTTATGGCCACATCTTCTGATGACATCTTCCAGCACCATGTCACAAAGCTCAAATCATCTCAAATTGGTCTCTTGAACATGACGATGAGTTCGCTATACTCAAATGGCCTCCACAGTCACCAGATTCAGTAAGCAGTATGGTAGAATCCATTATGAACATAGCCTAAATGTTGTTGGCTGTTATGGTTTGTTTCAGTATCAAGTAGGGCAGCTGTACTCTGTGGCAGAAGCCAGCAAGAATGAGACCGGCGGAGGAGAGGGCATAGAGATATTGAAGAATGAGCCCTATGAAAAGGATGGCGAGAAAGGACAGTACACGCACAAAATCTACCATCTCAAAAGGTATATACATATGAAGATGTGGGTGTAGCTGTATGCATACCAGTGATGACTTCACAAGAAGCCTGGCTTTCAGTACGATTTGACAACATATTAATTTGAACATCATTTGTGTTTTTCATTCTGTATGTTCTGCTGCCCAGCAAAGTACCAGGCTTTGTAAAGGTGATTGCTCCTGAAGGCTCGCTTGTGTTCCATGAAAAGGCCTGGAATGCCTACCCTTACTGCAGAACAAGTGGGTGGAAAACTTTGAAACAAGCTTATCGGTTATGCATCACAGACTGTCAGGTTAGAGATGTGCACAGTAAAGATATGCACCACCCAGTGAAATAAATGCTTTAAAATGGTTAATTATAAAGTCATATTATACATTTTGTTTTGGTTTCATCAGTTAATTTCTATTCTAAACATTCAACGTTAAGTAAGTTGCACTTTCTTTATGTATGATTAATCATGTTTCAGTTTTTTAGGTTTTAAGAATTTAAATTCATATGAAGTTTACTTTTAATATATAGATACTTAATTAAGATAACCGGTTGTAATTCTAATTCATTGGTGTAACCTCTAATCATATCTGTTTTTTTCTCTTTTTTGCTATACATGTTTGCCACAGTTGTAACGGTAAGTGCACTGAAAACTGTTTGTTGTTTGTATTAAATTAAATGGCCTCATTTTGTTTATCATGTGTAAGAAATGCCAGATTTCAAAACCCTGTGAAATGGTTTGACAAACAGTTTTCTTGAAATTTCTTCAAGTGCTTAAGTAAATGTCATTGCATGACATAACCATATTTTGCTGTTTGCTATTGCTATGACAGTGGTCATTCCAAAAGGCATTTTATTGGACAAAAAAAAATTGCATACACGCATACAAGATGAGTCATTAATATTATTTGGTCATTTTCCTGAAAGACTGTAAGTTTTATATTTGCATTTAGAAAGCATGCCACAACATTAAAAAAAAAATTCTTGATCTTGATTTCACTGGGTCTTTAATGCCTAATGGTATAGTAACCATGGTTCTCTTTCAGTCTGTCACGCTCGACATTACGTCAGAACATACTGACGAATGGGGTCTCGCCCGAGAGCCCAATCACCTTCGAGTGGTAACAAAACGAGCCAATGGTATGCTGAGTACCTTGGTCTGCGGAATTTGCATCGCAATCTCCGCACCGCTCTGTGGGTATATAAGGAGCAGCGCGAGCATATTCTCATTCAAGCTTTCGCTTCGGAGCCGAGCACTTCATTGTTGCTGCGCTTTCACCGGAGTGCGCATCTATGAGTCTTCAGTGGTGTTGGTGTGACGGCGTGGTTCAGCAGAGATCGTTAGAAGAGCTTCCTGCTTCTGTTCCAGCTCTATGTCTCCCCTGGGCGCTTCAACACTGCTGAAAGAGCTTTTTTCTTTCTAAAAAGAGTCTCACGTGTCTGGGCTTTCAGCACGCTGAGGCTGCATTCGTGGATGACTCATGTTCCCACTGCGGGAACATGACCATTCAAACGAGGTAGAGTCCCCTCTGCCACACCCCAATCTAGTTCCTCTTCTCGTGAGAGGGCTACTTTGGCTGGTGGCCAGGGTGATCTGAGGGTGAAGGTGTGGGCTTCCGCAACAAGACAGCCTCCTCGGGCCACACCCCCCTAGCAAACATCGCAAGCTGTGGAGCTTCTGGGTGAGTTTACTGATCCCTCTCGTCAGGGTCCCAGCATCTCGTTCGGGGCTCCGGCGGACAACCAGATGTCGATCGCCGTACCACAAGGCGGGCTTGAGTCCTCGGGAGATGAGGATTTGGCTGCGTTGCCTCCCTCTGGGATGCCAGCATTGCCCGAGTCTGATCCTGAGCTGACGGCCATGCTTTCCCGGGCAGCTGAGAGCATTGGGCTCGAGTGGAACCCTCTACCGTGTCCCGAGCGCTCGAGGCTGGACGATTGGTTCCTGGGGGCTGTACGTGCTGATCGCCAACACCCCCCACCAGTTCCATTCTTCCCCGAGTTGCATCAGGAAGTCACCAGTTTGTGGAAGGCACCTTTAACTGCCCGAAACCGTTCTGGGGCTACCTCTACCTTCACTGCCCTCGATGGGGGAGTGGCCAAGGGGTATGCGGGGATCCCCCCAGTGGAGCGCTCTGTTGAGATGCAGCTGTGTCCTCAGAGCGCCTCCACCTGGCGTGGCAATCGCAAGCACCCGTCCAAGGCCTGTAAGTTCTCGTCCACGCTTGTGGGCAAGGCTTACAGAGCTGCGGGTCAGGCTGCTTCCGCCTTGCACGCCATGGCCATCCTGCAAGTGCATCAGGCCAAGGTGCTTAAACAGTTGCACGAGGGCAGTGCTGACCAGGGACTCATGCAGGAGGCGCGCACTGCTACTGACCTCGCTCTACAGGCGACGATGGTCACTGCGTGGTCCCTTGGTCAGGTGATGTCCACTTTGGTGGTCCAGGAGCGCCACCTATGGCTAAACCTCGTTTTCTTTCTGTTCCGCCCAAATTCTCAATAAAAGAGCTGTTTCCTCTACCTCCATGTCCCGAAAGGGCGCGGATGACAGTAGGTGACGTAACACCTCGCAGCTCTCATCCCCCTCTTCCTTTGTCGCCAGTAACCAGTCAGAGCCGGCCCGAGAATGCCCAGCCTTCTCATGCCCCCTCTGCCATTATGTGGAATCAGACGTGTGTACACACTTCGCCCTCACTAAGGGACGCTATGCCTCCCCTGTCAGGGCCTTCTGTTCCACCTTGCTGCCCCACCGTGGGTACGCCTGTAGTTCCTCTGACCCCGCTGGCTCGGTTTCTGGGGGCCTGGCTAGGGCTCCCCAGTCCGCCCGGCTGGCTCATCCAATCGATCAATGCGATTCAGTTCGCCCGGCGTCCCCCCAGGTTTCAGGGTGTTTGCGCTACGATCATGGGCAATTTGATCATACGATCGTGCATTCGTCCTATGGATTGGTTTGCAGCGATCGACCTGAAGAACGCGTACTTTCATGTCTCCACTCTTCCTCGACACAGACCGTTCCTGCGGTTTGCTTTCGAGGGGCAGGCATAAGAGTACAGGGTTCTCCCGTTCGCGTTGTCCCTGTCTCCCCGTGTCTTCACGAAGGTTGTGGAGGGAGCTCTGGCTCTTCTCAGAGAACAAGGTGTCTGTATCCTCAACTACCTCGATGACTGGCTGATTCTAGCTCACTCTCGAGAACAGTTGTGTTCTGCTGTTCACATCCCGGGCAAGCTCAATTGTGCAGCCGACGAGCTCTCACAACAGCATTCATGCCATGGAGAATGGAGACTCCATCCCCAGATGGTTTAGCTGATTTGGGAAAGCTTCGGAGATGCTCAGGTAGACCTGTTTGTCTCTCCAGACACTTCCCACTGCCAGTTGTTTTACTCCCTGACTGAGGGCACCCTCGGCACGGACGCTCTGGCACACAGCTGACCGCAGGGCCTATGGAAGTATGCATTTCCCCCAGTGAGCCTTCTCGCACAGACGTTGTGCAAGATCAGGGAGGACGAGAAGCAGGTCCTCATGGTTACGCCCTATTGGCCCGGCCGGACCTGGTTCTCCGAACTTGTACTCCTCGCGACAGCCCCTCCCTGGTCAATTCCTCTGAGGAAGGACCTTCTTTCTCAGAGTGTGGGCACCTCATCTTTGGAACCTGCATATGTGGGTTTTGGACGGGACGTGGAAGGTTTAGGTACCCTGCCACCTCAAGTGTTAGCTACCATCACTTCGGTTAGAGCCTCGTCTACTAGACAGGCCTACGCTTTGAAGTGGAACCTCTTTGTCATTTGGTGTTCTTCTCATCAAGATGACCCCTGGAAATGCCGATCAGGTCAGTGCTCTCCTTCCTTCAAGATGGGTTGGAACGAAGGCTGTCTCCTTCCACCCTGAAGGTCTATGTGGCTGCCATTGCGGCTCACCATGACGGTAAGTCTATTGGGAAGCACGACCTGATCATCAGGTACCTGAGAGGGGCCCCCTTGGGACCTTGCAGTGGTTCTATCTGCGCTGCAGAGAGCTCCTTTTGAGCCTTTGCTCTCAGTAGAGCTAAAGTTTCTTTCTTTAAAAACGGTGCTCCTGACGGCTTGGGCATCTGTTAAGAGGGTCGGGGACCTGCAGGCATTATCAGTTGATGAAACATGCCTGGAATTCAGGCTGGCCAACTCTCACGTTATCTTGAGACCCCTGCCTGGATATGTGCCCAAAGTTCCCACCACTCCTTTTAGGAAAGAGGATTACATACGTAACCTAGACGTTTCCTGTACTCCACAAGACTGCATTTATTTGATTAAAAACACAGTAAAATGTAATAGTGTGAAATGTGATTTAAAATAACCCATTTCTATTTTAGTATGTTTTAAAATGTAATTTTATTGTTCAAAGCTGAATTTTCAGCAGCCATAACTCCAGTCTTCAGTGTCACATGATCCTGTAATATTAGACTGATTAGAAATAAATAAAATCTTACTGACCCCAATCTTTTGAATGATAGCTGATATAGATCTCATTAATTCACCCCATCTATTTAAGAGATCTTTTAGGAATTTATCTGTTTTGAAATATTAGCCTATATATTATTTTATATTGTATGCACATAGACCTACCATATGGTTATTTACTGTAAAGACAATAAAATGTTTTGATTTTTGTTCTCCCAGAATGAGTACATGAAGGATGATTTTTTCATCAAGATTGAGACATGGCACAAACCTGACCTTGGAACACTAGAGAATGTGAGTGCTTTTGTATATATTAATTCAAAAATGTATTCTGTGTTTTCATGAAACATGCAATCTGTGAATTCAGTGGGCTCATGAGAGGGAATACTTATTAAACTGGTTACATCCTGAGGTTGGGTAAGGGTCAATGTAAATTATATCAGATCAAATTCCATTTTAAACGTTATCATTAGGGTGAACGATATACCAGTAGACACGATAAACTGGTAGAAAATTGACAAATATAAATTTTGGATTATTGTTTATATTGATTATTATTTGGATATCTTCTCCTGTAAACTTCTCCTATAACTTCTCCTCTTCTTCCTCTAAATAATGAATAACAGGTTCACAAATTGGACAGTTCTACATGGAAGTCTGTGGAAGTCACACCCATTGACATTGCAGACAAAGAACAAGTAGCCCCTGGTGTAAGTACCCTGTTTTATTGAGCTGCTACCCTCAATATAATTACAAACAGAAATAAATCTTCCTTTTTGAACATCTATTACATTAATCATCAGGGTTCCCATGAGCAAAGAAAACCTGGGATTAACAAGGAATTTTACAGGTGTGATTTCCTGAAAAAGTTGTCAAAATGAATAAACTCTCTATTCTTTATAAACATATTACAAAGAATACTCTGTAGATGATGAAATATTATAGACTACAGTGAAACTTGCTTGCAAGCCAGCCAGCATGATAACATCAGTCAGTCTGTTGAGCGTAACAGACTCATCAGGTAGAAAAAATATCATAACGGTTTCCAGTGGGACATCTTCAAATGTCAAGATGTTTTTGTCTTATTATGTTCAAATGTTTTGAATTAGTCTGGTAGATAAAGTACTATAGTGTATTATTTACATGTATGCATTTGGCAGACCTTTTTATTCAAAGCGACTTATTGCATTGAAGATACACATTTTATCAGTTCATGCATTCCCTGGGAAAAAAACCCATGACACTGACATTGCCAGCAGGCTGATTTGTACATTGTATCCCCCCTCCCCACTTCTTTATTTCCGTATTTCCAATTTGTTTACTATGCATCAATACAAGTATGACTTTTTTAGGACCATTTAGCCTTTCCCAATCTTGTTTTTCCCAATTTTCATTCACATAAAATCAAGTGCAACAAAATTAATCACCAAATTTGGCACCATTCTGATGAAGTAAAAAACTGTGTAAAACTGTTTGTTTTTTTTGGTAGCTAACAACCAAAGACTACCAGAGGTTAAATCCATGTGTCTATCGTGCATTGTTTTCCTAAATCCACCGGGTGGTACTGTAGTGCTTGGGCTCCTCATCGCTGCTTCCAACTATATTTATTATACTTTTTTCAAGGTTTCAGAGGCTTTTGAGGCCCTTAACCTGCTCAAAAACTCATGAGATTTTTCACACACATCAAAGTCCTGACAAAAGGTAGCACACGGAAGTGGCAGATAATCTGACATCAGTTTATCTGCATGCAGATGTCCTACAGGAGTCTGCAATGAGCCATGGGGGATGAAATGAAAACCACGCCAAAAGCTGTCAAAAATGCTTGTGCTTGAAGCAAGGCACTGTTTTCTTTTTACATGCGAGAAGCTCCTGATCTTGTGTTTTCAGTGTCTCGAAACGGCTCAGTTTGCATTAGTGGTGCACCACAAGTGCTGCGTGTGTGTGTGTGTGTGTGTGTATATATATATATATATATATATATATATATTATTCTTTTATGCAATTTTATTACTTTAGATTTTGCTTCTAACTAATAATTTTATTAAGTAAAGTTAATGACGAATATAAGAAAGCAAGACCAATTTAACAAGGTCTTCGGTTTCAAGAATCACGCGTATATGTGAGAGGGTGGAAAATAACATTAATGTAATGCCCTCTCTGCCATTGATTAGCTAGTTAAGAGTGTTTGTGTGAGGGGAAAGAGGGATTATGGTCTAATGAAGCAGTTTTCTCTGGTGTCCTGGCTGTCCGTGTCTTTGGGCCCTATCAGACTCTGGCCTCAGGCATGGCTGCAGGCATTGTGCTGAGAACCGTGAGTTGGGTTCGAGTAATTAAGGGCTTATATAGCCTGGCACACAAACAAACCTCTGCTTTACATGAATTCACACCAAGCATTGTTACTGTATCATCACGCTTTGGCCTCCAGACAGCACACTTGGTATTAAACAGGTCGGTTTGTTCTCAGTGTGACAGTGTGTGTGTGTGCGCACACAAACCCTCAATGCCTGTTTGCCTCACTAACTGTACAGAAACTGAGAAGTTGTTATTTTGCTGGAGGCGTATCATGATTTATTTACAATTGCGAGACCCTGGAGGTCCAGTTAAAATTAAATGCTTTTCGTCCATTTATTTTACCAGCAGCTGTTTTTCTCACCATCTCTCCCAGTTTCCACCCTCTCAGGTTTATTAAGTCTATTTTTTGTTCCCTGTTTTTTCTTAACTTCTTGCTTCACTGCATCTGTCCTTGAATACTTTTTAATGACTTGGGCTCTATTAGGCATAACCTAAGTCTATATGGGCGTACGTGACTCAAGTTTTGACATATATTCCCTGATGAATCTGCTTTAATTTTGAATCTGGTTTAAATTCTGCAGTTTTGAAGAGTAAATAAACTCTTCAAAAAAAGTGCAGCAGCTTTCCAAATGTATATTGATTAAGAATGTGAGTATCCAAAAAATAAAGGTTTATAGTTAATTCACTGATGTTGATGATCAAGTCTAATTCACAAAATTTTATATACATAAACTAAGCCTAGATTGATTGTCATCTGTTATATGCAGGACTACAAGGCAAATGAGGATCCAGCTATTTTTAAGTCAGTCAAGACCGGCAGAGGACCACTGGGACCCAATTGGATGGTAGGGACCCCTTTTCTCACCCTTCATTTTAAACCCATATGACTCTTTTTATTTTTATTTATTTATTTTTTCATGGAATTAAAAATTTAGATGATTTTTTCCCCCCAGTTACAATGAATGAAGACCAGAGTTTTTAAAGGTTAAAAAAAGAGACAAAGGCATCATATATATAAACCAGGTGCTCTATTTGACTCATGTACTATATTCAAAGTCTTTTGAAGTCATTCAATATTTTAGTGTGTGGACTGAAATTTATGTTGTTATTTACTGATAATTTTCCCTTTTTGTGGCCTGTTAACCACTGCATCTGAATCAGGCTGCGTTTCCCAAAATCATTGTGAGCGAAGTTGATCGTAGAGACCATTGGTGTAAATCAGGGGTGGGCAAACTTGGTCCTGGAGGGCCGCTGTCCCTGCAGAGTTTTGCTCCAACCCTAATCAAACACACCTGAACCAGCGAAACAAGGTCTTCCGGATTACACGCAGGTGAGTTTTATCAGGGTTGCAGCTAAACTTTGCAGGGACAGCGGCCCTCCAGGACCGAGTTTGCCCACCCCTGGTGTAAATGGTTCTTCAATACAATGTGCTTACAATGCTTTTGGGAAATGCAGCGCAGCCATATATATATATATATATATATATATACACACACACACACACACAGTGGCATGCAGTGGTGTTCTAAAAATTAGGAGGCACAGTCCTCACTTAATGTTTTTTTGTTTGTTTGTTTGTTTGTTTGTTTTTTTAAATCAAATGTAAATTCATGTCCCAGTATAATGTTGTCACATTTTCCTGGTTAAATAAACATTACTTTACATTACATACAAAAAGAAACCAAATACAATTCTAGTTTGTATTTTTACATTAACTATGCAATTAATGTTCTATTTATTAAAACCAAGTATAAATCTCATGAGTGTTTTAAGCATTTTTACATTTATTCCAAAATAATAACTAAAGGCAGTAATAATTTAAACAATATATTTTATTTCTTTTTTTATGATGTTCAGCTGTTCTTTTTAACAGTCAACTTTTTTTGGATCATCAGTCATCATGCTCTGTAAACACTGGTCACAGACATGAAGATGTATCTTTAATTTTATTTGCTCACTAAAAGTTATGTTTTCAGGCCGTTTCAAGTTTGATTTTGACGTGACATAAAGCGGTGATATCTAAGTGGGTGAGTTGTTTACTTATTAATTAGTCTTCCCATTAACGGCATCATTTTGTTCATTCAGAACGATTCGCGAATACACGAATGCGCACAAAAACAAAAGGCGGGATTTATCGCACGAAACACTCATTTCCAACCATAACCAATCACAGTGTGATGGAGGCACCGCCTCCTCTCATGTGACTTTCCCCCGTTCATTCTCAATTAACCCCCCGTCAAACCCACCGCACACTTTTGGGGGTCTGTTAAAAGTCAATGGGCTCAGGGGAGGCAAGAGAGATCCAGCGTCTTGCTATAACTTTACCTGCGGGTGTCGCTGTTGGACAGTGTTACTTTAGAAAAACAAGAGATTTATACAATTTTAATGTCATATTTTGTAATATTTGTGTTTTATTTTTGTAATATGGATTATTTTCTCATCCACTTTTTTGAGGAGGCTCTGCCTCCCTTGCCTCCTTCAGAGGAAACACCCCTGACACACACACACACACACACACGCACATGTGCACACACAGCAGGGAGAGATGGGCTGAATGTCAAGGTTTTCAGTGAATAATGATTTCAGTCTGTTCTTCAAATAAAGCTATCACACTTATACACATATAGCACACGGGCGGGTTGTATGGGCCACCAAAATGTTCATTTTTTTTTTTTTTTTTTTTTAGTTAACCTAATTTGTATGGTTTTCTTCCTGGTCTTGTGAATTTAAACAGCAGTGCAATCTAAAATAATAGTTCAGTAAAAATGTACAGTGCTATTTCTGCAATGACCTCTGTGTAAATTACCAATGAGTGTATTAGTGGAAGTGTTTTGCAGTTAAGAACTAATGAAGATGAATCACTCCACTTTGATGGACCGTAAAAGGCATCACAGTGATTGGCACAAACTAAGACATGTGCGTGTCCACATGAATATGAATAAGAGCTGTCTTCACTTGTGTGTATTGAAGATTAGATTAATCTTCACAAGGCTTGTTAGATTGTGGAGCACCTAAAATGTGTTTTTGCCAATTATTACCTCATCTATTCTGGAGATCTTCTAAGAAAAGCATCTGCATAATTTATCCATACTGTAATTATTTGATTTTAGGACCTCTGTACTGTATAAGTGTTTAAGTTAAAATTTTAATTTCTGCATGGTCGACAGAGCTTCATTAATTTATGTTTGAAACCTCACAGAAAGAACTGGTTAATAACCCTGACTGCCCACGAATGTGTGCTTACAAGCTTGTCACGGTCAAGTTTAAATGGTGGGGCCTGCAGAACAGGGTAGAAAGCTTCATTCACAAGGTAAGATCTCCTGAAATGCATTAACTCATATGTATATTAGAAGTGGTTTTAATTTAATACCATCTAAAGTGAATTATTATTGTATATTAGGAATAAAACTCTACCAAATTTTGTTATAAATAATTTTAACATTTTAAAGGGATAGTTCACCCAAAAATGAAAATTCTGTCATCATTTTCTCCCCCTCAAGTTGTTTCAAACGTGTATAAATTTCTTTGCTCTGCTGTACACAAAGGAAGATATTTGGAAGAATGTTTGTAACCAAGCAGATCTCGCCCCCCATTGACTACCATAGTAGGAAAAAATAATACTATGGTAGTCAATGGGGGGCGAGTTCTGATTGGTTACAATCATTCTGAACTATCCTTTTAATGTACTACTTAAAATTTTACTATGTAATTAGAGTAAGTGTAATTCTATCATGTAAATGTACTGTGTGTCTGGATTGGGTTATAATTCTGTGGAATAGTTTGGATTTATGTGTTTTGTTTTTTGGTCATTTACTAAGCAAGAGAAGAGAATCTTCACCAACTTCCACCGGCAGCTGTTCTGCTGGATTGATAAGTGGGTAGAGCTCAACATGGAGGATATCAGAAGGATGGAAGAGGAGACACAGAAAGAGCTGGAGGAGGTGCGTATACTCATCCACATTTACACATTACACAGATTGTGCTAAATCTGTAGTCAAACCCCGACTTAGCTGTCATGTAGAAAAGCGCTGGTTAGTATAATTTTTTTTTTTTTTCATTTTAGTTTGTGTTTTATCCAGATATTTTCTCCCAGAATTCTTTTTCAGGGGTTTATAACTTTTGTAGGGGTGTACAATACATCTGCCATAATAAGCTTTTTTTTTTTTTTTTTTTAAATATAATAATTTAATATTATAAAACATAGCATAAAATGATGTTCCTTTAGGATCGCTTATAATGTTAATAACATTTTTATCACACACAAAAAAATATATGCAGAAAAATCATTATTTTCAACCCTTTATTTTCAATATGCTTTTTAAGGGGCGGCTCCTTTAAGACTTGTCAGTAAACAGCCACTGTTATGATTATTTAACATCATTGCTTTGGAAAAAGTATCCGCGCCCCCTCACTATTGCATGTGAGTACATTTACAGACAAATCAGTATGAAATTGTTTACTTATGGTTTTACTACGGTTAGCTGCTGTCAGGTCCAATACAGTTGGCTGCTTCAGCTTTCAACAGGTTTCTTTACAAACTCTCCATTACATGTGCCTTGTTTACAAAAAAGCTGCAGTCAAATGCTCTGAACAAACATATAATCTTTAGACGCAATCCAGGACGTCATTAAAAATAAACCATCCACTTGTTTCTGATGCTGGGATCCTTCTGAACTTTGTACAGTGATGCAAACAAGCTGGTTAAACAGGATGTGTCAAAGCAGACATTCTTTTACTCTTCCATTTGTCCTGTTGTCGACGCGTGGAGCGAGTCAGAAATTGAGTTGGTATCTGTATACTATATAGTGATTGATTGGTTTTATTTGCTTTTAAAGGCACAATATGTAATTTTTCGCCGCTAGAGGTCGCTTATTCAAAACAAAGGCGTAGCTTGATGACGCCTTGATTTCGCCGAATCATGCGAGGTGTGTTCTTCACATCTACAGCTGGTGGAAAAGAATTGGGATGGGACTCGGGCAGAAATCATGTTCTTGGATGAGATTATTAACGTTACTGTAGTATGAAGCAGAGCAGGGCCGAATGATGTTGGAGCTGAACAAGGCTGCTGGAGCGATTGCTAATGAGAGACGAGCGCGACACATGTCTCGAGAACAGTTTGGCTTTTATTATGCCACAGTCGCTGCTTCCGCTTCTTCCGGTCAAGCGTATGTTGGGTAACGCAGTGAGCATATGTGAGGTAACAACGCACGGACATAGTCCGTGTCCTGGTTAAAATTGCTTATTTCTCTGGATTTAAACATTCTTGGAAACATTTGAGATGATGTAAGTACACAAGTCAACAAAATATATAACATTGTTCTAGTGGTTTTTGGATACTTTAATCCAAAAATCTTGCAGATTGTGCCTTTAACATGACGCAATGCTCACATTTTGACAGGTGTCCTGTTGGGACGCTGACCGGGGTGCTGTGTGTCTCAGCTGGGGCTGTCCGCACGTTACTGCCTGTCTGCTGCGAGTCTGTGATGAGACTTTTTCTGAGTTACCAAGCCTTTTCATGTGTTAATTACCAGTTCTGCGTCCTGCTTCATCCTTTCTGCCTTTGGACGGCAGACTGCCTGAGTTATTTATTGAACCGAATAAACCTTTTCTGTTGAACAGCTGCCGGTGGAAGTTGGTGAAGATTCTCTTCTCTTGCTTAGTAAATGACCAAAAAACAAAACACATAAATCCCAAACTATTCCACAGAATTATAACCCAATCCAGACACACAGTACATTTACATGATAGAATTACACTTACTCTAATTACATAGTAAAATTTTAAGTAGGAATGTCAACATTAAAAGGATAGTTCAGAATGATTGTAACCAATCAGAACTCGCCCCCCATTGACTACCATAGTATTATTTTTTCCTACTATGGTAGTCAATGGGGGGCGAGATCTGCTTGGTTACAAACATTCTTCCAAATATCTTCCTTTGTGTACAGCAGAGCAAAGAAATTTATACACGTTTAAAACATCTTGAGGGGGAGAAAATGATGACAGAATTTTCATTTTTGGGTGAACTATCCCTTGCGTTTGGGTCCTCTGTCCGCTCCTTGACAGATATTGTTGAAAAGTCGTTATTTTGTTTTTTTGGAGCACAAAATGTATTCTCGTCACTTTATAATATTAAAGTAGAACCACTGAACTCACATGAACTGTTTTAAATATGTTTTGAGTACCTTTCTGGATCTTGAGAAGTTCAGTGACATTGCTGGCAATAGAGGCCTCACTGAGCCATCGGATTTCATCAAAAATATCTTAATTTGTGTTCCGAAGATGAACGAAGGCCTTACGGGTGTAGAACGACATGAGGGTGAGTAATAAATGACATTATTTTCATTTTTGGGTGAACTAACCCTTTAACTATCCATTTGACAAAATAATCTGCATTTTTTTAAAGAAAGTTTATATTTTTTCTGCAAATCTAACTTCAGCATTAGATTGTAGATTTAAAGGTTTTTAAATTCACTCCAGCATGTCAAAACTTGTAACTATTAGTGTACTAGTTAGTCTTTTGAACGCATCTGCAAACTGTAACTGCATCGTACTTGGCTTTGAATCCATATGAAGCTAGTAAAAAGCCAGATTTTGTGCACTGGCCTGTTTGCCTAGAGACCACCCACCCTTCAGTATGAATCCAGACAGAACAAAAATAGCATTGTCTTATGGCGCTTCCAAACCTAGCATGCTTGCAGAGTTTCTTTGGAGTGCAGTCCAAATGCAGTTTTTCTGCCATCCACTGACGAATAATGGCTAGATGAAAGCAGAAGGGAGAGGGAAAGAAAAGAAACTGGAAAGAAAAATGAGATGAAATTGAGCAGATGGAGGTATTTAGTTTTTCATAACCCTTGATGGAGTTGTCCAAAGAATTGACAGACTCTGTTTTGAATTTCAGATGTATCAATATTCAGATATATGTTGCAAATTTATTTATTTATTCAAATTTATGTATTCAGTGTCTGTAAAAGGATTTCGCACAATGTATTGTTGGGTCATTCTAAAATTGGTGGCACGTGCTGTCACTCACTTTGAAAATGGCAAAAAATTACACAGTTCCTTTAGAAAACCTTTTGTTTTAATATTATGTGGGAAAACTATATATAATCTTATAATTAATATTTACAGTATATCTTGAAAGTCTCCTACCTAGTCCAAATTATAAAGAAGTCTACAAAATATATTTGTGGGAGGTGTGTAGACATTGTAGTCAGCATTTCTGTCCATCTGAAAGTTTCACAGACATAACTCGAAAACTATCTGAAATATGTAATTGTGCTTATATATGAATATTTACTTCAAAGTGGCCCAAACTTTGCATATCTTTCAATGATTTTACATTGTCATTAACCTCAAACTCTGTCAGATGTAGCGTCTGACTCTTGGAAATTGCGTTAAAAAAACAACTAATCTGGGGTGCGCTTCCCAAAGGCATTGTTAGCTAACTATGGTCACAAGTTCCATTGTTACCAGCATAGTTCAAAGATTTGGTGTTTCCCGAAACCATAGTTCCTATGAACATTCGCAAACCGCATCGCAAAGTTGTGTGATTTGAACTACGTCTCTCGACCTTTGGTTGGAAACATAGGGCCAGATTTGCTAACAGTGCAAACCCTCTTTTGGCGTTAAAAAATGACTGCTAGGATTTACTAAAGACATGCAGTGCAAAATTAGCGCTGAAAAGGCGTAGACAGTTATTTCTGCGGCTTACCTTATTGCATGAGTTTCCCTTTCAGATGCAAAATTTATGGGAGGAGAGTATATAAACGAAGGTGATTTACTAAAGTTTGCGCTAGACAATTTACTGGTATTTGTGCCATTATTTGCCGCCTTTAAAAAGCATGTTTTAAACCAGTTGCTAATTTGCGCTGCTCTTGGTAGATTGTGTTTGTCATTATGGAAATGATGGTTCCTTTGAGATTTTTCTATGGGGTTTTATAATGGGTTATAAATTCAAAACCCCCTAGGAAAATCTCGAAGGAACTAGTGGCGAATTAAACTTCCTGGTTCTGACGTCATACCTACACCACTCTATTACTCCACCACCTGTGTGACGTCATTAACTATATTGTTGAACCAATGTGGTTCGAACAACGGATGTGTGACAAAGTTACTACGTTTTCGGGAAACATTTGTGACTAGCTAGTTAGTTTCTCCAACAATGCATTGTACTATGGTGGTTAAGCAGCGAGTTATGTCGTTGGATGGAAAACGTACCCCTGATTGGATGTTATAATTTTTGCAAAGCTTTTTTCCATTTGTTTGTGCAATATGCATCAGATGATTGTGTGTTATTGACCACTGTTAAAGGGTTAGTTCACCCAAAAATGAAAATTCTGTCATCATTTACTCACCCTCATGTCGTTCCAAAACCGTAAGACTTTTGTTCATATTCGAAACATAAATGAAGATATTTTAATTGAAATCTGAGAGATTTCTGTCCCTCCATTGACAGTCTTAGCAACTACCACTTTGACACTTCAAAAAGTTCATAAAGAGTAAAACTATGAATCGACCAGTTTAGTCCAAATTTTCTTAAGAGACACAATCGCTTTTTATGATGAACAGATTTATTTTAGGCTTTTTATGTTTATTCTGAGTTTCTGTTCAGAGTTACACAGAGTAAACAGTTTGGATTGACCTGGGGAGACCAGCCCCAAAATTTTATACTTTTACAAGGAAAATAAAACATGGTGTAATAGTTTTGTGATTTTGTCCCTTTTCAAGTTCAAAGCAATCCTCCCACAAACACACTCGATTACATTGGCGAGAAGGAAATTCTAAACAAACAATTTTGTTGTTGAATTTTGATGTAAAATATTTGATCTATGACTGATAATGTGTAGACCTTAAAGGGGTTAGTTCACCCAAAAATGAAAATTACCCCATGATTTACTCACCCTCAAGCCATCCTAGGTGTATATGACTTTATTCTTTCAGATGAATACAATTGGAGTTATATGAAATAATTTCCTGGCTCTCCTAAGCTTTATAATGGTGGTAAATAGAGATTTTGAAGCATAAAATAAGTGCATCCATCCATCATAGAAGATAACCACATGGCTCCGGGTGGTTAATAAAGTTCTTCTGAAGCAAAGGATGTGTTTATGTAAGAAAAATATCCATATTTAAAACTTTAAAAACTAAAATAATTACCTTCCGACAGACAGCCTTACACATCAATTTACAGCGAAAGAATGAACTCTGACCTGACGCATGACGCACTGACGAACGCAGAAGTGCAGAGGATAGAGCAAAACAAAACACCGGTCACGAATTAAAAGTCTAAAACGAGAATTTTTAAAGAGAAATGTCAGAGGATTTCAATATAGGAGAAGAGGATCTTGTTGCCCAGCCCTGTTTGTTTGAACAGTAAGAGGCATCAAAGCTTACGATACTCCTACATTGCGTTAGGGGTTACTCTTTTGCCGTAAGTCGACGTGCATACTGCTGTCTGCCGGAAGCCAGTTTTTCTAACACAAATGCATTGCTTTGCTTCAGAAGGCCTTTATTAAACCACCGGAGCTGTGGTTATCTTTTATGATGGATGGATGCACTTTTTTGGGCTTCAAAATCTCATCCTCTATTTACTGCCATTATAAAGCTTGGGAGAGCCAACTCCGATTGTATTCGTCTGAAAGAAGAACGTTATATACACCTAGGATGGCTTAAGGGTGAGTAAATCATGGGGTAATTTCCATTTTTGGGTGAGGTAGCCAAAAGTATATTTATTCATTTATTTTGTTTGTTTCAAGTCAATCAAATCAAACTGTCTAAAAGAAAACATTTATGTTGTGACCACAGTCCGACATCTCCTATCAGAAATTTATCTAGGATGCGTAAAGGATTTTTTTGACAAATGTTTAATAATTCTTACATTAAGTCACCAAAACAAATAAATGAGGAACAAAATCACAATGGCTCCATGGCTCATCCTTGTCACTAATATGCAAGGAAAAGAAAATTAAAAAATTCAACCGTTCTACAGACAAAAATATATTTTTAATAAAAGCGATAACTGCAAAGTACAGTTTCAAGGCCAGCAAGAAATATTTATGCCCAGTAAATTTCCCCAGTTCACTGTACTGGCAATAAATAAATAAAATTTGTATATAATACTTCACATTTTAATCTTGGAATTAGTTTATCACAGTGGAAATGTATCTGCAGCATGTTTTCAACAAGAAGACACTCACCCATTACCAAGTAATAGAATTCCTTCAGAGAGCAATTTTTGTTGTCTGTAGAGGGTGAATGGATAAAAGGTAGAATATCTGGTCCATTGCCTGGGAAAAGAATGTCTGTTATTGACTAAGAGTGACTCAGTCCAACCTCTGTGCGACACTAACAGAATCTGTCTGTGGTTTTCTGGGGCTCTAACAGTCTGTGCGCGCTTGATGTGTGTCGAGCATGTGTGGCATGCTTCAACTTCCATGAGGGCTCATTAACATACAAATGGATTTTTGTGCTTGAAAAGCACCTGTGCCATGATTCCAAATGAGGAATGGACGGGTTAGTTCCCACTGCTTTCTGCTCAGGTGATATTAACGTTTGTCTGTTTAAAAATTCTTACCGAGCTCCACCAATTTCAGCCAGTAATTGGCTTTGTTACGATTTAAGCTCAAGGTCCTGAACTCAAGTCTGTTCTTCCTATATGTCATTTGCACAGAAATACATACACACACACAAAAAAAGTTTGAAATGTTTTTGAAAAATGTCTCTATGCTCATTAAGGCTGCATATATTTGATAAAAAATACAATAAAACAGTAATATTGTGAAATTTTATTACAATTTAGAGGAACTGCTTTCTATTTGAATATTTTAAAAATGTAATTTATTCCTGTGATGCAAAGCTGAATTTTCAGCATCATTACTCTACTTCTGTCATGACAACTCTTGGAGAGATTGGCATGGTAATGGATATGGCAATGTTAATGTATTTGGTCTTGGTGGAATAGATCTGCTACGCTGCTGCTGCTGCAGAGCAAGTACCGAGACTTGCTACTGCCAATGCATTCAAAAACATTGCTGTGAGCATGTAAGACATGCTGCTGCTGCACATATAGCATACATGAAATAACCCCTGTAGCAGATCTATACAGGTGGAGCTGGGGAAGGTGGAGGCTTTCTGAAAGCGCGCTGCAGACTGCTAACAGCAAACACTACCAGTATTTGAATGTTGAGCCGCAGCTCATTGGCCACTGATGCAGCAGCAATCAATCAGCTGCACTATGTGGATAGCGATGTGATTGCTGCCAAAATCAGTCTGTGCCATATAAAGTTTCATGACAGAACCTGGTATTCTTCAGTGTCACGTGATCCTTCAGAAATCATTCTAATATGCTGATTTGGTGCTCAAGAAACATTTCTTATTAATCTCAATGTTGAAATAAGTTGTGCTGCTTAATATTTTTGGTGGAAACTGTGATAGAATTCCATTCAAAAGCTTGGGGTAAGTATGAGTTAAAAAAAGAAGAAAGAAAGAAAGAAATTAATACTTTTAAATTGTGCATTAAATTGAACAAAAGTGAGGGTAAAGACATGTATAATGTTACAAATGATTTCTATTTCAAATAAATGCTGTACATTGAACTTTCTATTTATCAATTCTATTACGGTTCCCAAAAATATTAAGCAGCAAAAACTGTTTTCAACATTGATGATACGAACCATTATTAATAATTGTGCACCAATAATATTTAAATATATTCAAATAGAAAACTTTTAAATTGTACTAATATTTTACAATATTACTGTTATTACTGTATTTGTGCACTCTAAAAAATGCTGGATTGTTTCAACCATGTTTGGGTAGAATATGGACAAACTCAACCGTTTTTTTTAAACCCAACTGTTGGGTTTGTTCATATTTGACCAAAAAATGGGTTAAAACCACCCCAGCATTTTAGAGTGTGATCAAATAAATGCAGTCTTGTTGAGCATAAGAGAATTATCCCAATTATTCCAAAATTTTGATATGTACTGTATATGGTAGTTTTTGTGGCGACTACATAATCCATGACTCTGTCCAAACACAAACATCTCTTTCTACAATTTCTTTTTTAGCTTCGCAAGCAAGGTCAAGTGCGAGGAACCAGTGCAGCTGATGAATGAGACCAACCACGACCACAAAGGCTGTGGATAATAAACCTGTCCTCAAGAAGAGAGACAACATTGACCTGTCCAAATCAAAGCAATTCAACCAATCCCATTAGATTTACTCAATCATGAGCTCTACATTTAGATTTGTTACTGATATTTTAGATATAAACTTCTCTCCCCCATGTGCCTTTACCACAAATGCTGAAACGCTTTTTTTTTTTTTTTTGGTCTTGTTCATTCACTTGATCATTTAAAGCAGTTTTCCAGCCATTTCCCTCAGGGCAGGGCCAGGCTTTACCGTTAACTTCTTTCACTCTTGTCTTGTCCTGCCTGGGCTTTATTAAGAACTGACTTTGGGAACATACCATTTCCAAACGCTCTTCGCTCCAAAGAACACAATTGTACAAGCATATATATATATACACACAGATGCGCAGACACTCCCAGGTGTGAATTCCTGTGTGGTGATTTCTCATAAGACGTTTAAGGTTGAAGATTGCTTTCAGTGCGTTTAATTGCATGCTTCTTTTCAAAATCTGTTGTAACAATGGCCTTTTGGAATATTACAGATAGTGTTCAAAGTGTTCAAAGATTATGTTCTATGCTAAAGAAGATTAACCAAAAATGAACATTTTGTCGTTTACTTCAGCAGAGGTTGGAATGACTTAAGAGTGAATAAATCTTAAGACTTAAAGTGAATAAAAAAAGTAAATATTTTCAAGGGGGCTGTATTACGTGAACGTTATTAAAGACCCAGTGTTACAGTACATTTGTCAATGTACTTTTACACTGTTTTCAGGATATGTTCCTTCATGCCTGTACTGACTTGTCCTGCCTTATTTTTTTTTCTCTGTGTATGAAAAGTATCTTTTACCTCATTGAAAACTCAAACTAGTCAGTTTGCAACTGGCAAAAAAAAAAACATTTTTGTAATGTAATGCTGGATGCATTTAGAATACAAAAGCAGTATTTTTAAGCTTGTGTAACACGATAGCATAAATAACTGTTGAATCAAAACATGAAATCCTCCATCTAAAAACTGCCTACAGAGTTTAATATCCTATAATGATCGAGCTCTGCCATATTTTGTGTTTGCAAACTACGTTTAAATATAGTTGAATATTGTTATAAAGATTAAATGAGTTTCGAAGGGGCACCTTTTATAACGTTACTGTCTATGTGATGGTTATATTTAAATTTCGCAAGCACTTGCTGTCAAATATATCTGCTTGGATGATCATTTTTCTTGTTTTTTTTTTTTTTTTTACATTCCTACTGGTGGGAGAATAAGCAGTAACCTTTTACTCTCATAAACTCTGAGTACTGTATTTCCTGACTTCAGACAAATGTGTTATCAGAGAGAGAGAAAAAAGAAATAGTGTATTGGGACTGGTTATAGACATTATCAAATCAAGTGTTTAGTTCAGAAATCTACTGTTTAATGCTTATAGGAATTAAAATGTGATTTTGAATGCATGTGTGTAAATGCATCTGAAATTCAAAATAGTGAGAATGTTCTTTTTGTGTATATTTAAAGATAATGAAATATAGTTGATTAAATTTCAACATAATTTTGCCTCATCGTCTCATTGGTTATTTTTGTGAAGCCAATCATCACTATTATTGCTCACATAGAGTTACAGACTTTATCAAACCACACAACACCAGTTCTGTAGTATAGAAGTTTTCTGGATCATTTGATTGGGCCTCTTTGCCAGTTATTCTAGACGGACTGTTGCACATTCCAATATTTCTGAACAAATTTTGGCTTATTGAAGCTTTTTATTAATAGGATTAAAATTCTTCAAATTTTGCCCATTTATTAAAAAAATGTTTTCATTTATTAAAAAACATCCTGAAACAAATTTGTACAAAGAATCCAGACAAAGAATTTCTAACAAATATATTTGCAAAATTATGCAAACACTATTTTCATTGCACGTTTTTTTCCCCTCAATATTTCATAGTGGTCCACTGAAGGTTTGTGGGGGTTTAGAGTCCTTTTCATTAATTATTCATTATTTAGTTATTTTAATTGTGAAGTACAATTGAAGAGTTCAGATGCAAAAGCCTCTAAGTGCCGTCTGAAATTTTCTTCTAAAATGAACATTTTTATCAAGCTTGTATGTTTAGGTTCAGTAATTTCACTTTAATGGCAATTAATAGGTCCTTTTCATTGCCATTAAAGTTAAATAACTTAACATAAACATACACGCTTGATAAAAATGTTCATTTTAGAAGAAAATTTCAGACGGCACTTAGAGGCTTTTGCATCTGAACTTTTCAATTGTATATGTATACATTATTTGTTCAGTTGTACTGAATTTCATTTATGTGTATATTGATTTCCATTCTTTGTTTCTGGACTGGATTACATTCATTACAGTAATGAGAATTATATTTGTTTGTTTTAAATGACTGGTTTAAAAATATGTTCCTGAAAATTGGGCTAATATGAAAAAAACGTTAATTTATATGAATTAAACAGCTCTTATATACATTATCAGTTTTGAATATTTATTATTATTATTTAGATGATCATTTCAAGTCAGATTTTAACACCCATATCCAATAGGTTTGGAAAGCTGAAAGAGTTGGCATAAAGCAAGCAGGAGGAATGTTCAGTCTGGCCACGGATCTCTTGGCTTGCATCTCCCTTTACTGGATGAGCGTCACAGGGAAAACAGCAGAACAGTCCCTTAGATTGTTTGAAAATGTTTCTAAAGTGGTAGAGGAGCAACAGCAGAAATCATGTACTGTCCACTGTGTAAACTGGAATATTTAGGACTGGTTTGTGTTGGAATTTGGATCTCCCTCTCGCCCCTCGATGGAACCTTTGCATACAATCCTTAAACAGGCCTTGACCGTTTGTAAAATGAATCTCTTGCTTCTTAATATTGAACTTCTTTAAAATCTCTTTATTTAACAGACTTTTTCATGGCACATGATATTTCTTAACACTTGAATTTCATGACCAAAACTTCTTTTTGCTAAAGGACTATTTTTCCTTTTATGTTTGATTACTTAATTTAAAAAATATGTCAATAAACATGAAATTATTGGATTAAATGAGACAGAAGAGACCATGTAATGATACAGAGAAATGAAACTACAGTAGCACAGCTATGTGGGAAACAGATCAATGACAACAGTCATTAACTAAACTAAAGCCTCTATAGCGGTTCTGACCGACTACAGTCCTAAGGTCGAGCCCTTAACATGAACAGATCCACTGTGCTAATTTTGGCCTTCTATTAGAGCTGTGATGTACTTCCTGCGGTCTCATGCAGGATGAACCCAGGTCCCAGAGAACATTTCCTGCATGACATGAGATGAGGAAATACCACAAAGTGTCAAAAAAAATATATATATATTGACATCAAAGAAACTCTGATAGCACACTGCAGGACTAGCCTACAACAAACAATGAATGAGACTATTTAACTATTTAAAGGTTGAGCAAGCAATCTCATTGGCTGCAGGATCAGCAGCGGCCAATCAGCTTGTGCCATGCACTAATGATGTGATTGCATGTAAAGGACCTATCAGCCTGTTCCCTCTAGAGTTTCATGACTGAACTAGATATATAGCCGAAATCGCATACTCTCTTGAGTAGGTACTTGTTTTAGATAGGCAATTACTCCACGACCAATAAAAAAGTATGTTCTGTAGTATGAATGTGTAGTATGAATGTAATCTGGACGTACTACAGTACATAGTAGGGAAGTATGCTATTTTGGATGCAGCTTAAGTGTTCTATCACTCTTGCTCCACCTCCATTTTCTCCATTTTTTGTTTCTCTCTCTGTGAACAATTGCTTTCCTTTGGATGACAGATGATACTTAAACCCTTGACCTACAGCTCTAAACTGACTACTACTGACTGACAGGATTGGATATTCTTCAGAGAAAGGGTTGCATTGCACTACTTCCCCTCCACAAAGGAAGGACAACTATGAGCAAAATAATAATAAAAAACAGAAAGGATTTTTGGATGTCATCAGTTTTAAAAACAGGCAGTTTCAAAACAGTGTCATGATGAGCATTGCTTTATACCACTGCCAACTTCTCTGTTCTAAGAGTCAGTGCAGATTCAGAGTTGTATTTTTATTGGTCCCATGTACAAGCTTCCAGAGAGATAAATTCTTTCACCAGCTTATATTTGATTCTTGTTATTTTAAGAAAGTGAATTTTGCAAGAAATCATTTCAGGAAATTGCTGGTAGGCAATAGTTTATATGAATAGACTATTGACCTGCTTATAGTTAAGTGTTCACATTGTTATACTGGCAGAGGTGTAAAGAGTACCTGAAAACTATACTCAAGTAAAAGTACAGATACCTTACAGCGAAAATGACTCTATTACAAGTCACCAATTCCAAAAGTCTGATTATGAAAAACAAGAAACAGTTGATTTGTGAGGAAAGCAATCGCGTTTATTTTCTAAAAATCGAAATAAAACTGAACACCTCAATATTGCAATACGAAATCAAAGTCGACACAACAGCCTCTTAAACATTTACAGTCAAGTCTCAGTTAAGCCCAAGTGCTCAACATGGCATAAGTAAAACAATATCCTTCAAAAACGTATCTTCAATATAACGGATAGATAAAATATTATTAAAATCAAATAGTCAAAGCCTACTTGAATTGGGCGTGCTGGTTTCGGCCTCATCACCGGCCTCATTTCATATACGAAACGCTCCAACCGGCTCCACCGCAGGCTCGCTAAAACGGCACGATTACGGATGCTTTTTATGTCACATTTGCTTTTGTTAACACCATCGGGTAGGTTTAGGTGTTGGTGGTACGTTATTTTAAAAAATAATGGACCATTACACTTTTAGCGCCACTCACCGGACAAAATTTCAAATCAGAACTGCGGTGATTTGTATAAAATCCAACGTCATTAAAATATTCACGTTTATCTGTTCCGGCAAAAAAATTAACATGCTTTTAGCGCCACTCAGTGGATATTTCACATTGAAACTGCAGTGATATGTACGCATTGGTACATATTTTGCGACTCGCGAAACCGTTCCCACAGGTACGTTTTTCTAAGACCAGGCTCCATACACCTGCGATTCAGCAACTACCTGCTAATGCACTTACATTCACAGGGGCGGCGTTCCACTCCACTTTTAAGCTGGATTTATACTTTCGCCTGGCTCCGCACCGCGAGCCTCCGCTGACTGAGCGCGCATCTCCCTATACGGACGAGAAAACTTTTTGTGCACCAAAAAAAAAAAACAATATAATGACTTTTCAACAATATCTAGTGATGGCCGATTTGTTTCGAATCAGTGATTCGGAGCGCCAAAGTCACGTGATTTCAGCAGTTTGGCATTTTGACACGCGATCCAAATCACTGAATCGAAACAAAAGATTCGAAGAAGTGTTTTGAAATCGGCCATCACTAGATATCATTGAAAAGTCGTTATTTTGTTTTTCTGGCGCACAAAAAAAGTATTCTTGTCGTTTTATAATATTAAGATAGAACCACTGTACTCACATGAACTGTTTTAAATATGTTTTGAGTACCTTTCTGGATCTTGAGAAGTTCGGTGGCATTGCTGTCTATGCAGGCCTCACTGAGCCATCGGATTTCATCAAAAATAACTTACTTTGTGTTCCGAAGAAGAACGAAGGCCTTACAGGTGTAGAACGACATGAGGGTGAGTAATAAATTACATTATTGTCATTTTTGGGTGAACTAACCCTTTAAGTTCAGTAACTAATTTCATTTACTCAAATACTTTACACCACTGGTTACTTGATAGTGTCCCTCAGACTTTCACCACAGTTTTATTATCTGTTAAGCATGGCATATCCCATTTATTAGACTCTATGCACATTTTTTTTTTCAAACTAGTTCTATACAGTTGCATGTTTGTTATCCAAAAAAAAAAAAACAAAACAACAACTTTATTCAGTGTCAAAATAATAATAAAAAATAGTGCTGAATCAATTCAGAATGATTAGATTAAAGAGACATGGAGGCTTTCAACGTAAGATTCAAAATCAAACAAATTTTACTGAACAATTCTAAAACATGCGATAAACTGTTTAAACGTTTCAGTCCATATATAATCACTGAAGATGATTCCTTTCACCTATTGTTCATGTTCACCTAAAATCCATCATGGATCTTAAACTCATTAAACATTTACAATACAATTATTTTCTAACATTTTCCACCTGTATTAAAAAAATGGTGATTAAATTGTTAGGGAATGTCCTATTATTCTATTCTATTCTATTCTATTCTATTCTATTCTATTCTATTCTATTCCACTTTGTTTTATTACATTTCAGTTAACGTTTCATTTTTGTACACTGCTTTTCTTCATTCTATTGTCTTACTCTTTCTGTGCTTCCCATATTTTGCCAAATTCCTTGCAGTCGACTGTGAAGAAAAAAAAAGCGTAGTTCTGTTGTTCCAGTGTTCCTGACTTCATCATGTTCTCTTCAAGTCTTTCTTCCACACCCCTCCCACTCTCGCCCACCCCTGCCTTCCTCTTTATGTTCTCAACAGCTTGTAACATTGTCTTTGACTGCCTTGTCATTTGGCACTGATTAAATTCTGGGACAAAACAACAATCTCAATTCCAAGTACCCTTCCAGACATCGAATGCAGACTTGTGGTGATAATTTAAGGTCTGTCTCCTGTTTGCCCAGTTTGATTTTTTTTTTTCATTTCTTATCTCTCTGTTTTGCTATAACCTGCTATGTTTCAAATACCCAAATAGCATTTATGATTCAGTCATTGACAATATTCTCACTGTACTGACCAAACTTAAAAATAATACACAAATATAATGAAACAGTGAATTTTTTATTTTAGTTATTTGGTTATTCACTTAACCACTTTGTATAGTATTTACATTGCAATAAGACACTAGATTTAACAAAAGAATGTGTTATGGGTTGCAAGGAAAAATGATTATTTCCGTTAACAACCCAGTGTGCAGTTTTACTCACCTTTTCCAAGACTAGATATGCTCACTGCACCGACCTAAATTAAATGATTCAGTCATCTGTTTTTGTAAAAATATAAACAATAAATTAAAGTAAATAAAGTAACAGTATTTTAATAGTTCTTAACTTTTTTTATTTTATCATTACCGTCCTTAACCCTTTGAAGAATGGATGGATGGAAGGAAGGAAGGAAGGAAGGAAGGAAGTAAGGATTACCTGCTAGTATTCAGAGACTCGTCTCATCAGCAGAATAATGGTGTGTTTGGGGGTTGCAAGGATCATGAGTGCTGGTTTAAAAGTAGCCTACTTTTTTGTTATCAAGCATAAACTGTAATGTACACTTATACACTGTTTTGTACACCTGCAGGTTGTTTATTAATCGCTAGATGGCACTGTGTCTTTTTCACCGAATTTCCACAGTGAAAGCAGTTCAAAGGAAAATGGATTTCCATGGCTTTTCAAACGCGCCTCCTCCCAAATAGGAGAAAAACGTATTACTTTAGAAAAGTCAGTCTGTTCAACCCAAGTATTTGTTGTTGAGTAGCCTATGCTTAAGTGCCATTACATCGAGATTTCATATTTGTGTTATGTTAGAAGGGACAGCTGATGTTTTAAATTGTCACTGTTGTCACTTGACCCTCATTTATTTACATCGTGTGTGGTTTTCTCATGCAAGATTCATTTAAGAGTTAAATGTGCAGGTCCTTTGGGTAGAATAACAAATGCTTGTAGTAAATGATTAGGCTATAGCCTACTTATCTCTGCAAAATTGCTTGTATTATTATTATTATTATTATTATTATTATTATTATTATGTAATAATAATAATAAGATGTTTTAAATTGTCACTGTCATTTAACACTCATTTATTTACACTGTGAGTTAGCCTGAATGTATAGGTCCTTTGGGTAGAATAACAAATGCTTAGTAAATGGGTGGTTTTTCATCACGGCAAATCGTTTGCCTTAATTAATTTATTAGCCTATTATTATTATAAAGCAGCTGTGTTTTAACATGCGTCTAGGGACATAGGGAAAAAAATAATGCTAGCCTATACCTTATATGTTCACTTAAGGTAAAGTAATAAACAACTCTGTTGCTCAAAAGCTCAGACTGATTTAGGCCTATTAGTGTTGTTCGTAATTAAAACAAGAAAAACAGACAATAATAGCTACTCTGAATAGTCACTATCTGATTCTACGAGTGGTGTACGTTCAAATCTTTATTAATGGTGATCGTTAAGTTATTATGTATTCAGTTGATGTTACTCACAACGGCATGCGGACGGGTTTTCTCTTCTCTTCCGTAATAACATTATTAGGGTAACTGAAATGCATGCAGTTTTACGCACAAGCGTGACAGTAGCTAGTAGCTACATTTAAAGAGGATAATCAGTTTTCACACTTTATCCATTACTGTGGACAGCAATGCTTTGTATAGGGTTCATGATGCTTTGATATATTCAAAGCTTACTTCATACTCGGATAGATAGATAGATAGATAGATAGATAGATAGATAGATAGATAGATAGATAGATAGATAGATAGATAGATAGATAGATAGATGAAAATGTGTCGCTGTCTTTGAACTAAATCGCATTCATTTCGAATGTAAACAGAATTATGTTAATTGGTCAATTAATCTGAATGGAAATGTTAATTCGCAGTTTGAAGTGCGCTAACAATGCAAACTCCGGGTGGTAATTATGCCGCGCATTTGCGCTTTTGTTAAGCATTTGCATGGGGATGGACTGAGGCTCCCTACAAATGGATTTTTTTTTTCATGCTTTTCCATTCCACACTATCTAGGTTTTCACCATGCTGTCGAAAAGTCTACAAAGCGTCACAAATCTCTCATAGAGCTGTTCAGTTATCAGCAGTGGTAAATCAAGATATTAAACGCACGAGAATCAGCTATATGGTTGACAATGTTTTGATTAAAAGATGGCATTTTGTTTTTGCAACTGTTTTTGTATGTTTTACTGATCCTAGCCTATATATATATATATATATATATATATATATATATATATATATATAATTGCTGTGAAATGTGACTGTAAAGCCAAAATAACATCAACTTATGGCACTAAATAATCTAATGCTTTTATTTTGCTATACACTAAAGCACTCCAATTTACATAACTAAAACAAATCCCAACAAACTGCATGGATGTTCTCCGGGGATGTTTTTTTTGGAATGCTTTTTTCTCCATAAAAATAAGGCAATCCAGACTTTTTACTTATAACATTGTTTAAACAATTTTACAGCTAACTTATAGATATTGCCTTGTTAAATATAGGCCTACATTTTCACAACTATTCACAAATTATATTCTTAATCATATTTATATTATTATAAAAATGTAATTCCAGGCATATTGTGATATATTAGTACGTTTTCTTTGTATAATCATACTTTTTACTTCTAAAAACATACAGTAAAATTAAATGCATTGTAGCACGTTTCATTGTTTTCCGTTAAAAGGAGTTTTAACAGTGCATGGATTTGGATCCAATAAACCAGATATTTTTCTCTGAAGCACCTGAAAACCCTTTCTCGTAACGCAAATAGACAAACCCTGGACTACCTTAAGAGTTCGTCCCTCCCTCGGCATGTATGCCATTGGCTGATGTTAGCAGCGGAGGACCTTGCTGAAATGCAAAACTTGTTGCTGGTTCTTGCGGTCGTTGCGCGCAGTGCTGAGCGTCTCAGACATCAGTATGTAATCTATCGGTGAATCGTTTCCAGCTGGAGTGGAGCAAATCTCAAAACTGGTGCTATTAGAAGAGGACTCCCTGAATGTGCAAGTGTTGACTGTAATTGAAATTGCAGTCAAGCTGCTCGATTGCGCGGAAAATGAGCAGGACCGATGGGACTGTGTTGCCCAGCAGCTCTGTGGTGGCGGGCTTTGGATAGCGCATGTGCTGCCTATCGCTCGGAGCTCCAAAAGACGGGCGCACAAAGACAGGAGTTCGGGGTTTACCCCCTCATACACGGGACTTTCTCCTGCCCTTTACTTTGGTGTCATCGCTTGTTCAACTCAGCCCAAGGGAACTATTTCTTTACAACTTATGCAATTTTAAAGAAGCTTACCCATTTCTAAAAGAAGTGGATACCAAATAATACGCTGTTCTGGATTCATATGGACATGGATATGTTTGTGGTACTCTGGATAGTGTTGTGATATGCGTTCAAAATGGATTTTTAAATAGAATGTTTACCTCACTCTGGACATTTGACAGCACATTGGAATAATAGTCTGTGGAGGATGATTTGACGGAACATGTTTTATATATTTTTCTATATGTGTTGTAGCTGTCGTGAGATCGTCAGGTGAGGGTGTTTTTGTGGTAAGAGAGTTGTTTTTATAGCAGTCTTGTTTTGCTCTTATGTAGAGCAAATTTCGGCAAAAAATAACGTTTTTTTTCTTTTTTTTCTGTTCGGTGCAAATATTACACGTCGTAATTTTTTGTTTTGTTTATATTTTATGTAATACTTTTAAAACAGTGAAGAAAAAACATGGAACACATTATGGACTAGATCGTGAACTTTAAATTTTTTGTAGAACATTTAGTATTACAGTTTCAAATTAATTTACAATATCATAGAATTTCTCAGTAATTAATTATACATTACAGTGATTTACAACTACAAGCGTATTTTTTTTTTATTAATGGCAATATCACATTTGAAATTTACCCCTGTATTTCACAACTTGTTGATATTACTTGAGTTTGCCAAAGAAAGAAAATAAAGTAGACCGTAGACAGTGCAGTGGAGCCAGGAAAGCTGGTTGTCATGCGGGACTGATTGTGGGAAGTATGTTTGGGCTGGAACAGTTTGGTCCACAGATTAATAACAGAAATTTTGGCCACACTGAGAAAAACTTTAACCAGCCAAGAGTGAGCATGAACTCTCATTACAAGAGCCCAGGTTTTCATGCTGGAGGCCCACAAGGGACAGTCGAGCCTGGTATGGGCCCACTTAACGAGCCTCCTGTGATTGAGATGAACATTAACATGAATGGAGGCGAACAGTATGGTGGATTTCAGCGAGGACATTCTGAATTGCATGTGGGGAATCTCCAACAGCAACAACAGGCCTCGATGCATGGATTTTTTAACCCTCAAAGACCTCATAATCATCCCCACGGACATCAAACACATTCACACCATCAACACTTTGGTGGAAATTTTGGACCTGAACCTGGGTCCTCTTGCTTACACAGCGGAAGGATAATGGGTTACAACAGCGGTATGGGGCTCCAGCAAGGATTCACAGAGGGTTTTGACCCACTCTCTGAGGGGCAGTCAGCAGATGGCTTCTCTCAGCAGCAGTCCCAGCAGCAGCAAAGGCCAGGCTCCATGCCTGATTTTCAGCACCATGGACCCCCCAGCGGAAACCACCCTGTCCCTGCCCCATGTCTTCCCTTGGACCAATCACCTAATCGTGCTGCCTCCTTCCATGGCCTGTCTTCCTCATCCTCTTCGTCAGAAAGTCACAATCTAGAGCCCAGACGAATGCCCCCACCAGGTGGTGTTGATGGACTGGACTACAACTATTCCAATGAGCCCTCATCTGGACATTTTGAAGTGTCCGTGTACTCCCCCTCTGAATCTGATTCTCAGCTTTCTCATTTTGGGCCTGGGCGTCAGGTGCCAGGGCCCAATTTTCCTGGAAACCCAGGGTTGTCTCGTGCTCCTGGAATGCAGGGCATCTCTAAAGAACACCCCCATGCCCCCCCTCAACAGCAGCAGCCCTCAGCCCAGCACAATGTGTTCTTTGAACGTTTTGGGGGTGGACGCAAAATACCAGTGGGGATAGAGCCTGGATCCAGGCATCCTCTCTTGCAGCAGCAGCCAGGCTTGATTGGCAGACAGAACACTTGCCCACCATCTCTCCCACAGCCCCCACAATCAGAGACGGGTTCCGCAAATGCCGGCATGCAGGAGGGAGGCGTCATGATGCCTGGCCAGCATAATCAGTTTGAATACCCTATTCACAGACCAGAGAACAGACGGATGCATAGTTATGGCGACCCCATGTTCAACATGCAACAGCAGCCACCCCCTCCTCAGCAGCCTTCCAATCAGAGGCTGCAACACTTTGATTCTCCTTATTTAAATATGGCTAAGAGGCCCAGGTTTGATTTTCCAAATGCCACTCATGGCGGGGAGAGTTGCGGCAGTTGGAACAGTGGTATGCATAACCCGCCTGGAATGGAGAATAATCTCTCTCCAGCAGCCTACCCTGGCCTGCCTGGAGAGTTCACCCCCCCTGTGACGGATGGCTTTTCAACAGGCCCATCTCTGCAGCTTACAGGGCCTGAGCAGCAGTCAATGCAGCAGCAACAAAATGCAGCATCGATGATCAAGCAAATGGCCTCTCGGAGTCAGCAGCAGAGGATGAGACAACCGAATCTGCAGCAGCTGGGTCACCACAGTGATGTTCCTCAAGGGCCCCTGGGGCATGGGGGCCCGGTGGGAGGCATGCCTCAGTCGAGTTTCGAGAGAGAAAACGGTGGGAGGATGGTGAACTTTGATGGACGGAACCCACACATAACTTTGGAGAGTGGGTGGTTTCCTGGGCCACATCCACCTGGGGAAATGCTGGGCCATCGCATGGGTCCAGGTGGAGAGGTGGGGGCTCATGAAATGCAGCAAAATGGTCCTGGCATGATGTTCAGAGCTGGTGTGAATGGAATGGGCATGCAGGAGCCTATGAGGATACCGGGGGAGGGCCACGTGCAGCCCTTACTTTCACCCAACATCCACTCACAATTCAACAGTGGCATGGGAAACCTCTCACAGATGCAGTCACCCAGTACAGGTGTTGGATTGCCCAACACACCATCAGAAAGGCGCCCTAATGACTTTCCGGGACCACCCATGGGTGGTCCGTCCTCTTTTCCCTATGGGGGCTCTAATCGACAGGGAGCCTCTCTCTGTAACTCTCAAGGAGTGAGCACCTCACCAGGGAGTTTTACATCCCAGTCAGACTTTCCCACTAGCCAGCGTTCCTCAGTCAGCAAACTTGGGGGACTCTCCTTAGGGAATTTTAGCAAAACGAGTGGCAAGGACAATGTTTTTGGACAGAGCTGCCTGGCAGCCCTCTCTACTGCCTGTCAGAACATGATTGCCAGCCTGGGGGCCCCTAACCTCAATGTGACATTCAACAAGAAGACTCAGGGAGAAGGGAAACGAAAGCTGAGTCAGACAGAACAGGACCTGAATAACAGTGTGGTTAATGGCACTGGGAATGCTGGGACTGAATATTTCCCAAGCATTGCTGCCCCCCAAAATGGGCAAATTCCTCCTGCTGGAAATAGCAACACTAAACCACCGGGTCAAAATCATACGGTGCAGGGGGAAGCCAGCACCCTCTCCCCAAATTACAATATGGACACTACCCCTTGCAGTGAGGGGAAGGCGGCAACAGGGAGTGGGAGAGGGAGAGGGAGGAGAAAAAGAGACAGTGGCCATGTGAGCCCTGGGATATTTTTCCCCTCTGAAAACAGTAACCCTGTTGTAAGTCCCGGCCAGCAGGTGGCCTCAGCAGCTGGTGTCGGGGAGAGATGTACAGGCACACCTCAAGAGAAGCCCCACACCTCTCCCTCATGGGGGAAAGGGGGTGACCTGCTGCTGGGAGATCAGGCTGACCTTATGTCATCTCTTGACAGTGGCATCCAAAGTGTATCAAAGTCTGAAGTCTGTTCACCTCGCATGGATTTTACAGATGACGTGGGCACACATTATAGCAATGAGGATGAGGTATCATCAAGCTCAGATGCTCCGTCCACTGTGAAGGCTGGCCGCAGCCCTTTGTTAGGCTCGCCCAAGTTGCAGAGAGACAACGGACTAATAGGTGGGCAGAAAGGGCAAGGCATGGGCCTCTCCAACCACACTACCTCAACATCGGATGGCTTTGGTGGAGTGGGCCATCCGAGTACACCAGGTATGGAGCAAGCCCGTACACCCTCTAGCACCTCTGGCCAAGATGAAATTCACCCACTAGAAATATTGCAGGCTCAGATCCAGCTTCAACGGCAGCAGTTCAGCATTTCAGAAGACCAGCCTTTAGCTGTAAAAAATAACAAAAAAAGCAGTGACTGCAGTGGTCAAAATGGAGATGGAGAGCTTTCTAGCTGTAGCCCGGATGCCGGGAAGGGTTCTGTGGGCACCATTGATCTGGACACACTCATGGCTGAGCAGCATGCCACCTGGTATGTGCCCAGTGACAAGTCTTTGCTTGAGGATTCAGAGGAAGAGAAGTCTGTTTGGGAAAAAAATAAAGTCCAGGGAACCATCAAAGAAGGTAAATATTTATAATTTTACTACAGTACAGATTTTTTTATTTATGCAAGTAAAAACACGCCATAAAATGTGTGAGGTGGCAATATTTTTAAATGTATAGCCTTTTTTTTTAATTTTCACTTTCTCCCTCTGTCTTGCACACACACACACAAACACACTCATGTAGGCATACATGCAAAATGCTCTCCTTTACATGATAGTATTTTTAAGCAAGAGCAATTATATCACTTTCTTGAGTTTTTTCTCTGCATTACATTATTATTAAAAGAAAAATTACATACAGATCTTTGCAATGCAATTATTTATTTGTTTTTAGATTGTTCGGATATGATTTAAGGTCATAATTATGTTAGTCAGGGCTTTAAAAAATGAAAAATTGTTATTAAATTTAAATGTACTAAACTAAATTTAACAGAACAAAGGTAGTTGAAAGAATGTATCATGTAAAATGGCTTTGTGAGGAAAAAAAATATTAACGCTTCATAAAAAGTACAAATAATTAAAAGACAAAAATGAGGTCATGATTTCTATGTATTAAATACATTTAATTTAATAGAGTACCTAGCCTACCTTTTTTTGTAAAGAAACATCAAAAGCAAGTGGCTTTCTAAGCATTAAGGATTTTGACATTTTATATTGCGCTACATTAAATAACAAACGCTCAAAAAAAAAAAAAAAAAAATTGAAATATTTCCAGTGGATCTTTATCTCGATCTTCAAACATATCAACACTCTTTACTCACAACAATACTCTATTAATCATCACATGTTTTAGCCACATGGTTTTAATCTTTCCATTATTATTATTGTTATTATGATTACTATGATTATGATTATTATTATTATTAAATTAATTAAATGAAACCTGCTCAAACGTCTATAATTGAGTTCTTAGTATAGCTTTTTTAGGCCACTGTTTTGATACACTCTCTCAAGGCTTTTTCAAGGCTTTAATGCTGTTATGCTTTATAAAACATACACAAAGTGCCAATATTTTTACTATAAGTTACATAAATGTTTACAAAAATTCCCGTTGACGTACATATGAAGTTTCATGTGTGTTAAACCGAAAGACAATTAGAACAACTAATGAAGGTTGTACCTGTGTAATAATAATACTAATAAAAATCATTATTATTATCATTAGTAGTAGTACGATGATGATTACTGTTAATAATAATAATAATAACAATATCAATAATATAATAAGACATTTTCTAATGCATTCTGTGTTAGATGGTTAATGGCAAATTCTATTTTCTGATTATTTCTTATACATAACGTTTCTTGAAAGACCTGTTATGTCTCTCTTCTTATAATAATTTCTTACACATTTACATAAAGCAGCATAATTATGTAAACCATGAGCTCATACATTTGATGTGTGCGTCCTTCATTTGGCACTTGTTCTTTAGTTTAATCAGTATATGAAATGGTAATTGTCTTTACTGAAAAGGCAGCGGGACGGACACGCATAATTGAATCGCCACAGCCGGAGTGCGCTTTCACACGTGTTAATAGTTCGCCCCCGGTGTGCATTATGTGCCCCTTTGTTTGGGCTAACTGCAGGTGGGAGGGTGCAGGGGGGAGCTTTCAGAGAAGGCAACCTTAAGTCAAGGTCCATTGTTTAACATTCAGTGTTGTCAAGTGCACCATCCCCATCTCTTGGCACTTATTTTGTGTTATAAACTAGCAAACGCATCCACCACCACACAGCCAAATGGATTTGTTGCGCATCTGTCTATGCAATCAGTGTAAACCAAATGCAAAACATTGTATTTTTCTCTCAGTATTTCCCTCCTTTCTTTTCCCCCACCAACTGTGCATTGCTCTCCTCATTTTGTAGTCTCCTTCTCTCCTTTTTTTCCCTCTCCTCCTCGCATTCAACCCCCCGAGCTGTAAACGCACGTTGTGCTGGTGCGATCGATAGCTAGTTAGCACAAATCACCAGCCTTGACAGATTTTCATTTGAGTGGCGTAGACAGCAGAGATGAGAGAAGGGTTACAAAGTGTTTGCGGCTTGTGAAATTGCATCGGATGCATTGCACGCCAGCACACAAGGGGACTGTTAAATTCTATAAGAGGTTCATTCACACCGTAATTTTTATAGGCCTTTATAACACTTAACTTTTAAAGCATATGAATGCTTCTAGTAATTTTAATTAGGTGACTAAGGTGCTTATAGGACATTGTTAATATGGATTTATAGGAAGCAGTAATTTATTTTATGAGTCTCAAGGCGCCTTGAAATTAATTGCACTGTGCTGTACAAAGTGAAAATGTGTAGTTGTGAACTAAAGGAGCTATTTCTAGCAGATATGACCAATAAAATTTTTGCTTGGTGTAACCTAATGTAGTCAGGTATATCGAGTCATATTAAATAATAATTTTTAATTATATATATATTTCTTAGTTTTTTTTTTCTTAGGTTTTCATAAAATAACCACAGATAACAGATCACCTTATGCCTAGGAATATACACAGATTCAGCTGGCAGTTCTAGCAGCGCAATGCGGCAATGTTTTGTGCATCAATTTGTACTTTTACACGTTTAAAAATAAGATTGTAAGTACCATTTGACTTGAAGACCTTGACAGGTTACATCAATTTTGATAATGTGCAAAAAATAATTTTAACATAAAATTTTTGATTTTTATTTAAAAATAAAACCTGCGTGACTCATTTTCATGTAATATTGTTTTATGTTAAAATTATCTAAGCAAAATATCCTACTGAATCTTTCTTAAATCCTCAGTCCTTACAGGCGTCAAACACACACACACACACACACACACACACACTGAAATTTCATAGCCTTTCATAGCCAAGTATGCATAACACATACCAGCACACTTTTTGGATTTGATTTTGGATTGGATGTGTGAATTTGAAATCATACATCTTTGACTGGGTTGCAGGATTTTCATATTTGTTCTTTGTTCTGTGTACTGTCAAACACCAGTAGTGTTGACTCGTCTGATCACAAAATTCAACTTAGTCACTATTATGTATACAAACTCCAGAAGTACTTCCATAGTTATTTTTGGATGGTTTTGTTTCCCAGCGGGTGTTCCTGTGCTTCTGTGATTGTCGCCCTCTCTCTGGTTTCTCTCTCAAGTCTCCTTCTTGTTAGTACAGAGTTTTGAAAGGCGATCTTTGCTAGTTTGATGTAACTTTTACTTCCTGAGAACTGAAAACACAGGGTATGTTTAAGCGTAAATTAAATATATATTATAATTATTATTATTATTTTTTTTTTTCAGAGAATTAAATTTAAATTTTGGGTTCATATTTCAGTAAAATAATTAGTTACAAGTTGTGAGTTAAATCTGACAAATCTCCATTTGGGGATATATAAACACACATTAAGATTGGATTAGTGTTTATTTATAGTAGTATATAAAAACAACTAAGAGGTCTGTGGTATTTCTTGTATTAATAATTGCCTATACTGTATATATAGGTAATTATTATAGAAAAAAATTATTGTATACTGGGGAATATAACTCTAGAATTACTTATTATTAAGTTTTTTTTGTCTAATGTCTTGAGCAGCAAGTGTGAATACATTGTACGTTACTGTTGTGTGTGAGTTTTTGGTTGTCATCAGTCATTACTGCAGTAGCTGCACTGGTGAGGATTTCCTTTTGGCCCCCTGAAGTGTTTACTGCAAATGGTACTAATGACCCCCACTGGACTCTTTGTGGACATGATAAATGACAGAGCAAGTTACGCAGGGTTTTATTATGCCTGTCTAAGATGCGGACAATATTTCTGCATTCTGCTGCATGATAGGTAGACAGTTTAAATGGTTCAGTTCAAAGATAATGTCAGCTGGGTTTGTGCACCTTACGTGTCCAAGAGCTTTTGTAGGAAATGCCTTAATATATTTGTGGGGAGTACTGACAGGTCACCAAACACCCAAAGTACACTTATTTCTGTAAACAAATGGAGAGAGTGAATTTTCCCTTTCTAACTCATGATAGCGTATAAGCGTAAATCTTTACTGATGCTTCATTTGTGACAAGTTGCAAAACATGAATGATTTTCATTACTTTCCCTGCTTTGCTTTTTTTTTGTTTCTTTCATTCCATTCCTAACACCCAAAACAAAGCTGTGATTCACATTTGGTGTAAAATGGAAAAACAGCTCAGGGCAACTCATGCTCTCATTCTGTCACTAGCTTGCTTCTTATTGACTTCCTCCAGAACGTATACATTCGCCAATTTACCAATCATTTTATCAGTGGTTGGAATTTGGAAATGCATTTGCGCTAATATTACAACCCATACGGCAAAAAATATATACATTTCAAATATATTTTTAAACAAAACAAAAAGCCAAGAAATATTTTTGGTAAAATATATTTCAAAATATATTTCCGTAAAAATATTTTCCTACCAATAGCCATTTCTTTGTATATTTTAGAAAATATATTTTATAAATATTCAAATATGTTTGCCCTCCATATATTTCAAACCAAGAAAATACATTTACATATTTCACATTTAAATGAAAACTCTAAAATACATGAACATAAGACATTTGAATAAAAATCAGCAATTAACATACTTTACAAAAAAAAAAAAAAAAAGTTCAGGAATAGTTTGAGGAACATGACAAAAAGTTCCAGGTGTTGGCAGGTGGTTTTAATGTTGTGGCTGATCAGTGTATTTTAGAAAGTAATTTTAAATGGTGGATATAATTTATAGTTTTGTTCTCTAGTAGGCTATTCCATCCACATCTGCATTTAGCCTAAATGCAGGCTATTGTAAGATTGGAAATGTATTTTTCTGCCCCTGAAATACATTTTAAAATACATTTTGATATATGAAGGTTGAAACTAAATATTTTTTCATATTCAAAAATATATTTCATTGAGCTTCACTGTGTACAACATATATTAAGCATTTATTTAAAATATATTTTGGCCAGAAAAATATATTTTTTGGCAGTATGGGAAAGATATGAAAAAAAAATTACAGCTCCAAATTCACATCATTGGTTAAAACATTGTTCTTTTTTTTTTTTTTTTTTTTGGGTAAGTTGGAGAGCTCAAATAAGCCAAGCAGTACTTTCATAGCGCTACAGTATTTATGCCTTTCGGTGGGATTAAGCTTCAGATGATTTACTTGTTCTTGTCTCTGAAAATTAAGATGGGAAAGGAGACAGTAACACACACACACACACACGCGCGCACGCACGCATGCACGCACACAAAAAGATAAAAAATACCTTTAAGGTTTTTTAAAAGCTTCCATGATAATGTAGCCAAAAATTCACCCCTTTTTCTTCCAAAGGCAAAGATGTTTGAGGATGTGTTTGACAAATGTGATTTCTGATGTGCACATACATATCTACAGCAGAGCACATACTGACTTAACATGTGACAGGTAGACTTAAAGCCTGCCTTAACAAGTTATTTGCTTCTAGAAGATTCTTCATTGTACAAGCTTACATTTTGTTTTCTTCTATTTTGAAATTGTGTTTTCCAAATACTTGTTTCTCTTACTTCAGCCCTCTTACTGTATGTGTGTGTGTGTCTAAAAATGTTACCAGGCAGTTAGGGTGAGTTATGTCATTTGGGATGCAGGTTGTTGTCCGGGAATCATAATTAATTTGGGGGAAAAATAACAAATGGGTCGTGATTTTACAGCTGCTAATTGTTAGGAAGAAGAGAGAGGAAGAAGTAAATGGTCATTAGATGGTTCATAGGGTGCGTCTCAATCAGCTCCCTAGGTCGTGAATTAGTATAGTACACAAATTTGGGACAGTGATAAGGCACTGTTCTGTACCTGTCTATACATTTATGTTTATGATGAAAAATATTTTTAAAAAAAAAACTCCTATCTTGTGTCATGATGTGTATTGAGTTGGCTTGCGTGATTTATGTTTCACGCTTCAGAATTTCCGGTAAGGGAACATAGTGAGCATCGGTGCTCCCTGGTTTTCAGGTTGCATTGTGGGACTTTTTAGGGAGGGAACGTTTCAGTGCGATTTTTGCTATTGTGACAGCCCTTAAAATGGCCGAATCCCTGATCAGTGCCCTGACTACTGAACTAGGGAGCTGATTGAGATGCACCCAAAATAAGAAAACTGTTGCAAAAATGCAATGCTCTTTTCTGCTTATAGACATTTAAAGCCTATTGATAATTGATATATGTTGTGCTGTTAAATAATTGAAAATGAAAGGAAAGGAAAATAGAGAGCTTATCAATTTGCACAATTGTACAACTATTAATTAAGTTTATAAAGATTAATAAGTATATCAATTTTTCTTTAAATAATTGTAAAATAAATTGTAATTTTAATAATAATTATTAATTTAATTACGTTTGTAATATTAATAAAAAAATAGTATTTAAATAATTTAAAATGTTATTTAAATATTTAGTGTCATTTTAATATATTTTCAGTGTATTATTAATATAAATGTGGTCCCACTTTATATTAAGTGTCTTTAACTATATATATTCTAACATTTTAATTCTAAACATTATTAAACAATGTTTTTATATTGTAGTCATTTTTTAAAACAAAATAAATACCTGCATGTAATTACAGCAGTAATTATCTTCTGTAATTACATCTATAATTACACAGTTGATCCTGCCCTTACACCTTAACCCACCCTTAAACTGAATCATACCACCAAACCTGTCCCTAACCTACCCGTATCCCAACTCAATAGCAACAGAAGTGTTTTGTAATATATCATGAACATAATAAGTACATTGTACCTAACAATTTTTTTTTTTCTTTGATGTAGTAGTTGTTAAAGTAGTGGTTAAAGACACCTAATATAAAGTGTGACCACAAATGTTTTCAAATATAAACATAAGATCAGACAGTTCTGTCATTTCCTCTACTGAGGATTGAGATAGGAGCCGGACTTGAAGATTTGTGTCTTGCAGCAGTAAATCACATATTAGTTTCCCAAGTATGTGTTTTGGAGGAGGGGGAGGGTGGTAGAGAGAGAGAGAGAGGAAGACCTGAACTCAAACCTCCCATCAGACTCCTGCAGGAAGGGGAATTTAAACTTTCAAACCTTCAAATAAGTCTTTTGCAAATTCTCTTGTGGATAGCAATTAAAGAACCAGCATGCAGATCAAAATTAGCATATTTTCTGTGGAATCCCAAGGTCCTTGAATCAGTGCATTATGCTGTGAACAGAAGTAGTATTTCCTGATCAGAAATGAATGGGACCATGTGTGGGGAGTAATATTTAAAAGAAAACGAGTAAACTCAAAATCTGGAGTAATTCTGAACAACAACAACAAAGGAATAGAAATAAGAAGAAAATATTTAGATGCACCTAAAGTTTGCGTGTTGGCAGACGCTGACTTTTCTTTCAATGTCTTTCTTCCATTGTCATAAATTGAACGATATTTAAAATATATCTTTCACAACTGTGATATTTTAGATCAATATTAACAGACACAACATTAACTAGATTTGCATTTTATGATGGAAATACCAGTAAAAATAGTTTTAGGCATTTTGTTTGAGACTAATGATGCAAGGAAGATAAGACCAATCACAATCTCTATAAGGTTTCTGAGACAAAAAAAAAACATCAACAGAATTTTTGAGATTGGGGAATATTAATACAGCATTGTAATAGGCTAATAGTTATTTTTGCCATACAGGTTTTTCTTTTTTTAAAAGGTTGTGATATGTGTGGATTTAATGTTGAAAGTGCTGTGTCAGGTTATGTGTGTGCTGTGTTTGCTATGTAGCTGTGTTTTGGGATAGACACTGGGCCTCTTAAATACATACATTTGTGTGTGACTGTGTTTTGGGGTTGCACAGTTCTCACATTGCTATGTGTGTGTGTGTGTGTGTGTTGGGGGTAGCAGCAGGCAGCTTGATGGCTGCTGAGCAGTGTGTGTGTGTGTGTGTGTGTGTGTGTGTCAGGAATGCTTGGTTGCTTATCCAGGCCGTAGTGCAGCCTGCTGTGCCCAGCTACCACGGACTATTGGCAAACTCTGCAGGACGTAAGACAAGAGAAAAGGACTGTGTGCGTGCATAAGTGTGTGTGTGTTATTGCCTTAGGCGTGTGAAGTTGGGTGGAGTGGGGGGGAGGATATGTGTATATATTTCACACCATATAATAGATTAAGACACCATATAAAGATATGATGTTCGTTTGTGTCATTATTTATGCAATCCCACCTCTGTTTTTTACCACTAATATCTTTCCCTCCTCTCTGGATTCCTTTTCCCTTTATTTTTGTTCCTCTATCCTTAGGGTTTGGGGGATGGGGTCGGGTT